>OZ005654.1:317461956-318870706 GCA_963930645.1 Salticus scenicus
TTAAGATGGAGTTTGCAGGAGCGCAAACGCCACAGTGGCGCCCAACTCAGTTCGACATCCTCCCCCACTCGTGTTTATTTTACTGGCTCAAACAATGTACTTAAATTTTTTGAAGATCTTGAACAGTATTTTGATATATGTAAAATTGACGAGGATGATAAATTTAATTTATTAAAATACTCCTTAAAAGGAGATGCTAAAATCTGGTATGACACCATTGCCTCTAGAGCTCTAGGCCAAAATCCTACGTATGAGGATTTGAAGCTCAAAATTAAAAATTCATTCTCTTCTAATGTGGATAAAACCAAACTCCGTCAAGAACTTTATACGACAAAGATGTCGTTTTATGACAAACCTACCACATTTTTATTACGTAAATTCGACATTATAAAGCAGCTGGATTTAGTTTTATCTTTTGCCGCTGCCATGGAAATCATAACCCCGCTTTTGACTATTCCTATTCAAGATTACCTTGATCTGAAACCTGTCACCTCTTACGACAGTCTGTTTCAAACCTTAGCCAAATACCAAGAACGACACCCTCCAAGGGCGGAAAACACCTTTAATCGCCTACGGGGTAATGGAAATAGGCAAAATTCTAGGCGTGAAAATTTCACCCCCCCCCTCAAAATTTCAATCGCTATCAACAAGAACGTCAATCGCCGCAGCCAAGGCGTAATAACTTTCAAAAATCTCGGAACGATCGTTCTAATCAAAATCAGTCTCAAAACTTTTCTCGAGCTGATAGAAATAACAGAAATTTTCGTAACTCTCGTAATAACCAGAGTCGTCAGTTAAACGAGTAAGTGGCTCTTGTGAGGAGGGTCAACAGCCACTGAATAACTCAACCACCTCCATATGTTTAGACACAATTTGTATCAGTCCGGTGGACCTTCCTAATTTGAATGCAATAATTCACGATACTTTCATACCTACTTATTGGGACACTGGTGCTGAACGCTCCTTTCTAGCGTATGAAACTTATAAAAAGTATTTTGACTTTAAACCTTTAAAGCGGACAAATTTAAATATTACAACGGCTCAAGGCAAGTCCTGTGTTAATAGAGGCGAAGTCAGCCTGAATGTTAAAATTCATAATTTAAGTGTTAATTGGCCTTTTTATGTCATCGACAATCTTCAGCATCCCTGCATTATAGGGTTAGATTTTATGAAAGCAAATAATGTTGAAATTAATTTTGCCAATAAATCTTTACATATTGATGATTCTAAGTCAAATTCTAAACCTGTCGAGCCGACAGAGTTAATTGTTAATTTAGAGGAAAGTGCCCTCATTCATATTGAAAAAATTGATTTTGTTAATTTTCTTAATCAGTTTAAACAGTTATTTTCTGATACACCTGGCTTAACCCATGTTGTTTGCCATGAAATTGACACTGGAACTAATAAACCAATCTTTAGTAAGCCTTATCGTTATGATCAAGCCAAACAAGATATTATAAATTGGCATATTGAGAAAATGTTGCAAAATGATATTATTATGCCTGTAACCTCTCCTTATGCATCTCCTGTTGTTTTATGTCGTAAGAAAAATGGTAAACCTATCACTGACCCTGAGGCATGGAGATTTGCAATCGATTATCGTAGGCTAAATTCTATTACACAATATCCTCAGTATCCCTTGCCTATAATTGATGATTTGTTAGCACATATAACAACGACAAATTTTATGTCTACTCTCGATCTGACATCAGGTTATTTTCAAATTGCAATGAAACCCGGTGATATATCAAAAACAGCGTTTATAACTAAAAATGGCACGTTTGGTTTTAAACGAATGCCTTTCGGATGTTCAGGGGCAGTGGCGACATTCCAAAAAGCCATGGAAACTATTCTTAAACCTGTTTTGAATAAATTTGTACATGTTTATCTCGATGATATAATAATCACGTCCTCATCTTACAATGAGCATTTAGATCATTTAAAAACTGTTTTTACTCTACTGCAAAATGCAGGATTAACTTTAAATTCCTCTAAGTGCCATTTTGCACGACAGGAAATTAAGTACCTAGGCGTCAAAATAACGCCTGCTGGTATTTCTGTATATAATGAAAAAGTTCAGCCAGTTTTAAACATGCCCCCTCCTACAACTTCAAAACAAGTTTCGAGATTTCTAGGCATGTGTGCTTGGTATGGGAATTTTATACCTAATTTTGCTCACATATGCGAGCCCCTCTTTAAACTCAAAAGGAAAAGAGTTAAATTTCACTGGTCAAATGAAGCACAAGAAGCATTTGATAAGTTAAAAACTATACTTAGCGCTCCTCCTGTACTAGCTCATCCTAATTATAATATTAAATTTCAAGTAGCAACTGATGCTTCTTCGTACGGCATTGGTGCCGTTTTAAGCCAAGAAGGCCGCCCAATAGCATATGCGTCCCGTACGCTTAACACTGCAGAAAGAAATTATCCAGTAACTGAACGTGAATGTTTAGCAGTGCTTTGGGGACTGCAAAAATTTCGTTTATATTTTACGTAACTTCCAGTAACAGTTGTTACGGATCATGCGGCATTAACTCGGTTAACAACTGGAAAGAACCTCTCCCCCCGCATGATTCGATGGACTCTTAAGTTATCTAACTTTAATATAAACATCGAACACCGACCTGGTTCTGACAATATCGTAGCTGATGTTCTTTCACGTACTACTCAAACTCAAGAAAATAAGATTGAATCTAATTTTACAAATCAATCCCTTGCTTTAAATGAAAAGAATGATCAGTTAAATTCTACTGTTAAAGCGTCATATATTCATCATTCAGATTTAAAGGCTGAACCGGTTCAATCCGAAGTATTAGCAAACGTGACTGAAACTTGTGTAAAGGAAATTGAAAGTGAACCAGTAAACCAAGGTGCGTCTACAAATCTAGTCACTACTTTAAACGATAAATTCGTATCTGATCAGGAAAAAGTAGCTTTAGCGCTTATGCCAGCATCTGTGTTAAATTCGAGAGATCAATTTATCCAAGAACAAAAAAATGATCCCGAATTTGGATTAATTTATAAGTATTTAGACGATCCTGAGTCAGTTTCATTAATTGAATCAGCCATTGCCTTAAACTGGTCCCAATCTTTTTCTTTAATCGATGGCTTGCTTTTTTATTCAAAATTATTATCATCTTATGGCGAATTACGAGTTGTAATTCCCCAATCTCTTCGTCAAGCCATCCTATTTGAGTTTCATGACTCTCCAATTTCGGGGCACTTTGGCATTAGGAAAACTTATAAAAAGCTCAAAGATGCCTGTTACTTTCCTAAAATGAGGAAGTTTGTTAATGAATATGTTTCGAGTTGTCGCTTGTGCCAGCAATATAATTATAAAAATGTAAAGCCGGCCGGTAAATTAATTCCTATTAAAGTTGATTTTCCAAATCAAATTCTTGGACTCGACTTAATCGGTCCTTACCCCTTCTCTAAACCAAATAGATTTCGTTATGTGTTAGTTATGGTGGATTATTTTAGTAAATGGGTTGAATTTGTGCCTTTACGTAAAGCTTCGGCACAAGCAGTGGCCACTGCCTTCTTTAATAATTATATTTCTCGTTACGGCGCCCCCCTTCAAATTGTAACGGACCATGGTCCTCAATTTATAAGTAATGTTTTTAAGGCACTTTGCGATACACTCGAAATTAAACATGTCTTCACGGTTCCATATCGGCCGCAAGCTAATCAGGCCGAACGTGTTAATAGAACTTTAATAAACATGATTGCGACGTTCATTGGTCAAAATCATGAAAATTGGGATCAGTTTCTCTATCATTTTGGCTATGCGATTCGTACAGCAGTAAGTGATGCAACAGGAAAAACTCCCGCTGAATTGTTTTTGGGCAGAAAGATTCTGACCCCCTTTCAAAAACTGGTATTAGTACAGCAAAACGCATCTCAATTTATTACGCGAAATATTGAAGAATTGCTACCAGAAGTTCAGAGAAATTTGAGAAAAGCTCAAGAGCAACAAGCTGTATATTATAACCTTAAACGTAGAATTTTAGAAGTAAAAGTGGGAGATAAAATACTCCTAGAATCACATTTTCTTAGCTCTAAAAAAGATTCTAAAGTAGCAAAATTTGGGCCAAAATTCATTGGGCCTTTCTCTGTTTTAAAGGTAGAACATAATAATCTGACAATCGATTTTAACGGCACCCCAACTACAATAAATGTTGACCAGATACGCATTTTTAAAGAGCGCACTCAATCATGTACTGAAACTCTTGATAGTGATAGCGTGCCGGGTTCAAACCCACCTGACGAACAGTCCGTCCTTACGCCTAACCTCACTCCCCAGCCTAGTGCTCCTGATTCTTGTACAGCTGATGAACTACCTACTCCTACAACACCCGAACAATCTGTTCAGGGCACTTCCGCTGACCAATCTAGTGTTAGCAGACCCGTCGCACAAAAGCGTGCTCGTAGTGGGTCATCAAACCATTCTAATGTGAAATTTCCTAGACAAACTGGTCGCAAACGCGACTATTCTTTTACTAATGGCTCTTTTATACCGCAGATAAAAAAGAAAAAAGCTTGGAATAAAAATTTAAAAAGGCCACAAGCCCCCTCCTCAAAGTCCTCTGGAACACATCGCCCACAGAAGGTACTAGCAGTTCCAGATTCTGTGCACACCGACTCTTTTCGACCTAAGAGAAAGGCAAGGGTTCGAAAAAGACCTCCACCCTCTTCATCAGCTAGCGGACGGCACATGGAGAAATTCCTAGCAGCTCCTGACTCGATCGGCAAAGACGAGTTCTCTTCACACCACCGATTCAATACTCGGCGTCAAGCCAGACTCCGACAACAGGCTCAGCCATATGAATCACCTGCCGAGCAAGCCTTTGTACAAGCCTTTTGGGATAGCCCTAGACCCCGGTCTGAAAGCCTGCAACCCTGTGGCCTAGCTGACGAGTACATCGAGAACATTCACCAAGACCTCTAACCTTGCTGAAGTTACAGCTGCAAATTCACATCAGGTGATACCGTTCTCTATTTTTTTTTCTATTACAAGTGCATTTCTGTCAGAGCTGTACAAAATGTTCGACGTACCTTGAAGCCTTTTTGGGACTTTATATTTTAAGAACTCTTACGAAAGTTATGGACTTTCCCAAACTAGAAATACAAAATTTAATTTAGCCATGAACTTTCAAATCAAAATTCATGTTCTGCTTCAATGTCAACATTTTTGTTCTCTCTTAAATATCTATTTTATGTATGTATTAAGTCTTTTACCTTGTAGCCATCTCCTGCAGAAAGCTGGTAATATAAACTGTTTTTTTGGCCCCTTTGTAAATTCCCCCCTTTTTCTTTTGTCTTTCTATAAATGATGTATTTATAAACTGCATATTTGTATTTGTAAAACTTTGGAATATTTGTCTAAAAGTTTATCTGTATGTACTTTTAGAGGGGAAAAAAACTGTTTTTTTTAGCTATAAGCATAAAAGTCGTGTTTAACTATATAACATTAAAAAGACTAACTGCTCAGTTTTTTCCGCTTATGCTTTAGCTAAGGAGGGAGAAATATCTCTGTATGTAACCTATCTATTATGTTAATAGAGACGAACATGTCTCAGTTTCTTCCAGAGATGAATTCTAACTATTTTTTTTTACTATGCATACTGTAAAAGTTTTTCCCATTTCAGACACACTCTGATGGACTATTCCTCTTAATCTGATGTTAAAAGTATTTTTATCTGAAGTGAAAGATGTCTTAATTTGATGTCAAAAAGTTCTTTTTTCTGGATGTGGACAGCCTGCCCATTCCGACGTCTGCTCTAGTATGAAGAAAGTTCATCCTATTCTTCGTTTAGTCATCTCCCTTGCAGACGTAACGCTCCAGATACCAGTCCAGCCAGTACACTCCTACTAATAAAGATTTTCTCATGTTTTTCTTTAAAAAGAACAATTATTCTTGTGATTATAACAAACTTTAAATGTCGCATTTGTCCCAAGCGACTTACTATGTAAAGACACGCAACATCAAGTTTGAATTTAATATATTGCCTTCCTGGCCTAACAGGGAGACGTGTGTAAATCCTACTGTAAGCCTGGTTTTAGCTCAGTCAGAGTCCCGGAGTTCTCGGGGTAAATGTACGCCTTTTATTTAAAATTTTAAATAAATTTTTTTTGCGTCCACGAGTTTTCGCTCAGGGACTTAACAAATTTTTAAGTTTTTCTCACCCGGTTAAAATTTAAGTGACGGCTGCACTCACACTTCAGAGATTTGAGATAGTTAGAGAGGGAATGAAGATATTTAAATTTAATCGATCAAACCCGTTGGGGATTTTCCCGACTAAATTTTTTTCTTGGAGGGGGACTGTGAGGTTGAGACGTTAGAATGTCACCACAGTTGTTTCAATTAAGCTGGATCCAGCAAAGTAGGAAGTGGGGACGGTTAAAATCACTCCGTCGCCAGTGGCTCGGTGACGGTTGAGGTCGAGATAGTTTTGTGTCGGCAGGGTGCTGCATTAAAAGACTTAGATTTTGAATATTAGTTAAATTAGAAGTGATTTTTAAAAGTACGGATTGAAATGTAGTGAAAGGAGGGTGTAGGAAGAAGTATAAAAATAGAGATGGTTTTAGTAGATTGTGTGGATGTTGGAGGATCGTATAGTGGATGCTGGAGGAGATTATAGTGGTTGTGGTGAATCTTATTTTGGTGAATATCGGAAGTAGAGTAGTGGAGATTTAGTGGCGTGAAGTTAAGTAGCGTTGAGTGTTGGTGACTGTCTACTAGTTTTCGGAAAGTTCAAGCTGGGAGAGAAGGGAATCCTCTGTCCCATAGTGAAGCCGTAGTATTGGAGTACGAGTGCGACCGTCTCTACACTTTCGACTATCTGCTGTGGTGAGATATTTAAGATAATTAAATTGTTGATTTATATATTTTGATTTAGTAATACGCTGACTGAGCTAAGATCTATTTTCCAGGCCGCCCTCCCATTAATCTGCTCAAATAAACTTTAGTTATTGTTATTTAAAGTCTTGTGTTCTCTTAGTAATCTAATTAAGTAAGTTAAGATGGAGTTTGCAGGAGCGCAAACGCCACAGTGGCGCCCAACTCAGTTCGACATCCTCCCCCACTCGTGTTTATTTTACTGGCTCAAACAATGTACTTAAATTTTTTGAAGATCTTGAACAGTATTTTGATATATGTAAAATTGACGAGGATGATAAATTTAATTTATTAAAATACTCCTTAAAAGGAGATGCTAAAATCTGGTATGACACCATTGCCTCTAGAGCTCTAGGCCAAAATCCTACGTATGAGGATTTGAAGCTCAAAATTAAAAATTCATTCTCTTCTAATGTGGATAAAACCAAACTCCGTCAAGAACTTTATACGACAAAGATGTCGTTTTATGACAAACCTACCACATTTTTATTACGTAAATTCGACATTATAAAGCAGCTGGATTTAGTTTTATCTTTTGCCGCTGCCATGGAAATCATAACCCCGCTTTTGACTATTCCTATTCAAGATTACCTTGATCTGAAACCTGTCACCTCTTACGACAGTCTGTTTCAAACCTTAGCCAAATACCAAGAACGACACCCTCCAAGGGCGGAAAACACCTTTAATCGCCTACGGGGTAATGGAAATAGGCAAAATTCTAGGCGTGAAAATTTCACCCCCCCCCCTCAAAATTTCAATCGCTATCAACAAGAACGTCAATCGCCGCAGCCAAGGCGTAATAACTTTCAAAAATCTCGGAACGATCGTTCTAATCAAAATCAGTCTCAAAACTTTTCTCGAGCTGATAGAAATAACAGAAATTTTCGTAACTCTCGTAATAACCAGAGTCGTCAGTTAAACGAGTAAGTGGCTCTTGTGAGGAGGGTCAACAGCCACTGAATAACTCAACCACCTCCATATGTTTAGACACAATTTGTATCAGTCCGGTGGACCTTCCTAATTTGAATGCAATAATTCACGATACTTTCATACCTACTTATTGGGACACTGGTGCTGAACGCTCCTTTCTAGCGTATGAAACTTATAAAAAGTATTTTGACTTTAAACCTTTAAAGCGGACAAATTTAAATATTACAACGGCTCAAGGCAAGTCCTGTGTTAATAGAGGCGAAGTCAGCCTGAATGTTAAAATTCATAATTTAAGTGTTAATTGGCCTTTTTATGTCATCGACAATCTTCAGCATCCCTGCATTATAGGGTTAGATTTTATGAAAGCAAATAATGTTGAAATTAATTTTGCCAATAAATCTTTACATATTGATGATTCTAAGTCAAATTCTAAACCTGTCGAGCCGACAGAGTTAATTGTTAATTTAGAGGAAAGTGCCCTCATTCATATTGAAAAAATTGATTTTGTTAATTTTCTTAATCAGTTTAAACAGTTATTTTCTGATACACCTGGCTTAACCCATGTTGTTTGCCATGAAATTGACACTGGAACTAATAAACCAATCTTTAGTAAGCCTTATCGTTATGATCAAGCCAAACAAGATATTATAAATTGGCATATTGAGAAAATGTTGCAAAATGATATTATTATGCCTGTAACCTCTCCTTATGCATCTCCTGTTGTTTTATGTCGTAAGAAAAATGGTAAACCTATCACTGACCCTGAGGCATGGAGATTTGCAATCGATTATCGTAGGCTAAATTCTATTACACAATATCCTCAGTATCCCTTGCCTATAATTGATGATTTGTTAGCACATATAACAACGACAAATTTTATGTCTACTCTCGATCTGACATCAGGTTATTTTCAAATTGCAATGAAACCCGGTGATATATCAAAAACAGCGTTTATAACTAAAAATGGCACGTTTGGTTTTAAACGAATGCCTTTCGGATGTTCAGGGGCAGTGGCGACATTCCAAAAAGCCATGGAAACTATTCTTAAACCTGTTTTGAATAAATTTGTACATGTTTATCTCGATGATATAATAATCACGTCCTCATCTTACAATGAGCATTTAGATCATTTAAAAACTGTTTTTACTCTACTGCAAAATGCAGGATTAACTTTAAATTCCTCTAAGTGCCATTTTGCACGACAGGAAATTAAGTACCTAGGCGTCAAAATAACGCCTGCTGGTATTTCTGTATATAATGAAAAAGTTCAGCCAGTTTTAAACATGCCCCCTCCTACAACTTCAAAACAAGTTTCGAGATTTCTAGGCATGTGTGCTTGGTATGGGAATTTTATACCTAATTTTGCTCACATATGCGAGCCCCTCTTTAAACTCAAAAGGAAAAGAGTTAAATTTCACTGGTCAAATGAAGCACAAGAAGCATTTGATAAGTTAAAAACTATACTTAGCGCTCCTCCTGTACTAGCTCATCCTAATTATAATATTAAATTTCAAGTAGCAACTGATGCTTCTTCGTACGGCATTGGTGCCGTTTTAAGCCAAGAAGGCCGCCCAATAGCATATGCGTCCCGTACGCTTAACACTGCAGAAAGAAATTATCCAGTAACTGAACGTGAATGTTTAGCAGTGCTTTGGGGACTGCAAAAATTTCGTTTATATTTTACGTAACTTCCAGTAACAGTTGTTACGGATCATGCGGCATTAACTCGGTTAACAACTGGAAAGAACCTCTCCCCCGCATGATTCGATGGACTCTTAAGTTATCTAACTTTAATATAAACATCGAACACCGACCTGGTTCTGACAATATCGTAGCTGATGTTCTTTCACGTACTACTCAAACTCAAGAAAATAAGATTGAATCTAATTTTACAAATCAATCCCTTGCTTTAAATGAAAAGAATGATCAGTTAAATTCTACTGTTAAAGCGTCATATATTCATCATTCAGATTTAAAGGCTGAACCGGTTCAATCCGAAGTATTAGCAAACGTGACTGAAACTTGTGTAAAGGAAATTGAAAGTGAACCAGTAAACCAAGGTGCGTCTACAAATCTAGTCACTACTTTAAACGATAAATTCGTATCTGATCAGGAAAAAGTAGCTTTAGCGCTTATGCCAGCATCTGTGTTAAATTCGAGAGATCAATTTATCCAAGAACAAAAAAATGATCCCGAATTTGGATTAATTTATAAGTATTTAGACGATCCTGAGTCAGTTTCATTAATTGAATCAGCCATTGCCTTAAACTGGTCCCAATCTTTTTCTTTAATCGATGGCTTGCTTTTTTATTCAAAATTATTATCATCTTATGGCGAATTACGAGTTGTAATTCCCCAATCTCTTCGTCAAGCCATCCTATTTGAGTTTCATGACTCTCCAATTTCGGGGCACTTTGGCATTAGGAAAACTTATAAAAAGCTCAAAGATGCCTGTTACTTTCCTAAAATGAGGAAGTTTGTTAATGAATATGTTTCGAGTTGTCGCTTGTGCCAGCAATATAATTATAAAAATGTAAAGCCGGCCGGTAAATTAATTCCTATTAAAGTTGATTTTCCAAATCAAATTCTTGGACTCGACTTAATCGGTCCTTACCCCTTCTCTAAACCAAATAGATTTCGTTATGTGTTAGTTATGGTGGATTATTTTAGTAAATGGGTTGAATTTGTGCCTTTACGTAAAGCTTCGGCACAAGCAGTGGCCACTGCCTTCTTTAATAATTATATTTCTCGTTACGGCGCCCCCCTTCAAATTGTAACGGACCATGGTCCTCAATTTATAAGTAATGTTTTTAAGGCACTTTGCGATACACTCGAAATTAAACATGTCTTCACGGTTCCATATCGGCCGCAAGCTAATCAGGCCGAACGTGTTAATAGAACTTTAATAAACATGATTGCGACGTTCATTGGTCAAAATCATGAAAATTGGGATCAGTTTCTCTATCATTTTGGCTATGCGATTCGTACAGCAGTAAGTGATGCAACAGGAAAAACTCCCGCTGAATTGTTTTTGGGCAGAAAGATTCTGACCCCCTTTCAAAAACTGGTATTAGTACAGCAAAACGCATCTCAATTTATTACGCGAAATATTGAAGAATTGCTACCAGAAGTTCAGAGAAATTTGAGAAAAGCTCAAGAGCAACAAGCTGTATATTATAACCTTAAACGTAGAATTTTAGAAGTAAAAGTGGGAGATAAAATACTCCTAGAATCACATTTTCTTAGCTCTAAAAAAGATTCTAAAGTAGCAAAATTTGGGCCAAAATTCATTGGGCCTTTCTCTGTTTTAAAGGTAGAACATAATAATCTGACAATCGATTTTAACGGCACCCCAACTACAATAAATGTTGACCAGATACGCATTTTTAAAGAGCGCACTCAATCATGTACTGAAACTCTTGATAGTGATAGCGTGCCGGGTTCAAACCCACCTGACGAACAGTCCGTCCTTACGCCTAACCTCACTCCCCAGCCTAGTGCTCCTGATTCTTGTACAGCTGATGAACTACCTACTCCTACAACACCCGAACAATCTGTTCAGGGCACTTCCGCTGACCAATCTAGTGTTAGCAGACCCGTCGCACAAAAGCGTGCTCGTAGTGGGTCATCAAACCATTCTAATGTGAAATTTCCTAGACAAACTGGTCGCAAACGCGACTATTCTTTTACTAATGGCTCTTTATACCGCAGATAAAAAAGAAAAAAGCTTGGAATAAAAATTTAAAAAGGCCACAAGCCCCCTCCTCAAAGTCCTCTGGAACACATCGCCCACAGAAGGTACTAGCAGTTCCAGATTCTGTGCACACCGACTCTTTTCGACCTAAGAGAAAGGCAAGGGTTCGAAAAAGACCTCCACCCTCTTCATCAGCTAGCGGACGGCACATGGAGAAATTCCTAGCAGCTCCTGACTCGATCGGCAAAGACGAGTTCTCTTCACACCACCGATTCAATACTCGGCGTCAAGCCAGACTCCGACAACAGGCTCAGCCATATGAATCACCTGCCGAGCAAGCCTTTGTACAAGCCTTTTGGGATAGCCCTAGACCCCGGTCTGAAAGCCTGCAACCCTGTGGCCTAGCTGACGAGTACATCGAGAACATTCACCAAGACCTCTAACCTTGCTGAAGTTACAGCTGCAAATTCACATCAGGTGATACCGTTCTCTATTTTTTTTTCTATTACAAGTGCATTTCTGTCAGAGCTGTACAAAATGTTCGACGTACCTTGAAGCCTTTTTGGGACTTTATATTTTAAGAACTCTTACGAAAGTTATGGACTTTCCCAAACTAGAAATACAAAATTTAATTTAGCCATGAACTTTCAAATCAAAATTCATGTTCTGCTTCAATGTCAACATTTTTGTTCTCTCTTAAATATCTATTTTATGTATGTATTAAGTCTTTTACCTTGTAGCCATCTCCTGCAGAAAGCTGGTAATATAAACTGTTTTTTTGGCCCCTTTGTAAATTCCCCCCTTTTTCTTTTGTCTTTCTATAAATGATGTATTTATAAACTGCATATTTGTATTTGTAAAACTTTGGAATATTTGTCTAAAAGTTTATCTGTATGTACTTTTAGAGGGGAAAAAAACTGTTTTTTTTAGCTATAAGCATAAAAGTCGTGTTTAACTATATAACATTAAAAAGACTAACTGCTCAGTTTTTTCCGCTTATGCTTTAGCTAAGGAGGGAGAAATATCTCTGTATGTAACCTATCTATTATGTTAATAGAGACGAACATGTCTCAGTTTCTTCCAGAGATGAATTCTAACTATTTTTTTTTACTATGCATACTGTAAAAGTTTTTCCCATTTCAGACACACTCTGATGGACTATTCCTCTTAATCTGATGTTAAAAGTATTTTTATCTGAAGTGAAAGATGTCTTAATTTGATGTCAAAAAGTTCTTTTTTCTGGATGTGGACAGCCTGCCCATTCCGACGTCTGCTCTAGTATGAAGAAAGTTCATCCTATTCTTCGTTTAGTCATCTCCCTTGCAGACGTAACGCTCCAGATACCAGTCCAGCCAGTACACTCCTACTAATAAAGATTTTCTCATGTTTTTCTTTAAAAAGAACAATTATTCTTGTGATTATAACAAACTTTAAATGTCGCATTTGTCCCAAGCGACTTACTATGTAAAGACACGCAACATCAAGTTTGAATTTAATATATTGCCTTCCTGGCCTAACAGGGAGACGTGTGTAAATCCTACTGTAAGCCTGGTTTTAGCTCAGTCAGAGTCCCGGAGTTCTCGGGGTAAATGTACGCCTTTTATTTAAAATTTTAAATAATTTTTTTTTGCGTCCACGAGTTTTCGCTCAGGGACTTAACAAATTTTTAAGTTTTTCTCACCCGGTTAAAATTTAAGTGACGGCTGCACTCACACTTCAGAGATTTGAGATAGTTAGAGAGGGAATGAAGATATTTAAATTTAATCGATCAAACCCGTTGGGGATTTTCCCGACTAAATTTTTTTCTTGGAGGGGGACTGTGAGGTTGAGACGTTAGAATGTCACCACAGTTGTTTCAATTAAGCTGGATCCAGCAAAGTAGGAAGTGGGGACGGTTAAAATCACTCCGTCGCCAGTGGCTCGGTGACGGTTGAGGTCGAGATAGTTTTGTGTCGGCAGGGTGCTGCATTAAAAGACTTAGATTTTGAATATTAGTTAAATTAGAAGTGATTTTTAAAAGTACGGATTGAAATGTAGTGAAAGGAGGGTGTAGGAAGAAGTATAAAAATAGAGATGGTTTTAGTAGATTGTGTGGATGTTGGAGGATCGTATAGTGGATGCTGGAGGAGATTATAGTGGTTGTGGTGAATCTTATTTTGGTGAATATCGGAAGTAGAGTAGTGGAGATTTAGTGGCGTGAAGTTAAGTAGCGTTGAGTGTTGGTGACTGTCTACTAGTTTTCGGAAAGTTCAAGCTGGGAGAGAAGGGAATCCTCTGTCCCATAGTGAAGCCGTAGTATTGGAGTACGAGTGCGACCGTCTCTACACTTTCGACTATCTGCTGTGGTGAGATATTTAAGATAATTAAATTGTTGATTTATATATTTTGATTTAGTAATACGCTGACTGAGCTAAGATCTATTTTCCAGGCCGCCCTCCCATTAATCTGCTCAAATAAACTTTAGTTATTGTTATTTAAAGTCTTGTGTTCTCTTAGTAATCTAATTAAGTAAGTTAAGATGGAGTTTGCAGGAGCGCAAACGCCACAGTGGCGCCCAACTCAGTTCGACATCCTCCCCCACTCGTGTTTATTTTACTGGCTCAAACAATGTACTTAAATTTTTTGAAGATCTTGAACAGTATTTTGATATATGTAAAATTGACGAGGATGATAAATTTAATTTATTAAAATACTCCTTAAAAGGAGATGCTAAAATCTGGTATGACACCATTGCCTCTAGAGCTCTAGGCCAAAATCCTACGTATGAGGATTTGAAGCTCAAAATTAAAAATTCATTCTCTTCTAATGTGGATAAAACCAAACTCCGTCAAGAACTTTATACGACAAAGATGTCGTTTTATGACAAACCTACCACATTTTTATTACGTAAATTCGACATTATAAAGCAGCTGGATTTAGTTTTATCTTTTGCCGCTGCCATGGAAATCATAACCCCGCTTTTGACTATTCCTATTCAAGATTACCTTGATCTGAAACCTGTCACCTCTTACGACAGTCTGTTTCAAACCTTAGCCAAATACCAAGAACGACACCCTCCAAGGGCGGAAAACACCTTTAATCGCCTACGGGGTAATGGAAATAGGCAAAATTCTAGGCGTGAAAATTTCACCCCCCCCCCCTCAAAATTTCAATCGCTATCAACAAGAACGTCAATCGCCGCAGCCAAGGCGTAATAACTTTCAAAAATCTCGGAACGATCGTTCTAATCAAAATCAGTCTCAAAACTTTTCTCGAGCTGATAGAAATAACAGAAATTTTCGTAACTCTCGTAATAACCAGAGTCGTCAGTTAAACGAGTAAGTGGCTCTTGTGAGGAGGGTCAACAGCCACTGAATAACTCAACCACCTCCATATGTTTAGACACAATTTGTATCAGTCCGGTGGACCTTCCTAATTTGAATGCAATAATTCACGATACTTTCATACCTACTTATTGGGACACTGGTGCTGAACGCTCCTTTCTAGCGTATGAAACTTATAAAAAGTATTTTGACTTTAAACCTTTAAAGCGGACAAATTTAAATATTACAACGGCTCAAGGCAAGTCCTGTGTTAATAGAGGCGAAGTCAGCCTGAATGTTAAAATTAATAATTTAAGTGTTAATTGGCCTTTTTATGTCATCGACAATCTTCAGCATCCCTGCATTATAGGGTTAGATTTTATGAAAGCAAATAATGTTGAAATTAATTTTGCCAATAAATCTTTACATATTGATGATTCTAAGTCAAATTCTAAACCTGTCGAGCCGACAGAGTTAATTGTTAATTTAGAGGAAAGTGCCCTCATTCATATTGAAAAAATTGATTTTGTTAATTTTCTTAATCAGTTTAAACAGTTATTTTCTGATACACCTGGCTTAACCCATGTTGTTTGCCATGAAATTGACACTGGAACTAATAAACCAATCTTTAGTAAGCCTTATCGTTATGATCAAGCCAAACAAGATATTATAAATTGGCATATTGAAAAAATGTTGCAAAATGATATTATTATGCCTGTAACCTCTCCTTATGCATCTCCTGTTGTTTTATGTCGTAAGAAAAATGGTAAACCTATCACTGACCCTGAGGCATGGAGATTTGCAATCGATTATCGTAGGCTAAATTCTATTACACAATATCCTCAGTATCCCTTGCCTATAATTGATGATTTGTTAGCACATGTAACAACGACAAATTTTATGTCTACTCTCGATCTGACATCAGGTTATTTTCAAATTGCAATGAAACCCGGTGATATATCAAAAACAGCGTTTATAACTAAAAATGGCACGTTTGGTTTTAAACGAATGCCTTTCGGATGTTCAGGGGCAGTGGCGACATTCCAAAAAGCCATGGAAACTATTCTTAAACCTGTTTTGAATAAATTTGTACATGTTTATCTCGATGATATAATAATCACGTCCTCATCTTACAATGAGCATTTAGATCATTTAAAAACTGTTTTTACTCTACTGCAAAATGCAGGATTAACTTTAAATTCCTCTAAGTGCCATTTTGCACGACAGGAAATTAAGTACCTAGGCGTCAAAATAACGCCTGCTGGTATTTCTGTATATAATGAAAAAGTTCAGCCAGTTTTAAACATGCCCCCTCCTACAACTTCAAAACAAGTTTCGAGATTTCTAGGCATGTGTGCTTGGTATGGGAATTTTATACCTAATTTTGCTCACATATGCGAGCCCCTCTTTAAACTCAAAAGGAAAAGAGTTAAATTTCACTGGTCAAATGAAGCACAAGAAGCATTTGATAAGTTAAAAACTATACTTAGCGCTCCTCCTGTACTAGCTCATCCTAATTATAATATTAAATTTCAAGTAGCAACTGATGCTTCTTCGTACGGCATTGGTGCCGTTTTAAGCCAAGAAGGCCGCCCAATAGCATATGCGTCCCGTACGCTTAACACTGCAGAAAGAAATTATCCAGTAACTGAACGTGAATGTTTAGCAGTGCTTTGGGGACTGCAAAAATTTCGTTTATATTTTACGTAACTTCCAGTAACAGTTGTTACGGATCATGCGGCATTAACTCGGTTAACAACTGGAAAGAACCTCTCCCCCCGCATGATTCGATGGACTCTTAAGTTATCTAACTTTAATATAAACATCGAACACCGACCTGGTTCTGACAATATCGTAGCTGATGTTCTTTCACGTACTACTCAAACTCAAGAAAATAAGATTGAATCTAATTTTACAAATCAATCCCTTGCTTTAAATGAAAAGAATGATCAGTTAAATTCTACTGTTAAAGCGTCATATATTCATCATTCAGATTTAAAGGCTGAACCGGTTCAATCCGAAGTATTAGCAAACGTGACTGAAACTTGTGTAAAGGAAATTGAAAGTGAACCAGTAAACCAAGGTGCGTCTACAAATCTAGTCACTACTTTAAACGATAAATTCGTATCTGATCAGGAAAAAGTAGCTTTAGCGCTTATGCCAGCATCTGTGTTAAATTCGAGAGATCAATTTATCCAAGAACAAAAAAATGATCCCGAATTTGGATTAATTTATAAGTATTTAGACGATCCTGAGTCAGTTTCATTAATTGAATCAGCCATTGCCTTAAACTGGTCCCAATCTTTTTCTTTAATCGATGGCTTGCTTTTTTATTCAAAATTATTATCATCTTATGGCGAATTACGAGTTGTAATTCCCCAATCTCTTCGTCAAGCCATCCTATTTGAGTTTCATGACTCTCCAATTTCGGGGCACTTTGGCATTAGGAAAACTTATAAAAAGCTCAAAGATGCCTGTTACTTTCCTAAAATGAGGAAGTTTGTTAATGAATATGTTTCGAGTTGTCGCTTGTGCCAGCAATATAATTATAAAAATGTAAAGCCGGCCGGTAAATTAATTCCTATTAAAGTTGATTTTCCAAATCAAATTCTTGGACTCGACTTAATCGGTCCTTACCCCTTCTCTAAACCAAATAGATTTCGTTATGTGTTAGTTATGGTGGATTATTTTAGTAAATGGGTTGAATTTGTGCCTTTACGTAAAGCTTCGGCACAAGCAGTGGCCACTGCCTTCTTTAATAATTATATTTCTCGTTACGGCGCCCCCCTTCAAATTGTAACGGACCATGGTCCTCAATTTATAAGTAATGTTTTTAAGGCACTTTGCGATACACTCGAAATTAAACATGTCTTCACGGTTCCATATCGGCCGCAAGCTAATCAGGCCGAACGTGTTAATAGAACTTTAATAAACATGATTGCGACGTTCATTGGTCAAAATCATGAAAATTGGGATCAGTTTCTCTATCATTTTGGCTATGCGATTCGTACAGCAGTAAGTGATGCAACAGGAAAAACTCCCGCTGAATTGTTTTTGGGCAGAAAGATTCTGACCCCCTTTCAAAAACTGGTATTAGTACAGCAAAACGCATCTCAATTTATTACGCGAAATATTGAAGAATTGCTACCAGAAGTTCAGAGAAATTTGAGAAAAGCTCAAGAGCAACAAGCTGTATATTATAACCTTAAACGTAGAATTTTAGAAGTAAAAGTGGGAGATAAAATACTCCTAGAATCACATTTTCTTAGCTCTAAAAAAGATTCTAAAGTAGCAAAATTTGGGCCAAAATTCATTGGGCCTTTCTCTGTTTTAAAGGTAGAACATAATAATCTGACAATCGATTTTAACGGCACCCCAACTACAATAAATGTTGACCAGATACGCATTTTTAAAGAGCGCACTCAATCATGTACTGAAACTCTTGATAGTGATAGCGTGCCGGGTTCAAACCCACCTGACGAACAGTCCGTCCTTACGCCTAACCTCACTCCCCAGCCTAGTGCTCCTGATTCTTGTACAGCTGATGAACTACCTACTCCTACAACACCCGAACAATCTGTTCAGGGCACTTCCGCTGACCAATCTAGTGTTAGCAGACCCGTCGCACAAAAGCGTGCTCGTAGTGGGTCATCAAACCATTCTAATGTGAAATTTCCTAGACAAACTGGTCGCAAACGCGACTATTCTTTTACTAATGGCTCTTTTATACCGCAGATAAAAAAGAAAAAAGCTTGGAATAAAAATTTAAAAAGGCCACAAGCCCCCTCCTCAAAGTCCTCTGGAACACATCGCCCACAGAAGGTACTAGCAGTTCCAGATTCTGTGCACACCGACTCTTTTCGACCTAAGAGAAAGGCAAGGGTTCGAAAAAGACCTCCACCCTCTTCATCAGCTAGCGGACGGCACATGGAGAAATTCCTAGCAGCTCCTGACTCGATCGGCAAAGACGAGTTCTCTTCACACCACCGATTCAATACTCGGCGTCAAGCCAGACTCCGACAACAGGCTCAGCCATATGAATCACCTGCCGAGCAAGCCTTTGTACAAGCCTTTTGGGATAGCCCTAGACCCCGGTCTGAAAGCCTGCAACCCTGTGGCCTAGCTGACGAGTACATCGAGAACATTCACCAAGACCTCTAACCTTGCTGAAGTTACAGCTGCAAATTCACATCAGGTGATACCGTTCTCTATTTTTTTTTCTATTACAAGTGCATTTCTGTCAGAGCTGTACAAAATGTTCGACGTATCTTGAAGCCTTTTTGGGACTTTATATTTTAAGAACTCTTACGAAAGTTATGGACTTTCCCAAACTAGAAATACAAAATTTAATTTAGCCATGAACTTTCAAATCAAAATTCATGTTCTGCTTCAATGTCAACATTTTTGTTCTCTCTTAAATATCTATTTTATGTATGTATTAAGTCTTTTACCTTGTAGCCATCTCCTGCAGAAAGCTGGTAATATAAACTGTTTTTTTGGCCCCTTTGTAAATTCCCCCCTTTTTCTTTTGTCTTTCTATAAATGATGTATTTATAAACTGCATATTTGTATTTGTAAAACTTTGGAATATTTGTCTAAAAGTTTATCTGTATGTACTTTTAGAGGGGAAAAAACTGTTTTTTTTAGCTATAAGCATAAAAGTCGTGTTTAACTATATAACATTAAAAAGACTAACTGCTCAGTTTTTTCCGCTTATGCTTTAGCTAAGGAGGGAGAAATATCTCTGTATGTAACCTATCTATTATGTTAATAGAGACGAACATGTCTCAGTTTCTTCCAGAGATGAATTCTAACTATTTTTTTTTACTATGCATACTGTAAAAGTTTTTCCCATTTCAGACACACTCTGATGGACTATTCCTCTTAATCTGATGTTAAAAGTATTTTTATCTGAAGTGAAAGATGTCTTAATTTGATGTCAAAAAGTTCTTTTTTCTGGATGTGGACAGCCTGCCCATTCCGACGTCTGCTCTAGTATGAAGAAAGTTCATCCTATTCTTCGTTTAGTCATCTCCCTTGCAGACGTAACGCTCCAGATACCAGTCCAGCCAGTACACTCCTACTAATAAAGATTTTCTCATGTTTTTCTTTAAAAAGAACAATTATTCTTGTGATTATAACAAACTTTAAATGTCGCATTTGTCCCAAGCGACTTACTATGTAAAGACACGCAACATCAAGTTTGAATTTAATATATTGCCTTCCTGGCCTAACAGGGAGACGTGTGTAAATCCTACTGTAAGCCTGGTTTTAGCTCAGTCAGAGTCCCGGAGTTCTCGGGGTAAATGTACGCCTTTTATTTAAAATTTTAAATAAATTTTTTTTGCGTCCACGAGTTTTCGCTCAGGGACTTAACAAATTTTTAAGTTTTTCTCACCCGGTTAAAATTTAAGTGACGGCTGCACTCACACTTCAGAGATTTGAGATAGTTAGAGAGGGAATGAAGATATTTAAATTTAATCGATCAAACCCGTTGGGGATTTTCCCGACTAAATTTTTTTCTTGGAGGGGGACTGTGAGGTTGAGACGTTAGAATGTCACCACAGTTGTTTCAATTAAGCTGGATCCAGCAAAGTAGGAAGTGGGGACGGTTAAAATCACTCCGTCGCCAGTGGCTCGGTGACGGTTGAGGTCGAGATAGTTTTGTGTCGGCAGGGTGCTGCATTAAAAGACTTAGATTTTGAATATTAGTTAAATTAGAAGTGATTTTTAAAAGTACGGACTGAAATGTAGTGAAAGGAGGGTGTAGGAAGAAGTATAAAAATAGAGATGGTTTTAGTAGATTGTGTGGATGTTGGAGGATCGTATAGTGGATGTTGGAGGAGATTACAGTGGTTGTGGTGAATCTTATTTTGGTGAATATTGGAAGTAGAGTAGTGGAGATTTAGTGGCGTGAAGTTAAGTAGCGTTGAGTGTTGGTGACTGTCTACTAGTTTTCGGAAAGTTCAAGCTGGGAGAGAAGGGAATCCTCTGTCCCATAGTGAAGCCGTAGTATTGGAGTACGAGTGCGACCGTCTCTACGCTTTCGACTATCTGCTGTGGTGAGATATTTAAGTTAATTAAATTGTTGATTTATATATTTTGATTTAGTAATACGCTGACTGAGCTAAGATCTATTTTCCAGGCCGCCCTCCCATTAATCTGCTCAAATAAACTTTAGTTATTGTTATTTAAAGTCTTGTGTTCTCTTAGTAATCTAATTAAGTAAGTTAAGATGGAGTTTGCAGGAGCGCAAACTCCACAAGTTAACATAATGCATTAAAATTTGAGTTATTTACTGTATTTCAGTAATTTATTTATTTTATTAAGGATTTTATTACAAATAATTTTGCTAAACTAGATCACTTTACAATGGGTCTAATCGTTACTTTTGCGTGCTACTAAAGAAACAAGTTACAGCGAGAGCGATACACAAGCTGATTTAAAAAAATAATAATAATAACTCCTCGACTTGACATGGTGAATTAACTCTTTTTTTTTAAGAGAGTAATTTTTAATCCTTCGATGAATATCTTCCTGCTCTTTAAATTAAAATCCCCCGGGAAAAAAGGGAAAAAAAAACACCAAATGCATTAAATTAAACTTTATTTATTTATTTACTTTTACTTGTTTAACTGTAAAAATTTCTATAACTTGTGAAAAATAGATTACTCCATGGTTTTGAATCCGATTGTCTGCAAAAACCTTCAGTTAATGAAATTGACGCCAAAAGGAATATTCATGACGCATGTAAGAAAAATAATTAATTCGATCATTTTATTGCAATTCTTTTTGCTTAATTTTTTAGCGGTTTAAAATTTTTCTGTAGTAGGAGACTTTTGTTTAACTTAATTAATAAAAAGAAATATGTTTATTATGCACAGGCAAAGACATTTATTTCTTTTTATAACGAAAAAAAAAAGAGCACTTTTTTTTAAATTTTAAAGTTAAATGGGGTTTTTCATTTAATATTTTTTGTACCAATAATTCGTTTGAAATAAAATGTACTATGTTGTTTTTTCCCTGATTAGTAAGTGTATTAATTTTCACAGCGATCGCATGAACACGAACAGTATAGTTTTGTATAGTGAATGACCCGACATATTCTAGATGAAACACAGCAAACGTTGACGGCGGGAAATGTCTGACTGAAAGCAGCAGTTCTTTTGTACATAAAAAAAAAAAAAAATCTGCGAGCGACAGTAATTAATTTAATACGACATATTGTTTTGTACATTGCAATCATTTTTTTTTTTTTTTTTTTTTTTTTGGTCTACATCATTAAAAATTATGTACTAGGTTGAACCAAATCATGGTACACTGTAACTACAAACGTTTAATGGTGAAATTTTTTATCATGATTGGGTGCTCGATTTAACCAACACTGGGTACTATGATAGCTGCAACCATAAGATGACGAAAACTTTTATCATAATCTGGTGCTTTTTTTTTTTTTTTTTTTTTTTAACAAGAAGCACGAAAACATGACAGAATGCTTTATCATCACAGGGTTGCAGCTAATGTAATACCAAGTTTTGGTTAAACCTGGCTTGGTATTTTCTGTCAATGTGTAGGACATACTGTGTGCTTCTTCTGTATCTGAAATTAAAATATATTGAACCATAGAATAACCTATGTAATACAGTGTAAGTAGACAAATTGAGTAAATAACATCACAAAGTACAATCGGTAACAAAAGTGTCCGAACACTAGCAAAAATTCCTATGTAAAAAAAGTACACATCATATGGTTTTGTTAACTAAATCCTTATCGAATCATATTCTTAGACTGACTAAGAACAGTATTCGACAAGGATTTATTTAACAAAACCTTATGAAGTGCACTTTTTTTGCATAGGAATTTTTGCTAGTACTCGGACACTTCTGTTACCGACTGTACTTGCTCGATAAACAATGGTTTTAATGGTCAAATTTTAAAAAAATCAGTAAACAGTGTATGAAATAAAATACTGATAAGCCTTACATATATATATATATATATATATATATATATATACATTACATTTATATTTGCTGATATTTTTAGAAATTCTGAATGTTATAAAAATTTCCTGCAATATACAGTCGAATCTCTAATTAGTGAACTTTTATTTATTGAATTTATCCATTTTACTACATTCTTCTTCGAAGTAAAACTATTTTGAGAATTACCTCCTAATTTTCAAATAGCTAAATGCATTCTCTATTATACAAAATTTTATTTTTAGTCAATTTCTCAAAAAAAAAAAAAAAAAAAAGTGATACCTGGTTTTATATAATGCAATGTTTGAAAAGGTGTTCAATATGTATATATATTCCGTTTATTCAACACTCTCTGACTGTGGATGAGAGATTTTGCTTTTGGAACTGTCAGACCTGAAATGCGAAATTCATATTCAGGTCGCGCTCGTCGGCTTAGTCATTTGGAATTTTTCAACGTTTTCTCCGAAATTTATGTTAATACGGACTAAGACTTCTTTGAAGGATCTCTGCAGAAAACATTCAACCTAGTATAGAATCATCTAGCACTCAATAACTCTTAATATATATATATATATATATATATATATATATATATATATATATATTGGCAGTATTTAGTGATTTCTTTAAACAGAAGTCAACTATATTTAAAAGAAGTTAAGAAATCGTATTTTTTGTAATATGTATGTATGTAAAACAGAAGGAAGAAAACTGAAATAATACTAGTTAATTATAGAAAGACACATTGCAAAAGAGTAAAATAAATTAAAGTAAAAGATTTTAACACATGAAAATATCTTGTCTTCTTCTATTAAAATTAAGACCCTATTTAACAGTTTTAATTAGTTTGCAGTTTTAAACTGTGATTCGAATAAGAAAAAAGTTTAAACACATTTTATAATGAAATACAGTAATTAAAGCTAAAGAATACGTACAATGCATTTAAATCATTTGACTTTAAATTATTCCTTCAGTTACGAAGGTCAATTAATTACAATGGATTAGTTCTTGACATGCCGGAGGTTTGATAGACCACATAATTGCCATGGCAATTAGCTGCTATTTTAGAAGGGTTTGCTATCGTAAGTTTTCTAATTAAATTTCTATGCTCTTAAGAAAAAGAATCTGAATGAACTCAGAAGTTTAATTTTATGGGAGGAAATAAAGATTAAGCCCAATTAAATCAATTATGCATGTTGTTTTGCAAATAGAACTGCTTCAATAAAATTTTATGAGGCGGTGGAGGTTAATTAAAGTGCACCAAATAAATGTGCTCTTTAAGTGCACCAAACATGGTGCATAGAAGATAATTTAAATACTCATAGAATTTTTGTATCGGGGCCAGTGAGACATGAAACATGTTATGTGGTGTTGCAACAACTATATGTGTTTCACTATTAATACATCATATGAATAGATTCTATTAAAATTTACACTGCATATATTTATAGATTTTATTTGCACTTATAAGGCTTTTACAGGGACACAAAGAAAAATTCTTTATCATTATGGTCTACTGGTCCATATTCTTTAAAGTGTGATATTGTTTAAAAGCCTTATTAGATTGAGCTGAAAATTTATACATATATTATAGGTCACAGTCGCACGAATTGTATAGATTTTGGTGAATTTAGCACTTACACAATTTTTACAGAGACACAAAGAAATATTCTTTATCATTATCGCCTATGGGCCCGAATTTTTTAAAGTGCGATAGCGTTTAAACGGCTTATTTGATTAAGCTGAAAACATATTATATGCCACTGTCGTACGCATTGATATCGTTAGAAATGGTGAATCTAGCCCTTATTGATTTTTACTGGGACACAACGAAAAATTATTTATCATTGACCTATGGGCTGAAATTATTTGAAGGGCAATAGTGTAAAATTAAACAATGGAGAAAAATACTCAAACACTTATTATAATTTTCACTTTTGTTTATTTAATGACTTGTTTTACTTTAATTTATTAATGCAACCGTTACTTATTGTTCGGAAAGTTGAGTGGAGTTAACTCGAGATTTTTTAAAAATCTAAATGCTAATATAATATGTAATTATTAGAAATCCCATGTTAATTTGAAGTGTAAGTTGTTGCACACATTAAATTCAATATTGATACCAAGTTTCATGTGAATAACTTATAATGTTGTCAAGATAGAATGCGCGCAAGAGTAAAATTTAAGAGACTGAGAAAACAACAGTTAAAGATTAAAATGTTATAAGAGCACGTTTAAGCTAACTGAAACAGTCATATCTCAAGAAATAATGCGAATTTTCTAATGCGGGTTTTTGCGTATGGCTCAAAAATGTTAGAATGATAATAAATAAAACAAAAATATATTTTTTGATCCATTTAAGATTTCTCAGACCCCTTAAGCATTATAAATAACATTCAAAGCTAGAATATACATTAGACAAGATATATATTCGTTTATATTTAATTTGAAAAAAAAAGTACTTTTATTTTAGTGGTTTTTTTTTTGTCTTGGAGTAAGAGGTAGATAAATTTATTGAACAACATGTGTGATATGTTATGGAAAGGAAAACCTGTCAAATTTCGAATACTCAAAAAGACAATATGATATCAAACAAATACTGACAGTTTGTTTACATTACAATTATCAACGAAAATTAAAAAAAATATTGAATGTTATAAAAATTTCTTCTTAATATACTTAAAAGAAATTTTAATGTTTGAAAAATGTAAGTATACGCTATAATAAAGAAAATAATCTTGAAATAATAAAAGTTAATTTTAGAAAATCACACTCAGAAAAATAAAGTAAAAGTTTTTGACACATAAAAATACTCTCTTCTTCAATAGAAACTAAATCCCTATTTAACAATTTTAATTAATTTGTAATTTCAAACTAAGACTCGATTAAAAAAAAAAAGTTCAAACACATTTTATAATGGAATATAATAATTAAAGCTAATGTATAAGCACAATGCATTTAAATCATTTGATTTTAAATTATTCCCTCAGTGACGAAGGTCAATTAATTGCAATGAATTAGTTCTTGACTTGATAGACCACATAATTGCCATGGCAATTAGGTGCTCTTTTAGAGTAGCTTGCTATCGTAACTTTTCTAATTAAATTTCTGTACTTTTAGGTAAAAGAAACTGAATGAACTCAGAAGTTTAATTTTATGGGAGGAAGTAAAGATTAAGTCCAATTAGATCAATTATGTATGTTGTTTTGCGAACAGAACTCCTTCAATAAAATTTTATGAAGCAGTAAGAGTTAATTAAAGTGCACCAAAATAAATGTGATCGCAAAAATGCGTTAAACATCGTGCGCACAAGACAATTTAAATGTTCATAAAACGTTTGTACGAAGACTGTTACAGACAATAGATATAGTAATTTATGTAAATGTAGCATCCATATATTTTCGACCAGAGATTTTTGATTTAGAAAAAATGTTGTGGCAAAAGCCATTGGAGTTAGATATCTATAAGAGTGGTTGAAACGCTGAATCAGGAATAGGATAGAATAATAGATAATTTTGATAATTTTTCGAAATGCCGAAGTCTTCCGTTGCATTTAATTGTTTCAGTAAATTTATTAGAGGAAGTGGAATAACTTTTCATAGATAAGTTAAGGTAAAGACACCAGTGCTCGTCACCCCTAAAATCTGCACCAGTAATCGTCACCCTCTTAAAAAAAGTGTTAAAATAAGCGTTTTATAACCTGCTGTATGGATTTCAATCTACCCGTACAAGATTCTCCAAAGCCTTCTGCTTCTTATAACATAAAAAGTTCGATTTCAAGTATTGGGGAAGGGTAGGGAGAAGCAAAATAAGGGAAGTATACGCTAAATTACAATTAGATTGAGTCAACGTAAAGCAAATGATTAAGGGAATAGATATGCATTTCTTGATATATTTTGTTGTTTGCTGCATTTGGCATTGCTCATAAAGCATTGTATGTAATGTTTATGAAATGCAGAATACGATTTATGTGCAACTTTTTAAAATTTGACATAATATAAAGGTTTTTAAGGTATGACGACTACTGGTGCATATTTTGTACGTTTTACCAGTGCTCGTCACCCCTGACGAACACTGGTGTTTTAACATTTTTAATAACTGGGTAACTTCTTTGATGAAAAATACTATATTTTCGGTTAGAATTATGATGGTATAATTTTTACTTTAATTGGACTATCGGCACCAGTAGTCGTCAGGGGTATTCGTAAATGTAAACAAATGTATTTTAACCTCAAGAACGTGAACTTTATTGCACTTGTAACTTTTGTATAGCTTATTTAAATAAAGTCAGTCATGGTACCTTTAATTCACTATGACTGACTTTAAACCACATAAAATTTTCCATATTAATTTGTTGGAAAAATTAAACAATGGCACATAAACATATTTAGTTATAAAGAGTTTTTTCTAGTTTTCTGTTATATATTTTAGAAAAACAGACATGATTACTCCATACATCTGTCTAATGTATTTTAAATTTTTATGATGTCATGCTTTTGCGAAGATGTATTTAAGTGATGTTTTAAAGTTGTTTCATACTAATTAGTTATAAACTATAAGTACCATTTAAGCACTTTTTTATGCATTTTATATAAGTTTTTTATTGACCGTGATAATTTAATTTTAATTCTTATGTATTTCGAAAATAATAAAAATCAAAGGCTTAATTTCATAGTTAGCATGACTGTGAGTCGGTTCAAAATTATGTTAAGGCTTTTTTGTTATGTTAGATGCAGGTGAATAAAAATGTATACAGAATTTATTTATATTATATTTCTTTAACAATGCCAAGAAGCAAAAAGAAGCAGATCATGATAATAATCGTTAAGAACTTAAATTACAATCATAATACTAATTGAAAATCGCGTATTGAAAAATGAATAATTAACTTAAAGATGGTGAACAAATGCAAGTTAATAGAACCCAAAAATCAGCGATATTTTTTCACTATGAAAAAAGAAATCCCACAGAAGCATCTTTATAGCTTTATTTTTTAATAGAAAGCATTAAAAATATATATTATATATAATATATATTATATTATATATTATATATAATATATATAATATAGCCCTGTATATTATATAAATTTTGAAATCCCACTAAAAAGTAGTGCATAATATGTTAAAAAAAAAAAAAAAAAATCGTCACATAACTGGAAATATATATTAAGAAATCTCATTCATATCCCATAATGTATAAACAAACCAATTACGCTAATCGTATGTTATTCAAACGGAAAAACAATTTCTGTTCGTTATTCTACTGAGAAAATGCTTTTTTTTGCTGGCTACAAACAGAAAATTTGCTATTACTTTAAAGTACATCTATCTATTTAAAAAAAGTTATTGCCGCGCTGTAAGATTTTTTTTGTTTTTGTCTGCGACCGCATGTCCTCGTAAACAAGAGTATCCTCAACATCGCAGAAGGTACCAAAGTCTGCCGAAAAATCTAAGAAACATATTTATCTTCAATAGAAACTTTTACCACCTTACTTAATGAAGTTATCAATTAAAAACCTCGTGTTAATAAAGGTATTCTATTTGCCAACTTGCAAATATCATCTCTTATTACGTTATTTTTTCAATCTCTCATGTTTAGTCTAAATATAAATAAATAAATAGATAAATAAAATAAAAATGATTCATAGTGTTAAAAAAAAATGTCAGCGTTGCTATTGGTAACAAAGAAATCATCGTCTGCAAGTAAACAAAAAGCATTATCTAAGATATTTTAATGAAAAGGTAAATTTAGGATTGTAGTTCATCGACTGCAGATATCATTTTTTCTACGTTTAGAAAATTAAAGAGAAAAAGAAAGGAAAAGTGATTAAAAAAAAAAAAAAAAAAAAAAAAAAAAATTAAAATTAAAGAAAGAAAAAAAAAAAAAAAATTGAAATATTGGCATCCTTGAGATGCACGAGAGACGAAAAATTTATTAGAATAGTAAAAACATTTAAAAGTAACTTGGCGATTTTTAAAATATTAAGCAAGGATTTAATTCAGATGAAATGAAAACTAGTTTATATTTTATTTTATTTTAACGTCAGACGAAAAAGATGATTATGTTAAACAACTATTGCTATAGATTTTTAAGTTAAGCCCAGAAACTTTTAAAATGAAATTTAAGAGAAAACAACCTAGATCAGTTTATATAAAAAATTATTTTTTTAAACTTAAAACATATTTAAATAATTGAATAAATGGGAACTCCTTTGACATGACCAATTTAGCGACTTTAAAAATTTAGGGCTGAAGTCGTTTGGATGTTTCCCGCAAAGATCTTCATTTTCGCAACCACGATAGCCATTTTAACTTTAACCATGCGTTAAATATATAGATAAATTATAAAATGGTGCAAAAATAATAATGATATTTACGATAATGAAAAGGAAAAGTTTACAATATTTACAATAATCACATAAGTTGCTTATTTTCAATGTGTCTGACTAGATCATATTGTAGAAAAAAATGTACTTTAAAAAGCAGTGCACTCTTGATTGCTACAAGTGACATTTTAAACCTAGCTGTACATTAGAAATATATATAGAGTATTTTATATTGTCCTAAATTAACTAAACAATGTAATACGGAAAAATATAGGCATTAGAAAAAATAGCTTCTATATATATATATATATATATTTTTAACTAACAACTGTACTCAAAATTTCATTACCAAATAGTGAAAAAAATTTAAAAGTCTCAAAGGGGTATTATACCAAAGATGTAACGCTAAATGGTCAAGATATTAAGAATATCTTTCAATTATAAAAAAAAAAAAAAAAAAGAGAAAGTTTCTGTCGTTGTTATTCCTTTTGTGTGTTACTATCATATGCTTGCGCCCAAAATGGTGGCAAATTGTTATTAAGTTGTCGAACGTTTAAAAAACAAAAAGATATAGTATAAAATATTGTATAAATACAGCAATGTGATATAAAATATGGGGATTTCTATAACATAGTTTTGGTTTTGTCTTGTGTAATGCATTGTTTCCTCTGTACTCACGAATTTATCATCTAGAGGGCGCACTGTAGCGCTTCAAATTGAAAACTTTGGGAACGAGAGTTCTCCCTTTGTTATTAGAATATGTGCCATTTTCATTTTCTGTGTCGATGATGTATGCGCAGTGAACCAACCACTGCTAATTCTCCTATATATACGAGCTGGCGCATCAGGCATTTTGTTGCCTTAGGCTGCCACATGTACCCAGCGCGTTTCATTGATAAAAAAGGACAGTCATTACTTTTATCGTCTTGTGTTACTTTAGAGTTACTCCTTTTATTGCATTTCATAGTTTTAGCTAAGTAACGTACGATATGCGAGTTTGTTTAACGATAAACTGCTATAATCACTCAAGAAAATAACATACAAAGTTCAGATTTCCAAATGATAACTTAAGATGAATAAAACATTGTTACTTATATTTTTCTCTGTATTTCTGACATGTGTTAATGTAAAAATACAGAAAAATGTGTCCTTTTAATCACATTATTTATATTAATATTGATAAATCGATTTAAGCAGACCTTTTATTACTGTGTATTTGATTTTGGCGACATTTTGTATAAGAAACAGAAACAGCCCTAATAACACATCTTATTTCTAATACATCCACAGAATATCTTGATGTGAAAAAAATGTGTTGTTAAGAATATTATTGTTGCTTAGTGCTTTTGTTGACTGATCGTAGCTTCAGATCAAGATTTCTTAAAATCACAAGAATGCGATAAAGACGCCAAGCGGGAATGCTGCCCTCTTTTGAGGCAAAAAAATGGCGGCGATGCGTCGGCCTATATATTTCATTAAAGGGCTCTAACCACTGCCAATTCCTTTTTAACTCAACATTTTATTTGAATTAAAATGCTTTTGTGGTGTCTACGACTAGTAGTTTATCCTTCAACCAATGCCTATAGAATTATAGTTCACTCATCTATTTCAAACATAGTTTAGGTACATTGAGTCAGAGTTATTCCGTCGGTCCATCGAGCCGATCCCTCGGAGCCATTAGTAATTTGCCTTATGTAACATATAGAGCATAATGACAACAATAACAGCCAGTGTTATTTTAAATAGAAAGCGAAGTTTTATAAAGTGGCAAGTGACGAAGATAGCAAATGCTATAAAAAGTAAAGGAATTACAAAAAATGAACTCGAATTAAAAATCAACTTCGTTCAAAATTTGAGAAAAAAAATCGATGATCTACTAAATGAATGTTACAGTATCATAAGCAATAAGGTTTTAGAGGATTTTGAAAATTCTTTGTCTGAGATTGAGGATCATCTCGAAAAGATTGAGGTAAGTCTGCTTAACTCAATAAATCCTAGTTCTGACCAATTTACTTCTTAGTTCTGTTGAAAATGTTCATTCAAATAATGCAAAGATAAAGTTACCATATATTGCATTACTGCAATTTTCAGGCAACAATAAATTATCGGAAGCTATTTTAATGAGCATTGTTTTACAAAGAATAGATTATGAACCACGAAAAGCATTTGAAATGACATTAGAATGTAATGAAGTGTCTGGATGGGATTTTTTCATAGAATTTATTTTGAAACGGAGCCAAGCTCTCGAGAATATACAAAATCGCAATGTTTCCGTTGCAAAACCCAAATCTGAATTTATTCCGAGACAAGAAAGTTTCGTCTTGCAAGCTGATAAGTCTGCATATTTTTTATGCAATGAAAATCTTTTGACATATAAATGCAAACGTTATAGGGATTTATCGGTTCATTATAAATTAATCCAAGTCCGTAAATTACAGTTATGTTTCAACTGCTTAGGAAAACATTAAATTTTGCAGTTTTAGAAATTAAATAATAAACTTAGAATTTGTTTCGCGAATCACCATAGTACTTTACATGGTGTACAGATGAATCGGATACCAGCCAGTCCGGAGAGAAAGACCGAGGCTAAATTTGTTTCTGCTGAATGGTTAATTGGAAGAATCAGTAAGTGTTAAAAAGGAAGTACAATATCATTAGAATTGTCAATTTACGACTGCCTGACGGACGTATTTTTAAAAGAAATGTGTTTCGGCGTACATGTAACTATCTTTGTATTCAATAGATGGCGCTACTAGCGCGCAAGAGAAAAGAGTGTGTAAGTTTATGTTTTGATCGGCGATTGCCGGAGAGAAAATAAAGATGTCCGTGAAGTGAGGCCATGTGTGCTTGTGTTCTTTTAATCAACATAAAAAAATAGAGTTTTTCTTAATTCAGTGATTATATCGAAATATGTTATGAGGAATTTTATTCAAGTGTACTATTATAATAACAAAATCCAGCGATACAGTCCAAATGGTCCGTCGAGCCGGAGAATACCAGAAAATTCTTGAGAACAGGTGAGAGCTCTCTCCCTAACTCTCCTAATTATTTTGAATTAATTGTTTTAATATAATTGTATCTGAGATGGAACAATTAAAAATAAGAAAAAAAGTCCTAAAAGCAGCATTAACGCGGCATAAAGATAAAATATCGAATGAAATCAACGATTTCGATTTCGTCCAGCTAGGCCTGATAGAAACCAAAACTAATGAGATATCAACTGACATCAAACTTTTATTTAATTCAATCTTTGAAACGTGCAAAGAAATGGAGCTGGACGAATATATAAAGGAAAAGGATAAGATTGAAGATGTAATAGATGAATTGAGAATAATTATAAATCGTAAGTTGATTGCAATGAAAACTGAAACGAAAAATCCTATTGCTTCTGTTACAGATACCAGTGAAAAAATTGTTACTCCTGACGTTAAATTACCGACTTTATCGGTACCGTCGTTTAACGGAAAAATTGATAATTGGATTATGTTTAAAGATATGTTCAGAGCTACCATAATCGAAAATAAAACTATTTCAGAAGCAATGAAACTTCAATATCTCAAGGCAAGTTGCAAAGATGAGGCCTTGAGAATAATAAATTCCATATCCATCTCAGATGCAAAATTTTGAAATTGCATGGAATCTTTTATTGGATCGTTTTGAAAATAAGCGAGAGCTCGTTAACTCTATAATAAAAAAGTTATTGAATCAACCTAATGTGAATCAGTCATCTAGTTCAATTTTGATTTTGATTGATGTTACTAAAATTATGCATTAGGTCACTATCTAATTTAAATTACAAAGTAGAGAATTTATCCGAAACTATGTTAGTATATATAATTGTTGAAAAATTACACAAATCTACACGTTATTGGTGGGAAAAGGAACTAAAAAGTTCTGAGGATTTTGGTTCTCTTGAACAATTACTTTCTTTTCTGCAAAGTCAAGGAAGAATGCTCCAGAATAGTAAGGTGAAAGAAATAAAAATTAATCGTAATTTTCCACATAAAGTGGCGTGTATGATGTCAACATCCAATTCAAAAAGTACAAACTTTAAGTGTTTAAAATGTCGCAGAGAAGAATTTTATGGATTATATAAATGTCCAGAATTTATAAATCTTTCCATAAATGATAGGTGTGAATTTGTAAAAAGAAATAAACTATGTTTTAATTGCTTAAAAAATCACACTGTCAAAAACTGTACTTCCACTTACTGCTGTCAAAAATGTTCCAAGAAACATTCTACGTTGCTTCACTTTGAAAATGAAAAAATGAACAGGTGCGAGAATAAACAAAATGATGATTCCTTATTTCCAGAAACTGCACCAACAGTAAGCCTCAATCCCCGTGCTGAGAGTTTCGAATTGTCTACTAATGTAAACACGTTTACCGGTACATATATCAGCGGAATAAATAATGAAAAAACTGTCATTCTTTCAACTGCAAATATTTTTATTAGAGATAATTGCGGAGTGCTGAGACGAGCCAGTTCATTGCTCGATGTAGGCTCAATGTCATCGTTTATGACCACTGAATTTGCAGATTTATTAAAAATTAAAAAAGAAAAAATATCTGTAGCAGTGTCTGGATTAAGTAATGCTAAGGTAAATAAAAAATCAAAGCTGCGTGTTGTAATTTTGAATGGGGTTGACTTTGAGATGCCTTTAGAATTTTTATGTGTTTCTAATATAGCAGACACTATTCCTATGAATCGTATTCACATTCCAGTTAATAATTTGCCCCAAAATATCAAGCTTGCAGACCCCCTTTTCGATAAACCAAAAAAGATAAATGTTTTACTAGGTGCCGAAATATTCTATCAACTCATAAAATTTGGTCAAATTGAGATGCCTAATTCAGAATTAAAATTTCAAAATTCTGTATTTGGTTTTATAGCCTGTGGTAGTGTTTCAAATTCAATGAATGAGAATCAGCAAAAAATACATTGTGGAGTGGTTTATGATTGTAGGGACTTAGAGAATGACATAAAAAACTTTTGGCAACTTGAGGTTATAGGGATTAAAGATGATCCTTATTTACACGAAACGGATCAATCCTTGGAACATTTCGAGAAAACTGTGTGTTATAAAGGTAACCGTTATGAAGTAGAACTGCCATGGAAGAGAGATTGGAGAGAGCTCAGTGATAATTATACAGTTGCAAAAAAGAGATTAAGTTCACTTACAAGAAGATTTGAAAAAGATCCAATTCTCCACTTACAATATTGTGAAACCTTGTGTGACTATGAAAAAAGGGGTATTATAGAAAAAGTAAATAATTCACAAAAATCTGTAGAGAACCCTGTTTATTACATGCCCCACCAACCAGTGTTTAGAGACCAGAGTTTGACTACTAAAATGAGAATTGTGTTCGATGCAAGTTCAAGTTATGATTTTCATCATTTAAGTCTGAATGACTGTCTTTGGTCAGGACAAAATCTAAATTTAAATATATTTGATATACTCGTGAATTTCAGGCTCAACAAGATTGCATTTGTGGCTGACATAGAGAAAGCTTTTCTTCAAATATTGTTGGCTGAGAAGGACAGAGATGCTGTGCGATTTCTTTGGAAATATAATGACACCCTTAAAATTTATAGGTTTACAAGAGTTCTTTTTGGTGTTACTTGCAGCCCATTCCTTCTTTCTGCCACTATAAAAAAACATCTGGAGAAATTCCAAGATAAATACCCGAACACAACAGATTGCTTACTTCGAGGCCTCTATGTCGACGACTTTATATCTGGAGCAGATGAATTACAAGAAGCATTAAGAATTTCTGAGGAAGCCTTATCTATTATGAGTCAAGCTAGTATGGTGTTAAGGAAGTGGATAACTAACGATAAAGATTTAATGCGATTGTGGAGAGGTGAAGAGTTCGACACTCAGATACAGGAAAATCATGCCAGCTCAAAATTCCATACAACTAAGGTACTTGGCATGTTATGGAATATTAAGGAAGATTGTTTCATAATGGGATTGCAGAACCTAGCAGATGTATTAAAGGAAAATGGAAATACCAAACGCTTCCTTCTGAAAGCAATAGGAAAAATTTTTGATCCTCTTGGAATGCTCACCCCATTTACAATTCGTGTAAAATGCATTCTTCAAAGTTTGTGGATGAAGAGGATTTCATGGGACGAGAAATGTGTGGTTAAAGTGGTGTTCTGAGATTACTGAGCTTTTCGAGCTTCAAGTTCCTAGAAACATACTTAATTCTTCGAAGGAAGAATCCACCGACATCATAGAGCTTCACTGTTTTTGTGATGCAAGCCAAAAGGCTTATGGTGCTGCTATATATCTCAGAGTTGTGAAAGATGATAAAATTGATGTAAATCTCCTGGCATCGAAAGGTCGAGTTGCTCCCCTGAAGAAAATTACCTTACCTCGTCTGGAACTTCTTGGTGCCTTGCTTGCCGCACGACTTGCCAGCAAAGTTAAGGCGATAGTTGATCACAAAAAACCTTCAAAGGCATTCTTCTGGACAGATTCTAAAATCACATTATATTGGATAAAAGGATCAAGTAAGCGTTGGAAGTCTTTCGTAGCTAACCGAGTGGAAGAGATCCAAAGTCTTTGTGATAGTAGTGCTTGGGCTCATTGTCCCGGGTCTCTTAACCCTGCAGATCTCCTTAGTCGAGGAGCCAGTGTTGACTTTCTTCGAAGCAGTGACAGAAAGAAAATTGACATTTTTCAAGATTATAATGAAACTTCAGTATCACTCGAGGAAGTTTCACAAGAACTCAAAAAAGACTTTTCTCCCCTTGCTTTTCCTCTTTTTAACCACCATGCTTCCTTAATTAATGAAATCCTTAAATTAAGTAATAATTATATGACAATTATTCATATTATGTGCTATATTTTTAGATTTGTAAACAACATCAAGTATAAGGAGAAAATTGTGGGCCACCTTACCTGGGAAGAAATAAAGAGGGCCGAGGTATTCTTGATTAAAACTATACAACATGGTGAGTTTGACTCTGAGATTTGCAGTATTAAGAGAGGTAACATTGTTCCAAATAATAGCAAGTTGAAATTTTTAAATTGTTTCTTAGATGAAAATAATATTCTCCGGGTAGGTGGTAGGTTGAAGAATTCTGACCTTGGTGCGTATGAGAAAAACCCAATTGTTTTGCCTGATAAACACCCATTCACCATAATTATTGTAAGATATTATCATTTAAAGTATTTGTATATGGGATCCCATACATTATTATACCTTATAAGACGTAAATTTTGGATTATAAATGGTCGGAATGTCTGTCGAAAAGTTGTATTTGAATCCATTACATGCTTCAAAAACAAACCTGTATTAGAAAATCAAATAATGGGTGATTTGACCAGAGAAAGGGTTGCCCCTTCTTTTCCCTTTACAAATGTTGGTACTGACTTTTGTGGCCTCGTTTATATCAAATTCAAGGGTCAACGGAAAGGAACATTAAATAAGGTATATGTATGTATATTTGTGTGTCTGAGCACAAAGGCCATACATTTAGATTTTGTAACTGATCTTACTTCAGATGCGTTTATTGCTTGTTTAAGGCGTTTCTTCAGTCGTAGGGGAAGGTGTTCAAAAATATTCAGTGACAATGCAAAGAATTTTTTAGGTGCTAGCATTGAACTGAGAAAACTACATAAATTAGTCAAACATCCAGAAGGAACATTAGCTAATTTTTTTTCAGAAGAAAATATTGATTGGAAATTTATCCCTCCAAAATCACCTAACTTTGGAGGTCTTTGGGAATCTGGTGTTAAATCCTTTAAACACCATTTGAAACGCGTCATAGGGAATGCTCATTTGTCTTTAGAAGAATTTCTAACTATAATATTAGAGATAGAGAGTGTTTTGAATTCCAGACCCCTCACCCCCCTTTCATCTGATTTTGATAACTTCGAAACCTTATCACCTGGTCACTTTCTGATAGGAAGACCCCTTACCTCAATTCCCGAACCCCAGATTGTGGAAATTCCTGAAAATCGACTCAACAAATGGAAAAAAATTACCAGGTATAGTCAACAAATTTGGATGTTGTGGAAAAGAGACTATCTAAACAATCTTCAGTAACATACAAAATGGAGATCCCCCCCAAAAAATGTAAATGTGGGTTCACTCGTGTTGATTAAAGATGATAATATGCCTAGTACGAAATGGTTGACTGGTAGAATTTCAGAAATAATTTTCGGACAGGATGAAAGAGTTAGGGTTATTAATGTCATGCTGCCAAATAAGAAAATACTTAAAAGAAATGTTAGAGATATATGTGTTCTTCCTGTAAAGGCTAATTAGAGTTCCTATTTTTTTTTTGTTGTAAATTTGACTCTCAACAATGCGGTTATAAATTCAAATATGGATGTTATGCTTATATTAAAAAAATGTATTTAATGTTTAATAATGCTGTTTTCTATTATATTAAGTTGTATATGTGCTATGTTTTAGTGAATCAAGATTTATGTTGAAACCCTTGGGGTTTCAAGGCCGGGAGTATGTTTCGGCGTACATGTAACTATCTTTGTATTCAATAGATGGCGCTACTAGCGCGCAAGAGAAAAGAGTGTGTAAGTTTATGTTTTGATCGGCGATTGCCGGAGAGAAAATAAAGATGTCCGTGAAGTGAGGTCATGTGTGCTTGTGTTCTTTTAATCAACATAAAAAAACAGAGTTTTTCTTAATTCAGTGATTATATCGAAATATGTTATGAGGAATTTTATTCAAGTGTACTATTATAATAACAAAATCCAGCGATACAGTCCAAAATGTAAGGGCTATATTTGCATTTTACCTATTGAATAAATTAAAGTTTCTTGCCTCTATAAGTTGGTGTAAATATCTGAAGATATAGAAATATTATGTTTTGTATTTTAATTAGGTTACTGTGTATCATATCTTGTTTTGCATTATATGTGTTTATTCATAATTTGTGCAGTGGCGGATTTAAGGGGGAGCTAGGGGGCTGAAGCCCCCCCCCCAAAAAAAAAACACTGACATTTACAATTGAATATTGCAATTGTAAATTTTTTATTGGTCTAGAATAACACTTTGAACAAAATCTTAGCCCCCCCCCCCAAAAAAAAAAAAAAAAAAAAAAAAGTATAGTTCTGGATCTGCCACTGAATTTGTGTATTTATTTTCAATTTATATGTTCAAGTTAGATATTGAAAATTGTATTTCAATTGCCGGGGAGTGCTTCCTTTATACTTTTGAATTTCTCATGTAGAGGGCGCGCACTGAAGCGCTTCAAGAGTTCTCCATCTGTTATTAGAATATATTTTTATTTTGTGTCTATATGATGTAAGCGCAGTGAACCAATCCCTGCCAATCCCTTTTCAACTAAACATTTTATTTGAATTAAATGTTTTTGTAGTATCTACGACTAGTAGTATTTCCTTCAACCAGTACCTAAAGAATTATAGTTCACTAATCTATCGCAAATATGCATTATTAATATTCCTATTCAGTGAAAGGCAAAGCTGGGAATAGGCTGGCAGAGCACAGCAGGTGTTAATGAACGAAGCGAGTCGGGAAGGGGAGTGTCGAGCAAAGCCTCGGGGTTGGTGAGAGAAGCTTCCTAGTTACTAAAAAAAAATAAAAGATATTTTTAAAAATATAAAGCAGTATTAATAGGAATATGTGTTTTTGAAAAATTTTCCATTTTTATTTCTGCATTTCTGTAAAGATATCTACATGTATTTAAATCTTGTGTACTTATTATTAAAAATGCTCATGCCATAGCGAAAATAATACATGATATATATATATATATATATATATATATATATACAAGTATAAGTATTCAAAACCAAATCATAGAAGTAAAAAGATGTATTTATTTTCAATACATTTTAATTAATGGGAAACTAAAGCAAAAAAAAAAAAAAAAAAAGTAATCTGAAAGAAAAACTACATGAAAAATAAATCATATATATGTATATATATATATGATTAATGAAATAAAAATTCCGTAATACAGCTGTAATATTTTATATGCTATTTATAACAAATGTAGTTGTCCATTGAATTCATAGGTTGAATCTAAAGACTTATATTATAAAAATAATCCAAAAATCCTACATCCCATTGTTGGAAAAGTTTCACAAAAATCCCTTAATCCTCTTTCTCAAAGAAAGTACGCCATTTTAATTCCATAATAATTGCTTTAAGAAGTAACCTCGGAATCATTTTTGTTTGATAAAAAAGAAAACATACTGGATTTATTTTATATCATTAATAAAACTCTTTGTAAATAAAAAGAGTAATATTATCGATGTTAATTCCCATTATTTTTTAAAATTTTATTTGCATTATTTATTTTCAACATTAGTTAACAAACATATATTTTATATTCTCTTATATAAAACAGTCATTTTGTATGCTACATATAAATTTCTATCCTCTTCTATCCTATACATAGCTTTTTATCCAATTATAAACTATATACAGCATATATTCGCATAAAAATTTTAGACTTATATTTAAATATGATGAAGCTCCTTGTATGAAATATTTATGTATCTGTTTTTCAATTGTATTCATTTTAATTCTGCAATAAATAATATTATTGTCTGTAGTAATTTTAAAGTAGTAATTTTGTAATCTATTTTTTACTTACAAAATATTCTTTATAATGATTTTAGTAGAAATCCGATGCACTGATTTTAAAATAAGAATTTTAAAAGATAAATAATATTAAACTCTAATTAGTTCTGAAAAAAAGCAAAAATTTTCATGAATATTTAAATGTATAAAAACAGTCTCATAATACATTTACTGTTCTTTTTGCCCTAAAATGTATAATGAACGTTAAATAGAAGTAAAATTACAAGGTAATCTTTTTAAACTATAATTTAGTTTAAAAAGAATGAAACAAAAACAATTGGAGAGAAAAAGAAAAACTTATTTACACAAAATTATACAATGGGTATGACAGCAATGTGTAATAGATCTGAAAATTTAAATTTTACTCTTTCAGAAGCTAGATTATTTCGCTCATTTAAAATAAACTACCGTCAGTATTTACGAACAAGTCTACAAGAAAAGAAATAAATGAAGATTTCTGTCTTTATTATTATATTAAAATTTTGTAAAAAATTTCTGGGACGAGTTTTTGCTGATGGGAATTAAAATTAGGTGGGATATAATGTATCTCACCGCCTATGAAGGCTTAAGCTTCACCAGCCGCTGGTTGACCCTATTAACTTACTTGACAATTTTTTGCAAATTTTGTGCTGAATACTGAGACGGAATTCGTGCATTTTCTAAAGCTGATTCCGAAATAAGTGATTAATACATCGTAAACCAAAAATAACTTTGCTTTTTTGCGTGTCTAATTTCTAAAATTAACCATATTTTTGTAAACGAGTTTTTTAAAGTCTTTGTTGTTCCCTTAAACGATGTTTCACTTAATTTATGTTTTAAACGCAGAGAAAAAAATGATTTGCTGAGACAACAAAATTTTGACATATCAACAAACAGTTTCATTGATTTTACAAACTGATATGTTGTTTGAACAAAATTTTTGATGTTTTAGGAAGATAGTTTGTAAAAAAAAAAAATCAACCAATTTTTTATTTTATTGTAATTAATGAATTAATTTTTTTTAATATAGTCTCAATGAAATTAAAATTTTGTTGTTTCAACTTTTTTTTTTCTTTCTGTGTGCCGAAAAAATCGATTTTCACTGTCTACATTAATGAAATACATTCTTATGAAGCTGATGAGAGAACAAAATGGTGAGTTTTTTAAATCTTTTAAATCATCTGTGTATTTTGTTTAGTCATCGTACGCCGAGTGACGATTTTTGTTATTTAGTTCTGAAAAAAAAAATCTTCTTTATTTGATTTTTTATTATAAAAGGATTGAAACGTTCTTCAAAAGAACGAAGTAGTGTAAATAAATTTAACAAAATACAGAAAACTAGAAATTTCTCTAAATCTCTCTAAGAAAACTAGACCCATAAGAAAGTTAGACTGATGAATGAGAATTTAATTTCAATTATGTAAACTTTTCGTGTATATTGATACAATCTAGTTCAATCTATAATAGAGGAACACAGAATGAAAGTAAATCTTCGTTTATAAGCATAACATTTTAGTTGACCCTTACATAAGCAAAGGGATAATGTTTCCTAAGACGAATATCTCATAATTTAGGTTGGTGTTGGTATGATACGTGCGATTCACAATGGCTGAAGAAGTATTGCTAATAATCAAAAAGAACTAACAATGTTACAAAGAAGCAAACTCAGCACGTTTATAAAAAAGTAAATAATTGAGATGTTGGATTGAGGCTCGATTACTATTACTAAACGAAGTGTCTCAAATTCTAAATGTGCCTGAGTGTAACAATTGCAGACAATAAAAGTTATCCTTAATCTTCAGATATGTTTAAATCACAACCAGTTCCGGATGGACATGAATGATATATGGAGTTACCTTTGCGAAGTCAAAGGAAATATTCTGCCGTATAATCGGGTTTAACACTCTTCCCAAATTCTCTTTTTATAGGAAATTTCAACATGATTCCCTGTGGGCTTTTTACATCCCTTGACTTTAGAGAAACGTGAGTGAATACAGTGGACTTTGAAAAATAGATAATATAGTTTACAAACAAGAAACAAAGTCATGTTCGCCGACGATTCATGATTTAGTCTGAAAAGGGATTGTCATCATATCGTGATTAAGTGGGAGTGTTTGAACGTAGCTTCTGCTTTCGATTCACGCTTCCCCCCCCCCCCCCCCCCCCCGACTGGTAGTTGGCTCTTTGCCAAATGAGAGGTGATTTTTTTTCTCTATCTGAAAAATGTATTTTTTTGTTTAGTTTAGTTTTGCGGCCTGTCTAAAACATGAAGTACTACATTTCTCTTGAACATGGAAAAGTTATGATTTACATATATTCGTCTTGGCTCCTTTATGGAGAAACAATATTTTTCCTGAATAACTCCTGAATCTAAATTTAAATTGTGAATTCATCCTTAAAATTCTGCAAATAGTAATTTTATTTATGTGTTTAATTTCTGCAATAAAGTATATATGCTCTCCCAACCTGACTAGATTCTATAACTGAAACTGAACACTTGAATTACAGATTTATAGATTATGAAGTGTTTTGTGATTACATAATTCTGCATTTTTTCATGGTACAAATTTTTTCATGGTGCATCAAACCCGGGATAAGTGAAATCCCGTGATATTGGAATTACATTTAGAAATTAATTCAGTTGGATTAACAGATTTAAAAAGTCTAAGAATTTTGAAAACAGAACTTGGAAATAATAATGATTGGAATTTCGGATGCATCATATTTCGAAAGCTGCCTGGATATTGAACCAGGTAAGCAAAATTTTATTATTATTTATAACATTGATTTAATCAAATTAAAATTTTGATTTATTTACAATATTGCTTTCTTTTTTACTTGATTATTTGCTCGCTATGAACATAGAGAAATTTAAAGCTAAGCGTTCTACGGAACGCTCTAGCGTTACGAAATTAATTAATAAATTAGATAACTTATTAGCGGATGATATAGAAAATACAAAATCAGACGAAATTACTGAAATTAAAGAAATGTTATGTGAAAGAGAAATTTCATTAAAAAGTTTAAATGAAAAAATTGAAAATTTAATAGAAGACATAAAAGAGTACGAAAAAGATATCGCAGCAAGCGATAAATACGGCGAGCAAATAATTTCTGCCAAGTGTAAAATAAAGTTGAGATTAAAAAGGTGTAATAATATAGAAGAGAATGGTTCAAATTGTTCTGTCAGTGAAACCCAAACAAAAACTTGTTCTGCAATAAGACTTCCTAAGATGTCCTTACCACGATTCAGTGGGCAAATAGAGAAATGGAATGAATTTTTCGATTGTTTCGAAAATTCTATTCATTTAAATGAAAATCTTACAAAAATTGAAAAATTTACTTACCTGAAAACGCTTTTAACTGACAAAGCGTGCAATGTTCTTGAAGGGTTTTCACTTACGGAGCAAAATTATGATCATTGCATAGAGGTATTGAAAAACCGTTTTGGGCAAAAAGATATTATTATTAATGCTCATATAAATAAATTATTGAATTTATAATCAGTGAAAAGTTCATCAAATATAAGTGCGTTGCGCAAACTGTTCGACGTTTGTGAAGTAAATATTCGCAGTTTATCTAATTTAGGGGTGACAAAAGGCCAATATGGTCATTTACTGAATCCAATTTTATTAAAATTATTGCCAAACGATCTAGTAGTTGAATATTACAGGCAAAGTGATAAAAAGAAGGACGAGTCTGATGTGACAGACTTAATTAATTTTCTTAAAGTAGAACTAGAATCACGTGAAAAAGCCCTTAGTATGATTAATTATAAAAATGCTTCGGTGATTGTAAATAAAAATAAATCCGAAATTAATGACAGAAAATTTTCAAATAAAATGAATTCATTGAATGTAGGTGTAAAAAGCATATGCATATTTTGCAAGAATTATGATCATCCTTCTCTTGAATGTACCAATTTAACTGATGTTGAGAAAAGGTTAAAATTAAAGAAGGATGGCAGGTGTTATAAATGCTTTCTAAAATCTCATCTGTCATCACAGTGCAGAGTGAAATCGCTGCCTTGCGAAAAATGTAAAGCAACAGATCATAACAAATTATTTTGTTTTTCAAAAAACTTGAAACCAGAAGTAGTAGAGAACGCTATAGTATCGAATTCGCATTTGAAAAATAGTAATCAGGCAGCGTTATTGCAAACATGTTGCGTAATAGTACAATCTAATTCTAGATCAAAAACTGTCAGGCTCTTATTGGATTCCGGAAGTGAAAAAAGTTTTATTACTAAAGAATTGGCTCACGAATTAAAATTAACCCGTGTAAGAAAAGAAAAGCTAACTGTTTTTGCCTTTGGCATAAATAAAGGTAAAGAAGAGGAATTCGAAGTTTTTAATATTCAACTGCGTAGCAAAATAAATCCTCGTCGGCTCATTCATGTTGAAGTATTAGCTACAGACTTAATAACCGCGACTCCCTTGAAAAGAACAAGGGGCGAACCAGAAATTGAAAGTTATATTAAAAATAAAAACTGGAAATTGGCAGACAATTCATTAAGTGATTCCAAAATTAATATTTTGCTAGGAGCGGATTATTTTTGGAAAATACAGAGAGGTATCATTGAAGAAATCGGTGATAATTTATATGTTGCTAATACTATTTTCGGATATACTGTAGTGGGGAAATTAAATAATAATAGTACAGAGGTAATTAATTCGCATTTTGTATCTGTCAATAAATTTGACAGTTTTGATTTGCAGCGTTTTTGGGATTTAGAATCACTTGGAATATGTGACAGTAAGAATGATTCTCTGTCACAGAGAGATACAGAAATTATTAATTCTTTCAATGAAAGTTTAAATTTTGTTAAGGGAAGATATGAAATTCAATTTTTGTGGAAGGAAAATAAAAATGAATTAAAATCTAATATAGAAATAGCCAAAAATAGACTTTGGGGTTTGAGAACAAAACTGACTAAAAATGAATGGCTTAAAAACGAATATGAAAAAATTCTTGAGGAACAAAAGAAAATGGGTATAATAGAGGAGTGTGAATTAAACAAAAATGAAACTGGTGTATATTATATGCCCCACAGACCGATGATAAGAACAGATAAGTCCACCACGAAGAACAGAATAGTGTTTGATGCTTCTTCCAAAGAAAAAGAAGCAATATCTTTAAATGAATGTTTATATTCTGGCCCCAATTTAAATCCTAATATTTTGGATATTATCTTGAAATTCCGCCTTCATAAAATTGCCTTTGTTTGTGATATCGAAAAAGCTTTTCTGCAAATACAGGTTGCAGAAAATGATAGAAACTTTTTACGGTTTCTATGGTTTGAGGATATAAATAGTAAAAATCCTCTATTAAAGGTTTTCCGCATGACCCGTGTAACTTTTGGTGTTACAACATCACCCTTTTTGCTCTCGGCTACCATTAAACATCATATAAAGGGATATAAAGACTTGTTTGAGAAAGTTGTTAATATGCTTGATACTTCCTTATATGTTGACGATCTCTTTCATGGCGCTAATTCTGTAAATGAAGCATTTATTTTATCGTCTGGTGCTGTGAAAATACTTAAAGATGCCAATATGACATTAAGAAAATTTAAAAGTAATTCTTACGAATTAAGCGAATTGTGGGAAAAACAAGGAATAAACGTTGATGAAGAAATAAATGAGGGAAATATCTCTAAGGTATTGGGAATAATGTGGTCAACTAATAATGACACGTTAAAAATAGACTTTCAGTCTCTGTTAGAAGGGTTTGATAATAAAATTATTACTAAGAGGATTGTTTTACAAACTGTAACAAAGGTGTATGACCCTGTAGGGTTTATTTCCCCTTTTATAATAAGAGTTAAATTTCTAATGCAAGAATTATGGGAGCAGGGTGTTGATTGGGATTCTGCTTTACCTGATGCTTTAACACAAAAATTTAAGAAATGGCATAGTGAAATACAGGATTTAGAAAATTTTGAAGTGCCTAGAAAATATTTTACGAATTTTGAAAAATTAACTCCTGAAACTATACAAATTTCTGTTTTCTGCGATGCCAGTTTGAAGGGATATGGTACAGTAGCTTATTTTCGTGATCCTTGTTCCCGTGAAACTTCATTTATTATGTCAAAGACAAGAGTAGCTCCTCTCAAAAAACTTACTTTACCTCGACTTGAATTGATGGGAGCCTTAACAGCTGCTCGATTAGCTCATTATCTTGGGCGGCTATTTTCAATTCCCGTCAAAAACATACTATGCTTCTGTGATTCCCAAATTACCCTTTATTGGGTCAAAGGAAGTGCTAGTAACTGGAAGCCCTTCGTAGAAAACAGAGTGCGTGAAATTCAACGATTAGTAGCCCCGTCTCAGTGGAGATTTTCTCCAGGGGTTAAAAATCCCGCTGATGTGCTATCTCGTGGTTGCACAGCAACTGAATTGTTGAAGAATGAAGAATGGTTAAAGGGACCAATCTGGTTGAAAGAAGAGCACTTACCGACACCACTACCGGAAAATGAAGTCAAAATACCTGAAGAAGAGATTTTGAGAGAACAACGGAAAACTACTGTTTGCTCTTTAACTCATGGCAATAATGAATTTGAATTATTATATAAGTTTTCATCTTGGTCTAAATTAAGACGTGTTACAGCTTGGTGTCTTAGATTTATAAAAAATACTAAATGTCGATCTATGCGAAATACTGGCTTTTTAACTATACAAGAACTTGATGAGGCAACTAAAATTATTGTGAAGTTGGTTCAAAGACATGAATTTGGAGAGGAAATAAAGACTTTAAAATCTGGAAGAAACCTGAATGCTAGTAACAAACTCCTTTCTTTAAATCCTTTTCTAGACAAAAATGAAATTCTTCGTGTTGGCAGATAATTAAGACACGCAAACCTACCTGAGAGTCAAAAACACCAAATGATACTTCGCAAAACGCATCACATTACAGATTTAATTATAAAGTACTTTCATGAAAAACATCTTCACAGTGGAACTCAGTTAACAATTTCAGTCCTGCGACAACAATATTGGATAATTAATGCAAGAGACGCTGTGAAAAGGAATCTGCGGAACTGTATGAAGTGTTTTAGAACCACATTGAACTTAGCCTCTCAATTGATGGGTGATCTTCCAGCTGCTCGTGTAGTGCCATCGCGAGTGTTTTCGAAAGTCGGGGTTGATCTTGCAGGCCCCTTTCTCATCAAACCTCGTAAGGGCCGAGGTGTTAAGTCTTATAAAAGTTATATTTGTTTATATATTTGTTTTTCCACGAAGGCAATTCATTTGGAAATACTCAGTGATCTCACCTCTGAAACATTCCTCGCATCTTTGAAGAGGTTTGTTGCTCGACGAGGAAAACCTGAAGAATTGTTTTCAGACAGAGGAACGAACTTTGTAGGTGCCGACAACGAAATGAAAAAAATGATGTCCTTGATCTCTTCTGAGGAAAAAATCCACAGATATCTGTCCGAAGAAACAATCAAATGGAATTTCAATCCCCCATCGGCCCCCCATTTTGGAGGCCTTTGGGAGGCTGGAATAAAACAGATGAAAGGTCATTTAAAAAGAACTATTGGCGAACAAATATTAACTTATGAACAGTTCCTTATTTTAATTACTCAAACTGAATCGTGCTTGAACTCCAGACCTCTTGTTGCGCTCTCGAATGATCCAAGCGACTTAAATGCTCTAACTCCAGGACATTTTATCATAGGCGCTGCCTTGACTTCAATACCAGAACCTGACTATTCTTTAGTTAACCTAACCCCGCTAGAAAGATGGAAACTTCTACAAAAAATTTTTCAAAGTTTCTGGAAGAGATGGTCCTCAGATTACCTATCAGACTTGCAAAGGCGATCAAAATGGCTAATAAATAAACCAAATTTCAAGAAAGACGATTTTGTTTTAATAAAAGATGATAATCAGCCCCCTTTGAAGTGGAAACTGGGTCGCATAATCAAATTATTTCCTGGAGCAGATGGCAAGATTCGTGTAGTTCTACTGAAAACTATTTATGGAGAGTTGAAGCGTCCGATCGCCAAACTATCTCCTCTGCCATTTTAAAAACTTTGAACTAAAAACCTGAAACTGTGGACATTAGCTTATTTTATTTTATTTTATTTTATTTTATTTTATTTATTTTTTTTTTTTTTTGTTCCTGTATTTTATCCACTTATGTTAATAATCTAGTTACAATGTTTCATTATGTGTATTAATCTCTCTTTTACTTATCTATTTGCAGTTTGAAGACAGAAAATGAAAACCAGTAACAACACTAATGTTGTTATTGTACTTTTTAGGATATTTTTATGAACCTTCGTTCATGGGGGCGGAGCATGTTTGAACGTAGCTTCTGCTTTCGATTCACGCTTTCCCCCCGACTGGTAGTTGGCTCTTTGCCAAATGAGAGGTGATTTTTTATTCTCTCTCTGAAAAATGTATTTTTTTGTTTAGTTTAGTTTTGCGGCCTGTCTAAAACAGGAAGTACTACATTTCTCTTGAACATGGAAAAGTTATGATTTACATATATTGGTCTTGGCTCCTTTATGGAGAAACAATATTTTTCCTGAATAACTCCTGAATTTAAATTTAAATTGTTTATTCATCCTTAAAATTCTGCAAATAGTAATTTTATTTATGTGTTTAATTTCTGCAATAAAGTATATATGCTCTCCCAACCTGACTAGATTCTATAACTGAAACTGAACACTTGAATTACAGATTTATAGATTATGAAGTGTTTTGTGATTACATAATTCTGCATTTTTTCATGGTACAAATTTTTTCAGGGAGCATAGAATTAGTTTTCAGTCATGTAGCAACAATCAAGTAAAATGATACACTGTTAAACATAAAGTGTTACTTCTCCCAAAAACGGTTCCAATTTAGCCATAACCAGTATTTTTAGAAATTTTAGGAGCTGTATTTCACTTTTTACGTATTGTCATTTTATTACTAAACAAAAGATTCTAAAAGTATGATTCCCTTAAGAATAGCTAGTCTGACAGGCATGGGGTTTTCACAGACCTCATAATCTGTGATAAAGGTTCAATAATCTATATAAGATATAGACAGAAAACCCCTAAGATTGCCATTTACCTGTTTTTTGCAGCTATTGACTTTAGTTTATATTCACGGATAATAATGCATCTGCTTAGTTGGTAGCTCTGCTCGGACCTGTATTTCAACGAGTCTAGGAGCAGCTCGAGCAGTTCTAATAATATATAGTTTAGAAAAAACAATTACCTATCGTAAAGCGCATTCGCCATGAAATACTTCAAAACATAACAATTTTCAGAGAATCTTTCTACAACTGTAAGACTGAGAATTTTATAACCATTTTCTCCATGATAACCTAAAGCCTTGGTTTTTAAGAACACAAAACGAGAACGTCAACGTATTCGGCGTCTTTGCGCATGCGTCACGACGCTCTTTTCTGCGGTTTCAACGCCAGCGCTGATATCAAGGAGACTCTGATTGGAGCGTCGCGGCGTCGAAAACGTTGACGTTTGCTTCCGAGTTCTTAAAAACCAAGGCTTAACAAATGTCATCCTTTTTTAAAAACGCGTTGTATCCTTGCAAATTTAGCTCCTTTAGACCGTCTGTTTTTTTTCTCAAAGATTCTGTATTTGTAATGTTCCGCAATACAGCCTGCAAAGTATCTAAATAGATATTTTGTGAATTATATGTATGAATATATATATGAAACTGTTATTGGCATACGCTGATATTCTATACAGATTTATGTCTAATACCCTAACACTAAAGATCTTTCCCCTTTCCCCATTTTAAATTAAAGATAATTCCATAAGCTCCTCCCACCGTGTAATAATCATACATGCAGAAAATACCATTTTAATTTGACTGTATACAAGCTATTAACAAAAATTCATCAATAAAAATATATTCTTTTAAAATACTTGCATTTACTAGAATGAAAAATAACCAAATGCAGATAGAATTAAAAACTTTTATTTAATTTATGGAAACGTTTTTTACTGTCTCCTAGAGTCAACGCTGGGACTTAGGAAAATGTTATTGTTTGGTGTTTGGCGATTAAAAACGATTGTCTACACAAATTCCCCAGGCCTGGTGTGATGTGTCCTGCATGGGGGTCTTTCCGAAAGGTTCTAGCTCGTATTTACGCAAGTTTCGGGAAAAAATCATGGGAAACCCTGAATGGCTAGGTCGACGAGCGCGACTTGGGATAGAATTCAGCAATTCTCATTTACCAGATTTGACCGCAGAACCACTCGGCGACTGGTGTGGCGGACTAAAGAAGATAACTTACTCTACTACTATAAAAAATGTATAGCAACAAGAGCCATGTTATTATGGATTCAAATGTTTCTCATACTAGATACCTCTTAATTTTTTTTTTTTTTTTTTTTTTTAATCTCAAACTTAAATGCATTACCAAACTTAAATGCATTAAAATTTTTACTGTGAAAGTTCGTTTTGTGAAAAGTAAAACACTTTTGGTTGAGTTTTAGTTAGAAATTTATTAAGAATAGAATTAACTAATGTTTTCTTAGTGATGTAATTTTGGATGCTTTAGCGTTGCAATTATGAACACTGTGTATCATTGATATCGAAATACTCAAAAAGAGCAATGCCTTTAATTATTTGATGTTTTCTATAGTTACTAAGATATAACAAAAACTCTATTTTATCCAATTTGTCTGGATAACGACAATTATCCAATTTCTGTTTTGCATTTGAGCCAGCATACCTAATTAGATTGCGCTGAAGAAGAAAAAAAAATCGAACCCTGGCACCATTCAAGCTAATTCTTATGTAAAATGACCCCTTCAATCCAAATATGATACCATTTTGCCCTATACCCACCTTTTCCTCGGAACACCATCCTCTTTCCCAATTTTTATCACTGTTCGGTAATTTTATGGCCATGAATTTGATTTGGAGAATGGAAAAGAATGACTTTAATACTTAAAAACAAAACAGAACACACACATATATATAACAAATAATAATAACAATTAATTAATTAAATATAATAAATGTAATTCATAGTTTCAGTGGCAATTCCCCCCTCTAAATTTTCCCCTTGCTGAAAATGTTCATATTTCAGAATTTTTCACTTCTGCAGCCACTCAGAAGATATTTAACAGTTAAAAAAAATCCTTTCCCTACCCTACAAATCAAATTTATAGCCATTAAATTTCCGAAAAATGCTAAAAATAGGGGGACGTCCCCCAAAAACGGTGGGTGATAGGGCAAAATAGGTGTCATATTCGGATTCAGGAAGTCATTTTACATAAGAATTTGCAAAAATGGTGTTGGGGTCGATTTTCATGCAGAGCATAGTGTTATTTATATAATTGTTCAAATTTTAAAACAAAAGTTATTTTATTTCGAATATTAACAACACAAAAGATTTATGTAACTTAATTAAAATACTCTGACGATAATTACATTTAAGAGATTTAGAATTTTAAATATCTGAGTTGATTTAGTTTTTTATCGGATGCTTTACTGATGAACTTAACAGAAAAAAAATATTCTAGATTATATAGAAATAATCAAGATTTTAAAATTTTAAACGAAACCTTTTTAAAGAATCACAAGTATACCAACACATATTTAATTCTGTACTATGTAGATTCTCATTAAATGTATTTTACATAGACCATTAAAAGACTGAGGTATGCTTTGAAATCAAAATGTATATCATCTTCGGAAAATTTTAATTTGTGTGATGCTGCTGGGAATCCAAGCTTTAAAATCTTAATTGCTTTCGTTTATGAGTACTTTTAATAACTTACATTCAACTATGAAGTGTTACATCTATTATTTCTTTACGTAAGGCTTCACATTTTGCTCCATAATTGAATAAACATTTACAAATGCATATGAGCTACCATGCGCATGCACATGTATAAAGTACATTTCTGCCTGTGAAGAGATAAAGTTAACTAAAATGTCTATTTTATTTTATAATAATTCAAGGAAGTCGAAAAAATTCTTTTTATTAGATCTGGAATGTCTTCTTTTAAAATGATATTATTACTTCCTTATACAAAGTATAAGGATGTATTGTAATCTCGATTTGCAAAATAGATTTTGTATCTCGGATAGCTCAAAAACGAATAAACGCAGAATGTTGCAAATTTATATTTGCGATTGTCATGATGTCTAGTTATACACCTGCAATTTGAGATATCTACGATTTTACACGAATTTTCGTGATGTCTGTATGTCTGTATATGTGTGTGTATGTATGTATATGTGTGTGTATGTGCACGTGTATGTGCACGTGTATCTCGCATAACTCAAAAACGGTTAGACGCAGAACGTTGCAAATTGGTATGTAGCTTTGTTATGACATCTAATTATGCGCATCTGTTTTGGGTCTTTCTGTGACTTTCCGTTTTGGAAATATTTACGAAAATTATATTCACAATGACCAAAAATACAAAGGTTTTGGCGATTAGTATATATGACGTACCATATCATACAGATCTCAAAAGAAGCTAATGGTAGAGCCCGTAATGATATTATTCTGAAAGCTGTCCACATTTTTGCGTGTAGAAAGCAATTCTTAGACATAAGCGGGTTCTAGTCGACGATGCATTTTATTTAATGAATATTCAGCCCATAGATAGAGCTCGTAACGATATTATTATGAAAATTGTCGAAAGTTTTGTATGTAGAATGTAATTCTTAAAGACATAAGCAAGTTCTAGTCGACGATGCACTTTATTTAATGAATATTCCGCCCGTAGATAGAGCCAGTAATGATATTATTGTGAAAGTTGTCGACGTTTTTTGCTTGTAGAAATTAATTCTTAAAGATATAAGCATGTTCTCGATGAATGCACTTTATTTAATAAATATTCAGCTCGTATATAAAGCCCGTAATGATACTGTTATAAAAGTTGTTGACATTTTTACACGTAGAAAGTACATAAGCAGGTTCTAGGCAACGCATGCACTTCATATAATGAATATTCAGTCCGTAGGTAGAGCGTGTAATGATCTTGTTATGAAAGTTGTCGACATTTTTGCATGTCGAAAACAATTTTTAAAGACAAAAGAAGGTTCTAGTCCACGAATGCACATTTTTTAATGAATATTCAGAACGTAGATATAGAGCCGGTAATGATATTGCTATGGAAGTTGTCGACATTTCTTGCGTGCAGAAAAGTAATTTTTAAAAACATAAGTTGGTTCTAGCCGACGAATGCGCTTTATTTAATGAATATACAGTGCGTAGATAGATCCCGTAATAATATTATTATGAAAGGTGTCGACATTTTTGCGTGTAAAAATTAATATTTAAAACATAAGCCGGTTCTAATCGACGAATACAGTTTATTTAAAGCATATTCAGTTCGTAACAAGAGCCCGTAATGATATTGTTATGAAAGATGTCGACATCTTTTCGTGTATAAAGTAATTCTTAAAGACATAAGCAGGTTTTAGTCGATGAATTCACTTTATTTAAAGAATATTCAAGTAAGAGTTGAATAAAACCCTTTTTTGTGCCACAAAAGCAATAATCAATGAATATTTTCGAAACAAACCAATGAAACTGTTATTCTGACTACTGAAATTAAATAAATATTGTTAAATATACTGCAGAGCATAAATTTCTTTAAATCATAAACAATCGAATATTTTGAAATCTGAATGGAATTTGAATTCATCGAGAATGTTCATCATTCATCGCCAAGTCGCCGTACTCGATGCCAAATTATCAAAATTGATGCGAAGACCAAAATCTGCATTGGCTAAAACTTGGCGGCTTGTTAAGATTAGCGATCAAATTTGGCGGTAAATATTGTTTCAGGATAGCCAGAATTAATAAACCCTTTTTCAATTTCAACGGAGTTAATTGTTTTTGTAAAATGTATTGCTTCTCGACACTAATTTCCGCCAAAGAGAAGAAAAGTAGGCAATCTATACTCGAATGATTTTCCTTCAACTCTAAGATGTGCGTCTGCCAGTGAGAGATTCTGTAATAAGCCATGGCGTACTATTCCTGAAAAAACTAATTTGTCTTGGCTGTACATATAATCCTACTATCGGGAACTTTCTGGTTAGAATCGCAGTTTTCTTTATTTTTTATCTTTTGGCTTGTTTTCAGGAATGTTCGTGGTATGGAACTTGCTCGTTTATTTACGAATGAGATAATCACACAAAAATGTCAATGTTTTCATAACTATGTGTAATTCCAGTGGGTGTATAAGGAAGTCATGTGGTATCCATATCAGATTTTTATTACTAATATTGCCCAGTGGTCGAAACATTTTTTGGAAGATTTGAACTTCAAACATTCCTGCAACTGTATATCCACATACACACATACATACATTCATCATCGTAAAAATGGTGAAAACGGACTTAGGGGAGCTCGAAACGTATAGAAACATCAAAATCTCAAATTCGGATTTTTGACATGATTACAATACTTTCCTCACTATAGTGTTCGGAAAGTAAAAAGTAATGGTAGTAAAGACGGTAGTAAAATTTAATCTTCGAAAATTATACTAATGTGACATCTATATTTTATTTAAAAACAAACAAACAAACAAAAAAAAAATAATAAGAGTTTTGAATTTTTTTTATACATAAAATCAATTACGTTTTTATTGGAAGAAAGAGCTAAAAATTAAAGATTTATAAACAATTCAGTTAAACAGTAGTAAATGAGAGAAATAGCTGAACTTTAATTACAGAATTTCGCTTAAAAGTAAATATGTAAAATAAATAAATAAATTGTGCTTACATTCTTTGTAAGCAGATTTTTTTTTCTGTTTACTTTCTTTGTAAACAGAATTTAATTTACTCTTTAACTACACTCATGTCCATAAATTAAGGATACTTCAGATTCACACGGAAATCGAACTTTAATGCAAAAATTTCACCTGTAGAAATACCACACATATCTTTAAGAAAAATATGCAAATTATAGGAAGCCATTAAATGACTCCAGCATGATGTCATTATGACGAAAATGTAAGAAAGGGGTAGATAAAGAATAGGAGCAAAGAAGGAAAATTGTTCGCAAGCGTTCTGTAAGCTCCTCAGTGCCACAACCGAATAGTTATGACGACACAGACTACGCATGTGGATGATTTTTTTATGTGGTAGAATTATCGGCCGACTGGAATGTGGGCGTACTCAGATAGAAGTATCGAGGGAACTTGGAATCGCCAAAAGTGCCATCTATAGGCTTTAGCGACAAGTCCAAAATGATGGAAATGCAAGTCAATGGTACAGTACTGGTCGATCCTGAGTTACAACGCCGAATATTTGGCAGTAACTGCCAAAATAAGCATATGGAGCACCGCATCAAACTTGTCTTGTCAGCAATCTGCAGCCACGGGTACCACTGTTTCAAGGCAATCCGTGTATAGATGTTTGAGAGATATTGGTCTGTATGCTCGCAGGCCTGTTAGATGTGTTCTGCTCACGGCAACGCACTGTGGCCAGCGGTTAGCTTGGAGTAGAGAACATACAATGTGGACAGAACTCGGCCAGGGAGGGCGACTCACCTCGGTTTAGAGTCGTAGACAAAGTCTACCCTCCCGGCAAAACCTAACAAGGGGTCGTAGACCCCTTGTTAGGTTTTGCCCGGCGATTCCTCGCGATCCAGCGATTCCTCGGCCTCGGCAACAGGCCTGGGTCAACGGAGTTGAAGACCCTGTATTTATTTTCAAAGAAAAAGTAAGGGAGGTTACAGTAATCGGGAGTTGTTTTTCGTCTTCATTCAGACATAATTGATGAAGATTGCTTTACAAGCAAAATGAGCTGAAAATTTAACTGTGAAATAGTTTCATGAAAAAACAGCAAGTTCAAAAACATACATAAATAAAGGTGAAGATCGATGAAAAGTTATATAAGAAAGTTTCATAGTGTCGATAAAGTTATGATAATACAATTATTGAAGAATGGAATTTTGTTATATATTATAAGGAGGATATTCGGAGGTGTATGACTGATGTGAATATGGAACGTCAGAATAACCTGGGTTAGAATATTGAAGCATGCTTGGCTGCTGAGGAAAATCAGTTTGATGAGGTAAGTAACGTCGGACTGTAGGAAACCGATGTTGAGGAGGTTGTCTTTCTAAAGGAAACTGATTTTGGGGATGTGGAGCTGTGAACTGATGATTACTTGAGGAAACTGGAGGTGGTTGCAGAAAGACTCTAGAATGTTGACTGTTTTCTGGACGTGGCTGAGAAAATGATTCTGTTTGTGCATTTCTTGAGTAAAATTTTTGAAGCTGATTTTTTCGAAGTTCTTGATAAATAGGGCATATGGATGAGTAGGCTGGATGGTTGAGGTTCTGTTTATTAGCTTGTTTGCAATTTATGCAGAATTCAGTTTGTGCAGTGCAGTTGTTTGTGTAGTGGTCTGCTCCGCATCGTCCACAATAGAATCTGGGAGAAGGACAAAGTCTTTTAATATGAGAAAAGCGCTGGCACTTTGTACAGCGGTTAAGGATGATATATTGTTTAATTAAAACTTTGGAGAAACCGATAGTAATTGTTTTGAGGTTTAACATTACTTTTACTATTGATTTTTTCGTTTCTAAAATCCAGTGGTTAAAATTCCTTGACTTGGAGGGGATGATTTTGATAATTATTGGGTCTTCTTCTATGTCCAGAGATAACTTCAGTTCTGCAATTACTTGGGTTTCTGTTAAATCGGAAGGGATGTTGAACAACATTACTTTTTCGGGCTTATCTTGAGGATATGGAATGTTTACAGTTGATTTGATAATTTCGGATGAGTTAAGTAGATCTTTAAACTTAGTGAGTTCATCTTGAAAAGTATAGATCAAATTCTTATTTCTGGTAACCTTCATGGATGCTATTCTTGTAGTGTAATTAAGTCCGGAAGCTGCTTGTCTGAGGCTTTTGGCTATGGCGTCTGTAGTGACTTCAGTGGAACCAGGTTGTAAAATAAGTCTGTTTTGATCTTTATTGGCTTTTGTTGGCAAAGTAGGAAAATCCTTTTCGTAGTTCGAAATGATGGATGAGTGTGGAGGACAGAAGTGATTGAAGAGAGTTGGAAACTACTTCTTTGGTGGCTGTGATTAATTCTTCTTTTGTAGTAACAATTACAGGATGTATAGTGGTTGTTATAGGAACTGTATCAATATAACTTCCGAAGAACTCTAAATTTTCATTTAGTGATGCATACATTGTTTCAAGAGTTTTTATAGAGTCTGATAAAGGTTGTACTTTCGCAGCTTTAATTGGGATCAAAGTCTTTTTATATTCTATTAGGTCATAACTAAGTTCTTTAACTTGGTCGAGTTCAGTACATAGAAATAAGATCATCTTATGGAAAACTTCATAAAATGTGAATTGATTTGTTGCAGTTTCGTCGCTAGTAGTATTGACATCTTCTCTTTTTCAGGAAAGAGGATGTTCCCGTCACCAAATCCCGCACCCATGGACAAGAAAGGGAAAAGTTTAATAAAAATTTAAAAGAAGGTTGAATTAATTAAATAAGATAAGTTATGAGAGTTCAAAGCTATGCTTGTTAATTTATTTAGAAGAAAAATAAAAAGTTATACAAAGTATTATTCAGAGTAGTGAAAAATGCAGTTAATTATTATTATTATTATTATTATTATTATTTTTATGATGATCCAAAAATGGTTAATTACGTTTTGAAAACTTATACAATGTGGACAGCGGCACAGTGGGCTCGTGTGATGTTTTCCCACGAGTCCAGCTTTAGCTTCAGTCAGATTCATGTCGGACTTTCATATGGAGAACGCCAGGTGTTCGTTACCACCAAGACAACATCATTGAACGTCACCGTTACGGTGGGGCAGGAGTGCTCATTTGAGGGGGAATCATACTGGGCTTCAGAATCGATCTGCATGTTCAAATCGGAACCATGACAGGCCAAATTTATCGGGACATCATTCAGGAACAACATGTACGTTTTTTTAGGGGTGGAATGGGCCCAGAATTTGTATTTATGGATGACAATGCGCGTCCTCACCGTGCAAACATTGTACACAGATGCCTACAATCTGAAGATATCACCAGTATGGAATGGCCAGAATTCTCACCTGACTAGAATCCGATAGAGCATGTGTAGGACATGCTTGGCTGACAAGTAGCAGCTCGTCAACCACCTCCTACATGTGTACCAGAACTTCGAAGAGCATTGCTTACCGAGTGGAGTAATCTTCTCCAAGATCAGCTCAATAATTTAATATCAGCATGCCTAGGCGTTGTACGGACTGAGGCATTTCTATAAACCATATTTCCATACCCTTACTCTACAAAAATCTTAATGAAATTGAAATATGTTATACAAGATCACTATCGGATGTTTCCTATTGAAAATGGAGTTTATACCTCTATTAGTTTGTGTACAGGGACCCCCGAAAATATTTTTCAAAGCATTGTGTTGTATGAGAGACATATATATATATATAAACTATATTTTCATACCCTTACTGTGCAAAAATATTAATGAAATTGAAATATGTTATACAAGTTCACTATCGGATGTTCCCTGTTGAAAATGGAGTTTATACCTCTACTAGTTTGTGTACAGGGACCCCCTAAAATATTTCAAAGCATTGTGTTCTATGAGAGGCATTTCAACGAACCATATTTTCATAGCCTTACTGTACACAAGTATTAATGAAATTGAAATATGTTATTCAAGTTCACTATCGGATGTTTCCTGTGTAAAATGGAGTAAATACCACCGCTGATTTGTGTACAGAGACACACAAAAGTATTTCTAAGCATTGTGTTCTATGAGAGGCATTTCTATAAACCATATTTCCATACCCTTACTGTACACAAATCTTAATGAAATTGAAATATGTTATTCAGATTTACTATCGGATGTTTCCTGTATAAAATGGAGCAAATACTACCACTGATTTGTGTACAGGGACACACAAAAGTATTCCAAAGCATTGCGTTTTATGAGAGAAATTTCTATAAACTAAATTTTAATAACTTTACTTTGCACGAAGATTTATGAAATTGAAATGTGTTATTTATAAGAACAAAAGAAAATGCTTTGCATAGAATATAGCATGATTAGCATTAGATTTACAGGGTGACACAAAAATATTCAGTTATATAAAGAGCTATTAATAAATATTTGCTAAAAGTGTACATTCGTTTATATTAAGCGTTTTTAACACTTCCCAACAAGGTTGAGAAGTGTTAATGACTTCTGTTTGTCTGTCTGTCTGTCCGTCTGTCTGCCTCTTCGCGCTCTAATTCCCGCAAATATTTGTGGAATTTCTTGAAACTGATGTATGTTATTCAAGTTCACTATCAGATGTTCCCTTTGGAAAATGGAGTTTATACCTTTACTGGTTTGTATACAGGGACACCCGAAAGTAGTTCAAAGCATTGTGTTCTATGAGAGGTATTTCTATAAATCGTATTTTCATACCTTTACTGTACACATATCTTAATGAAATTAAAATATGTTATTTCAGTACACTATCGGATGTTCCCTGTTCAAAATGGAGTTTATACCTCTACTGGTTTGTGTACAGGGGAACCCGAAAATATTTCAAAGCATTGCGTTCTATGAGAGATATTCCTATAAATCATATTTTCATATCTTTACTGTACACATACCTTAATGAAATTGAAATATGTTATTCAAGTTCACTATTGGATTTTTCCTGTATAAAATGGGTTAAATACCATCTCCCTTTTATATACAAGGACACTCAAAAGTATTCTAAAGCATTGCGTTGTATGAGAGATATTTCTGTTAATCAAATTTTAATAACTTTACTTTCCACGAAGTTTTAGGAAATTGAAATATGCTATTTATATGCACAAAAGAATGATTTACATAGAATATAGCATGATTAGCATTAGATTTACAGGGTGACACAAAAGTTTGTGTACAGGGACACCCGAAAGTATTTCAAAGAATTGTGCTCTATGAGAGGTATTTCTATAAACCATATTTTCGTACCTTTACTGTACAATATCTTCGTGAAATTGAAATGTGTTATTCAAGTTCACTATTGGATGTTTCCTATTAAAAATAGATTACATACCACCACTAGTTTATGTACAGGGACACTCAAAAGTACTCCAAAGCATTGCGTTCTTTGTGAGATATTTTTTTAAATGAAATTTTAATAACTGCACTTTCCACGAAGTTTTAGGAAATTGAAATATGTTATTTATATGCACAAAAGAATGCTTCGCGTAGAATATAGCATGGCTACCATTAGATTTACAGGGTGACACAAAAATATTCAGTTATAATAAGAGCTATTAATAAAAAATTGCTAGAATTGTACTTTCGTTTACATTAAGCGTTTTTGACACTTCTTATCATTATTTTAGTGTGAATATAATTTCAATTTGTGTATATGTCTGACTGTTCTTCTGTCCGTCTGCCTGTCTGTCTGTTTTTCTGCGCTCTAATTCCCGTAAATATTTATGGAATTTCTTTAAACCGATATATTTTATTGAAGTTCACTATCGGATATTCCCTATTGAAAATGGAATGGATACCTCTTTTTTTGTGTACAGGGACACTCAAAAGTATTCGAAAGCATTGTGTTGTATGAGAGGAGTTTTTATAAATCATATTTTAATACCTTTAATGTATAGAAATTTTAATGAAATTTTAATATGTTATTCAATTCCCTATTAGATGTTTCCGATGTAAAGTAGAGTACATTTCTAACTGGTTTGTGTACAGGGGCACTTAAAAGTACTCCAAAGCATTGTGTTGTATGAGAGTTATTTTTATAAACCAAATTTTAATAATTTATCTTCCACAAAGCTTAATGCAATTGAAATATATTATTCGTATGCACAAAAGAGTGTGACTTCTATGTAATATAGTATGGTTAGCATTAGCTCTACAGGGCCACACAAAAATAATCAGTTACATTAAGAGGTATTAATAAAAATTTCCTGGAATTGCACTTTTGTTTACATGAGCGTTTTAACACTTTCTTATAACTTAAGTGGGAGTATGATTTCAATTTGTGCATCTCTCTGTCCGATTATCTACCTTTCTATCTGTTTGTCTCCGGCTCCTCCTATCCGTGAATATTTTGAGAATTTTTTTTAAATAATATACTCATGTTCCCTATGGAATGTTCCCTATTTAAAATGTAATTAATAGGTCCTGTACAACCAGTTTGTTTACAGGGACAACAACAATAACAATAAAAAAAAGCCAATGTATTAGGTTTTAGGACAGGATTTTTTAAAAGTTATATTTAAAAAACTTTCTACTATAAAAATCTTAAAAACATTGACATGTATTATTAATATTGTAAAATATTGTTTTGTATAAAATATGATATGATTAACTTTCAGATTTACAGCGCTACAGTAAAATATTCAGAGAGTTTAAAATCTGTAATTATAATCTAACTGCTGCATTTTCTTTTGCGTTAAGCCTTTTTAACACTTTCCAAAATGTCTAAGAGTAATTTTAAAATCAGTTAGTCTATCTGTATGTTTTTCAGTCCTTCAGTTTGTTGTGCGATAACGTAGGCAAAGAATATTACTCCTTATTCGATACAACAATTACGTACAGTTGGAAAGTGTTAAAAGTTTACTTAAAATTAGACAATTTTCACACTCAACATTCATTGAAACTTATCAATCTTGATCAAACTTTTCCATCAACGAACTTATATTAACTTCAAAATACAACATTTGGATCTCCTAAAATTATTCCTTTTTAAGTTAATTATATTTTTTATGATTGTGTTTTTCAGTCAATTTGTGATAATCATTCACACTCTGTATATATCGTTAAAGTATTGCTACGTTTACAATGACACTTAAAAAGGTTCTGAAGAATCAACTTTTAAAATTACATTTTTCCCATAAAATAATGTCATCGTACAAATGTCGTCGTTGCGTACTGCATGATTTTTCTTTCTTGTTTTCTTCTTGATCTTTTGTTTAATGAATGCACTTTATGAATAAATCATGTTTGTTTTTCTTCTGAACCTTTATTATCCTTAATTTATGGACATGAGTGTACATTTCTTGCGACCATGGAAGCCTCTGCGCAAGTGCGGATTCAACGAATCCACTAGCAAAATAGGGGAGACAAACTTTTCTTTGAGAGAAAATGAGCGATAAGGGAATACCGAATGACTGGATGCTTACTAAATTCAAACCTGTTGGTCAACTTGGAAACTCTCCAAGATTTTTGACTCGTCCTCATTGCTAGGCGTAATAAACGTGGTTACACTGTAGTGCGACAGGTTTTATTTTAATCTTTTGTTCCCTGTTAACGTAAAGACATGCATAACTATATTTAATTACCTAGCATAGGTTACTGTATTCATTTCTTAAAATTTCTTTGGTATAGCTTTAGCTTAGGAGCCCCTTGGAGGCTTTTAAACTTTTTAGTCATTTCGGCGATGAATTAAGATGGCTATCGCATTCGCGTAGGTAAAGACGTTGACGAGAAACGTCCGAGCTATTTTGGTGCCAAATTTCAAATTTCGTAAAGGGGTTCTATATTGAAGCTGTTCTATTTCTTTGGCACGGTTTTTCCCAATTTAATTTTAATTATTTAAAAAAATGTTTGAACGTTCTCTCTCTCTCTCTCTTTTTTTTTTTTTTTTTTTTTTTTTTTTTTACATAAGAAGAAATATATTCACTTAATTAATTATTTATTTTTGGCATCAGTTTGTTTTCTCTATTAAACAATTTTAAAGTTAAATTGGGCTTTTAATTAATATGTTTTTAGTCAATTATCCGATTGAACTAAAATATACAGCTTTAGCTAGACTTTGCCCTTATTAATAAGTGTACCAATTTTTGATAAAATCTGGGCAGATACAATGAGAAGCTTTCACTTTTATATATTTTAAATAAATACAAAAAATTTTGCGCGTTCATTAAAGGCATAATATAAAAAAACGACATGGCAAAATCACTGTCTGAAAAAAATAGTAGGACCTGTCGTACTAAAAATGTTAACTGAATTTTTCTTAGGAAAAATTGCTACAGATCAGCGTTTTGATAAAGATATAGATTACATAATTAATATTTATTGTCTTGGGAATCACTTGAAGGATTTTTCCCTTTAACCACAGTTTGTATGATGTTATTAATAACAAAATAATAATAATAATGAATGAATGAAAGAAAGAAAGAAAGAAAGAAAGAATTTAAATATTATTTACAAATTGAACTTAATTTGCCATCAGTGTTCTTTTCTGTTATTCTTTTTATGTGTATTTCCACTACCTAATTCCTTAAATTTTATAAAAATGTTTATCATGCTCTTAATTAGCTATAATTGAATCAACGTATGTTTTATTACTTTCAGACTTGGCCAAACATTTGATTTCATATTTCAGTCAAGCAGAAAATGCACTTTATATGCTTGTTAATAAATTATTTTCTTTCCTTTTATGATGCTGAGGAAAGAATACCAAAAAGGTAATCAGATTACATTTGACAAAATACTCTGGAATATCGCCAGTATATTTATTATTGTTTTTAATGTAGGATTGATCACTGAACTATATTTTATTTTTCTTCTTGCGTAGCCTATATAACGTTAAACATGAATGTCAAGGCTACTTTATTTTTGACACGTAAGTTTAAAGGATGAAACTGTAGATTTAATAATCTCAACGAACATTTTAGATTATTATGAAATATAATTTAATTACATCTAACGATATTATTAAGTGTTTAAATATGATGTTTCCCCCCCATTATTGTTTTTATTCTAAAACTAATGACTGAATGCTCAGAAGCAAATTTTAAGTATAAAATAAATTCTTACTTTTAACAACATTTCTAAAAGCTTTATTTATTTATTTATTTTACTTTCTCTTACCCATAAGGTGAAAGTGTTGTTTTTGGGTCAAATTTTCGAAAGTGAGACTTTGTTATATTTATATGTTTTGAGGTCACCTGAATATGAAAATCATGTTTTTAGCGGTTAGTCTGTGTGTATGTATGTGTGTGTGTGTCTGTCTGTTATCAGCATATCTCAAAAACAAACTATGCCAGAAAGTTCAAACTTGGTATTCTAAATGTGTATCATATAAGGATGCTACACTAAACTTTTCGTTAAGATCAAGCAAATGGTTCGTGTACAGGGACAATCAAGAGAATTCTAATACATTATGTCTATGGGGGAAATTGCAGGTTAATAGAGTTTAACGTCTATAGACTGCACTAAAACAAATAAATCGAATATATATTTTTTGTAATAGAGATAGTCAAGTGGAAAAAAAAAATTGTGTATGTAGGAGCCCCGCCTCCCCCCCCCCCCTGGGTCCCCCCTCGAGGGGAGTACATTTTCATGATAGGTATCTTTCAAAAGAGCTCGCCAATACCTTTAAAACGAATGGCCGAACCATCGATCTGCGATAATTTAAAATAAAGTTATCGATTTTTTTTATCTTTAAAAAAAAAAAAAAAAAAAAAAAAAAAGTAATATTCAGAATAAATTAAACTTTTTTTTTTTTTTTTAAAGAGTTATACTACTTTTTAGTTCCCCATCATACTATAGGTATGGGGAGCTTAGGTAATCGTGAAAAATTTCGACCTCGGTTTTTGACTTTTTTATACGTTTTCAGGTGTGAGGAATCCAAAAATGACAAAATTTGTATGGTGTCTGTCTGTAGGGTGTCTGTTAGTGTGTCAGTGTGTCAGTCCGTTAGTGTGTCAGTCCGTTAGTGTGTTAGTCTGTTAACACGATATCTCACGAACAAATGATCGCAGAGAGGTCAGATCAGTTTTAAAAAAATTACTTTCCATACTGGCAAGAACCCTATTCATTTGCAACATTCGAATTAAAAAACTTCGTAAGTTATGAGAAATTTACGATTTTCTTAACATGGGAGAATAGGACAAAATTTCACTTCAACGTGCATTAAATGGAAAATTTTTTCATTAAAAATGTCGGACCAGTTTTAAAATATCAGTTTTGAGGCCGGAATAACATCAGTAACTATAAATATGCTACTTTGAAAATTTCGCAAGTTATTGGAAATTTACGAATTTCTTAACATGGCAGTATAGGGCAAAATTTCACATAGACGTCAATTTTGAGAGATATTTTCATCGTAAAGATGTCAGACTACTTCTGAAATATTATTTAGAACACTGGCATGAATATTAATGATTATGAATTTTCCAATATAAAAATTTCGTAAGTTATTGGAAACTTACGAATTTTTTAACATGGCAGAATAGAGCAAAATTTCACATAAACGTCAATTTTGAGGGATATTTTCATCGTAAAGATGTCAAACCACTTTTTAAATATTATTTTGAATACTGGCATGAATATCATAGACTATGATTTTTCCAATTTAAAAAATTCGTAAGTTATTTGGAATTTACGATTTACTTAAAATGGCAGAATAAGGCAAAATTGAGCATAAACTTCCATTTTGAGGATCATAAATACATTAGACAACTTCAAAATTACATTTATGATATTTGTTTGAACATGATTGAATACAAATATTCTAATAGGAAAATTTCGTAAATTATTCGTAATTTACTATTTTATCAACATAACGAAATTGTAAATTTTTCATATAAATATGAATTTTGAGGATTATTGCATTGGAAATAGTAACATGAAAACTAAACAACAGAATTGACCCTGATAAAATAAATTAATAGATTAGAATAAGATAAATATATCGAAGTGAACGGTGGATAGCCTATTAGGCGGGGATTTCATTCTGTCACTGTATCAAGCTTTGGTCAAATTCATTTCTTTTAACATGATTATAATATGTCCCACTAGAAATTTATGAGAACATAAATATGATGGGGAACTGAGCAGAGTCCACCTATGCCAACTAGTTTAATATGGAAATCGTCTGCATTATTATAAAACATAATTTTTTAAAATAATAATTTTAATAAGTTATTTTTTAAAAACACAATTATTTTTTAATAATCGAATTATTTGTTAATAACCGAATAAATTCTATATAAATGTAGGCGCATTAATGAAACGGGGGGTTGAGGGAGGCGGTAGCCCCCCTCACACAGAACTAATTATCATATAAAACTCTTCCGAAGCCTAATTTGAATTATTTAACACAGGTTTACACAACAGTACTCGTTATCTTATCTCTTAATCTGCAACCTGTATTTATAGTATTAAATTTAAGGGTAAGAGAAAGTCGTATGAGTGACACCAGATTATTATTTTTATTTTTTTAAAGATTATTTGTTTTTCAAAATAAATCTCCAATATGGCCAGATTAACATAAATAAAACAGAAAATATGTCCTCAGAATTTTTTTAAAATAAAAATTTCTTTTCTTTTTATTTATTTAATTAGTTTAGAAATGCCAGTTCTTTTTTCTTTATTTCTTTTTTTTTTTTTTTTTTTTTTTTACGAAAGTTTAGAAAATAATTAAAAAATAATATAATGAAATGTAAAAAGTTTTTTTTTTTTTTTTTTTTTTTTTTTTTTCCCTTCCGATATTCCAAAACATCAAGCCTCATCTGATGACGAAATTGTTCAGCTTAGAGTCTGGATTCAAACATGACCGAAGACATACTTTAAAGATTTAAGAGGTAATATCTGTATTATTATTATTATAAAAATTATGTTGCTCTTTAAGTTTTTCAGTTTTTGCTCGTTATATATAAGCATTATTATTTTATAAACTTTAAAAATTAAATTGTACTGAAGGGAGAATAAAAATCAAACATTCACCTTATGCGTTGAAAAGAAAATCTATTAAGTAATTAATGGCATAAGTGAATAATTATTAATATATTTTATTGGCTCAATGGACTCTTTCCAGTTTCGTCTGCTCAGTCATGTGATAGAGGAAAACGAATAATCGAATTCTGAGAATCGAATTCAATTAAATATTGTTCTTAAGAACAAAAATGTTAATATTTAATATAAAATAAAATAAAAGTAACATTGTGGTAGAATAGTTGTATTTGTAAATTTAATAGTTTTTTAAAAACACTTTATGTGTTTATTTTTTCAACTGTAAGAATCGATTTTTGTATGTTCTAGTGTAACTGTTACATTAACTGATCTAGCAATAAATAATAGCTTCTTCTTGTAGAATGTTTATGGATTATAATTTGAAATTTTAAAATGTTTTCATTTAATTTAATTGTATAAAGGTGTTACAAGTTAATTAACTTAGTTACTGGTCTAAATGGATTTACGCAGTACGATATTGCACTGTCACTCATTTAAGTACAAAAAATCAGAGTATTTAACATGTTCTTCATGAACATCAGTAACAAATATAAACTAAATGATGACTGCAAATCTATACAGCAAACAAAAGATGATGAATAATGATATAAAATGGATTTAAAATGATGATGTATAAAAAAAATAACACAGATTAAATACGATTGATCAAAAATAAGAATAGAAAATATGTTATTTCAGCAATCGCTATAGATAAACAAGACTTCGTCTGCTATTTGTTTTTCCTCTATCATGTGACCTGACGTCTGGTGGGAAGAGCCCATTAATTTTTTATGCACATTCTTTACTTTCGTAATTTCATTTTCACTATTGTATTTTCAACAAGGCTTTCCATAAATTAAAGCAAAACCTTTTCCTCGTCCTTGGCTAAATGTAATGAAATCATCACTTATTTTATTCGTTGCCAATTTAGCCAGATGTTATATTTTGATTTCATTAACACAAACACACATAATATGCACCTTTTACCTGTTGAAGAAAGGCTCTTTGACATAACGTGCTTCTAAACAGCACGCGTGGCCTGACGGGGATTTCCTTAAGAATTCGCGTGGCGCTCAACGTGTTAATAAGAAATTTAAAAATCATTAGGTTCAATAACATGATAATTTGGTTCATTACTGAATTTTATTTACACCATATTTTCTTTTAATTGTTAATGCAAATATTGGACTAGCTAATACAAACTAAATTGTGTGGTCTTACTTTACAAACTAGTTGACGTAGGTGGATTCTATTCAGTTCCCCATCATATACTTTTTCTCTAAAATTTCTGTTGCACAGACTATTTTAACCGATCACTTGACCCGGTGACACATAAATGCCTCACCTAATAGGCTACCTACCGTTTATTTCGATACATTTACCTAATTTGTTAATTTATTTTATTGGGGATAATTTCATATTTTAATTTTCATGCATTTCGATACCATTTTGAATGCAATAAGCCCCATAATGCAAGTTTAAATGAAATATTATTCTATTCTGCTATGTTAAGGAAATATTAAATTTCGAATAACTTACGAAGTTCTCAAATTAGAATATTCGTATTCAATTATGTTGAAGCTAGTACCATAAATAATATTTTTAAAGTGATCTGAAATCTTTACGTTGAGAATATCCTTAAAAATGAATATCTTTGCCAAATTTTGCCTTGTTCTGCCATGTTAAAAAAAAAAAAAAAATATCGTCAATTTCGTATAAATTGCGAATTTTATAAATTTGAAAGTTCATAGTTAAGGATGTTCATACGTGTATCCTAAATTACATTTTAGAAGAAGTCTGAGATCTTTACGATGAAATAAACGTTTATGCGAAATTTTTCCGTATTCTGTCACATTAAAAAAATCGTAAATTTCGAATAACTTACGAATATTTTAATTTAGAAAATTCATTGCCAATGATGGTCTTGCCAGTATCTTAAATGATATTGTAAATGTAATCTGACATTCTTATAATGAAAATATCCTTAAAAATGCATGTTTATGCGATTTTTTACTCATTTAAGAAATTCGTAAAATTTAAATTATTTACGAAATGTTTGAAGTTGGATTTTATAGTTAATTATTTTCATGCGAGCATCATAACTGATATTTTAAAGCGGGCTTGACATCTTTACAGTAAAAATATTGCTTTTAAAAGACGTTTAAGTGAAGTTTTTTCCTATTTTCTTATGTTAAGAAAATCGTAAATTACAAAGTGTTTAAATTAGAATGTTTTAAATCAATAGGATTCTTGCCACTGTCATAAGTGATATTTTGAAACTGGCGCGACTAGTCTGCGATCAATTTTTTTTTTAGATATCACGTGTGCAGACTAACAAACTAACAGAATAATACACAACAGACGTACATTCTAACACTCTAACACACTAATATACTGACAACCTACAGCTGAACACCATACCGATTTTGTTATTTTCGGATTCCTCACGCCTCAAAACGTGTAAAAATCTCAAAAACCCGAGGTCGAAAAATTTCACTATTACTTAAGTTTACCATACCTAAAGTATGATGGAGAACCAAAAGAAAATGTTAAACCTAGGTGATATTAATAGAAATATATTAATCTCTCTATGATGATCATCACATAAAAGAAGTTCATGAGAATATAGACAAATTTGTTGGGAAATTTAAAATTTTTCTCTGGATAAGCAAACTTATTGCTAATAAAAGTAATTTTCATATGCTAAAGTAAAAAATATATAAATCTCTTCATTATCCAAAAATTCATATTTATACACGTGACAAAGCATAATTCTATTAACGGATGTGAAAAAATGAATCTATTGATTACTTTGAAAAACTCATAATAAAATAAATTTCAGATTAAATAAAGTTTGAAATATTTAAAACTTGTATTTATAAGCGAAAATTATTAAAGTTGCAGTTAAAAAAATAATTAATTTTCAGTTTTAATTTTTCTAAGGTTTTGGTTAAAATCTATATTGTTTAAAAAAATATTATTGGCATAATTGGTGAGAGGAATTTTGTCTTTATTATCCACGTGAAAGAAACATTTAGTATAGTCAAATGAAAGGTATAAACTTTAGTTAAATCGGAAATATTAACTGTAAATTCAGCATTTTTTTTTTCTTTTCAGATTTCAAGGGATCATATCACCGGAAGAAAATCCTTTTCTATCTTATCAGAAGCAGTAGATTAAGATAGTTTTAATTTCACGGTGGGATAAATCTCTTTCTATAAATGGGTTACAACGTAAACATTACTTTAAAACATTGACAGCAGCCATTGTTGTTGAAAGATCCTCAGGGTTAATATCGGAAAGAGAAAAGAAGAAGAAAAGGACTTTTTAAACAGTTTGTGAATTTATTGAAGTTGAAATTATCTATTATCAAATCGAAATTAAACAGGTTTCCTCTCCCCCTAATATACATGCATGCACAATGCAAAGAAACCTTTTTACAATAGCAGAAGATAATTTGTTTACAGTAGCTGAAAAAACAGAAAACTTTCTCTACGGAACAACTTTTGTACTTTCTCTACAGAAAATTTCTATTTTCTAAAACTACCAAAAATTACTCTAAAATAATGTCTCAACAAAATAAAACTCTTTTTTTTTTCCCCTGTAACCAAATAAATGAATGCTTACAATTTTCGTATGGTGGATATATATATTTTTCTGTTTTGAATGTAGGTATCAAAGCAATGTTGAAATTTTGTGGCTATGAGCAGGGACCGATTTACTCACTTAGAGGCCCAGGGCACTCATGTTCAATGGGCCCCTTTTCCTCGTACCTTAATATTACAACAAACAAAACAAAATGCATATTTTTGAATAACACATCTAAAAATTATCTTCACTTCACTTTTCATTATATTGGTAAGAGTAAGGCTTAACTAGATCTGATGCTTGTCTATCGGATCAACGTACATCGCGCCCATGTTTCCTTGCTGCAGTGCGTGCCTCGGATTTAGTTAGCCTTACAAAGAGTTTGGGATGCAGTATCGGTTATATGCATTTGTATTTGCTTTTAGCGAAAATATTGCAATTTTTTGTGCTGATAGTTTCCTTGAAAGATCATACCGTCGATTTATAAAACAGTGCAGTAACACAATTAGTAGTATATATGCAGTAATACAGGGCAGCATAAATTTTAAAAATACATTGACAAAAAAAAAAAAAAAAAAAACAGTCATTATAGCAAAATTTGGAAATTTTTTATTTTAACTATATTTTTTAAATGTATGATGGAATTTCTTGGAGGCCTCCTCAGTGTTAGGACCCAGGGCACTTGCCCCCAATGCCCTGCCTTAAATCAGGCACTGGCTATGAGTTAACGTTGTTAATTACTATTCGTTGAATCGGGTTCGATCCTGAAGTGATAAGGCAAGACAATCTTAGTTGATGTACGTTTTTTACAATTTAACCTACGGAAAAAAACTGTTGTGTACGAATATTTTCTACTATTTTCTGTATTGTTTTGTAACTGAAATCTGTCAAATCATTGTTTCCATAGTATACGCATATAACATGATTTTTCTTTTTTTTAAGAATATAAATTCTGATACTCTTTATTGTATTCAATTCGTCTGTCAGGTATTAAATTCGTGTTTCATTTGTGTAGTTTATTTATTTTAACTTTGGTGACATTGAAATGCTTAAAAAGAAATAATGAAAAATCAGTGTTGTTTTTGATTTTATGTTTTAACACATTGATATTTTAAGATACAAAGCTTTTATTTAATGAATCTGACGTAAATAAATAAATAAAGTAAAATAATAATAATATTAATAATTACAATATTTAAATAGTTAATTTTTTTTTATTTAATATGTTACTTTCAAATGGCCACAATTAAAATAAAAATATAGTCATTTTTATACATCACTTAAATTTAAAAAGGTTTTTAAATTTCCTGAGCTCCTTTAAAAAAGAAAAATATTAAACCTGTTTAAAATAAATTTTAACAGTTTTTGCTGTTTATTTGCAAAGGTTGTTTTTCTATTATTAAACTAAGAAATTTTTTTAAATTAAGCTTATTCTAAGTAGAATTACAAAAAAAAAAAAAAAAAAAAAAAAAAAAAAAAAAAAATCTGGTGTGAAACAACGACACGACTTTCATTACCCACTATTACACGTATTATATGCATTTTTTGGAGATAATGTGATAAGAAGATATAAAAGTGACCTAAAGAAGTAGAAACCTAAAATTTTTACGGTAAGAGAAACTTTATACACAAGTAAAGACATATAAAACGAAGCTTACATATAGCGAGGTAAAAAATAAGAAAGAAAAAAAAAAAAAAAAAAGAAAGAAAAATGGTAGAGTTATTTTTTGAAACACCAATTTCTGATATCTAAAACTGACCTACCTAAACAGTATGACTCTTAATTTTTCTCTAATAACCACGTGATACATGAGAAAGGAATGGATTTATATAACAATTTTCAAGAAAACCGTTAGAGCTGTTTTTGAGATACCGACTCTTACAAAAGCTTGACATAATTAATTGTTGACCAGAAAAAAACAATTACATGCAAAAGGATATTTAAAAGTGAGTTAATATGGCGAGTTTGGAAAAAGTCCGTACAGTCGTTTTTAAAGGAAAGCCCTTGCGAGACCTGAAATTGAGCTATTTATACAGGACGCCTATCAATTTTCTTGAACTAACCAACTATATCATTGAAAAGGACATATAATAGAGTGTTTATAATGCAAATTTGAAGAAAATCGTTGGAGCCATTTTTGAGATACGGACTTTTGAGATACTACGTTTCCGATGTCCCACTTCCGGTGTTTAAATTTTCGCCAAAATTTGGATAATTCATCTGTACACCAGACTTGTCTCAATTCTGAAGTTTTGTAGTTTTATCTCTATTAGTTTCGGAGATATGATAGCCAGAAGATTATACACATACACATATGGCTGAATATCACATAAATGTGCATTTTAGTGTTTCATGTCTTTATTATTAATTTTAAGCAAATAAATTGTAAAATTTTATTATTATTCTTTAGAAGTACCTTTTTAAAAAAGCAGCAAATCATAAAATGTGAGTTTATAGCAATTTCAGTATTTTTTTAGAAAATTTTAAACCTTAAAATCGTCATTTTCGTGACTGTCTCCAAGACCAAATGTTTACATACAAAGTATGTTTTTTACTAAAAAAAAATAAAATGATAATTATAATAATTGTTAATTCTTGTAAAAAAAACTATTTGTTTTCAAAGGAATTTTTTTTTCTTTTTAATTACGTTAATTTTCATGCATGAGTAATTAAAATGCTTGTATGCAAGTCTTGACGTCATTTTCGTGACACGTGAAAATAACTTCATATATCATCAAGGGATGGTGCCACCATTCATTTTTTTTAAAGTTTAAGATCAGAAATCAACATTGACGATATGTGGGGAAAATAAATCTCAAGAAAATTAAAAACAGGTAAGAGTTAACATTACTTTTATTGTTTACATGCTGTGCGTATTTTTATTGCTTGTCATTTTCGAGATGCATAAAAAATAAAAAAAATATTATTATAAAATTTAGAACAAAGTTTTATTTTAATATAGAATGGCGACCAGAAGAAGAAAATGTGACGATTCGTCTTAGTGAAAGCATGTTTTACAGTACAGAACGAATTATTGAAGATTTGTCATTTTCGTGACGGTCATTTTTGTGACGTCACGAAAATGACATTTGTTGCAGATTTACTATTTTGTAAGCCCTGGATTTAAATAATTTTTTATTTTGAGTTAAAAGATTTGTTGGTGTAAGATAAGCTTTATATTTAAATATTTAAAGTACTTTCCGGTATCCAGGTAAATAAAAAAATTACATACGACATTAATATTAAGATACAATTAAAATCAAACTTTTAATTTTTTTTTTTCCCTTCAAGGTGTCATTGAGAATGTTACTCAAAATATTTTACTTGTGTCATTTATGGCAAGATGCAGAAAAAATAATTTGCATGGCCTGAGAAAGAGGATGTCCATGAAATTCAAGTGCCACATATTCTGTGCAAAATTAGGAATTCTCCTGAACCTGCTTCAAATAGATATTTCAAACTTCAGGATGAAGATTTTAATAATGTTCAAAATGCTTTTTCTGAATTTAATTCAGTTAATCATTAAACTTGTAACTACAAGGATTTTAATACAATAAAATTGCTTGATATTCTCATTATTGCTCTTTCTTTTCCCTTCACAATATTTTCTCTATTGTTCTAATATGTCCCATTTTTAATATTATATGGTCCTATTTCATTGACAAACAATGTTATTTCAGTGAAAAATAGTCATTTTGACAAATATTGTCATTTCAGTGACAAACAGTCGTTTCAGTGACAAACATTGTCATTTCAGTGGCAAACCAGTCATTTCAGTGACATCATTTTTTGACATTTTTAAATGCTATAATTAAAAATTTAATGCAAGTAAACTAATTATTTCCAGTTTATAGTCAAGAGGTATGCAGTCTATGATATTTCCCATTGATATAATTTATGTTTATAAAAAATTAAATTTAAATTTTTTTTTAATTTTATTTATTTTTTTTTATTTAAAAATTTTGGGTTTTTTTATTCTATTTTATTTTTTAAAATGGGAAGAACTTTTTAGAAAAGCCTAAGTCTTGTATTTTTTAATGAATCTGAACCAAAAAAAAAAAAAAAAAAAAAATCAAATGGTAATTTTGATTTTATAAGATAATTAAAATTATAAATTTTTATTGAAAAATTTCAATAAAATTAAAAAAAATTATGATCGATCTCTGTCAAACTCAGAATTTATTTAAGATGTACTTACGGACTTATTTTAAAAAATTCAAATTAAAATACAAAGTTTAAAAAAATAGTTTAAAAAAATCCAAAATGCACGCTTATGTGATATTCAGCCATATTCATATTTACATACACACATACACACACACTGACCAATTGCCAAAAACCACTTTTTTGGACTCAGGGTACCTTAAAACGTGTAAATCAGGTGAAATCTCGATATTGAATTTCTGGACTGAATACAATACTTCCATCACCTACTACCGTAGGTGATGGAAGTATAAAACGCAATTTTTAGGAATACTGCGAATAAATCTCGTTTTAACGGTATAAATATTAATTAATTTTATTTGCTTCAATTGGATTTAACAAACATATTCTTAATTTGCATCACTTTATGCCTTCTGTTGTATTTTAAATAATAGGTACTTTCCATAAATTAAATAAATAAATATATATATTTCTTTCGTTCTTGACTAAATATAATTAAATCACTATTTTGCATATATTTTAAAAACTTAACCAAATTTTTATTTTCTCTTTCATTATCAATGAAAACAAGTTTTACGTATTAAATAATTTTTATCTCTTTTCCAGACATTTAAAAATAAAAAGCAGAGAGTATGGCTTCATTACTTTTTATGTAAAATTCTAAAATTTCGTCTGTACGTTTAGTTTTTTTTCAACTGTTTGATTTATTATTTGTCTTTTTATCCCGTCTGAGTTTATTCTCATATCTTTTAGAGCGTCAACTTCTTGTGTCCAGTCAGATTACTTCAGCTTGAAATGGTGATTCTGAAATTCTGAAGAAAAAATAACAATAAAAGTTGTAGACTGGGTTTTCTCATTAAACATATTCTATTGCATTTAGATAATAAGCATTTATTTAATTCCTGTACCGTAAAAAATGTACCTCATTAATATTTCTTTACGGAAAAGAAATATTAATTAAATTAATATATTAAATTAATTAATTAACTCAAAAAATTTATTTTGGTATCGTCGCAGTTAAAAAGGAAAATATAATACTTTTAAATAACGCTTAAACTAAGGAATTTTAAATTTTATTTCTCTCTTTATAATAATGCTGCATTTTTTTGTCTCTATATTTACAATTTTTATAATCTATAATAATAATTTTGTTATATAAATGGTACACTGGCGAGAAAAAAAATGTGCCTGACATATAGACAATAAATTATTCCTGCAGTAAAAATAATTCCACGTTATTATTATAAATTTTGATTTCCTTTGCTAGCGAGTTCTAGAAACCTCTTCTAGAATTCTAAAGTGTTTTCATATATTATCGTGAGATTAAACATACTTAAAAAATCTCTAAAAATAAATACAAGCACAAAAGGAGAATTTTAATACCTACAATTTTGTTTTATCCCCCAATTCTAGCAAATCAACCGAGAATTTTCTTTCTCGCAATACAAAATATTCATAATATTTATAATATGGTGTCACCATGTAGAAAAGTATAAAGTAGAAATTCTGGATCATTTCGTCTGTTAGTTTATTTGTTTACCTTATTTGCATGACTCGGAAAGTTATATTTCTAGTTGAGGGAATCAGAAAATGACTACTTTGAACGCGGTATATATATGTATATGCATATGATGAACGCGGTATATATATGTATATGCATATATATGTACATTATATATTTCTGTATATATAATTGAAAAAATAAACTTACTCTAAGTGTGGAATTCCTCAAACAGAAATTACACAACTGTTAAAAATACTGTAACAAAGTCTGTTAATTTATTTATTATATAATAGAACAATTATTAGTCAGTTTTATTTGCTTCAACTGAATTTATCATGCATTTTTTTTCCGTAATTTTATTTTTTCAATTGTTTTTCCAACAAGACTTTATATAAATTGAATTAAAACCTTTTACTCGTTCTTGACTAAACGTAATTAAATCATTATTTGCTTTATTCTTTGCAAACTTAGCCAAATTTTTTATTTTGCTTTTCATTAACACAGAAAACACGTTTTATGCGTCTAATAAAGATTTTTCTTCTTTTCAGACATTGAAAAAGTGTGTGATTTAATTGATTTTTTAAAAAGTCTTAGAATTTCACCAGTACTTTTTCCTTTGTTTTTTTTTACTGTGCGATTGATTGTTTTAAGTTTTTATTTATTTATTTATTTCTTCTGATATTTTTTACAGTTTCAAATTCCTGTGTCAAGACAAATTATTTTAAAATGGAATAAACAGTTGTGGCTTTGGTTTTGTAATTAAGTATTGTATTAAATTCTGATAGTAAGGATTTATTTAATTACTGTAACATGAAAAAAGTGCCAAATAAAAATCTACATAATTAAAAGAGTTAAAATATCTATTTAGGATGTGCTTTTGATGTCACCGTAACTAAAAAGTAAAATCTAGTCATTTTAAAATTTTATTCGAATTAAAAATTTTTAAAATTTATTTAGAATCTTTTAACCCTTTATCTATTGCATTATGAAACAGATAAAAATGTATTTGAATATAATTTTTTAGTCATTTGAGAGTTTTTTTTTTTTTTTTTTTTTTTTTTTTGATATCTGAAAAAAAAAAAAAAAAAAAAAAATGTGCATATCACCTTATCCTAGTAATTAATCAGGATTTTGTGATGTGGTACTTTAAGGTACCACTGGTACATTGAGGTGGTAAAAGATATTTAGATTTTAAAAAGTGTGAAAAAAAATAATAATAATGTAACAAAAGTTAACTACCTTCCTTTTTAAGAGATGGCAATATTTGTCATTCTGGTAATGCAACGCGGAATTATTTAGCCAGTTGCAGAATTCTGGTAAAATAACAAAGAGCTGTTTAGCCAGTTATTAGAATGAGATTTGTTTTGACTTGCTGATATGCTAGTTGAGTTGGAAATACTCTATAGAAATGTAGCAGTGTACGAAAGTGTTATAAGTTTAAGCTGTATATATGTAAATAATTCTTTCTTTTTATGTTAATTAATAAATATTTTTGGAAAACTAAGAACTGTGGATTATAATAATAATTACTTTTTATATTACTAACATAATTTTTCCTACGATTGGTGGCAGATTCTTGAAGTAATATACGGATTAATTATAACGTAAGTAAAGGTCTTTATAAATGCCAAGCAAAAATAGAGAAAGATATCATTAAAATCCGTTTTGGAAAAAAAAAAAAAAAATGCTTTATGTATCGTCTAGTGCCTTGTAATTGGATTAAAGTGAGGTAAATACATTCTACTTATACAAATATCTTTGATATTTCTTCCATCAAGTTTTTTTCCACCAAGTTTTTTAAACTAATGGTAATTTAAAGTACCGTCGGGAGGTAAAGGTTGAAAACCATTTAAGGCACTGTGGAAGGAATAAACCCTTTAAGGTACTGTGTCTTCGCTGCGCTAACGGAAATACTAAGACCCGAGCGCAAAAATCCTTCTCGGGATTTTTTTTTTTTTTTTTTTTTTTTTAAATTTTACTTTATTAACATAGCAGAAAAAAAATATATATATATATATATATATATATATATATATTTTTGTTCGTAAAACCTGGCGGCAGTCTAATTTAAATGAACACAATTACTTTGCACTACAAATGGTTAAAATAAAGCTATTGTATTTCTAAAACTATTCAATTTTAGCTTTGTATTAATACCACTTATTTTTTACAAATAAATTACGATAAGAAAACTTAAAAAAAAAAAAATCTTTGAAATGAAATTGTTAGATAAGACTATTACTCGTAGAGTTCCTTAAATAAAAATTACACATTTATAAAAAATGCAGAAAAGCATATATGTTTTTTTTTTTTTTTTTTTTTTAATGTAAGTGAATAATTACACTGCTTGGCATGAAAATTGCCTCTCACCCCATTTCAGCATATTCTTGTGTAAAATCACCTCCTAAATTCAAATATGATGCTCATTTTGCCCTATCACCCACCGATTTTTAGGAATGGCCCCTATTTTTCGGTGATTTTATGGCTATAAATTTGATTTTTAGGAGGGTGGGGGGGAGAGAGGATAATTTTAACCGTTAAATATCTTCTGAGAGGCTACAGAGTTGGAAAATGCTAAAACATAGACATTTGCGACAAGGGAAAATTTTTTGGGGGAGGGGGGGGGGGGTGGTTGCCACTGAAATTATACATTACATATCTTATATTTTTTAAATCTGTTATTAAAGTTATTTTTTAAACTTTATGTTCTTTTGTTTTTAGGAGTTAAATTAATTATTTTTCACTAGCAGACTTTGCCCGCTTTGCTGGACACAATACTGAAATGAGTTGTCAGAATTCCATATCATTATTAATTAACCTGATTTAAAATTCCTGCTGTGCTCGGTAGTGATTTTTCTCGCTCGTAACGTGAGGAGTCCGTGTTCCCACTGCCTTCGGCAGCAACTTACTCGCTTCTTACTCCCCCTTTTCCAGTGGCTAGTGTGAAGTTTTGCGAAATCTCGACAAAGTACATAATGCGTACACCTAATGAACATCCACACACTAAAGTTCGCCAATCCAAGATAATTTAAGGCGAATGCAAAAGGAAAAACGTGTTTATGGCCCTCTTGACACCAAGAGGGTAAGGGTGAGATTTCGTAAAATCCCGTTACAATGGTAGGATACATATAAACAATTTAAGTACCAAATTTCGTTTCCGCAGATCCCATAGATTTCTAAGGACAAACTTAGCGTTAAAAGGTACGTCTCGAGCTTGCTCCCTCGTAACCCCTCTAAAAAAAAAAAAAAACCCTCCCCCACAAAAAAAAAAAAAAAAATGTGTTTTTAGAAATATCCTAAGGAAGTCGCATAGCCTTTTTTCAATATATTTGTTCCATTTTGAGTAGAGGTCCACTCAAAAATCAGGAATTTTCAATATTTCCCTCCTCCCTTCCCTTAAAAATCGAAAAATCCTAAATGTAGAAAATGAATTATTTGTACTCATGTCTAGTCTCCCCATGTGCAATTTCTTTACTGTGGAGTAATTAGGAGCCGAGTTATGTTCATAAACGTGTTTTTGCTTTTGCTTCCCCCAGGGGGGGAAAGGGAGTAATTTCGGAAAAGTTGATAGATATAATTTTAAGTTGGGTAAAGACCTAAGTTCCTGCGAAGCGCCGTTGAATTCTGTCCAGCCGTTCTCAAGTGATACCCGGACAAACGTGTTTTAGTCTTTTACCCCCCAGGGGGAACGGGGGGGGGGGAATTTCTGAAAAGTTGATAGATATAATTTTAAGTTGGTTGAAGACCTAAATTCCTGCTTAGCGCCGTTGAATTCCGTCCAGCCGTTCTGAAGTGATGCCCGGACAAAAAAAGCGACATACAGACACGATGACACACACATAGAGGCAAAATTTTCTGAAGTCATTTTCAGCTTTTATGGTGTGTGAAACGGGAAGATATCGCAAAAATTTTCGATTCGGACAAATTTACAGAAAAAAGTCTGATTTTATTAATATAGATTCTTCAAATCAAATTCTTTGTCATAAAATTATCGAACAGAGAAAGAAATTCAGCGAGGGTGTGGTGTATCTAGAAAACGGAGGAGGGGGGTGACTGGGCAAAATGGGAGTCATATTCGGATTCAGGAGGTCATTTTACATAAAAATCAGCAAGAATGATATCAGATCTTGAAAAATAATTTTTTTTTTTTTTTTGCAGTGCAGTGCAGTGTTATTAATAATTTTTTATTTGCTTCAATTGTATATTAGCATAATTTTATTTTTTAAAAAATTTTATTTCAAATAAGGCTTTCCATAAATTAAACTAAAGCATTATTCCCGTTCTTGACTAAACCTAATTAAAATATTATTTTCTTAATTCTTTCCAAATTTAACCAATTTCATTATTTTGTTTTATATTAACACTAAAATCGTGTACTATAATTTTAATAACGATTTTTTTTCCTTTTTCCGAAACATTAAAGTAAAATATAAAGAGCGCAATTTTATAATTATCCTTAAAAGTCCTGTGTGTGGTTGGGATGGAGGTGGGGGGGGGGAATCTTCTCTGTGTCATATCTAATTAATAATAATAATAATAAAAAAAAAATTATTTATTTTTTATCCTTTCTTTTCTTTCTTTCTTTCTTCCTTTTTTTTTTTTTTTTTTTTTGCAATTTCTCACTTCTATTGAAAATTGCAAAACAAGAAGTAAGATATGAAAATGTAAGAGTAAATGCGTACTTAGGAGTAAATAGGAGTAAATGCGGTCGTAAATGCGTACCTGAAAAACGGCAGGCGCAATTATAATAAATGTAATTAAGCGAAATCTCTTCCACCCATGTGCGGCTGTAAGTAAACTGCTACCCTGTAAGGAGAGATTGCGCAAAATAGCTCTCTTGATGTTAAAAATACTGTTGCTTTAAGTTATTCCACAGAAATAAAATAGTAAACAAAATGCATGGAAAACGAGTGAATTCAAAATTATTCAGCAATAGTTTTGTAAAAAATGAATATTTGGATTTTTCATAGAATTCTGTTGAATTGTGCTCAAACTCTCATAGTTTTACCTTATCAAAAACTGTTTCTAACGATTTTCTTCAAAATTTTTTTCAAAACGCTCTTTTACAAGTCCTTTTGTTGTATATTAATTGGTTAGATCAGGAAAATTGATAGACGTCCTCTTTGAATAGGTCAGTTTTAGATATCGGAAATGGGTGTCTTAAATTAAGGCTCTACCTATTACACATATTCATATTTTTAAGTTTTGCGGATCACTAATATTGATTAAAAGGCGTAATACTTTTAGAATAATGAGCAGAGAGCATCCATTTTATAAATGTGAGATATAAACCTATTTAATATAACACATTACAAATATTTATTTTATTGTTAGAAAGACAAAAAGATATATTTAAACATATGGACGATTTTGATTACGGATGATTTTGACAAATTTTTTGGTTACAATAAAACAATGATAGTGGATAAAATATGAATATCTTTTTATTGTTTCCACATTGTTACAAACTCAGACGAAAGATTCAATTGCAGTGAAAATTTTCGTTTTTTTTTTTTAAATAAAACTGTATTTTCTGAACTCAATAATGCATATATTGTTAGATTATTAAAATATGTTGGGAAATTGTGCTTTTTTTGAATTAAAGACCGGTTCAGAATATGAATAACCAAGTAAAATGAAAATGAAGTACCGATATAGCTCACATGCATAACACTGCAAACTATTGGAAATACGTCAAATGTGTTCAGTGCACCTCAAATATGAACGGTAGTTCACCGAAGAGCAATTTTTGTGCCATACAACCTTTTTGTAAATTAAGATTAAGATTTTTTTTTTTTTTTTTTTGTATTAGAAATTCTGTATGATCTATTTACGAAGCAGTAGGCTGAGTGAAAATCTAGTGGCATTTTCGATAGGGGAGTTCAGTTAGTTAGTATTCTGATTTCCATGAAATTATTTCCACTAATAGGTAATTGAGATTGATTTATTTCCCAAGATGGCGATTCGGTTAATATGGAATACAAACTATTCTACATTATTTATGATTTTTCTAAAACTTGAATGTTGGTAATTTTTAAAACTGTTTATTTTCAATAATATTTTTAAAATAAAATGTTCATATTGAATTATTCATTCTTTTCTGTGAAAAACAAAACAAAAAAACTACCATGTCCATATTATTGTTTAAGAAAAAGGGTATTTCATATTTCTCTTCATAACTAGTGCGTATAACCCACTTGGTCCATATTACACGAGTAAAACTTTTATTTCTCTTAGTAAAATTTTGCATGTCATCTTCATTTTCTGTAACATAAAACCATCAAAACACATTAACAACACTTGAAAGTTTGCAGCAGTCTAATTCAAAATGATCCAAAATACTTCAGTTTATTTAGGTAAGTTGAAACAGAAATGATATTCGGTATTCACCTATTTCACTTTTCTCTACATTACGCATTTGAAGAATTCAAATAATATGATAAATATAGAACAATTCTAGCTACGTATCAGATGAATGTCAAAGCGGTTACAGTGCTAGATAATTACAATTAAAATGTTTATATACGTAAAAGCTTAAAAAAAAAAATTTATAATATATTTTCTCCCAATCTGAAGATTCTGAAGTGTAACATTGTGAAATAAATGATTCAAGAAATCTTAAAGTTAAAATTATCATCGCAGTGTAATTTGGAATTAAACATTAAAAAAGGCAAATAATGTCTAGAATTATCTGTGGAATTCCAAACTGACTGACCACTAGTGATTCATGGACCACAGGCTGGTGACCACTGCCGTATATTATCACTTTCAGATGCATTTATGACGTATGTATTAGTTGTTTACTAAAGGAAAACTTGATATATGTAGTTAAAAAAGTTTTATATCTTTTTATTACACTATCTCCATAAAAGATTATAATATGGGTAGAAGAAGGTAATAGAAAATCTGTAGTTCTTATACACCAGATTTTGTTTTGTTTTCCCTGCGTGAATTATTATTTTAAAATATTTTTTTCTCTATTTTTCGTTTTATATCCTTCATAGTTGTGAATTAATGCATCAAGGACAAATTATTTTAGCTCAAAATTGTAACATACAAACTCTAATAAAAAAGTAATAGCAAGAACGAAAAAACATATGGTTCGCATTGATTACTAACACACTCCAACTATATATACACGTTGCATCGTTTAACCTTGAATGTTCTTCGGGTACGTTATCAAACAACGAATGGACAGAAAGACAGGCAGATAGAGTAATTGAATTCATAATCATTATTAGAAATTGCCGGAAGGTATTAAAAACGCTCAGCACAAACGGAAATGCAATTCCAGCTATTTTCAAATTAAACCCTTAATGTATCTGAATATTTTAGTGCCGTCTTCTAAATCTGAACGCTAAACATATAATATTTTATTCAAAACATTATTTTAGCATATTAACAATAAATGTTAATTTCAGTACGACTTTTGCAGTAAAAAGTTATTTAAGTGTGGTTTATAAAAATGTCTGTCATAAAACGCAATGCATTGGTATTTTTTGAGTGTCCCTGTATACACAAACCAGTTGTATGGGGCCTATTAAAGACATTTTAGATAGAGAATATTCCACACCAAACTTAAATAACATTTTGAAGAAATTCTGAAAATATTTAAGAACGCTGGAGGTGGACAGGCGGACAAGCATATAGACTAATTTAAATCATATTTACTCTTAAACTTTATTAGAAAATCTTAAAATGCTTAATAAAAAAGAAAATACGACTTCAGTTTCTTTTGTTATATATAGCCCTTAATATATCTGAATATTTCTATATGCTCCGGTAAATCATGAAATCATGATGCTAATTGTACTACATACTATTGAAAGCATTCTTTTGTGCATAGGAATAACGAATTTTAATTTCAATAATATTTGTGTAAAGTAAAAGTATTAATACTTTCAGTTGTCACTGTGCACAAACCAATGGTGGTATTCACTCCATTTTTAAAAGGGAATATTCTATAGTGAACTTGAATACCATATTTCAGCTTTATTAAAACTTGTGAAAATACATTTCATAGAACGCAGTGCTTTGGAATACTTTCAGGTATCCCTGTATACAAACTATCAGTGGTACGTATTCCATTTTCAAAAGGGAACACTAGATGGTATTAAAATATAGTTTATAGAAATACCTCTTTTGGAATGCTTTCGGGTGTCCCTGTATACAAACTAATGGTGGTATCCACTCCATTTTTAAAAGGGAACATCCGATAGTGAACTTGAATATCATATTTCAGTTTTATTAAAACTTGTGAAAATGCATTTCATAGAATACTGTGCTTTTGAATACTTTCAGGTGTCCCTGTATACTATAACTAAACCTGCATTTACTTCATTTTCAAAAGAGAACACCTGATGGTGAACTTGAATAACATATATGATTTTCAAGAAGTAACAATTGTCTTTTAATACTTTTCAACTTTGTTGGAAAGTGTTAGAAGCAATTGCCACTTTTCTTTTTCTATCTTTTCTTTTTTTTTTTTTTTCTTTTTTTTTTAAGCATACTGCCTTTTGTTCATACTTAGGTGATTTTTATGAATGTGATGATAAAACCCGAAAAGAAAACAAAATTTTATTTTTTAAAGAGTTAAAAACTTTATTTAAAATGTCCCTTTGTTGTAGTCATGAAAAAAAAAAAAAAAAAAAAAAAAAAAAAACTTTTTTTAAAAAGTGTCTAATTTGAGAGATTTTAAAGAGGAAGAAAAGAAAAAGAAAAAGAATCTTTTAGAATAAGGTTGCTATGTTGTTAGTAAACTTCAATTATAATCAAATTATCAAATCTAAAATTACTCTGAAAGTGTCAAGATAATTATATTTTTAAATAAATCTTCAATTTTTCACTCTTTATTTACAAATCTGATTATTTTATAAATAAATAGTAGAAAATTGCGTGTGTGTGTGTGTGTGGGGGGACTTACAATAAAGGAAGAAATCTTGAAATAAAAATCACAAATTTATTACATTAAAATAAAAAAAAATCAGTTAATTTATTTGTTTAATATGAGTACAGTAATTATCAATAAGTTTTACTTGTTTCAATTGAATTTACCATAAATAATCATTATTTCCTGTAATTGAATTTTCTTTGCAATATTTCGAACAAGATTTTCCGTAAATTAAATCAGTATCTTTTACTCGTCCTTGAATAAATACAATTAAATCATTATTTGTTTATTTCTGGGAAACTTAGCTAAATTATTTCATTTTATCTTTCATTAACACTGAAAACATGTTTAATGCGTTTCTTACGTTTTCGTCCTTTTTGGAAATCTATTGATAAGTTACAGAGAGTGCAATTTAATTATTTTGATAAAAAGCTCTGGAATTTAGCCAGAATATTATTTTTCTGCGTCGTTGATCGTTTTATATTTATTGTTTTTTACTATATCTCTTCTAATAAACTTCATACAATGAAATTTTGATTGCCAATACTAATTTGCTTTAACGTTGAAAGCTGACACTTAAATCATATATATATATATATTTATATATATATAGAAAAGAAAAGAAAAGAAAAATACCGCAGCTTTTTCTTTGTAATTGAACATATTTCTGCATAATGACACTAAACTCTTATTTAATTGTTATACCGTGAAAGAAAACTGTTTAAGTCTCTTCATCTTGTCTGAAATAATTAAAAGTATTTTTTAAAATATATGTTCATATAATCGCAGTTAAAATTAAAAATACAGCCAATTTTAAGTATTGCCCAAATTGAGATGTATTAAAATATTTATTTAGATAAATTTGTAAAACAAACCTATATTGTTTTAAATAAATCCTATTTTTTTCCCTCCTTATTTGAAACTTCATTATTTTTCATACAAAAATTACATAAAAGATTGTATACAAAAGGTTAAAAACATCCATGTATATTTCTGGTATCTGTTATAGTTTTAAATTCCTGTATCAAGTACTAAGATACACGAACTTATAATTCTGTTAAGGTACAGTTTTAAGTTCGGATTTCATTTGTATGGTTTACGTATTTGAACGTGTAATGATGACACTGAAATGCTGAAGAAGTAAAAATAATAATAATAATAATAATAAGATTTTTTTTTTTTTCTGTTTTATAGCACATTGCTACATTATAATTCTAAACTTCTATTTAATAAATCTGACGTAAAAAAGAAATATTCTCCATGTTTAACATAGTTAAAACTTTTATTAAGTTTGTTAATTTGGTGAGGTTGTAGCTAGAAATAAAAATGTAATCAGTATAAAATATTACTTAAATTGAAAGATCTTAAAATTTAATTAGATTTCTTAAAAAATAAATAAATAAATAAATAAAAATAAAGAAAGGTATATTCTACTTTAAATAAATAATAATAATTTTCTCTTTATTTACAAAGCTTGTTATTAAATGTTAAAGCTTGTTAAGAATAAATTACAGAAAATTGTAAACTTAAACTTATTATAAGTGTTACGGTGCATTTTTATTACTTTATAATCTCATCATTATTTTAATTTACTTTAAACTTTTTAAAATTTTCCTAACTACTAAATTACATTAAAGCGCGTTATGTTACCAAAACACAACCCAGGTTACCCAAATACTTCAAATGTTTGTGCAATAAATTGCACCCTAAAATATTTGTGTAGCTGCTCTGCTATGATTATTCTTTCATCTGGTATGTAAACAAATTTGCTTACATTATGGTCTATGGCAGCCTCTGTCTATTATTTACCCATCATCATTAAATTTTACTTAAATCATATTTCATAGACAGAGACTCATTTAAAAAAAAAAAAAAAACATGATAAATAATAAAAAAAGAAAATACAGAGGGCAATTTCCTCCCCCCATAAAAAAAAAAAAAATTAGAAATGTAGCCTGTGGTGAGTAAGGAGAAGTCAAAGCAATTCATAATTAAATTCGATCAGCAACTTAAATTTCAAGGAAAGATTAAACTTGATATCTGTAATCTAACAATTAAATTCTATTTAGACTTTCTTGCCCTTTCACCAAAGATTACTCAATTGCCCATAAAAATAAAAAATATATGGAAATATTCTTTTTTTTTCTTTCATAACTAAATCACATGTTGTGAGATGGTGTCTGTTAATTTAAATAAACTTTTTTGTGTGATGGGTTACTTTAAACCTTCATCACTTTAATTATTTTCTTTCTAATAAACTTACTTATGAAATCAAGAATTCACACAGACAGCAGCTCACATACTAAGCAAAATGTGTAACTTCATATTTAATTGAATTTGCATGTTAATCAAAATCCTCTATAAAACATTACTCTTAATCTGAAAGAAATGAAAAAAAAAAAAAAAAATATATATATATATATATAAATAATCCAGAAACTAACTTAACTTTTATTTCAATGTTCTTCCTCAGTAGCTCCAAGCAATCAAAGTCTAGTTTATCTTTATAAAAGTTTTTATTCAATCTGGCTATAGATTCTCTCTCAGTAATTTAGTTTTGTAAAGACCACAACATTTTTTTAACTACAACACTCCTTATATTTTTCACTATACAATTCAAACTTAAGAGAAAATATTACATTTGATAAAGATTTAATTAGTAGTTGTAAGCTAATCTATTAATCAATTTCTTATGAATTCCAGTCAAATTAGCAAGTTATAATAGCTACGAGTTCCCAATAATAGTAAAATAGAGAGATAAAAAAAAAATATTTACCACATCTTTAGTAATCTAGAGAAGTCAAAGGATGTGCTGATGGTCCACCTTCCTCAAGAAAATTTTTTATTTAATTTTCAGACACACATGTGCCTTTTATTCCCGTACGAGTGAGTAAATGACCGTACGAGTGAGTAAATGACCGTTCGAAATTATCTTATAGGGAAAACCCTTTAAAGCATATTTTATACTGGCCTGGCTTTTTCTTCTGTGTGGATGCCTAGAGGTATATTTAGACCGCACCTTTCAGTAAATCCTTTAGAGCACAAGTCACACAGGTGTAGCTTTTCTCCGGCATGACTGCGAGAATGTCTATCCAAATTTATTTTTGAGAAAAATCTTTCAAACACACATTTATCACCTCCGAATTAACTTTTTTTTTTTTCCAATATAGGGGAAGTTTAATCTTCCAGAAATTATATTTTCAAAAGGCCATCAAGCAATAGTTTATCTTTTTTTTTTTTTTTTTCAAGCATCATACACCATTAAGACAAAATCGGCATCACCAGCCTCTGAAAACTAGGTATCTTGAATAACTCTTTTCATATCAAGAAACTAGGCTTATTTTTTCACGAGTGGACAGAGTACTGCTCAACAGTTTACTGACAACTCTAATCACATTTGCTGTTGTTCAGTCATCCCCATAACTGTGAGCTTTACTAGAAAAGTTAATACCATATTTCTGTTGATCTTCCATGGTTAAATTTAAAAATCAAATTTTCTGGACTAAGCTGTCACGAGTACATTAAAAGTTACCTCAAAACCATGAAGACGATTTCTGCGAAAGAGGGCACACGAGGGCCCTAGCAGGGGCTCAAAGCCCCTGACCACCGAAAAGTTGTGGAAGCCGCTAACTCAAGCACCGCATTTTTTTCTTCTTTCGCTTCCCGCCCAACTTCGAAGCAAGCGTCGTTTCACCGTGGTTGCCAAAAAAAAAAAAAAAAAAAAACTAAACTCATACCGGAAGGGGTTTCTTATTCACCCGAAACCACCCACAAATCCGCAATTATCTCAGTCCAACACTTTCTCCTGGTTTCAACCGATCTGCGAGGTGAGGAAACATCAACCTCCCTGACCATCCAAGGTCAAAAATCTCCCTTCCCAAGCCAAAAAGGATGTGATATTACTTTTTCTCAAATGCGGCAAAAGAGCAGTTTTTTTTTTTTTTTTTTTCTTTTTACGCGCTGACTGACCCATTTTATTTTTCTATTCTTCTGGATTTTTTCTTTTTCTTTAGAGCCAAAGTAATTCACCTATAGTCTTGATAAAAACTAAGATTATTAAATATTTCATTATTTATTATTTTAATTAAATAGCCAAAACTAATAAAACTCAGTTAAGGAAACTCCTTAACATAAGTGTAGAATTACTCAAATAAATAAATAATGAACGTGCAACTATTCTGAATACTGAAATGAATGTCTTGTTTTAACAGCATAATTATTAATCAATTTTACTTACTTCAGTTGGTCGTAACAAGCATATTCTTCATTTCCTTCGATTCTTTCTTGTATTCTTTTAGCACTTTTTTTAGCACTTTCTAACAAGGTTGAGAAGTGTTACGGACTTTGGTTTGTCTGTCCGCGCTCTAACTCCCGTAAATATTCATGGAATTTCTTGAAATGACATATGTTATTCGAAATCACTATCGGATGTTCTGTATTGAAAATGGAGTAAATACCGTCACTGGTTTGTGTACAGAGTAACCCGAAAGTATTCCAAAGCATTGCGGTCTATGAGAGGTGTTTTTACTAACCATATTTTAATAACTTCAATTAGAACACACCTTAATGAAATTGAAATAAGTTATTCAAGTTTTCTATCACATTTTTCTTATTGAAAATGAAGTAAGTATTACTACTGGTTTATGTATAGGGACACCTGAGAGAATTCCAAAGCATTGCTTTCTATGAGAAGTATTTCTATAAATCATATATTAATAACTTTACTTTGCACAAATCTTAATGAAACTGAAGTATGTTATTCATATGCACAAACGATGAATGCATTTTATTGAATACAGTGTGATTAGAGTTACGATCTGAAGGGTCACACAAAAATATTCAGTTATATAAAGGGCTGCTGCTGGAAATTTGGTATAATTGTATATTCGTTTATGTTAAGCGTTTTTAACATTTTCTATCAATTTTTAAGTGTAAATATGATGTAAATTAATGTACTTATCTGACCGACTGTCCGTCTGTCTCTTCGTCTGCGCGACCCAAAACTCCATACACAAAACTTCGATACCCAAAACTCCAAATAACAAATTATGAAAATAATTTGTGGCTTTAGTTTTGCCATTGAACATAGTAATAAATGCTAATACTAAGCATTTATTTAATTTCTGTAATGTGAAAAATTTATTAAATTAACATTTCCGAATTTGAATGAGCTAAAACTTCTATTTAATATGTTATTTTGGTGGTGTCGCAATCTATATTAATAAAATCAGACTTTTGTCTGTAAATTTTTCAGAATAAAAAAATTTTGCTGTATCTTCACGTTTCACATACCATGAAAGCAAAAAATGACTTCAGAAAATTTTGTGTCTCTCTCTCTCTCTCTGTGTCATCGTGTCTGTACGTCTGTAACGCTATTTTTGTCTGGGAATCACGTGAGAACAGCTGGACGGAATTCAACGATGTTTGGCAGGAATTTAGATCTTTACCCAGTTTAAAATTATATCTATCAACGTTTTCGAAATTCCCTCCGTTCTCCTCTCTCCTGGGGGGGGGGGGGCAAAAGTCAAAAACATGTTTGTGAACATAACTCGGCTCCAAATCACTTCACAGTAAAGAAATTGCACATGAAGTGATTAGACATAAGTACAAATGAAACACTATCTGCGATTTAAGAATTTTAGATTTTTAGTGGGAGGGTATGGGAAAAAAATATTGGCGGGAAATTTCGCTAATTCCGGATTTTTGAGAACTCTATCAAATGTGGAAGAAAGATGTTGAGAAAAGCTATGCGACTTCCATAGGATATTTCCAAAAACACATTTTTGGCTTTTTGTGATTTATTTATTTTTTTTTGTGTGTGGGGGTTACGAGGGGGCAAAATCTGGACATCCTTTTTAGTGCTAAATTTGTCCGGAGAAATCTATGGGAGCTGCGGTCATGAACCTTGGTGCTTGGATTGTTTATATGTATATTGTATACGACACCTAAAGTAATGGAATTTATCGAAATTACCCCGGTTACAGAAGGTAAAAACACCTTTGTAAGCATAACTCGGCTCATTATATTTCACTTTGCTCAGCAAATTACTTCAAAGTGAAGAAATTGCACATGAGTAGATTACACATGAGTAGAAATAAAACTTCATCTGCGATTTAGAAAATTTTGATTTTTAAAGGGGAAGGTGGGGGAAAATCGATTTAGGCGGGAAATTTTACAAATTCCGGATATTTGAGTAAAACGCTACCAAAAATGGAACAAAGATGTTGAAAACAGCCATGCATCTTCTTTAGGATATTTCCAAAACACGTTTTTGATTTTTTTGGGATCTGCCATTTTTTTGGAGGGGAGGAAGGGGGTATGTGTTACGAAGGGCAAATTCGAGACACCCCTTTTAGCGCTAAATTTGACCTGGGAAATTTATGAGAGCTGCGGTTGCAAACTTTAGTGCTTGGATTGTTTATATGCATTCGACAACTAAAGTAACGGGGTTAATCGAAATTCCCTCCCTTCCCCCCTGGGGAGCAGAACGCAAAAAAAAAAAAAAAAAAAAAGTTTGTAACTATAACTCGGTTGTTTATATGCATTCGACAACTAAAGTATCGGGGTTAATCGAAATTCCCTCACTTCCCCCCTGGGGAGCAGAACGCAAAAAAAAAGAAAAAAAAAAAAAAAAAAAGTTTGTAAGTATAACTCGGGCCCAAATTATTTCATAGTGAATAAATTGCAAATGAGGAGACTAGAACTAAATAAAACCTTATGTACGATATTGGAATTCTTGATTACAGGAGGGAGGCGAGAAATCGTCTTTCGGGAAGAAATTTCTGAAATTCCGGATTTTTGAGTAGATCACTACTAAAAATGGTACAAAGGTGTTGAAAACAGCCATGTGTCTTCTTTAGGATACTTCCAAAAACGCATTTTTTTTCGATTTTATTTATTTATTTATTTATTTTTTGAGGGGGGGGGGCGTTACGAAGGAGCAAATTCGAGACCTCCCTTTTAGCGCTAAATTTGTCTTGGGAAATTCGAACTTACCTGCTGGGGAAAGGGAAGTGAGGAGCGGGTAAACTGCTGCCGTAGGCAGTGGGGACCCGAACTCCTCACGTTGCGAGCGGGAAAAACCTCTACCGAACACAGCGGGAACTTTAACTTAGGTTATTAATAATGATATGGGATTTTGACGACTCATTTAAATAGTGCCCAGCGAAGCGGGTAAAGCCTGATAGTTAAAAATAAAAATGTAATCACTTTAAAATACGACTTAAAATGAGGGATTTTAAAGTTTACTTAGATCCTTTTAAAATAATGGTTTTCAATTTTTAACAAATTTTCAGTTTTGTTTACAATTTTTATAATCTGTGATAATAAATTAAAAAAAAAAAAAAAAGGTGGAAAATTGTGATAATAACCTCTTCGCTCCAGTGGTCCACATATGTGGATCTCTTTATTCTTTGCTTTTATAAATTATTTAATATTTTTACTTTTTGCCTGGACTAAGATGAATGAAAAAGCCTAATGATACCAATACATGGCAGCTTTAAACTTTGTAAGTTCATTTTCGAAGTAGGATGTTATTTTATCTAGTTTCGTAAAACGTCTTCATTTCAGCGTGGCCGAAAGAATAAACCATTTTCATAAGGGCTTAAAATGTTTAAAAACTTTGAAGTATGAAATGTTGTAGCATTGGAGATTATGCATCTAATTAAGTCTATAAACTTTTTACTTGTATTATACTTAGGCAGAAGTTATTAATTTGGTAATTTTGAGTTTAGTTGTCTCCAAATGTTAATCATGTTGTTATTATAACTTCGAGTGTAAAGTGGCTAAATTTACTGTAAATATCAAATTCTAAAAAAAAAAAAAAAAAAAAAAAAAAAAAAAAAAAACAATTTTTACAAATACGGAAAGAAAATCTATTAATTACTTTAATCATAGTCGCTAACATTTTCATTTATTCTGGAGCATTTTTAGCTCCGCCTTTATTTCGTGCTACTTTATTTATAGAATAAATTCCACCAATGTATAACTACAATAGAAAAAAAAATATACTCATAAAATCTAGGTGGTATGAAGAAAAAGTCAGGGCTAAATGTTCTTCTGAATAAATGAAAATGTTGGCAACTCTAATTTAATATGTAACTAAACAATTATTAACGAGTTTTATTTGCTTTAATTAAATTTATCATGCAGTTTTTTATTTCCGTAATTTTATTCTTTCAATTGTTTTTCCAACAAGACTTTCCATAATTTAAATTAAAACATTTTTCTCGTTCTGACTAAACGTAATTAAATCATTATTTGCTTCATTCTTTGCAAACTTAGCCAATTTTTTTATTTTGTTTTTCATTAACACAGGAAACAAGTTTTATGCGTCTAATAATGATATATTTTCTTCTTTTTCAGATTTTTAAAAATAAAGTACTGAGAATATGATTTAATTACTCTTTATAAAATGTCTTTGAATTTCATCAGGACATTTTTTTATATACATTTTTTACTGCGTGATTAATAGCTTTAAGCTTTTTTTCTCTCTATGTATCATCTTTTTACTTTCTCTTAATCATATATATATGGTAGAGAAAGTATAGTTTTTGTTATATTTACACGTTTGAAGGTCCCTTGAATCCAAAAATATTTTTTTTTAGCGGTTGGTCTGTGTGTCTCTGTGCGTCTGTTATCAGCATATCTCATGGACAAATAATAGCAGAAAGTTCAAACTTGGCAATTCTAAATGTGTATCATATAGGGATGCTACACTAAACTTTTCGCTGAGAGAAGCAAATGGTACAGGGGCACACAAGCGAATTCAAATGCATTACGTTTATGAGAGAAATTGAAATGGGAGAAATTGAAAAGAGTTTAACATCTATAGACTGCACTAAACCAAATGAAACGAATATAATATACCTTTTATATGCATAAAAACATGTTTCATGTAGAATATGGTATGAAAATCTATCACTGTTCGTTTACAGGGTTACACAAAAGAGCTAGATTGTAGTGTAACAATGCTTGAAAATCGATAAAAGTGTATTTCAGGTTGTGGCGTGTGTTATTAATATAGGAGTATATTTATGTGCACCATGTAATGTGTACATAACCTTCAGAAGATATACAGGGCTGACAATATTTAAGCCATAATTTTCTTTTTTATTGTTAGTGAAAGTGGTTTATTATAATACTTTACCATGTGTAGGAAAGCTGCTCAGGAATTGAAATGAATTCCTCAAAGTCATATGGCAAATAATGTATTTTTTTAAGCTAAATATTCATCGCTTATTATTATTATTATTATTATTATTATTATTATTATTATTATTTGTATATTTATACATTTTCAGGCTTCCTGAATACCGAAGGCAAATTTTTAAATTTTGATCTTTGTCTGTGTCCCTTAGAGTAAATCAGAAACAAATAATTTCAGGCGACTGAAATGTTGTATTTCGAAGTTAATGCGTTTGTTATTAAGGGCGTATCAGACCCAGCAAATTTAGAAACAACCAATTTTTGAGCCGAATTTAGCGCCAATTTTTCCTCGACGAAAACACCCTAGAGGTTACAATAGACGGGTGAAAAGTTGGATGAAAGAAGACTAACTTCTGACGCTTATAACTTTTCTTGGCGCGAAAAAAATACGCAATGATTAGTGTTAAAATTACCTTTCATTTGTGTAAAATATCGCATTATTATTTCCATTTTGATCTGTGTTACAACTATTGTCATAACGCCATAAGAAAATAAAAACGATTAATTCAAAATTCTTATCATTTAACGGTAAGATAAACGTGCTTAACGATAATATTTCTTCTTCAAATCTCCACTTTAAGCGATTCCCGTGTTTCGCCATCTTCGAAATATGACGTATCAAAATAGCGCATCCTGATTGGATGAGTCTGTGGAAAAATTGTATGTAGAGACAATTTTATCAAACAGCTCTGAAGAAGTTGGGCAAGTTCGGCGCGCGCTATCACACTGGGAGTAGAGACAAGTTTTCCCGAAAAATCGGCACTGATCAGTGGTTGGCTCTAAAATCGCCTATAAACTCGTCGTGTCTGATACGCGCTTAGGAAAGTTTGATCAAGACTGACAAGTTTTCAGGAATGTTGCGTGTGAAAGTTGTCTGTATAATTTAAAATGATCTTTTTAATTTAATAACTGATTTGATTTCTATATAAATGTAGGTACAATTACGAAGCGGGGGTTTGAGGGAGGCGGTGGTCTCCCTCACACAGAATATTTGTCAAATAAAACTGTTCCGAAGCCTAATTGGCTTTAGTTTTATCATTAAGCAAGTTCGGATACCATGCATTTATTTAAATTAGATAACGGGGGAAAATGCGCCAAATAAAAATGTCCAATAAAATAAAATAAAATAAAATAAATGAATAATAATAATAATAATAAAATAAAATAAAATAAATAAATTAAATAAATTAAATAAATAAACAAAAATTAGAATGTTATTTTAATGTTCCCGTAGCTAAAAATAAAAATCTAGTCGCTTTTAAAATTTACTTAAAAGATTTAAATATTTATTCATATTCTTTTAAAATATAGACATTTTCTTTATAACAAATATTAAATTTTTAGATTTTTATTTACACAACTTTTTTTATTTATTATTTATTTTATAATTAAAAGCAAAAATAAAATAAAATAAAAATAAAATCTGTGAAATAAATTTTATTCTTAACGTAGAATTCATTAAATAAAAATTAAACATTTATAAGGAATACAGAAATGTATAAACGTTGATTAATATTTTCGTGTAACTGAATAATTATTAATCAGTTTTACTTTCTTAAATTGTATTTATCATGCATATTCCTTATTTCTTTAGTTTCATTCTTAATACCTTATTTCCAATAAGATTTTCCAGAAATTAAAACAAAGCTTCAATCTCGTTCTTGACTAACGTAATTAAACCATTATTTTCTTTATTCTTTGCAAACTTTATCTTTTTTTATTTTTATTTTTTTTTAAATATTACTATTAACACTGAACGCGTTTTATGATTCTAATAAAGATTTTTTGATTTCGCTTTTCAGACTCAAGAAAATAAAATATTGGGAGAGCAATTTTGTGATCATCCTTAAAAAGTCCTATGTGTGTGTAGGGGAAAAGAATTCTCTGTGTATTTTATTTAAAAAATGAATATATATATACCGGGTGATCCAAAAGTCACAGAAAAAATAAAAATTCATTATTTAAAAAGTACTGACTGCAGCTGTATGCGGCTTTGACTGAAATGTACAGAAGAGCATGGGATTATATATATATATATATATATATATATATATATAATTTGAATAATGTATTACCATTGTAACACTCAGCAGACAAAAGATAGATAAAGATACCAACATAAAATTAAATTTAGATTTATTTCGAATAAAAATTATCACGGTAATAATTTAATTTGAGTACCAATGATTAGTAAAAACATGTAAAAGTACTTACGCAGAAGAGAAATGACACTAACATAACACATAAGCCTAACGATGAGATAATTTGCAAAAACTATGAAATATTAAGAGTCAACATTTTAGAGAAAAGAGAAAGGTTAAATTTACCACAGAGTTCCGTTAAAAGGAAAAAAAAAAAAAAAAGGAAATTCATGAACTGAAAATTGGAATTTTAAATGCTGAAAAATAGAAATGTTCACAAATCAGGAAACTTGCATTTCTATCAGCATATGCAAGATTTCGGAAAACTGTATAGCTAATTCAAGCAACATACAGCTCAAGCCTCTATCTTGCAACAAAACAGAAAAGGAAATTAAATTAATCAATAACACAAACCAAAATTGAAACAAGGAATGAGTAATTTAAGCAATCCACATGTTAAAGGATACAGACGTAGACAGTAGAATTAAACAGTTTGCCAAACGAACATTAGTAAAGGAAAAGATTAAAAGTATAGAAACGATAATCGATTTAGGTGCTACTGAAATATTAATTGAATGCATTAATTGATAGTCATTAATCTTTAAAAGCTTATAACAATATTGAAAAGGTGATTTTTAATTTTTAATTTTAACGTTAATCATTTTTAAATGTCAGTTTATTTTTAACTATCAACGTAGCGTGAGCAAGCGCCATCTTACGTGAAAAAAGGGATTTACTATTAGGTAAATACATAAAATGTACGGTTTAACTTTCAATATTTACTTAGTTGATATATATGGAAAAAAATATTAGTTAAATTTTCACTAACATATCACATTGTATTCATTGTATCCTCTTACATTTCGATCAGATTCGTCTGAACAATTGAGGGCATATTTCAAAAACTAAACTTTTTTTTAAAAGAATTTACAATGTGCAACGTCTGACGGTCTTTGTTATTTTTACTGTGATGTGATGTGTGTGTGCGTGTATGTGTGTGATTGAACACGCTAGCATCTAAACGTTTTGTTCGAATAATCTGAAAATTGTTACATATGATGTAAATCACTGTAGCACAAATCCTGTTGATTTTGGTAAATTTAACATCCATAGTTTTTTTTTTTTTTTTTTTTTTTACAGGGACACAAAGAAGAATTCTTTATCATTATGGTCTATGGCCTTAAATTATTTAAAGTGTGATAGTGCCTAAATGGCTAATTCAAATAAGTTGAAAGTTTGTACACATATTATAAATCACTGTCATACGAACTGTATAGAATTTTGTGGCTGTTGCACTAATCGATTTTTACAGGAGCACAAAGAAAAATTCTTTATCATTATGGACTATATGCTCAAATTATTTAAAGTGCAATAGCGTCTAAATGCGCTATTGAAATGAACTGAAAATTTATATATATGTTATAGGTTACAGTCACACGAACTGTATGAATTTTAGAGAATCTTGCGCTTTTGTTTTTATAGAGGGACACAACGAAATATTCTTTATCATTATGGCCTATGGGCTCAAATTTTTTAAAGCGGCGATAGTATCTGAACGTGTTATTCGATTGAGCTGAAAATTTATAGACGTGTTATAGATCACAGTAGCACGAATTGTGTTCATTTTGGCATTTTTCATAAATTGTAGCATATACATAATGTATCTGATATAAGATATTAATATGTTGTAGCGGATCTGTCATCCTTGGCGGAAAAAAAATATCGCCAAATTATCTGGTGAGCATATTTAATTACTGTAAAAAATCATGGTTATTTTAACAACTTATATTGAGAGAGTAATGAATAATATGAAACAATATTTCGCACAATACATATTGCGAAAGTATACATCTCGCTTGTATATTTTCGTGTTATGTTTTTGATCGCCAAATACAAAAAAAACTCCAAAGACGACAGAGTTTTAAAATTTAAAAATAAATTTTTGTCAAGTCGACAGCAAAATAACTCAATCTAACGTATGCACATGATAATTAATACATATCTATACAAAAATATGGGGTTTAAAATCGGGAAATAATTTTCCTCGATTTTTAATAATTTGTTACAAAAAATCTAATGGGCGATTAACATAGGAAATCTTTTTCTTGACTTCAGAGACGGTCAGTGACGACACTCTTCGCTTGTGTATAACTATACATTAGCACTTTATCAATGTGTATAAAATCTTTAAAGTGATTATGGTGTAAATTTTCGTGAAATGCATAATTTAACTTTTTATAATTTTTTAACGTTTACGTTTGATTAAAAATATTTATTTTTATGTCAGAAGAAAATGAACTCGTATTTTTTTTTTTGTCAACAATTAAACGTACGGAATTCGCAGATACTTTGGAGCAACTATAACAAAGGGCTATTATTAACAAATAATTTGCAATAAAAAAATATTGTGACTATAAATTGAGATAAAAACTATCCTATCTCTCAAGTTGGACCAAACTGCACACAGTGTGCAAAATGTTGTTAAAATCAGATCATAAGTTTAGGAGTTTATCGCGGACAAACATCGTGACACGTAATTTTTATATATATACAGATATATATATATGTATGTATGTATATATGTATATATCACGATTTCTCATACTTTACTTATAACCGTTAATTACTTAAGGTTAGAAAATCGAGCAAAGTCCCTCCAGATTTTTTAAAAGTAATTACGATGTGCGGAATAAAAAAAACACTGAATGTCATTTTTATTTTTAAAAGAGTTAAAAGCTTTATTTATTATGTTATTTTGATGTAGCGGTAGCTGGAAAAAGAAGAAAATTAAATTAAAAATAAAATATATACTCTTTTTGATAGTACCTAATTTGAGAGTTTTGAAATTTACATATATTATTTTAATGTAAATGTGCTTTGTTTTTAATAAGTCTTCAATTCTAATCCAAATTCCAAAGCTAAAACTTAATATAACTTTGAAATTTCTAAATTAAAAATAACACACTTATTACGAATACTGAAAATAAAATCAGTTAATTAATTTACTATATAACAATATAATTATATTAAGAAGTTTTATTTGATTCAAATGTATTTACCAAAAATAATTTTTCCTGTTATGTCATTTTCCCTGTAACTTAATTTTTCCTGCAATATTTTGAACAAGATTTTCTGTAAATTAAATCGAAATGTTTTTCTTGTCCTTAATTAAACGTAATTAATTCATTATTTGCTTTATTCTTTGCTGGCTTAGCTAAATTATTTCATTTTATTTTTCATTGACACAGAAAACACGTTTTATGCGTTTACTATATGTTCCCCTTTTTTAGAAATCTAAAGATAAAATACAGAGAGTGTTATTTAATTATTCTTGATAAAAAGCTCTGGAATTTAGCCAGTATATTTTTTTCTGCTTGTTTGATCATTTTACATTTCTTTCTTTCTTTTTTTTTTCCCACTGTATTTCTTCCGATACCCTTTATATCATTAAATTTGATTGTCAAGTCTGATTTATTTTAGCTTGAAATGGTCACACTAAATCCTAAAGATAAAGGGAAAAAACCCGCAGATTTGATTTTGTCATTGAACATATTGTTGCATAGTGATCGTAAGCTCTCATTTAATTCCTACAGCATAAAAGAAATTTATGTATTTGTCGTCTTTTTGTTTGAAAGAGTCAGAATACGAATTATATAAAGTATTATTGGTATAACGGTAGCTAAAAATAAAAATTTATCCACTAAGAGATTTTAAATTGTTTATGTAGATCATTTTCATATAAAATTATTTCCACCGAGGGAAAAAAAAAAAAAAAAATGCGCCTTCCTCTAGAATGAATAAGTGGCCATTAACTAGAAATATAGACTTAACTAGAAATATAGATTTCCGAGTTATGCGCATAAGGCACACCAATAAACTGAATACACGAAATGATCGAGAATTTCTAGTTGACACATTTCTAGATGGTGAAACAATATTCTGAATATTCCGAAATATCTCGCTTGATTTTCTAGAATTGGGTATAAAACCAAAATTATAGTTGCTGAAACCCCCCTCTTGTAGTCTCATTTATTTGAAGAGATTTTTAAATAACTTTGCCCTCGATAATATAGGCAAATACTCTAGAATTCTAATTGGGGCTTCTAGAACTCGCTTTCCAAGTAGACTAGAATTTATAAGGATGACATGGAACTATTTTTTCCACAGGTACAATTTAGATTCTAGATGTCAGTTACATAATTTTTTCTCAGTGTCATTTTAAGTAAATATATATATATATATATATATTTTTCAGCCTTTTTTTAGAAACTTTACTGTTTTATGTACAAAAGGTTATACAAAAGTTCTATACAAAAGACTTGCATGTATATCGCCTGATATATTCTTTATATTACTAAATTCGTGTATCAGGTATTAAATTCGTTTAGTATTCGTGTTTCATTCGTATGTTTTTTTTTTTTTTTTTTTTTTTTTTTTAAACTTGCGATAGCGACATTGAAATGCTGAAAGGAAATAATAATAATAATAATAATAATAATAATAATAATAAAGTAAATGTTTTGTTTTTGTCTTATAGCACATTGCTATATTATACTCCTGTACCAAGGCAAATTATTCAAGCTTGAAATAGTTATACCGAAACTCTAAAAAAATATAATAATGAACAGCTATGACTTTGGTTTTATATTTAAGTATATAGTACTATGTTCTAACACCAAGCATTTATTTAATCATTATAACGGGAAAAAATGCGCTAAATAAAAATGTCCACAATTAAAAAAATTAAAAACTTTTATTTAGAATGTTATTTTGATGTCACCATACCTAAAAATAAAAATATGGTCACTTTTAAAATTTACATAAAATATTTAAAAATTTATTTAGATCATTTTGAAATAAAGCTATTCCCCTTCTAACAAATATTCAGGTTTTAGCATTTTATTTACTCAGTTTATTAATTATTTATTTTTATAATTAAAGGGAAAAAAAAAAAAAAAAAAAAAAAAAAAAAGAAAATCTGTGAAATTAAACTTGTTCTTAACCTAGAATTCCTTAAATATAAATTACACATTTATAAGGAATACGAATAAGTGTATATCTTAATTTTTTCATGTAACAGAATAATTATTTATCAGCTTTGTCTTCTTCAATTGCATGTTTACAAACTTTTTTTTTTTTTTTTCGTTCCCTGCCCCCCAGGGGTAAAGGGGGGATTTCAACAAATCTCGTTACTTTAGGGATCGGATACATATAACAATCCAAGCACCAAACTTTGTGACCGCAACTCTCATAAATTTCTCAGACAAAAATAGCGCTTAAAAGGATGTCCCAATTTTGCCCCTCGTAATCCCCCCCCCAAAAAAAAAAAAAAAAAAAAATAGCAAATAGCAAAAAACCAAAAATGCGTCTTTGGAAATATCCTAAGGAAATCGTATAGCTTTTTCTAACATCTTTGTTCTATTTTTGGTAGAGTTCTACTCTGAAGTTTGCGAAATTTCTCGCCAAAAATCGATTTTCAGCCTCCCTGCCCTTAAAAATCGAAAAATCAAAAAATCCTAAATCTCAGCTAATGTTTTATTTGTACTCATATCTAATCTCCCCATGTGCAATTTCTTTACGGTGAAGTAATTTAGAGCCAAGTTATGCTTACAAACGTGTTTTTGACTTTTCCCCTCCAGGGGAAGAAATAAGGGGAATTTCGAATAAGTAGATACAGTCAGCTGCAAAATTATTCGAGCACTAGCCAATAATGCCTAAATTTAAAAAGTACACTTAAGACTGTTTTGCTAAGTAAATCCTTGTCGAATCATGTTCTTAGACTGATTAAGAACAGGACTCGACAAGGATTTATTTAACAAAGCTGTATTAAGTGTACTTTTTTTTGGCAAGGATTATTGCTAGTGCTCGAATAATTTTGCAGCCGACTGTAGATATAATTTTAAGTTGGTTTAAGATCTAAATTCCTGCCACACGCCGTTGAATTCCGCTCAGCCGATTTCACGTGACACCCTGACAAATATAGCGTTACTGACATACAGACACGATGACAAACACACACACACACACACACACACAAACACAGACAAAATTTTCTGAAGTCATTTTTTCCTTTCATGGTGTGTGAAACGTGAAGATATCGCAAAATTTTTTGATTCTGATAAATTAATAGACAAAAGTATGATTTTATTAATATAGATAGTTTAAAATTTCTTTGTCAAAATTAATTTATTTTATTTTAAAATTGTGACACTTAAACTCTAAACAACGATAATAATAATAATAAACAAAAAACAATTATCACCTTTTCCCCCACGCATATTACCAAATTTGCATATTCAGATTTTTTTCTTTTAATTGTTAAAATGTAATGAATAACAATATTACTGACTATCGTTTTTATTTTAAAAAGAATTAAAAGCTTTATTTATAATGTTATTTTGATGTAGTGGTAATTCAAATAATAATAATAATAATTATTATTATTATTATAGATATCATAATAATTCTTTTTGTACAAGCCTAATTATTTTATAAATAAATAACAGAAAATTCTGAAAGAGAAATAAACTTATTCAAAAATTAAAATTTCTGAATTAAAAATCCCACATTCATTACGAATTCAGTAAAGGAAAGCAATAATTAATTTATTGTTTAACAGTATAGTTATTACTATGTTTTATTTGATTCAAAACTATCTTTATTTCCTGTAATGTCATTTCCTTGAGATATTTCGAACAGGATTTTCCGTAAATTAAATCGAAACCTTTCTCTGTGCCGTAATTAAACGCAATGACATAATTATTTATTTATTTTCTGCAAACTTAGTTAAAGTATTTCATTTTATTTTTCTTTAACACAGAAAACACGTTTTAGGCGTTTGTATGTGTTCCCTTTTCTTAGAGATCTAAAGATGAAATAGAGAGAGTGAAATTGAATTATTCTTGATAAAAAAAACTGTGGAATTTTGTTAGTATAATTTTCTCTACGCGGTTTGTCATTTCATATTTCTTTTTTCCACTATATCTCTTCCGATGACTTTTATACCATTAAATTTGCTTGTCAAGTTTGATTTACGTTAGCTGAAAATGGTGATACTGAAATCTGAAAAATAATGTTAAAAGGAAACACCCCAGCTTTATTTTATCATTGAGCATATTGCTGCATAATGATACCACAGATTATTATACAGATAGGACACTCCCGTATATTCTTCGGTAACCGGAATTTGAATACCACGACCCTATTGTCAACGGCTGTAAGTTTCTCAAGCTCTCCAGCTTACACAATCGCTCGTCTTATTTTTATTGTATCTATGTTCATATCGTAATATTAGTGCAACGTTAAACCCAACATCCAACCGACTAACCATTTATTAATGTTTACGTTTGGACTTTGTTATTGTTTACGAATTTGATTGTCGAAAGCAATTTATTTTAATAAGCAAGTACTAAATATTAAGCAAATAAATTTCGAAAATATACATAAACCAGAAATATGTTTGTCATTTTAAAGCATTTTGTATTATTTACACCAAGCAATGTTAAATATTTAAGATTTCATACTATACTGCTATTTCAGCATTACAGTTTGTTATATTAATTTGTACTCTTGAACACGAATGTGTTTGGAAAAATTTATTTTCAAACATAATAAAAATTAGTTTTATTTCTTAGAAAATAGCTGTGAATGTTAAGATTTTGTAAATTTAAAAGTAGTAGAAAAAGTGAAGGAAAGAAAACTGCACATACGTTTTCGTTGGCAACTTTATTATTGTTTACAAACTTGATTGTCAAAAGCAATTTATTTAAGAAGCAAGTGCTAAATATGAAGAAAATATACATAACATATTTTTTTTTTTTCATTTTAAGGCATTTTGTATTATTTAAACCAAGCAACGTTAAATATTTAATGATTTCATACTGCTATTTCAGAATTACAGTTTGTAATTTTAATTTGTGCTTGAATATGAATATGTTTCACAAAGCATATTTTTAAACATTATAAAAAATAATTTTTATTTCTTAGAAGAATAGCTGTGAATGTTTTGAGAATAATTTTGTGAATTCAAAAACAATAGAAAGTGAAGAAAAGGTAAACTTCCCATACTAACCTGCTACTAACTACTCGCGAAATAGAAAAACAATTTTCGATCAAAGATGCTATTCATGCAGACTTAACACATGTAGTTCCCCTCTGTTGACACTAGTGGTGCTACTGTATTTCCGGTTCGCGTTTTAGCTTCACTGTCCTATCTGTATGATAATCTGTGAATGATACTAAGCTTTTACTTAAATGCTGTAGCGTGATTGAAAACTGTTTAATTTTTACTTTCTGAACATAATATGTATGGAAAGTATTGCAATCTGCCTATTACAGTTCACCGTCAAACGAACTGTATGAATTTTGGAAAACCTAGCACTTATATATATATATATATATATTACAGGGATACAATAAAAATTTCTTTATCATTGTGGCAAATATGCTCAAATTATTTAAACCGCGAAAGCGTCTAAATGCCTTATTAATTGAGTTGAAATAATATATATACGTTATAGGTCATCGTCACACTTAGTGTATAGATTTCAGTAAGTACAAAACTAATAGATTTTACAGAGACACAACAAAAAACACTTTATCATTATGATCTATGGGCTCTAATTTTATGAAATGCAATTACGTTAAATTAAATAACATAGAAAAAAACCTCAACTTTCAATTATAACTTTCACTTTTGTTTATTTAACGACTTCTCTTACTTTAATTTATTTTTACAACCGTTAATTATTTAATATTCAGAAGGTCGAGTGGAATCACTTCAGATTTTTTTCTTATTGTTTGAAAGAAATAAAAGTATTATTTGAAATATTTATTGATATAATTTAGCTAAAAACAAAAATGTAACCACTTTTAAATATAGCCTAAATTAAGAAATTTAAAAATATTTACAAAGATCGTTTTCATATAAAACTTCTTTGTTTTAAATAAATCATAAAATTTAATTTTTTTTTTTAGAAACTTCATGGTTTTATATACAAAAGATTATACAAGATTATACAATATATATATATATACATATATATACTTATCTTTTATAGTATTAAATTCGAGTATCGGGTATTAAATTTGTTTATCATTCGTGTTTCATTCGTATGGTTTATTTATTCAGACTTGCGATAGCGACACTGAAGTGCAGAAAAAGAAATAATAATAATAATAACAATTATAAAGTAATTGGGTCATTCTCTGAAAAGTGGGCTTTTTTTAAGAAAAAGAAAAAAAGAAAAAACCTTAGTCCAATTAAAATTGCTCCAATTTTTTTTTATTTTTTTTTTTGTACAGGTACACATATGTTACAATTAATAAAAAAAATAATATAAACCAAACTGCATCTGATAATTTTTGATATAGCAATTACTTTCATTAATTAGAAAAGTGAGGGAATGACACATTTCTTCTAAAAACTACTTTATAAAAATATTATTAAGTTTAGTTATATTTTCAATCACTAAATATTTATTAAAACATATTTTTATTAACATAACATCATAAAAAAACAAATTTGATTTATTTAGTTAACTTTATAATGAGTGAGGGAATGACGTATAATAAAAATACTGTACTTCAATCTAACGTTTGAGAGCCATATGCTATTCATTGTAAAATGTTTCCAACAGAATTCAAAATGGTTTCTTTACTTTGCTGGTATATAAATTAAGTTTGACTTATATAAAGTATATGCTATCATTATACAGTAAGTAAGGATGTCATTATAGTTTGATGAGGGAATGATATGTTACCAGGGACAACAATAAAAAGTATTCTAATTTCTTTCGTTGCATAATATATAAATATAGTATAATGGATAAATATTTATTAAAGTATGTTTAATAAATTTTTAATTCAAATAATCCAAATATACATGCTTTAATACTATAGAAACCATTTTATTTACTTACATGTGGGAATGGGGACACAGTGAGGGAATGATATTTTGCATTTTGAAAATTATTTAAAAATTATATTTGAATTCCAATAACCAAAGAATAACAGTTTATATGTAAAACCAATTAATATTGATAGTTTAAACAGCTTTTTGTTTTTGTGCTTTTAAAAATATACCCTCAAGACTACTGGGACATGAAATGACCACTTTTCAGAGAATTACTCATTTGTCTTTTTTTTTTTTTTTTGCTTTTTAGAACATTGACACGTAATAATACTAAGCTTCTATTTAATAAATCTGACGTGAAAAGAAATAATCTTCATATTTAAAGTTTTAAAGTTTTTATTAAATATACACTACCTAACAATAAGTATTTGGACTCTTTTGAATTTAGACGTTTTGTCAAATATCTCGAAAAGTTGTTTAGGAATCATCTTGAAACTTTCGTAGTGTAAAGAACGTGGTATATCTCATATATTTCAGCAAATGCTGTATCCTGAAAAGCAAAAGTGAACCAGTAAAAGTTAAACAGAAAACAAAATATTTTGTATCACCCTGTAAAAAATGATTTAAATGTGTTTCTGCTGTAGCATGTGATTATGAGGGTTTTTTTCATTGTCTGCATAAATTTTTATGAGGCTACCACATATATTCCTGGAGCTATAACGGATATTTTAAAAAATTGAAAAAAAAAAAAAAAATCCATTTATTATTATTATTATTATTATTATAACACGTTGGGTAATAGACCCAATGCAAAGACAATTTTAGAAAATTCGGAATATTACATTACACACAGCATATTGAAATCAGAATACACAAATGTTAAATATCTTACAAAATATGAGTACTTTTACAAAAATAATTTTTAAGTACGCATGCGCTGGCATTTAAAAAATTTCATTTGCAAATTTTAATAGTCAAAAGTATTGAGCAAATTACATGAAAACCCCAAAGAAATATCGGGTAAATTCAAAAAGTTATGAGAGATAGAATGAACAGAATTTCAGTTCTGTCAAAATATAAGCTAAACTATAAAGGATTTTAGTAACATTTTTATTTTAGTTCAATCAATACCCAATAGTAATACAGTGTTCACTGATTTTTAATAAATATTGATACAACCCCTTACCATCATCCTCCCCCCTTTTTTTTAGACGAACTGCAATTCTGTTAATTCTATGCCTCTTAACTTTTTGAATTTACATGATATTTGGTCGGGGGTTTTCATATAAGTTGCCAAATACTTTTGGCTATTAAATTATACAAAAGGAATTTTTTAGAAGCTATCGCATGCGTTGTTAAAAATTATTTAGTATAAATGCTCATATTTCGTAAGCTATTTAAATTGCTTGCATTCTGATTGCAGTATGCTGTATCTAAAGTAGTATGCCAAATTTCCTAAAAATGGCTTTGCAGTGGGTCTAATACCCCACGTGTTATAATTAAAATAGTAGATTAAAAAAAAAAGAAAAAAAGATATATCTCCATCAATATATGTTATAGCCTCATAAAAATATACACAGATAATGAGAAAAATCCTCATAATCACATACAACAGAATTTCAGTTCTGTCAAAATATAAGCTAAACTATAAAGGATTTTAGTAACATTTTTATTTTAGTTCAATCAATACCCAATAGTAATACAGTGTTCACTGATTTTTAATAAATATTGATACAACCCCTTACCATCATCCCCCCCCCCCTTTTTTTTAGACGAACTGCAATTCTGTTAATTCTATGCCTCTTAACTTTTTGAATTTACATGATATTTGGTCGGGGGTTTTCATATAAGTTGCCAAATACTTTTGGCTATTAAATTATACAAAAGGAATTTTTTAGAAGCTATCGCATGCGTTGTTAAAAATTATTTAGTATAAATGCTCATATTTCGTAAGCTATTTAAATTGCTTGCATTCTGATTGCAGTATGCTGTATCTAAAGTAGTATGCCAAATTTCCTAAAAATGGCTTTGCAGTGGGTCTAATACCCCACGTGTTATAATTAAAATAGTAGATAAAAAAAAAAAAGAAAAAAAGATATATCTCCATCAATATATGTTATAGCCTCATAAAAATATACACAGATAATGAGAAAAATCCTCATAATCACATACAACAGAATTTCAGTTCTGTCAAAATATAAGCTAAACTATAAAGGATTTTAGTAACATTTTTATTTTAGTTCAATCAATACCCAATAGTAATACAGTGTTCACTGATTTTTAATAAATATTGATACAACCCCTTACCATCATCCCCCCCCCCTTTTTTTTTAGACGAACTGCAATTCTGTTAATTCTATGCCTCTTAACTTTTTGAATTTACATGATATTTGGTCGGGGGTTTTCATATAAGTTGCCAAATACTTTTGGCTATTAAATTATACAAAAGGAATTTTTTAGAAGCTATCGCATGCGTTGTTAAAAATTATTTAGTATAAATGCTCATATTTCGTAAGCTATTTAAATTGCTTGCATTCTGATTGCAGTATGCTGTATCTAAAGTAGTATGCCAAATTTCCTAAAAATGGCTTTGCAGTGGGTCTAATACCCCACGTGTTATAATTAAAATAGTAGATAAAAAAAAAAGAAAAAAAGATATATCTCCATCAATATATGTTATAGCCTCATAAAAATATACACAGATAATGAGAAAAATCCTCATAATCACATACAACAGAATTTCAGTTCTGTCAAAATATAAGCTAAACTATAAAGGATTTTAGTAACATTTTTATTTTAGTTCAATCAATACCCAATAGTAATACAGTGTTCACTGATTTTTAATAAATATTGATAGAACCCCTTACCATCCCCCCCCCCCTTTTTTTGACGAACTGCAATTCTGTTAATTCTATGTCTCTTAATTTTTTGAATTTACATGATATTTGGTCGGGGGTTTTCATATAAGTTGCCAAATACTTTTGGCTATTAAATTATACAAATGGAATTTTTTAGAAGCTATCGCATGCGTTGTTAAAAATTATTTAGTATAAATGCTCATATTTCGTAAGCTATTTAAATTGCTTGCATTCTGATTGCAGTATGCTGTATCTAAAGTAGTATGCCAAATTTCCTAAAAATGGCTTTGCAGTGGGTCTAATACCCCACGTGTTATAATTAAAATAGTAGATAAAAAAAAAAAAAAAGAAAAAAGATATATCTCCATCAATATATGTTATAGCCTCATAAAAATATACACAGATAATGAGAAAAATCCTCATAATCACATATAACAGCCAAAACGCATTCAAAGCATTACTTTTTACAGGGTAATCGAAAACAATTTCATTGCTATTTAATTTTTTACTTGTCCTTTCCGCTTTAAGACACAACTTTTGCAGAAATATTTGAGATATGTCGAAATATATGAGATAACATGTTCTTTTACACTACCAAATTTTCAAGGTGATTCCAAAACAAATGTTCCAGATATTTGACAAAACGTCTAAATTCGAAAGTGTCCAAATACTTATTGGTAGATAGTGTATTACATTGATGTGGTCGCAGCTAGAAATAAAAATGTAGTCAGTTTAAAATATTACTCAAAGGAAAAGTTTTTTAAATTTACTTATATACGTTTTAAAAAAAGAATAAAATCAGTTTTTAATAAATCAACATTTTCTTTTCTTGATCTTTATTCAAAAACGTATTTTATGGAAACTAAAATATAGAAATTTGTAAAATTAAACCTATTATAAAAGTAGAAATATTCAAATAAAAAACTTATGCCATTTTTGTGAACATTGAATATAAAATCTTGTTTTAGCAATGTAATTATTAATCATTTTTATTTGCTTCAACTGAATTTAACAAGCACATTCTTTATTTCTATCATTTCATTTTTCTGTCATTTTTTCAACAAAAATGTCTAGGAATTAAAACAAAAATGTTTTCGTCTTTGTCTAAATGCATTTATATCATTATTTCTTTTATATTCTACAAATTGAGCCATTTTTTAAAAATTTTCTTTTTCATTTACATTGAAAACATGTTTTACATGTTAGAATTCTTTTTTCCTTTTACAGACATTTAAAATCACAGAGTATAACTCTAATTAATTTTTTATGAAAAGTCCAGAAATTTAATCAGCATGCATAATCATTTTTTAACTTTTTTAGAGTGTGATTGATCATTAGACTTTTTTCCCCTTTGTGTCTCTTTTAGTATTTTTTACACTTTCAAATTCCTGTGTCAATATAAATTATTTTAGTTTGAAATGGTGATATCAAGATTCTAAAGAAACAATAATGTTATTGTATTGATCATGTTATTCTGTTTTGATACAAAGTATTTATTTAATTTATTTAGTGTGAAAAATGTGCTTAATTAGCATTTCTATGTTCAAAACAGTTAAAAGCTTTATTTAATACGTTATTTTAGTGTCATCACAGCTATTAATGAAAATATAATACTTTTAATACCGTACTGATAAGTATAAAGGATTTAAATCCAAAAATGTCGATTTTGAGTTAAGTACATAGTCAGACTCAGAAAAAAATGCTCTATCGATTGGTATAAATGATTTGTTCATGTCATTTAGTCTTTGTGAAAATTCATTGGTAAATAGATTCAAGTCAGAAATTTAGCATTCATGTTTATAAATATTATATACGTATAATATATTATATACGTAAATCTGTTAAAAATAAACAAACTTCAAAATTAAATGTATGTATTTTATTCACAAAATTATATATTATGATAATATCCTGGTTAAAACTGTATTGAAAGATAATTTTTTATACAGAAATTTTTGAACTTTATTTTTCGTCTCCTGAAAAATCAAGAATATGGACTTAAATCCTTTATACTGATATACTGATAATGTACTGATAATCAGTACAGAATTAATACTTAAGTAAAGAGATTTTAAAATTTACTGAGATCATTTTAAAACAAACTTTTTCTGATTTTAATAACTCATAACTTATTTGCTCTTTATTTACAATTGTATGATCTATAATAATAAATTATATAAGTCAAAGGCGGAAAATTTTGATATTGTGATATTAAACTTTTTCTAAATGTGGAATTCTTTAAACAAAAACCACACAATTATTATAAACACTGCAATAAAATATATTAATTAATCTATTATGTAACTGAACCAATATATTTTTTTTTTTTTTACTTAATCTGAATTTTGCTTCATGCATTACTTTATTTTCATCTTCGTAATTTTATTCTTTCTGTTGTATTTCAAACTAGACTTTTCCGTTAATTAAATCAAAACCTCTTTCTCGTTCTTGACTACACATAATTAAATCATTATTTACTTTATTCTTTGCAAACTTAGCCAAATTTTTTCATTTTGTTTTTATCAACGTGTTTTATGCGTATAATGAAGATCTTTTATTATTATTATTTTTTTCTTTTTCAGACATTTAAAAATAAAATACTGAGAGAATGTGTTTAGTTCCTTTTTATGCAAAATCCTGGAATTTTACTAGAAGATTTATTTATTTATTTTTTACTGCTTGATTGATTATATTAAGTTTTTTTTTTTTTTTGTGTGTGTGTATCTTGATAATTCTGCAGTTTCAAATTCCTGTGTCAAGATATGTTATTTTTAGCTTGAAATGGTATACTGAAACTCCAAAGAAAAAACAATTGTTACTTTCTTTCTATCTTTATTTTCTTTTCTTTTTTTTTAAAGCATATTGCTCTATTTTCATGTTAAGATTTTTTGGATTACAATTTGGATTTTTAAAATTACACTGCAAGGGGAAAAAATTGTCATTTTAATTTTTAGAAGAGTTAAAATTTTTGTTTTCAATGTTCTTTCGATATAACCGTAAAAAAGACACCATTAGATAGTGTCTAATTTGAGAGATTTTAAAATTTGCATATTTTAATATAAAGGTACTCTATTTTTAATAGCTCTTTAATTCTAATGAAAATCGCAAACTAAACGTGCTCTGGGAGTAATAATTTGTTTAAAATTATTCTGTTTTTAATAAATCTTTCTCTTTTTTGCTGTTTATTTACAAACCTGATTATTTTACAAATAAATTACAGAATATTGTGGGAAAAAAAAAAAAAAAAAAAAAAAAAGACCTTATTCTAAATGTAGAATTCCTGAAATAAAAAAAAAACACTATATTATTACGATTACTGTAAAGAAAATGAGTTAGTTAATTTATTTAATAACCGTATGGTAATTATTAATAAGCCTTATTTGTTTCAGTTAAATGTCATAAATACTCTTTATTTCCTCTAATGTCATTTTCGCTGTAATATTTCGAACAAGTTTTTCCATAAATTAAATCAAAACCATTTTCTCGTCCTGGACTAAACATAATTAAATCACTATTTGTTTATTCTTTGCAAACTTAGCCAAAATTATTTCATTTTAGTTTTCATTAACACTTAAAACACGTTTTATGTGTTTAATATATATATTTTTTTCCTTTTTCAGATTTCCAAAGATAAAATAAAAAAAAAGTGTGATTTAATTAACCTGGACTTTCGCCAGTATTTTCCCTTTTTCCGCATGACTGATCACTTTAAATTTCTTTTTTCCGCTCTATCTCTTCTCGCATCCTTTATACTATTAAATATGATTGTCAAGACTGATTTATTGCCGAAACGTCAGCGGAGGCCAACACGTGAAGACTCCAAAAGATTTTGGGTTCTGTCTGCTTATCTGTCTGTCTCGCGATACACTCTCAGAAATGGATACTCAAATTTCACGAAATTTTCTTTAATTTTCACGAAACCGTTTCTAGGGAAATACTGCGAGCGAACATCTGGTCTATCATGTAGATATCTCGACAGAATAAGCCACAGGTAATGGAAAACAAAAAAATTAATTGTGTTTTCTATTACTTATTCTGTGGAGCTATCTACATGATAGACCAGATGTTCCGACTAAAGGTTGTCTGAGTGAGTAATGCCCACCGGTTGTCCGCCTGGATAGCTCAATTGGTAGAGCGTTGACCTAGTAAGTCAAAGATCCGAGGTTCGACTCCCGGTCTGAGCATTAATTTCACTCAGTTGGAAAAATAAATTTTCAATATACATCATCTAAATTATGTCAAATTTCGAACAATTATTCATAAAACACGCAGAATAAGTTGAATAATTTTTACTGGTGTGTAGAATGTTTATGGTTCCTTTACAGAGACACACAAAAGAATTTCGTGACATTTGAGCCGATGGACAAATTTTATTTAAGAGCATTTAACGCGTTTTTGCTACAGTGAATGAAAAGTAATTAACACACGTTATAAAGATGCTTCAAAACATGTTTTCTCTCTAAAAAAAGAAGAGAAAAGAAAAAGATATGTATAGACTAAATAGTTTATTTACAGGATCACACAAAAAAATTCCGATGACATTCTGTAATCATCCAAATGATGTCGAATTAGGCTGAAATATTAATGAGTTATAATTAATTAGGTGTATTCTTTTTACTGGTGTATACGAACAGCAGTAAGATGTACTGTTGCAAAATTTTATTTGATGATAATAGTTAGACGAATACTCTCAAACGGACGAAATATTAATTATAATCTTCTTATATAGTTGTGTTGATTGAAAGCTTTATGAAACTGGTGCTACATATAAACTGAGGAACTGTTTTGTTTTATAATGACTCTTATATGATAGTATGAACTGACTTTAATTTAAATAGACGTTGATACCTACTTTCATCCTGTACATATGCTGTATATAATTTAACATATTCCTACTTCATTAAATTTAATAGATAATATTAAGAACTTGAATAATTAATTATAAACGACCACATTTCATCCCGTATATATTATGTAATAATAAATAAACAAAAATGGTCTGTTGAATGATGGGTGATAACAATAGGTTGTTGAGGCACCCGATCTGCAGATCCACTAGTTCCAGTTTGAAATGGAGGCACTAAAATCCTAAAGATGAAACAATAAAAAAAGATGAAATAATAAGATTTTTGTCATTGAGTATATTTCTACGTAATGATACTAAGCTTTAAAGCTATTCTGCAACAATATATAATGATTAGCTCAATTTTGAGTTTTTTTTCCTGTTTTTTTAGAAACTTAGAAAATTGTAAATTTGAAGTTATTTTAGACACATTAAAATTATAAATGGAGTAGATAGAGTATTATTGAAATAAAAGTTACATTTTCATTTTGTATTCCAAAAAGAAAAAAAAATATTATTAACCATTAGATTAACTATTAGATAAGTGAATAATTTTTAATCAGTTTTATTTAATTGAATTCTATTTATCATGTATAGTAAAGTTAAACTTATTCTAATACAAGATTTCTTAAAGAAATTTATCATGAATGTTAAAAAGGAAGTGTGTTAATAAATCCATCAGAAAAGTGAGTAATTATTAATCAGTTTAATAAGCTTAAATTGTATTTATCACGTATATATTTTTTATTTCTGTAATATAAGTTTTCCTATTATAATTTTAATAAAATTTTCTATGAATTAAATGAATTTTTTCTTCTCATCTTTGAATAAAAGTAATTAAAGCATTATTTTCTTTAATATTTGCAAATATAGACAAGTTTTTCATTGATAATGAAAGCAAGTTTTATGCTTTTAATATTTTTTTTTAGACATTTAAAAACAGAATATGGAAAGTGCCATTTAATTACTCTTGATAAAAATCTCTGGAATTCCGCCAGTAACTTTCTTTCTGCGCGATTAATCATTTTATGTCTTTTTCTCTTTTCATCTCTTCCGATACCATTTATATTATTAAAACCGAGTGTTATGACGGATTTATATTAGCTTGGAATGATGACCCTGAAACTATAAAGAAGAAATAATAAAAAACAGTGGTGGTTTAGATTTTCTATTTGAGCACATTCCAATACGGTCATACAAAGCTGTTCAACAATTTTAGCTTGAAATAAGCATTAAATTGTTCTCTCTTTGTTTCAAAGAGTGAAAAGTTTTATTTAAAATATTATTTTGCTGTAACGTAGCTTAAATATATATATATATATATATATATATATATATATATATAGACATTTTTAAATATTGCTTAATTTTAAAAATAGATTTTAAAATTTACTTAGATTACGTCCTAAAATAGAGCTATTCTGTTTTAAGTGAATATATTTTTTTAAAGCTTTATTTACAAAAATCGGTGTTTTATAAATGAAACACAGTAAAATATAAAAATGAATTTATTCTACAATTTTAAAATAAATATTTAACTTTTTCTTTTTTATTTATAAACAATATTATTTTAAAAATAAAAGGCAGATAAATTTTAAATTAAATTCACTGTAGCTGTAGAATTCTTGAAATAAATGTCCTACATTCATCTTAACTGTTGAAAAGAAAATCTGTTCAATTTATTACGTAACTGAGTATAAGGGTAAAGGACCGCAGGTAAAGGAAAACACGGCTTATTTCTGTCGAGCTATCTACATGATAGACCAGATGTTTCTGCCTAAAGGTTGTCTGAGTGAGTAATGTCCACCGGTTGTCGGCCTGCATAGCTCAATTGGTAGAGCCTTGACCTTGTAAGTCAAAGATCTGGGGCTCGACTCCCGGTCCAGGCATTATTTTCACTCAGTCGGAAAAATTAATTTCAATTTATGTATTATTCTTCTCAAACTTATCTAAAGTTATTTATTTTATTTTTTATTAGCATCGAAAATACATTTTATTCGTTTAATATAAGTTTTTGTTTTTCAAGATAACTTAGTGATAATTGCTAAAACAGTTCTGGAATTTTGTCAGTATATTTTTTTCTCCGTGCGATAAACGAATTTCATGTTCTTTTTCCTTCGTGTCTCTTTTGATTCGTGTGTCAAGGAAGCTTTATTTTAATTTTAAATGGTGAAACTGAAACTTTAAAGAAGACATAATAATAAAAAATAAACATTTCGTTTTTATTTTGTTTTTAAGTATAAGGTTGTCATGGTACTAAGCTTTTCTTTAATTATTGTAATGTGAAAAAAAAAAAAAAAAAAAAAAAGGTTAAACTCTCGTCTTTTTTTTCTTTTTCCTTTGAAAGAGTTAAAAGGTTTATTTAAAATCTTGTTTTAACGTATCAGTAGTAACTAAAAAGTACAATTGCTGTTATTTTTAAATATTTCTTAATCCAGGAGATTTTGAAATGTCGTTAGATTATTTTGCTGCTTTAAATTTAAGTCATTGCTAATGATTTAACGTGTTACTTTTATCTAAGAACGAAATAAAGTCGTTCTTAATTTACAGTAATTTGAGGGTAAAAGAAAGTTTGCAAAACTTTAGTAGATAAAACTCCGAAAAATGTTTGATGAAATTCTTTCGGTATAACGATTTTAAGAAAAAGGGTTTAATGTTGTTGTACGAGGCATATATAAATATAATACTGAAAAAACGCATTTTCGTAATTTCTGATTTTTTAAATATTACTATCTACTTAATCGATCGAATATTAAAAAAAAAAAACTATGTCAAATCAGCATTTAAAAGATGTTTATAACTGGTTTAAATTATAAAATATAATAATAATGATCACAATAGTAATAGTAATAGTAATATATATATATATATATATATTTATATATATATATGTATATATATATATATATATATATATATATATATATATATATATATATTTATGTATATATATATATATATATATATATATGTATATATATATATATATATATATATATATATATATATATACTAGCAGGCTACGCCTAATTGGTCACTATATTTATGTGAATTTTCAAAAGAATTGAATCACTATTTATTTTTTATGTCACAGTATTAAAAAAAAAAAAAAAAAAAAAAAACTCTCTAAACCTCGATTTGAGTACCCAGGCATTTACCGACAACAGGTGGATTTGCTATTATTCAAGAACTACGATTTTAAAGATGACTGAATCTCAGCGTCTATTAAGTATTTTAGTTTTTGAACCACGTATTTTACAGCCCTCGCTTTTTACACTATATTACCATATGATTCCGATCAATGAAATAAATAAAAGAAAAATGGATTTTTAAAAAAGAGATTAAATAAATAAAAACTAATAAATTTTAATTAAACTTAAATTATAATAAGTTTAATACTTTCTACTACATATTACCATTTTTTTTTCTGATAAATACAATAAATTAAAGAAAAAAAAATCCTTTTAAAGGAAATAATAATAAAAAAAAATGAAAAATAAAATTTTGCTATACTATATGAGTTATATAAATATAACTGCTATAAATATATTTTTTTTCATTTGAAATTTAATATACATAATTTTTTCTACTGCATTACCATTTGATTTCCAGTAAATATAAATAAAAAAGGAAAAAAAAAAGAGATTTTGCTTTTAAATTAAAGAATTAAATAAATAAAAAATAAATAGCGTTATAGCCATTGTTAAGACACACAGACGATTGAAATGAAATAATAAATTTTAGAAAATGAAACAGAAAAGTCAATGGATAAAAGGAAAAAAAAATAATTAAGAAAATTCAAATTCGAATATAGGAAAAATCTCAATGAGGTGCACATCTACAGTGTCCAAGCACCCCTCTGGCAAGTTTTGTAGCTCCGCAATCAGTAGAGTGAGCACCGGAGCGCAGGCAGACACACAGACACACAAATACTTCTCTTTGTTTATGTAGAGATGTATTAAGCCTGTAGTAGACAAAACCTGTGTATATGAATTCGTATATATGTTTATAGTGAAGAACAAACTGTTATAAGGTTTATTAATTACATTACAAAAATAATGAGAACTTGTAACCCCTTGGATGAAATTGGTGTATTGGTAATATGTTCCTCTAGTATGCTACATTTTATTACGTAATATACATATATATATACATTTTTTAAACCAATAAAACCATAGTGATTTAGAGAATATATAAAAAGTTTTTATGCCGAGACAATGGCTATAAACTATCAACAAATCACATTGATCGGCATGAAAATTGCTTCTGACACCATTTCAGCATATTCTTATGTGAAATGACCTCCTGAATTCGAATATGACGCCCCTTTTCCCCTATCACCCACAGTTTTTTAGAAACGTCCCCCTATTTTTATCATTTTTCTTTGATTCTATGGCTATAAATTTCATTTTTAGGAGGGGAGGATTATTTTAACCGTTAAATATCTTCTGAGGGGCAACAGAGTTGGAAAATTCTAAAACATGGACATTTGCGACTAGGAAAAAATTTTGAGGGGATTTGACACTGAAATTATGTATTACATAGCTTATATTTTTTGGTTTTTAGGTGTTAAATTAATTCTTTTTCACTCTTCAAATCAAATTCATGGTCATGAAATTATCGAACAGGGGAAAAAAAAGAGAGAGGGTGTGATGTTTCTAGAAAACGGTGGGTGACTGGGCAAAATGGTAGTCATATTCAGATTCAGGAGGTCATTTTACATAAGAATCAGCAAGAATGGTATCAGAACTCTTTTTTTTTTTTTTTTTCAGAGTAGTGTTATCAATGATTTTTTATTTGCCTACCATTTTCTTTTTTGAATAAAAGCTGTTATGGCAGTAATGTCGGCTTCTACCAGTAGCCGAAAGATTCTGCTTTTAAAGTTGTTAGACGGGTGCTTATATCCCACGTCGCACTCATTTGCATATCACTTTGAATTTTCTGTTGTTTTCTCCGAAAATTGTGTAAATATGTGCTAAAAGCCTCTTAGAAACAGAGGATATTTCTCGGAGGGCTAGGAATTCCTTGTAGTCTATCGGCCTTAATACCTACACACTAGAATACCGGCTGTTATATTAAATGAAACATTTTTTTTTTAATTATTTTTATTAAAAATAATTATGGTCTTAATTTGATATCTTTACAGAGTAAAATTTCTCTTTTTAAAACATTTTGTGAATACAATGAATCTCAAATAAAGTTATGTAACTAATTATATCTAACAAAAATCTTTTTGCGTACTTTCGTATCAAATATTGATAAAAGAAACTACTCAAATATTAAAACACAGAACAAAATAAATTGTCTTAACTCTTAAATGAAAAGAAGTAAAAGCAAAATTTTAATCCAGTTTAATCTTGTCATATACGTATCCTAATATTTAATCAAAAGCATTTCAATTACAAGAAGGAGCCTCCTAATACCGCTGAGACTTCGATAAAAAAAAAAAAAAAAAAAAAAAAAAAAAAATTCGGTGTAATCTTCTGCTTAAGTAATTGAATCTGAAAATGTTTTTTATGCAAATTAAAGCGGAGTGGAGAAAATCGATTTATAAAAAGAAAAAAGCCTATAATAAAATGATCCTGTGACAGAAAACGTTTAAAGAAGATATTAATTCTTATCATTAATTTTCTAAATAAAAAAGGATTCCGAAAATGATATTTATTGATAGTGATAATCGATAATTAAAAAAAAATCTTTGAAAGTTTTGATAAAATAAGTTAACTTCTCATTGCAGATTAAAAATTTATCTGAAGTATGAACAAACATACTAACATTTTAAATGCAAACTGAATGTCAAATTAAAAATTAGGAATTATTGGAACAAAAGTATTGTTTAGAAATTTATAATAAATAACTTTTTTACTGTGCAGAAAATTAACTATTTCTTTTCTAGGTTTCATAAGCTATTTTACCAGACGACAAATAAGAACAAAAAAAAAAAAAAAAAAAAAAAAAAAGAAAAAAAAAGAAAAAGAAAGAAAGAAACTTTTATACTTGGAAATCTACATTAAACGTGTGCTAAAAAAAGAAAGAAAAAACTTTATCATGTAGATGGAAACTGTAATAATACTGTAATAATATCCTTTGCAACGATATAGGGGAGACCGAGGTACAATGGACCATGATGTAAAATGGACCACCCCTATTATTTATTATTATTATTATTATTATTATTATTTTATGGTTCGTATTTTGATACATCATAGATAACAGCACTGCAGTGATGAAACTTATCTAACAACTTCATGCCTAACTGACAATTTAGTCATTTTATTCAAGAAATTTAGTTTTTGGTGGCCCAAAGTAAATATTTTTAACTAAGCATTTTTTCTTTCTTTTCTTACCAAGAATTATGATTTGGAAGAGGTTATTAAGCACAATAAAGAGGGGTCATCATTTAGGTCAAGATTTGGAAGACTCATAAAGGTAATCTATTATTATAATCTAACTAAAATATTTTTAAAAAAGATTTGTTATTTTTTCGTAACATTTGTTCTGCATGGGGTAAAATGGACCACGAGGAACTGGTTCTCTGCCATAATAAACTGATTTACGAAATCCACATTTTTGAAGTGTTAGCTATAAATTATTGTTTAAAATTTCAACGTTAACCTTAATTAGATCTATTATGTCTTCAAAGATGAATAGGCAAGCAATTTACTTTGAGGTTTCTTTTTATTTATTTTTGATAAACATTAAGTTACTTTTGTATTCTTATATTTTTACAAATATCATACAACTATAATGAACTGAATTAAATGATAGCAGTTAAAAAGTAATAATAGACCTATGTTATGTGTATATACATACATTTAAGAAGTTTACAATTTTCACATAAGAACAGTTTCACAGATAATGTAAAGTAAAAAAAAGAAATATTCAACTACGAAGCAGGCAATATAAATTGTTGTGGATGATAAAAAACCTATTTGTTCAGCCTCCAAGGCATCAGGAAAACAAATTGGAAAACAAATCTTACACGCTATGTACAAAGGCATAAAAATTCTAATTTACCAAAACTGAAAACTGAAAAAAAAAAAAAAAAAAAAAAACTATTAGATTTAGCCCAAACTATGCATATAAGCAGATAATTTCGAAGGATGAAAAAGGAATGGTGGAAAATTATCTAATAGATGCTTGTACAACGAAGTACATTTCAATCACTAAATAAAATATTCTCATTTAAAAATCTCACCTTCGAATTGCGTGTTTTGTTGATAGCTTCCTTCAGCAAGGCGACAACTAAATAAATAAAGGTGCATTAAGAAATTTTAACTGATACACCAGTAAAAAATATTATTGAAGGAGAGGCATAAAATAAATAAATAAAAAACAAAAAAAGCCGCTTTAGTTAGAGCCAGGAGAAATCAGCAAACTTTCAGTGACACAAAAATCTTTTGGTGTATCATTTTCTAATTCTAATGTTTATTGAAATGCACTATTTGTATGAGTCGAAGACATATATAAACAAATATAATATATTCTACATTTCATACTATTAAAAAACACACTACATTAATATACTTTTAAAATTTTGCCTGTGGTCCATAGTACCCCGATGGACCATTTTACCCCGGGCTTTAGGTAAAATGGTCAACTTTGTCACATGCTATTAAAAAAATTATATAAGAAAAAGTAAATGTAATTATTACTTTTGACTGAGTATGCACACATATTTTCAATAGCAAAAAATCATTACTTTGTGAGTAAGAGCTTAAAATTTATAAAATTGGTCCATTTTGCCCCGGTCTCTCCTAGTTACAAACAGAATTTAGTATTTAATTCAGCTTAACGCAGTTCACCTTAATTAATAAATTTAATATTTAAAAAATAATCTTAAGACATTAACATAAATACATTATAAATGTATTAATTTTTAATAGTTTTAAAGTGATCTCACTTTCAGAAAGATGATTCTTCCGCAATTTTCATGATTTCGGCTATACACCACATTGAAACCTCTTGCTAAAAAAAAAAAAAAAAAAAAAAAAAAAAGATTATCTGGTGTGTCACTCGCATGGGTTTCTCTTATCCTCCATTTCAATATTTTTAGGACCGAATACAGATAAAAGGGCAATGTAAAAATAACTGTATATAAATCTACGTTAAAAAGAATTCAAACAAGGTTTATAAACAATTTTACTTGAGAAATAATTATGGGTAAGTAAGCTACCACCACCTCAAGTGCCTGTTTGATATAGTACTTATATTTATACAGAATTCAAGGCTCTAATTAAATTTCAAGGTTTATTATAAATTAGACATGCAACTTTCACCCGCATCCTTACTTAAAACTTACCAATCTTAATGAAGTAGCAACTTTATACGAGCTTCATAATACAACATTTGAATTGCCTGCAATTATTCGTTTTTAAATTAGGCTGATAACAGACAAATAGAGATCAAGCTTTAAAAAAACGGACTTTAGTATTCAGGGAACCTCAAAACGCGTAATTATACAAAAAAAAATCGATGAAAATTTAATTTAAATTATTTATCGTATGTTCATGAGGAAGTAATTTTCCTTCCTCCGTAATTTTCCTGGGCACGGTAAAATATAGCAAAGAACTTTCACCAATTACATTTAATAAAAAAAGAATGTTTTGCTTAATCATTTAGCACATTAGACCTTCTATATATTATGTACACACAACATTGTGTACATAAATATAGTCCTATATTAATGACGCACAGCATAACCTAAAATGCAATCCCAGCAATCTCCAAATATAGTTTCACTGTGTTCTAGTTATTTTGGGTAACCCTGTAAACGAATGATGGATAATTTTCATTCCGTATTTTACACGAAATATGCTCTTGTACGTATAAAACATTTACATTCATAATATTTGGTTTCGTACAGCTTATAGGTGTTAAAGTGTACCTACCAAAAATTTTGCCCATTATATTAATCCATTTGAAATCTTTTGGGTAACTCTGTACACTAAACAATTGCTTGATTTCAATTAAAAGTTTGGTGTAGCATCCTTATATGATACAAATTTCGAATACCGAGTTTGGACTATCTGCTACTATTTGTTCTTGAGATATGTTGATATCAGTCACACACACACGTACACACAGAGAGACACTTGCACAGTCAGATACACAGACGCACACGCAGAAAACTGTTAAAAGCCTTACTTTCGGTTTTAGAAAGATTTAAAACGTGTAAATATAACAAAAACTCAATTTCGAAAGTTTGACCCCAAAGCAATGCTTTGTTTATCATATGTATGGGTAAGATAATGTAAAAATTGTAATAAATTTGTTTGCAATTTCAAATAAAGAAATGATAATCTGAAATTATCCGTAAAATACTTAAGGAATAAAAGAAAAAAAAAGTAATAATAATAATAATAATAATATTTCTCCTTCTTTTTCTTAATCTTAAGTAAAAATGTAAGTATTACGATACATATAAAATCATTGATTTGTCAAACACTAGCAGTTCTGACCGATCTTCGCACGTGTGAAAATACTAAAAAAGAAAAATTGAAACCAAAGTCAACTAATTTGTTCTATTTGTCTAGAGAATGTTTATTTTTAGTTCAGACAAAAACTAATCTTGATTCAAATCTATGAAGTACTCCTTTCACTCCTTTTAGAGTTCAATTTCAGACAATTTTCCTCTTTTACCTTAATTAGATTTTAAAAGGAGACATTTTTTTCGATGTTTCAGGTTTCTACTGGAAACCATTGGAGAGGTTCAAAATATAGCTCTAAAGTAGGCTAATTTTGAGGAGCGATAAGGCTAAAAGATTTCGATTCCCTCTTTTACCCCCTTCTGGATTAAATTTTGGAAAGTCTCCATCTTTTACCTTAATTAGGGCCTAAAAGGAGAAATCTTGCTATATTTCAAACTTCTGAAAAGGTTAAAAATATTCGACACCTAGTTTGAACCCTTTAAGTTGTGAAGTCTGAGCTCTTGCATCTGTTGCTTCAGACCCCATTCCAAACTAGTACTTAATTTAGAAAATAACAGAACAGAACTCTTTAGATTAAAATAACTAAATTGTTTATTTCAACTTGAAATACGGGCAATTTCAATGAAGAGAGAAACTCGGTAATCAAATTAAACAAACGAATTTAAGTAATATCAAAAATAAATCTCACCACTTGTGATTGACGTACTCTGGCTACAGCTTGACTTTTTAACTCTCAAGAAATACTTTAGACTCTACTTTCCGTCAAATGAAGGGATAATTCTACCTTTAAACTACTTATTACACACTCCAATTATAACACTTCAAAGATCATTGAATCCGCTCTAGAATAACACTCTCGCCGTCTAGCTACACAACCAACACACACTCTATTCCCACCTTCCTATATTTAAACATCTTGAAACAGCAAACCTTTTGACTTCAATTCACCGCCTCCAATAACTAATCATATCCATCCATCCTACTCAACCTGCGTAAATTTACTTTCCTTTTCTTACTCCACGCCGATGAAAAATCATCCCAACTTCAACCTATTGCGTCATCGACTGTGCTGGACCCAGATTCATATTTTCAATCTCCGATAGACATTTTACTTTTACAACTGGCTACATCCTTTTACCCTAACTCGACACTACATCTTTCTTTCCATACCGCTTTTTTTGCGTCGACATTCTTTAGTCTCAACCTCCGATTGTACATCGTATTGTACCTTACAAAGTATTAAGATTCGTCAAATCTGCTCAGAGTGATGTCCTAAGTTATTAAAGTAACTACTGACCATGCATCATGTCACGTTATTTAATTAGGGCAAAAGAGAAGACATTTAGTTTCAAAAGGATAAATTTAAATTACAAAAGAAAAAAATAAGTATATCATGGGGAGGGTTTACCAGTATTTATTTACAATTAGCGAACGCTGTGTAACAATTGGGCATTGACTGAATCAAATAAAAAATGTGAGTAAAACCCCTTATAGTTTAGCTTTTATTTTGAGAGGAATTGAAAATCTGTTCATTCTATCTCTCATAACTTTTTCAATTTAGACGATATTTGTTTGGGGCTTTCATATAAGTAGCTCAATACTTTTGGCTATTAAATTATGCAAATGATGTAGTTAAAAATTATTTAGAGTAGTTAAAAATTATTCAGTAAAAATGCTCATATTTAGTAAGACTTTTAAAATTTTTGCATTCTAATTGCCGTATGTTATGTCTAATGTAGTAATCCAAGTTTCTTGAAAATAACACTGCACTGAGTCTAATATCACTGCGTTGCAAAAAAGAAAAAAAAAAATTCGAGATCTGATATCATTCCTGCTGATTCATATGTAAAATGACCTCGGAATATGACCCCCATTTGGCCCAATCACCCACCTTTTTTTCGGGATGCCACCTTCTCCCCCAAATTTTATCACAGTTCGGTAATTTTATGGCCATGAATTTGATTTGGAGAATGTAAAAGAATCATTTTAACACTTTATACATACATTAATACATATATATCTATCTATATAATGTATAAATAATAATAATAATAATTGATTAATAAAATATCATACATGTAATTCATAATTTCAGTGGCAAATCCCCCCCCCCCCAAATTTGCCCCTTACTTCAAATGTTCATGTTTTAGAATTCTTCTCTTCTGTAGCCCCTCAGAAAATATTTAACAGTTAAAATAATCCTTCCCCTCCTACAAATCAAATTTATAGCCATAAAATTACCAAAATGTGTGATAAAAATAAGGAGGCGTCCCCAATAAAAACAAATTTTGGATGATAGGACAAAATGGGTGTCATATTCGGATTCAGGAGGACATTTTATATAAGAATTTGCAAAAATTGTGTTGGGGCCGACTTTCATGCAAAGCATTGTATTATAAGTGTTATAATTGAAAAAGTGGTAACTTTTTCCCAATTTTTTTAAAAACCGTTGAATGTCCATGAATACATGTTGTAGCCTCCTAAAAATGAATACAGACAATTAGAAGAATCCTCGTTATAACACGCTACAGTTAAAACACTTTTTAAGCATTATTTTTTGCAGGGTTTTTCCAAACTGTTTGATTTTTGTTTAATTTTTTACTGGTCCTCTTTTCCTCTTCGGGATAAACTTTTGCTGAAAAGTATGAAGTATTATATGTTCTTTATACTCCCAAAGTTTCAAGATTACAGAATTTATCTAGATATTTGACAACACGTCTAAATTCGAAAGTGTCCAAATACTTATTGGTAGATAATATAGAAGAAAAAAAAATCTCAAAATAAAAATAATAGTTTTAAATAATTAATAGGATTAGAAAATTTACGGTTTCGACTGATGAATTTCGAAGAGTTTTAAAAGACTATCATAAATTTTGGGAATTATTCGTAGATGAAAAATTATCGAATAATTTAAAAATGGATGTTAGAAAAATTATTAATGAATTATTATTTATTATTATTAGTCTTATTATTAGAAGTAGTAGTAGTATTTAAAAATTTGAAAGTGTAATTAACTATAATTTAATTTTTTATTGTGTTTGTGTGAAAGTTTCGAAATTTAATTTTCACTATTTTTATATGTTTCAAGTTCCCTGAATTCGAAAATCAGGTTGGTTTGTATGTCTGCCTGCGTATGTGTGAGAGACAGAGTCAGTTTTAAGCATAACCGAAAAACAAATATCACCAGGAAGTACAGACTCAGTACTTTAACCCTTATCGTATCAGGATGTTGCTAGAAACATTTTGTCAGTATCTTGGGAAAATTGACAACACCGATGGCAATGCGATTCAGGTGTCTATCCTCTCCAAAAAGAGAAAATAATAGAGATGCCAATACGTAGCATGATTCAAAAATATCTACCGCAATCCTATATTTTTTATTTCAAACACTGAGCTAATATTATTTAAATAGGGATATAATAATAAACATAATTCCTTTTCCTTTTTTAATTTATTATAATTGTTTATATAATTAAGTAGAAATGTCCCGTCAAATATTATTAAAATAAAATATTTTGATAAAGTAAAATGTTTTTTCCTTGAAAATTATCGTGTTTTGTCTGTGTATCCCTAATTATATTACGTTATGCCAATTCCTTTTTTACGTGTATCCCAACCAACCCGCGCCCAGAGTTAGTTGGCATAGTTGCAAGCTTTAAGGAAATATGTTTTTGGAGTTACCTAAATGTAGATTTAACTGATGGGTTTTGCATGACTTTGTAGGAAAAAAAAAAAAAAAAAAAAAAAAAAAAAAAGGAAAGAAAATCAACTTTCCGACTGATTCATCAGAATTTCTCTACACAATACACACACACACACAAAGGAAAACAGAGAAACAAAAAAGAAAGAAAAAACAGGGAGAACGAAAGGAAGAAAGAAAGGATTGAATCATTATACTATTCTTCATTATCTTTTCTATAGGGTAAAAAAAAAAAAGAATTCATCATATGTCTTAAGTTGTACTGCAATTATAACACGAGAAATAATTTTTTTTTAAACACTAGGGGGCTCTGCTCCCTGCTCACTCCGCTCACAAACCCCCAAGGGAGAATTCACCTCCCCCCTAATCACTTTACTTATTAACCCATAGAGAGCTCTGCTTGTTTTTTTTTTTTTTTTCCCCTGAATAGGAATATTAATAGTGCATAACACAAGGCAAAAGAAGAAAAATATTATAAAAATCCCCATATGCAATGACAAATTGAAATACATAATATTTAATACCACATTATTTACTTTTATTTATTTTTATGAAAATTATGCTAAAAATCCGTTTTTTTTTTTTTTTTTTTTTTTTTTTTTGTTTGTTTTTTTGAATAGAAAGAAATCCGTAATATCTGGACCATTTTGCATCACAGATTTGGTATATGACAATTTTTATTTCTTTTTTTCAACCATGGATCCAGGCCGCAATACCCCAGGTGGTAAAGCGCCGAACTCGTAATTGGAAGATTGCGGGTTCGATACTTGAACCGGCCAAAGACCGTCGTGTACACTAATGGTGGCAGGTTTCCATAAAATTCGTTGTGGCCCCAAAGACCACTATGTTCTCATCAGAACAATATCTCTGGGGATGAACAAAGTGGAGGAGCCATCCCCTCCGTGGAAGATCAAAATCGTGATAGCATGTCCCCGGACCATCCCTAGGGCCTAGGGGTGCGTTTCTGACAGTTGCCAATTACCCATAACGCAGTACTGGTGCGACGTTAAACCCAACATACTACCTACTTACAACCATGGATCATACCATTTTAATTTTCCCGTGTAAAATGTCTTCATGATAGAAGAACAACGTTATTGGGAGAAACGTTTTTCAAGGTGGTAAATAGAGTACCTTCATAAACCCGTCGTTTCTTGTTGATAACTTCTTTAATTAAAATGATAGAAATTTCTAAGCAGCTGAAACGTCTACTTTGGAATATTTGGAATACAATGACACTTCTCACGACGCGAAGGACCCTGGCCTCTGCGAGAAGATACGGTCGCAGACAAAAATATTTGACGCGAGTGACAGTAATTTTTTTTTTTTTTTTTTTTTTTTTTTTTTAATATATAGAGATTTATCAGTTTCAAGGCATTATAAGAATTAATATTATTGGGTCATCAAAGATCTTTTTTTATTTTTATAATTTCATATACCAATTTATGCATTGCAAGTTAGCATTTAAAATTATTATTTATCAAAATTATTTGCACGATAAATGCAGATGATTCTCATCTCAGAGAAGTATAACGCTAAATGTCGAAATAAAGTAAATTTTGTGCCTTACAGACAACATCTTTAAAAATTCATTTATTTATTGTTGTTTTTACTGTTTAAAAGGGAAAAATACTCATAACTTTAAATATTTAAACGCTAAGATTCAACCATTCATTTTAAAGATATTTACAAGTTATTTTTTAAAAGGTCATATTGAAAGTTTTCACAGCACAGCAGTAGGGAAGTGATTCTCTTATGTATAAAAAAGAAAAAAGACCTCCCCTAATTGACTATTACTCTTATAATTATGTTTAATTTAGTTTCACAATGATTGGCTAAAAATAGTTCTCGCTGTGTACATTTATACGAAAACTTGTCTCATACTAATATATTAAATTACGATAAAAAGGGATGGTAAAGTCTCCTGTTAGGTGATTTATACCAAAAACTGACAGGCAAAATTTGTGTCAAAATGGAATTACATATAAGTGTGAATGAAATTCTGTGCTTTAGTTCTAGAATTATGGCTGCCACAAATTTTTACTTTCTTCTATATTCAATAGAAGAAAGTATTGGATTCGTAAAAATTTTTGACTTCCAGTTTTTGACGGATTTGCACGTTTGAGAGCTATAGAACATGATTTTACCATTTTTAGAAAATGTCTGTCTGTCCGTCTGCCTGTGCGTGTGTGTGACAAAAAATTTGGGGCAACTGTATCTCCAGAATTACTGCTCAGAATTGTACATAAATTTATATGTGATGCAACTTGACCAAATTATTACCTGTCATCTTTTTGTATAAACCGCTCAACAAGCGGTGCAGCTATACAACGATTTCCGTAATTTAAAAGAACGCTATATCACAGGTTCAACTGCGTATAATCAAAGAAAACATGATATGTAAGAAAGTCATTATGAGACATAAAGCTGATTCAATTTGAATCCTTGTCAGCAAACAGGGGGTGCTGCTATGCAGCGATTTCTGCAATTTAAGGGAAGGCTGTATCTGAGGAACTGCTGCACAGAATTGCACATATTTATATTTAGATGTACCTTGACATAAATTAGTTCCTATCACCTTTTAGTGTCAACCGCTCAATAGGTGGCGCTGATACATAGCGATTTCTGCAATTTAAGGAAAGGCTATATCTCAGGTTTTATTACGTATAATCAAACAAAACTTGATATGTGAGAAGGCCATTATAGGACTTTATGCTAATTCAAGTTGGATGCTTATAAGCCAATAGATGGCGCTGTTATGCAGGAATTTTCCTTGATAATCGGTAGGCTATATCTCAACTTGTATGGCATATAACTGTAAGAAGCTTGATATGTGAGATAATCATTATAAAACTCATTTTTTAAGATGTTATTTGCAGACAGAAAAGCTGTCTTTTTCTGGATATTTAGTGTTAGTTTTTTCTAAGATGAAAATCATTTGCATTCATTATGTTAGCTAATTTTATTAAATAATTGTTTAAATAAATTATTTGCTCTTTTAGTGAATTTGTATAGGGAAATATAGAAGAAAGTCTTCTAATGGCTACAGCATAGCATACTAGTTTTTACATGTACTGAAACATGTTGGAAAAATGTTTAAATCGTGTTAAGGATATCTCAGAATGTGTAGAACCATCTGAAACCGGAATTTGTATTTTTTTACGAAACCAATACCTTATTATATTGATTACTAGCACGCTTTGCTTGCTTTACTAGTCACCGTGTTTAAAGGATTAAAAAAATATATATATTCACTGTATTTTTGAATCACTTTATAACAAAAAAAAAAAAAAAAAAAAAAAAAAAAAATCCATTGAAATTCCTGAAAACAACACTCCGTGTTCCCGCTATCTTCGACATCGTCTTTCCAGTCTGCGCTATGTATGGTTGCGGGTCCACATTGCTCGCATTCGTGTCTTAACTTGACATTTCAATTTAGCTGTTAACTAGACGATAATTGGTGCTGCTTATTCACGAACAACATTTTTTGGACAGATTATCACCTTTACTCAACGAATGGCAGCACCATACAACTAAGCTGCAAAAACTTTTAGTTAAATAAAATAATAATACTAATCATACTAATATTTAAATTTCTTAGGATACTATGTATATGCTGAAAGATTTTATTATTATTCTCTTTTATTAATTGACACCTGTTCTATTAATTATCTTCGAAAATTCTCACAGTGACTCGTGGAGAATTAAACTCACGTGCACAACGCGTTAACCATCTGTGCTAAAGAGTCATGCAGCAACTTATTCACTTTTACGTTTCTATTTATACAGTCGATCTTTTCAGAAATTTATAGATTTTAATTGATTTAAAAAAAAACTTTGTATTCAAAATTTCGGAAATTGGGCATTGAAGTTCATCAGAAGAAGTCAATGTGAACCTCCATGCAAATTTCTTCAGCTCCGTGATCAGCCATTTTAATACAAAGTGCTAGACATACACACATATTCTATTATTATAGATATAAATAGAAGATATTGATAAATACGACATATGGATGTCGGATATACAGACACATACACAGATGAACCAAAATCATAAATACATTTCAAATTTTTGAGATGTGTGTAAAAAGTATTTGATTGTTCCATAAATTTGTAAAAGTAGACAGCATTTAAACAATATTCGAAAAAAAAAATAATAATAATAAATAAATAAATAAATAAATAAATAAATAAAATAAAAATTTATTATATAAAATGACATTTTTAAAAAGAAAAAATAATATATATATATTTTTTTTAATTAATTACAAAAATCAATTTTAGCCTTTTTATAATATTTAGAAGTATTTTCTTAATATACGTTACTTACGCTAAAAAATATTCCTTGTATCTAATATTTAAAAAATAAGAAGATAAGAAAAATTATAAAAATATTTTCATACTACCGGTTAATTAATTAGTGAAGGTTCTGTACAATGGAAAGTAGCTGGACCACGTAATTACTTGCGTGATAAGTCAACCATGATAATTACTGGGTATTTTAATCAATAAAGCTTAAAATCGGAGCATGCTTTTGAGAATTAATTAAAAAATAGAAGATTTTAAATTATTTTTAATAGAAAATATCAACATAAAATAATAACCAAAAAAAAAAAAAAAAAAATGCGAAACCAATTAAAAAATCGATTTAATATTTTGTTTGTTTCCTTAAACTACAGATATACCTTTTTAAAGAAATGGGGCACAGAAACGTTAAAAGAAATTAATTAATTTTTGAACGTGACTATAAAAAGGGAAAAAGTATTATAAATTAAAAATCTTTGTCTATTTTTCTCTCTGTGTATGTTCTTTCTTTTTTCTTTTTTTTTTGTGTGTGTGTAAGGGGGATGGGGCATTGTTACTCTCAAATAAATGTACTGATTTCAAAATCGGAAAAATTCTTACCTATCTTTTATGAAAATTTGTTTATTAAATGATTGATTTTGAATTAATTAATATGTAATTTTTTTTTCGAGTCACTTTGCACTGGTATTTTAAAATTTGATAGCTGTAAATCTCCCAACTTCCAAGTAAAGTACTTTTTAAATTGGAATAAAAAAAAAAAAAAAAAAAAAAAACATTGCGTTATAATTGTAGGAATTTTCAATACGTGTTTCCTCGTATCATTTGCTAACCAGCGCACACCTGTCATCATCATGTCAGATGTGACGTATCTGTATTACGTAGAGCTCCTTCAATACAGTCTGGCTCATCAGGCATTTTGTTTCCCACTCAACGATTGTTGCCCACGCGTTCCGAATTTCAAGTGTTATTAAATCACATAAAATGGAGGTTTTGCAGCCAAAATTGCTCAAATCATACCAGAACTGCTTTTAGAACGTTTAGATTTCCAACAGGTAAAGAAAGGCGAAAGATATGGGCTATTAATTGTCCAAAAGAAAATTGTACGCTTAGCTTTCAATCACAAATATGAAGTGTAATTATGATATGTTTTCTTGCATTTTTTGTATCAATTATTCGTTTTTATTGCTGTTTGATTATCTAAATGTTGTATTTTACAACATACACTACCTTTCAAGGTGTATAAATATTTAAAATTAACTAATTTAACAGCAAGAGTGATGGCTACTTTTTACAAGGGTTATAAGAAAATTTCGCCAAATATTACCGCCAAACTTATCAAGTACAAACAATAATTCGCTCTTCTGTTTAGGCAAACTCGCCATTTTAGGCGATTAAGACGCTGAGTAATACGTCTGTAACTAAACATCGCCAAGCTATATTTCCGCTGGGCAACAATGATCAGCTGTGAGTCAGCTCGTATTATAGGAGTCTTTGTATTACGTAATCAACAGAAGAGGGGTGTGCATCTATCGCTCCTCAGTTTGTATCTGTCTGTACGAGAAAGGTATTCTATGCGTGCGACTATAAATGCCAACTATATGTAATTCTTCTTTTCTTTATTATTAAAAGTTATTGTGAATGTTAAAAAGGACTCTGCTTACTCTGTAGTCCCATTTAAACCAACAATAATAAATGATAGCAATTCATTTACTTGAAGAAAATTTTGAAAATATTATATGTACAATAGTAATAAATATTGAAATAAACATAATCGATGTTTTTAACAATTACCGCAAAACACATGTTCAGCGCAAAGTATAGAACTACATTTCATAAAAGTTGCAGAAGTTACCATAGGGTTGTGAATTGATTATTATTATGATTATAATTATTATTATTATTTTGCTTTTCTTAAGGCTTCTTTCTTGGCTGATTTCTCACCTGGTCACTTTGGACACAAGTAGTGAATGATATTGGGAATCATGCAATTTTTGGTTTTCTGCAATTTCAAGATCAAACACATTCTACAACCACAGCAGCAGCAACAACAACAACGACAACAAAAATCGACGCACCAAGAAGTAAAATGATATTTTTTGTAGTTTTAATCAAAAACAGCCTCCTCGTGATACAGTAGCAAGAACACATATTGTAAATGATGTATTGAGTGATGTATCTAAAAATATTGTATCTGAAAATATCGAGAGTAATCAAGAAGTTCCTCCAAGTATCATTGATTGCAAAAATAAAAAGACTGCTAATGTAACGGATGAAGCTGATATATCATACTACTCAACCAGTAAGACACAGCACTCGTCAAAGAAAAAAGTCTGTCGTTTGAACTACGAGGGAAGGGGTGTGATATCGAAATAAGATAAGAGTTGGCGCTACGAGTCCGTACACTGTAAACTAGTATGTTGTGGCCACCACAAGACTTTCTTCTATATTTACCTATACATATTCAATCAGTAACAATATTTAAAAAAAAAAAAAGTACGATTTTTTTTCTAAGTTTTTTTTTTTTTTGTTAAAAGTAAAAAAAATCGATAACTTTGTTTTAAATTATCACAGATTTATAGTTCAACCATTCGTTTTAAAGGTATTGACGAGACCTTTCGAAAGATACCCATCTTGAAAATGTATCCCCCCCGGCGGGGTACTTCCCCCCCAGGGGGGGAAGCGGTGCCCCCCCATGCAGAAAATTTTTTTCCTAGTTACATACTACTATTATCAATAATTCATATTAATTTTACAATCACAAGTTTAAAACAACTCTTATTATGCACATTTATACGAATTTTTGTCCTATGCTGCCATGTTAAAAATTTAGATAAAATGCTATCACAGCGCCACCTGTTGAGCTATTGATCCCCAAACATAATCAGCACCAGTTAATGTCGGGGACAAACTAAATACCAAGTTTGGTTAAATTTGGTTTAAAAAAAAAAAAAAAAAAAAAAAAAAAAAATTGCGATTTTTTTCCCAAGTTTTGTTTTGTTAAAACTAAAAAAAATCGATAACTTTGGTTTAAATTATCACAGATTTATCGTTCAACCATTCGTTTTTAAAGGTATTGACGAGATCTTTCGAAAGATACCCATCTTGAAACTTTGCTCCCCCGGGTGGGAACTTCCCCCCCCCGGTGGGATGCACAAAAATTTTTTCCTAGTTAACTACTACTATTATCAACCTGATCTTTCGAAAGATACCCATTGTGAAAATTCCCCCCCCTGGGGGGTATTTCCCCCCTAGGGGGGGGAAGTGATGCCCCCCCATGCAGAAATTTTTTTCCTAGTTACATACTACTATTATCAATAATTCATATTAATTTTACTATCACAAGTTTAAAACAACTCTTATTATGCACATTTATACGAATTTTTGTCCTATGCTGCCATGTTAAAAATGTAGATAAAATGCTATCACAGCGCCACCTGTTGAGCTATTGATCCCCAAACATAATCAGCACCAGTTTATGTCGGGGACCATTTAAATACCAAGTTTGGTTAAATTTCGTTAAAAAAAAAAAAAAAAAATTGCGATTTTTTTTCTGTTTTTTTTTGTTAAAAGTAAAAAAAATCGATAACTTTGTTTTAAATTATCACAGATTTATGGTTCAACCATTCGTTTTAAAGGTATTGACGAGACCTTTCGAAAGATACCCATCTTGAAACTTTGCTCCCCCGGGTGGGAACTTCCCCCCCCCGGTGGGATGCACAAAAATTTTTTCCTAGTTAACTACTACTATTATCAACCTGATCTTTCGAAAGATACCCATCTTGAAAATGTATCCCCCCCGACGGGGTACTTCCCCCCCAGGGGGGAAGCGGTGCCCCCCCATGCAGAAAATTTTTTTCCTAGTTACATACTACTATTATCAATAATTCATATTAATTTTACAATCACAAGTTTAAAACAACTCTTATTATGCACATTTATACGAATTTTTGTCCTATGCTGCCATGTTAAAAATTTAGATAAAATGCTATCACAGCGCCACCTGTTGAGCTATTGATCCCCAAACATAATCAGCACCAGTTAATGTCGGGGACAAACTAAATACCAAGTTTGGTTAAATTTGGTTTAAAGAAAAAAAAAAAAAAAAAAAAAAAAAAAATTGCGATTTTTTTCCCAAGTTTTGTTTTGTTAAAACTAAAAAAAATCGATAACTTTGGTTTAAATTATCACAGATTTATCGTTCAACCATTCGTTTTTAAAGGTATTGACGAGATCTTTCGAAAGATACCCATCTTGAAACTTTGCTCCCCCGGGTGGGAACTTCCCCCCCCCCGGTGGGATGCACAAAAATTTTTTCCTAGTTAACTACTACTATTATCAACCTGATCTTTCGAAAGATACCCATTGTGAAAATTCCCCCCCCTGGGGGGGTATTTCCCCCCTAGGGGGGGAAGTGATGCCCCCCCATGCAGAAATTTTTTTCCTAGTTACATACTACTATTATCAATAATTCATATTAATTTTACAATCACAAGTTTAAAACAACTCTAATTATGCACATTTATACGAATTTTTGTCCTATGCTGCCATGTTAAAAATGTAGATAAAATGCTATCACAGCGCCACCTGTTGAGCTATTGATCCCCAAACATAATCAGCACCAGTTTATGTCGGGGACCAACTAAATACCAAGTTTGGTTAAATTTCGTTAAAAAAAAAAAAAAAAAATTGCGATTTTTTTTCTGTTTTTTTTTGTTAAAAGTAAAAAAAATCGATAACTTTGTTTTAAATTATCACAGATTTATGGTTCAACCATTCGTTTTAAAGGTATTGACGAGACCTTTCGAAAGATACCCATCTTGAAACTTTGCCCCCCCGGTGGGGGGGGGGGGAACCGATGCCCCCACATGCACAAAAATTTTTTTCCCAATTAATTATTACTATTATCAACGAGACCTTTCGAATGATACCCATCTTGAAAATTTACTTCCCCGGGGGGGGGGGGTACTTCCCACATGCACAAAATTTTTTTCCTAGCTAACTACTACTATTATCAATAATTCATATTAATTTTACAATCACAAGTGTAAAATAACTCTCTTTATGCCCATTTATACGGAATTTTGTTCTATGCTGCCATGTTAAAAATTTGCATAAAATGCGATGACAACGCCACCTATTGAGCGATTGATCCCAAAATCTAATCAGCACCAGTTTATGTCAGGGTGCAACTAAATACCAAGTGTGGTTAAATTTCATTCATTGGTTCGTGAGATACTTCGTCCACAAAAAAATGATACAGACAGACAGACAGACAGACAGACATTTTCTAAAAACTATTAATTCGTGTTCTCCACATCCCAAAACATGTAAATCCATCAAAAAGTGGACTTCGAAAATTTTCGCGAATCCAATACTTTCTCTATATTACATATAGAAGAAAGTAAAAAATAACTATTGCCAGCTGCAAGAAACTCTATGTAACTGGAGAAAATAATTATTTTCTCCAATCACAGAGAGTTTCTTGCAGCTGTTAATAGTTATTTTTACTTTCTTCTATATGTAATATAGAGAAAGTATTGGATTCGCGAAAATTTTCGACCTCCGTTTTTTGACGGATCTACACGTTTTGGGAGGTTCTGAACACGAATTGATAGTTTTTAGAAAATGTCTGTCTGTCTGTGTGTGTCTGTCTGTGTGTCTGTCTGTCTGTATCATTTTTTTGTGGACGTTGTATCTCACGAACCAATGAATGAAATTTAACCAAACTTGGTATTTAGTTGCACCCTGACATGAACTGGTGCTGATTAGATTTGGGGATCAATAGCTCAACAGGTGGCGCTGTAATCGCATTTTATGCAAATTTTTAACATGGCAGCATAGGACAAAATTCCGTATAAATGGGCATAATGAGAGTTATTTTAATCTTGTGATTGTAAAATTAATATGAATTATTGATAATAGTAGTAGTTAACTAGGAAAAAATTTTTGTGCATGTGGGGGCATCGGTTCCCCCCCCCCTGGGGGGGAAGTACCCCCCCGGGGAAGTAAATTTTCAAGATGGGTATCTTTCGAAAGGTCTCGTTGATAATAGTAATAGTTAACTGGGAAAAAATTTTTGTGCATGTGGGGGCATCGGTTCCCCCCCCCCTGGGGGGGGAAGTACCCACCCGGGGGGGGGGGCAAAGTTTCAAGATGGGTATCTTTCGAAAGGTCTCGTCAATACCTTTAAAACGAATGGTTGAACCATAAATCTGTGATAATTTAAAACAAAGTTATCATTTTTTTTTACTTTTAACAAAAAAAAAAAAAAAAAAAAAAAAAAATTCGTATTTTTTTTTTTTAAATATTGTTACTGATTGAATATGTAATACTTTTAACAAAAAACAAAAAAAAAACTTAGAAAAAAAATCGTTTTTTTTTTTTTTTTTTTTTATTGTTACTGATTGAATATGTATAGGAAAATATAGAAGAAAGTCTTGTGGTGGCCACAACATACTAGTTTTATAGTGGTAAGCAGAACTGTTACCTAGATAACGGTGCATGACCAGCGAGAGAGGTGAATGCCGTACGCTCCTAAAATTGTATCAGTGTATGTAATGTCGTTGGGCTGGCTGTTCTTCCGCTATGTAAATATATATAATAAATATTTTGTGTCTGTCAGAGCAGCTCAGTTCTTGAGGTTATGATTCTAAAATACACTCACCACAAACAATAACTACCAAGTTATTATAGCATCGAATTATTTTTTGTTTTTTATGAATATAGAAGGAAGTAAAAATATCAAAATCTCAACTTAAAGACACAAAAAGACACAACTTAAAGACACACTCTGCCTTACTTTTATAAGATTTTTTTTTTTTTTTTTTTTTTCATAAGCTCTAATTCGAATCCGATATTTTCGTCTTCGAATATAGAAGAAAGTAAAAATATTTTTGAATATTATAACGCTTAACTGTAAGAAAATTAAAATATTTTTTATGAAAGTAAAAAATTGACTAGATAAAATTTGTAAAAAAATAAATCATTTATATGTACTTTTTAAATTTATTTACTACGTGTCTCATTATCACGAGTATCTACTTTCTCCGGAATACAAATCACCGTTACTGGATACCGAGAAAGTGAATAATTATGTCGATTGAAAAAGAAATCTTTTAAGTTCACTTTCATCAAAATAGAGAGAAAAAAAAAAAAAAAAAAAAAATTCAAGAATTAAAAAATAAGAAAAACCTCTTGAACGATTTCTTTCTTTCTTTTTTTTTTTCAGCTTGTCAGTTTACAGAAGAAAATCAATTTTCCTTTAATGAATGCAACGAAAGTAATTAAAATATTCTAATGAACAGAAATAAAAGATAATTAAACCATTTTCTTTTCAATGAAAAAAAAAATAAAAGAAATGAATAGATAGTAAATTTAAGATTTAAATAATAAAATTTTTAATTAATTATTATGCATTTCATAGTTGAAATAGAAAGTTTTGTAATAAGAATAAAATTATTGTATCTTTTATCTAATGGCTCTGCCCGGGTGAGTGAGTTGGTTTTTAAGTTGCAATAGTGCTGAGTATCTTCAGCTATGTTGATAAAGATTTTGCGCTGCTAATAATTCTAAATCTTGCAACTGGTGTGGCTAGAATCATAGGACATTTTAATATTCTACCATGATGTAATATTTAAACTTTATTTAAGCCATAAAAATTTTAACTGAACAAGTGTATGTTTTTGGGAATGAGCATTATCAAAAATCGGCATCTTAGAAAAGTAAATAATTAAAAAAATAAACGTAACGTTTCTTATTGAGCAATCGAGCTGTGAATTCCGCATATCGTGCATGAGGAATAATCACTCTTAGCTTGTTTAACTGTTAAAGCTTTACTCAAAGCACAAACTTTCATTTAATTACAAACATAAACGCACTTATACACCCGTATATTTTACTTTGACATGTACACGTATATACTTATATAACTACACGTCTACAAGTGCACTTACGCGCACATACATATTTAGTTGCGTTCACACACACATTTACTCCTTTTCTAAACTCATAGGTACGTGGTTACTTGCACATATTTACTCACTTTTTAACACGTGCAAGCACGGCTTCTTACGTACACACATGTATTATTCAATGTTTTTACCAGCAGAATATAACTATTATGAACAATTCCACTCATTATTAAAATTACAATTTCATTAATTTGGCTTGAATTGACATTTAAAAAATCTGTTTAACGTTTAATTTTGTTTGATTCATTTATTAAATTAATTAATTTCTATAAATTATATGTACATACTATATTCATATGCAATGCTGGAAAACGTCGAATGTTCTTTTAAGGGTGGTTTGGTATTTTATTTTTAGATAAAGAAAATGTTATAGCCATTGTCAGAAATGGTGGTATTTAAATTTGTGAATCGAAATACTTTTCTCAATAAAAAATGAGGTTGAAATATTTATTATTCGGTAAAAACCCTTTTCTTACATGGATTATCATGGTCAACTATCTCTTAAAATCTAATTACTGCATTTTAATAAGCAAGTAAAAAAAGGAAAAGAAAGAAAAAAAATATATTAAAATATTTAGCGCGTAATGCAATATACTCACTTGAACTTTTCTTAAATTCTTGCATTATCAGTTCTATACTGTAATTCTAGTTGGTTTATCAATGGGTATAATTAAGTTATTTTATGCTAACTGTCTTTTTCATCTTTTCGTTAAGGACACTTTAGAGTTTATAACATAACATATTGATGATGAATAATTATGAAAATTAGCGGTTATGAACAGCTGCAATTTAATTAGGTACATTGATTAATAAATGGCGCGGAAGAAGTTGATATGTTTCTACGTCGATGATTTCTTATGATGCACCTACATTTTAACTGTGCGACGTTTGATGAAAAAAAAAAAAAACAAAAAACAAAAACAACAACAACAACAACAACAAAAAAAAAAAAACAGTCAGTAGAAAGGCAATTAGTATCAGTGATACAGAAAGCAGACATTGTTTTTTTAATGAGGAAAAAGAAATCTGACACAAAAAGTACAGATCATAACCAGTAAAGACTTATTATGAAAATTTAAAATAACATTATCTCGTGTAATTTTTGTGCCGTGTCCTTTGTTATGTAGATGATTGTTTGAAAAATGCATACATGAACAAAATATTGAGGAATTTTTCAAAATCACTTTTTAATTTATTAAATTAATAATGAAAATATTAAATGTATACTCATAAATCATATGCATAGACTTCTCAATTTTGTATGAAGTAAAAACAAAAATACATATTACGAAAAATATTATTTGCATTACTAAATTAATTAAAATTAAAAATAAACATTCGATACGAGTTTCTGCAATCAAGTTTCCCAAACTGTCCCAAATTCCAGTTTTTTAAAATATCTCAATTTCTAGCTTTATTTACCAATTTTCTTTCAAAATCATTAGTATTTTTCTACCTATATTTCTATCGCAAGATACGAAAAGTATTTACGGTCTGTTTATACATAAATCTTAAGCTGAGTCTGTCATGAGCATGAGTGTCTGAGATGTTCAAATGATCGAAATAACTAAAGTAATTGTAAAAGTTTTGAAATTAGAAATTATCAGTATATGTTTAACTACAACAGAAGAAAGCCTAAAAAAATCTTAATCTGATTATTTTTTTAACTTTACCTGTGTATAGTAGTATATAGTCGTATACGAAAATTTACAAAATGCTTGCATAGTAATTATGTTATATAAATCTCTAAAAATAAGATTTCAAAAAGATAAGATTTCAATTTTCATTTTCAAATATTTCTTTAAAAATAAATTTCAAATCTATATTGTCTTCCTAAAATAAATGCAATTTAAATTATTTTTGGTAGATAATCATCTGCGTGCCCATCAGTAGAGGAGAGGTTCTGCTGTGAAAACTGGTAGACGGTAGGTGTCTGATCTAGTCTACGGTCGCACTCATTGATCTAGATGTTCAGCGTTTTTTATCCATTTCTCGGAAATTTGCATGAATACGGACTAGAATCTATTCGAAAGACATTCTCCATGGAGAACATCCCACCAATGTCTTGGTAAATTGTGTATACAATTGGCATTTACCCTAAACACCAACACACTTCATCAAACATTTCAGTATTTTAGAAATGACACATACACATGGCTTTAAAATTTTAATTTATTGCGCTATTCGATGCTTATTAATTCATAATAAGCCAAATTTTTCAAAATAAAGTACAAAAAATCATAATAATTTCCTAGTAACAAACTAAATAATCGAGACAAGTAACGACTTCAAAATATTGTGATTAAGCAGTGTGAAAAACTTTGCGCAAAGTTGCACTAAACTTTTCTGTTCAATACATGCCACCATGCACATTTTACTTTAAAATATGGTTAAAGAGTCACCAGTATTCAATTTCGTTCTATGGCTTACGAGTAGTAATGGACGATATCAGAAATTAAATATCGCAAAATATCACCAAGTATCGATATTAGTGATATATATTAGTGATCGATATTAGTGATTAATATCGATATTAGTGATATATTGCGATATTTCTTTCAAGATAGGAAAAAATAGACATTTGTTATTTTTTAAAGACATATGCACACGAATTTTAAAGTATACAAGTATAGAGTGTTTTCCATGTATTTTCTGGTATATTACTACCATAACTTTATCATAAAAAAAAAAAAAAATTCATAAAAAGTGAATCAATATTTTGTGTTTCTTATATCTTATACTATTGCTTTTTAGTATACCTCTGTATAGTTTGTCCTCTATTCTTCCCATTTTAAGCTTTAATTATTTTAAAATCATATTTCAACACAGCTAATATGTGATCATTTCTACCAAGTATATCAAAATTCATAATTCTACTAAAAATAAAGCTTAAGAAAAATTGTCTTAAGATGTAGGTATTAAATATAAAGGAAAATCATTTTAAATAGTTAAGAAATGCCATTGGATACACCTTTTTTGGCCGTAGAGAGTAATATTTTTTACTTAAGACTCTTATATGCATCCTAAATGTCAGTTACTTGTCATTTTTATTTTTGTATCTGCTTACCAAATCATTACAATATTTTTTAAATGTATATGTGTTCAATTCACATTCGTAATAGTTTCACAACAATTGAAAATTGAATTATATATATATATGTATACATTGTCAGTGTAAAAATTATATTAATTAAACAAAATTATGTTAAAGTTTCATTTTGTTACTCAAAGTAACTCATTTTGCATTTAAACCAATTTTATTTAACATGTACGGCTTAAAAAAAAAAAAAAAAAAAAAAAGAAAGAAGGAAAAGGAAAGAGAAAAAATAAATGCTACATAAAAAAAGTAATAAACTATCCAATATTATATAATTCTATAAAGAAACTGTCACTGTAAAATTACTGAAGATAAAACTTTATTTTACATCAGTCAGATAGCACCCTTTCTCCCTTCCCATGTTATCCAATGGGATTTTTGTCGCGTCGTTTTATAAAAATATTTTATTAAAAAATGAACTTTTTCGAATTCTGTTTTTTGAATATTACTCTTTGAACAGGTCGTCTTTTAGCTTAAATTCTGTTTTTTTGAATATTACTCTTTGAACAGGTCGTCTTTTAGCTTAGTGAGCAATTTTTCGAAAAAATAAATTTAAATATTTTACTTAGAGATCCACAGTTAGAGTCCATAATTTACTTATTGAAATAAAATATTTAAATTAATTTTTTCGAAAAATTGTTCACCAAGCTAAAAGGCGACCCGTTCAAAGAGTAATATTCAAAAAACAGAATTCGAAAAACTTCATTTTTGAATGAGATATTTTTATAAAACGAAGCAACGAAAATCCCATTGGATAACATGGGAAAGGAGAAAGGGAGCTATCTGACTGAAGCAGTGATGCCAGATGGTCGAAAATTATTTCCCCAACCAGGTCTTCAAATTTTCCCAAATCAGGGTTTTTTTTTTCGAAAAAATCCCCAACTTAATTTTTACTAAAAAGGGAAAATAAATTTTTTTTCAAAAAAAATATCAAGCAGATTTTTCTATGATTTAAGCTCAAATTTTTCCCCAAATGAAGGCAATTTTTGAAAAAAATCCCCAAATAACAATAAACCTATCGAAAGTCTCTAGTCGTAGGGATAAATCATTACGTTGCCAACATTGACAGAAAGTTGAAGAACTCCCCAGATTTGTCCCCAAAAATTTTAGAATTCCCCAAAAAAGTCCCCACAAACATTTGGTCCCCAAAATTGTCCCCAGAAGCCTCAAAAATCCCCAAAATGGGGACAAAATCCCCAATCTGGCATCACTGGACTGAAGTACAGCCCAAAGCGAGTTAAACACATGTTGAAGGTCGCATCTTATTCGCCAGAAGTTATCGATACTTTGAAATAAACCAATATCAATGAACCAATAGCAGGAAATGAGCTAAAACAAAAGATATTGTTTTCATTCGTCATAATAAGCGTTTGTTTTTATATCGCCTCGTCTGTGGTTACTGTGGTATTACACCTACGATCCACGAGTGGTGATGTGCAATATTATCAAGTACTAACGGTAGTATAAATTCTTTCATATTATCGTTTAGGGTCAGTAAATGCATGAATGTATCAATATACTGTGGGAAGTCAATATACTGTGGAAAAAGCAGATGGCTTTCAATAAATACTGTTTATTTTTTTATTGTGCGGTGGACTTATTAAAACAGTGATATTTTAGATTTGAGGTTTCGCACGCAGGAATAAAGGAAGAGGAAGTATATGCATTGTGGGAGTGATCGTTTGGGGTGGGGTTATATATTTTTATTTTATCAGTGAGGGATGGGAGAAAAATAAGAGAATGGGTATTAGTATAAGATATTGCGCGCTCTTTTTGTTCGGGTTTCGTTCGCTGATCGTGGTTCGTTCGCTCGGGTTTCATTCGGGTTTCATTCGTGATGCGCGCTAGCGCGGAAGCATAATTCTATCAATCCGTGGTTGGCGTTTAACGGTACTTATCGGCATATCGATTGATCGCGCGGTGCGCACTAGGTAATATCGTTAAAGGGATATATCGTCAGAGCAAAATCTTAAATATTGTTATCGGGATATTTAAAAAATATCGATACTTGGGGATATATTGATAAATAATCCAGCCCTACTTACGAGAGAGCTTAATCATTGTGAAATACATGACCATATCATAGTTACCGCTACAGCTGTATCGAATGTTAATTTAATGTAAGTCAAAATTTTTAACAATGAAAGATGGGGATTAAATGAAAAAATGAAACAAATGTACATAGGGACAAGTTACAATTCTAACATTTATGATGTCGAATTTTGTTAAATTCTTGAAGAAAAATCAATTGAAAAAGTTTTTTGAATGCTAAAATTTCTCTCCAGGCAATATTTCTCCCAGAAAATACATAAATAAATAAAGTGTGAAAAGATGAAATACTTATAAATATGCTTTGAAATTTTACCATTTATGATATCAAATTTTGTCAAAAATTAAAGAAAAACAAATCGTATATTTTATTAGATATTAAATTTAGTTCACACAAATATATTCCCCATAAAAGGTAGTGATTTAAATAGAAATATAGCTTGAATTAGGATTGATTTTTATCTTTCACTGCAGCTCAAAATTCGTGGAAATTGTCAAAAGAAGTGTAGAAAAATATAAACAACTTCAAATTTCAAAGCAATTTCAAGGAATCTTATTTTTCAAATGGCAGTATTTCATTTAAAATATATTTAGTACATCAAAGGAAAAATATTCTTAGCACGAAACTGTTCCAAGAATAATATTTTAAAATAAAGTTGCATGATAAAATATTTATTTATTAAATATTTTTATTTGGTAACGATTACTGTTTTGTAAAGAGCAAATTTATTTAATCTAAGCATACATTTATTGGAAATGTACGGGGATTAAAACAAATAGAAAAAACTTAAGGAAAAAAAATATTTTTGACGATATTTTTGTTTTAGTTCACAAAATCTATTAAATTAAATTAAGTTAAAAGATTAATTATTATTAATAATAAAAACATTAAAAACATTTGTTTTGGTCAAACATTTTTAGCTATAGTGTAACCATGTTTTTCGCGTCTAGCATAAAAGATGATTCGAAAGGCTTGAAGGGGTGTTAAATTCATAGATATATTGGTATTTTTTAAACGTCCAGTCATTCTACATTCTTTTATCGCTTATTCTCTCTCGACCAAAACGGTTGTTACCTCTATTTTAATACTAGACTCGATGAGTCGTTTCTTCCTGCAACCAGATAAAATCTGTAACCATGTATATAGATCTTATGTGGTGGTGATATATTTTTTCTGTTTCCTACGGAGAACTTTGTACCAAAGTAGCAACGGGAAGTGTAATTGCAGGAGTTGAGTTTTTGTGGCTGAGAGGTAACAACGTCACCTCTCGCGCGGGAGACTCTGGTTCAATTCTGGCTGGTAGAACTGCGGAATTTTACTTAATTTGAGTTTTTTTTACAGTGTGCCCTACGGAAAGATTATTTTCTGTGTTGTTCTGTTCAGAAAGCTTTTGTCAGCGTAGTTTTTGTACAGCATACAAATATTTCCTGGCAGCTTTGATACTAGGAATTGTCTACAATAAAACATGATTTTCTTTTCTTTTCATTTTTCTTCTTCTTTAATGTGGTAGGAATGAAATAAAAACGTGTCAAATCTTTTTCTATATTTCTGGATATATTTATAAATGCAATTCATGGAAACTTAAAATAAAGAATAATGTATATTTACATGCATGTGAGACAAAACCTTATTATAGTAAAAAATAAGATTGCTGAATATAGTTAAAGTAAGATCACGCATAACTCGCAAATTATGATATGATTTCTAATATTACAGGATATAGTTTACAGCAAAAGTGAGTATGTGTCGAAGAAGGATTGAGTAAATATATTTTTAAGTATTTAAAAAAAAAAAAAAAAAAAAAAAAAAAGTAAAGATACTGCAGGTAATTATGCATAGATACTTAAAGACTTATACATATATATATTTAAATATATTTCGGGGGGGGGGGGGGATTGAAACCATTGTTTGCCAAAACTGTAAAATCTCTGGAGGATACATTTCGATTTTATACTTATACTGTTACTCATTAATTTGTTATTTTGTGTCTGATAATTACGAAAATTTTCAGCATTAATGCTTTCTACAGCATATTATTGTTCATACCATATTAAATATTTTATTCCAGAGTCAAGATGAATGAAAGAAATATAAGATTTTGCACAAAAGTTTTAATTTATTAAAAAAATAAAATAAAATAAAATAAAATCATGCATTTTAAAACTAGTGCAATTTTATTTAAAATTATTATGCGAAATAATTAGATATTTATAATTTTTTAAGCAGATTTCTTTTTCTTCTGTTTATTTAACTCGCCACAATGCTAAAAATTGAGAAAAAAAAGAAAAAAAAAAAAAAAAACATGAATCCTCAAAAACTCATTTTATTAGATACATAGGAGTCTCTCATAATGAATTATTTTAATCATTATTCGCGAACAGTTTACAAAAGTTTTATCACTAAAAGACATAAAGGGGATGGTGAACATTATAATTAATGTTATTTTTATAAAGTACCGATTTACCATTTTTAATTATCTAAAATAAATAAGTAAATAAATTAATTAATTAATTAAACGAGTGAAAATATGGAACGCTTAAAAGAATGTTTAATTACTAGAAACGTTGATTTGAACGATTACACAGACATTCGAAACATTGCTTTACGAACATTTTGATTAAAAAATGGGTATCATGTTATTTGAAATATTGGTTCAGTTTTTTGTAATACAGGATAATATTTATATATATGAAGTGATTTTTTTTTTTAACTGTCGCATTTCAGTGCCCTACAGCTCCAAATCAGATTTGGTGAGAAATGTAATAACCAGATGGAGAATAAAGATTTGGTTTGCAATAAATTATTTCAACACTATACTCAGAGAGAAATGTTACGTTTTAGTACTTTAAACATCTTGAAATTTCCGTTATATATATTGAGTGCAGTAATATGTTTTAAATCTTGTTTCAGAGAAATGAATATGTAATTGAAAGTCGAGACTAATAACTTTATTAATCAAAATATTATACATCACTATGTAACATCTTCCGCTATCGGTTGGTCAATTCACGAATGTCAGAAATTTAGAACGATTTGTGTTTTAATGCGATGAATTTCTCTACGCATTTTCGTATTTCTTCCTTGTTTAGAAGACGAGGTACTGCTTATCGACTGAAAGAAACTGTTGTTCGAAGGATCTGAGTCGGGGCTATACGCTGGGTGTTCCAAAACTGTTCAGCTAAGAGTATCTAAAGTATTCTTGGTAGGTTTTGCAACACAAGGACTTGCATTTTCAAGGAGGAATTGCGCAGGACACAAATATTTGCCAATAGATAGACGTTTTCGTTCGAATATCTGGTTCAATCTTAAAAATTGTTTTTAATGCTCAGAAGTTACATAATGGAGCACATTTATCATGTCCCAGTGAATGCATGGTAGGACTGTTTAGCAATGAAGGGGACGTTTTGGTGTTTTCCGGGAATCATCTAATGTTTTTTTGCCTTTCGGTTTGCAATAACATATCATTTTTCCTTCTTCTAATACGATTTTATACAAGAAAGATTTTTCTTTTGCCGGTTTAGCTGATTCCTAAGCCTCAAGACATTCTCATTTCATTTCATGTGGCTATCATCTTCCTGCTTTCTGAATATTTCTTACTGCATGTAAACGATTAAAAATCGTTGTTTATGTTACTTCTAATTATTCGGTAAGTTCTTTTTGAGTTTGAGAAGAATTTTCATCGAACAGTGCTTGCAAATGTTTTTGCTTAGCATTGAGTCTAGTGCCGTTAAGTTTTCGTCCGCTAATATCCCAATCGCCACCTTTAAAACGTCAAAACCAAAATTCACGTGTGCTTTTTGATGCGATTTCTTGACGAGAACATAATAGATTGATTAACATGCTTTTGCAGAACTTTTTCTTCTGTAAAATTCACAACAAATACAGTAACGAATGAATAGTTTAGGATATGATATATTTTATATTCGAAGCGTCAACTTTAATTTTCTTTTTTTTCAATTTCTGCGTTGGTTTATAACAATGCACAAGATCCTTTTTCATGACACAATCACGGTGTACTGATTGGTATACCCTTTGACAATAGGCGTCACGCAAAATTCGCTTCAAAACTTTTCACTATGCTCAATAATTAGATTTTTAAAATGCAAATTATTGTGAAATTTACGTAAGTGATACTATTACAAGAATAACCCGATAAATGAATAAGAAGAAGGTAATTTCAGTAATTTATGTAGTAAGTTCACTTCTTGGAAGGATTGCAAATAGAAAATGATCCGAAAAAACGAAATACAACGCAATATTTTATTCCTAAAATTTACATCGAACTGTCTCAATAAGACTACCATTTTAGTCTACTACACACTACATCCAGTGAGTCAGTTTAAATACATACGAAGCCATCGATCTAACTTTCTTCATGCATTACCACTTTGATTTTTTGAATTTTTGAATTTTACCGCCTACTTGTTTTTTGTTATTTGTATCTTTATTTTTTTATATTGAAATGCATGTAGTATGACTATTTGTCATTGAATAGGCTGTACTAAAAATTATTAAAATAATAGTAATAATAAAAATAAAAATAAATACACTGCATCTTGTATACAACATTTTCTATAGCCGAGCATGATGTGTTGTCAGGAATGACTAACATAACCTGTGATATGCTTGCCTCTAATGTGTCCATGTTGTCGATACCAAAAAAATTGACTTTTGATTTCGAATAATCTTAAAGAGAAAACATTTACAAGGCTCCGGGGAGAGAAGCGTTCTGGGAAGATGCACATGATGATAAATAATCGTTTTATACCGATTTTATTTTGTTTGGACCAAAAGAGACCCACTTATAATGTCTTACATTTCACGACATCAAGGATAATAAGTAGACCTTTCGTTTCTCTTTTGTAATCGCCAACGTGCTATGCAAAAAAGATTCGGAGGATGGTTTAATATTTCCTGAAATATTTATTCACTCGAAGAAACGCAAAACATGCAGTCGCAATAAAAACTGATTTAATTAATACTGTCTTTCCAGTTTATAATGAACGACATGACTCTCTGACGTCAATCGACTTCATGATGACGATTTTTTTAAACTCAACCTAGAGGAGTCTTAATTTAGTTCACAAACAATAGAATATAGTCAGTCATTGCACAGCTTTTTCTCAAAATCAATGAAAGCCCCGTCTCGTTCTGATCGTCTCTTGATATATTCTAACATGATTTCCAATTTTAAAAACACGAGGAGACTTTTGAACACTCTAAAAAAAATCTAACACATAATTCTATAGTCTTTTGAACTTTCAAAACTTTTGAACTCGGTTATCCAAGCATCAAGTGAGCTAGAAAGGAAAAAAACAAAGAGAGAGAGAGAGAGAGAGAGAGAGAGGAGAGAGAGAGAGAGAGAGAGAGAGAGAGAGAGAGAGAGAGAGAGATTTTTAAATAATAAATAATAAATAAAAATTAAATAATAAATAATATATATTTTTAAATAATATAGTATTGGCTCCAAACAATTCGTTATGAGAAAATTACGTAATGAGAGGAAATATATATATTATATTACATTTATAAAGAAATAATTGAATACAAGAATAGTGTTGCATTTGATGTTAAATAAAAATTTTGACTTATTAAAGACGGAATTAAGTACTGAATAAAATGTTAGGTAATGGAAATTTACAGATTTTAAATCAACTACAAGAAGTATGACTGTGCAACAGGTAAAGAAAAAAAAAAAAAAGACTTATGATCTTTTTTTCTCTAGAACCGCCGAATGATGAATGTATCGACAGACTAATGTGTGGTAGTACTTCATCCTGCATGAAAATTATTTTAGTAGATTTTGCCATTATTGCGGTTCTAAACTTGAAACTATAAAAAACTGAGATATATTTCTTTTGCAAGGGTACAAATATGTAGTCGTTTTTGCGTAATAAAAAAAAAAAAAAGAAGTTTAATCCGAACATAATATCTGCTTTAAAGCCACAACGAAAAGTATGATTTGGAGAATGTAATATAATTTCTTGGCCTGTATACGATATTGGATGTCTTAATCCGAAAAATTTGAGTATTGACAGTCACATTTACGTTAAAATTTGTGTTATCATCCCGCAGAATTTGCCAACGGCATGAATCGTCTGGATCAATACACAAGTTTAACGTACACAAACATGAACACACTTGAGTGTTCATGTAATGTTTGCATATTGTGTTGTAATTACTGATGAGGAAACCCGGACGGGTTTCGAAACTTCTAGATTTTAATTGTTTTTATATGTAATTTTTGTTTTTTAAATGTATTTTAACTCAAATTTTTGTCTCCTAAATAAAACAGTTTTTGCTTTTAATACACAAGTTTTTTCTAAATTATAATAGTTGTTAATTTTAAGTTTTTTAAACACAAATTTTAAATATTGAACGCGCAAATAAAAAATAAACTTTACAAACTTGTGAATTTTATTGTTTATATAGGAATTTTTAACTTTGATGCAAATTTATTTATTTGTTTAGCGGCAAGTTTAGATTTCACATTAAACGCTTATCTCGTACTAAAATTACACAATAAATTGCTGAATTTTTAATTTTTTGAAAGGTGTATTTACTTTATGTATATAGATACACACATAAATATACTCAAAATGAACTACATTTAAAATATAAAGAATTGTTTTAAGTTAATAGAAAATCATAATCTATTAGTGCAAAAAGTACTACTATTACTACAACTACAACTACTACTATTACTAGTACAAATATACAAGTTGTTTAGCGGAGCATAAGTATTATTTGCTTTATTCTTTTATTTACTAACTTTAACTGATTTTATTTTCAATTCCTCATTTTAAATAAAATAATTTTTTTGTTTTTAAAATTTTGCATATAGAAAAATGGCATGAAGAAATCGAGTACTAATTAAAATAAAACAGAAAAACGTTTTGTTTTAGTAGCCTTTACATATATGCATAATTAAATACATGAACAAAAATGTGAATTTTAACTACATTAAATAGAAGAATAATTTTATTCCCTAACTATATACAAATAGTAAGTCCAGTAAATAATTGCAAATACCAAAAATACAATAAGAAACAATTTTCTGCTTATTTTGTCCAGGGATATTGGTTTATTTTTAACAAATGGATTCTTCACAGATCTTCCAGAAACGTCTCCTTGAGTTATTGTCTTTATAGTAGCATCTTCATGAATTCGTGCTCGTAATATTCGAAGTTTTTCTTCGGGTATCATATCAAAAACCTTTTTTGTTGATTTATTCACAGAAGATTGCTGTAAATAAAAGCGAATAAATGGATTTTAATGGGTGGAACGGATAAATAAATGCGATCGAAAAATGCGTACACAAATGTATAAAACAGATAGAGTGTGTTTCAGCGCCTGGTTATCAAATTTCTGAGCAAAGGGTGCAGCGAGATGAGTCATAATCACATAAGAAAGCAAAACCGCAAAAGACATGGATGGGCAGTACATGGCGCTGAAAATGTAACGATTTTCGTGCTGTCATAAAGAATTTCTTCATTGATAGCATGTGCTAGGTTTACCGTACACTCGTTGAACGTATTTTTACTATTTCATAAATTACTGTTTTTTGGTGTTATGCAGGGTAAATGACACTCTTGTTGATACAAGACTTGTTACACATGTCAGACATGTTTTGGACAAGAGAGATATGTCCGTGATGAACTGAGGTATGAGATATATTTTTGACTACAAATGGCAATCCGTTATTCGAAACATAAAATTTGTATTAGAACTAAAAGAATACTATTTGAACATTTACTTCGACTCTTTCCATGGCAATCCGTGGGTCGAAACATAAAATTTGTATTAGAACTAACAGAAAACTATTTGAACATTTACTTCGACTCTTTCCAACGTTTGATCTTTTCTCTGTTCATCGCGCGTACTTTTTTGGTGTAAATTGACAAGTCATAATTATTAAATCACAAATTTATTATTGTGGTATTCTATACCTTCTTTTTTTAGTGTGTGCTACTGCCTACCTCTGTCATTTACGCCTCTTTTTTCTATGTGATTCTGATATATCTCTGAGTAATCGTAGAAATTTGAGAATTTGAATTTAGAAATTCTATTCACAACCTTGAAAATTCATTTCTGATGGAATGGAGTAGAAGGCTGATTTTTACCAATTATGTGAAAAATACCAGAGCTGGGGTTCCGGAAGGCCCGGGGTTCGATTCTTGGTTCTGGTATTTTTCACATAGTTGGTAAAAATCAGCCTTCCACTCCACTCCATCAGAAATTTGAGAATTTGGTTCCTGATTCATTGTATAACACAAACGTATATGATTTGATATAATTTCCATAAAAGAAATTGTTTCAAAAATTCTAAGATAATTTGAATTTGTAATGTTAATTGCATGAAATTTTAAATGTTTTATTTTCAGATAATACGTAATTAATATTCTGTTGTACTTATTGAAAAAAAATAATGGACGAAATTATTTTTGAAGGTACAAGAATGTGACCAGACTAAAATTTAAAACCGGAACTTTTGAGTTAACGTCGAAACACTCTACCATCCGATCTCTTCCTGTTGATATCCGATTTGCATAATTCGGTTATATAAGAAAATACAAAATCATGTAATAAACACATGATACTCTTGTAAAAGTAAATAAATCCAATTTACTAAGACTTTATTATAATCAAAATTATTATCTTAATATACAGGGCTATGCAAAAAGAATCGATATTGTGCTTTCTTTTTTAAAGTTTTCACACATTCTCTTCAATAGCTACACAGTTAGTTTTCGTATAGTTTTTTTCTCATTAAGTCAAAATATATTATAAGTTATATTGTAGAGTTAAAACACGTTAAAGATTAAATGTTGCAATGTATAAATACGGTTTAAAAGGTATAAACACTGTTAAAAAATGATGAAAATGCAGCAAAAATATGGTAAGTAGTTTTCTCGTAAATCTAACAGCATTACCTATAGCTTTTTTTATTGTGCTGGAGAGCCATTTTTTGGATATTATGAAATATTATTTATGCCTCAGTCTTTATAGTTTGTGTTTCAAAAACAGTTTTAGAATTAAAACTAATGTAACATTTCAAATGAGATAATGAATACAAAAATTTTAAAACGTCAAAAATACATTTTAATTAAAATGCACCACAGACTTTTCGGCTAGAACACTAGCCCTCCTCAGTGTCAAACATACAATTGAATTTTTTTCTAATAGGAAATTAAAATGTCGAACTTGAAAAATATTTTGTAAAATAATAAACGTCTTCAGTACGATATATAAAACCTTCTAAGCATAAGCAATTTTAATGAATATCTAAAACAATGCAATTTTGGAAAGTATCTTTTTTTTAAGCATATAAAATGTAAAATTAAAGAGCAATGCATTAAAATCTATAAGTAAATTATATTTTTATTAGATTCATTAATTTCTTAATATATGTTAAAGTTTTAAGAAGTTTTAATTTTACTAACAATGCACTTGACAACAGTAAGTTTAATAAACCGAAACAGACGAGCCACATACTGTTTCTTCATCCAGTGCTCATTTAAGAAATTCTGCAGATTTGATGTAAAAAATTTAACTATTTTTGTAAACATATCAATTTTTTCAGAATTAATTTTTCAAGAACTTTCAAATTTCTGCTTGTCATAAGGATTCGCTTTCCAGTATTTTTAATGATTTTCAAATAATTGTAACATGTTTCAATAAGATTAGTTGAAATTTATAACATTATTTTGTAGATAAATAAAATAAAAATAAGACATTGTTCGAAAACTATACATGAACATAGAAAGAAATTAAAACTTCTTCACACACCATAAATTTTAAATCAGCACAACCTGTTTCGAAAGGACGTAGCCTTTCTTCATCAGGTGCAAACTCGTGCAACTGCAAAAGCAAGACAGTCTTGCTTTTGAATTTATTTTTGGTATACATGAACATAACACTCAAGGTAAATTGTAATATATATATATTAGCATTCGCCCAATGTATAAAAATCAGGAAAAAAAAAAAAGCACGTTGTGGTGTAAATTAGAAATTGCTTTTCGTAAAGTTCTATGCTTATAGCCTTAATAAAAAAAAATTAAATTAAACGAATAAGTAAAAAACGTATCTTTTTAACAATGTAAGTTTTATGGATATTACAATATTTGCGTTTCTGAGAAAAATATCAAGCATCCTTATTTTAATTTTGCAATAAGAATATAATATCTTTCCAATATATTGGATTTAAATTATAATTATAAATAATTTTAAATGATTATTAACTAAATTATTCATTAAAAAAATCCATTAATATTGTCACACTGTATACAATTATCATAGCTGCACTAGTAACATAAATGTTAATAAGTTTTTACTTTCAGTTTTAAAATTCAAGTATATAAATATGTTTATCATTGAATATATCAATTTCTAAAAGCTTTATATGAATATTGTTCATTACCTTCCAGAATTTTACAAGTTCATTAAATGTGGTTTTTACAAGCATACGGAAAATAATAAATTACTGTACACTTTAAGAATTAAACGTGTTTATATATATAAAGCAAAAAATATTAAAAAGTTAATAAATGTAGAAAAGTAACTTTGAAATTTCCCCCAAAATTGTTACATCTTTATCAAGGGGCAATTATACTAGCTGGGTAATAAATAATGTGTTGTTTCTGTAACAGTGATATATTTATTATATGAAATCACTATCACCACCCGACAGCTGAAAGATTTCAACAATAAATTAAATTTCATGCAAGAAGAGAAAAAAATGAAAACAAAAAATCTACAAACATAGTCCATTTGCATATTAATTTATATGAAGTAATAAAAAAAAATTAAAAAGAAAAAAAAAATGTTTTTGGAAATATCCTAAAGAAAACACATGGCTGTTTTCAATACCTTTGTAACATATTTAGTAGAGCTCTACTCAAAAATCCAGAATTTCTGAAATTTCTCCCCGAAAAACGATTTTCCCCCCTTTTCCTTTAAGAATCAAGAATTCCAAAATGGTACATAATGTTTTATTTATACTCAAGTCTAATCTCATCATGTGCAATTTCCTCACCGTGAATTAATTTGGGGCCGAGTTATGCTTGAAAACATTTTTTGCTTCCTGCCCTCCAGGGGAAATTCGGGTGTATTTCGATAAATCCCGTTTCTTTAGGTATCGGATACATATAAACAATCCAAGCACCAAACTTCGTGACCGCAGATCTCATAAATTTCCCAGGACAAATTTAGCGCTAGAAAGGGTGTCTCGAATTTTTCCCGCCAAAAATGGATTTCTCCTATCCCTCCCCTTAAAATTCGAAATTTCCTAAATTGCAGATAATGTTTTAATTGTACTAATGTGTAGTCTCCCCTTGTGCAATTTCTTCACTGTGAAGTAATTTGGAGCCGAGTTATGCTTACAAAGGTGTTTTTGCCTTCTGCCCCCAATTCATAACCGCAGTTCCCTTAGATTTCTCAGGACAAATTTAATGCTAAAAGGTGTGGCTCGAGTTTGCCCCTTCGTAACGACACACACAAAAAAAAAAAAAAGAAAAAAAAAAAAAAGATGTGTTTTTGGAAATATCCCAAGGAAGTCGCATAGCCTTTTGTCAATATCTTTGTTTCATTTTGGTTAGAGTTGTACTCAAAAATCCAGAATTTTCGATATTTCCCGCCAAAAATTTATTTTCCCGCTCCCTTCCCTTAAAAAGAGAAAATTCCTAAATTGCAGATAGCGTTTTATTTGTACTCATGTCTAGTCTCCCCATGTGCAATTTCTTTACTGTGAAGTAATTAGGAGCCAAGTTATACTTACTAACATGTTTTTGTCCTTTGCCCTTCCCAGGTGGGAAAGGGGAGTAATTTCGGAAAAGTTGATAGATATAATTTTAAGTTCTATAAAGACCTAAGTTCCTGCGAAGCGCCTTTGAATTCTGTCCAGCCGTTCTCAAGTGATACCCGAACAAACGTGTTCTTGTCTTTTGCCCCACAGGGGGGAACGTGAAGGAATTTCTGAAAAGTTGATAGATATAATTTTAAGTTTGGTAAAGACCTAAATTCCTACGAAGCGCAGTTGAATTCCGTCCAGCCGTTCTCGCGTGATACCCGGTCAGAAAAAGCGACATACAGACACGATGACACACACACAGGCAAAAATTTCTGAAGTCATTTTTGCCTTTCATGGTGTGTGAAACGTGAAGATATCGCAAAGTTTTTTGATTCTGACAAATTTACAGACAGAAGTCTGATTTTATTAATATAGATTAAAGTTATTGAAGGGAAGTTGAAGAAGTTTATAGTAATTATGTATTTTTCGGTTATTAATAATAAGATTATTATTAGTTAAACTAAAGATTTTACTATTAGTTACTGAAGAGTTTAAAATAGAAAGATAGTAGGATTTACATATAATGGCATAATTATTAGGTGATTTGTCAACATAAGTTATCAGAAAGTCATACCGAATTGATATGATTGAGTTCAGAAGTACAGATTAAAAAAAAAAAAAAAAAAAAACGCCAGATTTTAATAATAGAGAAATAGACCATTTTTATTTTTTTGTAACACTAAAACTTTTCAATATATATATTTATGCATACTGATGATCCTTGTTTTTTTAGTGCTAGAGGCCTATTTCAGTCGGTACAGTTGTCGAATTTTTATAATACACTCTTAATTAGTGCTAAGGGCCTATTTCAGTTGGTTTATTGAATGGGGATTTATTGAATGAAGTCCCCCCAAGGCACAACTTTGACATGAGTCCCCCCCCCAGGCCCAACTTTGACATGAGTCCCTCCCAAGGTACCCCTATTTCAGTCGGTACAGCGTTGTCGAATTTTTATACGTCACTCTTAATTAGTGCTAAGGGCCTATTTCAGTCGGTTTATTGAATGGGGATTTATTGAATGAAGTCCCCCCAAGTCACAACTTTGACATGAGTCCCCCTCCCCCCCAGGCACAACTTTGACATGAGTCCCCCCCAAGGTACCCCTATTTCAGTCGGTACAGCGTTGTCGAATTTTTATAATACACTCTTAATAGTGCTAAGGGCCTATTTCAATCGGTTTATTGAATGGGGATTTATTGAATGAAGTCCCCCCAAGGCACAACTTTGACATGAGTCCCCCCAAGGCCCAACTTTGACATGAGTCCCCCCCCCAAGGTACAACTTTGACATGAGTCCCCCCCAAGGCACACCTCTGACATGAGTCCCCCCCCCAAGGCACACCTCCCCCTCAGTGGGAAAAAGAGAAAAAACGTTGTTTTGCGGCTATTAGACAGTTTGGACTTCCAACGTTATTTGTTACAATATCTGCAGCTGAAACACATTTGTTTGATTCAATGAAAACTTTATCATGGAATTTAGATCGTCACGAATTAACTAAAGAAGAATTTGTCGATATTAACAAGTTTAGCAGTAGGCCTCTGGCACTAAATTAAAATCTGTCAATGTCAGATTTTCATGTTTTAAATAATGAAATAATGTCGTGTCTGTATAATTTTTTTTTTTTTTCATGGAAAGTAAGGAATGTTAATTTTAAATATTTGTTTTATTAATATTAAAAATAGGCTTAATTAATTTACGTATATTACAAAACAGATGCATTTTCAAAAGCGCGTTTTCGCTTTGTTTACGTTTGGAATCCATGGCAACCACATCCGAAAACCGCAATTCGCAGTCCTCACCAAAAGAAAATCGCCAAATAGAGTCGTGGACCCACCTTCAAATTGTTCCAAATAGAGTCAGTATCAAACTCTTTTATAAATCTTGTAATTTCTAACTGAAAACTTTTTAACGTTACAGAATCAGACATTTCTGGGACACATTTCATTTTATTAATTGTAACCAGGAAATAATTCATCACCTTAAAGTATAGGCACTAGAAAAATGTATAGGCTTTAGTTTATAAGAACTAGATTTGTTTTTTCTTTTCTTTCTTTTTCCTCTTCTCCTCCTCCTCCTCCCCCTCCCCCTCCTCCTTCTTCTTCTTCTTCTTTTTTTTTTTTTTTTTAATCAAGCTTTTACACCAAAACATTCATCGCCAAATAATGACAAAAATTTAATATATGTCAAGGGGTCATATACTACAGTTGAAACCCAAAATAGTCTAGATATTATGAATTTATTTCTATTCTTAATAAATAAATAAATAAATAAATAAATAAAAAACATAATTTATTTTAAGCATAGCATTTCATTTAAAAAGGGGAAAAAGAAAGGGAAAAAAATGTGGTATTAAATATTATGTGTTTCAATTTGACATTAAATATGGGAATTTCTATAACATTTTTCTGCTTTTGTTTTGTGATAAACACTATTAATATTCCTATTCAGTGAAATGCCTCGTAGAGGTTAATAAGTGAAGCGAACCGGAGTTTGGTGAGCGGAGCGAGCGGGGGGCAGAGCTCCTAGTCGATTAATACATATATATATATATACTTAAATATTTTATCAAATAAATATTTGTGGTGCTGTCATTTACATTAAAATTATTAGGATACTATAATTGCTAAAAATAAAGAATTTAAGTCAAATGAAATAATTAATTTTTTTTGTTTAAAATACTTTTATAAAGTTTTAACTTTTTAGTTCAAAATACTATTCTAAAGTAATAAAATTGATGTAAAAGATTAATTTAAATTTATAAACAGATTTAAATTATTATTTTTTTAATATTAAATTATCATACAATATGTTTAAAAAATATTTCTTTTAAGGCGTGTCTGTAATTTTAATAACTAATTTGTGTAATATTATTCTTCATTTATTTCGCAAGTAGTGAACAGAACTTTTATCTTTCTAATGTCAAAAAACTTCTGAATTTTGTGTGCATTGTAATAAAAAAAAAAAAAAAAAAAAAAAAATTAAAAAATGATGTAAATAAATAAAATAAATAAATAAAAAATAATCACTCATTAGAAAATGTCAGTTTAAAATAAGAGTAGGATTGCTTTATTGAATGATTAAGAATCTACACTTAAAAAAATAATTTCTTATAAATGAACAATGAAGATTTGAAATTATTTATTAATGATGAAGGTGTATAATTTTTTATTAACAATGAAAAAAAATAGCTTTCATAAAATTCACAGAATAATAATTGGCTAAGGAAAGATTTTTTGGGTACAGTTATATTGATTTTTCTTAAATTTGTCCGTAAGTAAATGTTTAATTTGCAAATTAAAAGTTATAAGAATGTTACGAAATATAGACTTATGTAAATAGCTTATACCTAGGTCCTTACCATGTTTATTAATTAATTTGATTTAACATATTTCTTCAAATAGCTACTTGAAATGAATAAAAAAAATGTAATTAAACAATTCATCCAAAAGGAATTGTTTTAATACGCAGAGAAATTCGTAAAAAGCCAATAACTGAAGGCTTATCTTTATTGGATAATAATCTCAGATGAATGCAACTTATATGAGTTAAACTTTCCCATGCCAATAAACAAACATCACACTTATATAACTGAAGAGTGCCAAAGCTCTAACTGTATCACTCTATGGAACAAAAGCATGGGACATAAAAAATTCAACTGAATCAGGGAATTAAATACAAATCAGTTGGTTCAGGGAATAAAGATTAATAACTACAAATACGAAACGACATGTAAAACATGCATCAAAACAAAACTAACCGACACCCCCTATCCAAAAACTGCAGTAAACAGGGGAAAACAGATACTAGAATTCGTACATAGCGATGTTTGTTGACCTATGCAAGTACCAACAGTAGGCGGTAAATCATACATTTTAACTTTTGTTGATGACTAATCTAGGTATACAATGATTTACTTCCAAAGCAAAAAGAGCGAAGAATCGAGAAACTAAAAGAATATGTTAACTTCACCACAAACAAATCTGGGAAAAAAACAGAAACAGTAAGGTCAGATAATGGCGGCGAATACGTAAAAAAAACCGTAGATGAATATCTTAAAGAAAATGGAATTCACCATCAGCTCACCGTACCACATTGTCCATCCCAAAATGGGGTTGTCGAAAGAAAGAACCGTACATTGGTCAAAATGACACGTACACTTTTATCAGAAGCCAACTTTGACAAAAAATTGGGGGGGGGGGAAGCTGTAAACACCGCCAATTACCTCCAAAACAAACTACCTCCAAAAGCCACTACAAAAACTCCTTATGAATTATTGCACGGTAGCAAATCAAATTTAAGTCACTTAAAAACCTTTGGCTGTAAAGCCTATGCATACGTTCATAAAAGTAAACGGGGTAAATTAGATGATAAATCTAAAGAAGGCATTTTTGTTGGCTACGACAACAGCACTAAAGCGTATAGTATCTACCTGAAAAATGACTACGTAATACTTGCAAGAGCAGTTAAAGATATTGGAAACACAATAAATAATTCAGGAGAAAACAATGAAATGGAATTACTCTCAGAAAACAACACAAATGAATACAACGATAAAGAATCGCATGTAGGGTGCGAAATTGTCAAAATCAACATAAATTCACCAGACCAAAATATCACATATGAACTCAACAACACTAATGGCATCTTAAGAAGACCAACCAGATGCAATAAAGGCGTACCACCTGATAAACTAATTTACTTAAAGAAAACATTGAGGCCAATGAACCAAAAGATTATAACGATTGCCTCAACATTTCAAACTCACAAGAAAATTACAATTGGCTAAATGACATGCAAGAAGAAATGAATTCCTTAATGGAAAATAAAACATTCACTTTAGTTGAACCTCCACCCGGAAGAAAAATTATTGGGTCCAAATGGACATAAAGTTAAATATGACTCCTCCGGCAAAATAGTAAAGTATAAAGCCAGGCTGGTAGCTAAAAGGGTTCAGCCAAAAATATAGTGAAGTCTTTAACGAAACCTTTGCTCCAGTAGTATCATACAGCACAATTATAGCTTTTTTGGCCAGTGCTGCTGCTCACAGAAAAACACAAGTTCACCATGTAGATGTAAAAACCGCCTTCCTGCACGGCGATTAGAGGAAATCGTGTACATGCAACAGACCGACGGCTATATTTCACCTGGAAATGAAAAGAAGGTATGGAAATTAGAGAAATCTTGAAAATGCTAAACCCACTAACATACCTGTGAATCCCGGTTATCTGGATAACACATCAGATTAAAATTTACTTCAAAATATTGCAAAATACTGACAAGCCATTGGATCCCTAATTTATATATCAACGATCTCTAGACCTGACATTGCAGCAGCAGTTAACATTTTCAGCAGACACAATGAGAAGCTCAGACAGCAAGACTGGGATGCTGCGAAAAAGGTTATAAGTTACCGTAAAAACACTGAAAAGCTTGGTTATAAGTACTAATGAAAAACCAATTTTAAGTTATTACGCAGATGCCGACTGTTCCTGTGATAGTCCAATCGCAAATCGATGACAGGGAACTTATTCTTCATAGGCAAAACACCAGTTCACTGGATTTCAAGAAAAAAAAAACTGTGTCGCTCAGTCTTCTGCAGAAGCAGAATTCATTGCAGCTGCAAATGCCGCACAAGAACTATTATGGTTGATCTGGGTACTAGAGGACTTTGAATTGTCGCAGGAACTACCCATAGCAATATTTGATGACAATCAATCGGTAATAAAAATATCAGAATCACCTAATTACAACGCTCGCACGAAACACATCGACATTAGGTTCCACTGAGTAAAGACCCTATGCGAGAATGGCACTATTGTCCTACAATACCTGCAAAGTAAACTAATGACTGCCGACATCATGATGAAGCCTACTCCTAAGGCAGTCTTCCTGAGACACCGTGAAAAATTGGAACTAAGATTCTTTTTCAAGTTTGAGGAGGGGTGAAAGAAAGATTACAAACTCGAAAAACTCTTTTTTTTTTCTCTCTTCTGAAATGTGTTCCACAGAGAACAAACTGTATAAAGAAACAAAAAGAATCAATGCATTACATCCCTCCTGCTGTTTTGCTTTCCTCCCGTCAAAGGGCAGATGATTAAAAATGAAGATTTCCTTAATATGACTATTCGGACTGTTTCTTCACTACGTTTTTTTCCTGTTTTGTATTGTTTAATTTGGTTTTAAGCATATAATTGCGAGGGCACAATTCCCGCTCTCTTTCTTTTTATTTTTTTTTAAATTAAATTACAAGTTATAAAATTAATAAAATGACTCGGTATGATTATTTGTTCTCCATTAGTAATACTGGATAAAGTCTATTGTAGTAACTAAAGTTATGAAGATATAAAATTAGAATAATCTGAAGACTCAGAAGGGGGACAGCACAGGACAGCTTCAAAAAGGTAAGCTCATTCCTGAATATTTTTCATTTCTTCAATAAATGATAATTTTTTCCTATTTTGTTTAATAGCTAGACTGCTACCGAGCATTTAGAATATTATAATATAAATATCAGATTAAGGCTGATTGACTGCGGTAGGGTCCTAGGCCTGAGGGGGAGTGCCCTGCATGGGGGTTTATCTAAGTGGTCCTAGCCCGTACTTACGGAAGTTTCGTAGAAAACCATAGAAAACTCCGAACGATTAGGCCAACGCCTTCGACCTGTTATCGGACCCGACACCTTACATCTACCAGTTTTGAGGAGAGAGCCTCTCGGCTGCTGGTGGGCCCTAATTTGTTTTCGTAGATACATTTTTCATCGTTTCATTGTCTATAAGTTTTAGCTAGGTATAAAATTTAAATAAATTGTAATTATAATTTCCATAAAATGTAATCTGCAGATATATGCTTATTTTTATGCTTTCTTGTTGAATGACTAAAAGTTTCGTTGCTTTTCTTCTTTTTTAAAATAATAATAATAATAATAATAATAATAATAATAATTAGAAAAAGTATACAATAATTTTCCTTTAGTGTACTTTTGTAACTTTATCAATATCTTGCAAACTATCAGTTATGTACAAATATAAATAAGTTATAAGAAGTATAATCTACATAAATGAGAATGTAACATTCAATTTTATGTTTCATACCTGTTTATTCGTGATACGGAAGTGGTACGAAACAGCAAATTCAATCAACGAACTAAACACTGTAAGAAGGCAAACAAATAACCATACATCCATTGCTGTCATATAACTAATGGGAGGTAAACCTGTATGAGCCTGCACCATTTGAGTTGCTAAAGTCAGTAAAGAGGTGACACCTAGAGTTACCCTAGCTGGCACAGCTTCAATATCCAACCAGAATGAAATCCACGATAGAAAGACGACGAGCATGCTAGGAATGTATGTGTTGAATATGCTTCCACTAACTCTTCGAATAAACGTAAAATTAGCATATAAATAGGTATAATTACCTGAAAAGAATAATATTTGGAAAACATAAGTTTTATATGGTAATCGATTTATAAAAATTGCTTACAGAAGTTTAAGAGATCTAGTAATACTTATAGTTTTCACTTTTCTGCACTGGCTGGGCATACAAAACGCAGCATCATTAAGAATAGGGATAAAAAATGCGAAAACTATACCATTCGTACGTCACATTATGTTATGCAAATGATTAAAGTATCAGCGCAAATGCACTTCATATGTGCCTGTAGTCCCACCTACAAGTGCAACATAAATATTGCTCAGAAAGTTGATATTGCTTTTTTGTGCAGCTGATTTTCAAGGAAGACTTCTGTTTGGCCTTTAGATAAGCACGGGTGTAAAGCACAACTGATGAAAATTTGCTGAAACTGCGGATTTTTGTTTCGAAAAATTGTTGATCCTGTTGAACATAATAAAGCCACAAAGGAACAATACAATATATAAGCATACATAATTTTTAACTTATTGCACATTGCGAACCACATGTGGTCACTTGAGCTGTATTGTTGAAATATAGCTGCAGGAAAGACTTAAACATAAGGTAAGAAAACAGGCTTTAAAACATCAACTATTTAGGTTAACTATTCAGTGAACTTCAGTTTATACTACAGGGTGCGAAACTAAAACCCAATGCCATATCTTATCGTAATGTCTGATCAGGGAAAGTTATTGTGATGCTTATTGGAAGAATTATGCATCTTCTTATAATGGAGCAACATACTTGGATACGGCAATCTTTGCGCTTTAGTCAGAAACGCAATTCGCATGAAAAGATGACGTCATGTCGTTAGTTTACAGTCGGCAGCAAAAGTATCCAAGCACTAGCAAAAATTCTTATATAAAAAAGTGAAGTTAGTACTGTTTTGTTAAATAAATTCTTGTCGAATCCAGTTCTTAGTCCGTCTAAGAACAGGATTCGACAAGGATTTATTTTACAAAACAGTATAAAGTGAAGTTTTTTTACTTAGGAATTTTTGCTAGTGCTCAGATACATTTGCTGCCGATTGTATCTATTTCCGGTGTTTGGGAGTTACATTATATATGGGATTTGTAAACGGCTTTCACTGCCTAGAAACAGTTTAAATTCAGATCATTATGTGTGTAATTGTATAACATTACAACTTTATATAAGTTTACAGTAAAATGAAAATACATTTACAGTTAATTTACATATAAATGATAGTAAAATCTTATAAGCAGATTCAAAGATCATACTTAAAAATATTGTAATGATTTTGATCTTTTTAGTTTAAGTGAATTTAATTATTATTAAATTATGCATATTATGTATATTTTAATATTGTTATTTAAAAATTAAACGTCTAAAGACTCCACTGATAGCCTGTGAAGGAGTAATACATGTTTAGTGTTTTATAATTTTCTTTTAATTTGTTAACTAATTGTTTATTTTTAGTCAGTAAGAGGAAGATTTGTCCTATACTCTGTTCGACGAGAACTGACAGCGAAAGTAAATAAAGCAGGGTGATTCTTGCCGATACAGTTGAATGACTGTTCCCATATAAATATGCATTTTGAGGATTGGTGCATTGGAAATAGTAGCATGAAAACTAAACTACGAAATTTACCCTAATAAAATAAATTAATAGATTAGAATAAGATAAATATATCAAAGTGAACGATGGATAGCCTATTAGGCGGCGATTTCATTCTGTCACTGGGTCAAGCGTTTTTTCAAATTCATTTCTCTTAACATGATAACTATGTTAAGAGAATGTCCTGTTCTAGAAATTTATGAATATATATATATATGATGGGGAACTGAGCAGAGTCCACCTATGCCAACTTGTTTTTTACTAGTTACATACCATTTCAAAATAATAATAATAATTATTATTTAGATAAATTTATTGCATGATAAAGAATCTCAATAGGGAAATAAAAATATTAAGCGGAAAATTATTAATAGGAATAGCTTTAAATAAATTTATTAAGTTTATTAAGCTAAGTAGAGGGGTATGAGGTAGGTACCGCATGTGTTAGGTTTGATTTGATTTAATCAAATTTTTTAATGGAAGAGATAGTGATGAATTTATATTTATTTTGCATCAGAGTTGGTTTGTCTATAATTTTTACTTACTTATTTTTATATATTTTTACTCTCTCCCTTTCTTTCTTTTTATGAAAATATCAAATTTTGCTTTTAATATCAAAGAATTGCTATTACTTTTTTATTATTATTGGAAGCCGCACAAGAAGCTCACAAGGGACGCATGCTTTCCCGAGGCCGCATGTTCCCCACCTATGGTTTACACATTATATCAATCATATTTTTTTAGAGACAATTTACTTTTTTTCCGATTCCGATACGTAAATGTTTCTTTCTATAAGCAAAAATCTTATAATCCAAGTTAACATTTATCATCTAAATCATATTCAGATATTTCAAAAGATAACTTAATTGAAACGATTAAAAAATAAGTGTATTTTAACTTTTAATCATATTGTGTCATATTGTATATTGAATCATATTGAATAGTTTTAGAAATAAGTTTATTTTAACTTAGAATCATATTGTATCGTAAACATATTCACAATTATAATAATATATAATATATTTGATATGACTATTTCAATATTCACATCCTACCTGATGTCCAAACTTCAGTATGTTTATGCGATATAGGTTTTTCCAATATATATTTTAAAGGTTGTATGTCATCTGTACAATGAATGCTTCCAAGAGGTTTTGAAGGAAGCTCTTCAGCCCAATGAAGAGATAGTTTTAAATCAGAATTTGCCACTACAAATATACGTATTACTGTATTGCATTTATATATATTAATAAATAGTAGTTTAATATACAAATTATAGGCATCTATAATACAGTGTGAAAAAGTTTAAAATATTTGATTAAATAAAAAGGTTTAAAGTTAAATTAAATTTTCTGTAAATTTAACAGATCTAAAAAATAAAACATAAATTACGATAATATATTAGTAAAAAGAGTTATTATTACATTATTACTATTAGTAGTAGTAGTTGAAAAATGCATATATTAGAAAAACAAATTCTTAAATCTCAATATATTTATTAAAATCAAACATCATATATTTTAGGTAAAAATTCGTAGTTAAAATTGAATTGATGCTAGTGACATTTCTATCGAAAAAATCAACATTAGTTTCAAAAATTACATTGATAAATTTTTCAGACAAAGAAAACTAATTTAATTTTACTTGATCCAATCTTCATGAAACATTTCTGCGTGTCCAAAGGATACAATCTGAAATTCATCTGGCAACCAACAATCAAGATATACCTAAAAATATACATATATTTCTTAATGCATATATAAAATATCCAGTCCTATTTTTTTTAAATACTGTTGCTGTTTATTAAAAAATTAACAAAGCTGAGGTGTATAAAGTCTATGAAATCATATATTCTCACATAATTATAGAACAAACTAAAGGCTAGACAGAAAACTAATTCATAAATAAGCCTAAGAAAGTCCAGTATAAATCTGGAAGAAATGTATTGTTTTCGAGATGTTTTAAAAAAGATAAAAATTTTAACTTTTATATTGTAAAAGAGAAGATTACATGCAAAACGTCACCTTTTTTTAAGGGTATATATACCTAAAACAAGGGAGAAACATAAATTTTCCCCAACCTAGACTCTTGGCTGTAGAAAGAATTAAAAAAAAAAAAAAAAAAAAAAAAAAAACACTAAATGCTCGGACTACTTTTTTTTTTTAATCAATAACTTCTTACCCTTAAAATCTAAAATCTTTTTGTGTTCAAGCACTTATAGGGTATTAAATGAGCTACTATTAATTTAATTAATTAATTTAATTAAAAAAAAAGCCACACTATTCTTTTTCAACTAATTTTGTCGAAAATTATCGAATAAATGTGAGGATGATTGGTAATAATATCTAATTATTAATGCTGTAATTAAAATTTGCTTGGGGGTGAGGGTCGTCTACATAATAGAATTTTTTAAACAATACGCATTTTTGATTACATATTTGAATTTCTGAGGTTAAGAATATCCACAAAAATGTATAGTTTATATACATTTAATTAATTATTGATAAAGCTACGAACGAAAATTTATCAGAGTTTCATCCATACATTTAAAAAAATTAAAGTAAGATATCACGCAGAAAAGTATCATATTCTTTCATATAGTAACCGAATAAAAGTATGAGAATTTTAAATCTATATTAATAAAATCAGAGTTTTGTCTGTAAATTTGTCGGAATCGAAAAATTTTGCGATATCTTCACGTTTTACACCCCATGAAAGCCGAAAATGACTCCAGAAAATTTTGCCTGTGTGTGTGTGTGTGTGTGTGTCTGTGTGTGTGTCATCGTGTCCGAATGTCGCTTTTTTTGTCCGGGCATCACTTGAGAACGGCTGGACGGAATTCAACGACCCGTGGCAGGAATTAAGTCTTCACCCAACTTAAAATTATATCTATCAACTTTTCAGAAATTCCCCCCCCGTTCCCCCCCTAAGGGGTAAAAGACTAAAACACGTATGTCCGGGCATCACTCGAGAACGGTTGGACGGAATTCAACGGCGCTTGGCAGAAACTTAGGTCTTCATCCAACTTGAAATTATATCTATAGAAATTTTAAAAATTATGATTAGTGTTTAAATTGTGTGTAAAAAACGCCTGCGCATGCGCCATAAATATTTTTTCACTAAAATGCTTTGAATGAAAAAATAAAATATAAAAATAAATTTTTAAGTTAAAGACTTTTGTATTCGCGTGATTTTCACTACAAATTATGAAAAGATTGAAATGAAGTTTTGCCATCTGAGTTTCATACTTTAGTTAATTTTAAAACATCTAATTGTGGTATCGAAAAACTGTTTACACCCCAGGATTCAGAAAAAACACCTCTTTCATTTGGTACTGAATTTGTAACGATAGGTCTGATATTTCTAATTTATTTTCCCCTTTTTCCGTTTTTCCGTTGCCACTTAAATTTCTCACTTTAGTTATTTTTTAAAAATCTAATTGTCGCATCGAAAAACTGTTTGCACCCCTGGATTCAGAAAAATCACCCCTTTCATTTGGTATCAAATTTATAAATATAGGTCTGATATTTCTAATTTATTTTACCCTTTTTCCGTTTTCAACTCAGATTCGATATGGAACAGCTTTAGTATTGGATCCCTTTGGCAAAATTTGAAATTCGGCACCGAAGTAGCTCGGACGTTTCTCGCCAAGATCTTTAATTGCACAATTGAGATAGCCAATACAGTTCATCGCAAAAATGGCTTATAATATTTAAAGCCACCAAAGGGTTCCGATACTTAAGCTGTGCTTTTGTTAGTGCTAGAGGCCTATTTCAGTCGGTACAGTTGTCGAATTTTTATAGGTCACTCTTAATTAGTGCTATAGGCCTATTTCAGTCGGTTTATTGAATGGGGATTTATTGAATGAAGTCCCCCCAAGGCCCAACTTTGACATGAGTCCCCCCCCAAGCCCAACTTTGACATGAGTCCCCCGCAAGGTACAACTTTGACATGAGTCCCCCCAAGGCCCAACTTTGACATGAGTCCCCCCCAAGGCCGAACTTTGACATGAGTCCCCCCCAAGGTACAACTTTTACATGAGTCCCCCCCAAGGCACACCTTTGACATGAGTCCCCCCCAAGGCACACCTCCCCCTCATTGGGAAAATAAGAAAAAACGTTGTTTTGCGGCTATAAGACAGTTTGGACTTCCAACGTTATTTGTTACAGTATCTGCAGCTGAAACACATTGGTTTGATTTAATGAAAACTTTATCATGGAATTTAGATCGTCACGAATTATCTAAAGAAGAATTTGTCGATATTAACAAGTTTAGCAGTAGGCCTCTGGCACTAAATTAAAATCTGTCAATGTCAGATTTTCATGTTTTATATAATGAAATAATGTCGTGTCTGTATAATTTTTATTTTTTTATTTATAATATTGCCTATTAAAGACTTCTGTGGTCACGAAATTTGGTGCGTAAATTGTTTGTATGCACCCGGCACTTATTGTAACTGCATTTCACGAATTTCGAAATCCCCCCACCCCACCCCTTCTCGGAGTCGGAGGGCAATAAACATGTGTAAAAACATGTTTTCCGTTTGAATTCGCTTTGAATTATTTTAGAATGGCGAATTTTGGTGTGTGGATATTGATTAAGTGTACGCATTATGTACATTAGTGGGATTTTGCAAAATTTCGAACTCACCCGCTGAGGGTGGGGAAGTAAGAAGTGGGTAAGTTGTGCCGAAGACAGTGGGGACCCAGACTCCTCACATTGGGAGCGAGAAAACCTCTACCAATCACAGCGAGAACTTAGGTTATTAATAAAGATATGGCATTTTGACAACTCATTTAAGTTTAATGTCCAGCGAAGCGGGCAAAGCCTGCTAGTAGTAAATAAACGAAAGTAATACTAATTAAGAAATTATGTGTGTATCTAAACTTATTTAATAAATTATTTTAATTCCTATGAATATATGACATAATTGATAGCACGTGACCATGGACGTACACTATGGACCGCCGACGCTGTGTTATCAGAATGGCCCCATTTTGGTCGCTTTTAGAAGATGGCGCTCGCATCAACTGCCTTTCCACTTCAGACTTGAAAGAGCGCTTTAACGCGAGAATTATATGTAATAATGTTAAATATCTCGAACAAAAAAACATATATCCGTAAAATTTTTGCTTTAAAATATAGCTAATACAAATGTCTAAAAATCGATTTCTGGAATTTTTGAAATTCGGTCCCCAAGGGGGGGAGGAGGGGGCGAAACGTGATTTCACATGCGTGAAACGTGGTTTCGAATAATCCTATATATCTCAAACAAAAAAAATAGATATACGTGAAATTTTTGCTCTAAAATATAGTTAACACGTTCGCTGCCGGTTTCACGTGACTAAAATTTGAAATGACGTTTTTTTTCCTTTAACCCGCCGAATATGTTTGACGTGTTGCACAAGAGCGCTACATCGCCAGATGTTATAGGCTTTGTGTTTACCTTTGCTTGTTTGCGTCATGTGTTACGTCAATACGCTGTATTACGTCAAACGTGTAAAAATTCATCTGCTCGTTACAAGCAAACTCTGGAGTTAATGAGTAATAAGTTAAATTTCCATAGCAAATAGTTTCATTTGTACTGAGCAGATAAAATATCTCGCTGACGCCATCACTTGGGTTGCATATTGATGATACGTGTTTTATTAGAGAGAAAGTATTCTATTTTGAAATACCCTTCCATGGAGGATCAAATTTTTGATCGCATGTTTCCGGACCACTTCTAGGGCTGAGTCCCCGACCGTTGCCAATCGCCCACTGCGCAGCACTAGTGTGACGTAAAACCCAACCAATCATCTATTTTGAAATATGAATATTTGTGATGTTTGCGTTAGTACTGTTTGGCTGGTTGAATAGAGTTGGAATTTAAGAGGTACAGTCGGTAACAAAAGTGTCCGAACACTAGCAAAAATTCCTATGCAGAAAAAGTACACTTCATACGGTTTTATTAAATAAATCCTTATTCTTAGTCAGTGTAAGAACATGATTCGATAAGGATTTATTTAACAAAACCGTATGAAGTGTACTTTTTCTGCATAGGAATTTTTGCTAGTGTTCGGACACTTTTGTTACCGACTGTACTTTTGAATTTAAGAGGTTGGTTTGTTGATATTGTTTTACGTCACACTAGTGCTGCGCAATGGACAATTGGCGATGGTCTGGGTCTAACCCCTAGAGTTGTCCAGGGACAAGCCATCGCAATTTTGATCCTCCACGGAAGGGATGACTCTCTCGCTTCGTAGACACCCAGAGGTATAATTAATATGGGAACATGGAAAACATTGCGGGCACGACAGATTTTATGAGCACCAGCCACCATTAGTATACACCACAGACTAAGGAATTACTTAGACCTGGCAAGACGACTATCTGGTATGAGGAAAAGTGAAGTAACTGAGGTGCTTGTACTAATATGGCTGCTCAGTTACAGTTGAGACTTCCCTTTTAGAACCGTCTTGCCGGGTCTAGTTTAGGCTGACCAGATTATAATAGAGAAACGTTAAAAAATGCTACAATTATCCAATTACGGATACATTTTTTCATTCTTAATAAATAAGGACTAAAAATAAATTATTATTGATTAATAATTTACTTTCTACGATTTTTTAAAACTTAGGTAGGTAGGTAGGTTGGGTTTGATGTCGTACTAGTACTGCGTTATGGGTAATTGACGATGGTCTGGTACGCACCGCTAGGAATGGTCCAGAGACATGCCATCACAATTTTGATCCTCCACGGAGGGGATGGCTCCCCCACTTCGGTGACTCCCAGAGGTATAATTTTGAAGGTAACATGGAGGACATTGTGGCCATGACGGATTTTACGTGCAACAGTCACCATTAGTGTTCACGGCGATCTTTTGCTGGCTCGAGTATCGAACCCGCAATCTTCCAATTACGAGCTCGGCAGTTCAAAATAATTTCAGAAGCAGTTTTATTTGACATATATTTTTGTGTGAGAGGGGCCAGCCCCCCTTTTGAAGCAGATAGTTCTTAGTCTAAGAACATGATTCGACGAGGATTTATTTAACAAAATAGTATTAAGTGTACTTTTTTCATAGAGGAATTATTGCTAGCGTTCGAATAATTTTGCTACCTACTGTACTTCTTTTTCTCCCCATACCAGATAGTCGTCTTGCGGGTCTAGTTTATTCCTGTTTTTGCTCTTCCTAATATGGCTGCTCGGTTACAGTTGAGGCTTCACTTTTAGAACCGTCTTGCCTAGTCTAGTGATTTCAGCTCAGTGGTCTGTGGTTTTGCTTGTACCAATATGGCGGCTCGGTTACAGTTGAGACTTCACTTTTAGAACCGCCTCGCCGGGTCTAAGTGTTTCCTTAGTCTGTGGTATACACAATGGTTTTTGGCAGGCTCGAGTACCGAACCCGCAATCTTCCAATTACGAGCCCGGCGCTCTACCGACTGGGCAACCACGGTCCTGAATTTTAGAGGCATATTTTTGAATTTTATGCCAATACTGGTTGCTACAGTACAAAATTTTGTATACTTTTTAATTTCATGCATTTTGAGATAGGGGTATAGTGAACAGATCAGAGTACCATTATAATAGAGAATCGTTAAAATTTGCTATAATTATCCAGTTGCGGATTTATTTTTTCATTCCTAATGAATGAGGACTATAAATAAAATATTAATGATAAATAATTTACTTTATAGAACTTCTGAAAAATTTTAAATTTAAAATTCCTAAGTAAAAAAGTATACTTCATACATTTTTGTTAAATAAATCCTTGTCGAATCCTGTTCTTAGTCAGCGTAAGAACATGATTCGATAAGGATTTATTTAACAAAACCTTATGAAGTGTACTTTTTTTACATAGGAATTTTTGCTAGTGTTCGGACACTTTTGTTACCGACTGTACTTACAGCTGTTAAATTATTGGAAATAAAAAAAACTATCATTTAAACACTTATCTTCAATTACTAAAGCAACACACTTTTCAGGGACATTTGGTGTGATTGTATAATCTAAGTTTTATTTTTGTATTTGTGATTAGTTATAAATTCGTAATTATTATTTTTTTCTTTTAATTCTATTTTATGAAAATTTTCCTTTTGTCCTATGTATTATTATTATTCGGATTTTTTTTTTTCAAGACGCGTTTTCTTTTTAGGTTAGATCGCCGAAAAGCTCGCTTTCGTATGCCGCCGGTGTAAGGTTGCTATTCGGAACACGATGCGAAATGGCGCCGCCTTGGCGATTTTCGAAATTTCGCCAAGCGGCAGCCTAAAGTAAACTTTCACCTGTAAAGTGATACGTCACATCCCGCGCTGGCGCGGGATCGGCAGCGAACGTGTTAATGCAACTATCTAAAAACCAATTTCTGGAATTTCAGAAATTCAGCCCCCAGGTGGGGCAGCAAGGGAGCAAAAACAAATAGAAATACAGTTAGGCCGTTCAAAATTGGTACAGATAGGTTTTAAAGGCCTGCAAGACGAATGGGGATATTTTCGATTGTGTAAAGTTATTAGGAGGAGCAAGAAGGGGGGAGGGGAGGGGGGGGGCAAAAAAATAAAAATAGTGTCAGATCGTTCAAAATTGGTACATAGAGGTTTTCGATACTTACAAATCGATTGCGGATATTTTTAAATTTGTAAAATTATTAGGAAGGGCGGTAAGGGGGTGGGGCGGTAAGGGGGGGATATGGGGCAAAAACAAATAGAAATACAGTTAGGCCGTTCAAAATTGGTACAGATACGTTTAAGAGGCCTGCAAGTCGAATGGGGATATTTTCGAAAGTGTAAATTTATTAGGAGGGGCGAGAAGGGGGGAGGGGAGGGGGGGCAAAAAAATAAAAATAGTGTCAGATCGTTCAAAATAGGTACATAGAGGTTTTCGATATTTACAAATCGATTGCGGATATTTTTAAATTTGTAAAATTATTAGGAGGGGCGGTAAGGGGGGGATATGGGGCAAAAACAAATAGAAATACAGTTAGGCCGTTCAAAATTGGTACAGATACGTTTAAGAGGCCTGCAAGTCGAATGGGGATATTTTGGAAAGTGTAAATTTATTAGGAGGGGCGAGAAGGGGGGGAGGGGAGGGGGGCAAAAAAATAAAAATAGTGTCAGATCGTTCAAAATAGGTACATAGAGGTTTTCGATACTTACAAATCGATTGCGGATATTTTTAAATTTGTAAAATTATTAGGAGGGGTGGTAAGGGGGTGGGGCGGTAAGGGGGGGATATGGGGCAAAAACAAATAGAAATACAGTTAGGCCGTTCAAAATTGGTACAGATACGTTTAAGAGGCCTGCAAGTCGAATGGGGATATTTTCGAAAGTGTAAATTTATTAGGAGGGGCGAGAAGGGGGGAGGGGAGGGGGGGGGCAAAAAAATAAAAATAGAGTTAGATCGTTCAAAATTGGTATATAGAGGCTTTCGATACTTACAAATCGATTGGGGATATTTTCGAATTTGTAAAATTATTAGGAGGGGCGGTAAGGGGGGGGCTATGTGCAAAAACAAATAGAAATACAGTTAGGCCGTTCAAAATTGGTACAGACAGGTATTAAAGGCCTGCAAGTCGAATGGGGATATTTTCGAGAGTGTAAAGTTATTAGAAGGGCCGGGAAGGGAGGCGGAGGGGCAAAAAAAAAAAAAAAAAAAAATAGAGTTAGATCATTCAAAATTGGTACATAGAGGTTTTCGATACTTACAAATCGATTGCGGATATTTTTAAATTTGTAAAATTATTAGGAGGGGCGGTAAGGGGGGATATGGGACAAAAACAAATAGAAATACAGTTAGGCCGTTCAAAATTGGTACAGATACGTTTAAGAGGCCTGCAAGTCGAATGGGGATATTTTCGAAAGTGTAAATTTATTAGGAGGGGCGAGAAGGGGGGAGGGGAGGGGGGGCAAAAAAATAAAATTAGTGTCAGATCGTTCAAAATGGGTACATAGAGGTTTTCGATTCTTACAAATCGATCGCGGATATTTTTAAATTTGTAAAATTATTAGGAGGGGCGGTAAGGGGGTGGGGCGGTAAGGGGGGGATATGGGGCAAAAACAAATAGAAATACAGTTAGGCCGTTCAAAATTGGTACAGATACGTTTAAGAGGCCTGCAAGTCGAATGGGGATATTTTCGAAAGTGTAAATTTATTAGGAGGGGCGAGAAGGGGGGGGAGGGGAGGGGGGGGGCAAAAAAATAAAAATAGAGTTAGATCGTTCAAAATTGGTACATAGAGGTTTTCGATACCTACAAATCGATTGCGGATATTTTTGAATTTTTTAAATTATTGGGAGGGGCAAAAAAATAAAATTGACATAGATCGTTCAAAACTGGTGCATAGAGGTTTTTGATACTTACAAATCGATTGCGGATATTTCCGAATTTGTAAAATTATTAGGATAGACGGGAGGGGGGGCGAAGGGGGGAAATAATATAAATAGGAGTTAGAGCATTTTGGGAATTTTTTCCGAAGACATTGAGAACCCGGTGCGGCAGTTTTCCTAATCAGATTTTGTTTCTCTTTTATTTTTCACGTGATAAAAATTAATGCAATTCTGAGAAATCAGTAATTATAGTGATTCATTTAAAAATAGGGACCAGCGAAGCGGGCGTCGCCTGCTAGTATGTAAACATATCTATAAATATAAAGAATTCGCTCCCCCCCCCTCCACCCCGAAAAAAAAAAAAAAAAAAAAAAGACGAAATAGTATAATGAAAACATATGATATTTAAAAAATAAATATGAAAATATGAATTTTCATAATTTAAAACAATGAATGTATTTCAAAAATCACAATTTATGCCAGCATTTCCAATAAAAAAATACAAAGTATGTAAAAAAGAAAATTTTTTAAAATTTATTATGATTTTTTTACAAAGGTCGCCCTTTTCCCTCTTCGGAGACTCCAATGGTGGTCGAGCGGTTCTGCGCTCAAAGCTGAGTGACGGGAAGTGCCTGGGTTCGATTCCAGGTCTCGCTTGTCTACTTAGTCATTCAGAGTTTTCCGTGTTTTTCTCCGAAAATTGTGTGCATACGAATAAAATCCCTTAGAAAGATCCCCCATGGAGAGCACTCCCCTTCAGACGTAGGACCTACAGTAGTCAATCGACGTTATTCCCAAATCCAATAAATCCATAAACCGAAATACAGCACTTTTTCATCTTTATCAATATTTTTCATTTTAAAATTTGCACTTTAAAGAGATTTTCAATCTGTATTATTTGCTACTCATTTAAAGCAAATAATTTATTCAAAAAATAAAATTAACTTATATTGTATATTTAAATATGCGCGATATAAAAATCAATGTAATGAAAAGCAGAGTCAATCATAATAATTTGAGCATTCCCTTTCAAAAAGTTAAAGGAGCATTTTTTTATTAATTTTTTTATTTATTAATTTTTGGAACCAAAGCCCATAATACTGTATGGGGAAATTTTTTAAATTCTGAATATTTTCTTCTAAAGGATTCGAAAACTGCTTTTAGGTCATTCATCTGACTTTATAGCTTAAAATCAATGTTGGTGTTGGAGATTAAAGCCAGCTGACTGCATTAGGGTCCAAGGCATGGGTCTGCCCACCGTGGCGGTCCTTCTAAAGGGCCTTTGTCCACAATTACGCAAGTTTCAGGAAAAAGAAAAAAACGCGCAAAACTCCGAACAGCTAGACCGATAAACGCGATTTGGGATCGAACCCGACACTTCACGTCCACCAGCATCAAGAAGTCAATTTTTGAAGAACTAGAACAGATTTAATGGTCGAGAGATTTCTGAATGTGCAAATGTAATTATGAAAAATATACTGGATAATGTAATTCTATGAACATCCATCTTTGCAACAAACAGTATGATACCACTGTTTCTTGCATGTAAAATAATACTCTGTTCCTTAACAACATTATAGCTGCCTGGTACTCATAATTTCTAAAGTATTCTCTCAGTTTTTTAATAAAAGTTCCTATAGTAAGATTTTTAATTAAAAACTATTATATTGAAGCTTAGAGAACATTTTTCTCTTTCTAGAATGCATTTTTTTTTTTTTTTTCTACTTGTGCAACAAGAATTGGGAAAAAAAAGAAGGAAAAAAAAAACCTGTTATAACAACATAATTAAAAAGTAATGTTTGGGTTTAAGGCCGATTGCCTACGCTAAGTTCCTAGGCCAATAGGTGGAATGCCCTCCGTGGGGGGTCTTTCTAAGGGGTTCTAGCCCGCGTTTACGCGAGTTTCTGAGAAAACCACGGAAAACTCCTAACGTCGATGAGCACGTTAGGTCGATGAGCACGACCTATAATCGAACGTGACATTTCTGAAAGGTAATAAAAATAACTTTGAAAAAAAAATTGATTCAAATTATAACTTGTTTAGGAGATTTCTTTCTTCTTTCATTTCTTAATTTTTGAAATAAAAGGTTTGCCACTATGTATTATACAATGTGACCCAAGGAGAATGATACATGTTTTAATCCTTAATTTTTATAGATAAATGGGCAATGTGACTCAAGTGTGTTAAAAATAAAATTTTATTAAAATTTAACAATATTAGCATAGCTTGCTCAAGAAATAATGCATGTAATATTTATTAGAATTATTTCTAAGAAATAAAAAAATATGGCAATAAAAATAGCATGTTGATAAAAATGTGAAAAAAAAAAAAAAAAATGTGAAACTTCAGTTTACAAATTCTGTGGAAATTAAAGCTAATTAAATTCTTAAAATATTTATCTGAATCTCAGTGGAATAAGAAGTAATATAATACAGTCGAACCTCGTTAATGTGAACACTGTTAACATGAATTACTTTATGCCCACCAGCGGCCGAGCGGTTCTGAGCTCAAAGCTGGTAGACGTGAGGAGCCGGGTTCAATCCCAGGTCATGCTCGTCGGCCTCGCCGTTCAGAGTTTGCCGTGTTTTTCTCCGATACTTGCGTAAATACAGGCTGGGACCCCTTAGAAAGACCCCATGGAGGGCATTCCCCTCAGGCCTTGGACCTACAGCAGTCAATCAGCCTTATTCCGAAATCCAATCCAATCCATGAATTACTTTTAACATGAACTGTTTCCACGATCCCCGTAAAAATGAAGATTACTTTAGTAATATGAATATTAGTTACTGATAGCATGAACTACTGATACCATGAACAAATTTTTTATCCTCCTTGAGATTCTCGTTAACAAAGTTCAATTGTATATATATATATAACCATTTAAACATTATTATAGTTCTTTTCCATTTTGCATAGCGAAATAACCAGTGATTATACATAAATTTTGAGATATATATGTTATCTGTATCAGTTGAAATTTTTTAAAAAAGTGTGGAATATATATATATCTAATTTTTTTTTTTTTTTTTTTTAAAGTAAATGCAAACGATGATTTTCTTTTACTCTATTATCAAAAGAAAAGACAAGGAATCATGTAAAAAACCCTTTATTATATAAGAAAATTATCTTAAAAAAGGAATGAAAAAAAAGTTACATAGAGTTTTATTCAATTAAAAAAAACTTGAATTTAATACTCTAATTTTTACATAAAATCTCTAATTTTCATCTGGAAGAACACTAGCTTATAAATTATGAAATGTGAATGTGGCACTGGTGATGAATTTAATTAAATATAATTTTTCTTTAAAATCTCCAATTTTCAACTGAATTTAGGAGTTTTTTACTGTGAAATCATAATCATTATTTTTAATTTTTGACAATATCAATTAAAAATTTCTTTTTTGTTAAAAACAATACATTTCTATAATATGGTAATAATAATGATAATAATATAACGTGATTTATCATCTAATATGAATTAGAAGTTAAAAGATTGGAAGTTTGTAAAATTAATTTAAAATGTCAATGCAAAGTGGCCTGAAATCACATTTTAAATTATTTTTAAAATATCTTAAAACTCAGTAATTTTGAAATGAATTGAAAAAAGTATGACTGTGAACTCATATCATTTTTAACCAATTTTTAACTCTTGCCAAAATCGGTTTACAATTCAAGATTTTTAAAAATACTTGTTTTTAAGCTCAAAAAAAAAAAAAAAAATACGTGATTTATAATTAACATGATTTAAATTCGGAAGATTGCAAGCTCGCATGTCTTAGCCTAATAATATAAAAAAAGGAATACTGCTAGCACTCAAATTTTAAAATCTCAATGCAAAGCGACCTGAAAAATTACATTTTAATTAATAAATAAATAAAAAAAAAATTATCAAACAGAATTTTACTAAGAACCATCCCAATTAAATCAGACATTTTTTTTTTTTTTTTAATAGTAATAGAATATTTATAAGACAACAATTTTATCATTCAATAAAACATTAAAATCAATAGCTTACATTAGGTGGACGAAATAAACTTGGGTTCTTTTCACCTATTTCCTTGTTGTTGTTTTTTTCGAACACTTCGATATCCAGAGGTGCAACCCGGTGCGTAACAGTGTGACATTATAAAAAAATCTAATATTAAAAATAAATTGAAAATGAAACTGAAAATAAAACTAAAATTTCGTCTGCTCACAATGCTATTCTACGGCGTAAGTGGACAGTCAGAGAACACATACGACCCCTAGCGGCGAATGAATAATAGCGACCATTTCGGGTCCATTTTTGAGGGACGGCCGCCGTTGGAGAAACCGGTCCTTCTTCTAAGTCCGTGCACGTGACAGAACCCTAACGCCAATAGTGAGTATCATAATAACTCGAAAAATAATGATAGGGAATAATGAACAGGAAATTTGAAAACCCACATTTTTAATGATGCCTATTCTATTCATGAAATAATTAATACAGATAATTATTATTTTTTTGAACATAAATAATAATTTTCATAATTAAAAATATGTTTTTTAATTAAAAATATGCGTGGAATACGTTTGCGTCACTTCACTATAACACATTAAAAATGAAATTTGAATTTAGCAATTTTTTTTATAAGGATATGAATTAATGTCTATCACATTCATTTAACATTAACATTTTCACTCTGTTACATGATTATACTATGAAAATTTGAGAGAAATATGTAAATTGTACCCACTTTACGGGATGATAGAATCCAAATAATCTTCAAAAAATTGTCGAAAAGTGGTTTTTCTATTTGAAAAATTGAATTTGCACATATTTCAATGTGTAGACGATCCCTAAGTAAAATCGAAGTATACTATTATAAAATAGATGCTATTAATATACGATCGGCACCAGCCGGTTATTTATACGACAATTTATGGAAAAATTACTTCGTGGATTGCTTTTTTAATTTACTGACTGTACATAAAACTCTGTAAGGATACTAATAGAACATTTAAGGTATTACACTCCTGGCCACCCAAAATGAAGTATATAAAGCAGTAATAATAAGTATATAAAGCAGTATATATAGCCGTATGTAAAACAATAATAATAAGTATAGAAAGCACTAATAATAAGTATATAAAGTAGTATATAAAACAGTAATAATAAGTATATAAAGCAGTCAACGAAGTCATTGGTGAGGGAATGTGCAGCTTCTGTTAGTCCGAGGACCGGAGCATCAGGAGGTAGAAGTCTGTCTTGGCTCCTTCGCCTACTGATAATTAGCTGGGCATAATGGAATGGCCTTCACGCCTTGGGTGGCCCTACCAGGAGTAAACTCCCGATGTACTCCGCCCATTCCGCCCAGGAACACCCTCCCGCCGCGATGAGGCAAACAGTAGGACTTTGGGAGGGCACGGGAATGAAATGGCTGATAATCTTGCTAAGGAGGGTTGCAGGATTTCTTCAACTCCCTCCTCCGCAGTTACTTTTCAGGAGTTATACTCCCGGGAAAATTTAAAAATCTCGGAGGAGTGGAAAACTCCCCCCACCCATATTTGGTACAAGGGCTCAAAACCGGGTTTGTCCCTTGACCTCACGTGTGACAGACGTACCCGAACTGTACTGTCAAGACTCGCTAGCGGTCACATCAAGTGCCTCACTTTCATCGAGGGCAGGAAAACCTTCGCCACCTGCACCAAGTGCCAAAATCATCAGGCTTCTCCTGAGCACCTTTTGGATTGCATGGGACTCTCTAAGGAGGATCTTTTCATCAATCCTCTTCTGGTCTTTGACTTTCTAACTGTCAACGAACTCGTGGATCTTGTCTGACGGAGTCAGACAAAGAGGATAAGCAACAACAACAACAACAACATATAAAGCAGTAATAATAAGTATATAAAGCACTAATAATAAGTATATAAAGCAGTTTATAATGCAGTACATAAAGCAGCGACCTCTTGAAACTATAACTACAATTATCTACCTAAACATTGAATCGAACAGCGATTGGACGATATAATCGGGAACAACGCTTCATGAAGCTTCAACATGATCCACATTTCATCGACCGTAGTTACTGGCGAGTGGTGGTGTGCCAGTCGCTTTTGTGTGCAAGTGTTCAACATCCCTCTATCAGCCGCCTACTTTTGTTCTGAAGCGGAGAAGGAAAAAAAAATCCGTTTACTAGCAATACCCTATTCATATGAAATTAAACCTAATAAAATTCTACTGCTAGCCATCCAAAATGCAACACTAAGAAGGAATGCAAATATCAGAATGATATTTGAAGAGCTTGTTTCCAAAAGGCGTTAAGTCAAAATTTTCAAAAACTGACTTTTCGATGCAAAACATAGCAGCACATGTCTAACAATGTATTTTCAATAAGTAGAAGTTCCAAACTTAGTTTAATCGTATTGAAAACAGAGGGTGAAATTGATGTTTTTTTTCGAAAAGAATTAAGTCACAAGTAAGTTTTGTGCCAAAAAGGATTAAGTCAAGTTTAACCAATTGCAGCGTGCCTTGAGATCATATGGTTTTTATGGGTGAAGAGCAAAAGTACGCAAAAGAATGTTTTTGTAGATTGTCACATTAAGATTTTTTGTTCTGATAAGATTAAGTTAGAAAGAATATAATGTGTGATTAGAATGAAGAAGCTGTGGTATTATCTCCGTACCCTAAAAAGCGTAAATATGATCCAAATCTATTGGAAAATAATATTAAAAAAAGATAAACTTCAGTCGTCATCTGGTAAGCGTGGAACAGTCGCTTGCAGTCATAGTGACAGCGTGTTTTGTAAGGCAAATATCCTCACAAACAATGTTTTCGAAGGAGCACACCACACCTATTTCAGAAGCCTATTATTCAAGTCAGCAATGGCAAATTTTTTTTGGTGTAATTATCCATCGGGGTAAAATAAGTGCGTAAGCAAAGAAGGATATATTTGCCATCTTAGAAATGCTTTCAGCAGTGGCTGCTAAAAGCTCCTTCACATACTACTTCCCAGTGCGTGGTCATTAATTACCAGCAGATAGAGCATTCGGCTGAGTGGAGACTAGCTTAAAAGAAGTGGATACAATTTTACTCCCTAATGAATATTTTGAACATTTCTCTAAGATTGGAAATCTTTTCGAGTATAAGAAGCAATGGAATATTTTAGATTGGAAAAATTTTGCTCGTAGTTGTCTGAAACGCAAACAAGATTTCTTGATTTCAGAGGCAAAGTACAGAAAATTACGAAGCGAGATGTGGGAATAAAGACAACGTACTGTGGTTCGTTTTGCCGTCACAATATCCTTCATTACTTTCTAAAAAATTAGATCCCCCTCCTTCCAAATTAAAATCAGGTGTTTATGAAATCCCATATAAAATTAATAATAAAACTAACTATTATATAGGAATGACCAATAGACCTTTTAGTGATAGAATGAGAGAACATATAGCAGATTTAAAATATAACAGATCCTGCACTGCTTTTTCACGTACGTATAAAACTAATCCCATCGAACCTGATTTGAAAATCCCCGAATAATTTATAGTACTAACAATAAAAACCAAGCTCTACTTTACGAATCTTTTGAAATTATAAAAAGGAAATCCGAAATTTGTAATTATCCTGAAACGTGAGGAAAAAATTCTCCCGTGCGCCCCCTCTGAAATAAAACCAAAAAATAACATGAAACAAGCAAAACAACAACAACAACAACAACAACAACAACAACAACAACAACAAAAAAAAAAAAAAAAAAAAAAAAAAAACAGATGTTTTGAAATTACTTGTAGCTTTAAGAATTAACAAATTGCATGAATGTTTTTATTTTTATGAACAATCTTGCAACGATACACATAACACCAACATAAATGAAAATAATGATAGCGATGAAGAAATAAAATTTGTCAGTGAAGATTTGTGGTAACTAACTACCTTCCAAATCTGTGTATCTAAAATTTATGCTATATTTACATTAAGAAAAAAAAAAGGATTACTTTCAAATGGAAGTAAGTCATTTCATTTCGTTATTTGTTTGTGCCAAAAGGGCGTAAGTCGTAGTTTTGTTCCAAAAGGGGTTAAGTCATTTATTACTTTTTTTATTTCTAAATAACCATACTGTCAGGATTTTTTTAACCATATACTTTAGAGTTATGATCATCCATAGATTACTGGGAAAAGTTATCTTTTCCTTAAATTCAATAATAAATCTTACATAACAAAAACGCGTTTTTTCAAGGATGGAAAAAATTGTTTTAACTCCGTTTTGAAACAAGCTCTTCATTTATTCGGCACAGACAATATAGTAGGAAGGACATTTGATAAAAAGTTCCAGGAATTTGGAGTAATTTATACTGAGAAAACAGTACATGATCAGCGACCTCTATGAGCAATAACAGCACTTATCTGTCTAGGCATTGAATCGAACAGCGATTGAATGACATGTACGGGTACAGCATTTTGTTAAGCTTCAACAGGATGCTACAGTTCATTGACCGTAGTGCCTGCTGAGTGGTGACGTGCTAGTCGCTTTTGAACGATTAAACAGTCATTTTCATTGGTGCGAAAAGATTGGTGATCAAAAGAGCGCACTGGCTAGTGCATCAGTCGAACACATTCTGTTTCAAGGAAGGTCCGGACAATACGGACAACTTGCGGTCGTGCATTGTCCTGCTTAAATGTTGTTCTGCAAAGAACTCGGACATAGGACAGAGTGACGGGCTTTAACTCATCAGAAATGTAACAGCCGGTGTCGGGGAGGAGAGAATACGATGCGCAGAACAGAACTCTTGTGTGACGGGACGGAGCTGATTGAGTCAGTCTTTCATTCGAGTCGAGAGAGATGCGATGCATCTTAAAAACAGAAAACAAACTTATTTAATATAATAATACTTATTCGTCATTATTCGATTCAAATAACATAAGTTATGATTGTAACAATAAATCGTTTGTAGTGAGTAGATATTAGATGTCAGAGTCTATGTATTTGCAGTTCTAGTTTTACTAATCCCGGGAAATCTGGCAGAGAGGGTAAGTAGATTTAAACTTATTATCATTTGATTAATATGCATGTTATTCTTATTTGTGATAGAGTAAAAGTTGCAGAATTTGAATTTAAAATAAATTCGTTAGAATTTCTTAATCCGAGATTCTAAATTTAATCAACCCTAATTCTAAATTCATAAATTGATACTTAGTCGAAATTCTTTAGTGGCTTCAAAGCCATAGTGGTCCGTCGAGCCGGAGGTTTAATTACCTATTAATTAGATAATTAATCGTAATTCGTTAAATTAAAAAAAAAAAATATTTGTAAATTGAAAAAATTCTTTTGTTTACGTAGGATTAAATTATCTGTATAAGAACTTTAAAGTAAATTAAAGTTAATTTGTTGAAATAAATCGTTAATACAAGGTTAAATTGTTTTGATATAAAAAGTAATTCAAAGTAGTTTCGCTTTCATGCTTACGTAAAAGTTTTGGTTTAGAGAATACGTAATTCAAAATAGTTTGGTTTTCAAACCGGAACAATTTCGGTTAGGGAATTTAAGGAATAGCTATTCATGTTAAATAATTGTTGAATAAATGAGTGTATGAGAATGAAAAGGGTGCATTTAATATTTTATTAGTTTATTTATTTCAGTAAAAAAAAAAAATCTATTCTATTATGTGTAGTTTCTTTTCATTTGTTCTTATTTTTTTTTTTTCATATTTTACTTCCTGGTCTGCAGAATAATAATTTAATTCGATCGATTAATTCATATTTAAATTTAATTGTTTGTAATTAGTTTGCTCAAAAGATGGGTAGAAAGGGGAAAACAAGGGCGAATGACGCCGAACAGAGTGCGTTGTTCCCAAAATCTAATGAAGTGATAAAATTTGAAAATGTAATTAAAGAAATAGAATTTATAAAATCGAAAGTCAATGATTGTGATAAAGGCGATCAAGCCAGATTAAAAATCTTAAAGGATAGGGTAAATGCACTGGAGGTTAAATTCGAAGAAATAGTTACAATATTTTCCGAAGAGGAAAACGATGAAAACTCTGAAGAGGTGTTAAAGAATAGGGACATTCTGTTAGAATTATCCGTTGTATTAGAGGGTAAATCGCAATCAAATACTCCAAATGTAAATAATGATGCACGTACCAAACCCGGGACTTCTGTTAATTCGCATATTAGTCTACCTAAACTTGAAATTCCTTATTTTTACGGGGATAATGAATCTTGGTTGTCATTTAAAAATTTATTTAAATCATCTATTCTGGATAATGACAGCCTTAGTGAGGTTGAAAAGCTACAATACCTCCAATCGTGTGTAAGAGGTAGTGCATCAAAACTTATTCGTGGATTTTCGTTACAATCGGAAAATCTTAAACACTGTTGGGAAATTCTTACTCAGTGCTACGAAAATAAACGTCAATTAGCTATAACTCAAATAAATAAAATCTTTTCAGTAAAAGTAAACAAAGCGGATGATCCTAAATCGTTTTTCAATTTAATAGGTACTTGTAACGAAGCGGTGCGAAATTTATCGACCCTCGGATTGGAATCTAATCCTCTTAGCGATCTTATTCTTATAAATTTCATGATTTCAAAATTGGATTCATCCGTTAGGCATAGGTGGGAGCTCAGTCTAGAGAATACGCAAACTATTCCCGATTTAAATTCGTTTCGTACATTCATTGAAAGGGAGGCGTCGAGTCAAACAAAGCTTGAAAATAAACCAGGAATGTTTAAGAAGCCAGTAGAAGGTAGTAGTGTAAAAAAATCTTGTGTCAATAATTCAATACTAGTCAAAGAAAATAAATGCGTCGCCTGTTCTCAAGTACATCAATTGTTTAAATGTCCCAAATTCAATCGAATTAGTGTTCAGGAGCGATGGGACTTAGTTAAATCAAAATCACTGTGTGAAAATTGTTTGCGAACTAATCATCAAGTGCGTCAATGTAGAATTAATATTAAATGTAAAGTATGTGCAGGTTCACATCACACTCTTCTGCACATTTATGCACAGAATTCTGCAGATCAGGGAGGCGGCCTTGTTACTACGTCGGTGGCCAATAGTTCACAATCTAATGCAAATTTTAGTAACCAAAAGGTGTTATTGGCTACTGCCCTTATAAAGGTTAGGTCACCTAACGGCAAAATTATTCAATGTCGGGCGTTAGTTGATAGTGCCTCACAAAATAGTCTTATAACAAAGGAGTGCGTTGAGAAGCTAAATTTGCCTTTGTTTGGCACTTCTCATCGACTTGTAGGCATAAACGGTCTTTCCGCAGAAACTGTTTTAAATTTTACGGAATTTTCATTCTCGCCATATTTCGCTAACGAGTATAGGAACTTGAAAGCGCTAGTAGTAAATAGGGTTACTGCCCCTCTGCCAGATTTCCGGGTGAAAACGACGTCTTGGCCACATACAAAAAATCTTCAGTTAGCCGATATGAATTTCTTCAAGCAACAACCAATCGAAGTATTATTAGGCGCAGATATTTTTGCGTCACTAATTTGTGGCACACCAGTATCGGGAAGGCCAGGAGAACCAACTGCCATTCCCAGTTCACTTGGGTACTTACTCAGTGGCCCCCTCTCAAGGGATGGAATGGAACCAGAATCAACATATAGCTCCTCGTTACAGTGTGTGAATATAAACGATTTTTTTGACAATCAACCAATAATATCTTCTAAGAGTGAAACCGAAGCCGATCCGGCAGAGGAACTATATAAATCTTCCACCAAGCGCAACCCCGAAGGCCGCTATGTTGTCAAATTACCCCTCCATGATGAGATAGATTTGGGTGAAAGTGCCAACTGTGCACTAAAAATGTTTAAAGGGCTCGAAGCTCGTTTTGCGCAGAATCCTAACCTAAAAAAGGAGTATACTCAGTTTATGTGTGAGTACTCCGATCTAGGTCATATGACTTTACTAAGGGCTGAAGAACTTAATCGCCAACCCAATTATTATATGCCCCATCATGGAGTTATAAATGAAAATAGTAGCACTACGAAACTACGGGTAGTGTTCAATGCGTCGGCCGTAACTACAAATGGCAAATCCCTGAACTCTAACTTGCATAAAGGGCCCAAACTCCAATCCAGCATTTTTAGCAATCTAATTAGATTTCGTTTAAATAAAGTCGCCCTCTCGAGTGATATCGAAAAAATGTTTCGACAAATTCTAGTCGCAGAGCCTGATACAGACTTTCAAAGAATATTTTGGAGGGCCAATGTTTCAGATCCACTCAGAGTGTATAAATTGAATACAGTTACTTATGGCACAGCCTGTGCTCCATTTTTAGCCCTGCGTACCATATTACAGCTATTAAACGATGAAGAGCCCAATTTTCCCATAGCTGTGCAGGCTGCCCGAAATAACCTGTATATGGACGATTTCCTTGGAGGGGCTGAAACAATCGAGGCCGCTCAAACCTTGGTAACAGACCTTCAAGCTTTGTTTAACGCTGGGGGTTTCAAGCTGCGAAAATGGGCTTCAAATTATGTGGAAGCTCTAGTTCAAGTCCCAGAACCTCTAAAATCAACAAATCAGGAATTATCCTTAAACCCCGATCAATCCCAACGTATTTTAGGACTAAACTGGAATTTAACATCGGATACACTGCAGGTTGGAGTTAACACCGAAGAAAGCGTAAAAACTAAAAGACAATTATTGTCCGTAATTGCACGCATCTTCGACCCTTTGGGTCTGTTATCCCCTGTCACTATTCTTTTAAAATTGCTACTACAAGATGTTTGGAAACAAAAACTTGGTTGGGATGATCCTTTACCACCATACATTCAAATCAGGTGGAATGAATTCTTTGAAAAAATTGAATCCTTTAAGGCCATGTCAGTACCCAGATTTTTAGACCTGAAATCCGAACCTATTTACCAGATTCTGGGATTTTGTGATGCGTCAACAAAGGCATGTGCTGCCGTAATTTATATACGCCCAAGTCAGAACTCATCTTTAAAATTGATTGCAGCTAAAACCCGTGTAGCTCCTTTAAAACCCATTACCTTGCCTAGGTTGGAGCTATGCGCGGCTGTATTACTATCGGAACTTTTGTCAGTCGTCCAGAGCTCGCTGGATTATCAGGTTGAGGAAATTCTCCTATGGACAGACTCAACAATCGCCCGTAGTTGGATCTTAAATCCACCCTTAAAGGGCAACACATATGTCCTACACCGAGTAAACAAAATTAGAGCTCTCACAGACCCAACATCATGGCATCACTTACCAAGCAAACATAACCCAGCAGACTGTGCAACCCGTGGGCTGTTACCCGACAAATTAAATCAATTTAACTTGTGGTGGTCTGGACCTGATTGGTCAAAGATCCCGGTCTCAGATCACGAGTCCAAGATTGCTACCTCAGTCCCATGTACAGTTGTGGGAATTCCTGGACTCATAGAGTGAACTCCAATGCATGAATCCGTTATAGAGGATTTGGTTTCAAAATTTTCATCAAGTAATAAACTTTTTCGTGTAATTGCATTTATGAAGAGGTTTATTTATAATAGTAGAAATGCTACAAAATTGAAAGGACCAGTCTCAGTACAAGAAATTTCAGAAGCTAGAAAAATTGTTATTAAATTCGTCCAACAAAGGTCTTTTGCTTCAGAAATCGCCCTTTTGCAGCGTGGCAAACCCGTTGCAAACAACAGTAAATTGAAACCTCTCAATGTGTTTTTTGATTCCGAAAATCTATTAAGAGTGGGAGGTAGAATTGACAAAAACATCACTCTGCCCTATGATACTAAACATCCAATACTCATACCTAAAAATCACCCTTTTACATCGACATTAATAAGACATTTTCACATGTATAGTCTTCATGGAGGTGTCGACCTAGTATTAAATCTCATTCGCCAGTCTTACTGGATTCCTGATGGTAGATCCACTGTGAAAAAAGAGCTTCGTAAATGTGTCACTTGTGCCAAAGTCCAACCGACCCCAATTCAACAAATGATGGGTGACTTACCCAGTGCAAGAGTCAATCCTTGTAGACCCTTTCAACATGTCGGAATTGATTATGCAGGTCCTATAGAAACTAAGTGTGACCATAAACGGAAGGGTACCAAATTTAAATCTTATATATGTCTTTTTATCTGCATGTGCACCAAGGCAATTCATCTTGAATTAGTAACTAGTTTATCTACCGAGCATTTTTTATATGCCCTACAAAGATTCATAGGGCGTCGAGGCTATCCTACTGACATTTACTCCGATAACGGACGCAACTTTGTTGGTGCCCATGCCCATTTGAAGAAACTCGTGACACTTTCAAAAAACAACACTATTCAAGACTTTGTCGCAAATAGACAAATTCATTGGCATTTTATGCCACCTTACGGGCCTAACTTTGGCGGCCTATGGGAATCTTCCATTAAATTGGCTAAACGCCATTTAATTAAAGCGTGTAAAGACAGTTGCCTATCGTTTGAGGAGTGTGCTACGATTCTCACAACTATTGAGTCTTGCTTAAATTCACGACCCTTAGTCCCACTTTCCACCGAGCCCAATAATTTCTTAGTACTTACACCAGGACACTTCTTAATTGGGGCTCCGCTTCTTCAACTTCCTGAACAATCTTTTAACCAAACTAATCCATTTTGTACCAGTTTTTCTTCCAGATGGAAACTCCTTCAGCAGATCAAAAGGTCCTTTTGGAGCACCTGGGCAAAGTCTTATTTGACTTCACTCCAGTCAAGAGAAAAATGGAAGAGTGGTAATACACATCTGCAACCTGGTCAGCTAGTCCTGGTGTTGGAACCTTCTATTCAGCCAGCTCAGTGGAAGTTAGCACGCCTTCTGGAAGTCCATCCGGGTGAGGATGGAATTATTAGAGTGGTAACTCTGAAGACGCCATCGGGAATAATCAAGAGACCTGTAAATAGAATTGCCAGTCTGCCATGCTCAGCCCCCCCCGGAGGATGTCGGGGAGGAGAGAATACGATGCGCAGAACAGAACTCTTGTGTGACGGGACGGAGCTGATTGAGTCAGTCTTTCATTCGAGTCGAGAGAGATGCGATGCATCTTAAAAACAGAAAACAAACTTATTTAATATAATAATACTTATTCGTCATTATTCGATTCAAATAACATAAGTTATGATTGTAACAATAAATCGTTTGTAGTGAGTAGATATTAGATGTCAGAGTCTATGTATTTGCAGTTTTAGTTTTACTAATCCCGGGAAATCTGGCAGAGAGGGTAAGTAGATTTAAACTTATTCTCATTTGATTAATATGCATGTTATTCTTATTTGTGATAGAGTAAAAGTTGCAGAATTTGAATTTAAAATAAATTCGTTAGAATTTCTTAATCCGAGATTCTAAATTTAATCAACCCTAATTCTAAATTCATAAATTGATACTTAGTCGAAATTCTTTAGTGGCTTCAAAGCCAGCCGGTATTCAGAGTACCGAGAATGCGAACAAGAGGTGATGATCAAAACATGTATCCGATGGAACCCCATACTGTCACTCCAGGTGATGGGTTACAATGACGATGTCGAATGCCAGTTGACAATGCGCATTATTCACAATACCGTTAATACGGATGAGGCAATCTTGATACGGGAAACAGGACTAAGATTTGCTTGAAAGGCGACGTAATGTCGCTCCTGCATTTAGGTTCGTTGTTGATCATGATCACACACATTAAATGCGCTCACGTCAGTGATGCAACTTTTAGGGTAACCAAAGTTTTGGTAGCCGAATACTGATTCATCACCTGGTGCGATGGTATGTGGTACCATTGAATACACGTTTCAGTTACATATTATTCTCATTTCCGGCAGTCTGAATGGTGACCATTTACATTTCTAATGAGTTAAGTCCGGTCGCTGTGCCATATTTTTGAGACCTCCGTAGTGTAATATTCCAGCAATACAGTGCACTACTGCAAGTTGGTCGTATTGTCCGTATCTTCCTTGATGCAGAATGTGTTCGATAGTTGCGCTAGTCAGCGCGCTCTCTTGATCTCGCACCAATGAAGATGACTGTTTAATCGTTTAAAAACGACTGGCATGCTACCACTCAGCAATAACTACGGTCGATGAACTATGGCATCCTGTTGAAGTTTCACAAAGTGCTGTACCCTTACATGTCATACACTCGCTATTTGATTCAATGCTTAGACAGATAAGTGCTGTTATTGCTCACAGAGGTCTACGCTTATGCACTGTTTTCTCAGTATATATTACTCCAAATTTCCTGAAATTTTAATCAATTGTACGTCCTTCTATAATGTGTATGCCCAATAAATATCATTTTGATGTTTGAATTCCTTCTTGGTCTTGCATTTTGGATAGCCATCACTGGAATTTTATTAAGGTCCTGAGACATCAGTAAATTTTATGTAAATAGGCTATTGTCAGTAAATGGATTTTTTTCCCCCTCCACTTCAGAACAAAAGTAAACGGCTGATAGAGGGGTGCTGAGCACTCGGCACACTCTTTGAAGATAAATGCATATTTTGTGATTGTGCCATGATCACTTAGACAGTAAAAATTGCATATTTTATTTAATTTTAGATGAATTATAATATTATTTTAAAATAGCTAAAGACGTCGGGTTAAAATATTTATATTAATTGTTATTAATGTAAGTATTTATTATTATGTTTGGTTAAAATTTACATCCATTCATGAAAATTTTCAAACTGCAACTAAACAACATTTATTTATTTATATGTATATTTTAGCAGTCACATAGGAGTAATAATCATTTTTCAGTTAAGTTGAAATTTCGGAGTTATAAGAATCTTTTCTTACTAAATTTGATTAAAACATCAGAGTTTTAAAGTAACAAATATTTTCAAACAAATTAAATGCAATGGAAAATTTTAATTTTTCTATGGATAAGTGAAAAGTAAACGTTAAAAAGGGCTAATTGCATTTTTACGAAATAATTCAAAAATTTAAACAGAGCAGCGCATGTAACAATTTAAACAAAACAAAACAAGATAAAATTTGAAAAACTTTGAATATAGCCATTGTTCGTTTCAAAAACTGACAAATTTTCTCTACATTATTTTGTAAACTTATTAAACATTTTTATGATTGTTAGTATAATACTACAAATTTAATATTTTAAAGCAGTTGTTTTCTATTTTATCATATCCTAACATTTAACACTACACTACAATTCTTAATATACTGCCCATTGTTCATGCCATATTCATTTCTTCTGTTTTAAAATTTTCGTAGATATCCAGAATTTTCAATAACGAAACTATTTTATATACACTGGTTCTCATAATTATAAGGACACCTGTTTTTCTATATCAACTAAACACTGAACACTATTATTTAAACAAACGTATTTTTTATTAATTTGAATTTCATTAATAGACTATATTTAAAAAAAATATATAGTTTTTCTATTTTAAAAAACTTTAAATACGGACAAAAAGATGATTTTTCAGGTGTTCATAATTATAAGGACAGATCGAATCTTAGTAATTTTTTTTCAGTTATTCTTTAAATTAATATTTTATGGGGTCTCGTTTTAGGGTGAAACAGTCAGAAATTTTCTCTGGTGTATATATATATATACATTTTTTTTTTCTTTTAATATTCAGTTTCAATACCATTTCATAAAGCATAGATGATATTCTGAATACATTTAAACTATTTAAAATTGCTTTCTACTTGCATGCACTTTTATAATATGATAAGTTAAGGTTTTTTTTAACATTTAGGCCACGGGAAAGGCAATAATACAGAAGTTTCTTTCTTCAAAATATTTCCTATTGCTCTAGAAGTAGAGCAAAAATGTAAGTCTTGTTGAAAAAAATATTATTACCCCCCAAAATCTAACAAAAATCTAAGAATTCCATGTTTAAAATTTGCGGATATTCTCTTGATGTTCATAATAATAGAAATAATTACTAAATTCATTCTGCCTTCAGTAGGAAACTCCCCAGAGCACCATAGATCCACCTTTAAAATGCCCGATTCATATCTGCCATTAAAATTCTGCTCTGTCTTTCGCTATCTTCAGATCGTGCCAGTAACTCTTAAAACCATTTGATTAATCAAGAATAAAATGTTTTTCATCCGAAAATGCAACATTTTACCATTTAATATTGTCTTTATTCAACTTTAACACAGACGTTCTTTCCCCCATTAAATGCTTATTGGTTTTTACACGTTTTTTATTTATTTTAACATATTATTAAGTATTTTAACCATGCATAAATGTGGACCCTAACCTTTCGTTAAAAATTATGAGCAAATGCAGCAGCAGTCATTATGAGCAGAACAGTAAGAGGGATTATGAGTCTTCGATCGCTGTAAAACAACTCTGATTTTGCATCAGATCTCTCTCCTATCGAACCTGCAGTTCAACGTTTCATCACATTTCCTTCAGCAATTTTAGATCTTCGAATTCCATTAGAAATTCGGCAGATTGGAATTATCCTTCCACTTAATAAACACATTTATCATACTTCACTACATAAACGTTCTTTTTTTCGAGGAATTATCAGTAATGTCCGTCCGAGACAAATTGAAGGCTTATATATGAATTAATCTAGCCCAGTAGTTAACAAATTCGCATTTCAACTGTAATTTATCCGCTAGTAAGTTAAATAAAACGAAAAAATCTTGATTGTCCCTATAATTATGAACATCTAAAAACGTGGAGAAAAAAAATATTTTGCATTATTTTTCATTGATTTTGTTTCACATTAAAAAAAAGTTATAGCAGTTTTGGTTTTTAGAATACTAGATATATTAAGTGCACTTTGTATAATCTTGTTCACAATTATTTTTACATTAGTTATTTCAAAACATAAAGTTTACTTATAAGTATGAGTGTATATACGTATATAATTAAATATATAAATATATACATTGCGTGTAAAAATAATTTTCAATATTTTTCCTAAATAATGGAAATTGAAAAGCACCAAGAAATTTTTAAATTAATTTGAAGGATAACAAATAAGCCTAATTAATTTAGAAACATACCTCGTTGATCGAAGAAAAGTGCCATCTGCGAGAAGCCTTATAACTCTATTTGGCTGTGCAAGATTAAATACCATTCCACGCTTCGTATTGTCAAAAACTAAATCTGGTACCCACATGTGATCCACAAGAGAAGTCGGAAAATTGAAATATGCATCAATATTGGATTGAAAGCCACTGACGTTCAAACGATGATCTTTCCAAAATTCTCCTAGATAAATTTGTAAGCTATATTCCTACATGATATATGAAAAAGTTTAAAACGATTAAATGTTTTAAAAAGTATTTTTAAGCATAATTATATGAAAATATGCATTAGCTATAAATGTTAAATATAGGAAATAAATAAATATATTTGTTAAATATAGGACAATGTCTTAAAGGGCAGATGATAGGGATAAATCTACCATTGAAAAAAGCTTACTAATTGTGCGACTGAATGCTAGTAGATTATGCAGATGTACATTCAAAGATCTTAGAATGATAGATCATAGATGATAGAGTGATCTTAGAATGACATCTAGAAGTAAATGCATGTATTTTCTTCTTTAGATTCATAATTGTTAATGTTCCTATAAAACTTACAGATAAAAATTTTATGTATTCTCAGTGAATTATCAGACTGTGTATATGGAAGGATTCCTAATCATACAAATGTCAATTCGATGAACGTGTGAATGAGTGCATGGATAGATCTCGTAAAGTACGTACTTACAAGGTGTCCGAAATTAAGCAATTCTATTTTAAAGTTGTTTACAGACGAAACCATTGGGGAGAAAGTTACGAAATTTTGTGTAGGTCATAATGAAGGTATGGGAATATGTTTGAGCGAATAATAATAATAATAATAATAATAATAATAATAAATCAGGTCAAATTTTCGCCACCAGGGAACGTTTTCTAATTAATTATACCTTTAGCATATATTTATGATAGTTTACAAATTTTATTACAACAAGACATGTTCAACATGAGGGCCATCGTTGTCAGCTACCATCTGGAATAGTAAGATATCATGTTGTACAGCTGACCGCAGTGCGTTTGGAGAAATGTCACGAACATGTTGTGAAATGCTGTCTTTAAAATCAGGTAGAGTTCTTAAATTATCACAACTTACCAGAAACTCCCCCAAAGCCATAAGTGGCGTGGACTGACATCTGGGGATCCACGGATCAGGAAGTGTGTAATTCATTAAAAGATGCCCCCTGGTGTCGAAATTTTGAACTATTTTCTTTTATTCACTCAAACAAATTTTGGCCGGCCCCTTCATTATGTCCTATACAAAATTTTATAACTTTCTCAACAATAGTTTCGTCTGTAAAGAACTTTAAATTAGGGTTCTTTAATTTCGAACACCCTGTATATCTTTAAACGTTCACTTGTATGAGCGTTTTTTTACTATGAAAATTAAGACCGTTTCATCCAAGGAGACTGAAAGAATGGAAAGTAAACATTTCATTCTCCTTGCAGAGTTTTTTGTTTTCATGAATCCAATTCTAAAAAAATTAAATAAAAAATAAAATAAATTAAATAAATAAATGAAAAAAAAAAGATGTGCGGTCGGGGGACTCCCGTCAGGAACGAAGCTCCTTTTGCCTTTTCTCCAATTCCGAATTTGATTTGATATAGAAATCTAGATTGTTTATTCTCTCTCTCTCTAACTCACTCACTATTTTATTGTTTATTTTCTATCTTATTAAAAAAATACTGAAATAAAAAATATATTTTTTTTAATGCTATATTCTATCATGATAATTATTGGCTTATGATAACTATAATAAGAAACACATGTTTGAGATTCTATTTTGTTTAAGTATCTCGAAAAAACAGCATCAATTATATTACAGTATTTTGTTGTGAACTGCTGTGGATCATTATTAAAACTTAAATAAATATATCTGATAAAAAGGATGTAAGTTCTTCAAATTTATCTTTATTATTGAAATTAATGCTGAAATCGCCAGCCGATATATGTGGAGGTTTATGAAAATTTTGTTTAACCCTTTGTATCCCACCGGGATTTTAAAGTCCCACCAAAAGAATTCCTCAATGTAGTCTAAATTTACTACAGGATTTCATTGGAACTTCATAGTCCCTATAGTTTAAGCTTTCCCTATAGTTAAGCTATAGTTTAAGCTGAATTTAATATGAGATGTTTCTCATGCAGCAAAGAAACATAATAAAAAAGTTTCAAACTATTTTTCCAAAAATAAGGTAATTTGGGATATGAAGAGTTAAGTAACTGTTTGAAATATTTTTTATTTTAATTTTTAATGCTTATAATTTGTATTTTAATTAATTGCAATATGTATTTCTTCCAAAAATTTGATATTTTTTTTATTGAAAAGTTATGATTTTTAATTATTTCAGTGGTTATATTAAACATAAATGAACACCTCTCAGTTGCTTTGTTGGCTACATTTATTCGTACCCTGCTTTTACTCCTATTTAAAAAATATATTTATATATATTACCTTTGAAATAAATTTATGAATAAATATAAGATTTATTGTTTTATGGAGGGAAAAACTTGGAAATGAAAGGGTTAGGTAACGTAGAACCTTCCTCAGTATATTCTAATAGCGATCGATGAATAAATATTGTTATATCTTCAAGCTTTTGATTTGGGGCTATATACACTAAGGGACAAAAAAAAAAAAAAAAAAAAGTCACACTTGTATATTTTCCAATTTTTTTTTCTGCAATCGCCAATTTATTGCTGTAAAAGTAAATTTTCGAAGAGATTTTATTACGTTGTTTTTCATGTACAAGTTGGGATTGAGACAAGTATTAGAAACAAGATGAAGTTGTTCGAAAAATTGAAATTTTAGAAATAATTCCAAAAATGGCATGTAGAAGGCAATTAACGATAGCACAGAAAATATTAATTTTAGAGAGAAAATCAAATAATAAACATTTGAATCACACATATATGAACAGTAAATCCTTGTATCAAAATATACAATTTTATCAACTTACTTTTTTAATTTGTATTACATACAATTGTTGCAGTTTCTATTTATTGAATTTACATTGCAAAATTTCATTAATAAGACAATGTAACTCGCGTATGATTTAAAACGTAAATAACAAATGTGTCTTAATAAATTTTCCACGTGTTTAACATTAAGGTTATACAGCCGGCTGCTCACGATGCTTGTCTATTCGAAACAACAACGTTCAACGAGGATTTGACGACGAGAAAGGAATTCTAAAATAAACTAAAGTAATGAATATCAGAACACTAGACCCTCACTCTGGGTCTCTGCGTTCCTCCTTAGGAACCGTAACTAGGGAGCAAAAGTAGAAATTGCTGGGTTTCTTCTTTAAGGCGAGAGAAATTCAAATGGAGGGAGCGTAACGCATTTTCGTTACGTGATGATTTTTGCCAGTTAACTCCTAACGTGATCCGCTTCGTTAAAAAAAAAAAAAAAAAAAAAAAAACGTTTTTCTCGTTACAAGCCACACAATTGTCCCACAGTCATGTAATTGTTGTTATTACACATACGTCAAATGAAATGATTAACATACATATATTCCATAAAGATTCATAAAGTTATTTATTAGTTTCATTTGCAATAATGTGTTATTAAGTGTGTTCCTATTTATTTTTTCAGTCTCATATAAATTTATTTTTCATCCTTTTATTTAACTTGTTTGCTCGGTCTGAGTCAAATCTTGCAGAAAATTTTTAATCTACTGTCGCTGAACTTATTTTCCTCACATTTTACACACGTGTTTACAGTCGATGACAATAAAATGTTAAAGACTTTTCAGGGATTTATCTCACAACAGGCAGGTTACAAGGACAAAAATCTGTCATCTTATGCCAAATATTGCGATTCCTTTTAAATCCCTTCTGCCAAAGATACATAGGATGTGTCTAATCGCTTTATTGTTATGTGATGATATCTTGTACAGTTATCTGGAATGTTAACTCATCTTTGCAAAGGCATTTAATTTAACTGTATGCAGTCAAGTGACTCAAATCTATGAAAATAGTACTTTGTAGTTAAACAGAAAAAAAGAAAAAAGAACAAGAATATTTTGTTTTCTTACCATAGCTCCATCATCAATCTTGTCAATATCCATTACGCCTAGTTGTAAATAAACATGAGCAGGACTGCCTGAAAAAATATGTTAATAAACTATTGTATTAGATTTTGATTTTTGTTATGAATTTAATAAATACATGCACTTTGGATAAGTTTTCTCAGATATTCTTCAATAATTAGCTTTTGATTTATAAAAGCAATAATGATAGATTAAAAAGTCATTTACAGAGGTTCAGCACACCTTCAGTTATTAATTATTTTAAACATGACCTTTTGGCCCTAAAGGTAAGAAATATTTTCGTATAGCTTTGCTAATTTAATTGAAACTGTCCTCGTCCTTAGTTCATAGTTTTTACGTATTAAAAAGGTGTTTTAATGGTGTGATATTGTGTGGGATAACGTCTGTGTTAAGCTTTTAGTTTAGTTTTGGGCGCCGCTCTGCAATATTTTTTTTTTCATATTATGGCTCATGACACCGGTGTCAACAGCATAAAGTGTATTCAGAACCACTAGGAACATGCACGCCTGAACAGGGATTCGAATCCGGCAACTAGACGCTAAAGGCCAGAGCACTAATAATCCAGTCTATGCTAGGAATCTATACCTAAAGGAGGGTGCCTTACTTTTTTTTTATGTTCAAACTTGTACACATAAAGGGAATTTCATTCAATCTACCGCCATCGACTGGAACCGGTGTGTTACAGGTGTCTGTTGGTGTTCTTCTGTAGAAAAGTATTGGGATAATGACCTCTGTACACAGACAGAATAAATTGTTTATACCAGAGATTGATTTGTTAAAACTTAGTAGACCATAATAGACAATTTAATTGAGCTGTGTTTATAGTAAAAAGCAATTAGAAATGATATGTCTGGTTTAGGTATATTCTAGAAATCAATTTATTACTATGTATTTGAATGTTTGTTTTAACACTCTAATTCAGTTTTAAATTAATTTTTGATGTAAATCACCTTTTGAAAGATTTATATAGTTTCGTTTTATTTTGTAACTCGTGTTGTGAACATTCTCTTTTTTAATTAAAATTAAATTGAAAAAAAAGAAATGCTAACGTGATCCTTATCTATTGATGTTTACTAGCTTTCTAACTTGAAGAAAAGTTTCTATTTGCAAATGCCATTAGAATTCAGTTTTTTAATTATTTTTTGATGTAAATAATTATTTGAAAGATTTATATAGTCTTGTTTTTTTCTGTAACTCTAATTAAATAAAAAGTATCAATATGGTCCTTATCTATTAATGTCTAGCTTTCTAACTAGAAGAAAGGATTCTATTTGCAGATTAGAACATGGATTACAAACTCAAGAAAAAAGAAGAAAATGAATTACAGTGTGTCCGTAAAGTCATGGTACACTTTTGACCTGCCACAGAAAATCAACGAAACAGGATAAAAATGTGAAATTCAATAAAAGGAACGAATCTAATAGATAAATCAAGAGAAAGTAAAACTCTCCAAGTTTCATACCTATTCAATACAGGTCGGTGTGACCTCCATTTGTCATCTTACACAAACCTAAACGATATTAAAACTTTTCTCACACACGGTTAAGGACGAATGGTGCCACAGAGTGAATAACATCTGTGATTCTTTGTTTTAAATTATTAATGTCGTCGATGCGTTCACTATACACATGTTGCTTCCCATGACCCCAGATATAAAAGTCTAAGAACAAATTACACTTTCCTTTGTACCGTCCACATCTCGACTGGCGTGAGCGTGGGTTGATCCCGCTGCACAATTCGCGGTGTTGCGTCATCACCAGTGTGCACACATGTTTGCACATCATATTATGGAAACTTGAAAAGTTTTCCTTTTATTTGGGTAAAAAATTCACACTTTTATCTTGTTTTGTTTCTTTTTATTTGGCTGGTTAAAAGTGCACCATGATTTTACGAAAATAATCTATAAATGTAAATGAAGATTATCATAGATATCAATAAAGCCTTGCCTTTACTAATATTAAAACCTTGAAATGTAGAATATTATTTAAACGGAAATATAGAGGCATCTTTCGTAATAAAAAGTGACAACTGGACAGGAATTTCCTCAGGTGCAAGAACACGTGGAAAACGGTGGGATCCATGTATTTCCTGAGATCCATCATGAAACTATAGAGCGGTTAGTGAAGCATCTTCCAGGTAAATTTTTGCAGCAGACGTTTTGTGGATTTCGTCGTTGCCATTAATATTAATATTTATTTCTGCACTCGGTGGCGCATTCTTAGCGCTTTATTAAACAAAAGGTGAAAAACAATTAATCATTTATTCAAAACCAGAAGTAATGAAAATGATGAGCTTACCTTTTTCTGTTCTGAGGAGTTGGCTGTCCCATGAACAAGTCGCTTCTTCTCAACATTTTTCATTTATTATTATTATTATAATTTATGTCTTCTCTGTTAATTAATGATATAATTAGTATAAATTGAAGAAACGCCATTGACACCATCTTAGTCTTTTTGCTAGTATATTTAATGAAGAAAAAAGAAAACAAAAGTAAAATAAAAAAGCGAGCGAGAATTAATCTCACTATACATAATAAGACGTATAAACGAACTAACAACAGAATCTATACTGATCAAAACATGTAGATGTAAAGAGTCACGTGGAAGTTCTAAAAATAGATTTTTACCCCTTGAAAGAAAAGGGAATGATAAATCGGGAGGGTGGAAACAGATACACTTTTGTTCTTATTATAATGTTCGTTTTTCTTCACGGAACACATTTTTTGGAATAAATAAGTCTTTTCGAGTTTGTAATTTTCTGTCACCCCTCCTCAAACGAGGAATAGTGTCTTAGTTCCAAATTGTCTCGGTGTTTCAGGAAAATTGGCTTAGGAGTCGGTTTGGTCAACACGTCTGCAGTCATTAATTTACTCTGCAGATATTGTAGAGAAATAGTCCCATTTTCACACAGGTTCTTCACGCTGTGGAAACGAATGTCTATATGCTTGGAGTGTGCTGTGTGTTTGGGTGATTCGATCATTTTGATTGTAGACTGGTTATCGTCGAATAATCTTATGGGCAGTTCCTGTGGTAAGTCAAGGTCCTCTAATACCCTGGTCAGCCATAATACCTCCTGGCCAGCATTTGCGGCTGATACAAACTCTGCTTCTGCAGAAGACAGAGCTACACACGTTTGCTTTTTCGATATCCACTGAATTGGTGTTTTTCCTACTAAGAATAGATTTCCTGTCATCGATTTGCGATCAGATTTATCACCGGCCCAATCGGCATCGGCGTAGCAGGTCAGGATAGGTTTTTCCTTTCCACTTATAACCAAATTTAATTCTTCGGTCGTTTTTAAATAACATATGATCTTCTTCGCAGCATCCCAGTCTTGCTGCCTGGGCTTCTCGTTGCGTCTACTCAGAATATTGACAGCTGCTGCAATGTCAGGTCTAGAGATAGTAGCAATGTATAATAGGGATCCGATGGCTTGTCTGTATTTTGTATTGTTGTTTAGTAGATTATCGTCGGAGGCATTATCCAGATAACCAGGATTCATAGGTATATTTGTGGGCTTAGCGTTTTGAAGATTGAATTTTTCCACTAGTTCTTTAATTTTAGATCTTTGGTTTATAAAGTATTCTCCTTGTTTAGATTTTTGTATATTAATGCCGAGGTAGTAGCTTATTTCCCCGAGATTTTTGAGCTCGTATTTTGCACTAAGTTTTTCGATAGTTTCTTCTATTTATTGGTCCGACCCTGATATTAAAAGGTCGTCCACGTAAATAATTATATGTGTGGGATCTGTTTCATCTTTCCTAAACAGGCAGGCATCTGCTGTGCTTTGTGCAAAACCCAATTCTTTTAGAGTTTCACCGATTTTCAAATGCCATGATCTGGCGCCTTGCTTAAGACCATAAAGGGCTTTTTCTAATTTCCATACTTTATTTTCGTTTCCCGGTGAAATATAGCCTTTAGGCTGTTCCATGTATACTATTTCATCTAAGTCTCCATGCAGGAAGGCAGTTTTAATATCAATATGGTGAACCTGTCTGTTTCTGTGAGCAGCACTGGCTAAAAAAGCTCTAATTGTGCTATGGGATACCACCGGGGCAAAAGTTTCGTGAAAGTCTTCGCCATATTTTTGGCTGAAGCCCTTCGCTACCAATCTTGCTTTATATTTGGCTATTTTGCCTGAGGAGTCATATTTGACCTTATAAGTCCATTTGGACCCAATTACTTTTCTTCCTGGTGGAGGTTCTACCAAAGTGAATGTTTTGTTTTGGATTAAGGAATTCATTTCTTCCTGCATTGCGTTTAACCAGTTCTGTTTTTCTTGTGGGTTTGTTATGTTGAGAAAATCATTATAATCTTTAGGTTCATTAGCCTCAAAGTTTTCTGCTAAGTAAATAAGCCTTTCGGGAGGTACACCTTTATTGTGTCTATTTGACCTTCTCAAGGTGTCATTTGTGTTGTGTTCACTAGTGATATTTTGATCTGGTGAACTTATGTCAATTTTGACAATTTCGCGCCCTATGTACGATTCTGTGTCGGAGTATTCATTTGTATTATTTTCTGAGAGTAATTTTATTTCATTGTTTTCTCCTGAATTGTTTGTAGTATTTTCAATGAATTTAACTGTTCTTGCAAGTATTACGTGGTCATTTTTCAAGTAGATTCTATACGCTTTAGCGCTGTTATCATAGCCGACAAAAATGCCTTCTTGGGCTTTGTCATCTAATTTACCCCGTTTACTTTTATGAATGTAAGCATAGGCTTTACAGCCGAAAGTTTTTAAGTGATTTAAATTTGGTTTGCTACCATGCCATAATTCGTAAGGCGTTTTTGTAGTGGCTTTTGTAGGTAGTCTGTTTTGGAGGTAATTGGCAGTGTTTAAAGCTTCTCCCCACAATTTTTTGTCTAAGTTAGCTTCTGATAAAAGTGTACGTGTCATTTCGATTAGTGTACGATTCTTTCTTTCCGCAACCCCATTTTGGGCTGGGCAATGTGGTACGGTGAGCTGATGGTGGATACCATTTTCTTTAAGAAACTCTTCTACATTTTTGCTCATGTACTCACCACCATTATCTGACCTTATTGTTTCTGGTTTCTTTCCAAATTTGTTTGTGGTAAAATTGACGTATTCTTTTAATTTCTCGATTACTTCGCTCTTTTTACTTAGAAAATAAATCATTGTATACCTAGAATAATCGTCAACAAAAGTTAAGAAATATGATTTACCACCTATTGTTGGTACCTGAATAGGTCCGCAAACATCGCTATGTACTAATTCTAGTATTTGTTTTCCCCTATTTTCTGCAATTTTTGGATACGGGGTGTCAGTCAGTTTTGTTTTGATGCAAGTTTCGCATGTTATCTCGTGTTTGCAGTTATTGATTTTTATTCCCAGAACTAACTGATTTTTGTTTAGTTCTTTAATGGAGTTGAAATTTTTATGTCCCATGCGTTTATGCCATAGAGTAATACAGTTAGGATTTTGGCATTCTTCAGTCAGGTATGTGTTATATTTGTTTATTGGCATGGGGAAATTTAACTCATATAAGTTGTTATTTTTTGTACCCTCTAAAATTGTTTCATTTTTCATAGTGATGTAACACTTTTGTTTAGTGAATGTGACTTTACAGCCATTTTGGGTGGCTTTGTGTACAGATATTAAGTTTGCCTTTAATTCTGGAACATATAAAACATCCTTTAGTGTTAGTTCCCTTTTTTGTTTATTTGGATCTAGGTATTCAATTTTTATTTCTCCTGAACCAAGTGAAGTGAGGGTGTTACCGTTTGCTACACATACTTGCGATTTTTGTGACTCATCTAAATTAACGAAAAGGTCTATATTGTTGCTTATGTGCGATGAGGAACCACTGTCAATTATAAAGTTGTTCGTCATTGTGTTTTGAGTCGTGAAAGCCATTTGTTTTGTTTGTGATGTTATTTGCTTCATTTGTTTTGAATGGCTTTGTTGTTGTGTATGTGTGTGTGGCAACTCATCATTGTGTGTCACTAACTGTGAGGAATTGGTTGTTCTGAATTTATTTCTAAATTGTTTGTTTTTAGTGTTATCAGCATTTCTGTTTTTCAGATGCCAGCACTCCGATTTATTGTGGTTTGTTTTCCTGCAGTACGTGCAGTATTTATTTTCCTTTTTGAAATTACTATTATACTGTTGTTTTTTATTTATATGAAAAGCTTTAGAAGAATTTGTATTGTTTTCAGAGACGTCTTTTCGACGATTGAATTCATCTAGCAATTTGCTGCTAACATAGTTAGGTGTGAGTTCATTTTCAGGGCGAGCTTCAAGGGCTATAATCAAGGTTTCATAACTTTTGGGTACGGAGCATAGTAACAGTGCAGAAATGTGCGCGAATTTAATTTCTTCCCCGATTGATTTCAATTTATCTATGATTTCCAACATTTTATTTATGTGGATTTGCATATCGCCACCTTCTTCTAGCTTCGTGCTATATAATTTTCTCAATAAGTATAATTTACTACTTAAGTTCGTTCTTTCGTGGATATCACGCAATTTATTCCATGTTTCTAGAGCTGTTTGGCATTGTTTGATGTGGACGATTTGAGCGTCATCAATGAACAAATTTATGATTGCTCGCGCTTTATTGTCTTTTTTTCGCCATACATCTGTTATAGGATTTGGCGGGTCATCTGTAATAACCTCATATAATTCATCCTTCATAAGATACATTTGCATTTTAAACTTCCAAACTGAATAATTTTCAGAATTTAGTTTCTCAATTGTTGGACTTTCCTTAAAGGATGCCATTTTCTGATTTCTTTTTATTTATAGTGAATACTATATCTTTGAGATGAATTTATTTTGTTTTGTTTTTATGATATTATTAATTCTTCAATTTTTCAGAAAACAGGGTTTCTTAATTTTCTTAATTCAAAAAAATGTACGAATGCATTTATTTCATATTCTTAATATGATTTCAAACACTGAATATACTTTTGTTTTACTTTAAACAAAAATACTTTTGTTTTGTTAAATAATAATATTATTTAATATTCACGTTTTATTTTCATATTAATTTACTTTTATATACTTTTCCCTTTATCTTTGGGACAGCCAGACAATTTATAATCTAGGTAAGCTTTAATATGTTCATTTAAGAACAATAGTAACAATAATAAATTGTTTAGTTTTTTTTTTCATCTATTTAATAATCCTATCAGGCACATAATCTAATATTAATATTTATTTCTGCACTCGGTGGCGCATTCTTAGCGCTTTATTAAACAAAAGGTGAAAAACAATTAATCATTTATTCAAAACCAGAAGTAATGAAAATGATGAGCTTACCTTTTTCTGTTCTGAGGAGTTGGCTGTCCCATGAACAAGTCGCTTCTTCTCAACATTTTTCATTTATTATTATTATTATAATTTATGTCTTCTCTGTAAAATAATGATATAATTAGTATAAATTGAATTAACGCCATTGACACCATCTTAGTCTTTTTGCTAGTATATTTAATGAAGAAAAAAGAAAACAAAAGTAAAATAAAAAAGCAAGCGAGAATTAATCTCACTATACATAATAAGACGTAAAAACGAACTAACAACAGAATCTATACTGATCAAAACATGTAGATGTAAAGAGTCACGTGGAAGTTCTAAAAATAGATTTTTACACCTTGAAAGAAAAGGGAATGAAAAATCGGGAGGGTGGAAATAGATACACTTTTGTTCTTATTATAATGTTCGTTTTTCTACACGGAACACATTTTTTGGAGTAAATAAGTCTTTTCGAGTTTGGTAATTTTCTGTCAGCCATTGAGCGTTGTCATGGTCAACTCAACATCAGCATTGAGCATCCAAAAATGTTTTATTCTGAAGAGATTGTTGCACTTTCTCTGAAGTTGCACAGTAACGTTCGGCGTACATCGTAGTACCCAGAGCCCAGTTTACCTACTTAAGGGCCCGGGGCTGTGATAATAGCGAAGCCCCCTATAGTATTTTGTGAGCAGGAGAAGATTTATAAGCCATAACTAGGATATGACGAGGCGTTTCATTTTAAACACATAAAATTTAATAAATGACTATGACAATTACAGTTGAAAAATACAAGTAACATGAACGACTACATTTTTGAGACTGCGATCTGTTCTAGCAGAGATAAACGTAAAAAGGAATGAACAGATCAGTGACTGGACGTGACGTCCTTTACCAACAGTCCAATAGATTAAATCAGGAATACAATGACGAAATACACCACAACTCTCCTCCCCTTAATTCCGTATACCATACCTGATGGGAGGTTTTCTTACTCTAGATGATCTTCTTACAACCTGTTCAGAAAAAGACAAATTAGTGTTTTTAAGTTTTGAATGTTCAGATTTTAGTTCATTATTTACAGTACTGTTGATATTTTTATCACAGTCAATTTCTCCAGGCTTTGTAGACACAGATCTACTGTCGGCTGGCACTGGATCTGGTTTAAAGGAAGGATCGGTTGGCACTGGATCTGGTGTTATTGCAGGCCTCCTACCAGACTTAGATTCTCCATTGCTTTGCAGGTGTGGACTCTTGCTATCGGAAACTATGGGAATATTTCCATCAAGAGTGTTCTTTTCAATTTCACCAGGATTTGTAGTTTCCTCCATTTGTACTCTGGAACCTACACTTTTTAGTTGATCAACGTGTCTTTTCCATACACATGAACCTACTTGAATTTTATAATGTTGTTTACCTAGTCTGGCAATTACTTTACCTATTTTCCATTTATCTCCTGATGTGTAATTGCGTACTGCAACTTTTTCATTTATTTCGAATTCTCTTATCTTTTTCTTGTTAAAAACATTTTTATGTTGTTTGTTTTCAACATAATTTTTAACATTTGGTACAAGCAAATCTAATTTTGATCTGATATTTCTTTTCAGAAATAATGATGCGGGACTCTCCCCTGTTGTAATATGAGGCATTATTCGGTATTGGAATAAAAATTCGTTTAACTTAAATTGGAGATTTCCGGGTTCTGAACTTAAGGATTTAAATCCTTTTTTAATTATTTGGACATATCTTTCGGCTTGACCATTTGTAGAGGGATGATATGGTGCAGTTAAACGATGTTTTATGCCTTTACTTTGTAGAAAATGTTCGAATTTTTCTGAAATGAATTGTGGCCCATTATCAGACACAAGGGACACAGGATAGCCATATCTGGCAAAAAGCGAAGAAAGACAGTTTATAGTGTTCTCAGCCGTAGTATTAGGAACAATGAACACTTCTGTCCATTTACTGTGGGCATCTACTACGATTAAAAACATTTTCCCCATCATTGGACCAAAAAAAGTCTACATGTATTCTGTTCCAAGGTGTTGTAGTAGCCGTTCGGAGTTTTCCGTGGTTTCCTCCGAAACTCGCGTAAATACGGGCTAGGACCCCTTAGAAAGACCCCCACGGAGGGCATTCCCCCTTTAGGCCTAGGACACTTCAGGAGTCAATCGGCCTTAAATCCTACAACCAACCAACCAAGGTGTTGTAGGCCATTCCCAGTGATGATTTTCCATTTTAGGAGGATTATGTTTTAATTTAATACAAACAGAACAGTTATTTGCTAAATTCTCAATGTCTTTATCAATACCTGGCCACCATACAAAACTACGTGCCAGTGCTTTCATTTTTACTATGCCAAAATGGCCAAAATGCAAATCTTCCAACACTTTTTGTCTATGAACAGTAGGAATTACAACACGATTCCCTTGTAGTATGCAATTATTTAGTATAGAAAAATCCTGTTGTTTATGTCCAAAAAGTAAGTAATTTGGCATCTGTGTGCCTGATATTAAATGTCGGTACATTTCTTTCAATGTTGGATCTCGCTTAGAACTTGCACATAATATCTTTGTATTTAACGGTAACGATGTGATTTGATGAATAAATAAACAATCGGATTCATCAAGGTTGCCAAATAAATTTGGTGACAAAGTTGGTGACACTTTTTCTGGTTGTAGCGAATCGGACGACGGCAGCAGTAAGTCTTCACTACGTAATGGAAGACGTGATAGAGCATCGGCATTTCCGTGCTCTGCAGATTTTTTATATTTAATATCATAATTAAATGTCTGTAAGTATAATGCGTATCTTTGCATTCTAGCTGCCGGAAGTACCGGAATACTTTTTACGGGTGAAAATATGGAAACTAGGGGTTTACTATCTGTATACAGTGTAAATCTCCTACCATATAAAAATTGAAAAAATTTCTTTACACCAAAAATTATTGATAACGCTTCTTTATCTACCTTACTATACCGCTTTTCTGCAGAAGATAAAGTTCTAGAAGCAAAAGCTATGGGTTTTTCGGAGTTATCTGGCATTGTATGCGAAAGTACTGCCGAAATTCCATAAGGAGAAGCATCAGTGGCTAAAATTAAGGGTAATTTAGGATTAAAGTGGGTGAGAATCCTTTCGGAAGTAATTTCCTTTTTAATTGCATTAAATGAATTTTCACATTTTTTAGTCCACTGAAAATTTACATTTTTATGTAATAATTCATTTAGAGGATAAGCAATCGTAGATAATTTAGGAACAAATCTAGAATAGTAAGTTACTAAGCCTAGGAACGCTTTTACTTGAGTTACGTTTTGAGGTATTGGAGCATTTAAAATAGCAGAAATTTTTTCTTGCGTTTTGTGTATGCCATTTTTATCAATATTGTAACCGCAGTATGTAATTTCATCATTCATGAAAAAAGATTTTTCTTTATTTATTTTAAGATTATATTCACGTAACCTTTCTAGCACTTGTTTTAATCGCTCTAAATGTATTTCATCCGTTTCCCCTGAGATGCATATATCGTCAATAAAAACTGAAATACCCTCTATACCTTTTAAAATTTGTTCTACAGTTCTCTGCCATATTGCTGGCGAACTGACAATTCCGTATGGTAATCGCGTAAATTTAAATAAGCCTTTAGGAGTGTTAATAGTAAGTAATTCTTGTGAATTTTCCTCTACCGGTAAATGCAAGTATGCTTGGTTTAAATCAATTTTTGTAAAATGTAATCCACCCCCTAAAGTTGCTAATATATCCTCAATTTTTGGTAGCGGGTATTTGTCAACCTTTAAAAATTTATTTACCGTGACTTTAAAATCGCCGCATAAACGAATTTTCCCATTAGGTTTTACCACCGGAACAATAGGTGTTGACCATTTACTAGTACTAACAGCTTTTATTATCCCTTCATTTTCAAATCTTTCCAATTCTTCATTTATCGCATTCCTTAATGCATACAAAATATTGGTGATGAGTCTTTCTCTAAATGTAATTCAGCTTTAACATTTTTAATTTCACCTACGTTATTTGTGAATAAATCCGTAAATTCATTTAGTAAATTATTTAAATTTTCCGAGATTTGTACTACTTTGTTTACCGGAACAGTTTGTAAATTGTTTGGGAATATATTAAATGTAGTTATCCAATCCCTACCTAGCAATAAAGGAAAATTGTCTTTTTTAACTAAATATAACTTAACATTCCTAGTTTTGTTTTCGTAAGTTACATTTACTCTAACAAATCCCTCGGGCTGGAAAATTTCTCCCGTGGCTGTCTTTAATTGTACATCAGCAGGAAACATTTTATGTTCTGGAAATAATCTCCGAAAACGATTTATCGGTACGGCGGAAATCGCCGATCCCGTATCAAGTTCCATTTATGCTTTAGCCAGATTTTTCCTGTACTTTTAACAGTTTTTTTTTTTTTTTTTTTTCAGTGTACCCAGCTTGTGCCTTCGTGTTTTGCGATTTCTGCAGTGCCATCTTTTGGCGATATGGAAATTTACGTTCTAGATGATCCTCGTATGTCTGATAAAAGCATTTTCTAAAATGATCTACAACTGTTATTCAAAGTATTTTTGAAATTTTCAAATACAGTACCTCTCATCCTCTAGTCAATAATTTGTCTTTATAGTAACGCAGGAAAAAAGGGGATGGCATTTTGAGACAGAAATGTATGTTAGGTAAAATTCTTTTTCAAACATATTTGAAGTAATTTTAGAGACTATCAGAAATGTTCAAATGCAGTACTTATCTTACACAGTAAGCTAATGTAATACATGATGTTTTTCTTTTTCATTCGTTAATAAAAAATGCTGTTTTTATTAATGTTTGAGATTTTTCTTAACACTATACAAAAAAATTAGCCCAAAATTAAGTCTAAAGTTAAAATTCACAGAAAACGGGTAATGTCTTCCTTCGTCTTTTATAGTAGTCCGAGAGAGTTCTGAAACATAGCAGTTTCCGGTTTAGAAATCATATATAGAAAATACTTATACGAAAAGTTATGTGCTTAGAAATATTGATTATAATGGAAATAACTATTAAAACGTTATAGTTTTATGTAAAGAAATTGATATGAGAGAACTTAATATTCATTATTGTTTTTTCAACATTTGCGTTCTTATCAAGTAATTAAATATTTGTAAAATGTATGAATTCAGTAAAGGTACTTAGCAGATGACGACGCTTTCTTTTTTAAAGAGCGAAATTAAATATATAGACAACAGCATAAAAACCAAATTCGAATTTCTGGTAGCATAAAAAAATAGACATGAATATAATCATTTATTGCTAAATATTTCTAGAATCAATGTCAGCTGTTTTTGTAGTGTATTCAACCCTTAAATGTCGAGTGTTACCTTTCGCCAACATACCCAATTTTGTCTTCTAGAGTATTATCAGAATAATATTGATGCTCTAATGCCTCATGTTTGCCGATTAGCAACAAATCGCTTTTTAGCTGTAAACCATAGTTAAAATAAAGTATGATTTTTAAAAGTATTTTTTCCGTTATTTATTTAAGAGAGGAAAGAAGTGAAGCATGTTTTAAAGTGATTTAAAAGTAATCATGCATTTAAAGTTAACCTATTAGCCATTAAATTACGTCACTTAAAAATTAAAAACTAAAAATGTATCTTGAAAGGTAATCTTTAAAACTTCATGTTATACTAAGATGGTTAACCCTTTACAGCGTTCCAACCCTTTAAAGTTGGAATTTCAACAATAAAAGTTGTAGGCTGTCTACGTAGGTCTAAAGGAGTACACAGGTTTAATTTTGTAAAGATAGTACTTACCGTTTTGAATCTGTGGGTGTTCCATCAGCGGGAACACTGCTCCACTAGAGCTCTGAAAAGTTCGTCTAGGAGCATCGCAGTGAAGCGCGTAAATGAGTAGAAGATTTTGCATATGAATTAAAAAACACTGTATTATACCTGTGTAGTAGATTTAGCATGACCCATGATGCATCACGGGGAGGCCTGCTACTCTATACCCCATTCCCCCCCACCCCTTCCCCCGAAAAAAAAAAATTGGTTATATGATTTTTTATGAAATAATTTGATATTTAGAGTTAGTATACATATATACAAGTCCTATGTGCAAAATTATTTACAATTAGTCTGTTTTATAGCTTCATGAAATTTTTGGAAGCACGTCACACTCTTTTGGTAGATTCACAAACCAATATTGCAGGTTTTGCACATGAAACTAGTTTTGTGCGATTGTTTTTTAATAAACAACCAACCCTCCCTCGCACCATCTGATAGCTTGACGTCATTCCCTCCAAACAGAGGAAAACAGAGTACGTAAGCACAGCTGTCTTTTCTCATCATTGTTTTCGGTTGCATAATATGAAAAGCGCTAGTGTTGCAGTGTTCCAGGAGTAGGAACACCTTATTTTATTCAACGATTCCTCGTATGTTTCCTGTATAAAAAATTAAAAATAATATAGAATAAATAATTTAGAGTACAGCCAACGATATAACATAGAAATCTTTTTTCAAGCAATCTTTTTTGTATCACAAAAAAATTATACAATATTTCTTGTAAATACGGGGATTTAAAATAACGCCTCCCAGCTAAATATCATGGATTGTCTTGTGTAGTGATGTCATCTATGAATGAAAAGGAAAGTTCAAAGTAAAAAATAAATCTATTTTCATGTATTTTCAATCGAATTCAACGGTTGGAGAAGCTAGCGAAGTGAGGTGTTCCGTGTAGTGGAACACTGAACGGCAAAGGGTTAAACAATGCGTAATATATAGTATAACCATTAAAAATAAATGTAAAAATTTGTTGTGGGTCATTTGTTCCCTTTTTTCAATCTACAAGATTTGACAGATTGGAAAGAAAAATGCTCAGTTGTTCGTTAACGCATATAATGCATCACTACTCGATTAAAAATTTGCTCCTCCAAAAAATGGGAAGGGGAGAAAGAGTTATGCTGTACAATTTTGAACAATTCGAGCAAGAAACTTGATATTTAATATGAAAATTCTTTATTCAAATTAATATTCACTGCATTATTAAAGGGATCACTTAAAGGGATGAAAATTATATGGGGTAAAAAATGAGTCTGTTGTATAATTTTAGAAACTGCTTAAACTGAGAACTGGATATTTGATATGAACATTCTTCCTTCCATTTCATGTTCGTAACGCTAGAAAAAGTTGTTTCACTCTTTTATAAGGGGCTGAAAAAGGGCTAAAATAAGGTTCTATTGTACAATAGGATACTCTTGATCATTTTTATTGAGTGGTTAACACCATGACCTTCAGGTACCGATTCAAATTCCAGTTCAGGCATGGATAATTTTTCATTCGAATGATCCCGTGTAATAACATATAGTTTAGTTAATGTAAAATGTATGGCCTATAGAAGTTTTGTTTTTTGAATTATTCATTTTCTCCGTCTTCATTTTTTTAAAGAATAACATAGAATCAGTGATTTAGTTACACGATTTTTCCACATAGTATGATTTTGCAAACTTTGTTTCGCCGTTTAATGCCATTAATGAGAACAATGTGAACAAAAGTTTAAAATAAGAATAAAAAGTCAGAAGTTGTTTCACTCGTTTTATTTAATTGGCCATTACTGACATATTTCATGAGGATAAATTGATTCCAGTATAATAGAACGTTTTGAATTAAGTTAAACCATATGCAGCCTGTAAGTAAAACTATGATCTTATATTTAGCTATTTCTTAGTATAGATTTCGGATCTAAAAGAAAGATTGCAAAGTCGTGTTAATATCTATCTATCTATCTATCTATCTATAAATATATACATAAGAGAATTGTACGAAAACATTTCAAATATTTAGAAAATCAAAAAGTTTAATTTTAAGAATACGAAAGTTCACATTTTGATGTGTTTACATGCTTGTATGCAAAAGATCTCGATTGAGTGGAGACCTCATGCACTAATAAAGTGGTGTTAAAAATATATAAAAAAAGAATATGTATATGCATTAGTATGGTTTATTTTATTTAAATATCTGTTTTTTAAAGACACAAAGAAAAATTCTTTGGACTGAAGTGCGATTTGGATTGAAATAATGGACTGGAGTGCGATTTATTTGTAATATGATAGTGTCTAAACGACTTATCCAATTAAACTAAAATTTACAGGATGTTATAGATCACTCTCGCACGATTCATGCAGATTTTGAGGAGTACAGGAATTAATTCTATGCATGGTCTCAAAAATAAATACTTTAACATTACGGAGTATAGACTTGAATTATTTGAAGTGCACTAGCGCCTAACCTCTCTACTCAATTAAGATATAAATTGGTAAGTATATTATAGGTATATTTTTGGGAAAATGTTACAGATTCAATGAGTGTATTACTTAGAGCTTTTCTCTTTTTCCTACCTGTATTCAAAACATTGTGTTCTATTGGCTCAAATATTTAAATTTCGCTTATTTAATATTAAATTGCTTAAAACGTAAAATGTGTAAAACAACATATAATAATTTGATATTGCGATCTCATCATTTACAGACTTTTACAGCGATGCACAAACGAATTTGGATACATTACGATTCATTAATCTGCATACAATTTAGGAAGAATTACTTAAGCACCCTATCGTAATTTCCCCTTTGTTTATTTAAATATTTTTATTATTTAAAATTTATTTAAACAACTGTTACTTACTAAATGTTCGTAAAGTCGAAAGGAGTTAATCCAGATTGTTATTTTCTTGTATTTCGCTGTGCTTGTTTGTTTATATGTAACTAATTTGGAAAATAGATGAAATAAAATTCCTTATTTCCTAAACAAAATGTAGCACAAGTAAAATTTCTTTGCTTTAAAATCTTTAAAATTCATTTTTTACATATATTAGTAACTTTAGTGACATTCGGTGTGTTGTAAATATTTACGCAGTGACGAAAACGCTAATGTAAAAATAATAAACGCAAACTGCAGTTTCAGTAGAGCAAAGCGTACCATCATCGGTGCTGAATGACGAGGTGGATTAATGCTTTTATATATAGATAAGGAAGCGAATTTTAGAGTAGGAATAATATAAGTATTTCTGAAAAAGGAAGTTAGAATGATTGTATCAAATGGTAAGCTTATTTTTGGAAGAGAAGGTATTATATTCTGTGATTGCTCCTGTATAGAATTTTATGCATTTTCTGATTAATGCACGACAGTTAGCAGTATCTAGTATATATATATATATTTCTTCCATGTACGCGATGGGTACGTATATGCATATTACTTACTTTTTTTAGTACAGAATTTCATACATTTTTTCCTATTAAGCAAAATAAGGTAGCATAATTATTTGTTTAATTAATCTTAGGGGAAAATAAAGGCTTAATTTATTTCTATGGATTTCAAAATAGGCGCCCTTTTCAAAAGCGCATTTTCGCCTTGTTTACATTTGGTTTCCACGACAACCGTTTCCGACAGGCATATCGCCGTGGTTGGGGGGAAAAAAGTTTCAAATATTTTATATCTATTTATTTATTTTGAGAAATTAGCAAATTTTGTTTATTTTTATATTTTATGTAAATACATAAATCATACATCATAAATAGCAACATGTAACAATATATTATGTAAATCATAAAAAAATTTCTGATTCATAGATTAATATTTTAAATTCACAAATCTATATGTATTATTAATTATTTTAAATTACTAAAATGTATGTTTTATAAAATTTTTCCATGCTTCAACATTACTTTCTGTCCAGGGAGGTTGAGATTTATCGTAATCATCAGGAAAAACTTCATATTGTCTAAAATAAAATAGAAGGGTTTTAATTTCATATATATTCATTGAGTTCACATACATTCCTTAAAATTATATGATTTTTATCTTTTAAGGAAAAGCTAGAAGAGTTTGCACACAATTAAAAAAAACAATATAAAAATTCCAAATATTATGTTTTTGTTAAAATATTGCTGTATAATTTTGGATTCATTCGTCTTCTATGCATTTTCATTACTATATTGTTGCTATGTTATAATTTAAAGCAATAGCTGTATTAAAACTAAAAGAGCTATTTTGCGAAATCTGTTTTTAGGATAGATGGGCACATTTTAACTTATGGGATTGCACACATGTTTTAGAAAGATTGCTATTAATAATAACTACAATTGAATTTTTAAAAATAATAATTTCACTTAAATGACGTTGTTGTAAGGTTTGCGTAGACAAACATTTTGGATTAAGAGTGTGTATTTAAACCTAATAATTGAAAAATCATAAATTTAAAAGAATTTTAAAAATAATTAAAAGTTTTATTTAAAGGAAACGTATTAAAGAACCAGGCAAAAAAAAAAAAAAAAAAAAAAAAAAAAGACTAGAAAAGATTATAAAATATCATTAAGTTACTAGATAACACATTTAAGTAAAATTAGTACATTTGCCTTTTCCAATTGAATGTTTTCTTGTTTGCTGACCCAATCTGTCGTTGACCACAATCGTTGCATTTATTGTTGTAAATCGTATAGCTTTTGTTCAACCATTTAACACAATTAACACATTTAAAATAGTCCGATCGTTTGTCTAAGTTGTGTTGTGGTATAGTTCCCGAAGCTAAATGTTCTCATTTTCATTATTTTCTCCTTACCAAAGAACTGCGCAATCTCTACTAGTATAGAATTTTAGGGAATCGATTATCGGTCTCTCCTAAGTAGCAAAAGCGCAAACTTTCCCATTTTGCTAGAAGAAATTCCGCATCATTTTATTCAATGATTATTTGCTTTTACAGAGTAACTTTCGTACTCGTACCATTATTCTAGATTAGTAGCTTATGAGAAATCGTTTAAATATAAAGTGTGCTACTGCCATTCTATAGAAATTCCTACGAAAGATTAGAAAAATCCAAACATTTATTTTTGAAAACAAGACAAAATTACCACATTTTAACTTAACCCTCTGTACCATACTGTAGACTGTAGGCAACATACCGTTCGATCGTGGTTCAAATTCAAAGAATCGGTTCTACAACGTAATCACGCACTGTAGCCTGTCGTATACACTCACAGTTAGAGAATCTAGTATCTAGAAACACAACTGGATGGCGCCGTATGTCGTAAGTTGAAGTTCATTACTCGACAGTGGGTAACTAACGACAAGTGCGGACCGGCTCTGATTCAAAAAATAATAAAAAATAGTTTTTCGTGTGTTTTGTGTTTTATATTGAAACAGTGAAGAGGTAAGTGTTTCAAATTCATTGTATAATATTGATTTTGACCCAATTTCACGTATTTTATAGGATTTTATGCTAAAAAGTGTTTGTTGCCTGTAGGTGTTTTTGTTTGTTTTTTCGAAATTTATGAGAAATAAAAAAAAAACCTGAAACACGTGTATTTTATTTTTTTCCAATTATTACGAAACAAATAAACACAAAAATATTAAAGGTCATGAGTTACAGAGGGTTAAACGTATGAAACAATCAACATGCACATTAAATCGGCACTCCGCGTTTGATGTTATCATGAGACACGGCCGTGTCTCCGTGACGCAGCAAAGCTCAAACGAAGCTTACCTGCGACACCATATATACAGCTAATTTTAGTTGAAAGGAATTTGGAAACGCCGACACTTAATATCTCAGCAAATTGGAGATATTCTGATCTAATATTTTCAGAATAATCTTTTATCTTCTTCCTGATGCAATCCTGAAAATTTCACACTTCCACATTCTATATATTTTGAGATCTGGAATTGCAATTTAAGACTTCAATGGAAAAATGGTAATTGTGTAACTTTTTTTTTCTCGAAAACCGCTCGGACAAATTTAATGAAATTGTTATATGATATTAATGTCTTTTGTCTGAGAAAGGTGACGTTCCCCGTTTTTCCCAAAAAACTCTTGTTTTTTATATATTTTACTTTAAAAATAGAACTATATTACCTCGCGGATTACACTCTTTTCTTTCGCATCGTTCAAAAGAAAAGAATGTAATCCGGTTTGGAATGTTCGTGGATGCATACAATACAGACTTCGCTTCCATTTGAAATATTCAGTCTCAGATAGGTAATTTGGCTCCATCTATCGTCAATTAGTGTAAAAAATAAACTTAATACAAAAATAAAATATTTCTCTTTCTTTAATATATATATTAAATGAGTTATTTATTTAGGTATTTGTATTTAATATAATATTTTTTTTATCAAAAATATTCATTCAATTCACATTGCTTTCAAGTTGATACGTTGTTGACTTTCAAAATTGTTTTTATTTTAAAAAGGGATTGCAACAGCAAAAACTTTTTTCTTGACTTTCATAAAAATGATAGATAATATCATAATCATATGGAAATATAAGTAATTTTTGTTTTAAAAACTAATTGATAAATCACTTAAACTATGAATAGAAAAAATCCGGAAACAAACAAACAAACAAACAAAAAAAAAAAAAAAAAAAAAAAAAAGAATAATTAATTGATTAATTTGCTCATTAAATTTCTAGTATATATATATATACATATTACAAAATGTTAATCTGTAAAAAATTTTGAATAGATTAAGATTTTCTTAAAGTTAAATTCCTATAATGTAGTATGTAAATGAAATATTTTACAAAGATTATAATAATTATAATATATCAAATCCAAATCAATAATTTCATGTTTTCTGTTATTTACTTATTTTACTTTTATAAAATAACATTATAATAAAATTGAAAAAAAAAAAAAGAAGAAGAAGAAGAATTCGGTTACCAAACACTTAAAATGCATTGGAAAAACTCTTAAAACAGAGTTAAAATTAGTAAAATAAGTATTAAATAAAATAAAGTAAAATACATATTTATTTGGCTTCAATTTAAACCCATAATATATTTTTTTAAATATTAATTAATTTTATGTTTTTTTCTTCGCATTATAATACTTAATTTTACGAAATAATATATTTCTGCAAAGCATACTGGTAAAATGATTAAAAATTATATAGTCTCTTATTTTATAAATTATTCTGTTCCTTAAATTTCTATTAAAAAACTATACTACTTAAATATTTACCAGAATAAAAGTTTCACATTTTAAAGATTTTTCTATTTTTATTTATTTTTTTCTTTTAAATCAAATCTATACCTAAAAAATAATAATTGTTATTTCTTTCTTTCTTTCTTAAATTTAACAGTAGGGAGGAGGCATGAATATAACAATAAAAGCTACTGTAGAAGAAGAAAGAAAAAAAAAAGCCTTCTTAACTTGGATAAACTTATTTCTTACGTATAATATTGATATAAAATGAAATTACCATGCATCTGCAACCTTTAAATTAGAAATTAATAATACATTGAAAATTTTGTATACACTACTCTAAAAAATATGTCATAACATTTTCAGGAATATTTTTTTGGTGAATTATATTATTCAAACTATTAAATGACACTGAGATTCAAATGGGATTCAAGGATGTTTATTTCCATTACAAAGGAGGGTTTTTATTATTACTATTACTATTATTTATTTATTTATTTATTTATTTTTTAACTATCACTTTTTTTTTTTTTTTTAAATATAGCCTTCCTACACAGTATCCATAAAACATTAAAAGTGTTAGGAGGTAAATTGCTGACTGTAAATGAAGGTAATTTTAATTTTTTAACTAAAACACAAAAAAGTAAGTAAAATTACAATATGTAATTGTTTTCACTTCACAAAACTAATCAATTAATCAGTTTAAAAACTTAAGAGTTGACCAACAATAACAACGATTGATAACCAAACCAACAACCATAACGATTATTACTTATACTAAATTAAATGATTTTGCCTTGCTTAAAATTACTGATAACACAAAGATTGTTACAGGAACTTGTGTTTGCATTAGATTATAAAAATCGCAAACTATTTTAGGAAAACAACTTTAAATCAAACTGATTTAAATTCATTTTGTATTATACGAAAAGATAATCAAATTGTTCATTTTTTTCATTAATTTAATTTAATCGATTTTAGAAAAGTGTGTTTCCGAAGTTCATACAAAATCTTGAAAAACAGTGTCAATACAATTCGTATTAGACACTGTTTTTCAAGATTCTATTTGTTTTTCTATATCCAGTAATTTTCAGAATTTCTAAAAACTGTAAAACACGTCTTCGTCAATTTTTACGGGATTTTGTTTAGTTAAGAAGAAAACAAATGTGTATGGTGGGGGAAGGGGGCACATGGAGTCAGACATAGGCAAATTTTAATTTTGTAAATGTGAAAATTGGGGAGAGGGGAAATCTTCGGTTTGTTTGATGGAAAGACCTTTTTAAAACAACATTTTAACAAAAAAAAAATTTCTCTATAATTATTCGTTAGAAACATATGAAAGAAAATTTTTCATTTAAAGTCTTCCCCCCGTGTCTCGAGAACACCCTGGGAATTCTAAAAGCCTAAAAAAAAGGAGAGAGGGTTTAATGAGTTTGAAGGATCATTGTTTTGTTTGAAAATTTTTGAAATTTCGAAAACAGGGGGCAGCAAAAGGCACATCTTTGAAATTTTAAACAAATGTAGTCCTTTTTTTTTAGTTTGTCGGAAATGTCGTGAACAATTTCTTAAAAAAAAAAAGAAAAGAAAGAAAGAAATTGAAACTGTATTGCGATAGGGGGAATCGTAGAAAGCAAAAGCAGAATTTCAAATAGGAGGGGAATTAGAGAGATTAAGAGCTCATTTAAAGTTCTTACTTACAGACATATTTAATTTGCACGTTTTTTATAATTTTCAAAAATTCCGTGGAGTTTCCGATAGATTTGGGGAGGAAGATGGGAGTTTTAGGGAAAAAAATATTTATAAGTTCCTTAGAAATGCCCCACCAGCGGCCGAGAGGTTCTGCGCCCAAAGCTGGTGGATGAGAAGTGCCGGATTCGATCCCATCCCGCACTCTTTGACCTAGCCGTTCCTTCCATGTTTTTCTCCGAAACGCGCTTAAATACGGGCTTCGACCCCTTAGAAAGACCTCGTGAGACCATTCTACCTATAGGCCTAGGACCCTAGCGTAGTCAGGTTGCCTTAAAGCCTACTACCAACTAACCTTAAAAAAGTATCGCTGGAAATATTTTAAGTGATTGTATCTAGAAGATTTCTCTAAGTTCTAAAAAATCCTTATTTAAAATTTTAAAGTTAGATCTCTTAGTACACTTTTTAACCCCCCCCCCCCCACCCCCAACCCAATTTTAGAAAATGAGGCAATGTCCAAAATCCCTTCACCTCGTTTTAGAAAATTTTCAGGAATTCTAGCGTGATTACGAAATACTAGGAAGAATGTGAGAACTATGTACATTATATTTAACCAGATAAAATAAAACTAGATTAAAAAAAAAAAAAACATTTTCTAAAAAAGTTTTCCCGATTAAAACTTCAAAGTGGTCTAACTGATTGCCCCCTCCTGTTTTTCCCATCTGAATTAATTTTAAACCAAACAAAATCTCCCTCAAATTGATTAAGCATCTTTCTTAGAATTATCAAAGTTTCCAAAGGAGGATCTGAACCCACCCCCATGGTGTTAGGTATTTGGGAAAATTGCTGCCAAATCCTTACAACATTTTACTTTATCAACATTTATTTTAAATGTTCTGTTGAACTATTTAAGAAATAGATGAACTGTTGAACGAAAGAAATTGAATATTAAATAAAATAAAATAAATCTCTCCTTTTTTTTTTTTTTTTTTTTTTTTGTATTTGTAGAAATTGTTTGTCATTTTAAAAATATACTATATTATGCCTTTGTAATGTTGCGTGTTTCCATCATATAAGAAATATTCTTTCTTAAACTTTTTTGTTTATCACTTTTCATACAATTTTAAAATTTCATTTAGTTTGTTATTTTGCTCGAGGTAAAATGTCATATGGTGTGACCTATGAAACTGCACTTTTTATACAGAGTTATTAAACTCATTCCCATTCTCCTTTAATTTTACATTTTAATCATTAACCCCTAAAAAGTAATGATATCAATACAAAAAACCCTTAACGGGTTAAAAGTTTGTGATGCAGCACTGTACTTTATGGCTATAAAATTAGAAATACGGGTCTTAAAAATAATGATATAAAATTTTCAGTGACGCTTTGCTATTAATTAAAAATTACATAGATTTTCTTATTTGAATTTGCTTTTTTCTTTTATTTATTTTTACAGTGTAAACGTTATTTTCAACATAAAATAATATATAACATTTACTTACTGATACCTTTTCATTCACATCTCTTATAATATTAAAGTAAGTGTTTTAAAAGAAATTATATGAAATTCCAGCAACGCAGTGAATTTACACTAAATGATTTGTTTTTAAATTCCACTGCAATTATTTTGATTTGCATATTAAAGTATATTTCCACATTGAAATATTGCTTTTAATTTTCTAATACGTAGTCAAATATATCAGTTTCATTAAGTTTATATTATGTACTGAAATGTATTTATTTCAATGAATTATTTTATCTTTTGCGTCACGTGGGGGTCAGAGTCACACAACAAACTTTTACGCCAAAATTTGTAACTCTTTCTCCCACAGAATCCCCACAGATTTGTTGAATCAATCAGTGAGTCAGTTTATTATATTTTTTATATATAGGTGTACATATAAATATACTTAAAATAATCTGGTGTTTCACTTACATGTTTTTTCTTACCCTTCATTTGAATACTATAAATATAGATTACAGATTAAGTCGTAAGATAAATAAGGTAAAATAATAAAGATCAGTCTAATTTTAAAATAATCTAAAAGAGGTTTAGGAACAGTTTTATTTGACGTATAATTCTATGTGAAGGGTCTACCATCATCGTCGACTCTCCGGTCAGACATAGTGCCTACATTTATTTTAAAAAAAATCTAGGCTATTAATATTTTACCTCCAAACTTGAAAACCTTGATGAAATTTTTCAAGTGGCAACATAATGCGAACTTCAAAATACCAAACTTGAATTTTCTGCAGTTGGTGGTCTGGTAGCCAGGTGCGTTGTTAAAATGATCCAAACTAACTCACAATTTCCTGCAGTTACTTGTTTTTAAATTATACTGAAAACAGATATACATACAGACCAACCGTTAAAAAATGGACTTTCATATTTAGGGACTTCAAAACGTAATATCATCAAAAAAAAAAAAAAAAAAAAAAAAAAGAATTTTTTTTCCAAAAAATACTTTCTTTACAGAATGGGTATGAAAAATTAATTTTCCTTCCTGATCAGTGTTCGTCGACTTAGTAAAATGTAACTTCTATGAAATACATTCAATAGAGAAGAACGCTCAGCTTAATTTTTAGTAACCCTGCACATTGTTCTATAAAGTATATGCACACCACATTGTAAATGTAAATTAAGATAGATATATATTTATGTATATATATATATATATATATATACATACATGTATATACATATATGCACTACCACAAAATGAAATACACTTTCAGAATTTTTTAAGTATAGTCCCAATATATCCAAATACTTAGATTGGCTCTGTAAACGAACGATGAACGATTTTCTTACCAAAATCTACGCAAAAAATGCTTTTATGCTTATTAAAAAAAAATGTTTGATCTCAACGAAATGTTTAGTTCAGCAACACTATCTGATGCAGATTTAAAATATCGAATTTTGATTTCCTGCTACTATTTGTTCTTGAAGGATGCTGATAACAGACACACGTAGAGACACATAGTCACACAGAAATTCATACAGACCAACCACTAAAAACATAATTTTCGAATTCGGGGACCTCAAAACGTGTAAAGATAACAAAAACTAAATTAAAAAGAATTACTCCAAAACAATGCTTTCTGTACAATATTGTATATGGGTAAGAGAAAGTAAAAGGAAAAGAAAATCCCTCTGATATTTACAAGTAATATTTCTATGAGGTAGTTAAGCAAAATAATAAAACGAGGAAATCAACAGTTAAAAAAAAAAAAAAAAAAAAAAAAAAAAATATATATATATATATATATATTAAAGAAATAGTATTTATTGTAATTTGCAGTCTTTTTATACATCTTCTTAGAAATTCGTCATATGTGTATATATATATATAGTTTTAAATATAGATATATAGCTAGAATTTTATTAATAAAAGGAAAGATTTTAGTCTTATATTTAAAATTTGAAAAAAATTTCTTTATAATAAACAAAGTAAAATTAAACTCACTTAGGAAAAAGTAATAAAAATGTAAAGATAATTTTATTATCAATATTTAAAGATTATCTTCCTGTATGTAGTTAAAATATCTGCACATCACTCCACTCGACAGTTGAATATAATTATTCATATAAAAAAAAATATATTTATATAATTTAGTTTTCAGATGAATAAACAATTTGATTATAAATTTTTGTCAGTATCATATCATTAATTTTCAAGTCAAATACATGCTTCTTTAAAAAATTTTATAGGAGAATTATGAACTTAAAAAGTTTTGTACATGAATTTTAATGGAAAATAAATTTTACCTTTTTTCATCCGGCAATGCAAAAGTTTTTCGATAAAATAACGAGTATAATATAAAAAAATATATAATTTCGGAATATCGGTATCCACTTTCCATGCGACTCCTGAATTACTACCAATATAGATGCAAAAATGTACTTGAAAAAAGAGCTAAAATTCTTTTAATATTTTAATTGGAATATTCCTGGGTGGTTGTTAAGGAAACTGAATTCGATTTTAACAAATAGAGGTTGCTAGAATGCCCTTTAATGCTTTATTTGTTTCTCGTATTTGATAGTTTTTAAACACATTAAAACTTTTCACAATCAACACAATTTTGCAATAATTCAGCTAATGCTTTTATTCAATAAATTTACAATGCATGCGTGTCGCTCGTAACAACTATTATTACAAATGCAGCATAGTCCATAACATGACTGAAAATTTGCTATTTACCATGCAGAATGTAATTATACGTATTAAGCGAGTTTGCAAGTAATAAAAATACCAATTTTATTGCAACAAAAAAGAAAAAAAAAAAAAACCTTTACAGCACTTAAATAACTTAATCTAGTTTTATTGTAAGTTATCATTAGGTAAACATGATTATTATCTAATAGGTTGTCGCCGAATAACGTGAGAATTATCATAAAATATGCACATATATATTCTAAAAAAGAATATGAAAGTATGCTTAAAAATGCTTTATTTTCACTGATAGTCACGCAATTTCCTTAAATACAAATTCATATAAAAACAAAATACATAAGCTGCAACTGTATTTTTGATTTTATTTATTTTCAAAATATTTTTTTACTTAAATTTTGTGAAATATCTAATTTGATCAGTGTTATTGACAATATTCATCACGCAGCAACTGACTTCTCATCTATCATGGATGTTAAAGTAATGATTTTGTTAATTTTGCTTTATTAATATTATTACAGCATAATTTAGGATGATTAATTTCATAATCAGTCATGAGAATGTTTACTGAATTAGGTTGAGAAATTCTGAGCATATTTCGCATTTATCTAAAATTAGTAATGACATTAGGAATGCCTATTACTATATTACTGAGAGCAAACTTTCACCCTTCCTCTGTCTTCAAAAGTTCCAGTAACAAAAGTTGTTTATTGCTCAACGAAAACTTTATACTCGCAAGGATTAGTCACTCAGCAGTCTGCAGATTGTACAGGTTTCAAACCAGTAGAACTATTCATGCCTCAACCGGGATTCGAACCTGAGACACGTTAACCGAAATTCTTGGCTTTCAATCAAACATTCAATTAGCAAATGGAGTCAAATGGCCAGTAAAAGAGAGAAAAAATCATAAATTACTTTTTTAATGTTATAGTATATATATATAATGCTCAAATAATCATCGAAGGTTCTAAACTGTCAAATATATGAACTGCATTCGATGTGGTATTCCGATATTCAAGATTCAACACCAGTTTACAATATATTGTAATGTTAGTAATGTTAGAGATCACGAAGAAGATAAATAATGTTTATGAGAAGGTAAAAAGTTTATTTGTGTTTTGAAACGAAGAAAATAATGTTATCGTCTTAATTAAATGTTATGTTTATCAGGGGAAAGTCCTGTAGGGAAATTATAGATAATATTATTAGATCAGCGAAAATAATGAAAAATTAATTTAATTCTGCGAATAATATAAAAATTACAAAAGTTCAATAAGGTTTAGAATATATTATTCGAATTCATTATGAATTTCATGGGGTGATTAAGCATAATATAAAATTCTTTTTCATAAACTTTAAAGATTTATCAAATGAAGATCAGTGTGTCTGATATTAAATATAATATTGCTTAAAACCAAATTTTCAGGCTCTATAATTCAGGGTTGTTCGGTTATTTTACATAGTGCAAAAAACCTGGCTAAAACCATCCCGAATAAAGTACTACACTCCCGCTCAAAAGTTTAGCAAGATTTTCAAACGATCAGTTTTTTTCAATTTAAAATCTTTTCTCTTGATGAAATGTTTTCAAACATTGGGACTTTAAAGATTTGGGTCTTCCTCATATTTTTCAGTGAATATTGGTTTAAGACAACATTTTTGGGGCCGGTAACAAATTGAGCAAAATCAATAATGTTTGTGATCATCCTGTATCATTAAGTGATTGAAATGAACTGTAACTTTGGCATATGTTAATATAAACTAAGTTCATTTTCTGTGACGATAGCATATTAAATAACGGAGATATAAGTATTTATTTTTAAATTTCTAAAAGAAATCTACATGTTTTTTATTTATAGTATACAAAGTTTTTAACAAAAATTATTCCCGCTTTCAGATAAGTTGGAAAAATATTTTAAAAACAATATACTGATATCAGAATACAAATATCTTAAATATCTCATGAAATATGAGCATTTGCATTAAAAACATTTTCACTGCGCATGTGCGAAAGATAAAAAAAAATTTATTGAATACGTTGAAAGTTAGATATATTGGGCAACTTTTATCAAAAGTGCATTTGAATAGAATACAAATTAAGCAAATTATACGAAAAAGAATGAGCTAGATTTTAGATTTTTTCCAAGAGTTTAAATTTCTTAAGGGGTTTTTCCCATGCTGCGTAGTTAACTTAAAGACCCAATAATTTTAATCACTTACCAGAAGTTCTTTTTTGTGAAAAAACCCTTATCATCTCATAAATAAACAAAAATATGTAAGAGTTTAAAGGGGTTTTTCACATAAAAAAACTCTTGCTAAGTGGTTAAAATAAATGGATCGTTAAATTAATCACGCGGCATGTAAAAAACCCCTTAAGAAATTTCAACTCTTAGAAAAAAATCTAAAATCTAGCTCGTTCTTTTTCGTATAAATTGCTTAATTTTTATTCTATTCAAATGCTCTTTTAATAAAAGTTTTCCAATATAGCTTGCTTTCAACCTATTCAAAAAAAAAAAAAAAAAAAAAAAAAATTATCTTTCGCACATGCGCAGTGAAAACTTTTTTAATGCAAATGCTCATATTTCATGAGATATTTAAAATATTTGTATTCTGATTGCAGTATATTGTTTTAAAAATGTTTTTCCAACTTATCTGAAAGTGGGAATAAATTTTGTTAAAAACTTTGTATTGATTTCTTTTGGAAATTAAAAAATTAATACTTATATCTTCGTTATTTAATATACTATCGTCACACAAATTCACCCATTAATTGAACTGGGTTCATATTAACATATCCTAAAGTTACAGATCATTTCGTTCACTTAACGATACAGGGTGATCACAAACATTATCGATTTTGCTCAATTTGTTACCAGCCCCCTAAATGTTGTCTTAAACCAATCTTCACTGAAAAACATGAAAAAAACTCAGTCCCTTAATTGCCCAAAGTTTGAAAACACTTTATCCAGAGATTAGTTTTAAATTGAAAAAAAAAAAAAAAAAAATCTGACAGTTTGCAAGTCTTGCTAAACTTTTGAACAGGCGTTTTCGTCTTTTTTTGCCCACTATTAATTATTTGCGAATAGAAAATTAAGAACTATTTTTATTCTTTCCATATATATAAAACAATTCTTTATTAATATGTGTATGCGTATATAACCAATTTAAATATTTCGAAATAGACATGCACAATTAACAATATTTAATAAATAAGTATATCTGTAATTTTCTAAATGTGGATTTGATGCAAAATTGATATTTTAAAATTTCAATTTTTAATCCCCCCACCCTTCATTTCCTCATTGCTTTCAAATAAAGTGATATTTCCTGTCTCAGAGTCATAAATCTCTTTTAAAAGTTTGTTATTAAGCATTATCAAATTAAATGGTTGACATATCTTTTATGCAATTTTTTACTTTTCCAAAATGCATATGATATGTAAGGAAAGTATTGTAACCATGACAAAAAGTCGACTTTGGGTTGTTGGTGTATCTATATGCTTTGAGGTCCTATCAGTTAATTTTGGCTATTTTTACGATAATGTATATATGTTTTTCTATGCATGTGACTGAACTTGATATCGTCTTAAATGCTTTGTTGAAATGAGTTAAAAGCTGGTACGTATGTTATAGGTTACCGTGGCACAAACTGTATACATCTTGGAGAATCTAGCACTTTTTTTTAATTTGCAGCGACACAAAGAAAAATTCGTTATTATTATAGCCTATGGGCTCATTTTTTAAAAACTGTGATAGTATCTAAATGCCATATTCGATATATGAGAAAAGTTATATACATGTTATAGTTCACTGTCGAATGTAATGAATAGGTTTATTTTGGTGATTCTAGGATTTATAGTTTTTTTTACAGGGACACAACGAAATATTCTGTCACATTATGTCCTATAGTATGAAATTATCTAAGGTACGAGAGTGTCTAAATACTTCATTTTATTGAGCTAAAAATTTATATACATGTTGTAGGTCTATGTCACATAAACTGTATAGATTTTGGTGAATTTACCACCAATAGTTCTCAGGGTTGTTATTTTGTCCACTATTTTGTGAAAAGTCCGGGACACTGGACAAAACTGGAAGAAAAACCCTCGAAACTGGACAAAATAAAATTCACTGAACTGTACATGTTCAGTGCATAAAATATTTCTGTTAAAGCAATAAATTGCACCTTTAACTTTAAATTAGCAATATCAGAAATATAATTATTTTATTAAAAATTGATAATTTGATTAATGAAAAGTGTAATTTCATTTTAATCACGATCAATTAAAAAAAAAAAAAAAAAGAGAGAAAGAAAGAAAATGTTGATTATTTTATATTAGTTATGTATAGTTTGCAAATGTAACAAAGTAAATTTGTTGTGGACGATTTTTGCATTATCATATTGCATACTGAAAAAAAAAAAGTTTTTTAATGCTATACCCAAATCTTTAAAGACAAAAGAAATAAACAAGGTCATAGCCAGAAAAGGTTTCGTACATAATCTTGAGTTATATTTAACAGATAATGTTGACAGTCGAAAACGAAGGATAACTTTACCCCAATACCCCTATTCTCCTCGAAAGAGACTATTTTCAGTCTTATTTACAAGATTCGAGTTTTTTATAATCAGTGTGTTTATATTATAAGATTAAGGCTGACTGACTGCACTAGAGTCCTAGGCCTGATGGTGATTGTCCTCCGAGGTGGTCTTTATAAGGGTATCTAGCCCGTATTTATGCATGTTTCGGAGAAAACCACGGAAAAACTTAAAACGACTAGTCTGATGAGCGCGTCACCTCACGATAGATGTGATTGATTAATATATAGACGGATATAATCTTAAAATTTATCTAAGTTGTTTATTTGTCATTTTGAAATTAACATAAAAATGTGTTATTTAACTTTTCTATATAATGTTTAAAAAATCGCATAAATGTAGGCAGAATGTTTTCATCAATTTATGTCGATAAATCTTTTCAAATCATGGCTTTCATTTATATATGATATTTCATTTGCAATACCAATATGTTTTTTTAATCCAAGAATATTAAAAATCAAAGTTATATGTTTAATCATTTAATAATTTATATTCTTATTTTAATTTTGTAAACAAATTATTAATTGGTAATAGAAATTCCAGATGAAAAAAATACAAAATTAAATTTTACTTACAAATAAAAATATTATTTACTTATTTCATCCACAAAAGTAATGTCTATAATAATGAAAAAGTGCGCATTCATGCATATATATATATATATATATATATATATATATATGTATTTCCAGTTTGGTAAAACCACAAAAACTTTAAGAGAAATAATAAATATGTTGAGTGACTCCACTCGAGTTTCCGAACATTAAGTAATTCACTGGTATTTGAATAAAATAAAATGAGACAAGTCATTAAATAAACAAAACAGAAAATTAAAATAGGTGTTAGATTATTTTCCCAAAATGGTATAATGTTTACGTATATTATTGGAACGTAATATATCCATTTGCATCTCTGTAATAGAACTATTATTGCTAGATTCACCAAAATCTATACAGTTTGGGAGACATAGACCTACAACATGTATATAAATTTAAAGCTTAATAAAATGATATATTTAGACACTCTCGTACTTTAAATAATTTGAGATTATAGGACATAATGTTACAGAATATTCGTTGTGTCCCTGTAAAAAAAAAAAAAATATATATATATATATATATATATATATATATATATATATAAATGCTAGATTCACCAAAATAAATCTATTCATTTCATTCGACAGTGAACTATAACATGTATATAACTTTTCGCATATATTTTATATGGCATTTACATGCTACCACAATTTAAATAATTTGAGCTCATAGACTATAATAATAAAGAATTTTTCTTTGTGTCCCTGTGAAAAAAAGAGCTAAATTCTCCAAGATGTATAGATTTCGTGCTACGGAAACCTATAACATAGGTACCAGCTTTTAACTCATTTGAACAAAACATGTAGACGATATCAAGTTCACTCACAATCATAGAAAAACATACATACATCATCGTAAAAATAGTAAAAAAGAACTCATAAGACCTCAAAACATATAGATACACCAACATCCCAAAGTCGTCTTTGTGTCATGGTTACAATACTTTCCTTACATATGTATTTTCCGAAAGTAAAAAATTACATAAAAGATATGTGAACCATTTAATTTTATCATGCTTAATAACAAATTTCTAAAAGAGATTTATGACTCTGAGAGAGGAAATATCACTGTAGTTGAAAGCAATTAGAAAATGAAGGTGGGGGGGGGGGGGATTAAAATTGAAATTATAAAATATCACTTTTGCGTCCAATCCACATTTAAAAAATTACAGATATACTTATTCGTTAAATATTTTTAATTTTGCATGTATATTTCATTCATGTCTATTTTCAAATATTTAAATTTATTATATGCACATACACATATTAATAAAAGACTAACGAGCTTCGCCCGATAGCGGGTCATTATTTTTAAATGAATCAATATAATGAATAACTATAATTTATGATTTCTCAAAATTCCATGTTATTACTCATAAACTTTAATTCTGAAAAAAACTAAAAAAAATCATTTCTGATCGGGTAAAAATTCATACCGGGGCCTTCGGCAGTGTAGACCCGTGCGCGCTGCGCGCGCTTATTCCTTTACCACCCTTATGATTTATCAAAATTCCATGTTATTACTCATAAACTTTAATTCTGAAAAAAAGAAAAAAAAAATCATTTCTGATCGGGTAAAAATTCACACCGGGTCCCCACTGCCTTCGGCAGTGTAGACCCATGCGCGCTGCGCGCGCTTATTCTTTTACCACCCTTATGATTTTTCAAAATTCCATGTTATTACTCATAAACTTTTATTTTTATGAAAAGGAATTTAAAAAAAAAAATCTGATCGGGTAAAAACTCACACCGAGTCCCCACTGCCTTCGGCAGCGTAGACCCTTGCGCAGGCAGCGCAAACGAATGCGTTATTCCTTTACTGCCCTTCCTGCCCCTCCTAATAATTTTAGACTTTCGAAAATATCTTTATTCGAATGAATTTTGAACGGTCTAACTCAATTTTCAACTTTTTGACCCCCCTGCCCCCCTCCTTGTCCCCCTAATAATTTTACACTTTCGAAAATATTTTCGTTCGACTCGTAGGTGCCCAAACCTACATAAAACAATTTCGAACGGTGTAATTCGATTGCTAACTTTTTGCCCCCCTTGCCTCCTACACGTTCCCCTAATAATTTTACACCTTCCAAGGTATCTTCATTCGACTAATAGCCGCCAAAAACATATATATATATACCAATTTTGAACGTCCAACTCAATTTCTAATTTTTTGCCTCCCTTGCCCCGTTCCCGCCCCTAATAATTTTTCACTTTGGAAAATATCCTCATTCGACTCGTAGGCCTCCAAAATCCTATATATACCAATCTTGAACTGTCTAACTCAATTTCTAAATTTTCCCCGTCATATCCCCTAATTGTCCACCTAATAATTTTTCACTTTCAAAACCTATATATACCAATTTTAAACGGTCTAACTCCATTTCTAATATTTTTGCTTTCTTTCCTCGCCCCCCCCTAATAAATTTACACTTTCGAAAATATCTTCATTTGACTCGTAGGCCACCCAAACCTATATATACCAATTTTGATAGGTCTAACTCCATTTCTAATTTTTTTGCCCCCCTTTTCTCGCCCCCCTAATAAATTTACACTTTCGAAAATATCTTCATTCGATTCGTAGGCCCCCAACACCTATATATATCAATTTTTATCGGTCTAGACTCAAATAATTGTTCTCTTTTAAATAAATTTATTAAGCAGCAGCGCCACATACTGAGAAATTTTTAAAATGGTAATAATTTAAAAAAGGAATTTGAACGCAGTTGAACATTAAAAGAATCACGAGTATGTGACATTTACTTCAAATGATATTGTAGATTTAGTGTTAATTGCGAATAGCGCCTTCTATTCAATAAATTTAATGTAAATTATTCGATAATATAAAAGTACTTTAAAATATCTTTCGAATAATGTATTAAAAATAATTTAATGATAATTAGAATTGAAAATATTGAAATTTTAAAATATTACAGCTCCATTTGGCGGTAGAAATTTTTGTGATCTACTGTTCAATTCCAAATCAACAAAGCATTAAAATGATGCATTACTTATGAAATTATTTTAATTACTAGCTGAGATACAAAAGAAAACCTAATTTAAATTTTTTATAAAAATAATAGCGCCATCGATTGGAAGAAACTTAAAGTTTGGAAGGTTTCATGTAATTACTTGCAATTCGATTTGTAATATAGGATAAAAGACTTTTAGAATTACAATTAAATTGTTCAACTCAAATAACTGTTCTTTTTTATATAAATTTATTAAGCAGTAGCGCCACCTATTGAGAAAATTTTAAAATGATAAAAATTTAAAAAGGTAAGCTAAATGAAGTTGAACATTAAAAGAATCATGAATATGTGACATTTACTTAAAAAGATATTGTAGTTTTAGTGTTAATTTCGAATTGCGCCCTCTGTTGGAAAAAAATTATGTTGTTTATTTGACAATGTAAAAGTACTTTAAAATATCTTTCGAATGACGTATTAAAAGTAATTTAATGATAATTAGAATTAAAATAATGAAAATTTTCGGCTATTATTAGATTCAAATGTATTAAGCAGCAGCGCCGCCTATTGAGAAATTTTTGAAATGATAAAATTTAAAAAAGGTAGTAGAACGGAGTTGAAAATAATTATGAGTATGTCACATTCACTTAACACGTTCGCTGCCGATCCCGCGCCAGTGCGGGATGTGATGTATTGCTTTACAGGTGAAAGTTTACTTTAGGCTGCCGCTTGGCGAAATTTCGAAAATCGCCAAGACGGCGCCATTTCGCATCGTTTTCCGAATAGCAACCTTACACCGGCGGCATACGAAAGCGAGCTTTTCGGCGATCTAACCTAAAAAGAAAACGCGTCTTGAAAAAAAAAATCCGAATACTAATAATACATAGGACAAAAGGAAAATTTTCATAAAATAGAATTAAAAGAAAAAAAAAATAATTACGAATTTATAACTAATCACAAATACAAAAACAAAACTTAGATTATACAATCACACCAAATGTCCCTGAAAAGTGTGTAGCTTTAGTAATTGATGATAAGTGTTTAGATGATAGTTTTTTTATTTCCAATAATTTAACAGCTATAAGTACAGTCGGTAACAAAAGTGTCCGAACACTAGCAAAAATTCCTATGTAAAAAAAGTACACTTCATAAGGTTTTGTTAAATAAATCCTTATCGAATCATGTTCTTACACTGACTAAGAACAGGATTCGACAAGGATTTATTTAACAAAAAAGTATGAAGTATACTTTTTTACTTAGGAATTTTAAATTTAAAAGTTTTCAAAAGTTGTATAAAGTAAATTATTTATCATTAATATTTTCTTTATAATCCTCATTCATTAGGAATGAAAAAATAAATCCGCAACTGGATAATTATAGCAAATTTTAACGATTCTCTATTATAATGGTACTCGGATCTGTTCACTATACCCTTATCTCAAAATGCATGAAATTAAAAAGTATACAAAATTTTGTACTGTAGCAACCAGTATTGGCACGAAATTCAAATATATGCCTCTAAAATTCAGGACCGTGGTTGCCCAGTCGGTAGAGCGCCGTGCTCGGAATTGGAAGATTGCGGGTTCGGTACTCGAGCCTGCCAAAAATCATTGTGTATACTAATGGTGGCTGGTGCTCATAAAATCTGTCGTGCCCGCAATATTTTCCATGTTGCCATATTAATTATACCTCTGGGTGTCTACGAAGCGAGAGAGTCATCCCTTCCGTGGAGGATCAAAATTGTGATGGCATGTCCCTGGATAACTCTAGGGGTGAGACCCAGACCATCGCCAATTGTCCATTGCGCAGCACTAGTGTGACGTAAAACACAATCAACAAAACAAACCAAACTCTTAAATTCAAAAGTACCTCTTAAATTCCAACTCTATTCAACCAGCCAAACAGTAGTAATGCAAACATCACAAATTCAAAATAGATGGTTGGTTGGGTTTTACGTCACACTAGTGCTACGCAATAGGCGATTGGCAACGGTCGGGGACTCACTCAGCCCTAGAAGTGGTCCGGAAACATGCGATCAAAAATTTGATCCTCCATGGAAGGGTATTTCAAAATAGAATACTTTCTCTCTAATAAAACACGTATCATCAATATGCAACCGAAGTGATGGCGTCAGCGAGATATTTTATCTGTTCAGTACAAACGAAACTATTTGCTATGGAAATTTAACTTATTACTCATTAACTCCAGAGTTTGCTTGTAACGAGCAGATGAATTTTTACACGTTTGACGTAATACAGCGTATTGACGTTTCACATGACGCAAACAAGCAAAGGTAATCACAAGGCCTATAACATCTGGCGATGTAGCGCTCTTGTGCCAAAAGTCAAACATATTCGGCGGGTTAAAGGAAAAAAACTTCATTTCAAATTTTAGTCACGTGAAACCGGCAGCGAACGTGTTAAGATATTGTAGTGTTTTTAGCTTAAGTGTATTCGTTGCTATTGAAACTAGCATCCTCTTTCGAGAGATATATTACGCTTGTTAAATTAAACTTTAATTTGCAATTTAAACGTAGGTTTTTTATTTATTGACCGAAATCGGTGAAATTTTAACTGCAAGTTGGTCTTGTGATGTTCAGGCTGTGTAGCAAATTTTGTGTTCGAGATAGAAAAATTGAGGAATTTTGAAATTTGCAATTTTAATCCCAGTTCAAAAACACATGTCTAATAATTTGAAGCCAGGAGTTGAAAACTTTTCTTTTTTCCTCTCTGTCATAGGGAGTAGCTATGGTAACGAAAATATCAAGTATTGTAATACGAATCGATCAGAAATCGCGAAATGCGGGAATGAAAATTTTATGAAAAAGTAGAGCGGTATGCAGACAATTAAAAAATCAATAACTAATTAAGTTTTTAAGATTCCGTTTCCATGTTTTGAGATCTTCCTCACTTTATTGTTGTCTAAAAAAAAAAAAAAGAAAGAAAGAAAGAAATGATTTATATCTAAAAGTTTTTGAGTTATAAAATGTTTTGTGAAAATATCGATGTTTTGTAAAATCTAAAAATATGGATCGCTAATTCATATTTTGTTAAAATTTTTACATGGTTGGAAAGAAGATTAAATAACCTTTCAAAATATACCGGTTGTTAAGAAATTGGACAATTACTCTTACGTAGAAGGTGATTCGAAAAAAGACGATCGATAAAAATGAGAAATTTTGGACCATTTTTAAAACATTTTTCAAAAATATAAAAATTCCGTATTTTTCAAAAAAAATTTGCACCGTAAGAATCGGTAATAAATGCTCTTTCTCATGGTACAAGCATATTTCAAACATCTCAATTTGTTGAGGATGGAGCGCTTTACAGAAACGCACGAAATTTTCCCTCTTTGCTTCTTCTTTTGCAGAACAAACGCATTGGAGGGTCTAAAAATACGATCTGATCGCTTTTTGATTAGACATAGGTCGATGTTTCAAATAATATATCCCCTAATTAGGGTCGCATCGCTTAGCAATTTGTTGCTCTGTTCAGAGGAAGAAATTTTGCGTCTGTCGACACAGGTTTCGAACATCTGCGACCGATAGCCACGGAGCTTGAGCTGTCATAACGCGTTTCTCACAGACAGACACACACGCACAGATGCACACAGATTTTAATAATATTTATATGATATGATTAGCGAGCTTCACCCGCTACCAGGTCACTATTTTTAAATGAATGACTATAATTAATGGATTACTATGATTTATGATTTCTCAAAATTTCATGTTATTACTCATAAACTTTTATTCTTAAGAAAAGGAATTAAAAAAAAATCATTTCTGATAGGTAAAAACTCAAACCGGGTCCCTACTACCTTCGGTAGCGTAGGCGCGCGCACGAAAACATATACGGAAGGAATACGCGGCGCCCGTATTCCTTTACCGCCTTTCCTGCCCCTCCTAATAATTTTACAGTTTCGAAAATATCTTCATTCGACTTGTAATCCCCATAAACCTATATTCACAATTTTTGAATGGTCTAACTTAATTTCTAATTTTTTTCTCACCCCCCTGCCCCTCTTCTTGCTCCCTAATAATTTTAAACTTTCAAAAATATCCTCATTCGAATTGTAGGCCCCCCAAAACCTATATGTACCAATTTTGAATGGTCTAACTCAATTTCTAAAATTTTGCCCCCCTTCCAGCCCCCCTAATAATTTTACACTTTGGAAAATATCCTCATTCGACTAGTAGGCGCCAAAAACATATACACTAAGCGACAAAAAAAAAAAAAAAAAAAAAAAAAAAAAAACCCGCACTTGGATATTTTCCTTTTTGCCTTCTACAACCGCCAATATATCGTTTAAAAAGCAAATTTTTGAACTGACATTATTATGTTGTCCTCCACATACACTTTAACTTTGAGTCCAGTGTTAAAAGCAAAATGCAATTGTTAGGAAAATTGTAATTTTAGAATTTAATTCAAAAATGGTAAGAATAAGGCATTTAACGATGCCACAAAAACTATTAATTTTTGAATGAAAGTTAAAAAATATTTTAATACGCGAGATTGCAAAATAATTAAATGTTAACGAAATATTGGTAAAAGGGTTTTCAGCAAGATATAAATTTTTTTGGCCGTTTAAACTGGAAATTTGTTTTTAGGCGGCCGTGTTGCTCATCCAAGCGAAATGACTTTAAGTTAAAAAGTCATTGATTATAAAATCGGTTTGTATTATATTTAGAACATAAAAGAGATTCAGAAAAAGTGTTCAGCAGCATAATTTATTTAAATACAGTACAGCAACTATTAAACAAAGCAGTTTTAAATGACAGAAAATTTGAAAAAATTCCATTCTTGGTGAAGAGCATTAGGAAAGCAAGACCTCAGATGGCTAAAATAATTAAAAAATGATTAGTTAATTATTGGGCTATACTGTTTCTCTTTGATGAGTCAAGTTTAACTTATTTCGTGCTAAAGAAAACAAGCAGATCTGACAACGAAAATATGACCGACTTAATGAAAATCGCACTTTTAAAACAGTGACACATTTTCCGTACATTATGGTACAGAGAGGCATAACTTTTCAAACAGTCGGGCAAATTTTTATGGTAAAGGGATCAATTAACTCGAAATAAAACACAATCTTCATAAAAGTGGTGCTTGAGCGACTATTTTGGAGGTATCTTGGACATTTCCGCAAACAGCATTTCAAGATGATAATGCACCTTACTACACGGCGTCTGTGGTAAGTTTATTCACGTTAAAGTGTCAAAATTTCCTATTCATTACCATGAGAACCTATAATTCTGTAAGTAATCATATCTTTTTTCACTTTCAGCTAAATTCCACAAAGGATATAGTAGAATTTCTTCTTTACCAGACATGAAAATAGTCTTATCGCGATCCACTCGAAAATGTTTCGTCTGTTAAAAGGCGGGGGAGAGGGAAGAGGATTCAAAATTTGCTGCCTACAACTTTGCCAGAACTAGAAAATTAATTGTGATATTTGGCACATTGAAATTTCTGAGTTTTATATTAAAACACTGTATAAAACTATGCCATTGCGCATTAAAGTAGTAATTCCATATAAAGGTGGAATTAATGCAATGCAGAAAACATATTTTTAATAAAAAATTGCTTAGATTTAACAAATAAATAGTTTTATTTCATATATTAAGATATAACTTGTTTATTTCATATAATAAATCATAATAGAATACAAAAGTGTATGGTTATTGCATCAAATTCAAAAAGAAAGTGATTTCGCAGATTTTTAAAAAGTACTTCGTAGAGTGCAATAAAGCGAATTATTAAATCGAAAATGTACATAGGTATCATTTCATCCCTTTGGTATTATGCGAATAAGACAATTTTATTTGTTTCAAAAATTCATTTAAAAGTTATTCCAAATAGAAAAGGTGTAAGTCATTTTTTCTGCAGTGCGGCTTTTTCCTTGTCGCTTAGTGTATATATCAATTTTGAACGGTCTAATTCAATTTCTAATTTTTTGCCTCCCTTGCCCCCGTTTCCGCCCCCCTTAAAATTTGGCACTTTGGAAAATATCCTCATTCCACTTGTAGGCGGGAAAAACACGAATTTTGAACGGTTTAACTCAATTTCTAATTATTTGTGCTCTTTGCCCCCTTCCCGCCCCCCCTAATATATTTACACTTTCGAAAATATCCTCATTCGACTCGTAGGCCCCCAAACTTATATGTACTAATTTTGAACGGTCTAACACAATTTCTAATTTTTGCCCCCTTGCCCTCCTTCCCGCTCCCCTAATAATTTTACACTTTCCAAAATATCTTCATTCGACTCGTAGACCCCCTAAACCTATATATATATACCAATTTTGAACGGTCTGACTTGATTTCTTATTTTTTGCCCCCCCCCCCTCAACTTGCCCCCTTCCTTCCCCCTAATTATTTTACTTATAGGAAAATACCCTCATTCGTCTAGTAGGCGCCAAAAACATATATATACCAATTTTGAATGGTCTAACTCAATTTCTAAATTTTTGCCCTTTTCGCCCCCTTTTTTTGACTCAGGGCACCTTAAAACATGTAAAGTAGGTGAAATCTCGAAGTTTTGGACCGAATACAATACTTCCATTATCTACGGTAGTCGGTTAATGGAAGTAAAAAGAAAAAGAAATATTTTTATATTATGTGTATTCGTTGCTATAGAAACTAGCATCTTCTTTCGAGAGATATATTTCGTGTATTAGAATAAAATTTAATCTGCAATTAAAATGTAAGTTTTTGTTTATTAACCAAAAGCGATGAAATTTGAATTGCAAGTTGTTCTTGTGATGTTCAGGCTTTATAGTAAGTTTTGTGTGCCAGAGAGAAAAATTCAAGAATTTTGAAATTTGTAATTTTTAATCCCAGTTCAAAAACTCGTGACTTCAATGAGTACAGATGTTTTTCTTTCCTCTCCAGACTGTGTAGACGATCATCTGCGAAGTTAAAATTCTTGTGATTTGTTGCTACCATATTTTTATACTTTAGTTAATTTTATAAGATCTAATTGTCCGATGAATAAACCGTTTAATCCGTCGGATTAAGAAAAATCTACCCTTTCCATTGGTACCTTATTTGTAACGATACGACTGATATTTCTAATTTATTTTCCTATTTTTCAGCTTATAAACCCCACAAAGGTCTATATACCAATTTTGAACTGTCTAACTCAATTTCTAATTTTTTGCCCCCTTGCCCCCCTTCTTGCCCCCTAATAATTTTACATTTTTGAAAATATCTTCATTCGACTCGTAGGCTGCCAAAACCTATATATACCGATTTTGAACGGTCTAACTCAATTTTTTAAATTTTTTGCTCCCTCTACCCCTTCTTGCCCACACCAAAAATTTTACACTTTCGAAAACATCGTGTGAAAGGTTTGATGTATTTACTTGTAAATCGATTTGTAAAAAAAATAAAAGATTTTTAGATTTAAAATTAAATTGTTCAACTCAAATAATTTCTTTTTTAAATAAATTTATTAAGCAGCAGCGCCACCTATGGAGAAATTTCTTAAATGAAAAAAATTTAAAAAAGGAAGTTGAACGCAGTTGAACATTAAAAGAATCATAAGTACTATATGACATTTACTTAAAAAGGTATTGTAGATTTAGTGTTAATAGGGACCATCGATAGAGAGAGACTGGACATTGGACGAAATTCTCCATTGGACGAAATTCTCCATTGGACGAAATTCTCCATTCTTTTTGACGAAATTCTCCATTTTAGTACCAGTTGCTCCATTGCTTACCATTACGCTGAGAAGAAATTTTTATTATTTTACGTTCTAATCGAAAACGAACTTATTTATTACATTTTTACTTTGTTGGGAGATAAATTGCTTTAATTTTGGAATACTTTTAAAAGATAAAAATTCATAATTATTTATTTTATATCATGCTTTAAATACTTCGAATTCTCTTATTGCATGCTGTTTTACGTATTTATTTTCTAACATAAGAGATAATTACATTATTTATTTGCTAGCTATTAGTTTTTAAGTTCTGTTGTGCAATATATTTAATATGTTAGATCTCAATGTATTTTTCTGATATATTTTAAAATACATATTTAAAATAACTATATAAAAATATATTTTTTGATTTTTTTTGCTAGTACGCAAAATGTATCAGATTTCTTAAAATAAATTAATAAAAATAAAGAATATAAGGCGTGTATTATTTGCTAACATATGAAATATAAATTTCTTTTAAATAATAATTGCCATAATAAATTTTATAAATAATATTTAAATAAGTAATTATTTTTATTTACATAATATTTAAAAAAAAAAAAAAAAAATCAATGAAATAAGCAAATGTAAATAAAATAAATAAAGACATTTTTTAATTTCTAAGGATATTAGTTAATATTTTTACAAATTATTATTAATAAAATTTTTATTTTTAATATTTAACCAAGTCATTATTATTAATAATGCGCAATTGAAATAAATAAAATATGAATTTTCAGCTTCTAAAAATATTATGTAAATATTTTTATAAAATAATAAAAAATAATTTCTGTTCTGCCGTAGTTTTACATTTATTCATGAATTACTTCATAAAAACTAAGATTACCATATTTTTGTTAAAAATTTTCTAATTTTTTATATATAGAATGTATGTCCTCAGAAAAAATAAGATAGAATTACTTTCACTAAGGTAGAATTGCTTTCACAATCAACGTATTTTGCTTAATATAGAAATATACAACAAAATATTCCTCTGTTTTCCGATAGGAATTGAAAAAGTAACCATGTCGAAGGTTAAACCAAAATTCGTTTCTTTTCAAATTCTTTTCCTCTAAGACGAAAAAAATTACATATTTGTATTCTGCATCATATTCTGCACAAATTTAGCAAAATTTCCTTCCATTTATGTTGTATAGTAAAGCGTCAATCGCGTAGAAAAAAGCATTACATTCTACGGGGATCGCTCCGAATTGGCAGTAAAATGGCCGACATTCCGTCAATGTCCAGTTTCTCTCTATATAGGGTCCCTAAGTGTTAAATGCGAATAGCGCCCTCTATTGCAAAAATTAATGTAGGTTGTTCGATAATTTAAAAGTACTTTAAAATATATTTCGAATGATTTATTAAAAACAGTTTAATCATGATTAGAATTTGAAATATTGAAATTTTAAAATATTACAGTGCCATCTAGCAGTAGAAATTTTTGTGATCTACTGTTCAATTCCAAATCAACAAAGCATTAAAATGATGTATTACTTATGAAATTATTTTAATTAGTAGCTGAGATACAAAAGAAAATCCAATTTAAAATTTTTATAAAAATAATAGCGCCACCTATTGGAAGAAACTAAAAGTTTGGAAGGTTTGATGTATTTATTTGTAAATCGATTTGTAATATAGGATAAAAGATTTTTAGAATTAAAATTAAATTGTTCAACTCAAATAACTGTTCTTTTTTAATTAAATATATTAAGCAGAAGCGCCACCTATTGAGAAAATTTTAAAATGATATAAATTTACAAAGGGAAGTTGAACAGGGTTGAGCATTAAAAGAATCATGAGTATGTGTCATTTACTTAAAATGATATTATAGTTTTAGTGTTAATTTTGATTAGCGCCCTCTGTTGGATAAATTTAATGTAATTTATTCAATAATATAAAAGTACTTTAAAATATCTTTCGAATGACGTATTAAAAGTAATTTAATCATAATTATAATTGTAAATACTGGAATTTTTGGGCTATTAGTAAATTCAAATGTATTAAGCAGCAGCGCCACCTATAGAAAAATTTTTGAAATGATAAAAATTTAAATGTCACATTTACTTAAATAGATATCGTAGTATTTAGTTTCGGTGTATTTGTTGTTATAGAAACTGGCGTCCGCTTTCGAGAGATGCATTTTTCGTGTAACAATAAAATTTCAATTTCAATTAAAGTGTCAATTTTTTGTTTATTGTCCAAAATCGATGAAATTTGAACTGCAAGTTGGTCGTGTGATGGTCAGGCTGTATAGTAAGTTTTGTGTGCGAGAGGGAAAAATTGTAGAATTTTGAAATTTGCAATTTTTAATCCCAGTTCTAAAACACGTGACCTGATTTATTACCAGATGTCTTTCTTTCTGCTCCACTGTCGCGACAGTCGTCCGCGATGTAAAAATTCTTGTGATTGGTTGCCACCTTTTTAAATACTTTAGTTAATTTTAAAAAATCTAATTGTCCGATGGAAAATCTGTTTAAACCGTCGTATTCAGAAAATTTTGCCCTTTCATTTGATACCTTATTTAACGATATGACTGGTATTTCTAATATATTTTCCCGTTTTTCCATCGGAATGTCTCTTTTTAAGCAATTAGCCGTCATTTTTTGAACGACATGGGTCGACGTTTTAATTAATATCTCGGCTAATTAAAGTCGCATCGCTTAGCAAATTATTGCAAGGTCGACATGAAGAAATTCCGCGTCTAATGGGACCGGCATGAAAACGCTGCGATTATTAGAGCCGGAGATATCGCACAGATTTTAATAATATTAGATTGTTTTATATATATGGAAAGAATAAAGATACTTTTAATTTACTATTCGCAAATAATTAACAGTGGAGAAAAGTGGACGGAATAGTATTTTGTCCGGGACAGTTTTAACCAGGTTTTTTTAATTATTCCCACTTGCGCGATTCCCATTTGCGCGACCAGAAATTGCAGGACCGGGTGTGCAGGTGATTTCTTCCTTTTTGACTTGATAATCTGAGAACGCCCGTAACTCGGTTTCAGGGCAATCACTACCACGGGAGTAAAAACGAAACAACAACAACAACAACAAAAATAAACATCACTGGACATCCCTACCTTGCTGTGCATGAACTGAAATCGCTGGTAACTCGTTTTTGCAGCAATCACTATCAGGCACGTATAAACGCTTCGTGCACATGAAAAAAAAAAAAAAAAAAAACACTACACACATTTACCTCGCTGTGTATGAGTCTGAGAAAGCACGTAACTCGTACTTTTCGTGTATTTTTACTTTGGTCGCGCAAATGAGAATTTTTCACCACTTCGAGCAAATGGAAAGACACCGGTTTTTTTCCAGTGGATTTTTCCTTTATTAAAAAATACAAACAACCCTGATAGTTCTATTACAGAGTTGCAAATGGATATATTACGCTCCTTTAAACAATATACCATTTGGGGAAAATAATCAAACACCTATTTATTTACTAACTTTAAATGCTTTTATTTTGAATTCCTAATTTTAAATAAAATTAATTTTTGTTTTTAAAATTTTGCATACAGAAAAATGACATGGAGAAATCGAGTACTAATTAAAATAAAACAGAAAAACTTTTTTAGTAGCCTTTATATATATGCATAATTAAATACATAAACAGAAATGTAAATTTTAACTATATTAAACAGAAGAATAATTTTATTCCTTAACGATATGCAAATAGTAAGTCCAGTAAATAATTGCAAATACCAAAAATACAATAAGAAACAATTTTCTGCTTATTTTGTCCAGGGATATTGGTTTATTTTTAACAAATGGATTCTTCACAGATCTTCCAGAAACGTCTCTATTAGTTATCGTCTTTATAGTAGCATCTTCATGAACTCGTGCTCGTAAAATTCGAAGTTTTTCTTCGGGTATCATATCAAAAACCTTTGTTGTTGATTTATTCACAGAAGATTGCTGTAAATAAAAGAAAATAAATGGATTTTAATCGGTGGAATGGATAAATATATGGATGAAAAAATGCATATACAGACAAATGTATAAAACAGATACAGTGTGTTTCAGCTCCCATTTATCAAAGTTCTAAGCAAAAGGTGCAGCGAGATGAGTCATAATCACATAAGAAAGCAAAGCCGCAAATAACATGGATGGGCAGCACATGGCGCTGAAAATGCAACGATTTTTGTGCTCTCATAAAGAATATCTTCATTGAGAACATCTTCTAGGTTTACCATACACTCGTTGAAGGTATATTAACTATTCCATAAATTAATTTTTTTCGGTGTTATGTAGTGTACATGGCATTCTTGTTGAGACTATATACATGTCTTGTACACATGTAGACTTGATGTTTTGAACAACTGAGATATGTCCGTGATGAATTGAGATATGAGGTATATTTTTGACTATGAATGGAACATAAAATTTGTATTAGAACTATACTATTTGAACATTTACTTCGACTCTTTCCATGGAAATCCGTGGGTCGAAACATAAAATTTGTATTAGAACTAAAAGAATACTATTCTAACATTTACGTCGACTCTTTCCAACGTTTGATCTTTTCTATGTTCATCGCGTGTACTTTTTTTGTGTAAATTGACAAGTCCGAAATATGAAATCACGAATTTACTATTGTTGTATTCTATACTTTCTGATTTTTGTGTCTACTGCCTACCACTGTAATTTACGCCCCTTTTTTACTTTCCGAACAATAAAGTGAGGAAAATATTGTAATCATGTCAAAAATCCGAATTTCAGATTTTGATGTTTTTATACGTTTCGAGGTTCCCTAAGTCCGTTTTCACTATTTTTACGATGTTGTTTGTATGTGTGTGTGTATGTGTGAGAACACGCTAGCGTCTAAACGCTTTGTTCGAATAAGCTGAAAGTTGATACGTATATTGTAAGTCACCATAGTACGAACCCTATTGATTTTGGTGAATCTAGCACTTATAGTTTTTTTACAGGGACACCAGGAAAAATTCTTTATCTTTATGGCCTATGGGGCCACATTTTTAAAAGTATGATAGCGTCTAAACGCCTTATTATTCTGAGAAATTTTTTTTTACACATTTTATAGGTCACAGTTGCACCAACTGTATAGATTATGGTGAATTTAGCACTTACAGTTTTTTTACGGGGACACAAAGAAAAATTCTTTATTATTATGGCCTATGAGACAAAATTATTAAAAGTGCGATAGCATTTAAACGCCCTATTCAATTGAGCTGAAAATGTATATGAATATTATAAATCACTATTGCTCTGACTATAAGCATTTTGGTGAATTTAGCATTTATAGGTTTTTACAGGGACACAACGAAAAATTCTTTATCATTATGATCTATGGGCTTAAAGTTCAGTAGCATTAAAGAAAACATCGTGTAATATATGGAGAAAAATACTTAAACCCTCTATTATGGTTTTCTGTCTTTTGTTTGTTTAACAACTCCTCTTCCTTTACTTTATCTACAAAACTGTTAATTACACAATGTTCGGAAAGCCGAGTGGTGTCTCTTCAGATTTTTCTATGTGATGCTGTTTTTTGTCGGAGTAACCATAGATGAATGGACGGAATTATTTTTTAAAGTACAAGAATGTGACCAGACTGAAATTTAAAACAGGAACCTTTGAGTTAACGTCTAAACACTCTACCATTCGAACTCTTCCTGTTGATATCTGATTTGCATTGTTCGATTATATAAGAAAACACGAAATCTTATAATAAACACGTGATAGTCCTCTAAAGGTAAGTTAATCCAATTCGCTAAAAATGTATTTTAGCCAAAATTATTATCTTAATATACAGGGCTATGCAAAAACAATCTTTATTGTGCTTTCTTTTTTAAAGTTTTCATGCGTTCTCTTCGATAGCTATACAGTTAGTTTTCGCATAGCTTTTTTCTCATTAAGTGAAAATATATTTTATGTTATATTGCAGTAGAATTAAAAAACGCTAAAGATTAAATGTTGCAACGTATAAATACAGTTTAATAAGTATAAATACTGTTGAAAAATGATGAAAATGCAGCAAAAATCTCGTAATTAGTTCTCTCATCCATTTAACAACAATATCTACAGCTTTTTCTTTTATGTTGTAATTTGGAGCACCACTTTTGGACCAATGAATATTATGAATTATTATACATGCCTTACTGTTTATCCCCATACAGCCACTGACATCCATTAGAAATCTAAATTACGTCCAATGATCCATAAAAAGTACAAAATATCTAAAGAATGTTTATTAAAAGTCCTGGATATCCTATACTAATTATAGATATCTCTTAGATGTTTAAATGTAGACGAAATTTAGACGTGCTCTTTTCGTTACCTAATAGATGTAACGTGGTATATCAAAACAAGATTTAAATATTTTCAATATCTATTAGATCTAACAATTACAGTTATTGGATATTTGGAGATTTATTGAATATGTAACAGACATCTAATGGATGTAAAAAAGAGTGACATTTGTCCTGCTAATAGGTAACTGAAGGATATTTATAGAAGTTTATTGGATCATTTTTAAACTTTTATACGTGTTTATAGATGTCTAATGGATGTAAGTGGCTGTGTGGGTAGTTTGTGTTTCAAAAACAGTTTTGGAATTTTTAAATAATAGAAAATTAAAATGTAAAAGTTGAAAAATATTTTGTAAAATAATAAACGTCTTAAATACCATACACATAAAACCTTCAAAGCATAAGCAATTTTAATGAATATCTAAAACAATGTAATTTTGGGAAGTAAAATTTTTTAAGCATATAAAATGTAAAATTAAAGAGCAATGCAGCTATTTAATGCATTAAAAATCTATAAGTAAGTTATATTTTTATTAGAATCATTAATTTCTTAACATATGTTAAAGTTTTAAGAAGTCAGCTGTACAGTCGGTAACAAAAGTCTCCCAACACTAACAAAAATTCCTAAAAAAAAAAAAAAAAAAAGTACACCTAAAACAGTTTTGTTAAATAAATTCTTGTCGAATCCTGTTCTTAGTCAGTCGAAAAACAGGATTCGACAAGGATTTATTTAACAAAACTGTATTAAGTGTACTTTTTTTATATAGGAATTTTTGCTAGGGTTCGGAGACTTTTGTTACCGACTGTAAATATTGCTAACAATGGACTTATTAACAATAAGTTTAATAAACCGAATCAGACGAGCCCCATTCTGTTTCTTTACTCCATGTTTATTCAAGAAATTCTGAAGTTTTGATGTAAAAAATTATTATTGTAAATATATTAACTTTTGTAGAATTAATTTCTAAAGAACATTCAAAGTTCTGCTTGTCATAAGGATTTGTTTTTCAGTATTTTTAATGATTTTGACATAATTGTAACAGGTTTTAATAAGATTAGTTGAAATCTATAACTTTATTTTGTAGATAAAGGAAGTAAACAAAGATAAATAATAAGATTCATGTCATTTCAAACTGTCAACCAAAGATAAGAAAACATAGCGTTCGCCACTACATTCCATGAGATTTCAGTTAGAGTTTCACAAACATCAAATCGCGTTTTTTTTTACCTTGAGGGGAGGGAATCTTGCAAAACATTTAACGCAAAGCCGTAAATTTCCTTTAATTTGCTTGGCACATAATTTGGCAGCATTTTATGCTGTAAAATTAAAAGAATTTTTTCTGTATATATTCTATGAAAACCATACTTCTTTTTTCCTTGTTTCTCTTTGCAATTGAAGAGAAAAGAAAAAAAAAAAAAAAAAAAAAAAACAGTTTTTCTTTTTGAGCAAAATCCTTAGTCTACTGAATAACAGATTTAGAGACTGACAGATTTTAGTTCATAATCAGTAAAAATTACTTGATGATTGAAATAATTTAATTTTTCATTTTCTATAATAAAGTACAATGTAATATGCATATGCAATGTATATTAAATATACTGGAAAAAAATCAGTCAATCTTGGACAATTACCGTAATTTTCGGCGTATAGCACCAGCATATAATCCGTAGCTGTTATTTTTTAAGAAATTATAAAAAGTATTTATAGATGGCCCACATCGGCAGGTTATGAGCGGATATTCTGTTACTAGAAAAAAAAAAAAAAAAAAAAAAATGGAAGCCGAATTGACACAATAGGTATCTCTTCTATAAAACGTAAAATTACTAATATTAAAGCCCAGAGAAACGTTAAAATACATTCCCCTTACAATTTTTAACATTAAGATCAATTAAGATAGTTATGTTCTGATTCAAAACAGATTTTCGAGAAGAAGTTGTTCTTGTGGCGTAGCACGTCTCATTTTCCCCTCTACCTACCTATTTAAAAATGCACTTTTTCAACTTTGTTTTTCCTCTTTCTCAGATAGTTCTTTCCTGTTTGCCCTGTGTGATGATATGATGTTCTTATGCTTTATTTTTGTTTAAGAAGAATAAAAAAAAAATGAAAGTTACAATTATGACTCAGGTAAATAGTACAAATAATACGCAGCAGCGTATAATACGCACCTGGATTTTCACCTTTTTATCACATAATCTGCAGATAATACGCTGAAAATTATGGTAACAATTTTAACAGAGTCTATAGTTGTTAAAGCTACCTAAGGAAAATCACCGTTTCTTTCTGCTTTCTAAAAACTAGTGTTATCTACGGACGCCAGTAAATGAAATATTCACACTTTTATCTTCAAAGCGGCTACTCAATTGAATAACACGTACTGCGTTTCTTCTAAAAATTCAAATATCAGTAAAAAAGAACACAGCTACGTTGAATATTATTTACAAAAAGAAATCATTTAAAAAATACAAAAAAAAAAAAAAAAAAAAAAAAAAACTTTATTTCCAATGGAAAAAACCTACAGCTCTAAAACAGAAAATTACTTATTCTAAAAATTTTTAATACACACGAGCTCTCGATTAAACGAGACCAAGTATCATATTTTTTTAACTAACGTTGCCATCCAATAATTATAATATTCATAAAATAAATAATAGATATAATAATACATTTTCAACATCCTCCCACCTTTTGATTATAAATAATAATCAAAACATAAAAACTATTAGTCAAACAACTCTGGTACAAAGATGGCAACATTACATTTAAAAAATATAAAAATATAAAAGTAAAATAAATAGTAGAATGATCAACAATATCTAATATAATCTACAAGTTCAGTCTTTCCGGCACTTTAATTCTTCTGCCAACTCTACTAAACTTCATTTGCTCACTAGTAGTACTGTCTGAAACTTTGGAGATGCTATCTGATTCTTTAACTTTACTGAGAGTCATCGGTGTGGGAAGATCTTCAGAAGATGTTATCTCTAGGGGATAAACTCTTTGAATCGGACGTAAGAGCTCCTTTTGGAAAGTTTGCACTTTAACAAGTCGTACTTGTCCGTCTTTACCTGGTATAACCTCAGTGATACGACCTACAGGCCAGTAGATTCTCTTTTTATTATCGGCTCCCACCATAACAATTTCGCCAACAGTAACGGTATGTTTGGCTGACTTTTTGCTTTTATTTTTACGTAGAATAAGAGCACCAAGATATTCAGATCTAAAACGGCTTCGTAAATCTTTGAGAATGGTTTGTCTGTATTTGAGCCTTTTGCACAAAAAATTTTGCTCAACAGCATCCAAATCAGGAAGACTGCATTCATGCATATCTTGGATGAACATCGATGGCGAAATTGGTTTTACAGCTTCCTCTTCACAGATGTAAGTAAGAGGTCTTGAGTCGACTACCCTCTCACACTCAGCTAGAACCGTCATCATTTCTTCGTAATCGAGACGTGCCAGCCCTAATACTCTTTTCAAGAGATCTTTTAGAATTCGAATTAATCTCTCCCACCAACCGCCCCACCAAGCAGTAGTTGGGGGATTGAACTTCCAATCAATAGAGTTGACAGCTCTATGTTTTCGTATGCGTTCCCTGTCTAGTTTCTTGAAATAGTTGGCTGCTCCTACAAAATTTGAACCATTGTCACAGTATACAGTAGAGCATCTTCCTCTGCGAGCTGTAAATCTTCTAAAAGCCATTAAGAACGCATCTGTTGAAGCAGCAGTAACAAGCTCCAAATGGACCGCTCTGTATACTGCACAAGTAAAAATTAAAACCCAACTTTTCTTCTTATCCTTGAGAAATAATGGCCCAGCCATATCAACACCAATTATCTGAAAAATTGCAGCATCTTTATCTCTGTTTTCTGGAAGTGGAGGACTGATTACTTCTAAGTTCTTTGACCGAAATCTTTTGCATGCAGTGCAGCTGGCTACAACATTTTTCACTGCCTTTCTGCCGTTTAGGATCCAATACTTTTCTCGAAGTATATTTAATACTATCTGGACACCAGCATGGCAGTTCTCAACATGTGCTTTATAAATTAGTCGTTTTACCACCGTGTTTTGATGGAAGAACAATAGGTTTAAGAAAATCTTCACTATCCTTTCGATAAATAATTTTCGTCTTCAGACGAATGACACCAAGCTCGTCTTTAAACGTTTGCAAAGTTTTCAATCTCTTTTCGTCTTCTTGAGGAAAAGACTCATTTTGAATTAGAAGTAAAACCTTCATTTCTGATTCATGAATTTCTGAGGCTGTCAATTCACCATGCTTCCTCCAATTTAAATTCTTGCAGTTGTGCTTGAAACGAAGGATCCATGCAACAAGACGAATAATTCTGTCATAACTAGAAAAGTATCTATAGTACCAGTCTTCATCAACAATAGCTTCGGTATTTGTCAGTATACAAGTTTTCCTAGATTTTTCCTTTTCAATTTCTTCCTCATTCCAATCGCGATTGGAGAAATCCATCATTGTTCGAAATTCAGAAACATCTTTCATCCATTGTGGACCCTCCCACCATTTTGATGAGACTAGATGCTTTGCTTTGCATCCTCTGGAGGGCAAGTCTGCAGCATTCTTCTCCCCCGTTATATGTCTCCATGATGAAGGATCACTCAGTTTTCTGATCTCTTGCACTCTATTTCTTTGAAAAACGGACCAATTTTCTTCTCGCTGTATCCATGCAAGAACCGTTGTAGAATCACTCCAGTAATGAGTCATAACATTTCTCCAACCAAGAGCTTCAATAACCGAATTCGTCAGTCTCGCTCCAATTACAGCAGCTAGAAGTTCCATTCTAGGAATAGTTACACCTCTTAACGGAGTCACTCGAGACTTTGCTGCTAGCAAAAATAAATTAATTTGATTATCATCCTCTACTCTAAGGAATGTAACTGCACCATAGGCATCTTTGCTTCCGTCAACAAATGTGTGAATAGTGCAGTTGCTTAAATCTTCGGAAGATACTCGAATGAACCTAGGTATCTGTATATCAGTCAAATGCTTCAGTTCTTGAAACCACTGCATAAACTCTTTATGAAGCTCACCAGTTATCTCTTCATCCCAACTCGTTCCTAGTTTCCATGCTTTTTGTAACATTATTTTTGGACAGAGCATGGCTGGTGAGGTGAAGCCAAAAGGATCAAATACTTTGTGGACGACAGACAACATACTTCGTTTTGTTACTTTTTCCATATTAATGTTGTCTAACCATTTCATGTTAATCTTCAATGTATCAAGCTCTTTATTCCAAATAAGACCTAATACTTGAGTCTCTTTCTTAGAACTAGTCACATTCCAGTCGCCAGACCATTCCCATTCTCTAAGATCAAAACAACCTTTGGCCATTAAAGCTTTAGAATTAACGATAAACTTATCTAATTCTTCTTTGTTATTAACGCTGGTAACGACATTATCTACGTAGAAACTCTCTAAAAGCCTTTTCTTTAAAGATTCTTCAAATCCGTTACAACGCCGAATATGATACTCAATTACCGCAGCCAAAAGGAAAGGACTGCATTTAACACCAAAAACAACTCTTGTATGGCGAAAAACTTTTAGTTTCTTTCCTTCTAAGTTTTCCCACCATAAAAAACGCAGGAAATCTCTGTCGTCTTTATGAATGCTTATTTGCAGAAAAGCTTTCCTAATGTCGGCGATAACGCCAAATTCTTTTTCTCTGAATCGAAGTAAAATATTTAGGATAAGTTCCATTTGATTAGGACCACATTCCAAGCATTGGTTTAAAGAAGGATAATTTGCTAATCTACCAGAAGCATCAAACACTGGGCGAATTGGAGTAGTGCTGCTACTAGGTTTTATTACAGCACGATGAGGTAAGTAATTGCCATAAGAGTTTACTTCGTTCTTGGGAACTTCCTCAATTATGCCTTCATTAATCCAGCTCAGAGGAACATCTTCATATTTTTCATACATGTTCATCGCTATAAGCTTTGCTGTTGTGTATTCGAGCCGTTTCTTCGCCAAACTCAAGTTGTCGGGTAAAGGCGATTTATCATCAGCCCATGGCAAACAAACTTCATAGCGACCCTCTCTATTAATTGCCACTGTTTCTAAAAAATGCTCTTTAGTCTGAATATCAGTCTCGTATTTGGACTTCTTCTCAATAGGATCATAGATTCCAATTAAATCCAACTTCCATAGATTTGAGATTTCAGCTTCATTTACATATAGCGATAACACTGACATCGCCAAGTTTTCTTCCGAGGCTTTTCCAGGCGGTACTTTTCCCATTAAGGTCCAACCTAAGTATGTTTCTAAAGCCTCGAGACCCGATGATAAGACCTTTCTTTTTCCTGTCAACATTTTTCCCATGTTGTCAGCTCCGACGAGAATATCGATTGCTTCACATTTGTGGAGTCCGAGCGACAGGATATTAGTGAAGAAACAACATGTTTCAAGCAGTAAAAGGATTTAAGAAAGATGATTTGATATATTTGGCGTCTGAAATTGGCGAAGAAGTACCAGCCAATATTACTATTTCAGGATTAAAAAATATTATATTGAACAGTGAAGAATACAAGAAAGATGCGGAATTTGTTCAAGTACTATTAGGAAATGCTGTTGCCGAGCGAAAATTACAAGAGCAAAAAGAAAAAGAAAGAGAAGATAAAAAGGAAAAAATGAAGCAAGATAAAGAATTCGAAAAAATGAAACTTGAAGCTGAAAAAGAAATCGAGCTCGCTAGAATTTAAGCTCAAAGTCGAAGTGAATCTATTCCATTAAATTATTTACCTGATTTAAGTAATTCAAAAAGGAAATTTACGTTTCCAAGATTGGAATTTAGACAATTTGGCGATGACATAAAAGATTGGCTTCCTTTTTAGAGTCAATTTGAGCGAAGATTGCAGGTTCGAATCCTGTCGCGGACGCCGCAAATGTTAAAGCTACCTAAGGAAAATCACCGTTTCCTTCTGCTTTCTAAAAACTAGTGTTATCTACGGATGCCAGTAAATGAAATATTCACACTTTTATCTTTAAAGCGGCTACTCAATTGAATAACACGTACTGCGTTTCTTCTAAAAATTCAAATATCAGGAAAAAAGAACACAGCTACGTTGAATATTATTTACAAAAAGAAATCATTTAAAAAATACAAAAAAAAAAAAAAAAAAAAAAAAAAAAAAAACTTTCCCAATGGAAAAAACCTACTGCTCTAAAACAGAAAATTACTTATTCTAAAAATTTTTAATACACACGAGCTCTCGATTAAACGAGACCAAGTATCATATTTTTTTAACTAACGTTGCCATCCAATAATAATAATATTCATAAAATAAATAATAGATATAATAATACATTTTCAACAATAGTCGTTAAATTATATTTTTTTCATTTATTTTAAATCTTATATAAAATTACAGAAAAAAAATAAACGCAGATGTTAAAAAATATATTTTATTTGTGCATTTATATGACTAATATTAATTTTATTAATTATTGATGAGTACATATTTTTAACTTAGAATGCTTTTTCTAGAGTAGAAATATTAATTTTTAATTTTTATTGATAAATTAAATTTAAAAAATACATATAAATACAGAATAAAGATCGGGAATCTCGAATATTTACATTCAGTAACAAAAGTATCCGAACACTAGCAAAACTCCTATGTAAAAAAAGTAGAGTTAATATTATTTTGTTAAGTAAATCCTTGTCGAATCCTATTCTTAGTCAGTCTAAGAACATGATTCGACAAGGATTTATTTAACGAAATTGTATTAACTCAACTTTTTTTATATAAGAATTTTTGCTTCATCATAACCTCTGAGTTACTGAATCAATGAACCTACATAAATATCTTGAATTAGTTCGTCCGTAACATTATTTTCTATTTTTTCTAAAAGCCCCTTGAATATTTCAAGCTCGTAAACAAAATTAAGAACTATTTTGTTGAAACACCTTAATGTACATAGTCTATACCAGCGTTTCAACCGAATTTATTAATCAACTTTATCCATGGCTGCTTAAAGATTTCAAACTTAGATAAAAACTATATTTCTAAATCGATTTGTTTGAAAATAACTATGCCCATGGCTGATATCAAGGCTTCAACAATGTTCCTTAATTAACTTGATCCGCTACTTTGTTTCAAATTGGTGGCCACTTAAAAATAACAAAGAAATTAAATTCTACTTCCCACTTAACAAGAAGAATTTGTTATTGTGTTGTAAAATGTTTATTCAATAATTCGAAAAATTACCCAATGCATTTTTTTTTCTTTTGTAGTAAACTACAGGAGAGGCTTAACATCGCTACAAACCATTGCATAGTGGTAAACGATCTCCTTCCGTCTTCTCAGCTCGAAGAATGAAATATATATATAGTGCTACTTAACCTGATGCACCATTTTGATTGAAAATAACGCCTACTTGAAAATTTCAGATTTAAATGAAAAATGCATTTATGATCCCATTTGTATGTATTTGGTATGTACATATATTTAATATAAAGATGTCAAGCAAGCCTATTAAACAAATTGTTCCGCAATCTTGTTTCAAAAGTGTGACCACTTGAAAATTTTCAAACTAAATAAAAACTTACTTAGGAACTGATTTGCGTGAAAGTCAGTATGTAAATAGCTTATATAAAGATCTTAACTAAGTTTAATAATCAAATAGATTTACCAAATTTCTTCAAAATAGTACCTACTTAAAATAAACAAAAAAATCCAATTATTCATACAATTCATCCAGAAGGACTTGTTTTAATATGCAGAGAAATTCATAAAAGGTCAATAACTGAAAGCTGATCTTTACTGGATAAGAACACTGCGCTGCAAAAAAAAAATTTTTTTTCGACCCCGATACCATTCCTGCTGATTCTTATGTAAAATTACCTCCTGAATCCGAATATGACTACCATTTTGCCCAGTCATCCCCCGTTTTATCGGGACAGAGAAAAAGAATTAATTTAACATTTATTAAAAACAATATATGTATATATATATATATAATGTTTAATAAATAACATTAATAATAGATTAAAAAATATAAGAAATGTGATACATAATTTCAGTGGCAAATCCCCATCTAAATTTCCCCCTTTCCACAAATGTTGATGTGATATAATTTTTTGAACTCTGTAGCCCCTAAAAACGTATTTAACTATTAAAATAATCACCCCCCTCACTAAAATTCAAATTTATAGCCGTAAAATTTTCGAAAAGTGATAAAAATAGGGATCATCCCTAAAAAACGGTGGATGATAGGGCAAAATGGACGTCATATTCGGATTCAGTAATTCATTTTATGTAAGAAATTGCCAAATTGGTGTTGGGGGCAATTTTCATGCGGAGCAGTGTAATCGTAATTGAATGAGAGAAACTTCTACTAAACTATTAAAAAACCCTATAGTTTTCTACATAAAAATTAAAAAGTTAAAAATGGTTTGTTTTCGTGATATGGTATGGTATGAAGATTAAGGCTGGTTGACAGCACTTGCGTCCTAGGTCTGATGGAGCGTGGGGTTTTCCTAAGGGGCCGTATTTACGCAGGTTTCGGAAAAAATCACGGAAAACTCCGCACAGTTAGTACGATGCCCTCGATCTGGGATCAAACCCGGCACCTCATGTTTATCAGTTTCGAGGAGAGAACCTCTGGGCCGCTGGTGGGATCTAATTCGTTTTCGTAAATACATTTTTTATTGTTTCATTATCTTATAAGTTTTAGTTATGTATAAAATTTAAAGGAACTGTAAGAAGTTTAATTTATATAAAATGTATTATAACTTTAATTTAATATTCTATACATATATGCTTATTTTTATTTAATAATCGTTCTCGTTGAATGATTAAAACTTCTGTCCTTTTCTTTTCTTTAAAAAAACAATAATAACGTAAAAAAGTTAGAAAAAGGATACAATAATTTTTCGTTAGTGTATTTTTATAACTTTGTCAATATCTCATAAGCTATCAGTTATGTATAACTGTAAATAAGTTATAAATAGTATAATTTACATAAATTAAAATGTAACATTTAATTTTATGCTTAATACCTGTTTATTCGTAATATGGAAGTGATACGAAATAGCAAATTCAATCAATGAACTGAACACTGTAAGAAGGCAAACAAATAACCATACATCCATTGCTGTCATATAACTAATGGGAGGTAAACCTGTATGAGCCTGCACCATTTGAGTTGCTAAAGTCAGTAAAGAGGTGACACCTAGGGTTACCCTAGCTGGCACAGCTTCAATATCCACCCAGAATGAAATCCACGATAGGAAGACGACGAGCGTGCTAGGAATGTATGTGTTGAATATGCTTCCACTGGCTCTTCGAATAAACGTAAAATTAGCATATAAATAGGTATAACTACCTGAAAAAGAATAATATTTGGAAAACATGAGTTTTACATGGTAACTGATTTATAAAAATTATTTACAGAAGTTTAGGAGATCTAGTAATACTTATGGTTTTCATTTTTCTAGACTGGCTGACATTCAAAACTCAATATCATTAAGGATAGGTATAAAAAGTGAGAAAACTGTACCGTTCGTACACCACAGTGTGATTTTCAAATGATTAACATATCAATGCAGATGCACATCATAGGTGCCTGTAGTGTCACCTACAAGTGTAACATAAATATTCCTCAGAAAATTGATATTACTTTTTCGTGCAGCTTAATTTCAAGGGAAATTTCTATTTGCCCTTTAGATAAGCACAATCGTAGATCAAGTACGTTTTTAAATTTGATTGGAAAATTGCAGAAATTGTGGATTATTATTATTATTTTTTTTTTTGAGAAATTGTTGAGTGTTGAACGTAATACAACCATAAGCAACAATACAATACATAAGTATATATATATATATATATTAATTTATTGCATATTGCGTGCCACATGTGGTCACTTGAATTACATTGCTGAAATATGTTAGCAGGAATGCCTTGAACATAAGTTAAGAAAAAAGGTTTTAAAAGCTCAACTATTCAGTGGAACTTCAGTTTACACTAAGGAGGTGAGAAACTAAAACCCAATACCATATCTTAACATAATGTATAATGAAGGAAAGTTATTGCGATGCATTATGGAAGAATTATGCAGCTTCTTACCATGCTGACCCATACTAGGATATAACCATCTTGGGGTTTTACTCGGAAGCATAATTCGTATAAAAACTGACGTCGTGTATTACTTTATTTATGTCCGGTGTTTACTGCATCATTTTTCAACGAAAACAGCTTTCCTTTGTGTTGTAAACATGTAAACAACGCTGAATGGTGCGTGTTGACATAGATTGTATTGCAACAAATCCTGTTTTATGTTCAATGTCTCTTGATGTTAAAGTATGATCCGTTGTTGTCATGTGCACATTATGCCTTTCTTTACCTGCAGTCGTGCCACAAAGCTGATGCAATATTTTTTAGTGATCGGTTCCTTTTGCAATCATCCTCTGCATATCCGAATCTCTGTGACTTGATTACATCCAAATGAATTTCTCAGAAAGATAATTCCTAGTTGCTATAGGTTACGATTATTCCACTTTTATGCTAGGATACGTGCTTGAATGACGATCGTATTTTTCTAGGAGGCTTACTGAAATTTTCCACATAAACAAACGTTAGGAAATACTATCATTATATAAAAACAGCTTTCTGTGCATCTTTTTTCTTGCCTATGTAGATGGCACCATAAACAAAAGTTCATGATAGGCATCTGAACTGAAATGTTAAATATTATTATGTCCTATCATGACACACGCTTGGTACAATTTTCGTCCTTTACGGAGAATCTTTCATGGTGCTGCATTTAGAATAGACAGTAGTACAAAGCATAATTAACTATTGTGTGATAAAAAAATTGACTGTTATAAATAAATTTGTTTATTAAGTTTAAATGAATGAATGAATCAATCAATATATAATCCACCCTTGACACTTACTTGGGTAAATTTCAAGCAGGTCTAGTCTTAAGTCGAAAGAGGAAGAGAAGAATTCCAGATTACAAACCATTAACGATATCGGCTACATAAACTAGCTCAAAACACCTTCAGGGTCAGATGATCCAAATTATATATGAGATTACTAAAATACAGTAGACGAAAATTATAGAAAAATATGGGAGTTACATTCAGTGTTAAAAAATTTAGGGATTTTTTTTTTTAATTGACTGATTACGAATAATTTTTGGGGCAGTGGTAGCCCAGTCTGTAGAGCACTCAGCTCGTAATTGAAAGATTGCGGGTTCGTTACTACAACCGCCGTTTACACTAATGGTGGCTGGTACACGTAAATTCCGTCGTGGCCGCAATATCTTTTATGTTCCAATCCAAATCATACCCCTGGGGATCACCGAAGCGGGGAAGCCATTCCCTCCGTAGAGGATCAAAATTGTGAGGGCATGTCTCCAGACCATCCTTAGGGATAAGTCTTAGATTGTCACCAATTAGCCATTGCTCAGTACTAGTGTGACGTTAAACCAAACCAAGCTAAATCCAACAATTTTGAGGTGTGATGTTTAATATGCATGATAAACGATTAATTCGATAATTAATCAACGATGTAATTAGATAAAATTACAATTAAAAATTAGTGGTACTGATATTGAATAAAAATGCCCCTAAAATTGGTAACACTGGTTACATTATACATGGGACTTGTAAATTGTTTTTACTTCCTGCAAGCAGTTTACATTCACATCATTATGTGTATAATTGCATAATATTACAATCTTATGTATAGAGAAAAGTTTACAATAAAATCAAAGTTAATTTACAGTCAATTTACATAAACATTAAAATAAATCACATAAATAGATTCAAAGATCATACTTAATAAATTTGTGAGCGATTTCGACCTTTTTAAATTTATTTCATTTTATTTTATTTATATTATTATTTAAAAAATAAACGTTTAAAGACTTCATAACTTATGAAGGAGTAACACAAGTTAGTGTTTTATAATTTTCTTTTAATTTGTTAATCTATTATTTATTTTTAATCAATAATAAGACGTTTTGTTCAAAGGAGATTGTTGAATTAATCTGGAAGTGATGTGGCATCACAGGACATCCTTCATACACATTGTGTAAGGGATGTCCAAGAGTTCCAAAGTCATAGATCTGTATTATGTTTTATAATTCTATTTAGATATGTCAGGAAGCTACCATGGCCAGTAAAAAAAAAATTGTGTTTGCGTATCTAATATTGGTGAAAATTATATTGATGAATTTATATGTGTATCAATCTATTACTTCGTTATTCCAGGATAGTTGCTTGTCATTAATAGTATTTGTTTTAATAAAGATTTTTAAGTAATAGAAAATTTTAGAATGTTTTCTGCATTGGGCCAATTAGAAACTAGTAATTTTTTTTTTTTTTTGTAGTCTGCCCTTTTTTTACCAATGTGCTCCAGGGGAGAAAATATTGAACATCTTCGGCGCCATTATTCTTATTTAGAAAAATGTAGTGTATTTTTAAACTAATATTATGTGATTAAATAAGAGAGAAATTATTATTGAAAAATACTGGTAGAAGAATTCCATTAAAAAAAGGAACACTTTCAACCCTGATGTGCTCTGCAATGTTTAAGAACTATACTCTAAAAATATTCAGTAACGTTACTCTGATACATCAGATACGTTCCTGGTTTTAATACACTGTAAAAAAATAACTATTATCAGCTGCAAGAAACTCTCTGTGGTTGGAGAAAATAATTATTTTCTCTAATCACAGAGAGTTTCTTGCAGCTGGTAATAGTTATTTTTTTACAGTGTATGTTTGGAGCTGGTTCTTGAGAATAACAGGTTTTCGTCCATGAAACGTTTCTGATTTCAGGAATGTAGTATTATTTTGAATGTGTGTATATTTGATGGTTACTGGTATTTTCAAGGAGCATTACTGGAAAATATTGGGCACATTAGCTGCCCAAAATTTTCCAGGAGAGAACCGGAATTTTTTTTACAGTGTACACTATCACAGAGATCTGTATTATGTTTAATAATTCTGTTTAGATATGTGGAGAAGCTACCATGACCAGAAAAAGAAATCGCAGATAAATTTGTCTATGTATATAAGATTTGTGGAAACTTTTTTTTATGAAGTTATATGTGTATCTTATGCCTTTATCCAGTAAATTTAAATTTCCAGTTTTTATTATTCAATATTATAGATAATGTTTAGATAGTGTTTGTGAGTAATATATTATTCAGGATTTAAATTTAATAGAGCTAATAGAGCAGAAGAACTGTCAAACATAATAATAATATTTAATAGTTGGTGATCCAAACTTAGAGTCCCAAATTCACTTAATAAAATAAAATATTTAAGTTAACTTTTTCAAAAAAATTGCTCACTAAGCTAAAAGGTGACGTATTCAAAGAGTAATATTCAAATAAAACATAATGTAAAAAAAAAAGATTTTTAAAAAGAATGCTCTTTTATCGGTTTCTTAAAAAGTAGTAAAGAAAGCAAAATTTTTGTACTCAAACCAATTAAAAGATGAAAAGCATTCATTAAAGACTGCATCCTACTATAATATAATAACATACTTTGTCATCAATGAATACTTTTGATCTTTGTCATGAATGAATGCTCTTTTAATTAGTTTGAGTACAGAAAGTTTTGCCTTATTTACTACTTTTTAGGACGCCGATAAAAGGGCATTCTTAAATATATATATATATATATATTATTTTTTAAATTAAAACTAAAAAACCGAAATTAAAATTTAAAACCGAAATGAAGCAAGACGCGAAGGTTTTGAAATTCTCCAAAAACTAAAATTTTGAAATTCTTCAAAATTTTTCTGATTTTCTGAGTTACTTATGGGTCACTCATTAATCACTCAGGGGCACTCACTGGTTACTCACAGGTCACTCACGGGTCACTCACGAGTCACTCATGGTCACTCATATTCATAGGGATGACCCTTGAGTCAAAATATAGCGGAAAAGTGGGTCGATGATAGACAGAATGACAGAATGAGAAACAACCCGTGAGAATATAAAAGCATTTAAATAAAAAAATTAAAAATAAAAAAAAAAAAGCATTCGAGAAATACAATTCGAAAAACTTAATTTTTGAGTGAGATATCCTTATAAAAGCTAGCAACAAAAATCCCATAGGATAACATCGGAAGAAAGGAAAAGGAATCTGACTGATGCACATTCATAATAAATATTTTTCCTAATATATATAGCAATACAGACTTCTAAAATAAAGTATTATACAGAGATTATTATTCACTTTGGTTATAGTGGTATTCCTATGCAATAATCAAATGCATGTGCGAAGATGAAAAAATTATAATACAGCGATCAAAATCATGATTTTACAACTGATAGCAGATACAAAGGAATTTGTAGGATTTTTTATAGAGTTGTCATCATATATTAATGATAATAAATAATAATAATAATAAATAATTATAAATAAATAAATAAATAAATAAATAAATAAAATAAATAAATAAATAATAAATAAATAAATAATAAATAAATAATAAATAAAATAAATAAATAAAAAATAAATAAAGTTACCCGGACCGGACAAAATCTTATAAGATCAGGCCCAACCCAGCTGGCTCGATCTAAAAAAATAAAACAATAAATGAATAAAAATAAAATATATAAATAAATAAATATAAATGAATTTAAATAAAAAATAAATAAATAAAAAATAAATAAAAATAAAAATAAATAAAGCATGAACTTCTATGCTTTTTTTTGTGTCAACTTTTCAGAGGTTTTGTATAGCCAAGCGGTAAATTATCCATTAATAAAACTACTGATATTTTAAAAGACATTGATTAACACTAACATGCAGAAGCTACACATGCAGACAGAATGTCAAAACGAAAGTATTAGTACATTCATCAAACAATGTAGAAAAGTATTACTAACGGTTAATACTACTAAAAATCTGCATTAATCGATTTCTATTTATATCTCGTAATGTAACCGAATACTTTTGAGTGATCTTGTAAAGAAAACATTAAGCTAGTACAAACCTTTTCAATGGAAAGAGGCTTTTGTGCATCTGAAAAATGATGCTAATTTCAAAACAAATAGTGTACTGGAAAATAGCGGAAAAGTTTTTAAAATAATATGCTTCATGGCCCATAGACTCTACAAACCATATAACATAGAGCCTTACACACAATAACGGAGCAAATTCTTTTATTTGTACTTGTGCGCAAACTAGTACTGACATTCATATCATTTTGAAAAGGAAACCTGCTATTGTGAACTTAAATAATACATACTCCTGCTCAAAAGTTTAGCAAGATCTGCAAACGATCAGTTTTTTTTTTTTTTTTTTAATTTAAAAACTTATCTCTCGATAAAATGTTTTCAAACATTGGGCATTTAAAGAACTGGGTCTTCTTCAGGTATTTAAGTGAAGATTGGTTTAAGATAACATTTAGGGGGCCGATAACAAATTGAGCAAAATCAGCAATGTTTGTGATCAGCTTGTATCCTTAAGGGAACGAAATGCTCTGTAACTTTAGGATATGCTAATATGGACCTAGTACAATTAGTGCATGAATTTGTGTGATGGTAGCATGTTAAATAACGAAAATATAAGCATTTATTTAAAAAATAAATAAATAAATAAAAATAATAATAATAAATAAATAAATAAATCAACATGATTTTTATTTATAGTACACAAAGTTTTTAACGAAAATAATTCCTACTTTCAGATAAGTAGGAAATACACTTTTAAAAGAACATACTGCAATCGGAATACAAATATCTTAAATATCTCATGAAATATGAGTATTTTTATGAAAAACGTTTTCACTGTACATGTGCGGAAAAAAAGAAAGAAAGCTAGATATATTGGTAAACTTTTGTCGAAAGTGCATTTGAATAGAGTAAAAATTAAGTAAATTATACGAAAAAGAACGAACTAGGTTTTAGATATTTTCCAAGAGTTGAAATTTCTTAAGGGGTTTTTCACATGCCGCGTAATTAATTTGAAGTTACAATTATTTCAACCCTTTCGCAAAAGTTCTTTTTTAAAAAGAACACCTTATATGCTTGTAACTCTAACATATCTTTGTTTATTTACAAAGATTTTTGAGATGATAAGGGATTTTTCACAAAAAAAGAACATTTGCTAATTGGTTAAGATAATTGTGTGTGGATCTTAAAATTTATTACGCGGCATGTAAAAAAAAAAAAAAAAAAAAAAGAAAAAGAAATTTCAACTCTGGTGTCAACCTATTCAATACAAAATTTTTAACTCTCGCACATACGCAGTGAAAACATTTTTCATAAAAATGTTCATATTTCATGAGATATTTGAGATCTTTGTATTCTGATTGCAGTATATTGTTTTAAAAGTGTTTCTCCAACTTATCTGAAAGTGGGAATAATTTTCGTTATAAACTATGTATATTATAAATAAAAAACATGCTGATTTTTTTTTTTGCAGTTTTAAAATAAATGCTTATATCTCCGTTATTTAGTATGCTATCGTCACACAAATTCATCCACAAATTAAGCTAGATCTGTATTAACATATCCTAAAGTTACAGTTCATTTCGTTCACTTAACGATACAGGGTGATCACAAACATTATTGATTTTGCTAAGTTTGTTACTGGCCTCCTAAACCTTGTCTTAAACCAATCTTCACTGAAAAACATGAAGAATACCCAATTCTTTTAAAAACCAATGTTTGAAAATATTTCATTGAGAGATAAGTTTTCAAATTGAAAAAAAACAGATCTTGCTAAACTTTTGAGCATGAGTGTAGTACATTAGTTTTGAAACATGCTAAAAATATTTGCAGATATCAGAGTGCGAGTAGACACAGCCAGACATTCTAGTTGAGTTATAAACACTTCTAACAAAATAAAATTTCCAGTGGCAGAAAGAATTTAAACAAAGACCGGCTCAGCCCGAGACCAAATTGAGAAATTCGGCCTGATCCATGCCCGTGCAAATCTCTGTAATGGTTTACAGATTGTAACAATTATGATTCTTAAAGAGTTTTTACTATTTTTTTTTTTCGATTCCAATACAAATATGATATAAATCATATTAATAAATAATGAAAGATAATTTATATTGTTCATTATTAGAAAAAATCGTATTTTTACTTTAACCCGTTAGCGCCCAGTGTCCTCATTTGAGGACAGCTAATAAAATGGCACGTATATTTTTTGTGGTTTCTTGGACTCCTGTCTGATTTTTAATGACAGTTTATAGCGTCACTCTAAATGATTCCTGAAAGTTTTATGTGCCTACTATTAATTATTATTTCATAATTTGAATAGTCATTTTATGATTTTTCATTCGTCGCACATATTTTTGTTTTTGCGCAGGTATGCTAACTTAAATAAAGTTGAATAATACTATATATTACAATACTTTACTTTCGAGATCTTCGTCAACATACAATAGGAAATTAATCTGTTATCTCAAAGCTTTTTTATCTCGAAGTTTTCTCGCTAGAACACTAAACGTCAATAAATGAGGGTAGGTTTTAAATTTAAAACTATCAGAAGACTTGTTTAAATTAATATATTTTACTGTCAGTTGTCTATATTAATTTAGAAGTGAAATAATCAGCTAATAATATTTTGCAAAATTATTTCGGGCGTCAGAGGGTTAAGTCATATTGTATCTTAAGCATATTAAAAATCATAACAATAAATAATATATGACTATTACAATATTCACATCCTACCTGATGTCCAAACTTCAGTATGTTTATGCGATTTAGGTTTTTCCAATATATATTTTAAAGGTTGTATGTCATCTGTACAATGAATGCTTTCACGAGGTTTTGAAGGAAGCTCTTCAGCCCAATGAAGAGATAGTTTTAAATCAGAATTTGACACTATAAAAAATATGTGTTATAGCATGGTGCTTACAGATACATTAGCACGTAGTGGTTTAATATAAAAATTACAGATAACTATAAAAGAATGAGAAAAGAGTTTAAAATATTTGAATGAATAAAAGTTTAAAGATAAGTTAAACGTTCTGTAAATTTAATATATTTAATAATTAAAACATGCATTGCGATAATTCATTAGTAAAAAGAGTTATTATACATTATTAAAATGAATTCTTAAATCTCAATATATATTTATTAAAATAAAATATCATATATTTTAAATAAAAATTTATTGTTAAACTTAAATTTATATTAATGTTATTCCTACCATAAAAATTTACATTAGTTTTATCAATTACAATGATGAGGTTTTCATAGTAAGGAAGCTAATTTAATCTTACTTGATCCAATCTTCATGAAGCATTTCTGCGTGTCTAAAGGATACAATCTAAAATTCATCTGGCAACCAACAATCAAAATATACCTAAAAGTATTTTTTGTTAAAGTATAATATATTTATATATATAACACTTTGGTATCGTTGTTGCATATATTTAAAAATTAACAAAGCTGTGTAAAGTTTATGAATTGGTATACTTTCACATAGTTACACAACAAACTGAAGGTCATTGAGAAAACCATCTTATAAATGAGCCACGGGAGATCCAGCATACTTCTGGAAGAAGTGTATTGTTTTCGAGATATTTTGAAAAAGTCAAGAACGAAAAATCATGCGGTACGCATTGATAAATAATATTTTTCGAATGTTCTTACACGTTGTATCGTGTAACCTTTATTGTTCTTTGCCTACATTATCATACAACAGACAGGCAGAAGGACAGAAAGGCAGACAAATTGACTAATTGAATTCATAGTCATTCTTAAGCATTGTTGAAGAGTGCTAAAAATGCTTAACACAGAAGTGCAGCCCTTTAATTCCAATTGAAGCCCATAATGTATCGAAATATATTAGTGTAGCCCTGTAAATATAAAGGTTAAGCATATCATATTCTGCATAAAAATATTATTTTAGCATATTATCAATAAAAGTCAATTCCTTCAGTATTTTAGCAGTAGAAAGTATAATTTAAATGGCATTTATATTAAAAATGTCTCTCTTAAAACGGAATTCATTGGTAATTTTTTTAGGTGTTACTATATACAAACCAGTTGTACAGGACTCTACTACCTATTAATTCTATTTTAAATAGGGAACAGTCCATAGTGAACTTGAATAACCTATATAATTTTTTAGACATTCTGAATATGTTTAGGGATGCTGGAGACGGACAGATAGACAGATGGACAGCCAAACAGACAGATACACTAATTCAATTCATATTCAAACTTAAAAATTCTTAGAAAGTGTTAAAAATACTTAATGTAAACGAAAATGGAATTCCAGAAAATTTCCAAAAATAGCCTTTCATGTAACTAAATATTTTTGTGTGGCCCCATAAATCTTAATGATAATCATACTAGATACTATGCAAAGCTTCTTTTGTGCACATGAATAACGTATTTCAATTTCATTAAGATTTGTACAAAGTAAAGTTATTAAAATATGGTTTATAGAAATACCAGTGATGGTATTTACCCGATTATCAATAGCAAACAACCGATAGTGAACTTGAATAACATATTTCAACATATATAATTACATAATTTTTTTAAATGGTTTTAAAAAAATATAATAATTTTAAATTACGTGTTTTGAGAGTGGTTTTTTTTTAAATATAAATAATATAAAATATTTCAATTTATTTAAAATTTGTATAAAGTAAAAATATTAACTTATAATTTATAGAAATATCTCTCGTAAAACGCAGTGCCGAGGAATATTTTCGAGTGTCCCTGTAACAAACCAGTAGAGGTATTTACTCCATTTGCAATAGGGAAAATCTGATAGTGACTTTGAATAATATATATCAGTTTCAAGAAATCCGCAAGTAGTTTCAGGAGTTAGAGCGCGGACAGACATGCAGAAGTCATTAACAATTTTCAAACTTGTTAGAAAGTGTTAATAAAATTTCCAACTTCTAATACTAAAATTATCTGATAATCAAAATAACAAGTATTCTAAAGGAGAAGGTTGGATGCAAAATGTCACATTTTTTCATATGGTATGTATACCTAAGGGAGAAACATGACATTTTCACAGCCTAGACCCTTAGCTGTGGACAGAATATATATATATATATATATATATATACCGGGTGATCCAAAAATCAGGACAAATTTAAAAAATGAATAATTCGCAAACGAATCAAGATACAAAGATACGGTTTGCACCAAACGGATGGAAAAGAAGCCGGGTTTTGTGTGGCAACGAAAAAAAAAAAAAAAAGTTCTGGTGGCGACTAACAGATGGCGCTGTCGGATTTCTGATGTAGGATTATGCAAAGCAACAAACGATATAAAAAGGAGCAATTGCGGCAGGTAATGGTTGCCGAAGCTTACATGCATCGAAATATCGCATTCTCAGTCGCTACTTTAATCACGCATGGCCTCCAAGATCTCCCGATCTGACACCCTGTGACTTTTGGCTGTGGGGGATTCTTGAAGTCAAAAGTGTACCGCGACCAACCGGAATCACTAGCAGCACTGAAATATGACATCCGCCAAAATGTGTCTGCCATAACGCAAGAAATGCTACTAAATCCTGTGAACGGTGTGGTGAATCGTCTCACAGCTGTACTTCTGAATGATGGACAGCACATTGAGCAGTTATTGTAGTAGTACTAATTAACTGTAATTAAGCTGACTTGTAAGTTATCAACACTTTTTTCATTTGTAAATCATATTTTGCTGAAATAAAACACTATAGCGCCATCTGTTGGTCGCCAACAGAACTAATTTTTTTCGTTGCCACACAAAACCCGGTTTCTTTTTCATCCGTTTGGTGAAAACCGTATCTTTGTATCTTGATTCGTTTTCGAATTATTTATTTTTAAAGTTTGTCCTAACTTTTGGATCACCCGGTATATATAAATCACTAAATGTTCGGACTACCAAATTTCGTTTTTCTTTAATGAATAACTCCTTATCCTCAAAATCTTTATACGTTTAAGCATTTATAGGGTATTAAATGGGCTACAACTAAAAAATCAAAGGACACACCCTTCATATTCGACTAATTTTGCCGAAAGTTATGGAATAAATATGCGGCCAGTGCCAATCGATTGGTAATAATGCATCAACTTCATTTTTCCAAATGATAATGCCCAATTTTCATTCCATATTTGAATTTCCAAATCAATAATGTTCGGAAAAAAGTATAGTTTATAAACATTCAAATAATTATTGATAGAATTACAAACAAAAATATATTAAGCGTTCATCCAAAGACCTAAAAAAAAAATTTAAGTAAGATCTCACACAGAAAAGTATTATATTCATTCCGACAATAATCGGAGAAAAAGTGCAAGGTTTTTAAATATTAGTTAAATTAAAGTAATGCTAATTAAGAAATTACTAGCAGGTTTTGCCGACTTCGCTTGGCACTATATTTAATTGATTTCTTTTTAATTGAATAATTGAAATGTTTAAATAAATATATTTCGATTGGCGACTATGTTAGTGACAAATTTAGTATGGGACCTCCTTGAAAATAACGAACATTTTTTTGAAATTCTCGAATCTATACAACAAAATTATTGTTAAAACGAATATCTCGAAAACAGTCCAATAGTAGCGTTAAATTTTCGAATATTCTGGAAAAAAAGTTGAAGCTGTTACTCTTGCAGTAAAAGTCACTATTCGATGAACGCTCTGGAACACTCCAAAAAATTGTCACTTGTTCAACAGAAGTAAAGCAAATAAGATTAAATGCTCCAGAACAGAAATTTTCGCTAGCTCCCGAAAAATGTCCAGTCGCTTAGAGCGCATTCCCTAAAATGCAATCACTCATAATAGGTTTCTGAATAACTCTGAATTGCTGAATGACTTCCTACTCTTTCGAAGAAATCAACTCACTCATTCCTTTGGCGATGGGGCTTGGCGAGGATTCCATCGAGAATCCCATGGAAAGATCGAGATCCATGTTCCCGTGTGTCGGGGAGCTTCAAAACTGCGGGAGCCTTAAACTATCAATTTTCGCAAATTTTGTCGCCCTCTCACCCAGTTTGTCGCCAAGGCTGACCCAATGGAAGTGAATGAACTGCCCTTTTATTTTCACTTTGCCTGTAAAACTACCTTCATTGCAACAGTACAATTGATGCAGGAAAAAACTTAATCCCTTGTAACAATATGCTATGAGCACTATTTCTGCCGTATTTTAGAATTTAAACGTTAATTTGAATTAATCAAATATTTCTGCCCGATAACGTGGAAGTACAATCATACACAAAGCATCTCATTTATTTGTATGTTAAATTAACGCAGTGATTGGTACATAAAAATATAAATAAATAAGTAAACATTATCGTGCTACACAACTTTATTATATCTCTCCCTTAGTGGCTTTTGAATTTTTGTCACCATATTACAGATGCATTTTCTTTTTTCTTTTTTGGTATAAGAAATACCAAAAAATCTTTATATTGTATATAAAGGGTAAGCCTATTTTGCTAATACTTTTATCGAAACCCTTTTCGTTAATATATAAGAATCCTTCATACTCTGTTCATATTTTTTACGGTTTTTAGGTTTAAAATAGTGCTTATTAAAATAAATTTTATATTTTTAAAACAGCATTTTTTCTATAAAATTATGTACTCAGATAAAAATAGATCATTTGTGTGACTACTATTTCAGGTTAATTATTTAATTATTTATTTTTTTTGTAATATTTTATAATTTATTTATATTTTTGATGCACTATCTAGATTAAAATGGCTGTTGCTAAATTAAATTTCTTGGCGAAAATGTTCGGTGTACATCAACGCCAAAATTTAAAGAATCACCCTGCAATCTGTAAATAAAACTGATAAAATAAATTTATGGTCATAGAGATTAGAGTAGTAAAGAAATGCTAGGCAGTCAAATTTGAAGTCACGGGCAGTTTTTTTAAATTTTTTTTTTTTTTATAACAACTTGACAGTAAAAATATAAAAACTAGTAGTTTTTTTTTCTTTTTTTAATGAACATTTTAGTGCAACATATATTAGCATCGTAAACTATGCTATCAATATGCATAATTTTTTTAAAGTGATAAAGGCTTCAATTTTTGTGAGATGTATAATTTATTTTTTTATAATTTTTTATTTTTCACGCTTAAGTAAATGTATTTATTTTCCTGTCGAAAAAAAATTAACTCGTAAATTTTTTTGGTAACAATTAAGGCATGGATAAAATTTAAATGGCTAATTTTAAAGCTATTATAAAGTTATTATTTTCATATTTTAAGGAATTAAAGAAAAATAATCAAAAATTCGAAAATCGGGCTTTGAGGTGCACAAGAACCCCTCAGGGGGCACCTTTGTGCCGAATCACGTGACTGTTCGAGCTACCGTTATCGAGAACAATGAAATATATATACATACATACATACATATATACAAATCTTGCTCGCGTAAGAGTGTAAGTGTGCAGCTAAACTTACTTGATAAACTATCTATATATTAATAGGCAAGCATAAAATTTGTTGTCCCTTTTTAACATATTAATTATGGGAGTAGAGGGTTGAAAATGGTATCATTCGAAAGGTATGGTTAGCCGGAAGGTGCGAATACAAATATTATTTTCTTACGATGTCAAGAAGGTATCTAAAAATACATTTATTTTTTATGCATTTTCCCCCATTTTTCCCTTTCATTCACGTATTCCTTTACATTAAAAAATACCTAAAAGTAGAAAGTTGTTAAATCTGGCAATTTCATAAAGCTGAAATAAAACCATAGACACAGTAATTTGTATAATGTAGCATCACTATACGCAAGCGAAGTGATGACGTCACTGTCTGTCCATGGAGCCATGAAAATGATTTTCTTTGTTAATCGTCCATTTGATTTTTTGTAAAAAATTATTAAAAAATAACGGAAATTATCTGCCGATGTTAATTCCGATATTTGGGTACAGTTATATATAAGTTACTGTCTACATGTGTTTGATTGAGTTATTTTTTCTGTAAAATTGATAAAATTTTAATTTAAAATCACAAAACTCCAGAAAAAAAAAAAAAAAAAAAATGGCAAACTTCCAGTTTCGAATGTAAACATAAACATTTCATTTCCAAGGATGATATTTAAACAATAAATATTCAACTAATATACTAAATAAAAGGAAAATGGATTTGTTACTAACTGCTGCATGTATAAGTAGACGAGACGATACGGAAAAAATTCCGATTTCCGTTTTTTGCTGAATTTACATGTTTTGAGCTTTCTTTACGTTTCAATTAACTGAAATTGGCTACTTATTTTTTAAAAAAGTGTCTTTATTGCTAGCTTTTGTGGGTAGAAGAAGCAAGTAGAAGATACATAAAAACTTTTGATTTCCGGTTTTCGATGAATTTACACGTTTTGAGATTTCCTTGCATTTTAATTAAGTGAAATTGACTACCTATTTTAATTTTTTAAAAAGTGGATTTATTATTCTTTCCTCTGCATATATAAGTAGAAAATATAAGATTCAGAAAAGTTTTAGATTTTCGGTTTTCGACAATTGCCGCAGCTGTGTTGCAATTGCATTCCGTTTAGGACAAGGCAATAACTTTGCTTTCCCTCGCTTTGCAAAAAAAATGGTCGAGTTTCGACCACTGGGCGATACTAGTTTTAATGAATATGCATAGCATGGTTATAGCTATCAAAAATGATAGCACGTGACGGATCCTTAATGCCAATAAAAAAAGAATTATGATAATAATTCGAAAAATAATGATAGGAATGATGACTGTAAATTCGAAAGCCCATATTTTTATTGATGTCTATTCTATTCATTCAGTAATTAATGTGGATCATTCTTAATTTTTTGGAACATCAATTTATTAATAATTTTCATAATTAAAAGTATATTTTTAATCAAAAATATGCATGGACTATGTTTGAGTCACTTCAATATTATGCATTAAAAATGAAATTTAAATTTAATATTTTTTTCAAGAAGATATGAATTCATGAGTCACATTCATTTAACATTAACATTCTCAGATTTTGACAGCTCTTTAATAAAAATTTGACAGAAATATATAAATTGTACTATTTTACGGGATGTTTGGATCCAAATAACTCCCAAAATTTGTCGAAAAATTGCAGTTCTGTAAATTTCAATATATAGACAACCCCTAAACAACATCGAAATATACTATTATAAACTAGGTGTTATTAATACACGATCGGCGCCGGCCGGTTATTTATACAATTATTTGCAAAAAAATTACTTTGGAGGGTTGCCTTTTTACTTTCTGAACATTATATGAAAGGAAAGTATTGTAGTCATGATTTGCGAAATGGATGTTTCATCTGCCATAACTTTAAAAAAAATTGTCGTAGAATCTCGCAAATTTATATTTGTGACTGTCATGATATCTAGTACGACACCGACAAGTTTGGTTTTGATATAAGCCCTATTTTAGAAATATCTACTATTTTACACGATTTTTCGTATGTATGTGAGTGAACACGATAACGTCCAAACACTTTGTTCAAATGAGCTGAAAATTGGTATGTATATTACAGGTGACCGTAGCACAAACCCTATTGATTTTGGTGAATCTAGCATTTATAATTATTTTACAAGGACACAACACAAATTATTTATCATTTATGGTCTATGGGCTGAAATTATTTGAAGTGCGATACCATCTAAAGCCCTTATCCGATCTAGATGAAAATTTAAATACATGTTATAAGTCACAGTCGCACGAAACCTGTTGATTTTGGTGAATCAAGCTCTTATACTTTTTTTTACAAGGATACAAGAAAAAATTCTTTATAATTATGGTCTATAGGCTGAAATTATTTGTAGTGCTATAGCGTCTAAAGATCTTATCCAATCAAGTTGAAAATTTATATACATGTTATAGATCACAGTAGAATCAACTATATAGCTTCTGGTGAATCTAATGCATATATATATATATATATATATATATATATATATATATATATATATATTTACAGGGACACAAAAAAAATTCTTTATCATTATAACCTATAGACTAAAATTATTTGAAATGCGACAGTGTCTAAATGCCTTATCCGATTGAGCTGAAAATTTATATGCATGTTACAGGTCACCGATGCGCAAACTGTATAGATTTTGGTGAATACAGCACTAATAGATTTTTTACAAGGACACAGCAAAATATTCTTTATCATTATGAAATATAGGTTCAAATTATTTGAAGTACAGCAGCGCTAAACGACTTATTCAGTTGAGCTGATTGTTTTTTCACTTCTCTTGGCTTTCTTTGCCGAGACATCATTGGTGGCCTGCATGTGGAAACTCAAAAACTTTTTGGTTTGGAAGTGTTCAATAACGACAAATCAAGTAATGCTGACTTAACATTTTTTTTTTTTTTTTTGTGTGTGTGTGTGTGTGTGTGTTTAATTTTATAATTTTCTGCATTTTTCCTAAATTATGGAAGTTGAAAAGCACTGAGAATTTTTTTAATTAATTTGACAAGTAACAAATAAGCCTAATTAATTTAGTAACGTACCTCGTTGATCGAAGAAAAGTGCCATCTGCAAGAAGTCTTATAACTCTATTTGGCTGTGCAAGATGAAATACCATTCCGCTCTTCGTATTGTCAAAAACTAAATCTGGAACCCACATGTGTTCCGCAAGAGAAGTCGGAAAATTGAAATATACATCAACATTGGACTGAAATCCACTGACATTCAAGCGATGATCTTTCCAAAATTCTCCTAGATAACTTTGTAAGCTATATTCCTACATAATATATGAAAAAGTATAAAACAATTAAATGCTTTAAAAAGTATTTTTAAGCATAATAATTTGAAATTGTGTATTAGATATAAATATTTGATCGTTTTCTGAAATACAAAATACTTGGTAAATATCGGGCAATGTATTAAAGGGCAGTAGATAGGGATAAATCTACGATAAAAAGCGTACTAATTGTGCGATTAAATGCTATTAGATGATGCAGATGTGTATTCAAAGGTCTTAGAATGATAGATCATAGATGATAGAGTGATCTTAGCATGACATCTAGAAATAAATGCAAGTATTTTCATCTTTAGATTCATAACAGTTAAACATTTATAGATAAACATTTTATGTGTTCTCAGTGAATTATCAGAATGTGTATAAGGAACGATTCCTAATCAGACAAACATCGATTCGATAGACGTTTGAACGTGTGCATAGATTAATATGGTAAAGTACTTACAATGTGTCCGAAACTAAACAAGCCCTGTTTTAAAGTTGTCTACAGACTAAAATATTGTGGAGAACGTTACGAAATTCTGTGTAGGACATAATGAAGGTATGAGAATTTGTTTAAGCAAATAATAATTATAATAAAATAGATCAAATTTTCACTATCAGGGAATGTTTTATAATGAATCCCACATTTAGCATATATTTATGATAAATAGTTTACAAATTTTATTACAACAAAACATGTTCAACATGACGGCCATCGTTGTCAGCTACCATCTGGAATCGTAAGATAGCATGTTCCACAGCACTGTAAAAAATTTTACGAAGGTTCCTCAAGAACGTTGTATAAATTATCTCAATATGCGCGTGGAAAGTGTTAAGATTTTAGAATACACTAGTCTTTTAAGCAACTTTACACATTTTGTTTGAGAAACATTGCAAGACAAGGAGAAATCGAGCGAAACCAATTATGGGATTTACAGAGGAAGACATCTGCTAAAAAGCTGACCAATTAGGTTGCATTACTTCCCATATGACGTCACTGCCTAGCTGAAGCGAAAGTGAGCGAAACCGAGATCGACCAAACTCTGCTAGCAACAGCAAGCATACCTTTTGTGGCAGGGAGAACGAAAATTTAAGTACACATATTAGAAATTGGAAATGATTTAACTATCGGTAAGTATGAATGAGATCTTAACCTATCCTTAATTAGATGATTTATATTTTCTAAAAATTTTCTAAGGATTATTTCTCGAAACTGCTAAATACATAATGAAAATATGAACAGAGTCTTTCAAGTGAACATATTTAAATTTTAAAGAAATAAATACATAATAATTTTGGAAATACTAGTAACTTTACAGTAAATTTTGTAAGAATTTTGTATAAAGTTCTGACGTACACCATAATAAATTAATTTATATGATGCACATTGTTATATAATTATATTAAAGCAGATTTTAATTACAAAAAACTATAAAATTCCGACTGTTAATTTGTTTTAACAAACTTTTCCAAAATGGTAAAATATGTAGTTATTGAAATGAAATTATTTGTACAAGGAATTCACGTGCAAAAGGAGAAATTTAGATGAAAGAAAAGCCATTTCTCTTATTCACGAAAAATTAAGAGCAATAAACTTTAAATAAAATTTACCCCCCCCCCTTCTCAAATATATGTATATATGTATATATATATATATATATATATATATATATATATATATCGATAATCTTAGCAGAATGTCATTTTATAAGCAGAAAGCCCCCAAAATATGACATATTAAACCCCATTTTCAAGCTGCATCCAACCTCACTGCTCAATGTCTGTAGTTGTGAATTAAAGTTGTATAGTGTGTGTATGTATAGTATTCATATTCATAGAAATATTTCTGTAAAATAAAATTACATGAACATAAAGAGGTATTTAAATTCATAAAAGATTTCTCTTTTCTTTAATAAATTCATCAATATTAAATTTTAGTTAGAGACAAAAAAAAAAAAAAAAAAGCAAATCTTTGAAATTATGAAATTTATATATAAAAGAAATTATATGCTAAAATTAATAAAATAAATTATTTGTCTTTTTATTTCAAAGTCACCAGCATTAAAATAGCAGGTTTACAAATGCAAAAAAAAAAAAAAAATATTTTTCTGTAATAAAATTTTATAAGTATAGAAAGAAAAATAGACACAATCTGTTAAATATTTCTCTTTTCAAAATGACTAAGACAGCAATATTAAACTACTTAAAACTGATTTAAAAAATAAATGAATATTATACTTTCAAGCAAAAAAGTTACAAAAAATATGAAATGTTATTTTTTTTTTTATATATAACGATAAATCTAGTGTCAAACACAAGTGGAGCACGAACAATTTACGAGCAAGTACATGTTAGCTTTTACCTGTTATCATTTGATAAAAGGCGATGCTATGCTTTTTTGACTGCAGATGAAAATGCTCATAGTATTAGGATGAAATCATTGGAGGGTTTTGTCATTTTAGCACACAAAACTTTATAGAATTGACACCAGCGAGCATTAAAATTGAAATACTATTCGCCTAAATTTCTTTAAAAAATTATATAAGATTTTTCAAACAAGGGTCATTGTATGTCAATTTGTCGACCAGGCCCCAACATCCACCATCACAGTTTTTTTTATAGAACTTCACAGATCACTTTTTTTAATGTTTATAAATAACCGTCTAAATTTTAATTCTTTCTATCTTAAAAGATTTTAAAATTATGGACATTCAAAATAATGTGATTTGAATCATTTGGTATTTTTAAGGCACTCAGAATGAGCTAGTATTTTTATTAAAAATTCTCTAATGCTAAAAATTTCTATATAAAGTTCTAATAAGTTTGAGAATTTCAGAAAAAAAGTATTGTAACAAACTATGTTTATACTAACTTATTAAAACATTTAATTACGATCATTTTTTTTTTTTTTTTTTTACATTTTTGATAGTTTAATAATTTGCGAAAAAGCTTCATTTTTATTTTAATACAGGAGAAAAGTATTTTGTTAATATAAAATGTTACTGCATCTTTTTCAATAAAAATTATGAAGTTCTAGAATATCGTGTACTTAATATTGACTTTAAAAGTATACATTTTTATCTTACATATTTAATTTGCATGAAATATTCAATACAGTTTGAAAATAAAATGTAATCTTATTGGTTTAGTTTCTTTGAGGCTTTATATATATATATATATATATTTTAGTCTGGTAATACTCTACTATAAATTTCTATTACTTTTGTCATAGGAGATTAAGGTTTTCAAAAATAACTTGTAAACGTTTTATCTTTTACTATCTCTTAATTACATCACCACTTGCACATTTCTTTATTTAAAATTTCGTACAAAAAGTAAACAAGACACCGCTTTCATGCAACTGACAATTTAATTTTTTTCCAAAAAAGCATGCTTTATATAATTTATATATAGAATTGTTTCTCCTGTATTTTAACACGCTGAATTAACCATTATCGTTTTTGTGCTTCTAAAGTTGCTTTAAATTAATTTCAAAATAAAGCTTTTTATGCGTTTCTATACTACGCGTCTCTAATACTATTTCCTTTAAATTTTTAAAATTTTAATTTAAAAATTATTTAACTATATAAATTATGCAATAAAAATCTTTTACAACTTGCAATAAAGTGCACATAAAGCTGGCAAGGCACATAAACTGATAGAGAACAGTTGTTTCGCATGGAAATAATTAACCATGACCATTCATGAAAGAAAGAACGAAAGTACGAAAGAAAACGTAATAAAGTGATTTCATCGTCATCACGAATTGCATAACCTTGTAAAACGTATAGTCTCTTCTCTTCCTTAAAAGCAAAGCCAAAAGGCCTTTTGATGGTGACATGAAATTTAACTTAAAAGAAATTTATAGAAATTAAATAAACGTTGTGATACAATGAACCTATTATTCAACAGCATCGTAAGAGTTTAATTTAGCAACACTCTATCACATCTAGCAACAGATATGTGAATGTAGAGAAAAAACTTCAAATCGATGATAAACAAATTAATGATTTACACCAAACAAGCATCGGAAATTACTTTTAGAATCTTATTAATATCGAAATAGATTTTAACAAAAATATTTTTGCAGACAAATTTGTCGTGTATGTGAGACATATAGGCGACATTTTTTAGTAACTGGGTAACAACTGTCGCTTTGTCACCAAGCCGGGACGAATTCCAATTATAATTAAACATCATTAAGTTATTGCATAAAAAATTAGAATTTTTCAGATTTTTTTTTTTTTTTTTAAACCAATTATTACGTATTTTTTTAAATGACCAAAAAAATATGAATGGATTTGGAAATATCTCCATTTTTTTTTATGAGATGGTGCACATTATAGATTTTTTTTTTTTTTAATTACTGGTTTTTACGATTAAGAAATTAAATATTCATATGAAATCATCAAAAATAGATAAAAACTTCTCAGAAAAACAAAAACAAAATGCTGCATGCAAACTGGCTTTAAAATTTCCCCCTCGATTTTACACTGTTATAGTTAAACAGCATATTTAAAAAAATTTGGGTATGATAAATTTTTTAAATATTTTGTTTCAATGCCAAAATTTGTATGAAATTTCTGTATTGAAACAAAAATAATTTTAAAAGATTAATTTATCAATGAATTCATTATACATAATCCGAATATATTTGAAATACGTAATTAAACTATAATAACGTAAAATTGAAGTGAAAAATTAATATTAATTTTGCATAAAATTTTTTTTTTCAATTTTTTTTTTTTAATTTAAATAAATTTTGAGAAATTTTAATATATGGATACATATAATTCAAATGTATGCAAATATTTATAACTGTAACACGGTAATTTACAAAACAGTTTCACAATTTCCAAGATAAAACTTACTGGTCTACCTACAGAACACAATAAAATTACATAAAGTCACTGAATAAAAAGTGAGACTTTACCTACTGATTTGTATATCGGAGCAAATTTATGTACAGTAATAGATAACTAGCTTAAAATGTTTCTTATTCGCCTGCATACTTTAAATAACAAAGCTGTGTAAAATTAACGAACTAAGTGTGGAACTCTAATTAATGATCTGTATATATTATACAACAAACTTATATTAAGTCTCCAATCACACTGATCTACATAGGTCTCATAACATCGTTGCATGAAGTTACCGTTTTCGAAAGTGATATCTTAAAAACTGATCTTCCTACGTTACACTACAATGTTGTGTAAAGTTTATGTTTGCGAGAGAGGAACTCTACCTACTGATCTGCGTATGTTACACAATAATATTTTTTAAAGTTACCGTTTGCCAAAATGGAATCTTGCTTACTAATCTGCATATGTTACAGAACATTGTTGTGTAAAGTTACCGTTTTCCAGAGTGGAATATTACCTACTGATCTCTATACTTTACACAACAATGTTGTGTAAAGTTATCGTTTGCCAGAGTGGAATCTTACCTACTAATCTCCATACATTACACAACAATGTTGTGTAAAGTTACCGTTTGCGAGAGAGGAAACTTACGTACTGATCTCCATACGTTACACAACAATGTTGCGTAAAGTTACCGTTTGCGATAGAGGAGTCTTACCTACTGGTCTACGTACAATACACAACAATGTTGTGTAAAGTTATCGTTTGTAAAAGTGGAACCTTATCCTTTGATCTGCATACGTTACACAACTATACTGCATAAAATTACCGTTTGCGAGAGTGGAACCTTACATTTTAATGTGCATACATTACATTACCGTTTGCGAGAGTGGAACTTTATCTACTGTTCTGAATATATTACACAAAAAACTTGCGTAAAGTTACCCTTTGCGAGTGTGTAAATTTTTTTTCCTGTCTGCAAAGATTACGCAACTACAGTTGGTAATTTTTCACAACATAGTTGTGGCAAGTAAGCTGCCTCAACATTGTTGAGTAAAGTTACACATTTTTTTTTTTTTTTTTTACAGTGGCTGACCGCAGTGTGTTCGGCCAAATGTCATGAACATGTTGTGAAAATGCTGTCTTTAAAATCAGGTAATATTCTTAGATTATCACGACTTACCAGACATTTCATACTCCCCCAAAGTCATAAGTGGAGTGGATTGAGATCTGAGGAGACCACGGATAAGAAAGTGTGTAATTCATTATAAGACGCCGAAAATTTGAACTATTTTTTTTTTATATATATATTCGCTCAAACAAATTTTCATAGCTTCATTATGTCCTACATAAAATTTTATAACTTTTTCAAAAATAGTTTCGTCTGTGGACAACTTTAAGGGTACTTTAATTTGAAACACTCTGTAATCTTTAAACGTTCATTTGTATGAGCGTTTTCATATTATGAAAATTGAGACCATTTAACGCTAGGAGACTGAAAGAATTGAAAGTAAACATTTCATTCTTCTTGCAGAGTCTTTGTTTTCATGAATCCAATTCTAAATAAATAAATAAATGATGAAAATAAAAAAAGCTTTTTCTCATTACAAACCACACAATTTACCCAGATTCCTGTAATTGTTTCACATACGTCAAATGAAATGATTAGCTTACATATATTTCATGAAGATTCATAAAATTATTTATTAGTTTTATTTGTAATAATCTGTTATTAAGTGTGTTCGTATTTATTTTTTCAGTCTCATATAGATTTATTTTTCATACTTTTATTTAACTTGTTTGTTCGGTCTGAGTCAAATCTTGCAGAAAAATTTTAATCTACTTTCGTAGAAAATATTTTACTCACATTTTACACGCGTGTTTAGAGTCGATGACAATGAAATATTGAAAAATTTTCAAGGATTAATCTCAGAAAATGCATGTTAAAGGAGCAAAAATCTGCCAGCCTATGTCAAATATTGCGATTCATTCTAAATTTCTTTCTGTCAAAGCAATTTTCTTCAAATTGTGCACACAAGTAAATACTTGATACAGTGCAATATGCTAGTACTTTTGGGAATCTATCTCATCAGAGGCAGGTGGCACGTTCAAAAATTTATTTACTTGTGTCAAATTTCGTGATTCATTTTTAACACGCTTTTATTAGCTTCACCTGTATGTATGTTTGTATGTTTGTAACCGCTCTGGGAGCAAACAAAAAATTAATATTGTATAAAAAGACTTTCCCTACGTGAATGCTGTGGCTGTGAGGTAAAGGTCTAGCTTTCGAGCCCAGTCAGGGGAGATTTTTTAAAAATGGTTTTTGTTAAATTCTAAATTATTTTAATTAAAGATTTAAATGTATATGTAAATATTATGGTGGGTCACTCACACGATTTTCTCTTACCCTGCATTTTAATACTAAGATAGCTAAGCTATTTTGTGCTTTTTAGTTCACATTTCTATAAAAGCGTCTTCTTTAATTGTTCTACTTTTACCCAAATCGATTATGATCTAATTTTACAAATTAATTCATAGTCGATGATACAACAATACAGAATTATTTTTTGAGTAATTTCCTTAAGGGCAGGTACAAATATCAGTGTTTAATTAGAAAGGTATAAGGGAAAACTCTTGGATAAATATATATATATATATATATATAAGTTGTTCCTAATGACTTAAATTTGTAAATCTTAGAAAACAGAAAAATGCAATTAAGAATATTTTAGCAAAGGAAAAAAATGTTTTCGGAACAAATTTAAAGCTAGTTTAAGTTTAAATATATGATGACCGAGACAGTTTAATCAGTAAACTATTCAATATATGGTTACCATCAATGAATATATGATAGAAGATACATAGGATATGTCTAATCGGTTTATTGTTATGTAATGATATCTTGTACAGTTATCTGGGATGTTAACACATCTTTGCGAAGCCATTTAATTTAACTGTGTGCAGTCAAGTGGCACAAATATATGAAAATAATACTTTGTAGTTAAGTAGCAAAAATAAGAATAATAATATTCTGTTTTCTTACCATAGCTCCATCATCAATCTTATCAATATCCATTACGCTTAATTGTAAATAAACATGAGCAGGACTACCTGGGAAAATATGTTAATAAACTATTACATTTTGCTTTTTGTTATGTATTTAACAAATACATGCATTTTAGATAATTTTTATCAGATTTTTTTCAATAATAAATTTTTGCTTTATAAAAGTAATGATGATAGATAAAAAGGTCGTTTACAGAGGTTCTGCACATCTTAAGCTATTAATTATTTTTAACTCTAGAGGTAAGAAAGATTTCCATGTAGCTTAGCTAATTTAATTAAAACTGTCCTCGTCCGTAGTTCATAACTTTTATATATATAAAAAAAAAGCGTTTTAATGATGTGATGTTGTGTGGGATAATGTCTGTGTTAAGCAGTTTAGTTTTGGAAGTCACTCTGTAATTACTTTTTACACATTAAGATCTATTAGACCAGGGTCAGCGGCTTAAAGTGCATTGAGAATCACTAGGAACATGCACGCCTGAACCAGGATTCAAATCTGGCAACTAGCCACTAAAGGCCAGAGCACTAATAATCCATTTTATGTTAGGAACCTATAGTTGAAAGAGGGTGCTTTTTTTTCTATTTTTTTTTTTTAATTCCAAGCTTGCATACATACAGGAAATTACATCCAAACCATGGAAATCTCCGAAAGGAATAAGTAATGGACACGATCTTTGTTCGAAACCAGCATCTTCGGTCAACCATATATTAGAAGAGAAGGTATGCTCTTAAATATTTTGAAAAAAAATCTCTAAAATACATTTGCCACATTATTGGTGTTTAAATTTAACAAGTTTCACGAAAATAAACTTGTTCAATAACGGTCAATCTTTGTAGACAACTTTATAAGATTATTATTCTGAAACATTTGAAATTATATATTTTTTCAGACTAAAATTTAAACAGTCAATATTATTAATATTCACTGCGGATTAATTCTTAAATATAACTATAAGTCTAGATACATGAATTTTAATTGCATTACCATATTATTATGTGTTATATATTGTACGAACAAATTTTTAATGTATATAGTTATTCTATATCTGCGTTCTATCAACGCAGCTTAAAAAAAAAAAAAAAAAAAAAAAAAAAAAAACTGCAGATAATCTGAAAGTATTTGGAACAATAAAATTTTTAAGGGGAAAAAAATATCTGAAATTTTTGTTTCCAAACTGCAGTTGTTCTGCAGATTTTATGATTTTTGTCTAAATACTTTCAGACTGTCGGCATTTTTTTTTACTTCAGAATTTTTTCAGCTAGGGATGCATTTATTTTTACGTTCTCTTTTCCCCAAGAAATGTTGTTGGGTGAAATTTTTGAATTTGAGCGTTTGCTATTATAAGAAGTTTTAAAGTCTGCTCAACTCAAAATGAGATTTTTGCATTTCATCTGTGTGCGTGTGTCTGTGAGTCAACAATTTATTCTTGGTTTACAGAGCTAAAAAATAATTAGGATACATTGGGTTATGATAAGAAATGTTTCGAAGTACAATTCAAGTTGTATTATGATTTTTTTTTTTTTTTTTTATGTGCTAAAATCCAGTACAATATTAGTTTGTGGACAATAAGGCTACTCAAATTTATTGAAATAGGTTTAAAAGAGTGACATGGGTGAAAATTCCTGAATCATATGATTTTTTTTTTAAATTTAATAATAAACTTAAATGATTTATGAAGAGAGCTGCAATATTCAAAAAGGTTGTTAAGCAGAAGGGTACCTCTCCTCCCCAAACACGCAGTAATGTACGAGGGTCATCCAGAAATTAACTTCCTCAAAGCACGTAGAAATAAACAAAACATAATTAGGTGGTAAGTTTAATTGCAAAAGGTACAGCAGTATTTCAGCTACTTCTCAACACATTAACCACAGGAAATATAATACTTGTCACACCGAAGAATACGCTTTTATAGTGCAACGTGTAAAAGTCTGCGCCTTGGACTGGAACACGTGTGTTACAGGTGTCTGTTGGTGTTCGTCTGTAGAAAAGTATTGAGATAATGACCTCTCTAAACAGACAGAATAAATTGTTTATACTACAAACTGATTTGCTAAAATTTAATAGACCGTAACAGACAATTTGACTGATCTGAGTTTATAGTAAAAAGCAATTAGAAACGATATGTCTTCTTTATGCTTATTCTAGAAAGCAATTTAGAACTTTATAGTTGAATATTTATTCTAATTCAGTTTTTAAATAAATTTTTGATGTAAATAATCTTTCGAAAGGTTTATATAGTTTAGTTTTATTCTGTAACACGTACTGTGAACATGTCTCTTCTCTGATTGAAAACAAAAATCAATATGATCTTTATCTATTAATGTATACTAGCTTTTTAACTAGAAGAAAGGATTCTAATTGAAGATAAAAACATGGATTACAAATTTAAGAAAAAAGAAGAAAATTAATTTAATGTATCCGTAAAGTCTTGGTGCACTCTTGACCGGTAACAGGAAATCTACTCAAAAAGGTAAAAATGTGAAATCTAATAAAAGGAACTAATGTAATAGATAAACCATATAAAAGGTTTTTGCTGCTTTAGGAATACGGCAGATTAACAGCTCTGGGGTCCTAGACCTGAGGGAGAGTGCCTTCTGTGGAGGTCTGTCTAAGGGGTCCTAGCCCGTATTTACCCAAGTTTTGGAGAAAACAACGGAAACCTCCGAACGGTTAGGTCAACGATCACAACCTGGTATCAAACACGGCACCTCACGTCTACCATATAAAAGAAAAACTCTCCAACTTTCATATCTATTTAGTGGAGTTCGATGTGTCCTCCATTTGTTACCTTACACACACCTAAATGATAGTCAAGTTCTTTCCACACACGGTTAAGGGCGTCTGCTGTAACAGAGTGAATAACGTCTGTGATTCTTTGTGTTTATTATTAACCCTTATACCGGAACATCGGTCTCTGAGACCGCTAAAGGTTAGGCTTAGTGTAGGGGCTTGCGGGTGCATATTCCTAGAATAGAGTACCGGCACGTTTGGCGATAAATGTTGAAGACGCCAAGTCTATCTAACTGCAACACTAGTGCGACGTAAAATACACTCAACCTGTTGAGGATGACATATCTCAGAACAACCCTAGGGATGAGTCGCGGATCGTTGCCAATTGTTCACAGCGTGGCACTAGTACAACGTAAAATCTGTTCAAAGAAGGAAGCTACCCACTGGGGTTGGAAAAGTGAGCAGGGTCCGGAGCCGCTTAGTGTTGACGGTTGTTTGGTTGGTTGGATGGATTTTACGTCGCACTAGTGCTGCGCAATGGGCAATCCACTTAATGTTGGAAAAAAAAAAAACATGTAAAATGTTATGAGAATAATAGGAATCTCAATATTTGAACGCTAACAGACACATTACCTGGAAATATCAATAATTGCAAATTCTTTCTAAAAGTTTTGTTTTTTAAGTTTGATTGCTTTTCTTTAGCACAGTCGGTAACAAAAGTTTCCGAAAACTAGCAAAAATTTCTATGTAGTAAAAGTACACTTAATACAGTTTTGTTAAATAAATCTTTATCGAATCATGTTCTTATTCAGTCTCAAAACAGGATTTATTTAACAAAATTGTATTAAGTGTACTTTTTTTACATAGAAATTTTTGCTAGTGTTCGGAGACTTTTGTTACTGACTGTAACTCAATAGCCGAAACAGGGTGACAAAATTTCTTCGAATCCGAGCGTAGACTCATTTCCTGCAGTTCAAAAAATAATAAGAAATTGTTTATTTATAACTTTTTATTAGTGTGGTTATTTAGAATTCAAAAATTAACGCCTTAATTACATTCTTTTAATAATTTTAATGCTTCGTATTTATAAAATTACTCTAAACTGGTCACTATAATCATATTAAAAAAGAATAATTTCAGAAACCAGATGATTCAATCGTATAATATATCAAATTATAGCTCTGGGGGTCACCTAAGCGGGGGAGGATCAAAATTATGATGGCATGTCTCCGGACCATCCTTAAAGGTGCGTCCCAGATCGTCGCCAATTACCCATTGCGCAGTACTAATGCGGCATTAAATCCAATCAACCATATGATACCCTGTCGTCCCTATAATACGTCATGATTGAGAAAGTAAAGTTATAGCTGCAAGAATTCACAATTTATCGCCACGAAATTTCGCTAAATACATTCAGTACCTTTTTCTAAAAATAGCGGTCTGTGAGACCGATGTTCCCGATAAGCATGATGAAAACATATTCCGGGCAAAGGGTTAATGTCGTCGATGCATTCACTGTACACATGTTGCTTCACATAATCCCAGAAGTAAAAATCTAAGAATGAATTAAACTTTCCTCTGAAATGCACTCATATCGACTGGCGTGAGCAGGGGCTGATCCCGCAATGCAATTCCTGGTATTGCTTCACCACCTGTGCGTGCACACGCTTGCACATCATATTACGGAAACTTGAAAAGGTGCATCATGATTTTACGAATACAGTGTATAAATGTAAGTTAAGATTATCATAGTTATCAATAAAGTTTTGTCTTTACTAATATTAAAACTTGAAATGTAGAATATTATTTAAACTATAATATAGAGGCATATTTTGTAATAAAAAGTGATAACCGGACAGGAATTTCCTCAGGTGCAAAAACAGGTGGAAAACGATGGGATCACTCTGTATTCCTGGAAAGCTACTCTGAGACTAAGGAGTGAATAGTCAAACATCTTCCAGGGAAACTTTTGCAGCAGATTTTTTGTGGATTTTGTCGTATGTCATTGAGCGTTGTCGTGGTCAAAACAATATCAGCACTGAGCATCCCGAAACCTTTTGTTCTGAATAGCTTGTTGCGCTTTCTCTGCAGTTGTGCAGTAACATTCAGAGTACATCATAGCACCCCTCGGCAAAAGTCAAGGAACAAAATGCCATTCTCGTTTCAAAAGAACGTGCAAATAAATAAGCATAGTCTGCGTGAATTTAGACCGCCACGTAAATCTACTGTGACGCTACTGCATCGATTGTTGCTGCCGACTGACTGCCGGCCACAGCGCTGTTCGCCATAGATATTTTTCTTACCTACAGACACCAACGATGAACCATCTGCTTACTCTTATCAACATATCCATACATTAAATACAATCGATGGTGGATTTCGATCGTCCCTGTCTTCTGTGTGTTTAACCCCTTCGGTCCTGAATTTTTAATTTGACTGATAAAAAATCAACGAGTAGTTAAATATAATACACCATATGTAAGTATCTTAAATATGAAATATTATAACATTCTGCCAATTAATAAACTTATTAAAATATGTTCTAATTATAGGACACCAGGCTATAATTAAGCAAAAATAGAAAAAATATTTTAAGTACAGTTTACAATTACTTTGCATAAAACATTTTGAAGCAATTTTTTTTTTTTGCATGAAAATAAAAAAAATACCTCACATTTCGCACGGAATAAAGTAGTTTTGTGTGTAAAACCTTCTAGTTTGCACCTCTGTTGCTTTGAACTTATTTCAATCATAATGATTTAGCCCATCATACATAACAACTTTGCAAGGCCTAACAGCTGACTTCAAATTTTTCTTTGAGGGCTGTGAAACAGATCAATAAAACCGGATGACCTCCGATAATTGGTGGAGGCTTCTGATTTATTTAAAAGTAATTGAGTTTCTGCAACATCAGACATAAAATCCAGTAAATCCATTTGATTTTTCAGAAGAATTCCTAAAGAAATTGCATGTCTTTTGTTATTTATCCATGAGTTTATATAGGGATACTGAAGTAGTGAAATATAATACAAAGTGTCCATTTTCTGATTTTTATAGCGGTTTGGTATAGTGACATTAAAAAGTCATGTTTGTCTACCCCCCCATACTTTTATTATAGAACTTCACAATTTCAGGTCTATCTATACTAGTAAAGGATGTTTTGCGCATTATCTGACAAAAACATAGATGCTAGAGTGACAATTCGATTGTCAAACCATTTTACAACAGTAATTTTACCATCTTATGTTTCACAAGTGTCACAACGTCACCGTCCATCTTTTTTTCAGCTGTGAATTAGTTTTTAATGGACATTTTTTCAGCTTATTCCTTCGCACAGTAATAATTTATAGTCAAAGCCAGATGAAATGCTATTAGCGAGATGTAAAACAATTGCTTCAGTTGAATTAAAATTCTGCTTGAGATCAGAATCTACTGGTGTTACAGATCCTTACTATACTATATAATATGGTACCTGATTCTCCACATAACATAGAAATTTTTACTCCCCATGGATTAAGCAACAAATGTAAAAGTAAACCTTGTTTGCTCTAAGGCCTGATATCTTATTAATAGAACAAATATTAGATTCCCATTTGAAATGCTAGCTATTTTTTTAGTTATAATGAGAATAAAAAGTCTAATTTGTATTATGGAATTTTTTAAAGATGCAGGGAATTACAAAAAATAATATTTTGAGAACTAATTAAAGATGCATTCACCTTTTGTTTGCAAATGACTAAACGCTTTCATTATATTCTCTGCTGGGGACTTGCTACTCTCTACTGGGCAAAAATGATAACGTCCTGCTAATCTTGTTTATATTAATAGTAGGATACAAGATTTTGAGTTTAAAATTCTTGAAAATTAGGAATATAGAACATTATAAATATATGTTCTAACATTAGGACGCTAGGGCCGAAAGGGTTAACCATTTTATCACGTATGTCATCTTTCAGTCGGCGGGAGAAGAAATGAGAGCTGACATCTTCGCGCACTAGAAAGATGTTAATGTTACCGATCGGGGAATAAGAACTATTGAATACGATTGCCACATTCATAATCTATCCCAGCTTGTACCTTCGTGTTTTGTGATTTTTGCAGCGCTATCTTTTGGCGACAGGGAATTTACTTTCTAGATGATCCTCGTATGTCTGATAAAAGCATTTTCTAAAATAATTTTAAACTGTTGTTCAAAGAATTTTTGAAATTTTAAAAAGTTGTTCAACTCTTTTTATGGGATTGAAAAAGGACTAAAATGAAAAGCTCTATTGCACAATAGGAGACTCTTGGTCATTTTTATTGAGTGGTTAAACACCATGGCCTTTAGGTATAGATTCGAATCCCAGTTCAGGCATGGGTAATTTTTTATTCGAATGATCCCGTGTAATAACGTATATTTTAGTAACTGTAAAATTTATGGCCTATAAAAGTTTTGATTTTTGAAATTTTGATTTTCTCAGACTTCATTTTTAAAGTACAAATAGAATTAATGATTTAGTTACACGATTTTTCCACACAGTCTGATTTTGCAAACTTTGTTTTACCATTCAACTGCCATTAATGAGAACAATGGGAACAAAGGTCCAAATTTAGAAAAACAAAATGTTAGAAGTTATTTTACTCTTTACTTTAATTGGACATTACTGGCATATTTCATGAGGATAAATTGCTCCCAGTATAATCGAATGTTTTCAATTAAGTCAAACTATATGCAACCTGTAAGTAAAACTATGATCTCAGATTTAGTTATTCCTTAGTATAGATTTCGGACGTATAATGAAGATTGCAAAGTCGAGTTAAAATATATAAACACATGCACACACACATATACGTAAACAACAGAATTGTCAGAAAACATTTTAAAAATTGGAGAAGTTTAATTTTAAGAATACAAAAATTTTCAATTTCATGTGTTTACAGGCTTGTATTCAAAAGCTCTCGATTGAGTGAAGACCCCATATACTAATAAAGTGGTGTTAAAAAAATTAAAAGAGGAATTAGTCATGTGTTATATGCGTTAATATGGTTTATTTGATTTAAATAGAGCTGTTTTTCAAGAGCATAAAAAAAAAAAAATTATTTATCATTATGGGTTATGGACTGGAGTGCGATTTATTTGAAATTTGATAATGTCTAAACGCCTTATCCAATTGAACTAAATTTTACAGGTATATTATAGATTACTGTTGCAGGATTTATATAGTTTTTGATGAGTACAGGCATTAATTGTTTACATGGTCACAAAAGTAAATAATTTAATATTACGGACTATAGACCCGAATTATGTGAAGTGCACTAGTGTCTAAACTCTCCATTCGATGAAGATATAAATTGGTAGGTATATTATAGGTTATTTTTGGGGAAAACCTTACAAATTTAATGAGTGTAGGACTTAGAGCATTTCTCTTTTTCTTACTGGTATACAAAACACTGTTTTCTATGGGCTCAAACTATTTAAAGTTCGCATATGTTATAATTAATTGTTTAAAACATAAAATGTGTAAAACAACATATAATTATTCGATATTGCGAGCTTATCATTTACAGTTTTTACAGGGATGCACAAAAGAATTTGGATACATTATGATTCATTAATCTACATACAACTTGGGAAGAATTACTGAAACACTCTATTGCAATTTTCCCGTTTATTATTTAAATATTTTTATCATTTGAAATTTATTTAAACAACTGTTAATTACTAAATGTTCTTAAAGTCGAAAGAAGTTAGTCTAGATTGTTATTTTCTTGTATTTCGCTGCGCTATTTGTTGATAAACTAAATAAATAATTTTGAAAATAGATGAAATAAAATTCCTTATTTCCAAAATAAAATGTAGCATAAGTTACATTTCTTTGGTTTAAAAATATAAAAATTCATTTTTCACATGTATAAGTAGCTTTAGTGACATGCGATATGTTATAAATATTTACACAACCATGAAAATGCTAATGTAAAAATGTTAAACGCAAACTGCGGTTTCAGTAGCGTAAAGCGTACCATCATCGGCGGAAAATGACGAGGTGGATTAATGCTCTTATATATAGACAGAGAAGCGAATTTTAGAGTGGGAATAATATAAGTATTTGCTGAAAGAGAAAGTTAGAATGATTGTAATGAATGATAAGCTTATTTTTAGAAGTGAAGGTATTATTTCTGCGACTGCAGCTGTATAAAATTTTATGTATTTTCTGATTCATGCACGACAAATTAGTTTTATCCAGATTTATTTATTTATTTATTTATTTTTTTTGGTCACGTATATTTATGCACATTACTGACTTTTCGTTATAGAATTTAAAACATTTTTTCCTATTATGCAAAATGGGGTAGCTTAAATGTTTCTTTAGTTAATCTTAAGGAAAAAAAAAATCAACCATTTCCGAAAACGGCATTTCACCGTGGTCAGAAATATATATATATATATATATATATATATATATATATATATAAATCGCCACAATGCGTTTTGAACCAGTATCTCTGTTTTTTCAGTATTCTTGACTTAAATGAAATATTTTACGGAAAAAAAAAAAGTTTCAAATATTTTTATTTATTTATTTATTCATTTTGAGGAATTAGAAAATTTTGTTTATTTGTATATCTTATGTAAATACAGGAATCATACATCATAAGTAGCAAAATGTAACATTATATTATGTAAATCATAAAAAAATTCTGGTTAATAGATTAATATATTAAATTCAGAAATCGATATATATTATTAATTATTTTAAATTACTAAAATGTAAGTTTTACAAAATTTCTCCATGTTTCAACATTACTTTCTGCCCAAGGAGGTTGAGATTTATCGTAATCATCAGGAAAAACTTCATGTTGTCTAAAATAAAATAGAAGTGTTTTAATTTCAGATATATTCATTGAGTTCAGATTACATTCTTAAAAATTATGATTTTTATCTTTGATGGTAAAGCTAGAAGAGTTTACACACAATTCAACAGAATAATATAAAAAATCCAAATATTATTGTTTTTATAAACTATGGCTGAATAATTCATTCGTTTTCTATGCATTTTCATTACTATATTGTTTTTATGTTATAAATTAAAGCAATAGCTGTATAAGAACCGAAAGAGCAATTTTGCAAAAATATGTCCTTAGGGTAGATGGGATTGCATACATGAGTAGGAAAGATTGCTATTTATAATAACTACAATTGGATTTTTAAAAATAATGATTGCACTTAAATGACGTTGTTGTAAGGTTTGCATAAATAAACATTTTTGTATTAAGAGTAATTCAACCTAATAATTAAAAAATTAGACAAATGAAAGAAATTTAAAAAGAATTAAAAATTTTTATTTAAAGAAAACATATTAAAGAATCGGGAAAAAAAAGATAATATTATGAAATAACATTAAGTTACTAGATAACACATTTAAACAAAATTAGTACATTTCCTTTTCCATTTGAATGTTTACTTGTTTGCAGATCTTATCTGTCGTTGTCTACAATCCTTGCACTTTTTGTTGTAAATCGTATAACTTTCGTGCAGCCACCTGCCGCAAGTAACACATTTAAAATAGTCAGATCATTCGTCTAAGTTGTGTTGTAGTATGGTAAAGGAAGGCTCTCATTTTCATTGTTTTGTTTTCATTTTTTTACCAAAGAACTGCGCAATCTCTCATAGTACAGAATTTTAGGGAATATATTATCAGTCTCTGCTCAGCAGCAAAAGTGCAAATTTTCCCATTTTGTTAAGAGAAATTGCGCAGCATTTTATTCAATGATTATTTGCTTTTACAGAGAACCTTTGAACTCGTACCATTAGTCTAGATTAGTAGCTTATGAGAAATCGTTTAAATATAAAGTATTTTGTACTACTGTCATTCTATCGAAATTCCTACAAAAGATTATAGAAAATCAAATATTTATTTTTGAGAACAAGACAAAATTACCACAATTTATCTTAAACGTATGAAAAAATCAATATGTACATTTAAATCGACGCTTCGCTTCTCATATTATACTACTACCTAGAGTCGGAGCGCTCCCACTCTATTACTTCCCATTGATCCTATCTGCGCAATACTGCAATTTGCTGAATCCTACTGCTATATGCGCAATCTCTCCTCCCGTACCATTTCTCTTAGTTTTACCTTATATATAAAAAAGATTATTTCTAGTCTTTAAAATATGTACTAAAAATTTTATTAGCCTAGTTATTTGATGTAAATTATTATTATTATTTTTTAATTTGAAAAATGACTGAAGAAATTTAATAGTTATGTTAAAAAATGGAAAAATTAATGAAAACACATAATGTTTGGCTTTACTTTATAAAAAAATAATAATAATAATTAAAAAATTAAAAGGAAAAATTAAAAGATTAAAATAAATAAATAAATAGCAAACAACGAAAGAAAGAAATATTTTAAATGCGCTGTAGTAGCTGTAGCATATGATTATCGTAATTCTTATAATTTTCCGATTTTTTCTTCTTTTTTGTGATTCTTTTAATTTTCTTAGCGGAATAGAAAATTGTATTTGTATATCTAGTGAAACAATCGAGTCAATCAGATTCGAGTATTCGAGTCATTCAGAGTAATATTTTGAGTCAGTCACTTTTCACATAAAACCGTAATTTTAAGAATTTTATTAATTTATGTTAATTTAAACATGACATACAGGTTGGTTGTATTTAAACTTTGCATATAATCAACATCCTGCAGTGCAAACGGGTGAGCGGAATGCAATGAAACTTGTTATATAGACTATGCACGAGATGCGCTCACGGAATTTCGAAAAAAAAAATTATTAGCTCCAAAATGTCCACTAGAGGGCGCTTTTTCTGGAAAAACATTAAATTTAACACAATAAATGACCAAAGCGGAATACAGAAATATAATTAGCAAACCAGAAGAAGAATTATGAGTGATAAAATGTAAAACCGGGAAAAAACTGTCAGTTCTAGGATGTTCTAAAAATGTCGAGATTTGCATGTATGCGAAGAAGATGAAGACCTATGCGAAACATGTTAGGGTATAGAACGTTTACAGACGTTGTCATGTTTTATGTCGTGGTTTCCAGCAGTAATTAATGATGACGGTATCTTTAGTTGAACGTGTGTTATTGGTGAAGCTATTTTACGAAAACAAGAGGAATGCTTTTGCTGCAGTTCGTGAATTTCGTCGTATAAAGAACATACAGCGTGGACCAATGTCTACTAAAGGTATCCGGGACATGATTAAGAGATTTGAAGGGACGGGGAAATTAGGAGTTAAACCTGGAAAAGGCCGCAATCCTGTCACACCGGTACTTGTGAGATGCCGTCAAGACAGCTGTTGCCGCACAGTCACAGACATCAGAGTTTGGGGGCAGTAGCACACGTGCAGTTTCTCGACAAGCAGGCTATTCTTACAGCACCATCCGAAATCTGCTCAGGAACATAATGCACTACTTCCCATAGAAGATCCACCTTACTCAAGAGCTGCTTGATAGGGACAAGCCAAGACGTCTCTCACTCGCAGTCAGTTTTCTCAACAGAATGATTGTTGATTTGTCATGGCTTTAGAACATTCTGTGGAACGACGAAGCTTATTTCTTCCCCAATGGGATAGTCAACATGCAGAATTGCCGCATTTGAGCTAAGAAAAATCCACGGATGCACACTGAAATTCCCTTACATTCTTCAAATGTGACTCTGGTGTGGATTAACGGCGACATTCATCTTTGGGCCATTCTTCTTTGAGGAAATAACTGCACGTGGTCTTGTCACATGTTCTGTTACGGGCCGCCGGTACCATAACTTTCTGCAGACGTTTGTTGTGCCGGAACTACAGCAAAGGCGGGTCCTTACATTGACCATTTTTATGCAGGATGGTGCGCCCTGACATATTCATGAGTCCGTAAAGGCGTTATTGATTCAACACTTCACAAACGAACGTGTTATTAGTCGCTTCTTTAGTAATCCATTGCCACCACGTTCGTAGGTTCTAAATCCGTGCGATTTCTGGTTATGGGGCCACTTAAAAGGTGTGGTGTATCGTTGAGGTGTTGCGACGTTGAATGACTTAAAGAACTCCATGACGCTTCATGTACGAATCATCACAACTGATCAGTTACGATCTGCTGTTGAACGCACTGCCCATCGACTTGAAATTTTGCAGGTGAATGAGGGTGGTCACATAGAGCACCTTCCCCTAAATCGTCCTGGGCACGATTAGCAACTACTTACCTTGTGCAATTTCGTCCTAATCTGTTCTTATTTCTGCAAATTGAACTTTTGTTTTTTTCAAATAGCGTACTGTTATCTTTTCCTTACCTTTACTTAATGTGGTTCGATGACAAGGTGATCAGAAGCTAGTCAATAAATGTTAATATTGTTTCTGTATTACATTTTGGTCGTTTATTGTGTTAAATTTAATGTTTTTGTTTTCGGAAAAGGCGCCCTTGGGTGGACATTTTGAATCTAAATTTTTTTCTTTCGAAATTCCGTGAGCGCATCTCCTGTATAGTCTATATACCAAATTTCGTTGCATTCCGTTCACCCGTTCACGCTGTAGGATGCTGTTTATAGGGGAAGTTTAATTATAACCACCCTGTGCATTAACAGCAATATACATTCGTCCTGACAGTATCTTTTTAAAATTCGTGATATTTTCTTGTATTTTTATAAGAGAACCTCTACGCATTTTTCGATAACACTTACGCATGCGCAGATAATTTTTATTTTTTTCAGTAAAAATGTTCCTGTTTCATCAGATGTTCAACATTTTTAATATCCTGATTGCTGTATGTTGTCTTTGCTTCAATATGTGATGTTCTTGAAACAGGACTTTGCATTGGTTTGAAAACTCTACATGTTATAATTAAAAAATAGCTTATTAGTCTGCTTATTAGTAAGCAGAGCATACATAAAAAACTATACAGTTAAGGCCATATAACTCATAAATATTTGTATTAAATTTTAAGTCAATGGAATGTCTTTTATGACTACTATCATTATATACAGATTATTCATACAGAGTGGGACAAAAATACAGACAAATATGCAGACTGAAAAAAAAAAAAAAATAGGAGTCTCAATGGCGTTTTGGAAATTGTAATATGGGGTAAATAAAACTGAAGTGTTTTTCTAAATAATTTTTGCTTAATTAATGTATTTGATGACATTTGTGAATACGTAATAATGATTATTGATTATTCTACGATTTCATTTAAATTGTAGAAAAGTAATATTTAAGCATAAAACATTTTGAATTTTTGCAACGTTAATTTAGAAATATTCATGTTCATTGCGAGTAAAAAATGCCATGAATAGTAGTTGTATGATTCATTAACGGATTGGGTTGAATGATAATAAAGAAATAAATTAATAGCACGATATTTTGTAATAAATGATATTTGAAAACTGTGTGTAACATTTATCAAATCTTTGAAATAGTCGTTAGAAATAGTCGTTAATAATTGTTGCTTTCTAAATGAATATAATTTGTATCAGAAGAAAAATCATTATTTTCTTTTCCTGCATGATTTTAGAGTATTAAACAATACCTTAAACAAGGAAGGCAAACGTACTAGAATGAATGTGGAGGCATAATTTAATGAATTTTTAGAAATAATAGATTCATTTAGAAAGACAGAATCATTAATAAATAAAATAAAATAAAATAAAATAAAAACTACTCTATAAAAAAACTGTTAAAAATTTAGTAAAAATACCACAATTATTAATACATTGAAGATTCTTTCCCAGTGTTTATACGTATTTAAATAAACATCATGTTACTCAGCTTAAAAATCAGAATATCTAAAGAACAAATAATAGCAGAAATTTCAAACTTGGTATTTTAAATGTGTATCATATAGGGATGCTACACTAATCTTTTCGTTGAGATTAAGCCAACAGTTTGTGTAGAGGGACACCCAAGAGAATTCAAATACATTAAGTCTATGAGGGAAATTGCAGATAATTGATGGGAGATCTACAGATTGTACTAAACCAAATGAAACGAATATATATACTTTTTATATGCGTAAAAACTTGTTTCATGTAGAATATGGTATGTAAATCAGGTTTGTTTACAGGGATACACAAAAGAACAAGATACAATACTTGAAAATTGATTGAAGTGTACTTCAGGTCATGCCGTCTATTATTAATATAGGACTGTATTCATTTGCACCGTGTACATAGCCTTTAGGAAATATACAGGGCTGAATATTTTTAAGCCATAATATTATTTTTTACTGTTAGTAGAAGTGCTTTACTGTAATGCTAGCAAACCTGTGTGAAATTTTCGCAATTTTTTTCTTTATTTCTTTAACTTTAAAATTTTAAACTTATAAATCTCATGCTAATTTCACCATACAATTTACATTTTAATTTATGAGAAGCGATTTTATCATTAATATTTGTGCGATAAAACGCTAATGATAGTTAAACCAAATCATTCAAACAAAAGTTTCAAAATAAAATTCATGTTTGACACAGTTTTCATACTTCCCCAGGCAGAATAACTTTAATTTAGGACCCCTATGACGACTCTTAATTTTTTGCCACCGTGTTGGAGATGCCTTTTGTTGTTTTTTATTTATTTATCTTGGCATAATTTTTGTTTAAAAAAAAAAAAAAAAAAAAAAAAAAAAAAAAAAAGCTAATAGCTATTTGTATTATACTTTTTGTCATTGCGATTTTTAGTTAATTTATGACAAAAGTTCATATTTTATTTATATTTATATTTTATTTATATTTTAAGTATTGCTAGGTATAAAATGACGTTTACAATGGTTGTAAAAATGCAGATGCAACTTTTAATAATAGATTTTTCTATAAAATAATCTCATCAGACAAATGTCATCACTTATTTTTATTAGATTACTGAACTGAGTTAGTCCGTGTGCTTAAATACTGCTTATGTATTAGTTCTTATCTTTGCGTGTTTTATTAAATCACTATCGTATCGTTTCTATAAAAAATAATCGTAACTGGTCCACGTTAGAGAAACATTATTTAGATTTTATCATGTCCAGGAAAGCTGCTCAAAAATTAAAATTTAATTCTTGATAGCCATATGGTAAACAATGTATTTTTTAAATCTAAATATTCATCACTTAGTTTTTTGTATATTTACACGTTTTGAGATTTCTTTAATACCGAATTCAAGTTTTTAACGTTTGGTCCATTTCTGTATCTGTTAGAATGAATTAATAACAAATAATTTCAGGTGATCCAAATGTTAAATTTTGGAGTTATTTTACAAAAAAATTTGTTTGCAGAAAAGTTTGATGAAGATTGATGAGTTTCAAGGAATGTTGCATGTGAACTTTGCCTGAATAATTTTAAATAAATTTTTGAATTTAATAACAAATTTGAATTCTATGAAAATGTAGGTACAATAATGAAACGGGGCGATCCTCCGCCGCCCCATGCACACACACACATATAATTATTTGACAAATTAAGCTGTCTTAAAGACTAATTTGAATTGTTTTAACATAAGTTTACAAACAGTACTCGCTATCTCACCCCTTAATCTCCAATCTATAATTATAGTAATAAATTTCAGGGTAAGAAAAAGTCGTGTGAGTAACACACCAGATTATTTTTACTCAAAAATCCTATGTTTAAATAACTTTTGTACATAAAGTTTAAATGGTACCTTTCACCGACAAAGCCGAATATTTTCATAAAATAATTAGTGTAATATGAAAATATATATATAAATATCCGCAATTATGTATTTTAGTATTAGCATAATATCAAGTTATATATTTTCTAAATACCAGTATATAATTTCTATGCGACTTCTCTTTTATAACTCTAGCAGGCTTTGCCCGCTTCGCCGGTCACTACATTTAAATGAATTTTTAAATTCTGAATCAAAAACAACTTAAAAAATCTTAATTCTAAATGAAAAACATTAAATAATAATAATAATAATAATAATAATAATAATAATAATATCCATTGAAACCTCAGTTAAGACTTTTGTTGCCTTTGGTAGTGATTTTCCCGCCTGTAACATGACCAGGGCGGGTCCCCGTTGCCTTCGGCATCGCCCCAGCCGCTTTTTACTCCCTCTCCAGAGCGAGTAAAATTAGAAATTTCGCAAAATCTTATCAAAGAGTATACACTTAACCAATACCCACAAACCAAACTTGTCATATTGAGGTAATTTAAAAGAGAGTTATGCTTGGAAACTTTTTTCTTTCTCTGCCCGCCACAACATAGGAACAGCAAAAAGAGTAGTTTCGTAAAATCCTGTTTATGGCACGTTAACCCAGATTATGGCACGGTCACATTGGGACTGGCCCAAGGCCTCCAAATTTAGGGGACCTCATTTCCAAAACTTTAGAAGTAATAGTACAAATTTTTTCATTAAATGTCTATTAAAAACAAAAATTGATTAAATTTTTCTTTCTATATTTTATTAGAGAGCTTAAACAATTGTCAATTTTTGTGATTAATTTCCTAAACATTGGCTGATCAAAGTGCTTCAGTTTTTCATTTGTCTTCAACTTAAAACTAATGAACTTGCTATAGGTTGCTAATACAAATAAGGAAATAGAAGGTTTAATTGAAGGAAAAATTAAAAAAAACGCACTATTTTTATTTATTTATTTTTGATTTTGAGAATAGGTTGTTTTGGCGAGCCCTTTAGAGCAGGGTAAGGGGGTGTCTGAATAGCATCAGTGCCCTGGATTTTCAAAAAGCATAGTCAAAATCTTTTTATACTGTGTTATGGATACATAAACAATCAGCACACAAAAAACACCTTTTTAAGATAGAGAGTTATTCTTGGAACATATTTTTTGTCCCCATCCTTTCCCCAAAGGAGGGAAGTGAGGAATTTGGCAAAATGCCTTTATTAGTGTGTGTTGGTATATGTAACGAATCGACACATGAAAAAATCGTTTTCCCGATATATTTTGGAGCAGAGTTACGCTTGAAAACATGTTTTTGATCCCCCGCGCTTATGGGAGGGGGGGGGAGGAATTCACAAAATCCGTTCATAGTGCGTGTAGGGTACACATATCCAACCGACACACAAATATTATTCTTACTAAGGTAACATAAATATCGCTCCCTGCGCTCAAGGAGGAAAAGGAGGTATTTCGAAAAGCCCCATTGCAATGACTGTTGGATACACAAAAACCAAGAGATTAAAATTCAAGGCCGCAGCGTTCATACATTCCCCAGAATAAATTTAACGCTAAAAGTGGGATTTCGAATTTCCCTTCTCATAACTCCCCCACCCCTGAAAAATATATATAAATTGAAATTTGCAAAATAACCAAAACTTGTTTTTGGAAATTCTCTTAAGAAAATGCGCTACCGTTTTTATCATCTTTGTACCATTTCTGGTAAAGTTCCTCTCGAAAAGCTGGATTTTGAGAAATTTTCCCGTGGAAATCGATCGTTCCCACTTTTTAATTTAAAAGTGAAATATTCCACAATTATTTATTTATTATTTATTTATTTTATTTTATTTATTTATTTATTTATTTTTGTAAACAATTCTATCCTCCCTATGTGCAATTTCTCTACGTGTTGTAGTTTAGAACCGAATTATGCTTGCAAACGTGCTTTTGCCTCCTGCCCCCTAGAAGAAAAGTAGGGGGATTTCTCAAAATCCTGTTTAAGTGGAGGTCAGAGTCACAAAGCAAACTTTTACACCAAAATTTGTAACTCTGTCTCCTACAGAATAACCACGGCTTTACTGAATCAGTCAGTGAGTCAGTTTATTCTTTTACATATGGACGGCTCATTGTAAAAGTGATGTAACTTAATGTTTTTTAAATATGTATTTTTTTTTGCTTAATTGTATCACATTTTGTCACATCTTTCAATATAAAAAAGAAAAAAAACTCCAATAATTGCATTAAAGTCTCATAAATGGCATTACATGTTTTCCTCAGAAAACTAAAACTTCTAAATATTCATTATAAAATGAAGTTTCTAAGTTACTTCATATTATGAAGGTCCAGACAATATGGATAACCTGCGGTCGTGCATTGTCCTGCTTAAATGTTGCACTTCGGAGGCCTTGAACATAGGGTAGAGCGATAGACCTTAACTCGTCAGAAATGTAATGGCTTGTATTCAGAGTGGCGGGAATGAAAACAAGAGGTGACTGGGACGCTGTATCCAATGGTACCACAAAACATCAATCCAGGTGGTGACTCAGTATGCGGCTACCAAAATTCTGATTACCCTCAAAACTGCATCACGGATATGGGCACCATTAATGTGTGATCAACAAGGTTCATTGCCAGCTGAGATTCGACATCATCATACTGTCCATCATTCGCAATGATGTTATGGGTTACCATTGGATACACGTCTCGATTACTTCATGTTCGTATTCCTGGCACTCTGAACTGCGGCCATTAAATTTCTGATGAGTTAAGGCCCGCCCCTCTTCCCTGTATTCGAGGCCTCCGTAGCGCAAAATTTAAGCAAGATAATGCACGACCGGAAGTTTTTTGTATTGTCCGGACCTTCTTTGATACAGAATGTGTTTGACTGTTGCTCTGGCCAGCGCGTTCTCCTGATTTCGCACCAATGAAAATGACTGTTTAATCGTTGAAAAGCGACTAGCCCCCCACCACTCACCAGTAACTTCGATCGATGAATTGTGGCATCGTGTTAAAACTTCATGAAGTGCTATACCCGTACATGTCATCCAATCGCTGTTCGATATAAGTGCTGTTATTCCTCACAGAGGTCGCTGCTTTATGTAGTGTTTTGTCAGTACATATTACTCCAAATTTACTGAAATTTTAATCAATTGTTCTTCCTACTATATTGTATGTGTCCAACAAATTTCATTCAGTTATTATTATTTCTTCTTGGTGTAGCAATTTTAAAGGCCAGTAGTGTACTTTAAAAATAATCTAAAATAGGATTAGGAACAGTTTTATTTGATGTATAACTCTGTGTGAAGGGCCTACCATCCCCGTCAACTCTCTGGTCAAATATAGTGCCTACATTTAGTTAAAAAAAATTTAAGGCTATTATTATTTTACCTTCAAACTTGAAAATCTTAATGAAATTTTTCAAGTGGCAACTTAATGCGAACTTCAAAATACCAAATTTGAATTTCTTGCAGTTGGTGGTCCGGTAGCCAGGCGCGTTGTTAAAATGATCAAAACTGACTCACAATTTCCTGCAGTTACTTGTTTTTAAGTTATACTGAAAATAGATATACATACAGACCAACCGTTAAAAATTGGACTTTCATATTAAGGGATTTCAAAACGTGATATCACACACACACACACACACAAAAAAAAAAAAAAAAAAAAAAAAAGAGGGATGAAAATAAAATTTCAAAAAATACTTTCTTTACAGAATGAGTATGAAAAATTAATTTTCCTTCCTGATCAGTGTTCGTCAACTTAGTAAACTGCTATTTCTATGAAATACATTCAATAGAGTAGAACGCTTAGCTTAATTTTCGGTAAAACTGCATATTGTTCTATAAAGTATATGCACATCACATTATAACTTCAATTAAGTTATACATAGATATATATACACTACCACAAAATGAAATACACTTTCAGCAATTTTCAAGTATAGTCCCAATATATCCAAATACTTAGATTGGCCCTGTAAACGATTGATGAACGATTTTCTTACCACAATCTATGCAAAAAATGCTTTTATGGTTATAAAAAATATTTGTTTCATCTCAATGAAAAGTTTAGTTCAGCAACACTATTTGATACAGATTTATAATACCGAATTTCGCTTTCCAGCTGCTATGTGTTCTTGAAGTAAACTGATAACAGACACACACTGAGACGCAGACACACACAGGAAGACACGCAGACACACACAAACCCACCTCTAAAAACATGAAATTCGAATTCGAGATCCCTCAAAACATGTAAATATAGCAAAAACTTAATAATAATAAAAATAATAATTTCTCTACCATATAGTATATGAGTAAGAGTAGGTGAAAGGAAAAGGAAATCCCTCTGATATTTATAAGTAATATTTCTGTGAAGTGGTTACGCAAAATAATAACTCTTTAAGCGAGGAAACCAACAATTTAAAAAAAAAAAATTAAAAAATAGTATTAACTGTAATTTGCAGTCTTCTTGTACATCTTCTTAGAAATTCGTCATATGTGTATGTATATATATAGTTTTTAATATAGATACAAAGCTAGAATTTTATTAATAAAGGGAAATATTTTTCTCTTATAGTTAAAATTTCAGAAAATGATCTTTATAATAAACAAAGCAAAATTAAAAATTAACTCATGAAAAAGTAACAAAAATGTAAAGATAATTTTATTATCAATATTTAAGGATTAACTTCCTCTATATAGTTAAAATGTTTGCACATCATTCGACAGCTGAATATAATTATTCATTTAAAAAATTAATTATAATTTAGTTTTCAGATGAATAAAAAATTTTATTATAAATTTTTGTCTGTATCATCTCACTTATTTTCAAGTTAAATACATGCTTCTTTAAAAATTTTTGCGAAAATTCTTAACTTAAAAAGTTTTGCACGTGAATTTTAAAGAATAATAAATTTACCTTTTTTCATCCGGCAATGCAAAAGTTTTTCGATAAAATAAGGAGTATAATATAAAAATATATATAATTTCGGAATATCGGTATCTACTTTCCATGTGACTCCTGAATTACTACCAATATAGATGCATAAATGTACTTGAAAATAAAGCACAAATTCTTTTAATATTTTAATTGAAATATTCCTAGGTGGTTGTTAAGGAAACTGATTTCGATTTCGACAAATAGAGGTTACTAGAATGCCCTTTAATGCTTTATTTTTTTTTTCTCACATTTAATACATTAAACACATTACAAATTTTCACAATGAAAACAAAATTTTGGAATAATTCAGCTAATGCTTTTATTCAATAAATTTACAATGCATGCGTGTCAATCGAAACAACTATTTCTAGAAGTGCAGCTTAGTCCATAACATGATCGAAAATTTATTAACATGTAAAATACAATTATACCTTTTAAGTGAGTTTACAAGTAATAAAAATACCAGTTTTTATTGCAATAAAAAAACCTTTACAGCACTTAAGTAGTTTAAGCTAGTTTTATTGTAAGTTTTCATGAAGTTAAGGTGACTATTGCTACTAGGTTGCCGACAAATAACGTGAGAATTATGGTAAAATATGCGCATAAATATGCTAAAAAGAACTTATAATTTGTATAAAATTATACTTAAAAATGATTCATTTTCACTGAACGCCCCGCAGTTCCATTAAATATAAATTTATATAAAAACAAAATGAATAAACTGGAGCTGTATTTTGATTTTATTTATTTTTAAAATATTTTTTAAACTTAAATTTTGCGAAATATCTAATTTTATTAGTGTTATTGACAATATTCTTCACGCAGAAGCTGATTTCTCATCTTACCTCATGCATGTTAAAATAATGATTTGTTAATTGTAATTTATTTATTTTATTACAGCATAATTTAGGATGATTAATTTCATAATGTGTGATGAGAAGGTTTACTTATTAAGGTTGAGAAATTTTGAGCATATTTAGCATTTACCGAAGATTCGTACTGACTTTAGAAATGCGTTTTAACTAAATAATTTTTATCTACGCATGCGCCAGCTTTAAAAAAAATTTATTTGCATAATTTAATAGATAAATGTTTTGAGCAACTTATGTAAAACCTCAAACAAATATCGTGTAAATTTAAAGAGGTATGAGAGATAGAATGAACAGAATTTCAGTTCTCTCAAAGTAAAAGCTACACTATAAGAGGTTTTACTCACATTTTTATTTTTATTCAATCAATGCCTAGTGGCAATACAGTGTTCGCTGATTGTAAATAGATATTGATAAAACCTCCTATCATCTTCCTTTTTTTTTCTTTTCTTTTCTAAAAAGAACTGAAATTCTGTTCATTCTATCTTTCAAACCTCTGTTTATGCGATATTTGTTTGGGGTTTTCATATAAATTGCTCAATCTATTTGGCTATTATATTATGCAAATAAATGCTTTTTAAAGCTAGCGCATGCGTAGGTAAAAATCATTTAGTAAAAATGCTTATATTTCGTAAAACGTTAAACATTTTTGCATTCTGATTGCAGTATTCTGTGTCTAATGAAATATTCCAAATTTTCTGAAAATGTTTTTGCCCTGGGTCTAATACCCTATGTGTTAAAATTTAAAAAGTAGATTTTTTTTGGTTTTGCAATATTTTAAAATACAACGTTATATCTCTATGAATATAAGTGGAAACTGACTAAAAATTTATAAAGATAATGGGAAAAATCCTCTTAATCACACGCTACAGCTAAAATGCATTTCAGGCATTATTTCTTACAGGGTGATACAACACATTTTGATTTTTATTTAATTTTTTAGTATTCCTCTTCTTCTTTTCAAGACATAACTTTTGCTGAAATATATGAGGTTCTTAACGCTACCAAAGTATCAAGATGTTTCTAAAAGAACTTTTCTAGATATTTGGCAAAATGTCTAAATTCGAAAGTGTCCAAATACTTATTGGTAAGTAGTACTGTGGTTGCGTTAAGAACCTCTTATATTTCAGCAAAAGTAGTATCCTCAAAAGAAAAAGGGGAATAGTGTATTGCAAATTAGTAAGTAAGTAGTAGTTATGTTTCTTAAAGCAGTTATAGTTATGTAATAAGTACTCATGATCCTTTATAAATATCTTTCTTTCTATTTTTTTTTTTTTTTTTTTTAATTCGTTGTCTGTCTTCAGTGAAATGATTTTCAACATAAAAAAAAAAATCTATTTTTATACTCATTGTACGTATTTATGTGAAGTTTATCTTTTATAAAACTTCTTGTTTTAAGAAAACAGATATTGAATAAATAAACAGAAAAATAGTTTATTTTTGTAAAATTTATACCTGTATGATTGAATACATTAACAAAGACACAAACAGAATTATATTTTAAATACACTATACAGAAGAATATACGTTTCATTTCTTTACTATATGCAAATAGTAAGTCCAGTAAATAACTGCAAATATGAAAAATAGTATAGGAAACAATTTTCTGCTTATTTTGTCCAAAGATATTTGTTTATTTTTAGCAAATGAATTTTCCACACATCTTACAAAACTTTTTCTATTAGATACTGTTTTTAAGGTAGCATCTCCATCAATTCGTGCTCTTAACATTCGAATATTTTCATTAGGAATAATATCAAAAATCTTTCTTGCTGACTTATTCACAGAAGATTTCTGCAAGTAGAAAAAAGTAATTTCAATAATGAATAATGTTTTATTTAGAAATTTCAGTTAAATTTTATGCAATGTGGAAGAATGTGAGTAAAACAATGTGAACATAATCTTTATCTCCCAAGCTTCAAACTTCAAAAAATTCAGTTTTTTTTTTCCTAGGTAAGAACACTTTCTACACAATCATCAACCGAAAGCTTTTAAAAAATTATTAAATATTAAAGACAAAATTATTAGTTGAATGATTAAAACTTAAATTGAGTTTATTTCATTAACTGTTAACTAGGTATGACGAAATATTTCGTCATACACGAACTACTACTGAAATGGGCATGACGACATTTTTCGTCATGGTAATTTGCCGTAATATTTTGAACGCATTAAGTTTTACGTAATTCATATCTTAGCGTGGTTATATGCGAGCATATAAGGGAAGGGCATGTTTACAAACAAATGGTCCGTCAATAAATCTTTGCCACTCCCGAGTGGCAAAGATTGATTGAATATTCCCTGGTTAACAGGTTAAAAACACCACTGGCACTGCATGCAAAGGATAAAAGTATGTAGGGGAGACCCGTGTACCTAGGGCCGCTTTTTTTCAATGCCCAAAAACAGAGTCCTTGACCTGTTTAAAGTTATCAAACTGATATCGTACATATCTTTGAGACTAATTACTTCCAATTGGGATTAATATAAATACCTAAAATAATAAATTCTGACAAATAGAAGGTTTTTAAAAAAACTTCACACGTGGCCCTAGGTACAACACCCTCATTGTACCTGAGGCTAGACCTCATTGTACCTAGGGCCATTCTCTCATAATTAGATTTCACTTTGTAATGAATAGAAAATAAGCATATAAACATGTATTTTATAAAAGAAACAATATCAGGTAATATATTTATTAATCATATAATTATCATGCTGTTGTCTTAATTTGAAACACGAAATTTTTCACTCTTTTTTTCTTTTTCTTTGGTATATTCTAACAGAATGGTTTTTTTTTTCTTCAATTCCTTTCTCTTTTTTTTTTTTTTTTTTTTCTGGAGTGTCTCTTGGATTTCTAGATCTCTCTGGTTTTCGGTCACATCTTTTCTTTGATGTGGGAGGTTTTGCTTAGGTTCGTACCTGTTAAAACATGACACACGGAAAGATGTTAGATGTTGAAGGTTTCGAAATTTCAACAGGACACGAAACAGAGACATCCAGTTCTATCATTGTTGGTTCACTTTCTTCCTGGAAAATCTTTTTTTTTTTTTTTAATTTATGGAGGGATCTTGTCTTTCAGATACACATGAACTTAAATATTCATCCTCAGTGAATGTGTTTTGATTCACTGGCCATATGCCGGATATACGAAAGCCTGATAGAATGTGCACAGGAGTAAAGGCCGACGGATAGGACTTGCCAAAATTTTCAGCAACGTCATATATAGTGATTGGTTTACCAGGATTTGCCGGCATCCAATTACTATAGGCTGCACTGTGTTTCTTAACACTTTCGCGACCGCTGACGTAGATACACGTCATTTGAAAATATGAAACTCCACCAGTGAGCGTTTCTTTTGCAATTTGTATGTGTTTTGTTTCTAAAAAATATATACACAATATTCATATTTGTACAATCAGTATACTATGGATGCAAATCAGTGGCGGATTTAAGGCGAGGAGGCTAGGGGGATGAAGCCCCCCCCCCCCAAAAAAAAAGTACTGACATTCCCAAATGAATAGTACAATTGCAAACTTTTCATTGATCTGGAATTACATCTTGAAAAATCTTAGCCCCCCATCCCCCCCCCAAAAAAAAGTTAAGTTCTGGATCCGCCACTGCTGCAAATACTTTGATTAGAGAGAGTATGATTATAATGCATATCCATTTGTAATATAAATGTGAATACGGAAAATTTTGTTTTGAAAAATTATTACTTATGATAAAAACGCCCACAGGCGGACCTCACTGTCAAAAAGACAAAAACATGCGGTTGCGAAAGTGTTAAAAGGTCCAAACACACTGGCCCTAGGTACAAGGCATCCATGTGGCCCTAGGTACAAGTTTTGGTAACTTCATTCAAAATGCCTTCCACTAAAAATTCGACATGCAGAGAGGACTAATTAAATATCACATTTATTACTCAATATAAGGAGCAAAATTATACACTAGAAATGAAAGAAAAATATTTGACTTGCCTTTGTAAAATAGCAAAATAGATGACCTGCAAATTTTACTTCAAACCATGTAAATTCGTTTTCTACGTGTAACTTGTCAAAACTTTCTCCTCAAAAGTTCCAAAGTAGTTTTAAAAGTAGCAATTGAGTATTAAAACATAAAATTAAATATTATTCAAATAAAGTGGGGTGGCCCTAGGTGCATGATGGCCCTAGGTACACGGGTCTCCCCTATATTTCCATAAATAAATTTTGTTATTGCTTCATTATTGCAAGCTGTGAGTTACGTTCAAGATGTTGTAAATAAATTAAAAATAGTATGAATTGATATAAAAATTTTATTAAAGATATATTATTTTTGTTTTGCAAAATCATGCAAAACGAAACTGAAAGTGTTATTACTAATAACCAATCATTTGTTAATTTCTAATAATAATAAAAAATAAATACATAAATAAAATGAATACATAAAATTAAAAAAAAATATATATATATATACTTTTAAGAAAATACTGATTACTGTATTATGGCATTACGGCAGTTTTAAATTAAGTATTTTAAAGCAATTTTCGTATAATATCGCTGTGGTCTGATGAAATTTGGCGTAATACGAGTCTTTATTACTTAAGTCTGACATTTGCAGTTTTTCTAAAATTATTAGACAACAGTAACCTAACGAACAGTAACCTTTTTTTTTTTTTTTTTTTTTTAAATAATAATTTTAACTGGATGATTTGAATTTTCGCATTAAAATAAAGTGATTTTTAACACTTTTCAGAATTAATGTTGAAAAGCGTATAAGAATTTGGTTTGTCTGGCAGTCTGCATTTTTCATTTTTGTAACTATTTTAAGAACGATTTAAAGCTGATATATGTTATTAAATTTTATTAATGAGTGTATCTTATTAAAAAACTTAAAAATAACATTATTGGTTACTGTACATTGTTTCAAAAGATGTGTAAACATTACGTTCAATGAAATGAAATTTTTAAAAGTTTGTTTAAAATATTTTTATATCAAAACATGATCAAACCAATATCCAATATTCAAATTATTGAAACATTTTTTTATATAGAATAAATATAATTAGCAATGATAATTGGTTTAGATTAAAAATAATAATAATAATAAAATAAATAAATAACATTTATTTAACTAGCAACTTGGTATTAACAGTAAGTGACACCAATGTACAAATAGTATAATTTAAATCAATAAAAATGTAACATTGAGTTTAATATTCTATACATGTTTAATCACACAAAATTTGTAAGAATGACTTAATGACAAATTCAATGAAGAAACCGAATGCTGTAATAATAATAATAATAACGTTGTCATATAAATTATTGGAGTTACACCTGAATCGATTTACACCATTTGAGGGACAAAAGTTTTTAAAAAAGTCACACCAAGGGATGTTTTATCCTAGGGATAGATTCAATAATTTAAACACAGAATGAAATTCAGATGCGTGTTAGGAATGGACATTTTAACTGTATTTTATGGTTTTTAATACCCAAAATTTCCATAATTACTGTTTCAAACCCTTTTCGTCAGTTTAGCCTTTTGAAATTTTTGGAATTTTCTTCGTTACTCGCAAAAAAATGTGGGCGAAAATCGGTTACCAAGTCGCTTCCGTCCCCCCCCCCCATACGTAGAGCATTACACTTAGGACTAGGTCCCTAAAGTATTCAATCGGCCTTAAATTTCAGTACCAACTTCCGTAATCAACAAAATACTGTATCAATTTTTGTTTTACCAGTGACTGCATCAATCTGATTGTCTAACTGAAGAACCTAAACCTCGTGACAATATCCTTCATGTAGATAATTCTAAAGAACCTTAGCCCGCATTTACCCAAGTGTGAGAAAAAAACACAGTCTGAGCCGCTAGGCTGTCATGCGCCACCTGGGTTCGGACTTGGTCCCTCTTATCTACCAGCTTCAAGAGCTGAAACTCTTGAGTATCAGTGGCGCAGCATATAAATAGAAGTAATTCGGAATACAATTTTTATAATTCGATCATTATCTTAAAAGCTATCGGTTATAAACAACGTGACATAGAAGTAGTAAGAAATAGAAAATTCATTTAACGCTATAAATACAGTAATAAGACAAACAAATAACAATATATCATCTTTGTGTTACGACTGATTGAATGCAAACCTGAATAAGCCGGCTTCATGTAAGTTAGAGATCTTGTAATACTATCGACTGACGCATCAACGGCCACAATTTTTCCCTCATAAGACGCTAGCTTACCCGTTTGGCACATTTATAGCAACTAGAATCTTGATCTCGTGGAATCTTAGAGAAATATATCATTTATAAACGTGTTATATTATCTTCTGGAGTAATTCGAGGAATTTAATGGTGAACAACCTGTTTTGTTAAGCTAAAATTACAAAAAATTATAATAAAGAATAAAGTTACTCCAAAAGTAACACTGGATGACCGAAACAGTGGTTACCGCTTGCGCAGACTCGCTATGTACATGTAATAACCGCAAGGTTATAAAAGAAAAAAAAAATCCCAATGCGCAATGTACATGTTGAATATTCTTCCACTGATTTTTCAAACGACTGTAATACTAAGATCTAAATATATATAATTTCGTAAACAAATTTTATCATTCTTCATTAGTTTAAAAACTATCAGTTATATACAAGAGGAAAATAAATTATAAGCAGAGGAAAAAGCTATTAAAGATTGTTTGTAATCCGCATACTACCTACTACTTTTATTAGTAATTTCTTTTGTAAGAATATGTCCAATTAAATAAGACGACGATTGTTATTCATAAATATTTTTATGACGATAACTTATAATTCGTAGAATTTTGACATCTATACACAAGAAATATAATTTACAGAAATCAAAATATAACATTGAATTCAATATTATATACCTGTTTTATCATGACATAGAGATGGTACGAAATAGCAAATTCAATAACCGAGCTAAATACTGTAAGAAGACAAACAAATAACCATATATCCATTGCTGTCAAATAACTGATTGGAGGTAAACGAGAATGCACCTGCACCATTTGAGTTGCTAAAGTCAATAAAGAGGTAACGCCAAGGGTTACCCTTGCTGGCACAGCTTCAATATCCACCCAGAATGAAATCCATGATAGAAGGACGACGAGCGTGCTAGGAATGTACGTGTTGAATATGCTTCCACTGATTCTTCGAACAAAGGTAAAATTAGCGTATAAATAGGTGAAATTACCTGAAAAAGAATAATGTTTGAAAAGCATACGTTTAGATACTTGTTTAATTAAATACGTTTAATACTTTTAATTATAATCTATTTACTAAAATTGCTTATAAAATTTAGCATATTAAAGAGACATTTGAAGTTTTGGTTTCTCTAAACGTATATTAATCTGTATGTTGAACCAACAAATAAGTACATAAATAAATATTTTATTGGCATGTGTAAATTTCATTAATTAAGTTTTCTTTAAGTGGGAAAAAAATTAAAAACATGTATTTCATGCAATGCATCTTTTAAAGTGCTTAGTATTTTCACATTTCTCCTATCGTTTTATGGCGTTGAAGAAGACAAATTAGAGATGAAAATTTTGTTACATGCAAAAATTATGCTCCGAATCACAGGGGAAAGTTAAAAGAAAAAAAAAAAAAAAAAAAAAAAAAAACTATTACTTTTTATATAGATGGATCACATCGGATTAATATAAAAATTGTATTTTAGAATATCTTCATACCTCAAGTAATTTTTCTTTTTAGCCTTAAAATTTCTATGTTTCATATAGAACTAAATAGTACATTGTGATGGTGTATATAATCTTTACGCCTAAAATATTAAGCAGTTTTGAAAAAAAAAGAAAAAATCAGTTGCTTGGATTTTTTTTGTGAGGTTTATGCTTTCAGTGATGCTGAATCCAAAATTGACCTCCATTTTTTGACTATCAAATACGCTTATTTATTTAATTTTTTAATAATAGTGGTATACAATAAGAAATCACTAATTTTCTTACATTAATCCAAACGTATTCTATCTCTTAATTAAACAAACGATTAAATAAAAATTCTGTAATAAGCTGATTATATTAATTTAGTTTCAAGACAAATATGCGAGTCTTTTTTTTTTTTTTTTTTTTTTTTTTTAATCTTAGGATGATATAAAGTATGATATTAAGTATCATTTACATATAAATTCTACTCTAGAATTACAAAATGTAACATATTCAGCTACACATTAAAATTATGCTGAGGTTAGAGAACCGGCAGGTGGGTGAGTATTATAGACCCGGCAGTCTACTGCGCTTGCGTATTAGAACTTCCGGGTATGGCATACCTGATCTATAGCTGAAGTGCCGAGTGACACAGAGAATGGATATTTTTTTAATGACTCTTATTCCTAACAGATAAATATATAAAAGTAAAGAATAAATAGCTTCAGTCAAGCATATAAGTCTGATGTGTATTTTAGCAATTAATAACCAAGCAAACGAATAAATGGCGCCAGTAGCTGCTTTCAAACCAGTCAACTTTGAAATCAAGCCAGCTGGTGCTGCCATTTTTCGAAATGATTTGAAACCAAACATTTTCTAAAACTTAATCTTTGGAAAAAACAAGCAAATTTGAAAAATGAAATTTCTTATACTATACTGATTAAATAAAAAAAAAATGATTAATTTTTTTAAATAATTTAGTTTTTTAAAAATCCTAATATAATAATAGAAACTACTTTGGAGAAACCATGCAAAGTTAAAAAATTAAAATTCTTGTACTATACTGATTGTATTTTATTATTATTATTATTATAATTAGTTTTTAAAAATTCAAATGTAATGTATTGGAATAATCATTGGAGAGATCATGCAAAGTTGAAAAAACAACTTTTTTGTTCTATACTGATTAAATTAAATTTAAAAAAGATATATTTAATTTTTAAAAATTAAAACATAATAAAATATTAGAATAATCTTTCGAGAAATCCTGTAAAGTTTAAAAGTTAAATTTTTTGTGCTATATTAATTAAATTAAAGTTTTAAAAAATATATTAGTTTCTAAAAAATCCAAATATAATAATAAATTTGTATAATCTATGAAGAAACCACGCAAAGTTGAAAAAATGTTTGTTTTTATTCATTTATTTATTTGTTTGTTTGTTTGTTTTACTATACTGATTAAAATAAAAAAAAATTAAAGTATATTTAGTTATTAAAATTCAAAATATAATAACATATTAAAATAATCTTTCAAGAAATCATGCAAAGTTTAAAAATTAAATTTCTTGTACTATATTCATTACATTAAATATTTAAAAAATATATTTAGTTTTTAAAAATTCAAATATAATAATAAATTAGAATGATCTTTGGAGAAACCACGTAAAGTTGAAAAAATAAATTTTTTTGTACTATACTCATTAATTAAAAATGTAAAAATATATTCAGTTTTTAAAATCCAAATATAATAATACGTTAGAAATGTTATGATTTTTGAGTAATGTAAAATCTCCCCCCCCCCGTGCATTCTATACACGTATATTACAATCATATGCATCATCAGTTTTCTTAAATTTTTATTTTTTATTTGCATTGTGGAGTAATATAAGATCTCAGAAATATCTGTAGCCATTTGAGAGATATATTTAGCTTATTAAGCCCAATTATATTATCTTATTTAACGAAAAACAACGTAGCAGATAAAGCAAAAAATGTAAGAGAAAATAATACTGAATAATAAAACAAATATTTAACGAGAAAAATCAAGAGAGAGAGTTAAAATGTAAAACGTGGTCAATACAAATAAATACGAATTAAAGCGGCAATATGAATTATCAAAAGCACATATTGATTAGAGTCGTTCACTTTACCGGCAGATGAATACTAAATCACCCGGCAGTCATACTGCGCAAGCGTCAGAACTGCCGGGAATATAATAGATACCCGACAGCTGGTTCATTAACCACTGCGTTAAATTTAGTAGGGGAATGTCCCCTGTTATGGGCATTCTCCGGATATGGACAACCCACCATATCTTTTAACAAATAGCAAATATGGTGGATTTGAGTACTGTCAAATTCGTATTGTGACAGTACGCAGTTTTGCGCCAACACCGAAGTGAATAGTCGCATTTGCTTAGTAAGTGCAAGACATCTAAATAAAAAAGTATATGGAAAAAAAAAAAAAAAAAAGCAACACAAAAGTAATTTGTGAATATTTTCAGAAGGCAATAAATCGAAGTGAATTAAAAATTGTAAGTGTAATATATATTCATGCAGTATATTCATCATATTTTGTGATGCAAATCGAATTAAGCCAAAATGTGGACCAACATTTTTTTTTCTATCATTATAAAAATGGCTGCCATTCCTGGTCGTGGGCACATTCATGTAACCGGTTGTGGGTACACTTGTATTTTTCATTTAAAGCGTATATTTGACTTACAAATTGTCAAATATGGTCGTTTATGTCAACATGAAATACTTTATTAGTGCTTTTATGTATTTTTAGGCATTTTTAGCCATGTCAACTCCTGAATAGTCAGTCGATCCAAAATAAATGGATTTTAATGCGCTTGTTAAAGCCATTTAAAATTGCTCAGTAGATAAGAAATCGCAGCATTTGTGTCCCCCCAGAAACAATCTGGAAAAAGGACTCCACCGGTCAAACTGCCGGCTAAGTGCACTTTAAATGTAGGAACATCCATAATCTGATAATGATTTCGAATTCAGTATCATCAGCTTGGAGCATCTGCAACCATGCCTAACAAGAGCCAACTCAATCAATGCAATGAGTGCGATCGTCTGGTGCATTTGAAGTGAGCCAATATACATGCAAATTATTTTGCTTGCACGCATTGCACTTCTGATTTGGAGGACGAAAAAGATGGCGAATAAAATTGGAAAAATGCCATTTTCTATTGTTATTTTGGCAACTGTATCATTACAAAATGAATGAATTTTGTTATCTTCTGTATTTATAGTTATTTTTCTTATCGTATTCCCATTTTTAGCGTATTTTTACAGTGCGCCTACAACCGGGTACACATTTTTTTTTCTTTCCAAAATGACCACTTCAAAAAATTGAAGATAAAATTTTTCTGGTTAATGGAATCGATACACTTACTTTATGAAACGTTAGCTGAGAGTTCTAGCTTTCCATTGGTTTTCATATGTTTCCATAATATTTACTCTATCAAAAGTTATAAGCCAAAATCAAAATTGTGGCCACAACCGGAGACATTCCCCTATATTTTTCAGTTGAAACTTTTTTTTTTTTTTTTGGCCACCAGTATTTTCCAACAAAAATTTATAACCAATAAAATCATCAAAATAACTGAAAAAATATGATAAAAAATGCTGTATAAAAATACTGGTGGCAGAAAAAGCAGAACTTTTTTATCCCTGGATAATGCATTGTGTCATATTTTTGATATATTATTTTCAACAGTTTGTTACAACATTCATATTTTGTAGTTTATTATAACATCTTCATCCTACCTGTTGTCCAAACTTCTGTGTTTTTATACGATTTCGGCTTTTCCAATGTATATTTTAAAGGTTGTATATCATTTGTAAAAATAATGCTTTCTTGGTTTGTTGAAGCAAGCTCCTCAGTCCAATGGAGATTTAGTTGTAAATCACTATTTGCCACTAAAAAAAAAGTATTACAGTTTTATGTTTACATAGACTAATACATAATATTTTAAAATAAAAGTTACATATATGCTACTTATATGCAGTATGAAAAGCGCTACAAATGAAAAGCTAATTAAAATGTTCTGCTTTTTTACCTTCTGCAATTTTAACAGATCTAAACATTGAAAAACAAAATGTGATAATTTTTTAGTATATTGATTTGTTGTGCATTATTATTATTAATCACAGTAGAATTATCTGTATAATGCATATATTAATCTAAGTTATCCTTAAATCTATATGTACTTATCAAAATTAAAAAATCAAATACCTTTAGATAAAATTCGGAATCTTGCTAATAAATAATAAGAAAGAAAAATCATGCAGTACGCATTGATTAGTAACACTTTCCAACTGTACGCAATTGCTGTATCGAATAACTTTTAATATTATTTACCTACGTTATCACACAACAGACAGAGGGACTGAAAAACATACAGATAGACTAATTGATTTTAAAATTACTCACAGGCATTTTGGAAAGTGTTAAAAAGGCTTAACGCAGAAGAAAATGCAGCAGTAGATTATAATTACAGCTTTTAAAATCTCTGAATATTTTACTGTAGCCCTGTAAATCTGAAAATTAATCATATCATATTCTATACAAAACAATATTTTAGAATATTGATAATGCATGTCAATGTTTTTATGATTTTTATAGTAGAAAGTTTTTTAAATATAACTTTTAAAAAATTCTGTCCTAAAACGAAATACATTGGCTTTTTTTTATTGTTGTTGTTGTTGTCCCTGCAAATAAACTAGTTGTACAGGACCTATTAATGACATTTTAAATAGGGAACATTCCATAGGGAACTTGAGAGTATCATTTTTAAAAAATTCTCAAAATATTCACGGATGATAGGAGCCGGAGACAAACAGATAGAAAGGTAGACAATCGGGCAGACAGATGCACAAATTGAAATCATATTCCCACTAAAATTATAAGAAAGTGTTAAAACGCTCATGCAAACAAAACTGCAATTCCATCAAATTTATATTAATAGTTCTTAATGTAACTGATTATTTTTCAGTGGCCCTGTAAATCTAATGCTAACCATACTATATTACATAGAAGCCACACTCATTTGTGCATACGAATACTATATTTCAATTGCATTAAGCTTTGTGGAAAATAAAATTATTAAAATTTGGTATGAAAATAACTCTTATACAACACAATGCTTTGGAGTACTTTCAAGTGCCCCTGTACACAAACCAGTTAGAAATGCACCCTATTTTACATAGGAAACATCCGAACAATAACATATTAAAAATTCCTTAAAATATCTATGCATTAAAGGTATTAAAATATGGTTTATAGAATCTCCTCTCATAGAACACAATGCTTTTGAATACTTTTGGGTGTCCCTGTACACAAACCAGAAGAGGTAGTCATTCCATTTTCAATAGGGAACATCCGATAGTGAACTTGAATAAAATATATCGGTTTAAGGAAATTCCATAAATATTTACGGGAATTAGAGCGCAGAAAAACAAACAGAGAGACAGACATACAGGCAGAAGAACAGTCAGACATATAAATAAATTTAAATTATATTCATACCAAAAGAAATTACAGAAAGTGTCAAAAACGCTTAATGTAAACGAAACTACAATTCTAGCAATTTTTTATTAATAGCTCGTAATATAACTGAATATTTTTGTGTCACTCTGTAAATCTAATGGTAACCATGCTATATTCAATCAAAGCATTCATTTATGCATATAAATAACATATTTCAATTTCCTAAAACTTCGTAGAGAGTAAAGTTATTAAAATTGGATTTGTAGAAATATCTCACAAAGAACGCAATGCTTTGGAGTACTTTTGAGTGTCCCTGTACATAAACTAGTTGTGGTATGAAATCTATTTTATATAGGAAACATCCAAAAGTGAACTTGAATAACATATTTCAATTTCATGAAGATATTGTACAGTAAATTTACGAAAATATGATTTATAGAAATAACTCTCATAGAACACAATTCTTTGAAATAATTTTGGGTGTCCCTGTACACAAACCAGTAGAGGTATAAACTCCATTTTCAATAGGGAACATTTGACAGTGAACTTGAAAAACAGATATCAGTTTCAAAAAATTCCATAAATAATTACGGGAGTTAGAGCGCGGGCAGACAGACAGACGGACAGACGGACAGACGGACAGATACACAAATTGATATCATATTCACACTTAAAAAAATATTAGGAAGTGTTAAAAACGCTTAATGTAAACAAAAGTAGAATTCTCGCAAATTTTTAATAATAGCTCTTAATATAACAGAATATTTTTGTGTCACCTTGTAAATCTAATGCTAGTCATGCTATATTCTATGTAAAGCATTCTTTTGTGCATATAAATAACCTATTTCAATTTCCTTAAATTTCGTGGAAAGTAAAGTTTTTAAAATTTGATTTATAGAAATATCTCTTATAGAACGCATTGCTTTAGAATACTTTTGAGTGTCCTTGTATCTAAATCAGTGTTGGAATTTAATCCATTTTATACTGGAAACATCCAATATTGAACTTGAATAGCATATTTCAATTTCATTAAGATATGTGTACAGTAAAGGTATGAAAATATGATTTATAGAAATATCTCTCATAGAGCACAATGCTTTGAAATACTTTCGGGTGCCCCTATAGACAAACCAGTAGACATATAAACTCCATTTTCAACAGGGAACATCGGATTGGGAACTTGAATAACTTATATCAGTTTCAAGAAATTCCACAAATATTTACGGGAATTAAAGCGCGGAGAGACAGACAGACGGACAGACAGACAGATAAACCAAAGTCATTAACACTTTTCAACCTTTTTGGGAAGTGTTAAAAAAGTTAGAAAGTGTTAAAAACGCTAATTATAAACGAAAGTACACTTTTAGCAAATATTTATTAATAGCTCTTTATATAACTGAATATTTTTGTGTCACCCTGTAAATCTAATGCTAATCATGCTATATTCTATGCAAAGAATTTTCTTTTGTGCTTATAAATAACACATTTCAATTTCATAAATCTTCGTGCAAAGTAAAGTTATTAAAATTTAGTTTATAGAAATATCTCTCATAAAACGCAATGCTTTGGAATACTTTTGTGTGTCCCTGTACACAAATCATTGGTGGTCTTTACTCCATTTTATACAGGAAAGATCCGATAGTGAACTTGAATAACATATTTCAATTTCATTATGATTTGTGTACAGTAAGGGTATAAAAATATGGTTTATAAAAATGCCTCTCATAGAACACAATGCTTTGAAATACTTTTGTGTGTCCCTCTATACAAATCAGAGGTGGTATTTACTCCATGTTATACAGGAAACTTTCAATAGTGAATTTGAATAACATATTTCAGTTTTATTAAGATTTGTGTACAGTAAGGGTATGGAAATATGGTTTATAGAAATGCCTCTCATCGAACACAATGCTTTGAAATATTTTAGGGGTTCCCTGTACACAAACCAGTAGAGGTATAAACTCCATTTTCAACAGGGAACATCCGATTGTGAACTTGTATAACATATTTCAATTTCATTAAAATTTGTGTTTTGTAAGAGTAAAAAAATATGGTTTATAGAAATGCCTCTCATAGAACACAATGCTTTGAAATATTTTCGGGGGTCCCTGAACGCAAACCAGTAGATGTATAAACTCCATTTTCAATAGGGAACATCCGATAGTGAATTTGAATACCATATATCAGTTTCAAGAAATTCCATAAATATTTACGGAAGTTAGAGCGCGGACGGACAGACAGACAGACAGACAAACCGAAGTTATAAACACTTTTCAACCTTGTTGGAAAGTGTTAAAAAGACAGTCTGAAACTCATTTCTTACATGTTTGAGCTTAATAATTTTATGATAAACTGCAAAGTGAATGCACTGTGTGATCTAATTTACAGTTTCATTTTGTAAATATGCATTTTAAGTTTTACGAATTTTAACAGCATACTATGATATTCTATTTTATTTATTTATTTTAAAAAAAATAATGTTTTAATTCTGGTATTCCATTGCGCATTTAATGAATTAGTTTAACTTTTTGAACTATAATGGTTTTTCTAGTTTGCTTTCGGTTAACCTTAATTTAATGTCTCAGATTTTGATATTACATGTTAGTTAGAATTAATTGCTTGCAGATTCTTAGTTGTTTTATAAACAAAACGATTATTTAGAAAGAATGTATAACATCAAAATACGAATATTTAATTTATCATTACTTATAACATTTCAATGTATTTTACTATTTAAAGCAATCTGTTACACGTAAAAATGATGGCCTTTTCTCGCAAATTTAATAAAGTTAGACTGTTATTTGACTTCTACCTTTTATTTTTCGATTTGAGCATACTAGACAGTCATTATCAAACAATCTGGAAAATGTTTACAGAAATAAGTTGCCTGCGCAATTAAATACGATCCCGTTTGAACAATTGCTTAGGAATATTATTATCATTGTGCTGAGAGGTTTATAATGAAAGACTTTTATGTACATTTCAAAGCATTTTGAAAATAAAACTTCCTTTAATTAATTTGTTTTATTAATTACATGAAGTGTCATGATTTCGAATATAAACTGCGGATGAAAAATTTTTTTCTTTGACTGATATATGATATATAGGTACTATAAGATATGAGAAATGAAAAGAAGGAATGAACAAGAAATAATTAAATTTTACCGACAATAATTTACGGTAAATAAAAAATGCATAGTTCGTGCATATTATACAAAGATTTCTATAATGGAAATGAATTTCAATAAAGATTATGATTTCTCCTGACTGAAAGCAATGCCGCACAACTGCGAGATATGGAACCAATGAGATCACCATTGAGGGACTGTAGTATTTCTCTTCTGAGACGAGATACTTTCCAACTTCTGAACTGTTTCGTAGGACGGTGAGTTACTAGCAACTCTTCTCCCTATCATGCATCAAACATGTTCAAACGTTGGGTTCATATCTTGGGAAGATGCTGGCCAATCAATTCGAAGGATTCATTCGTTGAAAAGGAAATTCTCCACTAGGTGAGCACGATGTGGCCTGGTATTATAATTGACGAGAATCAATTTATTTCCTATTGCTTCAATGTGAAAAACCACAATATAGTTATGTGGATGTCATCTTCATATCGCTGAGCCGTTACTTCTTCATTAATATAGGGTCAGTGCGCACGTTGATACAAATACCACCCTAGACCAGCTTCCCTATCCGACAAACCGGACACTTTAATTTACATATGCAGGAATATTCCAAATATCAGGTTCTCTCTAGATGAGAATCCATCTATTGTCAGGTTAAACACTAAAGAGGACTAGTCTGTGAAGAGAACGTTTTTCCATATAAGATGTTCCTGTACATACATTTTGAGGGTAGAACGTTTATCCACTCTTTGAAACACAAACCACGGGTTTTCGAGCAGACAAGCCCACATAGTGGACTCAGTGAAGTCGAAACTCTAGTACAAGTAGCCCTCTGAAGGTACTGTTGCAATAAATTGGCGTTCATGATGCGTTTTTTTTTTTTTTTTTTTTTTTTTGGCTGTTAGTGTTAAATTCCGGTCCCCATTTTGTGTTGTTGCAGGCATAAGAGCTTGTCCCGATCCTTCGCGAACATTATTAGTTTCTAAAAACTGATTCCATAATCTGAATATGACATTTTGAGAAATTTCTAATAACTTTGCAACAAGGGATTAAATTTTACCCGCCAAGGGCGAGGGCACTCAAGGCTACCGATTTACTCCATATTTGCAACTTATCACCTTTCCATTCCTTACCTACAACTGGTTGTTTTCTATGTCACAGAAAATAATTGCATATTCCCAACTTTTTAAACGCTATAAAATTTTACTTTTCAATCGCTTTTATTTTATTTTTATTAAACGTGTCATCAGTTACATGATTGTTGCCTAAGAACTCATAGTATCCCCTAATTCTTTTGAGAAGCGTAATTTTGTCAAGATAGATGTGACCTCATATTGCAAAGAGTTATTATACAAAACCTGTTCTTCCCTTTTCTTTGCTTAAAAATGTTCACAGTTTATTATTTAATCATTATATTCTCAAAAGACCGTTAGCAAAAGAAAGAAAAAAAAAAAAAGAACATAAAAGAAGAAAAGTTCCTTCTTAATTTAAAGAGGTTTTTTTTTTTTTTTACGAGGCATGTACATTTTTATCTAGGTATAATGTATTTTCAAAACACTTTTTTATTTAGTCTTTTTTTTTTTTTTCTAAAACTATTCCTTTTTTCCCTTTTATTAAACACAGATTTTTAAGTAGAGTTGAAAATTATTTTTAATTTACAAATTTTTCACATTATCAAAATTATATAAAATTTGATTGCTGATTTGATAATGCACATATCAACCAAATTTTATTTTTATATCAGTATAATGATTTGCACAAATGCTATCTACAAAAAGAAAATTCTGAGTGTTACTTAACTTTTGAAAACCGATTTTAAGAAGTTAACTTCAATATATATATATATATATATTGCTTAAATTACTGATTCCTTGTTTAAATTTTGGTTTGTGTTATTGATTAATTTAAGTTTCCTTTTCATTTTTTTTTTTTGTTACAAGATAGAGAGTTGGGCTGTATATTTGCTGGAATTAGCTATACAGTTTTACGAAATCTTGCATATGCTGATAGAAATGCAAGTTTCCTGATGGGTGAACATTTCTATTTTTCAGCATTTAAAATTCCAATTTTCAATTCATGAATTCCATTTTTTTCCCTTTTAACGGACCTCTGGTGATTTTATCTTTTCTCTTTTCTCTAAAATGTTGACAGTTACTAAGAATTCATAGTTTTTGCAAATTCTCTCATCGTTAGGCTTATGTGTTATGTTAGGGTCATTTCTCTTCTGCGTAAGTACTTTAACATGTTTTTACTAACCATTGGTACTCAAATTAATACCGTGACTATTTTTGATCGAAATAAATCTCAATTAAAATTTAATTTTATGTTGGTATCTTCATCTATTTTTTGTCTTCTGATTGTTACAATGGTAATAAATAATTCAAATTATATATATATATATATATATTATGTAGATTAAAATGTTGAAAATAAATGAAATTTCACCTAAAATACTTTTTTAAATTATCAAGAAATAATAAGAAAATTAGAAGTAAAATATTAAAAACAAATGCTGATTTAATAATAACATTATTCATAACATGAATTGAATTTTTAAACGTTTTGTTAATAAGTAAACTAAATTAAACTTACTTGACGCAATCTTTAAGAAACATTTTTGTGTGTCTAAAGGATACAGTCTAAAATTCATCTGACAACCAACAATTAAGTTATATCTGAAAACATATATTAAAAATAATAATAATAATAATAATAATATGTTTTTGCACTTATTGTGACATATATTTGACACTAATAAACCTGGCTACAATTTATGATACTATGTACACTTGCAGAATTAAAAAGTTGTGGATTGTGAGAGTTCAGTGACACAATTGCTGAAAATAATGTTGAAACAACACATTTTATAATAATGCCTCCAAACTGAACTTTGCGTCACTATCCTAACGATATAATAAAAAGTGTTGATTGGATGTAATTGGCCAATTTTCCGTGACATAAAGATCAGTTCGGAGGCACTATTATAGGAGGTATTGGCTGAGATTGTAAGCATAAGTTGCCCGCAAAGATTTGGCTTGGTTGAAGGAAAGGTTATTGAAGCAAAGGTCGAAATTCGTTCTGCTGACGTTGTTCCTGAAGGAATTGTAGATTTTCCGTGGAGAGTTTGGTTAGTTGAAGGATAAGTTATATCAATTCGAATTTAGTTTAGTTAATGTTGGTTTCGTAGAAAGTGTGAAAAGTATTTGGAGTTAGGTTTTGTATGTTGGAAAGATTTAAGAGTTCACTTGTATGTCAGTATTTTCAGTTTAATTGTTTTAAGGTGAACGAAGTGGAGTATTTTTTTCAGTTAAACTATTTAAGAAAACATCCGTGTTTTTTCAGTGTGCTTTTGAAGTGTTAGTAATGTGGACACGCACCTTTGCTAAGGGATTCTACGTGGAAAAACCATCAAGTAAGAATGTATTAGTGTGCTACTTAATAAGAAAGCTTAATTTTTGCACACTAACATTAACATTAAGTGGTGATTTTAGAGAGAGAGATTTTAACATTAAGAGGTGTTTTATGTTTAATTTAAGTAAAAGGTACAGGCAACTAGGAAAGTTTTCCCTCCCTCTCTTTTTCTCTAATAAGAAGAGTTAATTTATTTTAGATACCTACATTGAATGGGGAAAATGGGTCTGAATCTAAAATGGTGGAAACTAACAACATTATTCTAAACCAGACCTTATAAAGTAAGTAAAGGTTACACGAGAAATAATCTCATACATCAATCTAAGAAAGTCTAATTTAAGTCTGGAAGATATTTTAATTTTTCTTTTTGAGACATTGAATGAAAAATATAATTATAGTATACGCAGTTAAAATTAACTGATAAGACTAAGGTATCGACTATAATCATCTTCCAAAAAGAGAAAATTGTTATTTGGAAAACATTATTAATATTTTTTATGACTGCTAATTTTAATACTAAAATTATAGCATTTTAAGACATTAGTTTTTATATGTTATCATATTCCACTTTTTAAAACTACACTAGAATTCATAATGTATTGCCTTCTCTTGAATTCATATTCCTATATTTTAAAATTTCTGCCATTTGCGGAAATATTCATTAACAAAATATCAAGCAACGTTGTTTAAAAAACATTTCTTTCTTTCTTTCTCTTTTTTTTTTCTTTCTTTTGTAAATGTCTTTTTCAATATTTTTCTAAAACTAAAGAATTGAGAATTTCCATATTTTCTTTAAGAAGTGATTTAAGGATAATGAATAAGCCTAGTAATTTTTTAAACATACCTGGTTGATCGAAAAAAACTGCCATCTGCAAGAAGTTTTATAACTCTATTTGGCTGAGCAAGATGAAATATCCTTCCGGTCTTCGTATTGTCAAAAACTAAATCTGGAACCCATATGTGTTCCGCAAGAGAGATCGGAAAAATAAAATATGCATCAATATTGTGTTCAAAGCCACTGACGTTCAAACGATGATCTTTCCAATATTCTTCTAAATAACTTTGTAAACTATATTCCTACATAATACAAGAAAAAATGTATGTCATGTTATTCTTTGTAAAAGTACTCTTCAAATATATAAATTTCAAGCTTAGAAATTAATATTTCATCTTTTCCTTACGTACAAGGAGCTTGGTAAATATTGGATCAAATGTTAAAAGCAATAGATATGAATAAAATGATAACTTTTTAAAAAGTTCACGTTAATTGTGCATTTAAATGTTGGTAAATGATGCAGTTTAGGGCATACAATGATATTTTGAAATAAAAGTGAATTTTCTTGTTTAGACTGATAATATTAATTATGGCTTTACGCACACAGAGTTTACAAACATGGTTTTACAAACATGGTTTTACAGACACAGATTTTTTATGTTATGCAGTGAATGGCTCAAAGTATATAAAGGGAACAATCTCTGACTAGACAATTTATCGATTTCTAAACGTTTGAACTTTTGGATCGATAGCTCTGAAAAAGTATTAAAATACTCACACTGTGAAAAATAAACATGCGAAATTACATCAGAATGTGCGGGTAAACAATTCGTCAGCACCATGTGAGGTAAATTTCAAGTGTGTTGTAAATAAATACGCGCTTGAATTTTCAAAGAAGGTGTTGTAATTTTACAACACGTTATGTTATATTTGTTTCTTTCATTCGGGGAAAAAAAAAAGGATTATATTAATTTTTCTTTTATTTTCTTTTATCTATTTCTTTTAAGTTATATGTGTTTTAATTTTTATTTCTTTGAAAGTTATATTTGCTTTTTTTTTTTTTTTTTTTTTTTTTTGTTTCATCTTTTTTATTCTGTCAATATAAGTTTGAAGATGATATGCATTTTTAATAGAAATATAATATGTATAATAACTTTCAATAAATTCTATTTTATAAAGGAATATTAGAATTGTAATAGAGTAACGATTTCTTTTTAACATAAAAATATTTAACCATTTAAATAAATAAATAATAATAATAATAATAATAAAGTCTTATATTGCTGATTCTATTTTAAAAATAATTATTTATCAATTTTTAATCTGCTAAAGAAATATTAAATAAGTCAAATCAGAAGGATTATTTAATAAGTACTTCAAATAATTGTAACTACTTTAATATTTTTTTAGAACGTATATGAAAATTAAAATGACAGTTTTCAATGCTTTATTAAACTATATTTTGCAGAATACATATATCTATACAATTTTAGCAAACATATTATTTTACAAAATAAACAAGTTAAAAAAAAAAAAAAACTTTATCAACACATTCTGCGTAATAAACTATAAACTACATCGAAATTATCTAAAAAAGCGAACAAACTCTAAAAAATAAAAATGTAATCATGGTGCATAAAATAAAGGAAACTTAAAATTTAAAGAAAGAAAACATATTGTAATGGAATGCTAACAAAAGTTTCATATTAAGTATTTTTCAAATAATTTTCTTATTCTGAATGCCATAATATTTTTCAGAGTTAAAAACTAATGTATTTTTTTTTCAGTAAGTAATAGTAATTTAAATCATTTTAAAAATAAATTAGATTAGAAAAGTTGTTGTTGATCAGTTTTATTTCTGGGGGAAATGATTACTGTGTTGTAACTTTTACTACTCATAATACCAAAATGGAGTTTCATGAGAAAGAGCTTTTAATTAAGATTAGATTTTATTAATAAAACGTAGACTCTTATGAAACTTATATTGACAGAATTAAAAAAGAGAAGAAATAAAATCAAAATTAAAACAATTATAACTTACTTGTTTGTCGTTGGACCTAATGTGAATTCTTAAAACAGGAATAAACTACTACGTCAGAAACGCCAAAGAAAAATTATTGAGGTGCATACAGCTGTTTCGGTAGCCTAAAGCGTACCGTCATCAGTGCAAAAAAATAATCCTGAATCTGGAGAAGTACTCGTATATATAGGAGAGGGATCGGATTTAGTTCAACCAATAGGATTACGGAAGAGGTGGGGAGTGTGGCCAATAGGAATTAAGGAATGTGTAGCTGTGTAAACAGTAGAAAAATTAAGGAAATGTGGACTGAATGTAAAATTTCCAACAATGAGACAAATAGGGAACAGCGAAATCACAATTTACAAGGTTTTTAAAATTTTTATAAATATGAAAAGCTTCAAAGAAATCGAGTTCATGAATGGATTTAGGTCTGCAAATTATTTTAGCTGAATTAAATTTAAAATTATGATTTTCCTCCCAGCAATGTTTAGAAATAGCCGATTTATTGGTTTCTTGTTTGCGGACGTAATTCATATGTTCTTTTAGACGAAATTTAAGACTGCGTTTAGTTTGGCCAATATATGATAAACCACACTGACAGGATATACTATAAATGCCCCAAGAATTATGCATATCAATAGGATCTTTTTACTGAGAAAAGGTGAGTTTATTGGAAGGCGAAAATATTATTTTAAAATCATATTGTTTGAGAATTTTAGCTATGGTTTGACTGGTTTTAGAAAAATAGGGTAAAACAATACTGATATTAGAAGTGACTGATTTAGTAGACGAAATACGAGGGAGTTGTAATTTTTGGATAGCTTTGTCTATAATGGAAGGGTCATAACCTCTGTCAATTGCGATGGCTTTCAGGTATTTAATTTCAGATTTAAATAAAATAGGATTTGAACAAATATTAAGGGCACGGTTTACAAAAGTATAGAAAGCAGCCATTTTTTGGTTAGGTGGGTGACATGAACGCACATGGGGAGGAAGGGAGACTGCAAAATTTTTACGATAGACAGTGGTTGAAAATCCATTTACAGTGCGAGAGACGAGGGTGTCAAGAAATGGAAGAGAGCCATTATTTTCTATTTCATATGTAAACTGGATATTACTGTCAATTGAATTTAAGGTTTCTAAGATCAATATTGTGAAGAGATGTGTCAATAAGCGTGAAGGTGTCGTCAACATAACGGGTCCAAAAAGGAAAAGATATTTTCTTAAAAAGCTTGCTTTCGAAATAGTGCATGTAAATGTCTGCGAGAATTGGGGAGAGAGGGGAACCCATGGCTAAACCTTCAGACTGACGATAGAATTTATTTTGGAAAGAAAAAGTGGTTTGTGATAAACAGTACCGATATTAGAGACTATATACTGCTTCCTATAATCTAGCTAAATTTCTCACCACAATTTTTGCTCCACTTCTTGCTGCTAATAGTTATACTGTTAAGAATTCCATAAATTTTGCAAAAAATATTCAAAATTGCCCTCACACTAATCTCACTATGGTTTCTTTTGATGTAAAATCTCTTTTCACTAATGTTCCAATAAGTGGCGCCCTCTGTTGTCTCGAAAATAGATTAAAAGAGTTTCATTTCACCTCTTTTGAAATACAAGAATTAATTTCTCTTACCCGCATTTGTTTATCACAAACCACTTTTTCTTTCCAAAATAAATTCTATCGTCAGTCTGAAGGTTTAGCCATGGGTTCCCCTCTCTCCCCAATTCTCGCAGACATTTACATGCACTATTTCGAAAGCAAGCTTTTTAAGAAAATATCTTTTCCTTTATGGACCCGTTATGTTGACGACACCTTCACGCTTATTGACACATCTCTTCACAATATTGACCATGTCTTAGAAACCTTAAATTCAATTGACAGTAATATCCAGTTTACATATGAAATAGAAAATAATGGCTCCCTTCCATTTCTTGACACCCTCGTCTCTCGCACTGTAAATGGATTTTCAACCACTGTCTATCGTAAAAATTTTGCAGTCTCCCTTCCTCCCCATGCGCGTTCATGTCACCCACCTAACCAAAAAATGGCTGCTTTCTATACTTTTGTAAACCGTGCCCTTAATATTTGTTCAAATCCTATTTTATTTAAATCTGAAATTAAATACCTGAAAGCCATCGCAATTGACAGAGGTTATGACCCTTCCATTATAGACAAAGCTATCCAAAAATTACAACTCCCTCGTATTTCGTCTACTAAATCAGTCACTTCTAATATCAGTATTGTTTTACCCTATTTTTCTAAAACCAGTCAAACCATAGCTAAAATTCTCAAATAATATGATTTTAAAATAATATTTTCGCCTTCCAATAAACTCACCTTTTCTCAGTTAAAAGATCCTATTGATATGCATAATTCTTGGGGCATTTATAGTATATCCTGTCAGTGTGGTTTATCATATATTGGCCAAACTAAACGCAGTCTTAAATTTCGTCTAAAAGAACATATGAATTACGTCCGCAAACAAGAAACCAATAAATCGGCTATTTCTAAACATTGCTGGGAGGAAAATCATAATTTTAAATTTAATTCAGCTAAAATAATTTGCAGACCTAAATCCATTCATGAACTCGATTTCTTTGAAGCTTTTCATATTTATAAAAATTTTAAAAACCTTGTAAATTGTGATTTCGCTGTTCCCTATTTGTCTGATTGTTGGAAATTTTACATTCAGTCCACATTTCCTTAATTTTTCTACTGTTTACACAGCTACACATTCCTTAATTCCTATTGGCCACACTCCCCACCTCTTCCGTAATCCTATTGGTTGAACTAAATCCGGTCCCTCTCCTATATATACGAGTACTTCTCCAGATTCAGAATTATTTTTTTGCACTGATGACGGTACGCTTTAGGCTACCGAAACAGCTGTATCCACCTCAATAATTTTTCTTTGGCGTTTCTGACGTAGTAGTTTATTTCTGTTTTAATATTCCAACGCCAAGTCTCCTGCTATTATTAATGTGAATTCTAATCACAGCTTCGATCCTCCATGTTTTCGTTTACCGTTTATCATAGCGGAAGTCGTAATAAACATTTAAAAGTTTTAGTTTGTGTTTGAAGCTCATTCGCGTATCTGTGTCACATGACTGTCTGGTGTCATAGAGAATGTAAGAAAACAGCACGTTCTGCTTGAAAATTATTTACAACACGAGTGCTTGATTTTATCACATCACAAGATAAAGGATATTCGTTGTAATTTTACAGATTTTTTTTATAGTGCACACATACGAGAAATTTCATATAATGATAAATGTATGCCCTTTAAATAAATAAATAAATAAAACACTTTTACTACTTAAAAGTTAAGTCTTAAAAGTTACTTCTTAAAGTTTACTTTTAAGAACTTAAAAGTTAATATTCTTTTTGTACACAATCATTCGTTTTTACTAGCTATTGAATAGCAGACGAATTTAATTACATAGATCTTAAAGAAACTACCTATACATGAGACGTTCTACTTCTAACCGTGTCCATTAAGCTGTAAAGTTTGGAGAAATCTGGTTTAAATTGTTTATTAATTTCTGGTTTGTTCTAATGTGTGTACATTTCGGCAACTGATTTTTGTGTCGCAAAAATCCACTTGAATTACTTATTTCTGTTTGGAAATGGATAGGCCAACCCGCTTTTAAACATGTGTCATTAATTACTGTATGAATTTCGCTAATAACTTTTTTCATAGCCAAACTTTCATACAAGGTATAGAACATTCACTCTTTAAACTTGTTTAAATTCTTACTTATCTCCCGTAATTTCACAGGAAAGACTTTCAAACCTTATCATGAATTTTGATTCTTGAGACTAGTTTTTAGTCGACCAAAACATCTATTTATGTGTGTAGTCAGGCTTTCTGATTACCACAGCAAAATTGCTTTCTCGTAGTATAAATCCAAATAGAGTTTAGTAAATGCATAATTGATTACTTAGCCTGTATTGATTACCTGTATTTTTTATTATTGCTTTTTAATAGTCCGAATTAAAAGTAAACATGAAAATCTATAGCTGTATATTTTCTTTGTGTACTGAACGTCCAATTTTTTTTACACTTTTATTTTTTTTAAATGAATCAAATTACAGCATGCAGGTTTAACACTTTTAAATAGAAATATTTTTTTTTATTTTGATACTTTTCTGTTACATTCCTTTTTTTTTTTTTTTTTTTTTTTTTTAATGAATATTGGTTACGATTTTCATTTGTGTTTCATCGAGATACAGTCGGCAGCAAAGTTATTCGAGCGCTAGCAATAACTCTTATATAAATACACTTAATACTGCTTTGTTAAATAAATCGTTGTCGGATAATATGAATCACTGAGTAAAAACATGATTCGACAAGGATTTATTTAACAAAACAGTATTAAGTGTACCTTTTTTTATACAGGAATTATTGCTAGCTCTCGAATAATTTTGCTACCAACTTTCAATATTAAAATATTTCATAGTTTGTAATATTTCAGAGTATTGTATTGCTTTTATTTCCTTTTACTCATTATCTGCTGAATTTTGCTTTGTCCGCTAAAACAGAGAAAACGTCTACAGGTCAAAAACCGTTAGTGCAACATTGATGATGATTTATATAATTGAAATCTTGGATATAAAAAATTTGTTGCATCAAACACGTCAGAATTCTTGATTTTGAGTGAATTTTAAAACCGAAATTAATTAATGCGCATTTTAAACGACATTGCCAACAAATAAATTGTTTGTGTATTCACGGTCATACAAATGACAAAAGCTGAAACATCCAGATATTTTTTTTTCTTATATTATGTAGTATTTCTATCCATAAAATATGTAGGAATGAAATAAAAAAAAATATTTTGGTAGAAAAATTTCTTAAATTTTTTTTTTAAATTAACATCATTATGTACCGTAATACTTTAAGTTGGATTGTACAGGGTGGCGTTAATTAAACTTCATAGCTTATTCAGAACACTCTGTGGCTGTAACTAAAATGCAGATTGGCTCGAAAATTTGTATATAGACATTTCAAAGGATACACTCAAAAATTCTGTAAAACTGTTTTTCCATTTTTTATTTCTTTTTAAATTTCCGCTCGGAAGGGACATACGTTAAAATACAAACAGGCATTGCAATCAAAATGCTTGAATAGTTATTTAATTTCATAACTTATCGTTTATCGTAAATTAAAGAAATTGCATTATCTACAATTAGAAATTTTGTTCTAGAAATGCAGTTTTTAGCCATTTTACTCCAAAAATGGTTGGGCCTTTTAGCCTGTACTAGCCTCATTTTTGAGTGACCCGTCCTTGAAAAGTTTTATTAAGAAGACGAAATCCAAGATTCCCGTAAAAAAGAATCGCCAACAAACAGATAAAATAACGAATTGCTAACGGAAAATGATTCATAGTCAATGAATAATTTCAAGATGATATAGTTTCTTACATCTTTAAGTCAAGTTGCAATATTTGCAGTGTGTACACATAACATTTAGAACAATGTTTTTTCTTATGTTTTTTAATACTTACATTTTGACGTTATTTTAGCTTGAAAGTGAAAGTCGAAAATACAATTTCGCTCAATAAGTTCATTTCATTACGTTTTACAGACTGACGATGATAAGTATGGTCAATCAAATGAAATCAAATGAAGATATTAAGGCGCCTGGCCTACCGTTGGAGGGGATTTTTTTAAAATAATTAATAAATTGCCTATTTATGTGCATTATATAATAGAATACAGTTAAAAACAGTAAATGACATACAAAAATATGAAAATTTTAAAATATTTTGATATTTAGGCTCAAAATGTACATAAAATTTGCGAAAAAAAAAGCACTTTTCCAAAACATTATAAAACAAATTTAAATAAAGATATTTTTATTCTGTAAATTTTATTTTTACTATTGAAAGGTCCTTAATAGAGTGAACTATTCTCAAAACTGTAACCATGTTATTTAATATTTTAGAGAAGTTAACATTTTACACGCTGAAAAAATCATGAATATACATGATAGTTCCTAACTTCTATCGACAAATAATAATAATAATAATAATAATAATAACGAGATTGATTGCAGTAGTTAAATCCCTAAACCAACTCCTCTAGAGTATTTTGTAAAAGTTTCATAACGTTTCAACTATAACTTTTGGAGTTAAGACGTTTCCCGATAAAACAAAAAGTTAAAAATCTCATTTTGAGAAAAAACAGAAAACATAATTAAAAACCAGATTTTACGTATTAAATAAAAAATAATTTCAAAAAGTTTCTGATTTATTTCAAAGTGTTTTTATTCTTTTTTAAATTCATTTTATATGCAGTAACAAATTTTGATGCTTATATTGAGTAAAACATTTATGTAAACAAACATTTACGGTCACTTCCGGTTTCAAAAACTTATGAGTGACAAATATTAAAATGCCTGTAACTCAAGTTCCAAGCAAGATGGAAACAAAATTCAAACTGATTTAGAAAGTAAAATGTCAGGCTTTAATATTAAACCAAAAATAGAAAATCTGATTTTTGACCGAAAATTGCATTTTAAAGGTAGGCAAGCGCCTTAATATATTATATATATGATAAATATATATATATATATATATATATATATATATATATATACTAGCAGACCCGACCACGCGTTGCTGTGGCTATGTTATACGTTGGTTTATATTGTAGTAAAATATTCAATATATTCAAATTATTATTTACGAATAAAGACCGTCCTTGATAACATCCTTGATCCTAGAAGGCTTAGCCCGCTTCGCAGGTCCCTATTTTTAAATGATTCACTAAAGAATTCTCAAAATTGCATTAATTTTTATCATGTGAAAAGAGAAAAAAATCTGATCGAGAAAAATGTCGCATCGAGATCCCATTGTGCTCTGCGCGCGCGCATTTATGTTCGACACTCATAATGAATCCCTATATTATCGAAAGTGAAATGATATAAAATAGAAAAAATTCTTCTCTCATCGGTGGAATAATCTGCCTGGACCCACACTCCCTGCGGCAGCCTATACCTGTTCGCACGGCAAGCGAGTTCCTTCGCCCACCGTTCCCGCCCTTCTTAATAATTCTATACTTTTGAAAATATCCGCAATCGATTTATCGGGCCTTAAAACTTAATAATGCTAATTTTCAACACTCTAACTCTTATTACTATTTTTTTGCCCCTTTGCCATCCACCTCCCGTGTATTCTAATAATTTTGCAAATTTGAAAATATTTGCAATTGATTTGTAGGTATCCAAAACCTCTATGCACAAATTTGAACGATCTAACTCTATTTTAATTTTTCCCCCTCTGCCCCCCTTTCCGCCCTTCCTAATAAATTTATGAATTCGAAAATATCCGCAATCGATTTGTAGGTATCAAAAACTCTATGCACCAATTTTGAACGATCTAACTCCGTTTTTATTTATTGCTCCTCTGCCCCTCTCCCCCCCCCTTTCCACTCCTCCTAATAATTTGACAAATTCGAAAATATCCGCAATCGATTTGTAGGTATCAAAAACTTCTATGTACCAATTTTGAGCGATCTAACTCTATTTTTATATTTTTTACTTCCGCCCTCCTTCCCGTTCCCCCTAATACCTTTACGCTTTCGAAAATATTCTCATTCGATTTCCAAGCCTCTAAAACCTATCTGTACCAATTTTGAACAGTCTAACTCTATTTTTATTTTTTTTGCCCCTCTGTCCCCCTTCCCACCCCTCTTAATGATTTTACAAAATCGAAAATATTGGCAATTAATTTGCAGGTACCAAAACCGCTATGTACCAATTTTGAAAGACCTAACTCTATTTTTTTGTTTTTTGCCCCTCCGCCCCCTTTCCCGCCACTCCTAATAACTTTACACTTCGAAAATATCCTCATTCGATTTGTAGGCCTCTAAAACGTATTTGTACCAATTCTGAACGGTCTAACTGCATTTCTATTTTTTTTTTTTTTTTTTTTTTTTTTTTTTGTGAAATCTTGTTTTGCCACCCTCCCCCCCTTGGGGTCGAGTTTTTGTAATAAAAAATATCCTATCTCTCAAGCTGGATCAAACTGCACATGGTGTGCGAATTTTATTATAATCGGTTAAGTGGTTTAGGAGTCCATTGAGGACAAACATTGTGACACGAGATTTATATATATTAAGATATATAGTAAATGTCCGTCCTACGTAAGCAGGTCTAATATCGTGTGCATTGTTGAAAAAGACTTAAAAAAGCGGTCTGAGAAGGGAATAATTTAACTGCGGATTACAATCTTTTTCTTGTTTAATTACATCTTCTATCTAAAAGCATTGTGTAAAAAAAGAGGAAAAATAATAATATAATTTTTTAAGAAAAAAAAAAAAATACAAATTGTGTTTTTACCACTATAGCTAATGCAGATTTTCTTATTGAGATTTTTAATAGTTAGATATTCATTGATAACTGAGATTTTTAATTATTAGATTTGACTTTTTTTTCTTCCATCAATCCATTAGTCCATCAATATTTTTCATATTCTTTTAAAGAACAGATTTTACTAAATTGTTATTGATTTTTCAATATAGCTTAAGTATTTTTTCTAAATTCAAATATATTTTACCCTATATAAAATTACATCCTTTTATAAATTATCAATTACACCTCTTATGAATACTGGAATGGATGGATTTTCTAATCTTCCTAAACTACGGAAGTCCTTTATTTTATAATAATATCTTTTCTCTTGCGTTTACTTAAAATTTTATTCAAATTTACATAGTTGATGCTAATAGAATATTCAGAAATTAAGAGAAGTTGAAGTCTTTCTAATGAGTAAAACTAAATTCACTTTTAACAAGCATCACCGCTTTACTAGATGAATACAAAGACGAAAGATTTCAATAAATTTTGTCGAAATGTTTAATAAATTTAAATAAATTTTCGTTTCAAAAAACTGAAAACTAACGTTCTTATATCTTTGAATAAACATGAACATATATTAAAAATATTTCTTGAAAAAATAATGTTGCTGGTAAAAATTGAAATTTAGTTTAAATATGTGTCCATAGAGATAGTTAATGGATGAATATCATAAATGTATGAACAAATAATATATTTTCTCAACCTATGTGATGGCATATTGCGAGGTTATATGGGGTGCTTATTTTTAATATGCGATTGTTCTTGATTTAGCAATATGTCTTTATATAGCACGAATTTATAAAAATAATATTGTGTTGCTTCAAGGAAAGAAAATCAAAATATTAACAGGTATTGTGATATTCGTTTTTCTCACCATAGCTCCATCATCAATCTTGTCGATATCCAATATGTTTAATTGTAGATACACGTGAGCAGCGTTACCTGAAACATATATTAATACACAGTTATATTTTGTTTTTATTATGCATAAGATACAACAGACGCATGCGTTTTAGATAATTGAAGTAAGATTTTTCCCCTTCATTTATTATAGATTAATAAAGGAAATAATTATGACTATGAAAAGCTCATTTGTAGTACTTTACACACCCTAAATTATTAATTATTTCAAACTTTTTTTTTTCTCAAATTAATGATTTATTGATGGGGCTTGACAAATTTAAATGTAGACGTCCTTGTGTTGATTTCAATACATTTAAAAATGGGGAAAATATGTAATGGAGTTTAGATTTAACTAATTTCAGGAACATTGAATTAGTTCAATAACAACTAATATTTATAAAACACATTACTTTTTAGCATATAGTATATTAAAACATATTACTTTTTAACATAATTTTAAAAACAAATCAGTGAATATTATTAATATTAGTTATTAATCGTTAAACATAATTAAGAGTCTGTGTTATACTTTAAAAATTATATTGAATTGTAATTAGTTCGTATTATACCTGCATATTAATTTGATACTAAAATAATGGTTGTCAAACAATTTGTTATTTATATAGAGATACATATAACTAAGTTATTTATATATAGATACATATAACTAAAAGTCTATGTTATGAATAGAATTATATTTTTTTAGGAAAATAATTTTAAAGTAAAATTAGAAATATATATATATATGAATTTCAACATTAAATTAAATGTTAACCACATAATATTTAATATTCATATTTACTCAAGAAAACACATGCTAATTATTTTGCCTTAAAATAATTCATATTAGCAAAACTTATTTAAATATCTTGAAAAATGCAAATAAAATTAGCACAAAACTATCTCTAAAAATAAATTTATACGTAATGGAAGCTGCCTTTTTTTCAAATTTTTTCATAGTCTAAAAACATTCTGCAATATTAGCGTTTGCCAAATTAAAAAGCATGTAGAGTATATATGTATATATATATAATAATAATAATAAAGTAATAGACTTAAAAGCTATAAAAATGTTATAAATTTATGCAAAAAAATAAAATAAAATGAAATAAAAATAAATAAAATAAAATAAAATAAATAAGTAAGTAAAGGATATCGTGAGAAAATTTAATATTCATTATTTATTAACATTTGAAATTTTATTAAATTTATGAAATATTTATACAATACATGTATTTGGCGACAAACAATGCTTTGTATGCCAAAGAATGAAATACATTATCGATAACAATAAAAGAACCAAATTTAAAAATCTGCTAAAATGGATGTGTGGTATTTCCTGAATTTCTTCCTGTAATCTTTCCACTCACCCCGAGACTAAATTAAATTTCCAAGTCATCACTTATATGTAAAAAAATTTCTAAATAAATCTAAAAATTTCTAAATTCAAAGTTTAAAAAATATTCCGTATTGAAATGTTTAATGTAAAATATATAGTCCTGAAAAGAGTAGTTGATAAGTAGGAAATTTTCTCAATTCCATTGAATCCTGTATTCCTGTAAAGTTATCACCAACAGGAATGATTTACAGGGGTACACAAGACCCTGTTGAAAGGTTGTTAAACGTTGAAAGGTAAGTTATATCAAAAAGGGAGAATATTTTTCCTTAGTTATTGCTTGCATAAAAAAGTAGCAAGCGATAAATAAAACTTACAATACATTTAATACGTCTGTATTTCATGACGAATAGCAAAAATCAAATAATAAACACATAAAGCATAAACCAATATTTGTGAAAGAAATGCATTAATATTTTAAACTAAAGAATTGGTACACATTACTTATCCTTTTAAGAGGCTAAATTAGAAAAACTATCATTAAAAAAAAAAAAAAAAAAAAAAGGTTTAATTTTACTTTTAGTTGAAGGAGGTTGATATTTATCGTAATCATCAGGAAAAACTCTAAGCTGTCTGAAAGAAAATAGAAAGTGTTTATGGACATTATATTAATAAAATCATTAAAATCACTTTAAATTTATATACATTAATTTACATTAATTAAAATTACATTTACATTAATTAAAATTATTGATTTTTATATACATATAATAATTTTTTCTTTAATTCTCATAAAAAATATACTAAAAAGGGATACTATCTTTTGTGATAGATTTATTTTTATAGATGCACAATATATTTTTATAGAAATCTATTTAATAGCTAATAAAATTTTAACACTTATGAAGAGAAATAATAAAATGAAATTTTGCATAATAATGATAAGAATAAGGATAGAAGTTTATGTTTTTATTAAACTTAAAATTATATATATCAAAAATTAAAAATATTTTATTAGATTTAGGGATATGGTAAAAAAAAAAAAAAAAAAAAAACTCACGCATGCGCCACAATGCTTTTGTCAGTAAAACCCATTAAATCAGAAAGAAACTGCGTTAACTTTACATTTTAGACATGAAACCCCACAATGATTTCAGAATATTTTTTCTGTGTTCATGGGAGGGGTAGAGGTATATAGAACGTTTTTTCGTTGTACTGGTATCACCGAAAAATGACTGCACAGAATGCAATGATACTTGGTTCAGGTTTAGGTTTGTGCCAAACTTAAAATTACATTCATTGAAACTTTCGAAATTTTAATTAGATTTACAAATATACAAAAAGTTCTACTGTGACCAATTAAAAATTATACGTAGGTATTGAGATACTTTAAAATGACTCTATTTGACTAAAGAACTCGACTTTTTACTTTCCGAACACTATAGTGAGGAAAGTATTGTAATCATGTCAAAAATCCGAATTTGAGATTTTGATATTGCTAGACGTTTTGAGGTCCCCTGAATTCATTTTCATTATTTTTACGATGATGTGTGTATGTATGTGTGTACGTATATGTGTGTGTATGCGTGTGAGTGAACACTCAAGTGTCTAAACGCTTTGGTCAAAGGAGCTGAAAGTTGGTACGTATGTTGTAAGTCAACGTAGCACGAACCCTATTGATTTTAGTGAATCTAGCACTTATAGTTTCTTTACAGGGACACCAAGAAAAGTTCTTTATCATTATGGCCTATGGGGCCAAATTTTTAAAAGTGTGATAGCGACTAAACGCCTTATTAAACTGAGCAAAAAATTTATGCACATATTATAGGTCACAGTTGTACGAGCTGTATAGATTTTGGTGAATTTAGCACTTACAGAATTTTTACAGGGACACAAAGAAAAATTCTTTATCATTACGGCCTATGGGACCAATTTTTAAAAATGCGATAGCGTCTAAACGCCTTATTCAATATAACTGAAAATTTGTATGAATATTATAAGTCACTGTTACACTAACTATAAGCATTTTAATGAATCTAACATTTATAGGTTTTTACAGGGACACAACGAGAAATTATTTATCATTATAATCTATGGGCTCAAAGTTCAGTAACGTTAAATTAAACATCGTGTACTATCTGGAGAAAAATACTCAAACACCGTATATTATAATTTTCTCGCTTTTGTTTATTTAACAACTCCTCTTACTTTACTTTATCTACAAATCCGTTAATTACTGAATGTTCGGAAAGTCGAGTGGAGTCACTCCAGATTTTTGTTTGCTATTATTTTGTTTTTTAATGTAAACTCGGCGTTTTCTTACGGAAACGATTTACGCTTTTATCATTCCTGAAAGTTCTTTTTTAAAATTTATATTTCACACTAGCTGTTGTGCCCGTTCTTTGCACGGTAATTTAATTATTATTTACAGTATATTACTAAAAAGAATATTTACCTCAGTTGAAGCTTACTATTGCTCATGAAGGTGGAGAATAGGTTATTGTAGTTAATAAGTGCAATTTGACAATTATCACGCATATATATGTATATATATATTTGCATATTTATTAGTGTTCTGATTTGAATATAAATTTTCTCAACGCTCAAAAAACATAATTTCTATTGTCATTTATGTTCCGAAAAATGGTTATAATAACTAGTAAAAGAAAAGTCGCGAAGAGGGTTCTATACTAAAGCTGTACCTTTTCTTCAATATTCAACTGCATCCAAAATAGATTAGTTTTTATGCGTTGAATTTTCGTCAAATGTTGAATATATCGCGATGTTTGAATCGAATATTGGTAACAGGGAATAACTTAATATATATATACGCTATGAAATAGATGAAATAATTATATTTTGGAATCGTTTTAGTAGCCTCACTTGTCGGAATTTGAAATTTGTCACGAAAGCCGCTCGGTTATATCTCGCCTTGGTAACGGCGATAGCTATTTTGATTATTACTTACAAACTTTGAATAAACACCATAAACTGCAATAAACTCGCAACAATTGTTTCGGGTCGAAAAAACACACGACCCTTCGCCCAGGGGCTCCCCCCCCCCAATCCCCCTAAATGCTAAAATTTGAAGAGTATCAGAAAATTGCTTGTAAATCTGAAAGTTATTGCTTTTGCAATTTGATTCTTTTTTTATATTACTGCTGAATATATTTATTATAACTTTCGAATTGAAACTTTTCTCTAAATCTAATATTTGCGCCAGTAAAAATTGAAATCTTAAAAATTTTATTTTTTGTTCCACGTTGAAATTCTTGAATTCTCTTCCCTATCGTACAAAATATGAAAAATATAAAATGGTGTTTAACTTAAAAACTTGATAATGTTATACACTTTCAAATGATATAAACCTTAATAAGGTACTGGTAAAGGGAAAATGCCGAAAAGCCATTAAATTTACTACACGCGAAAAATCTCGCAGTTCAGATCCAACATTTTACAATGTAGATAAATGAAAGGGGGTAAAAGCAGTTGTCAGAATAAATTCGGATAAGGCTGGATTTTTCCCAGTTGATAGATCATGATAAAAGGCACATTTTCTCAAACGATGCTGGTTAAGAGTATTTTAACCAGCTGATGGCGCCACACTTCAGCAAACTGTGAGTAATTTGTTTTGTTTTTCTCTCTCTCTCAGTTGCTTTGTGATGTAACATCGAACAAGTATGCAGCGAAGGGCTGTTCGCATAATTTGAGTTACAATAAAATAATGTGCATTGTAATTATTGATTTATTTGTGTAATACAGTCCACAGATGTTATTCAATTAAAGTGACATAACCAGCGCATAGGGATCTTCATTCCAATTAGTGCTTATTCATAGACATGTCTAGTCGGAAGAACTTTCGTTTTAGCGGCATGCTCTCGATTTGTTCCCGTCGTTTTGATTTTGATTCAACTTCGGAATAGCTGGTAAGTGACTTTTTAAAATATTCAATTAAATTTCATTATGAAAATATTTTTTTTTTATATTTTATTTTACTGTGAAAACGCCTATTTAAAGAGTTAAAATGTTATTAGTTAAAGTGTTATTGTGAGAATGCATTCTTAAAAAGTAATGATAAAATAAAATTATGTATGTCAACACAAAAAAAAAAAAAAAAAAAAAAAAAAACGAGGAAAAGAGTCTTTAAAGGACAAATTACTAAATTTAAAGAAAAATGTAATGTAGAAATGACGAGTTATGACATTCACCAATTACAATTACTAAAAGATAAGTGCGAAAAATTCTCTGCTGAACTAAGTGAAACTTTTAATCAATTATATGAAGTGTCAGATGAAAAACAACTAGACTAACTAACCGATGAGCAAAACGATATTCAAATTAGTCGATGAATTACTATAATTGCTAAACAGAGAAATTTCAAAAATAAATGTAAATAGTACTGAAGTTTCGATTTTAAAATCGGAACAAAAGATGGAGAGCGTGCGCTTACCAAAACTTTTGCTACCAACTTTTAGTGGAAATATTACAGAGTGATTAACATTTTATGATTTGTTTACCGCCAGTGCTCATAATAATATTACTTTATCAAATGCACAGAAACTGCAATATCTAAGTCATCGTTGAAAGGTGACGCATTTAAAGTCATTCAGCCAATTTCGATTTCAGATGCAAATTATGAAATTGCTTTAAATTTACCTAAAGACAGGTATTCTATCAAAAGAGAACATTTATTTCCACAAATTAGGAGATTAATACCTCTTCAATGCATTCAAAGTGAATCATTAATCGCGATTTTACACTTAGTCGATAATAGTGTAAATGAAATTGTTTGTTCATTTGAAATTTTTGAGTAAAATTTTGATGAGCTTAGCGATACTTTAATTTTATACTTAGTATTAAAGAAACTAGACACCACTATCAAAATGGAGCTAAAAAAAAAGAAAACACTCCTAAATTAAAAGAGCTCCTCGAGATTTTTCAACACCAGGCACGAACTGTAGCCAATAACAAAATAATTTATAAGAGAAACTCTTCACCAAAAGCTACTGTACTGATTTCTAACAATAATAATTCAAATGGTAATTGTATTTCTTATCATGAAGAGCATGATTTGCAGAATTATGTTCAAAATTTCTAAATTTAAGTGTTCAGAAACGCGTGGAATTTGTTAAAAGCAATAATTTGTGTTTTAATATCACATTTTCATAAACTTAAATTGTATAAGAGTACTAATAAATGTAGACATTGTGCCAAATAACTTTTTCATTTTGAGAATTACAAACGAAACACTAAAATATTTGTGAATAGTAGTATGCCATTGAACGTTAATGCATAAATATTCAATCCATCAGAATCAAATACTGATAGGAATGAACCCCCTTGGATTTGTGCTTCTCTTTTTGGGAGTTACACTTCTTCAGGTAATTTAGAACCAGTTAAATATAAGCAAGTGCTTCTTCGTACTGCATTGATTAATGTAAAGGATTCAAAAAACAATTATGTTTAAGGAAAGTGTATTCTGGACACAGGGCCCTAGGCTAATTTTATTACGCGAGAATTTGCAAACAGATTACAAATTAATGCAAGGGATAGTGCAATTTCAATTTCATGTTTGGGTTCCTATAATACCCTTTCAAGTGGGGAAGTCGACTTAATATTTTCACCTCATTTTCGGAGTGATTTAAGTATTTCTACTTATGCTTTCGAAATCGACGAGATAACAGGAAAAACTCTAAATGTTTCATTACCCAGTGACATTAAAAACCACTTTAGAGATTTAAATTTGGCCGACCTACAATCTGACGAGTCAAGTTCAATTGACATTTTCCTGGGAGTTAATGTTTCCCTAACATTACTAAATGGGAATATTATTGAAAGAAATCCTAATTTACCGTTTGCTGTAAGTTCAAAATTAGGTTAGGTAATTGCAGGGACGACTTTTTCAGAAGTTAGTGAATCAAATCCTATCGCAGTAAATTATACATGCACTACTGACTCAATTCAGAGGTTTTGGGAGTTAGAGCAAATTCCTGACAAAAATGTAATGTCAAATGAAGAAAAAATGCACGAATTGCAATTCGAAAGGGAACACAAAAGAGATCAGTATGGTTGCTATTCAATTAGTTTACCTTTCAAATCTAATCGAGAATAATTTATGAAATTCCAAAGAAATGGCCACGCGGAGATTTTTTAATTTAGAAAAAAGACTTTTAAAAATGCCTCATATTTACGAACAATACAGTGATTTCATGGAAAAGTATTTGTCCCTTGGACACATGGAGCCCATTACAGGCAGTGTTGATATTGAAAATAAACATTATTATATGTCGCATCATTTCGTTGTTGGAGAATCTAGTTTATCCACACGCCTTCGTGTTGTTTTTGAATCAAGTGCTAAATCATCGTCAGAAATTTCGCTAAATGATACGCTTATGGTAGTTCAAAAAATTCAAGATGATTTATTCGCAATTATTTTGAGATTTCGTTGTCACAATATCGCAATTACCGCAGATTTAAAGATGTATGGACAAGTGAGGGTGTACGAAAATGATAGAGAATTTCAATGCATTGTTTGGAGAGATAACATAAACAAGCCACTAGAGACATTCCGATTGTGTACAGTCACTTACGGAACCGCATCAGCACCTTACTTGGCCACTAGAGCGCTAATACAATTAGCAATAGAAGAAGATGAAAATTATCCAAATGTGACTAACATATTATTAGATGATTTTTATGTGGATGAGATTTGACAGGCGCATCAGGTATTGAAGAAGGCAAATTACTGATAACACATCTATCTGAATTGCTAGCCAAGGGAGGATTTGAATTGCATAAATGGTTTTCCAACAATGAACAAATGCTTAGGGACACATGGGTAATAAATCAAGAAAAAGACTCAGAATTGATACCCAATAAGGCATTGTGAATAGAATAGCACCCTAGTGAAGACTCATTTAGTTGTAGTGTGTCCACGTCCCAAATAATTACTCCTATTACTAAAAGAAAAATATTGTCTGTTATTATGAGCACTTTTAATCCACTAGGTTGGATTGCTCCTTTCGTAATATCCGCTAAGATCCTTTTACAAGAACTTTGGAAATTACAACTATCATGGAATGAGCATACTCCTGATAGCGTCAATTAAAAGTGGTTACAAATTTTGAGAATTTACTATCTTTAAAACACATTCGCATCCCTAGAAAAATATTAGTAATAGGTCCACGTAAGATTGAATTGCATGCATTTTGTGATGCTTCTGAAAAAGCTTAAGCAGCTGTTATCTTTGTTAGGTCCATATCTGAGAATAATGAAATAAAAGTACAAAATTTAACAGCAAAAACGCGTGTAGCTCCTCTAAAATTGATTTCACTTCCGCGATTAGAGTTATGTGCTGCTTTACTTTTAGATCGCTTAGTTAAGGCTGTTTTACCCGCATTCCACATAAACATTGTTGCAATTTATGCTTGGAATGACTCAACTAAAGTTCTTACTTGGCTGGATGCAGAACCTTTTAAATGGCAAACATTTGTTGCTAACAGAGTAGCATAAATCCAAGCAACATTACCTTGAGTACATTGGAATCATGTAAAAAGTGCAGAAAATCCCTCTGACTGTGCCTCTCGTGGAATACAACCTCAAGAATTAACTTCGCACAATCTGTGGTGGACTGGACCTTATTGGTTATCCACATTTGACATTCCCAATTCTGGTTCAATTGCGATCGATAGAGAAGCATTAAAGGAAGAAGGGAAAAGTATATCATGTAGAATTTCGCAAATTGAAGAACTTTTACCTGTCATATCAAACATATCTTCTTTTACAAAACTGCAACGTACGTTTCATTTCAAATGCAAGAGTAAAATTACCAGAAAGAACATTAACGCATCTAACTAGCCGCGAAATTTCAAATGCAACAAATTGCATAATTAAACTTTTTCAAGTTTCCACCTTTCAAAATGAAATTGATTGTTTGAAATCAAGAAAGGCCGTGCCTCCTAGTAGTAAAATTGCTAGTCTATGTTCATTTTAGACAACACAAATTTGTTGAGAGTAGGTAGACGATTAATCATGCAGACTTATTGGAAAATGAAAAACACCCAATTTTGCTGCCGTAAAAACATCATTTTACTGAAGTTATCATTAGACATTTTCATATTAAGTATTTACATGCCACTTCAGAACTCTTACTTTCTTTAATGAGACAAAATTATTGGATTATAGCAGTTAGATCAGTAATTAGATCACTAGTTAAAAAATGTGTAACATGTTGCAGATATCGAGCTCAAGCTGCTACACAAATCATGGCTGACTTGCCAGAAAAAAGAGTAAGAGGAAATCCACAGTAAAATCGATGATGTACCATTGAAAAGAATCGTAGGTGTTACCGTACTTATTTATCCAGAGTTTGCTACATTGCAAGCCCAAGTTGAAGCCTGTCTCAATTCAAGGCCACTCGGTTCAGCTTCTTCAGAACATTGTGACTATTCAACTCTAACACCGACAAACACTTCATTTTGGGTACATCACTAACAGCCTTGCCCGAGCCTGATGTTAGCGAAGTCAGGACAAGTTATGTAGACAGATAGCACGTAAAGCAATTAATTTCACAACAATTTTGGAAATGATGGAGCAGAGAATATTTAAACGAACTTCAACAAAAACATAAGTGGTCTAAAGAAAACAAAAATTTGTCAATCAATGACTTAGTGTTTATCAAGGATGACAATCTACCTCGCCTAAAGTGGAAAATGGGGTGAATTAGTGATATTCATCCGGGTCCAGACAACAGAACTCGAGTAGTAACTGTCCAAACTAGTCATGGTTACGTAAAACGTTCCGTAGTCAAAAATTGTCCTATTTTAACAGACGCTAATTACTAGGAACTTAGTGACTATAAACCATGTGGAACATTTATTTTATTGTTTCGTATTAATAATTTTTTCTCTTTTGTAGATAAAATTTTGTTTAATTTTTATGTAATTTGAAACTTTCCTTAAAGGTTTCAAATTACATGAAGCCTTGAAACTTTCCTTAAAGGTTTCAAGGCGGTCGGAATGGTTAAGAGTAAGTATTTTAACCACCAGATTGCGCCACACCTCAGCAAACTGGGAGTAATTTGTTATGTTGAGATGTAGCGTCGAACGAGTCAGCAGTGAAGGGCTGCTCGCATAATTTAAGTTACAATAAAATAGTATGCAATGTAATTATTGATTTATTTGTGTAATACAGTCTACAGATATTATTTAATTAAAGAGACATAACCAACGCATGGGGATCTTCATCTCAGTTAATGTTCATTACTTCCTTCCTCCTCAATCATTAAGCGCTGAAATATGAAAACTATATGAAAATTACTTGCAAATAAAAAAGTAAGAGCTTTAACAGTTTCACAATTTTACACTAATATTAATGATGAGTGTATTTACTACAATTCTCTAATTTTCTTAATTCAACTGATCGATAAAATCAATATATCTGTTTAAAAAAAAAAAAAAAAAAAAAAAAAAGCAAAAGAGCAAAAAAGCAAAAAAGCAAAAAAGCAAGAATAGAAATCACACAAAAATTGCATTTTTTTTTTTTTTTTTTCATTGCGTAGTTTGATATTGCTGCCCTCTCATAAAAAAATTAAGAAAATTATGAAATACTGTTATACTTTAAAAATTTGGTAATTTTATGCATTTTAAAATGACATAAAATTTAATAGATTCTGTGAAATGAAAAAAATCCAGAAAAGCATTAAATTTGCTACATGCGTTAAAATCGACGTTTTAATTTAGCAAGTGAAAGGTCGCTTTTGAACCAAATTCATTTAAAGTTCAAAATGTTTCTAGCTGATAGGCATTCTGGAGCAATATATTCTTCCTAAATTTCTCTAAGCGACCCCTCATTCTTCGAACATAGAATACATAATAACATTTAAATAATTACATTAGAATTATCAAAAATTTTAAGAGTTTTTCTTCTTTTATTTCTTTCCTGCAACTATTCAAAAGAAATTTTTTACAAGTTTTCTTATTTCAATAATGAATTTCAATTATTACTCAAAACCATAAAATATTGAAATGTAAACATTTCGACCTTTTCACCTGCAGATTAGCTAGGTAATCTGCACATTAACGGATTTCGAGCTTTAACGGTAACATATACATTATTCAGGTTGATTGTGGTATGTGCCTTATTAAAAATGGCTTCTATGCTAGTTTGTTTACTAGTTTGTTTACAAAGACTCACAAAAAAAATATTCCAAACCATTCTGACTGAAAGAGGTATTTCTTTATACACTATTTTAATAATTTATACTGCACAAAATGTAACGTAATTAACATATATTAAACGTAGGTGCAAAAGCGTGTTTTCTACAGAGTATGGTATAATAGCATTAAGATTCACAAGACCATACAAAGATATTCAGATATATTAGAATTTTTAAGTGGAAACTGATCCAAATTTTTTGTAGTTTGTATTTATAGCATTTTTCAATTAAGTTAAAAAGTATTTTCAACTTCGATCTGTCTCTGTCTATCTGTTCATCTGCTTTCTAGATTCCGTAAACATTTTTAGAATATTTTGAAAGTGATTTACGTAATTCAAGTTCACTACGCATATTCTTCATTGAAAATAATTTGAATAGCGCTGCTGGTTTGTGTGTAGGGATTCAAAAAGAAATCTTTTTTGCACTATGCATTTTTTAAAAACATACTTAATATTTTTACATTGCTCCCTTACTCTTTAAGGATCTTTGAATAAATTTGATATGGCTTGGAAAAAACTTAAAGATACTAATTGGGATTTGAAAATTGAATATAAAAAGGGAAATTACAGTGTGAAAAAGATATTGAAAACTATTACTAGCGTTAAAATATTATCCTCCAGGTTATATCACATAGCTGTAAATCAGCCTGTATGGATTACTGTAACTGTCCTAAATTGGGGATACTTTGTACAACATTGTATGAAAATTACAAAGTCTTATATTCTATTATTCACTTGTATTGCATGGAAATGTTGAGGAAAATTATGAAAACAGATTAAAAATCAATAAATAAGATAAGACTGCTAAATTTAAATAATTAATTATCTGTAGAAACTTTGCACATAAATCAAAGCTATGTATTATCGTGATTACATTAATTATGCAGATAAAGAACTGCATGCATGTAAAAATTAATGAATAATGGGCGGAAAAATCTCACTCACATATAGAGATGGGTGACAAAATAATGTGAACACTTTCGCTTTTTTACGTTTTGTCAAATATCTTAAAAAGTTCCTTAGGTATCATCTTGAAACTTTGGTAGTGTAAATAACATGTTATACTTCATATTTTTCGGTAAAAGTTGTATCATGAAAAGCAAAAGGGGATGAGTAAAAAATTAAACAAAAATCAAAATGTCTTGGATCAACCTGTAAAAAGTAATGCTTGAAATGTGTTTTTGTTACAGCATGTGATTATGAGGATTCTTCTCATTACCTGTATAAAATTGTATGTGGCTACCACATATATTCAAGGAGGTATAACGGTTTATTTAAAAAATTGTAAAAACAATGTCCACTTTTTTAATTATAACACTTAGGGTATTAGACCCAGTGCAAAGTTATTTTCAGGAAATACTACATTAGGTACAGCATACAGCAGTCAGAATGAAAAAATGTTAAATATCTTATGAAATACGTGCACTTTTACTAAATAATTTTAACAACGCATGCGCAAGCTTTATAAAAATTTCATTCGCATAATTTAATAGCCAAAGGTATTGAACAACTTATATGAAAATCATGAGTGCTGCTTCAATGGAGTAATCTGCAAATGTAATCTATAAATCTATAATTTCCTAAATATCACCTAATTCAGTTTACAAATTGAATACTGAAAATAATAATAATAATAAATTAATTAATTAATTAAGTTAAAAAATTGTTATGGGAAAAAAATGGTTCATTAAAATTTTTTATACAAAACATTTTAATTAAATAAATTCAGTACATAGATTATTTAGGAAAATATATGTTACCTGATTTCTTCTGATAATGCGAAAGATTTTTCATTAAATAAGAAGTATAGTATCAAAATATATATCATTTCTGTATATGAAGATATAAATTTTATGAAACTTTTCATTTACAACTGATGTACATGGAAAATGTACTTAAAGAAAGAAGAAAATTCTCTCTGTTTTTTACAAGTACTATTTCTGTGAACTTGTTAAAAAGAAACTTTAATTCAGCTAAAATTTGTATTCACTAAATTTAAAATGCATGCGTGCTGTTCCGAATACTTTTAGAGATGTTGCATGGTATGTCCCTAAAGTAATTCCAAACGTGCTAAAAACATAGCGAATATAATTGAACATATCAAGTGAGCCATGCGATGAATTGAAGTACCGTTTTTCAAAAATAAACTTTAGAGCACTTACAGAAATTAAATTCATTTATTCGCAAGTAATCTTGCAATACAGGTGGTAATTATTGATTATGTTCCTAGTGAACAATGTGAGGATTAATATAAAACAGTCTCATAAAAATTTAAAAGCACATTTTGTTATCTACAAATGCACAATAATATCGTATTTTTCTTCTGTCAATGATAATTTTTGTAATGAGAAAAAATGTTTTTTGAACCTTCATTAGTTTTAACAGAGGACTATTTATTATAATTTGCAATTCATTACAACACTTTTTCTGGTTAATTACATTTTTACCAATTTAAGGTGTTTATTTATTTAGTTTGAGAAATCATAAATTGCATTTTGATACTTCGTGAAGTTTTCTATCGGAAAAGAAATATTTATTTTTGCTGGCTTTTGAATTTTTTAGTTCACTGTACTATTGATAACAATCATTCATATTTTTAGTCTCTTATAAAAAGCATGTATCCAAAGTATTTATTTATAGCTCTACAGTCATTTTGTACACTCCGCTTAACCTTGGACTGTTGCTTAAAGTGGATTTCAAACCTTTACTATATTCTGTATTTGAACTATGACTTGAACTCAGTACATGTTAACCCTTTAAAGAACACTGCATAATTTCTTTTGAAAATTGCTAAACTACTTTCAGAAATCACTGTACGATACATAGCTGATCGTAAATATGTAAAAAGAAAAATTTACTATTTTTCATTTCTAAGAAATTTACGGTTTGAAACACACATTTAATCTAAAATTCAAATAATGTTCAATTTAATTTAAAAATATCTTTATAAATAAACACTACAAAATGTAAAAACATGCAGCAGTTTGAGGCCAAAATAATAGCATGCCCTTTATCCAGTAAAAAAACCCAGCACGAGGACATCCTCAAAGCAGCAAGGCGTATTCAAGTCTACTCTCCGGCTGCGTTAGATTGATCCTCGGATGGCAAAGTGTCAGGACGATTCTACTCACGAGCTAGGGGAGACAACAAATGAAGAGAGAGGGAAAATTTTCTATTACTATAGTTTCGTCTGCTATGTGTAGAATCACTGATACTACGGACCCTATTTTATAAATGGACTAGCCATTTTCACCTAGGTGCAGATGACGCCAGGGATCTTTCTTCAGCGGTTTATCAGTACTAAGAAATTTACAGTGACTCCTGCATATGGCTTCATCTGAAACAGTATTTGTAAAATTCCAGAGTAGTGTTGCTATCTAGTTTATTTGCACTTTTATGCATCAAATTATATTTAAAAAAAAAAAAAATCTTGAAAAAAAAAACTTATTAGCTTATTGTAAATCATAACATATTTATAGTAAAAAGGAATAATAATAATAATAATAATAATAATAAAACTCAAAATATTTAACGGAGCATAAGCATTATAACAAACCTATATTATATACACTTCATGTATTTCTAAAATAATTGCAAGATATAAAGAACTTTTTATATACCATGTTTTTAAATTTTCTGTTGAATCATATAAGCGCTACCAAAGGCAGCGGGAGCCCGGAACAATTGGCTAAAAGTATTAAAAAAATTCATTGTTATCGCTTTTTGAGCTATTATAAAAATTTCAAATTGGGCGGGGAAGTTAGTTAAAAATTGATTGCATGCTTTGTACTGGTAACGTTGCCGAAGGCAGCAGAGTTCCGAAGCAGCTGATTAAATTTTTTTTTTAAATGCATTTTCACCGTGTTCTGAACTATTGTGAAAGTTTCAAATGTCTAGCTAGTCGGGAAGTAAGTTAAATAAATTTTCTGTCGAATCATATAAACGCTGCCGAAGGCAGTAGGGACCTGAAACAGTTGACTAAAATTATTAAAAAGAATGTATTGTCACCGTGTTATGAGCTGTCCTAAAAGTTTCAAATGTGTAGCTAAAAAATTAGCTAAAAATCGATTGCAAGATTTGTACTGGACAAACAAACAGACAAGAATCGAAGTTAATAAAAAATCCATGGTAAAATTCGTACTTATTTAAAAAAAAAAAAAAAAAAAAAAAAACTTTGGGAAATGAAATTATGAACAAAGTAAAACAGACAAATGATATATTTTAGTAGAATTTATATCTGCATAGTTAAATACATATGAACAAAGATATAAAACTATTATATTTTCTAAGCAATACAGAAGAATAAAATTTTATTCTTTAATTAAGTATAAATAGTAAGTCCAGTAAGTAATTACAAATATAAAAAATAGGACAGGAAACAATTTTCTGCTTATTTTGTCCAAAGATATTTGTTTATTTTTAACAAATGAGTTTTTCACAGATCTTCTAGGATCTTTTCTCTTTGGGATTGTTTTCAAAATAGTGTCTTCATGAATACGTGCTTTAAATAGTCGAAATTTTTCATCGGGTACAATATTAAAGGCGTTTTTTACTGATCTTTTTTCAGAAGTTTTCTGTAAGTAGAATAAAATGGATAATTTATGAGTAATAAACATACACACAAATATATACAGACATAAATCGTGTTTTAGGGCCTGTGCCGAAACTTTTATGGGTTTTGGTACAGCAAGACAATTCAGAATTACATACGAAAGCGGGATCGCAAATGACATGAGTGTATCTAAGCAATACAGTCGGCAGCAAAATTATTGGAGCCCGCATCCACATTTTTCATATATATATATATAATTTTTTTAGTTTGATCACTAATATTTATCATCAAATTACATTTTTATAAACAGCATAAGACTAAGATCATGACTCGATAAATATTTACTTAACAAAACAGTCGCAGGTGTACATCTTTTAAATACGAATTATTGCTAGCGTTTCAATAACTTTCCTGCCGACTGTAAATGTCATAGCAAAAGTAGCGATTTGAGTGCTCATTTTGAGAATGTCTTCATTGACTATTTTTAGGGCTACAGAAAGTCTTTGGTGTATTACACTCTCGTCAACAATATCCAGGACTTTGTCACACATATCGCGTTGACTGATTTCGTCATTCCGCAAAATTTTCCACAAGCGGTAAAACATGTGAGAAGACATTTTGAAACACGCGCTGGAAATTTCTATGGTGTTGTTCTTTTCTCTGTTCATCATATAAATTTTATTTTTCTCAATTGAATAATTCTGCTGTTTTACTCCCATTTGCTATACAGGGATGCTCAAATGTCTAGACATATTTTAAACGTCAATATAAAATGAAGTAACTGATCTAAGAACTAGTCAGTCTAAGAACATGATTCGACAAGGATTTATTTAACAAAACAGCATTAACTTTTTTTATATAGGAATTTTTGCTAGTGTTCGGATACTTTTGTTACCGACTGTACATGTATATATATTTATTTATGTGTGTGTGTGTTTCTTTTTTGGCAAATCGCAATATAAAATCAAGGTAATTTATTTTGTCTGTTTTTCTGATAAAAATTTAAGTGTAAATGTTTTAATTTCGCAATTAAAATTTACCATCTGGCGAATTTTTAGACTAATCGTAATATTAATTAATCAAAAATATAATAAAATAATATATTCTTCTTAAATATTTTATAATCAGTTAAAATTTATTTTAAAATGATTGCGGTATAAAATATAGATAAATAAAAATTTACATCATTATATAAAAATTCCCATAGCATCACATATAACATAAAAGTAATCATATTTTACAATTCGAAGATGGTTATATAATTGAATAATATGAGTAATATATATATATGCGCATGAGAGCAAAAACATAAAAAACAAGAAAAAAAAATAGTGTTACCTATTTCTAAAATTTCTTTCTAAAATACTACACACATTCAAACAAATATATTACTATAAATAAGGTGAATTCAATTTTTTTAAATATTTCAATTAAACTTTCATGCAATGTGGCAAACGTTAACGAAACAGTGAGATTTCTTATGTGATTTCTTACTAAAAAAATGTAAAAAAGCAGTTATGAATGGTTTACATGCCACAAAAGAAAAAAAAAAGGCACTTAGTATGACAATTACTTACAATTCGTGGTAACTTGTCAACAATGCACAAATAGTGTAATTAACATCAAAAGTTAAGTATAATGGTTTGTGGTGCAGTCTACATTTAAATAATTTAATTACTATTAATATCAAAACTAATATTGATGACCTTTAATCTTATATGTTGGTAAATAATACATAGTTCTTACACCGAAAAATGGAAAATAAACCAAGGAATCTGAGTTGACGAATAAAATAAAATTATTTCATTTAGGAAAAAGATATTAATTAAAACCCTAATAACAGATTTGAAATTGGAATTATTAAATAGTTAATATCAAGTTAATGACAATAAAAAATATCTTTACACTTTTATTTATTAATTTAATTGTTTTTTCTTGACGTAAAAGAAATATATTTATTTAAACATGAATAATAAATTTGAAATGAAACTTTACAAAAAATTAAAATTACACGGGCTAAAAAAGTCTACTATGTGTAAAAAGGTAATGTTTGTATGCGCGTTTGTTATAAACTAAAAAACTATTGGGTCGATTTATATATATATATATATATATATATTTAATATCCAGGGAAGTTTCAAAGCTGTCCATATTTTTGTTCTGCTTAATAGAAAGCATGTTTGGGGACTAAATATTTTTGCAATACGAATTCATTCAACGTTCATTTTACTTCTCACATCGCCTGTGCCATTCCTTCACGGTATCGGCTGTATCAGTTTGAATGTTTTTCCAACGATTCCTTTTCCCCATTTATCATATTCATGACGTATCTGATGCTGGAATTCTGATTCACTTAACCCGTTAGTAGTCGCTATAGACAGCGCCACCTATTACAGATTGCGCACTTTTTATTTAACTCTCACCAATAATTTTAAGAAGTGATGTGATCGACGTTCCTTCGATTTTATTCGCGTTTTATGTATGTCAGATTCTACTTCTAAAAATTTTTGGTAGCTATTGAATAAAAAAATCTGGCAATACTGAAGGAACGGCGGCAAATCGACCAACTAGCGACTACTAACGGGTTAAAGAGGTTCGTGGGCACCTTTTTAGGCTTCGTGGGCACCTGCAAAGCCTACCAAGTTATGACGCTGCTGTAGGCTGGAGGACTCGGATTCGGTATAGTGCAAGCGGAAAAGATGCTGCTAAAGGCAACGCGCACCCCAAACCGAAATTCATGTACGGAATACTTTTCTCCTATTCACGCACAGCAAATCCTGGCAAAACTCGACATATTGCAGGCAGAAAAACTCTGCCGAAGAGAATGACAGAAATGAATAAAGAATTAGATGAAATTACGTTTAATAAATTATATTTTTTTGTGATTTTATATTTATAAGTAATCCAATTAAACATGTTTTGTCTAGGGCAAAGGATGAAATCTAATATAAAAATATGACGGGCGTGCTGGGAAAGTTCATGTCGAACGTATTTCAGTGTCCTTCCCGCATTTTCAAGATTTATTTATTTATTTATTTTGTATAGTCATTTTCCTGTTAATTAATACATTTTATTGATTATTATTATTATTTAAAAGTAAAGCCTTTGATAATACGGAGTGAACAACCCACCTCACAAAAAGTGCTGTGTTCGAAACAATATATTGACCACCGATTTATCCATTCGGAATTATTCGTGGTTCTCTCAGGAACTCCCATAAATACGAGTTCCTATTCTTTAGAAACCCTCTCACTCCTACGTGGAACATTTAGTTCATTCTGAAGTACCAATGGTATACAATCGGCCTTAAACAATATAAATTCAAAAACTCCGTAGAAACTTTATACTTTTCAACGATTCTTCGACAAAAGTAAAATTAGCATATATATAGATATCTGTAAATGTGTTAAGACTAATTATCTGCCTGAAGTGGTAAGGCCTTCGAGCAATGTTCTACGTGCAGTATCCTAGAGCATATTTACGCAAGTATGGGAGAATGAGGAAGATGCAAGCACCCACCACCAATCGTGCTAGGCTCTCAAAAGCCTGTTTGGGTCACTACTTTTGGCTTCGAGCAGTTCAAAGTCTTAGCGAGGTGACAACGCCAATCGAAGCGAGATTCACCGCACGTGATGAAGCTTTGAGGGGGTGTTTACTGGAAATCTATACTTGAAAACTCCACACTCTACTTACACTTGGAAATTACGCTACCCGTATGCACGTGATTGCTAACTTTACTGAAATGAGGAACGGTATAACACGTATGACAATATGATTTTTTAACGAGGTAAGAACTGCCCGCTGATATTTATAGACCTCCGAGGAGTACAGGAAAACATCCCGCAGAACAAACCTCAGCCTGCGGACCCAAGAGAAATAAAGAAAAGGAGTGCTGCTACCTGAATTATCGCGCTTTGAAGAGCGCAGAAGACTTCCCACAACCATAGATAGGTGCAGCTTCAAAGGGTCCACCGATCCGGTAGATACAAAGCTGTGTCTGAGTCTGAACCCAGAATGACCGGGTAGCAGTGAAGGCGGTAAAATCAAAGTCGCAGAAAAAAGCTCTTGGAGCAAAGACACTGCCTTGATTAGTTTGCTCAGAAACTGCTCAGTTGAATGCAGGAACATACACTTATGTTTATGAAAATTGCAACATCACGAAGGGATTGTCAGAAAATAATGAAATTTAATACACAAACGACTGATATTAACACAAATAAATGATTAAATTTTGATATCAACAAACAATATTAAGTGTCCGAAATCTATATTTTGTGTAGCCGACACGCGCTGTAATAAGTTCTGCCATACGATGTGTCATAGAGTAAAACAGATTTTGAATGTCTGCCTGGGCAAAGGCATTCATACTTTTTGTATGCATATCCGAAGCTCATCACTAGAAACTGTAGGACGGAGATTACGAACGAGACACAGACCAATGAATTCCCACACATATTCAATAGAATTTGCATATCCAGCGAATAAGCAGACCAAGGAAGAAGTGTTTTTTTTTTCTTTTTGCTGAAAAGAAGTCTTAAACATTCTTTTCAACATGCGGGCAGGCATTATTCTGTTGAAAGATAACTCTGGAAAATGCCTTGAAAGGAAGGGGCGACATTGGACTTCAGCATTTACATGAAGTTTCTCTTAAGATTATTCACAATTCGTAGAAGCGGAGATACAGTCCATGATACATAATCGCATTACAGAACATAACACCAGGTGTTCGACCACTATGAACTTAATAATGCACACTAGAAGGTAACTTTCACCGGCATAGCGTCTAAGATGTATACAGTAATCATGGTACCACAAATTAAAGTGGTATTCGTGAGGAAGAAATATTTGTTGCCAATCTGCGCGTAAGTACTTAAGTCTACGAGCCCATTCCAGCCACAGGCTTTGATCGCTTTGCGTGAGATTGTGTCCTGTATAAAGGAGTTCTTGCACGTTGCTCCCGGGGCAGCAATCGTCGACGAGTTGATGAAGCAGACATTGATACATCTATAGCAGTAAAAAAACGTGTTGCCAACTGTCTAAATGAAGCTGTGTGGTTCGTCAGCGTCATATGGACCAGGTGCCTATCATCATATGTTAACGTCAATTATTAGGGTCCCTATCCGAATTTCCAAGTTGTCTAATTCTTATCAGCCAAGCGCTTTCAAAATCGCAGTGCTGCTGTTAAGTATCACAGGAGCTGCGACTACATGGTAGGAAAATCCTAACTCAGAAAGACCAATGGTTCTCCTCCATTCAAACTCTGTAAATTGTTGAAATGTCACCCTCTTTTGTTGAAAAGTCATTGTTACGTCTCACCTAATGTTTAGCACTAGCAAATAACTATACATTATTTTCAACGTCCCGTTACAGCTCTCTATTTGTACGATTTTTGCATCAATTCAGAGCGCTCTGGTCAGCCCATGCATGCATGGTGACTCTGAAATGTTAATCATTTGCTCAACACACTATAATGTGCAGTCAGGAAAAGGAAAAAAAAAAAAAAAAAAAAAAAAAAAACCACTCGCTGTATTTTTTTTTAATTGACGCAGAAATACCTAATAGACACCATTCAACAGGAAATTAAGTGCGCTTGTCAAATTTGGAATTGAGGGTCATCTACATATTGAAAATAGCACCAACTTTGATTTTTTTCAATAGCAACACCCAATTTTGACTTTATAATTGAATTTCTGAGAGTATGGCAGTGCGGAAAAGTATATAGTTTGTGTGCTTTACTTTAATATTCATAGAGTTATAAGCAAAAATGTGTTAGGGGTTTATCTGTAAATCTAGAAAATTAAATTAAGATCCTACAAAATTTAGACAAAATTTTACTGCTTCATACCAAAAATTATCTAAGAAAAAAATATTTTAAAAATTCATAATGATAAAACATTATCCTTTTTAAAACATCTTAGCTATCACTGATTTCGTTTTTTTTTATTCGTAGCTACTTAAATGCTTCATTAGAGAATACATTTTAGATTGATCAGGGAGTTTTTTAACTTAAATTGTCATTCACTTTGCTTTGTAGGTGTGACATAATATACGAACTGAAATAATTTATATACATATATATATACACATAACGATGCATAAACTAAATCTTTTCCGATAAATTATTGTAAGGTATCATGAAGTTAATACCACTTTTAATCGTCATTAACACTTTTAATCGTACTTACCAGTTTTGGTCAGTTTAACTCTTTGAAACTGTAAGACTTGTTTTATAATTTCTATACAAACGTCGTTTCTTAATTAAAATATATTTATAGATGTAATTTTTAAAGACTAAAGTATCCTTAAAATAATAATCCTTTCCCCACAAAAAATAAATAAAATAAATAAAAAATAAAGCGATACGCGAACTAAACGATTAACCTTTTGACTATAACGGTAGTTAAGAAGCGTATTAACAAGTCTGCATTGCATTCCAATACCATTTTTTTTTTTTATTATTGACAATTTTTACGTTCCACCTATTTCTCTATCTTAAACAGTAAGCCCCGCCTATGTAGTTGATTTTTTCTTTCTTCTGTTAGTTTAAACGATTCAAAATTTATCACCAGTAATCTATGAGGCAAATGCTACTTGTGTATGTTTTTGTCAACGTAAAATAAGGGGTTTAATACGAAATATGCATAGTCAGTTTTTCTTTTTCTTTTCTGTATTTTTTGTTTTAGAAAAACTATGAGAGGCGGGGCTTTTTTTCTTTAGAAAACAGGAATTCGTTTGTTAACGTTAATGTCTAAAAATCAACTTTTTTTGTTTCATTTCTTCGCATTCGACGTTGGTATACAGTTTGCCCCGCAAATAAAATTTAAAAGTATTTTATTTAATTTTCTCTGTTATTTTTAAAGATTTTCTTCGTTGTCTCTGGGAAAACTCTATAAGAGATGGCTCCCTAAGCCTCTCCGAAAGAAAGATTTATTGATATCTAAAAAACTAATAACCTAAATGAACTGCAAATTTGCACACCCTTATATTTCAGTATTAGGATTCATTTTATGTAAAAATTAATATAGGTCATAATTCATATATTTTTAATATGAATTTATTAATATTTTTCATTATTAGAAGTATTTTTCAGAATCAAAAGTGATAATGGATAATGTTTGCATACCTGCCAACATCCTCAATAATATTCGGTAGTGTTGTTAGTCCCGCCAGTGTTGCCAGATTGCCCGACTTTTTTATTTAATAGTCACCAATAATTTTGAGAAGTGATGTTTGATAAACATCATAGACGATTAATCGTCCATTATGTACTACATTAAATATCAATTCTCAAATTTATTGGTGACTGTTGAATAACAAAGTCGCACAATCTGGCAACATTGAGTCCCACCCTTTTTTCATAGCAATGCATTTTTAGAGTAATATTCCCCAAATGCAATTACGATTAAATAAATAGGAAAATACTGTAAAAACATACCGGTGGGAAAATGAAAGTGGGGCTAACAATACTATGGAATATTAATTAGGATGTTGGCCGGTGTCTGTTTAGGTTTCCGCATTGCATCTCGTATATATATATATATATATATATATATATATATCGATCAAATTATTTTTTGTGAAGATATTAATAAAAGTTTGAAATATGAATTTAACATTAGCACCTCGAAACTTTGAACGCTTATAACCCTATAAAAAATAAATAAATAAAATACACAACCAATATACTTTTTCACATCCTTGCGACCCCAGGAATTCAAAAAAAAAAAAAATAAAAAAAAAATAAAAAAAAATAAGGTATTACCATTGAAAAAATCAAAGTTGGTGCGCGTTTTAATTTGTAGACGAACCTTATTCAAAATTTCACTTCATTTTCTAAAAGTACTAACTATTCCCAGTCGAATGATACCTATTACATTTTTGTGCATCGATTAGCAACGAAGTTACATCGATTGTTGCGTTTTTTTTTTTTTTTCCTTCGACTGTGCATTAGCTGAAAATTCCATTTCTGTCGAACCATTCCTTCGTAATGTTTCAATTTTCACAAACTTGAACAACTCTCCTATTTTGAACACAAATTTCCCTCACGCGCATTTCTACGGTTGGAGAGGTACTACGAATATTCCATATCGAAAATCTCCCTTACTCAACACCAGCAGACGTTCAACGTTTGCTGAGGTGTGTTGCACTATAACAAGAGAGATAGGCTCTTTTTATATCTACAGCTTGGAATGGCTAGGGACTGGTACTGACTTGTCCACTGCAGTCGCTGTTTGTCAGAAATTCCCAGGAATTTAGTGACGTCCACGCAGCTACTGTTGGCTTGTACTCCGGGGAGGCAGCTTGGAGATCGAGGACTGTAGACATTTGTACCACTCGAGTCTTTCTCACGGCCAACTGTCAAACTTAAGAGACCGATTCAGAACAATTAGTGATCACCCCCGAGTTTCGGAGAAAACCACTAAAATCCGTAAATAGCTACGCGCCACCTGCGTCCAAATTCGGCACTTTCTACTTACCAACTGTAAGAGCTAAACTTTTTGGTTAAAAGAGTTAAGTCCGCGAATAAATTTTATTAATTGGCTTATAAACTATTAGTTATAATTGATTATCTAAACAAATTACAAGAAATATAGATAACAACATCTAAAATATAGCATTAAATTTAATATTCTATGCAGTTTATTCGAAATATGATAGTTATATGAAATAGCAAAAGCAATCAGCTAGCTAAATATAGTCATAAGAAAGACAAATAACCATACATCAATTCGTGGTTCAGTAATAGAAAACCGATGAGCGTACTAAGTACGTACTTTTTGAACATGCTTCCACTGATTATTTTTGAACAAATCTATAACTTTTTCGTTTTTTTTATCATTGATTCATAATTTCATAAGGCATCAATTATGTGCATGATGTAAATAAATTACAAGCAGATATAGTTGGTTGGTTGGTAGGATTTAATGTTGCACTAGTACTTCGTCCTGCACTATCGGTAATTGGCGACGGTCTGGGATGCACCCTTAAATATGGTCTGGTGACATGCCATCACAATTTTGATTCTCCACGGAGAGGATGACTCCCCAGCTTTGTTGGCTACTAGATGTATAATTTGGATGGGAACATGGAGGACATTGTGACCACGACGGATTTTGCTTCCACCAGCCACCATTAGCGTACACGGCGGTCTTAGGCTGGCTTGAGTATCGAACCTACAATCTTTCAATTACGAGATTGGTACAAGTAGAACTCAGAATCTGTTAAGGATTGTCAATAATCCTTACACTTTTTTTTAATAATTACCTAAAATTAAATAAGACGAAAATTACTATTTCTAAATTGTAGTATTACAATTTCGTAGCATTTTGAAATCTATATGCACAAAAGTACAATTTACAGAAAAAAATGTAACATTGATTTCTATATTATATACCTGCTTTTTCGTTATATGGAGATGGTACGAAATAGCAAATTCAATCACAGAACTAAACACAGTAAGAAGACAAACAAATAACCATATATTCATTGCTGTCAGATAGCTGATGGGAGGTAAACCTGAGTGAGCCTCGACCATTTGAGTTGCTAAGGTCAATAGAGAGGTCACACCAAGGGTTATTCTAGCTGGCACAGCTTCAATATCCAACCAGAATGAAATCCACGATAGAAAGACAACGAGCGTGCTAGGAATGTACGTATTGAATATGCTTCCACTGATTCTTCGAGTAAACGTGAAATTGGCATATAAAAAGGTATAATTACCTGAAAAAAAAAAAAAAAAAAAATTAATAAGGTAATTCTATTATTAAAGTTGTTTAAAACAAGTTTCAGATATGCATGTTTGGAATTATGTTTTTTTTTTTTTTTAATCTGTTAAGTTATTTTATGAATAAAACAAACATATTACTGTCATATGTAAATTTATCTTCTTAAGTCACCATTGAGGTGTTATGTGAACTAAAAGTATATATTTTATACAATGAATTTTTAAAAGTGTCATTTTGTACGTCTATATTTTTTTCATCGTTTTAGTCAATGAAAGGCAAATCAATGAATAATAGATATCAATGAATAAATCAATATGAATATCAATAAATCAATGAATAAAAGATAAATCAATGAAAAAAATATATATATCTTATACTATTAAGTGAGCAATATTTGTATATATATATGTATATTTCACTGTTCTCGAAAACGGTAGCTTGGACAGTCACGTGATTTAAAACAAAGGTGCCCTCCGAAGGGTCATTGTGCACGTCAAAGTCAGATTTTAGAATTTTTGTTTAGTTTCTTTTAATTAATAAAAATATGAAAATAAAACTTCTCATGACGCAGATAGAGAATCTTAGGAGAGATTTGATTGGTTTATTTGATTTTCATTGATTTGAGTGAATTTTACATGGAACTACAGCTACGTTATGAAGAATTACAAAAGATTTGATTGGTTTATTTGATTTTCATTGATTTGAGTGTATTTTACGTTGAACTAGAGCTACGTTATGAAGAATTACGAAAGATTTGATTGCTTTATTTTATTTTCATTGATTTGAGTGTATTTTACGTTGAACTAGAGCTACGTTATGAGGAATTACAAGAGATTTGAATGGTTTATTTGATTTTCATTGATTTGAGTATATTTTACGTTGAACTAGACCTACGTTTTGAGGAATTACGAGAGATTAGATTGGTTTATTTGATTTTCATTGATTTGAGGTAGGGGTGTCCAGAGACTTTTTTTTTTTGGTTTTAACATGCTTGACAGTGATCGCTGCCAAAAGGAGTTTCGTGCGTTTTCAGATTCATGCACAGCAAGGTAGGTGTGTCCAGTGATGTTTTTTTGGTTTAACATGCATGATAGTGATTGCCGCGGAACCGAGTTATGTGCGTTTTCAAATTCATGCACAGCGAGGTAGGGGTGTCCACTGATTTTTTTCGTTTTAACATGCGTGATAGTGATTGCCGCGGAACCGAGTTTCGTGCACTTTCAGATTCATGCACAGCGGGGTAGGGCGATGTCCAGTGATTTTTTGTTTTGTTTTTGTTTTATTATGCGTGTTAGTGATTGCCGCGGAACCGAGTTTCGTGCGTTTTTAGATTCATACACCGCGAAGTAGGGGTGTCCAGTGATGTTTTATGGTTTTAACATGTGTGATAGTGATTGCCGCGGAACCGAGTTTCGTGTGTTCTGAGATTCATGCACAGCGGTATAGGGCTGTCCAGTGATTTTTTTTTTTTTTTGCATGTACGTGAAGCGTACATACGTGCGTTATAGTGATTGCTGCGAAAACGACTTACGTGAGTTCTCTCGTTCGACCATCCTTCGAATAGTGAGTTTTACTGTACGAGTAACAGCTTCAACTGTTTCCAGAATATTCGAAAAATTAACATTTCTATTTGACTGTTTTCGAGAATATTCGTTTTAATTATAGTTTTTTTAACTAATTCCTATTGCTGGAACGGAAATGCACTCACAGGAAAAATACACTCATGTTTGTGTAAATTGCAACACCAAGAAGGAATGGAAATATCAGAATGATATTTATTGGGCACATACATTATAGTATTAATATTATAGTGTATCACGTAGCCAATTTATTAAACTTTGAAACCACTTTTATGACTATAGATTGAGCCGCTCAGCATTTAAAAGTATGGAAATGGACTTAGGAACCTTGTATTTTGTTTACAGCTTAATAATATGATATAGGGATATTTTTCACGTCACATTACCAAAAAAAAAAGGAAAGAAAAAGGAGGAAAGTATCAAATTCAGAGCATTACATTAAGAAGTTTTGAATTGACAACAATCAAAAAAGAAAAAGAAATACATACGATTTGAATTGAGAACCTCCTCCTTTTTGAAATCAGTTAAAAAACATTTTATTTACTTACCCATTTTTTTTTTCTGACTATATCAAGGAACGCGGTAGCGTTCCGCCTCGCCAAGCTAAAAGAAACATTAAGAAAAACAAATGAAATTAACAAAGTAGGAAAGTCAATGGTGAAACGCTACAAGTGTATATTATGTCGACATAGCCTCTCGGACTTTTCGACTACCTGTATCTCAGCTCCCTGATCCACAAGACCTATGTTTTTTTGCATAGACCTTGAACATATCCTTAAGACAAAACATAAAAATTTGCATGTCGATCCAAATTAAGGGGCCTGAGTTATATAAATTTGAAAACCCGAAATTTGTTGGTTACATTCTTCTTCTTCTCCTTCTCCTTCTTTTCCTTATTAAGTTTGACAAAGATAGATCTTACAGTTCTGCAGCTAAAGAGCTGAAAATTTGCATGGACATTCCTTCTGACCTGTATTAGTGCCTTTTACAGTCAAAAAATTTTTCGGTCAATATACAGGGCAGTTACTTTAATTTTTGTAATTTTTAACACAAAAATTTCGTGAAATCTTCAAGAGATGGTGCTCGTTTTTTAATAAATTTAATTTTGACATTAAATAGAAATAAATTCTGTTACTGTCCGTTTTCGTAAACCATGTCTACCTCTCGCGGAACGATCCTACTCGGAAAAGGGGTGATGCGTTGAATGAGATGGGCACTTAGCCAAATGCGCTTTTCGTTCTACACGTGTTCGTTTTCTTTTTATGAGTCTTCAATATTTATTTTACCTTTTTACGCGAATTTAAAGTTTATTCAATTAATTTAGTATTTATTCCTCCATGGCTAGTTCAAGTAAACATAAACCATTCAGGAGTGGTACAAAGAAGATTTATATGACAATATGCGCGAAAAATAAAAGGTGTAAAATAATCATGATAAAAAAATCTAATGATTTGATTTAAATACGATTTTCTGTAAATTTCTGTAAAATAGAGATCCAAAAATATGGTATTTTTATTTTAGCAGTATAATTTAAAAGAAAAAAATATATTACTTTTACTACAGGTAAAGTCTACTGTAAACGTTGTTCTTTACTACTATAATCAGTGCATGAAACAAGTGTTCAGGTATGACAGATATAGTACGAATTTAGAGATCAAGTAAGCAAATAAAAATAATTTTAACTGAAAAAAAAAAAAAAGAAGAAGAAGAAAGAAAACAGGCATTTACTTTTAAGTTTACGGATTTTATTTTGCATCGAAGAATAAAACTGATCTTCTACACTTATTTAAAAATTACAAGGGGGAAAAATCAGCATTTTGCCTTTATACGAATATAACGAAGAAGTATCGCCTCAAAATTCAATAATGTCCTGAAAAGAAAAAAAAAGAAAAAAGAAACCGCAACTTATCTCTCACTCGTAAAATGTAAACATTCTCTCATCTTCTACGCTTCTACCCTATTTTAACAAAATCAATGCAGACCTCAAGCATGCGCATAGGTGAGCAGGGTCACAGCTAACGAAAACAAACAATATTTATTTATTTATTTATTTATTTACTTCTTTTTTTTTTTTTTTGTTTTTTTACAACAATTGATTGAAATAAATTACTTAAAGGCAATTTTTCTTAAAATTAAAAAAACTTTTACAAGAAACTTGTTTATTAGTAAGAACAATAATTGACGAAAAATTGGATTTCGAAATAAATAAATGTTTAAAGGACGCGCTAAATAGGCTTTAAACAAAAGTAATGTGGGGATTAAATAAAAGAGTGATTCGTTAACGTTATAAAATTATGGATGATGGAAGAAAACATATAATTAAATTTCGATTATACATTATGTAAGAGAAATATTATCATGGAAAATTTAAATTTGTCATTTTTTTTTTTTTTGTTGTTGTTGTTTGTTTCTGTGGGTTTTGAAATCTCCTGAATTAATTTTTCATTTTTTATAATGAAGGAGGTATGCATGTATGTGTATCAGTAAATACGATAGCGTCTAAACGCTGCATTTGATAGGTATGCTAGAGATTGCATTCGAATATGTTATATATATAATAGATCACTATAGCATGAAATAGCTAAGTGAGTACGATAGCGTCTAAATGCTGCATTTGATTGAATTCAAATTTAGTATGTATATTTTAGGTCACCATAACATGAAATACATGTAGTTGAATGAATATAAGATTAATGTGTATATGTAACTGAGTGAGTGAACGCAATAGCGTTTAAATGCTGCATTCAATTAAACTCAGATTTAATATGTATATTACAGGTCATTATGAGGCGAAATATGTGGAGATTAATAATGGGGATTAATGTGGATAAGCATGTAAGTGAGTATATACGTCAGCGTACAAATACTGAATTTCTATTGCGCTTAAATTTGGTAGTCTTGTTTAAAGTCATCGTTGCATGAATTATTTATAGAAATTTATAAGTTTGGAACTTATGGTGGTATATCAAGCGATACACATTATAATTCCTTTGTATTACTATGAATGCATAATATTTGAAATTCGTTTTTTAATGCTAAAATGTTTAATACAGAAAAAGTGCTATAAAATGTTACAATAATTCGCTAAAGTATAAACATTAGGAAAAATTATGTGTGTAATAGCCTCTTTTACAGAGAAACACGAATGAGTTTTCACGTATCATGTCCTATAGGAGCTAAAAACTAAAGTGCTTTTAATTACTTAAAAGAGAATTAAACTGTTTTTTTTTGCCATTACTGAAGACTGTATGCTTACTAATCCTAGTGCTTTTACAGGGACACACAATAAGTTCGAATTAATTGCATTCCATTGTATTCACACACGAATGGTAGAGATACTCACATTTTCTTTTCCCTTTTAGGTACTTTTATATCAGACGATTTTCATTTGGCACTCTTTCACAGCCCATGCGATAAACTTCCAAATTAAATTAGAAAAATTTAGCTATATTTAAGGCGGTTGCTAAGGGGAGAGTAGTTGGGGTTTCAACCCCCCCCCCCCCCCGAAATTTTGCAGATTTGTCGAAAATGTTTTGATTACATTTCATTTTAAACACTTAATATTATGTACTAAAAATTGAACCCTCTCTGAAATTTTTATTTAGCTACGACCATGCTACATTAAAGGCAAAAAATTTTAAATTATTTATGAATTACACACAAGCGAAATGAATCTGAAATGCTTTGTTCCTCAGATTGAACTATCGTTGGGTCTCGTTGTGAGCCTAAATTGCTTGCGTAATGAACAAAATGGCATGTCAGTTATCTAATGAAAAGGTTCTCACATTCGGTTATTCACAAAATTTTTCTCGCAATTCAACCTTTTTAAAAATCAGTAACTATCAAATGTTCAGAAAGTCGAGTAAAGTCAATGCAGACTTTTAATTATGAAATTACAAGAACTGAAAATGAAAAAGGTTGTTTAAGAGTAGAGTTGAAAAGAATATGTGCAATACAAATTCATTCGATTGTGAATATGAAACACACGCATTATATAAATATTTACGTATTTATACAGGTCTGTTAAACCCAGTATCAACTTCAGTTTTACCAACCAGAAAACGCATCTTAAATAACAGATGACAGCATAAAAATCACTGCACAAATTATACCATAGTAGCCAAATTATACAGCAGTAGGCTGCAATTCAATGGTAGAGACTTAGTCAAGCAGAAATTGCTATTCCGTAAACTCTTAGCGAGAAACTCACCTCAGTGGTCGGAACGGGACCCCTTTTACAGCTTGCCATTAATCCAGAATTTTACAGTAAATTCCATAATAATCGAGTTGGAGCTTAGACAATCGGTGTATCGATAATAAAGATTTTTTCGCCAAAGTCGTCGAAAAGTCGTCAAGTAGCCATAAAGTCTCCAAATTTGTCGCCAAGTCCATTACGTTTCCTGATAAAGCGGGTTTTTAAAGGAGAACGAGCTTTTTTAACGTGGAAACGAGCTAGAAATGCGGAAAATTGACATTTTACAATCTGACTAAGCCTTATAGAAAGAAATCACATAAAAATAACTAGTATTATTTACAAATTCGTAACAATATATTTACAGCTATGCACAACACACACGAATTGTATGGATATATTACACAAATATGCCTATTATGTATACGTTTATATTTATAAAAGCACATATATAACCTGTAAAAAAAAGTGATATCTCATAAAATCAATACTATTGTAAAAGTCACCCCACCCAGCAAAAACTCTTACCTTTCTTACTCAACCAAAAAAAGGATTGATATCAAAATTATCCGCCGCTATTGATTCTCGGGAATTCAATGCTTTTCTTAATAAAGATCTGCCAATAATTCTGCATGTATCTTTCTAATAAATTCTAATATCTTTCAACATTCTTTGTTATCTGTGTTAATTTTTGGCTGCATTATAAAGTTATAATTGAAAGTATTTTTACGGCGGGGTGCGCAAATAATGTTTTACTTTTTACTAATTTTTTATTAATTAAAACTTCTACATGGGGGATGCATCCCGCATCCCGCCGTAAATACTTTAAATTACAATTTTATAATGCAGCCAAAAAACTAATACAGATAACAAAGAATGTTGAAAGAGATTAGAATTTATTATAAATATACATGCAGAATTATTGGCAGATCTTCATTAAGCAAGGCTTTGAGTTCCCGGGAATTAATAGCGGCGAAGAATTTTGATATCAATCCCTTTTTTTTTTTTTTTTGGCTGCTTAAGAAAGATAAGTGTTTTGGCTGCGCGGGGTGACATTTACAATAGTATTGTTTTTTATGAGATACATTTATCTGATTACAATGTAAAAGCTGCGCAGTTTTTGTAGATTATCCACTAAAAATAATCTTAAGATCATTATTAACTGAATAAATAACTAAATAAAATATCTAGAATAACTGTAGTTTGTTTCGCTCATTTCTTAAGTGTACATTTTAAAGAAAATATTTTATTATAATCTGTGGATTTCTTTTCATAGTTTAATCTGAAGAAAATTTTCAGAATATAACCATAAGATTTTCTTCAAAATATAGGCCTAAGAAATAGGCCAAATAAATTAAAATTATTCTGAAGATATTTTTTTTAAAGATAATTAAAAAAAAAATAGTTTAATTCGGTTATTAGTCGAATACACGAGATTTTCATTCTCCAAGGAAAAGTATAATACATATTAAGTACCGTTATTTCCATATAAAGTGCATGCTAAAATTAACAGAGATGACGCATGCTACTCAACATTATAAATAAATATATTTTCAAGTTAAAAAATTTATTATTTCGCAAATATAATCAAAATTATGAAAATACATAATAGATTTAATAATTTACTATAATATTTTTATCCTACCTGATGTCCAAGTTTCAGTATTTTTATACAGTTTGGTCTTTCCTAATATATATTTTAAAGGTTGTATGTCATTTGTAAAAATAACGCTTTCTTGATTCATTGTAGCAAGCTCTTCAGCCCAATGGAGAGATAGTTTTAAATCATTATTTGCCACTATAAAATAAAACATGTACTATAATTTTGAGATTATATAGAATAATATATGCTAATTTAAAATAAAATCTATAAATGTACTGTAAGAAATGCGCTAGAATTGAATGGCTAAGTAAAAGTTTTCGAATAAATGTTAAATGTTTTGAGTTTTTATCTTCTGTGAGTTCAACAGATCTAAACATGAAAACATAAAATAGAATAAATTTTTAGTATAATCAGTTATATATCTTTTTATTAGTAATACTAAAATTATTTTTACTGGGTGACTCAAAAAGATCTACAATTTTTGCAGAGTTGCCAACATTCTGATTTATTCCGGAGCATTTTCAGCCCTGCCTTTATTTCACACCACTTTTATTTTAAGATTAGATTTTCCTTATTTTATCACAGTTATATATTTGAGCATATAAGTCTAAAAATAAAATGGTGTGAAATAAAGGCGGGACCGAATATGATCCGGAATAAATTAAAATGTTGGCAACTATGAATTTGAAAGACCAATAAAACTAAAAGTATTACAGATAGAAATTTCATAGGAATCAAGTCTCCCGTTTTTCAAGGAAAACTTAATACCGGAATATTTTTATACTTGTTTTCGGTTTATTTAATCAAAGAAAATATATGCAATAGATTAATTTTTAAAAATACTGATGATAAATTTAATTTAAAAATTAGAAAGGTTGGCAGCTATGTCTTTTTTTTTTTTTTTTTTTTTTTTTTTTTAGCATATATGTATATATAATGACATTCAAATGGTTTTGTAACCAAATGGGTTACGCGTTGAATTACTCTGTGCTAATACATGTAGATTTGCCGATTATGCTAATTTATCTGTAATAGCGTTAGGCTCCGCCTTTTTTTCCACTTAAATTTGTAGGTTAATATTCAGCAATATATACTCAGGATTAAATAAAAAGACTATTACTCCACAAATATACTGGTGTAATAAAAGGGGGCCTAACACTATTACAGACAAATTAGAATAATTGGCAGATCTATATATGGCAATGACACAACTACCAATATCATTACGCTCAACAAACCCCATGCTAACTGAATAAAACATCTAAAGTTTTAATCGGCTGTATCGTTGTACTATTGCATTTTCATATGCGTGCCCGCAGTGGGATGCTTACCAACTATCAATTTAAAAACACAGGTATTACAAGGTAGACCTAAAAATATAACCTCACCACTCACCACTCACGTTGGAAAAAAAAAAAAAAAATAAATAAATAAATTAATAAGGGGTGATTTAAATGGATTAAACAAATTGCCAAATTATTTTCTCTCGTGACATTTATGAACACGAATTCCATTAATAGAGACAATGAGAATTGTATTTTTCAATAATTAAAACTTAAATTAAGTAAAACACCAATGAAGCGATTATTGAAGCATTTTGAAATTCGTCCTTAAAAATTTGACATATTTTGTAAAATAGACATATAATAAAGCAAAATGTTGATTGATTTGTGATGATTTATTTCGGAAGTCAGCTTAGAAAAATAAGCGAATTCTTTCTGTTACAGGCAAATATTAGAAAAATTTGTGAATAAGTGGCGAGTACGCTAAAAAAGTGAAATCATCTTTGGGGAGTTACTTAAAATTTAAATTTTCATTTATTTAACAAACTGTTGTCATAGCTGTTGTATATTTTTGAATAATTGTATTTCTGTATGCAATCATTATTGTTTTATTTGCTTATAAAATGTGATTGCTCTTTTCGGGTCAACTGTAAAATGCCTACACTAATAATATAATTTATCTTTAAATATGTACATATTTATTAAATATTTTAAAAAGTGAGATTTTTTTTTTTTTTTTTTTAAGTCTGAATTTTGTTAACCAGTAAAATAACAATCTTAAAATCAATTCATATGTGACTAAGCTGAATATTTTTAATAATAAAGAAAACAAATTTTTCTTAAGCGATGTAAATATGATGTAACTTTATTTTTATTATCTCTGTATGCAGCCGAATGGAATTGTTATAATCGATATATTTTCTAAAACGCAATTATTTATTTATTTTAATAACCATATTTATTCTATTGAAAAACATTATTTTTTATTTCGCTATTTGAAAAGCTATATATATTATTTTTCAGAAGCTAAGCAACAGCAGTTTTTTCCTCTTTCATTCTTCTTTTGAGCATGATATTTATGCAAAAGACAGAAATAAAATAAAAATGTATGACGTGTATGTTATAGAATCTATAATAATAAAATCAGACTTCTGTCTGTAAATTTGTCAGAATCAAAAAATTTTGCGATACTTTCACGTTTTACACACCATGAAAGCCAAAAACGACTTCAGAAAATTTTCTCTGGGTGTGTGTGTCATCGTGTCTGTATGTCTGTAACGCTATTTTTGTCCGGGTATCACGTGAGAACGGCTGGATGGACTTAAATGGCGCTTGGCAAGAATTTAGATCTTTACCCAACTTAAAATTATATCCATCAACATTTTCGAAACTCGCCTCTGTTCCTCCCTAGTGGAATAAAAATAAAAAACACGTTTATAAGCATAACTTGGCTCCAAATTGCTTCACAGTAAAGGAATTGCACATGGAACACTAGACATAAATACAAATAAAACATTATCTGCGATTTACAAATTTTCGATTTTTAAGGGGAGGGAAGGGTGAAAACGATTTTTGGTGTGAAATTTCGCTAATTCTAGATTTTTGAGTAAACTCTACCAAATATGGAACAAAAATGTTGAAAAAAGCTATGCGACTTCCAAAAACACATTTTTTTTTTTTTTTTTTCCCTTTTGGGGGGGGGGGGGGGTACGAGGGGACAAAATCTGGACACCCCTTTTAGCATTGAATTTGTCGTGAGAAATCTATGAGAGCTGCGGCCACGAATTTTAGTGCTTGGATTGTTCATATGTATCCGACACCTAAAGTAACGGAATTTATCGAAATTACCCCGTTCCCTCCCTTTTGAGGACAGAAGATAAAAACACCTTTGTAAGCATAACTCGGCTCCAAATTACTTCACAGTGATGAAAGACTACACATGAGCACAAATAAAACAATATCCGTGATTTAGGAAATTTTGATTTTTAAGCGGAGGGAGGGGAGAAATCGACTTTTGGCGTGAAATTTCGCAAATTCCGGATTTTTGAGTGAAATTTTACCAAAAATGGAACAAAGATGTTAAAAACAGCCACGCGTCTTCTTTAGGACATTTTCAAAACACGTTTTTAATTTTTTGCGATCTACCTTTTTTTTTTTTTTTTTTGGGGGGGGGGGGGGGATATGTCTTACGAAGGGCAAATTCAACCCCTTTTAGCGCTACATTTGTCCTGAGAAATTTATGAGAGCTGCGGTCACTAAATTTGGTGCTTGGATTGTTTACATGTATCCGAAACCTAAAGTAACGTGATTTATTGAAAATCCCCCCTTTTCCCTCTGGGGGGCAGGAAGCCCAAAAACCTTTGTAAGTATAATTCCGCCCCAAATTACTTCAAGGTGAAAAAAATTGCACACGATGAAACTAGACTTGAGTACAAATGAAACATTACGTACGATTTTGGAATTCATGATTCTTACAGGAAGGAGGGGAAAATCCTTTTTCGGGGGAAATTTCAGAAATTTTGGATTTTTGATTAGAGCTCTACTAAAAATGGTAGAAAGGTTTTTAAAACAGTCATGTGTCTTCTTAAGTACATTTCCAAAAACACATTTTCGTTATTTTTTTTTTTTTTTAGGTGGGGGAGGAGGTTACGAAGGAGCAACTTCGAGACCACCCCCCACTTTTAGCGTTAAATTTGTCTCTGGAAATCTATGGGATCTGCGAGATTTCGCAAAACTTCAAACTTACCCGCTGAGGAAGGGAGAGTAAGAAGCGGGTATGTTTCTACCGAAGGCAGTGGGGACCCGGACTTCCCACGTTGCGAGCGGGGAAAACCTTTACCAAACACAACTAGAACTTTAACTTAGGTTATTATTACTGATATTGGGATTTTGACAACATTTTTAAATAGTGCCCAGCGAAGCGGGCAAAACCTGCTAGTAATTAATATGGTTAATAATTAATACGTTTGTTATCTAATAATTAATCATTTTTTTTTAATGACTTTAACCTAGAAAGCAATTTTATGCATTTTTATAAAATAAATTTTTAAATTATTTTAGGCCGGAAAACTTTTTAAGTAGTAGTGTAAAGGGTACATTACATCAGGTCAAGGTGTACATACTACTTTCAAAAATTGAACCGAAACACCTTTTCCACTTATTGCATTTTACGTTTTTCTCTCTCTCTCTCATTTTTCTTTGTTTCTTTCTTTTTTTTTTTAATGTGAATAACAATTAAAAAATTATACAAACGTACATGAAACTCGGATGAAGTGTTAGTTATAAAATTATTCATTAATATTTTTATTATTTTGGTGATGCTCTTAAATTACAATTTAATAATAATACTTTTTAAAAAGTACGTTAGTAAAGAAAAATGAAAGGGAAAAATGAAATTGTTTGGTTTTAATTTAATATTTTAGAGTTTGTGTATCTTTTAGTGTACCTATTATTTATTCTCAGTACCATTTATCATTTAATTTTCTTTTTTAAAATTATCCATTTTTTTTTCTATCATTAAACACGAATTTTTAAGGGGAAAATAAAGTATTATTTTCCTTATGTGGATTAAGACGCGGAGAATAAATAAAATTTGAAGTAAAAAATTCTTTAAATTCTTTAGATATGCATTGAAAATTATCAATAAATTATTAAAAACAAAAATGAATTGATATCGGTGTTATCCATACCATGAAATTCTTTTTTAAATAATTTATTCTGAAGGAAAATAATATAAACTTACTAGATGCAATCTTTAGAAAACATTTCTGTGTATCCAGAGGATACAGTCTAAAATTCATCTGGCAACCAACAATAAAGTTATACCTTAAAATATAAAAATATATACAATTAGGAAAAAGTTTTCTTTGTATAGTTTTGCTATTACTGTAACGTTTAATTAGACTACTATCAAAGTTGGATAAAATTCAGGAAAAATGAATACTTTTTAAAGTAAAAGAAATCTTAACAAGTAAGTAAATGTTAGTCGACAAATCATTTCACAAATGAGCCTCAGAAAATCCCATATATTTCTGGAAGAGACTTTATTTTTTCTTTTTTGACATTTAATAAAAAAAAAAAAGAAAAGAAAAGGAATGTTTTACTTTTAAAACAAAATGATAGGCCTGGCAGCTAGTTTTTTAAATGGGAGAGATGTGTTTGCAGAAAGTCACAAAAATTTCTTTATTTAGGATATTGTGCGTAACCAGGATAAAGGTAAAAATCTTAGGTGTCAGTTTTTTAGTTTTTTAATCGTCTTACATCAAGGCAAAATTTCGATGTTGCTTTACTCCGTACAATTTTTACAATGTACTAAATTAAAGTTATTATAGCATGAGATTAAAAATAAAACTATGCATTTAAAGATAAACCTTATAAAATTTAAAACATGGAAAAAATTAGCATTTCTGCAATTTAAAATAAAAAAATATATATAGTATATAGGGTAAAAAAAAAAAAAAAAAAAAAAAAAAAGCTAAAAAAATGTTAAGCGAGTTGTAAAATTGAGTGTGAGTTATTGAGTAATTTTTAATGGAAGCAATCTGGGTCACTGCTACGGGTGTTGCAGAGACTTAATATCATAGTTTTAGTTTTATACGAAGGAATAGAATCCTCCACTTCAGGAGTCCCTCAGAATAATGAATTGCTTACGAAACAAGGAGGATGTTGTAGCCACGACGGATTTTACGTACAACAGCCACCTTTAATATATAGAACTTTTTTTTCTGAATTCATTTAGAACCCACAACTCTCCGAATACGGTTCGCCAATTAGATTACTGCAGCCTACTCAAAATAGGGAAGACTGGGAGACTAATTGAACATGTTTTAATTTTCTATAATAATGATAATAATAAAATAAATTTTCTAAATTTTTTTTTAATTATACAACATTTAAAAATATTTTTCCGTTAAAGAAAACGAGATGTTAACTATTAAAATTTATTAAGTTTAATAATTAAAAAGATAAACATCTATTTTGTAATAAAAAAAATTGTACCATTAGATCCCCAGGTTTGATCTAATATGAGGCTAATCCATGATGTCTTTTTGCACATATTATTTATATATTTTTTATTAAATTAGTGGTCATTTTTTGATGTCGTTATACAAAATACAACATAAAACTATTCTATTTTGTAAGATACACCCATTATTTTCTAATATGGTTTCTTTTCTTTTGATGAGGCATGCAGCGATATACGCCTGTCGCTCTCTTCTGCAACTATTTTTATATGAATTTCAGATTGGTTTCTTCATCCTAATTAAGATGTGTTTTTTTTTTCTTTCTTTCTATATATATATATATATTTAAAAAATATTTTTAATTTTATTTTACTCAAGCGTATTAATTAAAATTCATCATTTTCTATGCTTTCTACTAAATGTGAAACTTTTTCTTGCTAGAGCTTTTGGATATGGTCAATTCTTTTTCACATGCAATTATTTTTAACACTAATGCAAAAACCTCGGTCACTTCTGATTTAAGTTACATCACAAAGGTGTTAGCGATGATACAGAATACACATTTACTTCAAATACAGGCATAAGTAATTAATCTTAATCATCAAATGTATTACGATTTAATAGTTAAATTTCTACAGGAGAAAAAAAAAAAAAAAACATAAATTTATTGTCATATTTCAAACTGGGCATTTCAAATTACACTGAGCAAAAGAAAGGAGAAAAAACGTTCAAAAATGAGTAAACTTTAGAAACATCATGTACTTATTACTGAGTATATTAAAACGCTCAGAAATTAGCGTTTTAATATCGTAAATCCCAATATTCTAAATATAGACTATCAGGGATGTATTCTACCGTAAACTAGTATGAAACAGCTACGAAATATAGTTCTGTAGATTTCATGGAATAAATTATATGTTTGAACTCTTTCTGTTTAAATTTGTAGAAATTCTATTAAAGAACATCTTTTACTTCAGCATATTATGAAGTGATCCAATATTCAGTAACAAAGATTTCAGAAAATTATGAAGTGATTAGATATTATTTTGAAAACATGCGATATTTCATAAACGAGAAAAGTAAGTTATCCTTTTTGAAAAAAAAAAAAAAAAAAAAAATACTCATTTCGAAATGAGTATTTCCATTTATTCAATTTTAAATATTTATTTTTTAACAGTGTAATCCTTTATTATAATGGGATATATCCCATTGCGTCCCCACTGGAATGTCCTAGTAATTGTCTTATCATTTTGAATTGTATTTAGGCTTAATGGAAATTAGTTATTTATAACTGACTCAAAACATATATTATAGAGTATTGAATAAAAGCTTTATAATCATTTGCAGCATTGTGAAAAATATACTTAAGAGTAAATTTAATAAAATCTTTTTGTAAAAAAATAGAACCGACTCCAAAAAGGAACTACTATTCAAACAACTAAAAATGAAAGAAAATTGGCAGAAAAATGGAACAGTAAATTGCATCTAAAAGTATAAAATAATTTCCTTCGTAAAACAACTTATAACACTACAATTAATCATAACCTTTGAAGACGGCGCAAAATTAAATAAAATTAAATTAGTTTTTAAAGGTTTGTTTTTAGATCGGTAGCAACAAATGCTGTTGTCTCGAATGATCCATTTTTATGTTTCCTTTATTATTTTATCACTGTATACAATTGGTCCATTAGTAGCATCTATATAGAACAGTGAACATTCCTCACAATGAGGTATTTATGTTTCTACGAATTTACAGTTTCCTTTGCAAATTTGGCATAACTTTGATAACTATCATCCTTGATGGCTTTTTGATTTGGCGATCAAAACGTAAGGCAATATTATACACGCAAGATGTATATTTTCATAATATATATTGTATGATGTGTTGTTTCATATTCTCGACTACTCTCTTAATATACTTTATCAAAATAATCATGATATCCCAACGAAATTAAATATGCTTGTCAGATAGTTTTGCGATTTTTCTTTCACCAAGGGCGTCAGAAACCAGAATCTTCACCAACTTTTGCTGCTTACGAAATCTTATTAGTTTTCTTGAATCAAAATAGTTTTCGGCTGCATTTTGCAGGTAACAACGTGAGATGTGTATTTTGAATAGGATTTAATTTTTGTATTGAATAAAGGTATCAATTTTTATTTAATTTTGCTCCGACTTCAAAAGTTATGATTAATTGTAGTGTTATAGGTTGTTTGGCGAAGGAAAATATTTTATACTTTTAGGCGCAATTTACAGTTCCATTTTCTGCCAATTTTCTTTCATTTTTAGTTGTTTGAATAGCAGTTTCTTTTCGGAGTCGGTTCTATTTTTTTACAAAAAGATTTCATTTTTTTCTTTTTAGTGAAAACTTATTAATATAGCAGAGCATCAGAAGACGTTCGACGGAAGTTTCACAAATCGCAACTTCCAAAAAAAGTGACATTACTCAAAAAATGCTGTATGTCACTGAAAATACATGAAATGCACCCAATGTGAACAAAGAAGTTACATTTCCATCTAGAAAGTTATCCACTCGATAAACAGTTGTGCCAGTTTTATTCTAATCAAATTATTTTTAAGTTGATTTTTCTCAAATGATGCATTTTTAAGTTGAGTCACTTTTCTTGCCTTTATCGGATACACGTTAAATTAAAAAGTCTTTAGAAATGTAAAGAGCGGATACGCAGTATTCGTAACCGAAAATTCTGTTAGGCATATATATTGAACTTTACAGTGAATACGTGTCACCCGCTACGCTCTAAATTGCGCATCGTAAAGTTCAAACAAAGAGCAAAATATGCATTGCAGCTGACGGACAGAAGTTTCAACATCGATACTTGCATACTACTTCTATCAGTGTAGCTGCATGCGTTCAGCAGTTAGAGTGAGAACAGACTTTTGTGAGTATCCTGTAATTTGTTTAAATCTGAATGAAATCATAATGAAACCTGTTTCAGGCCATGATCATTACAACAACAAAAAAAGTATTAAAATTAAATCATCTCTTACGAAGTTATAAGCTAACAAATTTCAACAACAACAACTAGAAACATGGTTTGCATTGAGAACCTCTTCCTTTATGAAGTCGGTTTAAAACGTCTATGCGTTAATCGATGTGACCGCTTACAATAACCATACTTTGAATTTTACATAGCATAAATGTCACCCGCTACGCTACAACATATGCAATGTCGTTCAAGTGTGCACAAAATAGAAAATTGTGAACAAACAAATGCACGTTTTAAGCGTTCTGTTTTTATCATTGCTGTCTAAACTATCTTTGCGTACTACATCGATGATGCTCTGCAATTTTATAATTCACTTTTTTAACCTGTCTTGAAACGTTTCCGAGATAGGATAGCTAAATCCACTCTTTTCCACAAGATGGCGCTTTAGGCAGTTGAATCGCGCAGCACATGTCCACTTTACTATACCTACACACCACTTTTATGACTATAGCTGCAGCTATACAGCAGTTAAAAGAGTCAGGACTGACTTTTTTGGGCACCCTGTATTTTCTTTTGATCGTAAAGATCTTACAATGCGACCTATTTTAGACCAAGACCTTTACAATAAAACAAAATGTATCAAAATCGAAGCATCCGTTCAGAAGTTATGAACTAACAAACATAAAAATAAGAAACATACGGTTTGAATAAGGAAAGGTCATGTTTACAAACAAACGCTCCGTCAACCAATCTTTGCCACTCTCGAGTGGCAAAAGGTCAATCTTTATTGGTAGAAATTCCAATATTTTGCCACTTTACCCATAATTTGACTGCTAGTGACGTCACGTGTCTTTTCCTTATTGAGAACCTTCCTTCTTTTTTGAAGTCGGTTAAAAAAAGAAAATGAATAGTCTTGCCTACTGTTTTCAACAAGCTAATATGAAAAAAAAATGTTTCAATACGAGTGCTTTTGTGTTGCTGTTACTGTTATTTATTGACAAAATTCTAAAGATTGTTACTTATATATTTTATTACGTATTTATTTTTTCTTTCTAGCTGCTAGTCTTCTCTATTGCGAGTTAGTGTTAGTGTTAAGGTCAATTGACTATTCCAGAGCACTAGGTCTGGATAATAAGTTTAATTTGTATATATATAAATATATATGTATACATAATGATATATCCGGTCCCAGTGATCAGAAGAACAGTTTTTTGGTCATAATCATAATACCCAAAATGACATTCAATGTTTAAACTTCATCATTTCTTAGCTAAATAATTAATTTTTCTTTAGTCTTATGCAATTTAAAGCATTCTAAACTGTAAATATGCAAGAATATGCGTTTCAAAATATTTTTACATTGCATGTATTCTCCAAAATACAGCCTTCCTAATTTTGGAAGAAAAAAAAAAAAAAAAAAAAGACGAAGAAGGAGAAAAAAACAAAGTGTAATTAAATGCGTAGGATATTTCAGTTGTTAATTGTATTGATGTATGTATTGATGTATGTAACACTCTTAGTTTAAAGTTTATGTGATATAAATATAAAACTGCTTTTGTTAGATGGGCAAATCATCTGTTACCTTTGTGTTTTGTATAATAAAAGTAGAAGGAGGATAGAGAAGAACAGGGTGCTTTGTTGGCTTGAAAAAATTAAATACTTATTTTGATATTATTTGTTTTCAACCTATAGGAAATAATAATTGCAATTACTTTTTGTCTGTATGACTAGCAACAAAATAGTTAGATACACTGTATTAACATATTTATAAAAATTAATTATGTTTAATTTGACTTACTCTTGACAATTTCCAGATTTTAATAAAACAACATTTATTTTCTTAAACGAGCAGGTGGAAAGACCTAAGCACTTTCATTTATGTTATAAATTGTGAGTTACAAGAATGTAATCTTCATATTATGTTTTACATTGCAATTTTAAAATAAACTAAATGTATTGTAAAGGTATGAATAAAAAATAATCATCATTAAAAGATTAATTTTATTCTTCTAGAATGAGAGAAACAAACAACAACAACAACAAGAAAAAAAAACCCTTGTGTTTCAAACATTTTTACATAGTCAATATTCGATTGATAATATGACATTACATTATTTTCCAAAAATCATTAAGCATTTTCATGATTGTTAGTGTAATACTACAAATTTATTATTTAAGACATTGGTTTCCCATGTTAAAATATTTCAACTTTCAAGATTACACTACTCGTAATATATTACGTTCTGTTATAGTCGTAAACTGTAAAAATATTTGTTAACTTTACTATTATAAACAGGATACGTTCCTATTTCTTTTACGTTTGGAGAAGGTGTCTGTGAATAAAAACTTTTTATTCATTAAAGGTTCCTAATTTCAGAAATTTAGTATCATTTTGATATATTTGATGGTTACTGATATATTCAAGAAACTTTACTGGTAAATATTGGGCACGTTCCAAATCAGAATTTCCTAAGAACGTTCCAGATTTTTTTTCTGTAGTTTATTCACGTTCTATATTTTAAAATTTTCGCAGCTTGCAGAAATATTCAGTAACAAAAAAAAAAAAAAAAGTTAAGCAACATTGTTTAAATAACGTATTTATTCATTGTTATAAAGTAATATATCAAATAATATAATGTAATAATATATCAAATAATATATTTATTTATTGTTTAAATAATATTGATAATATAATTTTCTTGTAAATGTTATTTTGTATAATTTTTCTAAAGTAAGAGGATTCAGAATTTCAAAACTTTTTCAGAATTAAATTAGAAACATACCTGGTTGATCGAAGAAAACTGCCATCTTGGAGAAGTCTTATAACTCTATTTGGCTGTGCAAGATGAAATACTATTCCGTTCTTCGTATTATCAAAAACTAAATCTGGAACCCACATATGTTCCGCAAGAGAACTCGGAAAATTTAAATATGTATCAATACTGGTTTGAAAGCCACTGACATTCAAACGATAGTCTTTCCAAAATTCTCCTAGATAACTTTGTAAGCTATATTCCTGCATAATACAAGAAAAAATATAAAGCATATTCTTTTTAAAAGGATTTTCAAATATATTGACTATAAATATTAAAAATCAATGTTTGATTTTTTTTCTTACATACAAGATACTCGGTAACGATTGGTTTAAATTTTAAAAAGCATTAAATAGGAACAAAATGATGAAATTTTATGAAAGGAATTGAAAATTTACTTAAAAAATAAAGGTGCCAGAGTAGTGGACACTATTATTACAGAAGTAAAAACATTAAAATATAAAGACTAATAAAAGAGTTCTATAGCGATGTGAAAACGAGTGAGTTTTTCATTCCACTGTATGGAATATACAGTTCTCGAACAAAATCAATGCCATCTATAGTGTTTTCAAACGTTAAGTCCGCTGAATATCGACTCAGGAAGACTTTTGCTACGTGGTGTCTTTAAGACATTGTGTCAGTATTTTAAAAGACGAGAAATGTATTTTAAAAGACGAGACGAAGAAGCCTCTAATCCAAATAATATCTATTTTTAGGCTTTTGTAAAAGTAGCTTAAAGTTACTTCTTGGTTTATTTGCGTCAACAATATGGAAGGTCGTATTTTCTTCCCCTTCATTTGGACGATGAATATACTTGATTTTCCTTACCCCAAAACCTGTCTAAACTGCTTATAAAGTACATGGTGTCCTACAATGAACACGTCGAAACCTTTTACCTGCCGGGAATTCTTGGCTGTGACATCGTTTTTCGACAACCACGAAAAAGTGCTACATCAAAGTCATCCTATAATGTTACGCAGTGTAAAGCTAGCGAAAACAAAGTTACGATAATGACATACACACCTCTTCGTCAGCCATTTTTTATAATAATAATAATAATAATAATAACAATAATAATAACAATAAAACTGATGAATTAAAAAATAAAGAATATGTACATACGTTGAATTTTCAAAACTATTAAATTTTTGTGTGAACACTATACATTTAATCATTAGTCTTAAAGATGTTTCATTAATAAATTTACGAGTGACGAGAGATGCGCTGCTTTTATCTTAAAACAGCAAAAGCAATATATATGTATATATAAAAGTGTAATATTAAAGAACAAAGAATAAAATTCTAAATATAATCACTTTTGAAGAACCCAGAACTTTAAATTCTAAATTAAATCATGTAAATTCACCGTTGATAAGATTTGTAACAATCTTATCTTAAGGAGAATATAATTACGATAGCTGGGAAAGTTCCACTGCAACAACATGTAGCTCGTTCATAGCGTTAAAATCTCCAGATCGAGCGTTTTCTGGCAAGTAATAGTAAGTTTTTTTTTTTTTTTTTTTTTTTTTTAAATACGTGAAAGAATTAATTTAAAAATACATAGAGGAAATGTCTCCGGTTGTGGGCACAGTTTTGAATTTGGCTTATAACTTTTGATAGAGTAGATATTATGCAAACATATGAATACCAATGGCAAGCTACAACCCTTAGCTAACGTTTGATGAAGTATCTGTATTCATTCCGTGAAAAAAAAAATGTACCTGGTTGTGAGCACACTTGAAAAATCCGCTAGAAATGGAAAAATAATAAGAAAAAATACCATAAATACAGAAAAAAAAAACCAAATTTATTCCTTTTGTAAGGATTCAGTGGCCGAAATTATAACAGAAAAGAGCATTTTTCCAATTTTATTCATCATCGTATTCATCCTCAAAATCAGAAGTACGATGCTTGCAAGTGAAATAATTTGCATGTACAGGTTGATTCAAAATTACTGTGACCAATTTCAGAGCATCAGAAATTTTTATTGGGTTAAGTTATTTACATGAAATTTTCAATGTGGTTTCCTTTAACATAGTGCACTTTAAGTAAACGTTTAGTCCAAGCCAAAAGAGCATTCTCGACCATTTTTGGGGGTATTTTTCTAACTTTAGATTACTAAAGTACATTGATGATACTATAGTAATACATTTAGATAATCATATCAACATTCAGGATTTCCTATTACTAATCCCAAGAATCCATTTTTTAGTGAAACTGAAATAAAATCTAATGTAATTAATTTCTTAGATATAAAAATTACTTTTAATCATAATTTGCCATTGGAATTTGACTTGTACGATAAGTAAAACGATTTTCTTTTTAAAGTTAATTCTTTACCAATTTTAAAACTTGCTTATATAAATCTGCATTTGTTAATATTCTTATAAAATTTAAACTACGTATAAAACATTTAGTTTTAGATATTTTTTAAATACAATGATAATTTTTTTTTTTTTAAATCTTCCCTTGTCTAATGGTAATCCTAAAAAATTAATTAAAACATTTTTAATAAATAAAACATAAATCTTTTATAAATTGTGGTTTTAAAATTAATCGTTTTTTTTTTTTTTTTTTTTTTTTTTTTTCTCAAAAAACTTTACATTGTTTATTTAAATATCTTGTTTGAAAAAAAAAAAAAAAAATTTTCAGAAACTAAATCTTTAACTATTAAGGTTTTTAACTACTATCAGAAGCTAAATTTTTAACTACACTGTTGTTTGTAAAAAATGCAACACCAAAAAGGAATGAGAATATCATAATGATATTTATTGGGCCCATTCATTATAGTAAGAAGAACAGCTGATTAAAATTTCAGAAAATTTGGAGTAACATGTACTGAGAAAACAGTACATAAAGCAGCGACCTCTGTGAGCAAGCACTTATCTGTCTAGGCATTGAATCAAACAGCGATTAGATGACATGTACGGGTAGAGAACTTCATGAAGCTTCAACACGATGCCACAATTCATCGATCATAGTTACTGGTGAGTGGTGGGGGGCCAGACGCTTTTCGACGATTAAACAGCCATTTTAATTGGTGCGAGATCAGGAGAATGCGCTAACCAGAGCAACGGTTGAACACATTATGTATTAAGGGAGATCCTAACTATACTAACAACTTGCGGTCGTGCGTTATCCTGCTTAAATGTGGCGCTGCAGAGGCCTTGAATATAGAAAGGAGGTTCGGGCGTTCACCAGAAATTTAATGACCGCATTTCAGAGTGCCGGGAATACGAACAAGAAGTAATCGAGACGTGTATCCAATGGGACCCCATACCATCACTGCATGCGGTGGACAGTGTAACGATGTCGAATCCCATCTGGCATTATGCATTATTGAAAAATGCCGTTAAATACGGATAAGGCAATCTTGATGCTGCAAACAGGATTGTGATTTGTCTGAAAGGCGACTTCACGCCCTCCCTGCGTCCAGGTTCGTCCTTAATCACACATTAAAGGCGTCCGTATCAGTGATGCAGTTTTGAGGATAATCAAAATTTTGGTACCTACATACTGGGCCACCACCTGGAGTGATGGTATGTGGTACCATAGGATACACGTCTCGATCACCTCTTGTTTGGATTCCCGCCACTCTGAATACCAGCCATTGCATTTCTGACGAGTTAAGGCCCTTCGCTGTGCCATAAATTCAAGGACTACGAAACGCAATACTTAAGCAGGACAATGCACGACAGCATGTTGTAAATATTTTCAGGATCATCCTTGATGCAGGAATCGACTGTTGCCCTGGTCAGTGCGTTTTCCTGATCTTGCACCAATGAAAATGACTGTTTAGTCGTTGAAAAGCGACTGTCCCCCACCATTCACCAGTAACTACGATCGATGAATTATAGCATCGTGTTGAAACTTCAGGAAGTGCTTTACCCGTACATTTCATCCAATCGCTGTTCGATTCAATGCCTAGGCAGATAAGTGGAGTTATTGCTCACAGAGGCTTTATGTACTGTTTTCTCAGTACATATTACTATAAATTTCCTGAATTATAATCAATTGTTCTTCTTACTATAATGTATGAACCCAATAAATATCATTATGATATTCGCATTCCTTCAGGGTGTTGCATTTTTTACAAACTGCAGTTTAATATAATTTTCTTCCCTATAAATTATTATTATTATTATTATTATTATTTTAATCCCTCCTAATATTTTTTCTAAAAGTAAGAGTATATGTATACAATAAACAATAAAATATATAAATAAATATGTTTGAATTAATTTCATGATTATTTAATTTTAAATTATTAATTTCGTTTAACAAAAATTGAATTTTTTTCTTTTTCAGTTCAAATACAATATTTTAATTTTAAAATGTTTGTGGTATGCTTATGTTATGTATGCCAGTGACATTTACAGAATCAATTGTTAAGAATAAAATTTAAATAATTTAACCATGAATATATAAAATCATTTTAATAATAATGCAACGTTTTAGAGGAACACAGAAAGGCGGGACTTACTGTTCAAAATAGGAAAATACTCCAACGACAATGTGTTAAAAGAATTTGAAGTCTTCTAAACCAATAAAACTTAATTATCTCTTAGCTAATTGCATGTTAAAGAAGTTCGTCATGTTTCGAGCACTCAGTCAGTAGATCAGTGGTCGTACAATCAGCCCTTCTTTCAGGACACTCTCAGGAATGAGAAACTTTAAAATCCATTGCCATCACTACTTTTATAAAATAATCTCTACCCTCTATAATCGGGGCACATTATTAAAAATATATTCAGAAAACTTCTGCATGAAATTAGTCGTGGCAAAAAAGGCGAACATTTATTATCTCTGAGTGTGTCAAGAAAAAAGGGCGGAGAGTACGGCTCATGCTAGATCGCAGATCACGTAAAAGTACGTTTTTAAATAAACAAACCCCACCTACTTTAAAAACTTTTTCGTAGTTACTCTAAGTTGCCACCCTTTTTTCAGGACATTTTTATAAATGAGAAATTTCCATTTCTATTGCTTCCACTCTTTTTAAACAAAAATATTTACCGTATTTTTATAGTAATGTATTGTGACTAAATATTGTATAAAACTAGTGGTATATATTATTGTATAAAACTAGTGGTATCAAGATAAACACGAAAATTTCTCACCCTTCAAAGTGTCCTGAAGAAAGGGCGGAGACTTCGAGTTCTTGTTCTTGTGGTATTTCAGCATTTTAAATAATAGTAAGCCTCGCCGTTTGAAATTCTTTACGGAAAAACCCGGAATTCCACGGCAAAATATAGTCGCATGTAATGCGTTAACAAATATCACTATTTTGACAGACACCAGGATTAACGTTTTGAATAAATTTTTCACCAAATAAGAATGATCAAGCATGTTTATTTTGGGGAAAAAAATCTGATGTTAAACGTTGAAAATTTGTTTAAGTTTAAATGTGTGATGGCAGAGATAGCTTAATGGATAAATACTATCAATATATGATGTGAAAATGACATGTTTAATTTGTCATTTTATTTTATATGATAATATGTTCTAGAATTATTCAGGGTGTTTACTTTTTCTGTGATTGTACTTGATTGAGAAGTGTGCTTTCAAGTACAAGAATCTTTGAAAATAATGTTGTGCTACTTGAAGAAAAGAAATTTAAAATATTAATAGATTACTGTAATATTCTGTTTTCTTACCATGGCCCCATCATCAATTTTATCAATATCCATTACACTTAATTGTAAATAAACAGCAGCAGGATTACCTGGAAAATATGTTAAACGTTTTTATTTAATTAGAATTATACATATATATATATATAAATGTATAACAATAGTAATTATGCCTAAATTTGAAAAATCAAAATATATGAAATTCATATATTTTAAACCTCGAAAAAAATAATAATAATAATAATAAATTGAGATATAAAAAGTGTTTTAATAAAACTTAAAAATCACGACATATTCAAAATTTATGCGTATACGCAGAAATTTTAATTTTAAATGTAAATACATTATTTTTTTTAAACGTAGTGAAGAATAATAGACAATTAAATGCCACCAAAAATCACAGTAACCGATAAGCACTAATTTTTAACTAAATTAAATACGCTGTGAAGATTTTAGTACATTTATGAAAGCACTAGGACTTATTAACTTTAATAAATTTGGGAGGGGGGGGGGAGAATAAATTAAAATAATACATAACAAACTTACCGTAACTTTATTCCTAGATTATTATCTTAAAACCATTATGCGAAACATGACGATTAAACTAGAGTGCACCACGATAAAAAGTAAAAATAAACAATGTGGAAATAATACCAAAAGGTTTATAGTAATTATTTAAGACCAATTGATTGGGAAATAAGCTGACAATATAAAGATTTTCGACAGGGGAAACCATCTCTACAGTGATCACGCAAGATATGCAAGATTTTCAACACTGGTCGCTATTAGATCAAAATAACCAGCGGGTTTCTCGATGTTGCATTCAAAATAATGAGAGGAAAAATTGGAAAATAAATCTAAGGTAATAAAATATAGAACCAAATTAATATTAATCACCACAAAAAGAACCTAGGATGCACATAGAATAGCAAAGAAAGTAAAACATAAGATCAGTTATTAATAGCACAAGATTTTTCTTTTTTCTTTCTTTCTTTCTTTTCTTTTCAAAAAAAAAAAAAAAAAAATCCTTAAACCAGCATGGTGTCTGTAAAAATAGCCATAACCAGTCATAAGACACACATAAATCTATTTTAATTTAATTAATAAAATTGAAATTACAAAAGAATTTTGTGAAATAAAATTAAAACATAATTCTATTTTTTTATTATAAAATTCAGTATGATGGCAAAAACATTGGTTTAAATCAGAGAATATTACTTAATATATTACTACCTATTAAACATAATTAAGAATCTGCGTTAATATTAAAATCTATATACAGGCCATGCTTAACCTGCAAGACCATTATTTTCGCAACCATTAGTCCTAAATGCACACTTCCAATTACAAAATTGGTTCAGATGAAGAGTAAATTTTGGATGAGACATTTTTTGACTAAGGAAACGTATACTACATAGTAAAGTACAAAATTTAATTTTTATACAATCATTCTTTCCAATGAGTTATATTTAGTAAAACGTTGTCCTCGGTCTACAATTCAAAACAGAATGAATCCCATGTCTCTAAATATAATAATCTTCGAGTTATTAAAATTTAAAAATGGTGACTTACATCACTTTACCTGCAATTCTGGTATCAAAGTTTCGATGCAACTGTCATTACTTTAGAAGGTTCTCATGAGATAATAAAAACTAAGATCCATTTGTTTTAAAATAGCAATTAAAATCCCTCAAACGCGCGAAATCAACAGTTTTAAGAGTTTAATACCAATTGATGTTATGCTATATTGTTAAAAATTTTAATAGTTGAACCAATTAGGTGGTCACTTGCAAATTGAAACAATTTAAGAGAGAAAGATATATTAAAATATACATATTAAAACACAGATAAAACAATGTTTCAGCTTGGTTTAAGGTGTTTTAAAACTTTTGATACACCAAAATATCGCAAAAGGAAAACAATTTCGCTGAACACATTGACTTCAAAAGTTTCGTGCTATATATAAACAATCTATCAGATGAAATATCATAAGTGGGCCACGGGTCTCTGGAGTCCTCAAGTAACGTAACACAAATTCAAACTTTTCAAATGAAAACCAAAATTTTCTTCAAGGAATTGCGTTAAGTGCAAAAAATCCGTTTTAAAACATGCATTTTATTTTCATTACAAAGCCTCGGAGCCCGATTTCTATTTTAAACTAAATTTCTGGAAACCTCGAATTATCTTAAAAGGAAAGCAATTTAAGTAATGACATTGATTTCAAAAGTTTCTTGCATTCAAATGATCTATGAAATTCGGTATCAAATGTGAGCCCCCGAGGCCCCTAGTGGACACACGTGACACAAAATCAGCTTTTCCAAAATGAAAACATATATATATATATATATATATACATACATATTTTTTTTTCGGAAAATCGTGTAAAGTGGAAAAAATTCGTTTTAACACATATTTTGCTATTTTTATTTTTCAAAGTACAGGACTCCGGAACCCCAATTGTTAGGTTCGAATAAAAGTTTGGTAATCCCTAATTATCCCAAACGAAAGTAATTTCATTGATGACATTGATATCAAAAGTTTCGTTCAGTGAAATAACCTATCACATGTGGTATCACAGACACAATTTCAAGTTTTTCAATAGGAAAACACACTTTTTTTTCCAGAAAATTGTCCAAAGCGAAAAAAACCTATTTACAAACATGAATGACTTTCTTTTCAAAGTACGAGGCCCTGCGGTTCTCATATTTGTGTTTTATTAAGTGTCTGAAAACCCTGAATTTCTGAAATTTGAAGCCATTACTCTGAGCACAATGTTTTTGTCTAAGTTTTCATGATTTAAATAATCTATCAGATGAAATATCACAGGTGAGATCCCAAAGCTTTCAGAACATAAACTACATTTTTTTTTTTTTTTTTTTTTTTTTTTTTTTTTTTTTAACGAATTTTTTTTTTTTTTAATTATTATTATTATTATTATATTTATTTATTTATTTTCACAGAACCATGTTAAACCGAAAGGATCTGCTGTGAAACATGTTTTACATTTAAGTTTTGCTTTTTTAGGGTTATATGAACTCTATTTTGTTTTAGAAATGTGAAATGTTTTGAAAATGAAACAATTTCGCTAAATTCTTTAATTTAGAAAGTTTCATGATTTTAAATAATTTATGCTATAACATATCACAGATGTACTCTATACCTTTCTCCGAACATAAGAATCGGGAACGAAAAAATAAAAATAAAAATAAAAATAAATAAGCAATGCATGTTTTAAAACAGATTAGTTTCCACTTTAGCAGAATTCCTCTTTCTTTCGTTCCATGCTATCCAATGGAATTTTCGTTGCTTCGTTTTCTAAGAAATCTCATTCAAAAATGATGTTCTTTTAGTTCTGCTTACATTGAATATTACACTTTGAATATATCGCCTATTAGCTCAGTGACCAATTTTTTGAAAAAATAAATTTAAATATTTCGTTTGGGATCAAAACTGGAGTCTTAAATTTACTTAAGGAAATATAATATTTAAATTAATATAGAAAAAAGAAAAAAAAAGAAAAGAAAAGAAAAGAAAAGAAAAAAGAAACATGGAAAAAAGAAAAAAAAAAAAAATCACTATTCTAAGGCGACATATTGAAAGAGAACATTAAGAAACAGAATTCGGAAAACTTCATTTTTAAATTAAACATCCTATAAAACGACGCAATAAAAATCTCATAAGGTAACTTGGGAAGGAAAAAAGGGGCAATCTGACAGATGACCTGCCTTAACAGGATTCTGTGATAAAAATGTATGGTTACTATTTGAAAAACTTATTTTGTATGATGTGGGGCCCCCAGGGGTGCACCTGCGATCACTCATCTGATGATTATTTGATTGCAAGAAAGTATTGAAATCAATTTCATTTACGAAATTGTTTTCTTTTTAAGATAATTGGGAATTTCTAGACTTTTATTCTAACATAAAAATCAGGACCCCGGAGCCTCCTACTTTGAAAAAAAAAAGAAAAAAAAATACACGCTTCCAAACAGATTATTTCCACATAAAGAAGAAAAAGTAACGTCTCCATTTGAAAAAAATGAGTTTTGTTGCATGGATACTCCAGAGGCCCGCTAATGATACTTCATCAATTTATTTGATTGCAGGAGGCTTTTGAACTCAAGTTATCAGTGAAATAACTTTTCTTTTAAGATATTTCGGGGTTTCTAGACTTTTATTCGAACATAACAATCGGGGTCTGGTGCCTCCTACTTAAGAAGAAAGAAAGAAAAAGAAAAACCCAAACATATTTTTTGCGTTTAGCACTATTCTGCAAAGAAAAAGTATGGTTCATTAAAAAAAAAAAAAAAAAAAAAAAAAAGTTTTATTACATGCTTCCTAGAAGCCCCGAGGCCCCTATGATACCTCATCTGATAAATTGTTTGAATGTATGAAACTTCTAAAATCAATTTTATCAGCGAAATTGATTTCCTTTCAGATAATTCGGGCTTTATAGATTTTTATTCGAATATCTCCATTTGTGTACGGTCCCCCACACTATGCGTTAAAACTTTAAACTAGAATTTCTCCGTGAATATTGGCCATACAAATACCTAATTTTTTTATGTCTGAAATGTTTTTGCGGAACAACATTGCCTTAAATGTGAATGGAGTGATCTGGGATGAGTACAAATTTAGATATTGTATTTTTTCATTAAAAATTTTTCGCTTGAAACTTTTAATATCTCCACACTGCATTTAATTTTGCCCCATTTTTGTAATTAAAATATGCAACTAGGTTTAAAGTTTTACAAAAATAAAGATCATTCATTCACGATAAATGTGGAAACCGATATAGGTCTTTTATTACTTATTACATTTGCATAATAATTTATAATTAAATAACTAAAATAATAGTTGTCAGTAATATTTGTTATTAACGTTTAGACATTATTATCTGTCTAATTTATAAATAAAAATTTACACAGAAGTTTATTTTTTGTTTATTTATTTATTCATTTATGTTTTTTTAGATTTCATTTATTTATTTATTTTATTTTATTTTATTTGAAATAAGATCTTTTCCTTGATCTTGTTGCTTTAATGTTTGTCTAATATTTATGAAAAATGTATAATTAAACATATATACATTTCATTAAATTAAATGAATATTCATTATACGAAAATTGTCAAAACGAAGAAAATACTTAAATTGTCTTTCTTTTAAATAATTTAGTATATATCTATTTATTAATCATATACACCAATCGATACACATTTTTTTACACTCTCAAAAAGAAAATATTCTACAGACATTGAAGTTTATTTTTACTCAGAAATTACTTTAATGTTCTTAATGAAATAATAAATGATTTTCTGGGTTAAAAACTTTTATTTTTCAATTATTTATTGAAATCTTTGGTATTTTATATATAACTAGCAAAGCCCCGTTCGGGAGCTAACCGAATTCCGAATGTACAAAACTCAGCCTGATGCTGCCTGCGTGCCAACAGATCAAAGTTTGTTAACGAAACCATTTTTTAATTCATGAAATCAATGAAGGTAGTGAATCAACGAAGGCTTTTCTCGCTTCGCTGGTCACTATATTTAAAGGAAACTCTTTTCTATATCGCTTTACAAACAAAAATAAAATTTAAAGAATTTATGAAATTGCTTTAGAGCCCGCTTTGGTTTCCCGTTGGCTTATGTTATTATTATTTTTTTGTTTGTTTCTTTTCTTTTCGTTTTCCTTTCCTTTCCACATTTACTCAAATCGATTCTTCGTTTTTCAATATCACGTGGTTGAGCAGACGACTTTAACGTATTTATTTAACGTTCATTTATATTACTATTAATTTTACTCCATTTTCAATTTTTATTTTTTCATGTGCATGAGTAAAATATTTTATAAATTTTTATTTTTCGCGTGAAAGCATATTTCATTTTATGTTTGACAAAAAAAAAAAAAAAAAAAGAAAGTATTTTTTTTTTTTCTTTTTAGCAACAATTAAAATTTTAAATGTCCACATCTAAAGCTTTTACCAGGTTATTATTTTCACATTTTAATTAATTTTAAAAAATCTAATCAAAATTTCGTTACAAATAAGGTACCAAATGAAAGGGGCATTTTTCTAAATCCGTCAGTTTCATTAACTTATCGATCGGACAGTTAGAATTTTTTAAATTCACTAAAGTATGAACAGCTGGTGGCAACAACACACAGACAAACAGAAGAAAATATCTCTCAGCCAAAGGACTTACAGGAAAAAACTCTCTTAGCCATTTATATATAGAGAGACAACAGCTCAAATAAAAAAAAAAAAAAAAAAAGGTCAAATAAGTCTGTGAGTATAATTTAATATTCTAAAATAAATAATGAATTTTTGTCATTGCAAAAGTTACATGATTTAAAATAATTATTTAATAAAAAACTTTTTAAGTAAAAGTATAAAAAAGTAAATATGAAATTAAAGATTTCAATAATTATTTAGTCAGATGACGTTTAATATTTATTATTATCATGCCTACTAATGTTAATTATCTTGCAATAAATTTTAAAATTTCATGTTAGTAAAATTTATTTATGAAACCTGAAGAGAAATTTTTTACGGTGTGCACTGTGGGCAAACTCTGTTGTGTTCGAATATTATTTATATTTCGAATATTATTTCGAATATAATATATTGTTCGAATATTATTTATATTTTTCGGTTTCAGAAAATTTTAGTCAATGTATATTTCTCATAGCATAGGGATATTTTTTGGCAATTTTCCTACAACGAAAAAAGTTTTTTTTTTTTTTTTTCTTCTTTACAGTGTATATCTATTTGTCTGTTGGCATTGTTACTTCCATAAACATTTTTAAGAATTCGAGGAAACTGATATACGTTCTTAAAAATTTTCAAATTTCCTGTAACATTCTTCATATTCAAAGTCGTACATAAAAAACAACTGGTTTGTTTACAAGGAATCCCAAACAGTTAGGGCACTTTAAAGTTTGAGGGACATTTTTCTTACAATCACATTGATACTGTGATAAGCATACAAAATCAACATACATTTTACACATGCAATGAAAAATGTTTGTTATTGAAAAGAATGTTATTAACATTGATTATTCATTTAGAGGGTCACACAAAATTATTCAGATTATTTACAGGAAATCTCTGGGTGTATATTTTCATTTTTGTTATTAATTGTTTACATTTCCAAAGATGTTAAAAAAGATGTATGTATTAATTTTCGATAGGACTGGGAGATACAATAAGAAAATGTTTTATGAAATTCTAAAAATGTTTATGGAAATAAAATTGAATATGGAAATGAAGACGTGTAGAGAGACAGAAGACCTGAGTATATTTAAACTTTGATCCAATACGTTATATTGTCTTTCTAACTCTAATTTAAAGATTGAATGATGAATCAAACCAACAATATAAAATATTTTTCTTGATTTATTCCATGCATTAAAAAATTAAACTGAAAAAAAAAAAAAAAAAAAAAAGATAAAATTCACACATTTGTATTGCTTAACTAAAAGTAAAAATCCAACTTCTAATATTTTCTAAAATGTTTTAATTTTACTTTTTGTCCAAGGAGGTTGATATTTATCGTAATCATCAGGAAAAACTTCAAGCCGTCTAAAAAGAAAATAAAAATGTTTACATTTTATTGTTAAATAAATTCATAAATATTAATTAGTATTATAAATATTGCTTTTTACATGCAATAATAATTAAATTACTATTGTCACAAAAATATAGAAAAATGGAGCTCATTATTATTATTATTATTATTATTATTTAATTATTAAAAATTCTTCATGGAAATTCATACTAGTATTTGAAATAAGAACAATAAATTTTATTTTTATTAAAATTTCAAAACACTAACCATAAAACTTGCAAAAGAAAGCAATAAGAAATTATAAATATTGTATAATTATTTTGTAAAATGCAGTGGTGGACATAATTATAAGACACCTATCTAATTTGACAAATAGTGAAAGAAAAGGTTCAGAGCTTAAAAATGTTTTATCAAATACGTCAAAAACATAAATTTATTCTGTTATCATATATAATTATTTTATAATAATGATATTTTCATGCAATTTAATGGGAAAACTTAAAAACATAATGGACAAAATTATAAAACACCAACCGTTTTTTCCAAATACAGTGGTCAACATAATTAGCAGACACTAATGGTCTAAAAGAAAATCCTCTAACATGGCTGTTCAATATTTGGTGAAGCCGCCATTGCTTTTTATAACATGAAGGACGCAATTCGGCATCGAATCTACCAATTCTAACAAAATATCGCAAGACAGTTCTTCCCAAGCACATTTTATAGCATTCTTTAGGTCTTCGACACATATAAACTGCCTCCCATTTCGGTAAACCGCACGAGCTAAGATCTCCCACAAGTTTTCGATGGGATTTAAGTCTGGGGAGCGAGAAGGCCACGGGAGAACATTGGTACTTTGCTCTGAAAAACACTTTTTTGTTTCGTGTGATGCATGAATTGGCGCGTTATCGTGCTTAAAGTGTAGTTTTCCCCACAAAGAAGTTCACCGTATATGGCTAGTTGATCTTTAAGAAGATTCTTATACTTTTCGGAATTCATTCTTGAATGCACAAAAACACAAAAACAATATTCGTTTTCCCTTGAGCCGAAAAACCAGCCCAAACCATTACTAAGCCTCCACCCATTTGGCGGCTCATTAGTACATGAACAGATTTCCGTAAATCCTGCCAATAATACTGAAACCCGTTAGGATCATCCAGGTTAAACTTTTTTTCATCAGAAAATAATACAGAGTACCATTTGGAGGTCCAGGCGTTTTTGGAGTAGTTTGTTTAGCGAAGTTTATACGCTCCATTTTGTGCCGGCTTAGAAGCGGTGGTTTTTTTCTTCAATTTTTTATATTTCACATAGGAAGCATTATGCAACACCCTTCAAATGGTTCTCCTTGAACAATTCAGTTTCAAAGCATTTTTAATGCCATCTTATTCTGTGTAGCGAACGAAAGCACACGGCGTCTGTCTCTCGAGGACAAGCAAGGAGTACGTCCAGATCTTTTAATCACCGATCCCTTAATTCCTCTTTTCAAAACATTTCTAATTGCACATCTAGAGCGTTTAATAACTTTTGAAATGTTATTAATTGGAGCACCAGTTCCATTTAAACTCCAAATTTCGCGAATTTCACTTTCTTTTAATTCTATACCTCGAGGAATGTTTTTAAATGCGTGAAGTCGGTTATCGTCTGCTTTAGTTAACTGCTGACGTCATAACAGCGTGCAGAAAATTTTCATATTGCACATCATTTTCGAAAAACAGCAGGTGTTCTAATTAAAATGTTAGGGTGTCTTATAATTTTGTCCATGGTACTTTTAATTTTTTTTATTAAACTGTATAAAAATATCATTTCTGTAAAACAATTAAGTGTGATAACAGAATAAATTTATGTTTTTGTCACTATTTGTCAAATTAGATAGTTGTCTTATAATTATGTCCAGCACTGTATATTTTAAAATGACGTAAAATTAACACTAAAAATATGCAAAATAAACATCGAATTAAAGTTTTGCTCTTATTTTACAACTTTTTGTTCTTTAACATTCAACGACAAATTTTCTTTTTACTTTCCGAACACTATAGTGAGGAAAGTATTGTAATCATGTCAAAAATCCGAATTTGAGATTTTGATGTTTCTATACGTTTCAAGGTCCAATGAGTCCGTTTTCACTATTTTTGCGATGATGTATGTATGTGTGTGTGTATGTATGTGTGTATGTATGTGTGTATGTATGTGTGTATGTCTGTGAGTGAACACGCTACCGTCTAAACGCTTTGTTCGAATAAGCTGAAAGTTGGTACATATATTGTAAATCACCATAGTACGAACCCTATAGATTTTGGTGAATCTAGCACTTATAGTTTTTTTTACAGGGACACAAAGAAAAATTCTTTATCATTACAGCCTATGGGACCAAAATCTTAAAAGTGCGATAGCAGCTAAATGCCTTATTCAATTGTGCAAAAAATTTATACACATATTATAAGTCACAGATATTCAACCTGTATAGATTTTGGAGAATCTAGGACTTACAGTTTTCTTACAGGGACATAAAGAAAAATTCTTTATCATTATGGCCAATGGGGCCAAATTTTTAAAAGTGTGATAGCGTCTAAACGCCTTATTAATATAAGCAAAAAATTTGTACACATATTATAGGTCACGGTTGCACAGACTGTATAGATTTTGGTGAATCTAGCACTTACAGTTTTTTTACAGGGACAAAAAGAAAAAATCTTCATCATTATGGCCTATGGGACCAAATTTTTAAATGTGCGATAGCATATAAACGCCTTATACAATTGAGCTGAAAATTTGTATGAATATTATAAATCACTGTTGAACTAACTATAATCATTTTGGTGAATCTAGCATTTATAGGTTTTTAAAGGGACACAACGAAAAATTCTTTATCATTATGATCTATGGGCTCAAACATCAGTAGCGTTAAATAAAACATCGTGTAATATATGGAGAAAAATACTCAAACACTCTATTATGGTTTTCTCCCTTTTGTTTGTTTAACAACTCCTCTTTCTTTACTTTATCTACAAAACTGTTAACTACTCAATGTTCGGAAAGTCGAGTGGAGTCACTCCAGATTTTTTTAATTTTCGAACGTACATATGAAAGAAAAATATTGTAATCATGTCAAAAATCTGACTTTGAAATTTGGTGTTTCTATGCATTTTGAGGTCCCCTGAGTTTATTTTTACGAGGACATATGCAAGCGCGTGTGTGTGTAAGGATGTAGGGAAAGATACCCTAAAATTATCCTAGCGGGCAAAAAAACCCACATAAGTTTTATTCGAAACAAGTAGCGCTATATACCAGGTAACATAAAAACTAGTTGTACCAAGTCAAGAAGATGCAATATCAGTATTCAAGATATTAGAATGTTACTCGTCTGAATAGAAATCTTTGAAAAAATGAGTTTTATAAAATCTGTTATAAGTTAAGCATTAACTTTCCTACTTATTTAGATACACAGTCTTTCATGTACAGAAATATGACTTGGTTTACTAAATAAAATATGTTTTTAGATATATATTACACTTGCTAATTTTTGTGTGTTTCTCGCCGTCATCCAGTAATGTGATCTAAAATGGATGGCCATGTTGTCGGGTAAAATGATCCATTATGTGAATAGTTTTGAATCCATTATGTTTATCATTATGAATACATCATTTAAATTGGATGTGGCTGAAACAGGCATTATTTAATTTATTTCAAACTTTATTGTGGGTCTGTTATTATATCTATTAGTTATGGGTCACAATTTTCAAATATTCCATTTACATTTCTTGTTTTTTTGTTTTTCCTCGTTAGTTATTTGATTTTTTTTTCCATAAAATAAATTGTGTACGCTATTCGATTGTAAAACTTATTTTATATCGTTATGTATTGTCATAATCACTGTTATATCCTTTATATTGAAGATAATAAGCAATTTACAATTATTTTAAAATGATTTATCATTTTGTTCTTTGGTGAGGGTAAAATGATCCTTTGGAACCATTTCAAATATTTCTTTCTTTTATTACTCAGTTTAAAATATTACTAAAGTATGTTTATAATGCAAAATATAGTGTGAAACGCACTAGTAAAGGACCAAAGTTTTATTTAAACAGTTATGTTGTTTTACACAAGTTTTTCCCTAACAGAATCATTTTATGCCAATTTCCCGTATGTGTGTGAGTGAACACAATAGCGCCTGGACGCTTTGCTCGAATGCTATGAAAGCAGGTACACATATTATAGGTCACCATAGCACGAATCCTATGGATTTTGGTGAATGTAAAACTTATAGTTTTTTACAGGGATACAAAGGAATGTTGTTTAACATTATGGCCTACGGATCCAAATTATTTAAAGTGAGATAGCGTCTAAACGTTTTATTCGTCTGAGTTGAAAATTTATACACACATATTATATGCTATCATCACACAAACTGTATAGATTTTGGTGCATCTAGCATATAGTTTTTTTACAGAGTCACAAAGAAAAATTCTTTATCATTATGGTCCATGGGGCTAAATTCTTTAAAGCGTGCGATAGCGTCTAAATGTCTTATTCGAGTGAGCAGAACTTGTATACACATATTATAGGTCACAGTTGCACAAGTTGTATAGAATTTGGTGAATCTAGCACTTTTAGTGTTTTTACAGGGGCATAAAGAAATATTCTTTATCATTATGGTCTAAGGCTCCAAATTTATTAAAGTGCTATACTGTCTAAACGCCTTATTCGTCTGAGCTGAAAATGTTTACACATGTTATAAATCACCGTCACATAAACTGTATAGATATTAATAAATCTACCAATCATAGTTTTTTTACAGAGATACGAAGAAAAATTTCTTATCATTACGATTTATGGGCTCAAATTTTATAAAATACTAAAGCTTCTAAACACCCTATTTGATTGCACTGAAAATTTATACACATGTTGAAGGTCACTCAACAATGTTGGTAAGTATTAGAGGCGTTTAACGAAAGTGCAGCTCTAGCAATTTTCAATTGTAGTCGTTAATTTATCAGAATACTTAAATGTAACGATGTGCATATTTTAATGTAGACTTATAAATCTTAAAGCTAATCATATCAGAATAGAAAACTTTTTTTAGCATTTTAACAATTAATTTCGATTTTATTATGATTTGTGCAAAAGCAATGTATTTAAATAAGATCTATAAAAATATCTATATATAAAGGTTTATATTAGGTCTTTGCATAAATTCGTGCGGTTTTTTATTTCTTCCTTTCATAAAAATACATCAAATCAAATGACAATTTTTAATCAAAATAATCTCCATTACTTTTTACAACTTTTGCCCATTTTTCGGGTAACAAATGTATACCAAGGCTATAGAAGCTCTTCTCTTTGGAGGCAATAAAATGATCCGCGTCCGTACGAACTTTTGCAACGACCTAATAGAAATATTACATAATAAATCGCCGAATGCAATGCTTTGGAATACTTTTGTATGTCTCTGTATACAGACCAGGGGTTCTATTTATCCCATTTTCAATACGGAAGACTTGATAGTGGGCTTAAATAACTTATATCAGTTTCAAGAAATTCCATGAATATTTACACGAGTTGGATTGCTGATAAGCAGATATACAAACCCAAACCATAAACTATTTTTAACTTTATTGGGTGCAATAGCTTTTAAAGGAAAAATGTGGTCTTTGAATGGCAAAATAAAGTGGTTTAAATCTAGCTGAGATTAAAAATTAAAAGCTGAATTTAGTATTCCTTGGCAAGAAACATTAGTGGAAATTTATAAATTAATAAACATTTTTCACTCAGAAACGTTGCAGAGATGAAAAATTTATTCCGATATAGAATATTCTTGGGAAAAAAAATAATGATGATATCATTAAAAAGCTTTTAAATTCCAAACAAATTACTATCAAATACTGTTTTAGAAAATTGTATAGACAAATAATGATAGTTAAAAATATTTAATTGACAGAGATTTTTGCCAGAATTAAGATTTTCTTAACAACCTCTATTAAAAATTTACTTTTATATGCAACAATAGTTAGGGAAATAGTTAGGAAACTCTTAGGGAAATTTTACTATAACTAGAATACTGAAATTGTAACTATCCAATTTCAACATAAATGTTGAAAGAAAGATTTTACTCTTGTGCTTTAAAAATTCAAAAATGGAAATAAGTCCATTTTTGACCATATTTGACTAATTTTTGACTAATTTTGAAATTTTTGACCATAATAAACTAAAGAAAAATAATATCTATCTTTGATATAAATCAATAAATATGTAAACAATTATATAATCAGTAGTTAAAGTTGCCTTTTCTAGTATTTGAATAAGTATATTTTAAAAATATTTGCACATCACTATATAGCGGATTAAAATTTTCATTTCTGATTAATATTTATCTTATAATGAGCAAATATGATAAGCGGTTTTATTACAAAGTTTCATGAATATCATTTTACCCCTTTTAAAAGTTAAATACATTCTGTAAAAACTTTTTGAAACAAATACACACTACTTCAAAAAAAAAAAAAAAAAAAAAAAAAAAAAATTATATATATAGCTTTCAAATGAATATAAATTTTACCTTTTATTTATTGATGATGCCAAAGTTTTTGCATATATTAAGAGGTATAATAACAAAATGCATATTTTTTCTATATACCGGTACATAAGTTTCATTTGACTTCTAATATTACTACTACTATATATGCAAAATGTACTTAAAAAACCGCAGAAAAAAAGTCGTTCAATAATACACAAGTAATATTTCTGCGATGTTGTTAAGTATTAGCGTATGCATACAAATCACGAAAACATTTTACATGAAAGGTTACTTTAAAGAATGAAATTGCTTCGATTATCGACATAGTGATTGACATACCCATCTTTCTAAAAGTCATCAATAAAAATACTAAGGACTATAACTTCTAACATTTGTCTTTATGCGAATTATCAAAATTACTTTAAAATGGAAAAATATATCTTTCCATTATATATCCCTTTAATATATGTATATTTTTTTACTCATGACTGATTACACTATTTTTCGTAAGGAAAAAAATAATGATGAATTAGTTTGATTTGTTTGTACTGAACATGAGAATATTTTTAAAAGGGCAATATACATTTTAAACTTAACCTAAATTAATTAGACTCTACTAAGTTCCGAATCTTTTATTTATACACGTAAATTTTCACTACAGGATATATTACATTCAGGTGAAGAGAAATGAATTTGACGGTTCACTTAACACGGCCGCAGACTAAAATGTCCCACTTTGTAGGCTACCCTACTTCCAATTCGGTGCATTTATATTATCCTAATTTTCTGTTTAATTTTATTACAGTTTGTTTCACATTTTAGTTTTAATGCAACTACGTATTATTTCTAATGCAGTTACTTCAAAAATGCAAGTTTATTAACTTGTATTTTTGATGCTCTGTATATTGCTGTATTCTGCTCTATTCTGCCATTTTAGTAATACCTTAAATTTGAATAAATTACGAAATAAATTAATTAGGATATACAAATAAAGAGAGTTCTTTTTAGTGTATTTAGTGATATTTTAAAACCTGTTTGACCGCTTTACGGTCATTTGTTCTTAAGATAATGTCTACACAGTGTAAATAATAATAATAATAATAATAAACATACTAATGAACTAACTAACTTATGGACGGACGCCACATCAATTTTGTGATTTTTGGATTCCTCATACTTCAAAACATGTAACATCGAAAAAAAAAAAAAAAAAAAAAAAACGAGAACGAAAAATATCACAAGTACCTGAGTTCCCCATGCCTGTAGTACGATGGAGAACTAAAATAATAATAATTTTACTTATTAAATTGTAATAGATAACTGAAATGTGGGAAGAACTTTATTTATATATATTGTATCTGAATCAAATGTCCAGTATACAGAAAACACGAATGGTTACCATTTTTTAAAATTATACTTGTGGTTCTTTAAATGGATAATCACAATGCCACATTCGAATCACACATTAATCAGCAGTTATTTTTATTTAATCTGCAATAAATATATACATTAAAGGTTAACTCATTTAAAATTAGATAAAATTTGTTAATGGACAATTTGCAATTCCCTAATATTTGCCAACACCTAGACCTAAATTTTGAAGTAACGTGGCAATGGCTGGTAACTCCTTTTAGCTTAAAAAGCTGAGTTTTTGCAAACTTTTTGGCTGATTACCGACAAATCAAATATTATCGTCTAATTTTTATTTTTTAAATTAAATAAGTTTTAAAATCATCTGATTTTTAGGAAGCATTTCTTTCAGATTCTCTCATATTTGTGAAAAGTCCATTTTAAGCTTGCTAACTTTTTGTTAAGTTTTTTTTTTCAATCTTCCCTAAATTTTGTAACAAGTTAAGAATGTCAGTTTTTGCGAAGTATTCTTATTTAGACACATTTTCCTAAACTCACGAAGGTATTCTTTTTCCATTACCAATTTGTAAAATTTACGCTTTTTGTCGATGATTGAGAAATAAGACATGATTTTTTTTTCTTCATACAGTTGAGAAAAAGAAATATTTTCCCATTAATTATAGCAAATTATATTAAATCGTAGGCAAAAACTAAGATACATAATTATTTTTTGGTAATACTAGGGGGCGCTGCCCCCTGCTTCGTCCGCTCACCAACCCCCGAAGGAGGCTTCGCCTCCTCCCCGACTCACTTTACTTATTCACACTAGAGCTGGAAGATATCAGAAATTAAATATCGCGATATATCACCAAGTTAATATTGATATTAATTATATATTGCGATATTTCTTTCAAGAAAAAGAAAATAGACATTTCCTACTTTTTAAAGACAAATGAACACCAATTTTAATGTATACAAGCGTGAACTGTTTTCTATATATTTTCTGGTATATTACTTCCATAACTTTTTCATAAAAATAAAATAATAATAATAATAATAATAATAATAATAATAATAATAATATTTAAAACAAAAAACTGCATAAAGAGTGAATCAGTGTTTTGTGGTTATTTTAATATATATCATTGCTTTTAAGTATACGCTGAGAAAAAGAATATACCACTTTCTTCTAGAATGAATAAGTGGTCATTTTCTAAATCCTTTAACTAGAAATATGGATTACCGAGATATGTGCATAAGGCACGCCAATAAACTGAATAGTCGAAATGATCGAGAATTTCTAGTTTACACATTTCTAGATGGTGAAATAAAATTCTGAATATTCCGGATATTCTGAATCTTTAGTATTGCGAGAAATTCTCGCTTATTTTCTGGAATTGGGTCATAAACCAAGGTTATAATTGCTGAAACACGCCTCTTGTAGTCTCAATTATTTACAGAGATTTTTAAATAACTTTGCCCTCGATAATATAGGCAAACGCTCTAGAACTCTAATAGGGGCTTCTAGAACTCGCTTTCCAAGGGGACTAGAATTTAAAGAATGACATGGAACTGTTTTTTCTTTAGCCACAATTTAGATTCTAGATGTCAGTTACAGAATTTTTTCTCAGTGTACTTGTGTATAATTTGTACTCCATTCTTCCGATTTTGAGCTTTAATTATTTTAACATAACATTTTAACAGAGTTAATATGTAATATGGGTTTCATTTACACATTATATCATAAAAATTCCTAATTATAATAAAGATAAAAACTTAAAAAAAAGGAAACTATCTTAGAATGTAGATGATTAATAAATTTTTTCGAAGACATCATCTCTATAATATATATAAATTAATATCAATGATTCACTTATATGCAGAGTTTTCTAAAATAAATATTAGTATGCGTTCTGCGCCGAATTTCCAACCCTAAGTATAAAGAAAGCTTATTTACTAGTAGTCATGACAGTCATTGATATCTATAATTAAAATAAGGAATATGGTTATAATTAAAATAATTTCAGTGAATAAGAAATGCACAGTGTATATATTCCTTATTGAAATGTTGTTTGCAAACTTTCTTCAGTATTGCCATAAAACAATCTTTCTCGGTCGTAGAGTAATATTTTTAATTTGAAATCCTCAAAACTCATAAGTAATCTAAAGGTCAGTTACCTGCCGTTTTTAATTTTGCATTTACTTACGATACAATTATATATATATATTTAAATATATATATTGAATTCACATTTGGTAACAGTTTTATAATAATTCGAAATTTTATTATATATATATATATATTGCCAGTATGTAAATAATATGTTTAAAAAAAATAATAAACTTTTTACGCTGAAGTTTTATTTTGTTATTTAAAATAACTCATTTTGCATTTAAAGCATTAGTATTTTATTTATTTGTTTATTTTAGTGCGACAATTTTACCATTTAATTTCAGAAGTTGTTTTAAAATATTAAGTCAACTCTAGAAAAACCAAGCATGAATAAATAAGTAAATATCTAAAAAAAAATAAATGAATGAATATGTAAGTAAATACATTTACTTTTATGTCGAAAAAAATATGTAAATGTACAAACTTAAAAAAAAATAATAATAAATACATAAATAAATTTGAGAAAAACAGTGCTAAAGAAAAATGGAACCGCTTCATCATAGAACCCCTTGGCAAAATTTAAATTTGGCACCGAAGTAACCCGGATATTTCTTTCCAAAATATTTAATTATGCAATTTCGGTATCCACTTTAAATCATCAATAAATTGACAACAAAAATTTAAAAACCACAAAGGGGCACCTTTGCTAAAGTTATACCAAAGGCATTTTAAGAAATGAATATAGTAATGGATGCTAGTGAATGAAACTCAGTTAGTGCATGGTTTAATGGAATAATAGGATAAAATAAGTCCAGTCGTACTAAATTAAATTATGTTTCCATAGAATGTAAGCGGAATTTCTTTCTTTCTTTTCACTTTCCTTTTCCTATAAATATCTTATATTTAATAAGAACAGCTAAAATAATAATAATAATAATAAAATGCTGCACAAAAAATAAAAATGAATAAATAAAATAATAATAAAATGCTCAGTATTGTATCATTGTTCAATCGAAAAACTGTCACTATAAAATTTCTGAAGATAAAAATCTATTTTACTAGCTAAATAATGAACTAAATTTATTAAAATACTAGCAGGCCCGCTTCGCTGGTCCCTATTTTTAAATGAATCACTATAATTACTGAATTCTCAAAATTGTATTCATTTTTATCACGTGAAAAAAAAAAAAAAAGAGAAACAAAATCTGATTAGGAAAAATGTTGCAACCGGGTTCTCACAGCCTTCGGAAAAATTCCCAAAATGCTCTAACTCTTATTTCTATTATTTTCCCCCTTCGCTCCCTCCTCCCGTCTATACTAATAATTTTACAAATTCGAAAACATCCGCAGTCGATATGTAAGTATCAAAAACCTCTATGCACCAGTTTTGGACGATCTATCTCTATTTTTATTTTTTTGCCTCTCCGCTCCCCTACCCCCCCCCCCTTCCCCCTCCCAATAATTTAAAAAATTCAAAAATATCCACAATCGATTTGTGGGTATCGAAAACCTTTATGTACCAATTTTGAATGATCTAACTCTATTTTTTCGCCCCTCCGCCCCCCCCCTCCTGGCCCTCCTAATAACTTTACACTTTCGAAAATATCCCCATTCGACTTGCAGGCCTCTAAAACTTATCTGTACCAATTTTGAACGGCCTAACTGTATTTCTATTTATTTTTGCCCATAGCCTCCCCCTTACCACCCCACCCTCATTCCCACCCCTCCTAATAATTTTAAAAAATCGAAATATCCGCAATCAATTTGTAATACATTTGCTTATTTCATTGATTTTTTTTTTTTTTTTTTTTTTTTTTTTTTAGCTTTTAAAAATATTATGTAAATAAAAATAACCTACTTTAATATTATTTATAAAATTTATTATGGCAATTATTATTTAAAAGAAATTTTTATTTCATATGCTAGCAAATAATATACACTTAGATACACTTATATAATAGAAAATAGAAAGAGAAGATAGAAAGTAGAAAAAGATAGAAAATAGAAAATAGAACTAGGCATAAAATAGAACTTTAACAAGTGTGTGACTATAAAAACGTTATTATAGATCTTTAGCGGTTTTCTTGAACTAGATACACTTTATTTTACTTACTTTTATCAATTTATTTTAAGAAATCTGATATATTTTGCGTACTAGCAAATAATCAAAAAATATTTTTTTATATAGTTATTTTTAATATGTATTTTAAAATATATCAGAATAACACATTAAGATCTAACATATTAAATATATTGCAAAACAGAACTTAAAAACTAATAGCTAGCAAATAAGTAATGTAAATATCTCATATCTTAGGAAATAAATACGTAAAACAGCATGCAATAAGACAATTCAAAGTATTTAAAGCATGATATAAAATAAATAATTATGCATTTATATCTTTTAAAAGTATTCAAAAATTAAAGCAATTTATCTCCCAACAAAGTAAAAATGTAATAAATACGTTCTTTTTCGATTATGACGTAAAATAATCGAAATTTCTTCTCAGCGTAATGGTAAGCACTGGAGCAACTGGCACTAAAATTGAGAATTTCGTCAAAAAGTTTAATCGTTTAATAGTTTAATCGTTTTAAAAGTTTAATCGTTTAATAGTTTAATCGTTTTAAAAGTTTAATCGTTTAATAGTTTAATCGTTTTAAAAGTTTAATCGTTTTACAGTAAAATGAATAAATAAATAAAAATAAATAAAGTAAATATTTTAAAGGACTAAATTACAGTTAATAAAAGAAATAATTTTGTGCGGCACTCACAAGACATTTTTTTACCCACTATTTAAATACTATAAAGGCAGATTACAGAATAAGGGGTAAATTAATGAGTACTGTATATAAAAGTACTTTAAAAACAGTGTTAAATTATTTATTTTATTTATTTATTTATTTTGACATGTATTTCTGTGTATTAGTGCTATCATCCTGCTCAAATCCTCCTTTAAATATGCTACCCAAAACATTTAAGGATGCTATTAATTACATCCTTATTCAGTCTAAAATTAGTTTATTATAAATTATTCAGAAAATTTTCACCCGCACAACGTCTTGAAACTTCGAAATACTGATCAAACATTTGGAGCGTCAGTCTCATTTATTTTCAAGTTCTTAATAAAAGCTTGATATTCGTATTCAGAAACCTTAAAACTCAGATAAATTGGGCATAAAATAGAACTTTAACAAGTGTGTGACTATAAAAAAATTATTATAGATCTTTAGCGGTTTTCTTGAACTTGGTAAAATGGTGTGGTGTATAGCACTTTCCGGTAATTAAGTTCAACAGAAAAGAATGTTGAATAGTCTTGCATATCTAAGTAAATTATAAAGAAAACAGACACTTTACGTTAAATAAGAACATTATGATAAATATACAATAGAACTGGAAATTCCTTTCCAACCATTTTCAAATACAGGTCTGATGTAACTCAGTTCTTTTGTGATACCCTGTAAAATAATGATAAATGGTTTTTCTACCATATTTTATATATGCATAAAAGTATATTTTACACAAAATATTCTCTGAAAATTCCAAAATATATCAGAAGAAAAAAAAACTTCGCTGGACACATTTAAAAAAAGTTTCTTCTTTTCAAATGGTCTGTAGAATGAGGTATCATAGGTGTGTCCTCGAGTATCCAAGAGGCCCCATGTGACACAAACTCAATTTTTTCAAACAGAAACCATACTTTTATTTTATGATGAACCATATTTTTTCTAGAAACCATACCTTTTCTTTACGATGAACCATAACTTTTCTAGGAATCATATTTTTTCTTAATACTATACCATGAAGAAAAATCATATTTTTTATTTTAAAAAATAGAGTTTTTGTCACGGAGATTCTAGGACCCTTGAAGCTTACTATGTTATTTCATGTAACAGATCCTGTGAGTCTACGACACTTTTGCAATCATTATGTTCAACGAAATTGTTTATTTATTAAGATGTTTTCGAATTTCCCGAATTTTTATTAAAACACAATATTCGGGCCCCATAACCCCCTACTTTGGAAATAAAAAAAGCTATACAGGATTTAAAACAGACTTTTTCCACTTAATAACATTCTTTTAAGAAAAAGTATAACTTCTTTTGAAAAAATTGAGTTTCTGTGAGGTGGGCCTTCTAAAGGCCCTTGGTCTCGCCTATAATACCTGATCTGATAGATCATTCGAATACACGGCACTTTTTTAATTATTGTGCTCGGATATTTTTTTTTTTTTTTTTTTTTGAGGTATTTTGTGTTTTCCAGAATTTGTATTACATCATAAAAATCGGACCTCCATAAAAATAAAAAAAGCGATATATGATTCAATAGAGATTTTTTCTGCTTCACACGATTCTGTATAAAAAGTTTGGTTTCTATTTGAAAAAATTAAGTTTGTGTCACATGGGGCTCTTGGGGACCCCGGTATCCCACCTACTATACTCGAATGATAGATCATTTCAATCCATAGCTCTTTTTAAATCATTTTTCTTAGCGAAATAGCTTTTTTTTTTTTTTTTTTTTTTTTTTTTTTTTTTTTTTTTTGAAATATTATGGAAATTACAAATTATTTAGTGTATTCAGATTTATGAAACATCCTGTATATATATGTGCGTATGTATGTGTTTAAAAGGTTTTGAGTGTGTCATTCGAACAAATTTTACTGCATTACATTGTTAATTTAAAATTTTACCTATATACATTGGGTGAGTGCGAAAGTTCTACCCGTTTTTGGATATGCAAATTTGCAATGGAATTGACGTCACACATGGCATTGTAATGATTTAAATCGTCAGCCAATCAAACGTATGGATGCCTCACATATAAATGCATCGTCTCACAAAGTTAACCATCTCAAAAAAAAAAAAATAAAATAAAAATATATATATACATATATATATATATATATGTATATATATATATATATATATATATATATATATATATATATATATATATATATATATATATATATATATATATCAGAGGGTGCAACATGGAAAGCAAGAAGGAGCATATAAGACGTTTGCTATACGAGTTTGATAAAAAGAGTACGGCAGCCGCAACATGTCGCAATGTATGTCAAGTTTGTATGGAGGATGCAATAGACGAAAGCACATGCCGTCGATGGTTTCGTAAATTTAGGGAAGGAAACAGAAGCTGTAGGGCCACCGCCACTTTAGAATGTAGAAAGAGAGGGGAAAAAAGGCTAAAAAACCCATAGGAATAGCATGGTAAGAAAAGCAAAAGAACTCACAATGTCAAGTGTGTTAAAAAAAAAAAAAAAATTCACACCGGAAATAATAAGGGGACAAAATTGACTAGAAAAATACATTGAACAGCGGGAACCGGGCGGGCTGGGGCATGGGTCCTATCGTCCAGGATTAATACGACTCGCCTAGGAGTGAATGAAATCACACCTTGGAGACGACGATATTGACCAAGCTATAAGGAACAACCCTAAACTAACCGTACAAGAATTAGTAGAGACTTTCAACGTACACCAGACACCGGTCGAGATACGGCTGGTTAAGTTGGGTTTTATGAGAAATCGTTGGGTTCCACATAACCTTACAACTAATTAAACGGAATGACCGTATCGCCACCTGTGTTTCCTTGCTTTCCCGGTACAAAAAAGACCCATTCTTGACCGAATTGTGACAGGAGATGAGAAGTGGGTTATGTACCGTAATGTAAAGCGTCGTAGGGCTGTGTGTCGCCCTTCTGATCCGCCTGCATCTAATTCGAAAGCTGAACTTCATCACAAGAAGGTGTTATTGAGTGTGTGGTAGGATGTACAGGGAATAATTCACTGGAAGGTCCTGCCACTCAACCAAACCATTAATGCTGCCTTCTACTGTCTACAGTTAGACAAGCTGCATTCAAATTTGGTAGCAAAGCTGTTAGGTCTCACCAATCGTCGTGGTGTTATCCTTCATCTTGATATCGTTAGGCCACATATAAATGCATCGTGTCTCACAAAGTTAACCATCTCAAATATATATATATATATATCAGAGGGTGCAACATGGAAAGCAAGAAGGAGCATATAAGACGTTTGTTATACGAGTTCGATGCTTCTGTCATCACTCGCCAAAAGTTATTGGGCTTTAGTTGGGAGGTTTTACTCCACCCTCCCTATTCTCTTGGCACCAACTTAGAATCACCTATTTTGTGGTTTGAACAATTCCTTCAGTCAGAAAATCTTTGATGATATTTATGTTGTTAAATCTGCCATCCATGACTTTTTTGACTTGAAACCGCCGGAATTTTACCGCAGTTGGATTCATTTCCTACCAGAAAGTTGGCAAGAGATCATAGATAGCATAGGAAATTATACACAATAAAAGGTACTGTTCATTTTGCGTTTATTTGCTCTTCTTTATGGGTAATAGAAACAGTTAGAACTTTTGCACTCACTCAATATTTTTAAAAGGTTTTTAAAATACTACTGGTACTGAATTTAATAAATAACACCGTTATTGTAAAAATTGACTTTCATAGATAAATGAATTACATGATCACTTATTTCTTTGTTTAGATGCATTTATACCTGATTTCATGCTAACAAATTAAATTGGTATGCTGCGGCCACACCAATACTTTCTTGTTATGTATATAGAAAGAAGAAAAATAAAAGATTCTTAATGTAACACATTAAAAATCCTATATGCACAATATTAAAACTATATGGAGGTTGAAATAGTAGCTTAATAGGTATATAAATTTTCAAAATTATAAAACGTATATTTAAATGTTTCCACATTTTTTTACAGGTGAGTCATTCCATGTCAAATCAACACACACACACACACACACACACACGAAAAAAAAAAAAAAAAAAACAGCATTTTTAACCTGACCTCCTCAGATTTTTATGAAATTGGGCTCATTTATTTGTTCTATTGAGAAATTAATGTATACCAATAATATGTTCCTATCACTTTTATTTTTTGATATACAGGGCTCCAAAAATGGGTACAAAATACAAATTTCCGAAATTCTCCTACTACAAATATACCCATATTTTCTTTCATAATTAACTTAGAGATAAAAGATTGATATCACTAGAAAGATTATAATACAAGCTTTCACATGATATATCACAAGTATATATTTTTAAATGATTTCACTTTAAGGTGAAACAATTTAACCTTTGACCTCCAATCTCGAAAAGTGCATATTTAATTTTCTTTGAAAAAATATATTTTATTTTTACATTTATTATCTGTTCAACATGGGACGGCCAGAGGATGCTGAGTTATAAATTAATATGAAACATTAAATCAGTATTTTCATACTAACATTACGTAAGTTTATCCCATATTTTGTTCCCTAATTAACTTAGAGATATAAGATTTGTATTATTAGAAAGCTTATAATACAGGCTTTTAAAGGATATGTCACATGTATATATTTTTAAACATTTCCTTTTAAAACTGAAACTTTTTGCGTTTAAACTTCAATATCTCAAAAAGTATACATTTAATTTTCATTTAAAAATTATATGTTATTATTACGTTCATTATCTATAATTATTGTAATTTCAACATAGGACGGCTATTTTTTTGCAAAACTTGCATTATGTTAATATGGAAATACCAGAAGAGTTGCATTTTAATTTATAACTCAGTATCACATGGCTGTTATGTTGAAACTTATTGTAATTATAGATAACAAACGTAAGAATAACATATAATTTTTAAAAGAAAATTAAATATGTACTTTTTGAGATATCGAAGGTCAAAAGTCAAAATGATTGACCTTAAAATGAAAAAATTTAAATATGTATATATGTGATGTATCATTTAAAAGCCTGTATTACAAGCTTTCTGATGCTACCAATCTTATATCTCTAAGTTCATTAAGGAACAAAATATGTTGTTGGTTGGTTGGCTGGGTTTTGCGTCGCACAAGTGCTGCGCAGATGGGCAATTGGCGACGGTCTGGGACACACCCCTAGAGGTGGTCCGGAGACATGCCATCCCAATTTTGATCCTCCACGGAAGGGATGGCTCTCCCGCTTCGGTGACCCCCAGAGGTATAATTTTTGAAGGGAACATGAAGGACATTGCGGCCACGACAGATTTTACGTGCACCAGCCACCATTAGTGCCCGCAATCTTCCAATTACGAGGCCGGCGCTCTACCGACTGGGCTACCGCGGCCCCCCAAAAATATGGGGGAAACTTACGTTATGTTAGTATGAAAATAGTGATTTAGAGTTGCATATTAATTTATGACTCAGCATCCCTGGCCGTCCCATGTTGCAATTTGCTAGAACTATAGATAATAAATGTAAAAATAGCATATAATTTGTAAAAGAAAATTAAATGTGTACTTTTTGAGATATTGGGGGTTAAAGGTAAAAATGTTTGAGCTTAAAGTGAAACAATTAAAAAATATACAATTGTGAAACATTATTTGAAAGCCTGTATTATAAGATTTCTAATGATATCAATTTTTTATCTCTAAGTTAATTGGAAAAGAAAATATGGGTACATTTTTAGTAGAAGAATTTCAGAGAAATTTGCATTTTTTTACCCGTTTTTGGAGCCCTGTATATCAAAAACTAAAAATAATAGAGACTTATTAATTGGTATATATTCATTTTTCAATGGAACAAATAAATGAGCCTAATTTCATAAAAATCTGATTGGGTCAGGTTTTTAGCTGTATTGATTTGACATGGAATGATTCAAGTACAAAATAAATCATAAATTTTAAAACAATTTAGAAATATATATTGAGATAAAAAAAATAATTCTTACTTGGAATCGATATTTTGCCCCTCAAATCTATGGAGAATATGTAAAATTACAAGAAGGATATAAATTAGTTCCATTTTTAGAGTGATGATTTATATTCCGTAGAAAGTACAGAAAATGACTGAATATGAATCTCGATTAGTGTTACTATGTCTGTGTAACACATGGCACCAAACAATATATATATATATATATATATAATAACCCGAACTTACTTTTACTATTTATTTATTTATCTACCGTTGTGACGTAAGACTGCTTTTAATATTTAATTTTTAAACGAAATTGTGCATTTTTTAACTTAAATTGGGAGAGACTGTACCCTGCTCTCAAAGCCATGGATGAATATTAGCAATTTTCTCTACTCTTATTCTCGTATACATCATAATTTACGCAATAATTATATTATTTACTTTTTCCTTTTTTAGTCATTAAGAAAAAAAAAATTTAAATGTTTATTTTTGTTATCAACTACAAGTACTACATTATTGCTTACAAACACAAAGCAAACTTTGATATTCGAACATATAGAATTAGGATAAATTTACAAAGCTTACAAAAGCATTCTATTGCTTTCATAATTGAAGTACTAAATAATGAATTTCGATTATGGTAAACAATTTAGAGGTTGCCAAATTACCACTTTTTTAATGTCTGAGAATAGGGCAAAATTTTTCATAAACATACATTATGAGGAATATTTCATCCATATGCGTGTCAAATATCATTTATGATACTACCACGAACATCATTGCCAATATTTATCCTATTTTAAAAACTCCGTAGCTTATTAGAAATTTAAAATTTAATTAGCATCAGTAAATGTATGAAATTTCACATAAACGTAGGTATAACATAATTATCACATTGGAAATAGTAGCATGGAATTGCATGAAAACTAAAATACGAAACTAACCACAATATAAATAATCATTAAAAAAGGATTTTTCAGCATTCTGTAATGAGCAAAGGGGAAAATTGATATACATATATGTACATATTATTTTAATGATTTGAATATTAACATAGGACGTCTTTTTTCCGTTTTACATCACGTTAAATTCTTTAACTACCTTAAACGATCGATTTTTTTTTGTTTTGAAATACAATTTTTTAAAATAGCTTCGAGTAAATAAATAACATTTTTTTAAAGTTAAAATATATATATATATATATATATATATGTTTTATGGGATTAATATACCATAATACACAATATTAAAACTGTAGCGTGTTTTAGTAATATTTAAATGAGGATGTTTTTTGAAAATGTTTAAACATATATACGAAAGATACTGTAAATTGCACCTACGAATGCAAAATTTCATGAATTTTCAAATTTTATATACATACATCGCTTTCCAACAGCAAAAGTTACCGAAGTAAAAAATGCATTACTTGAAAAATATCAACTTAAATAAAAATAGAAAGCATTGACAGTCGGGTAAATTTTGAGACTGATATGTAACCGATTTCGTGGAAGTTGGGGTTCTTCCTACACGTTTTTCAATAATATAAACTCACTATTGCCAATTTTTGACTTACGTCATTTTTCTTGCCGGTTTGATACATATTCATATGGAAAGATATTTCATTTCTTAAATTCAGTTAAAATAGTGTCTTAAATGGATGGTCATTTTTTAAGTGAAAAAAAAATGTCTTACTTTTTAAGACACCTTTTTGCATCAGAAATTAAGATATTGCAAGTGTCTTAAAACGCCGCTTTTTTTTTGCTTAAAAACACCGCCATGTTAGGCTTAAAAATACTACCGTTTTTAAGGCTTTTTAATAAATATATAAATAAATAAATATGGCGTGCGATTATGTTTTTCTGTTAAAAATATATTTTAGAATTGTTTAGAGCATTAATGAAATATTTATATTTAAAAAAAAAAAAAAAATAGTCCCATTTCAACTCATACTGTCTAAGGAAAACGAAACCTGAAGCCAAGCATCGTCGGAGTGAAGCATTTACCAATCACGCTACCGTCGAATACAGCAATATGTGTTTTTATGATATAATGTACTGCAGTATTCGTGAAACTAATAGCAGTGTTATGTTTTATTTCTATTTTTTTTTGCCATAAAACTATTGATAGTATGGTATCTTAAACTTAATAAACATTATTATCTTAAATTTCATATTTAGGGGACCAGAATTTTTTAATAATGCATAACAAGTATGTGAAGGTTTCATCCCTCGATGATAACGATTTCTTTCCTTAAAGTGATATTTAAATAAAAACAAACTATAATCATGAATACAGGAAAATTTGTAGTTTTACATTTAGATGTAGGGGAATTTGTGAAAGAAAAAGGTTTTTAAATGAATAATAATAAGAAGAAAGAAAGAAAAAAAAAATATGCGCAAATTATTCATGATTGTTCACTTATAAATTCGCTTTCTTCTCTACAAATTACTTGCTACATACGTCTTCACACTTTTTCTTTTATTATAAGAAAATTTTAAAGACAAAGATTTTTTTTTTTTTTTTTTTAACAAAATAAGCTTTGTGTCTAAGCATGTTGTTTATGAATTGTGTTAAAGATAATAGCATGCAAACATCATTCACATCCCTAGAGTATTATTCCATAAAAATATAATTTCATAAAGCTTCCATAATTTAAGTAGTTTAACTGCTTATTATATAAAATAATAATATATTTATTGAATGTGAAAAGAAGTAGAATAAGCATATTTTCTTAAAGTAGATTCCATATGAAAAAATTTCTGAGTAATGCAAGTGTCTGAATTTCTAAATTGTCTGAAAATTCAAACGCGATTTGCTGTCTGAAAATTCGCGTATTTACGTGTTTCAGACATTTTTGTGTCTGAATTGATATTTCAGACATAATTCTGTCTTAAATTAAAATATCTATAACGTCTAAGGTACATTTAAAAACATTTACGTGTCTTAAATGCCGTTTCAGTTGTTTTTATGTCTTACTTTAAGACCCTTTTATTTGCAGTGTAAATAACATTTTTTTTAAGTAAAAAAAAAAAAATATATATATATATACGTTTTATGGGATTAATATACCATAATACACAATATTAAAACTGTAGCGTGTTTTAGTAATATTTAAATGAGGATGTTTTTTGAAAATGTTTAAACATATATACGAAAGATACTGTAAATTTCACCTACGAATGCAAAATTTCATGAATTTTCAAATTTTATATACATACATCGCTTCCCAACAGCAAAAGTGACCGAAGTAAAAAATGCATTACTTGAAAAATATCAACTTAAATAAAAATAGAAAGCATTGACAGTCGGATAAATTTTGAGACTGATAATGTAACCGATTTCGTGGAAGTTGGGGTTCTTCCTACACGTTTTTCAATAATATAAACTCACTATTGCCAATTTTTGACTTACGTAATTTTTCTTGCCGGTTTGATACATTTTCATATGGAAAGATATTTCTTACTTGCCACATTCCACTTGTCCTTCTGAATTTTCGACTTTCTGTAAAATTAAAAATAGCATATAAATTACTTCCATCTTCGCCTCGAGGATTTAAATCCTTGCAGTTGTTAGTATAGAACAGAAAATATCTGAGTATGAATTATATTTGGCATCATTATGTCTTTTTAATACATATCAAATATAATTACATTATTACAACATTAGATTTTTATTTATTTTATTTAATACCATAAGAGTGTCCTCGGTATTTTATATCAAAACTAAATCGTAAATATTATAATAATAAATAGAGATAAACTACACATAGAGATAAACTACACAAATGTATAGAAATATGTCAACAATTTTTTATTCGCTTTTACTCTCATGTATCCGTCATAGTCTCATGCAATATTTTGTTTATTTTCTATGTTTACTACATTTACAACATTGATACTAACAAATCGAAAACCAGCTTTCGCCTGAATTTGAATTAAATATATATATATAAAAAAAAAAGACTTCTTTTAAAGTTTTTAAAAGCTTTATAATGGGCGTATTCAATAAATTTTGTTCGATTATGGTATTATGTTTGAAGAATTGCTGTTAAAGTCGAATAATTTTTAAGATTTCTGTGACACGCAAAGGGGAAAAATTTTTATATATTTTTGAATTATCCTAATGCTTTCAATATTAAAATAAGTCATCCTTTTTAAAACGTTAACTTTTTGGGGTTTAAGCATTTTTTAAATTTCTCTTACCCATATTTGAAAAGAGAAACTTTTTAATTTCTCTTACCCATATTTGGTAGAGAAAGTATTGTTTTAGGGTCAGCTTTTCAAAATTAAGTTTTAGCTATATTTACACGATTTAAGGTCCCCTGAATCCAAAAATCAGGATTTAACGGTTGGTCTGTGTGTGTGTGTGTGTGTGTGTGTGTGTGTGTGTGTGTGTGTGTGTATGTTATCAGCATATCTCAAGAACAAAAGTGCACGAAATTTCAAATTAGGCATTTTAAGTCGGTAACATATAATGATGCTACATTAAACATTTTGTTGAGAACAAGGAAATGGTTCGTATACAGGGGCATCCAAGAGTATTCAAATACGTTACGTCTATGGGGGGGGGGGGGGGGAAATTGCAGGTAAGTTGAGTCTAACATATATAGGCTGCATTAAACCATATGAAATGAATATATGTTTTATATAGACATAAAGGCATGTTTCATTTAGAATATGGTATGAATATCATTCACCGTTCGTTTACAGAGCTACACAAAAGAACTAGAATAAGTGGGATAATACATGGCAATTCAGGAAAATGCATTTCAAGCTGTGCCATATGTTTTTAATATAGGATTATATTTAAGTGCACAATGTGATGTGTACTTAATTTTTAGGAGATGGGCTGCCAATAATTAAGCGAAAATATTCTTTTTTATCGAATTTAATTAATTGCTTTACTATAATATTTTACAAAATGTTCAGGAAAACTGCTCAGAAATTAAAATTAATTCCTGATACACATGTGGTAAAAAAATTACTTTTTCAAACTGAATATTTAGCTTTTTCTTTTTTTTAATGTTGACACTTTTGAGGTCCGTGAATATGTTGCTATTCAGGGATAATGAATAATGATGAAATATAAAATTTTTAAGCAATCTGTTTTTAATATTTAATCTTTCTTATCCATGTCTTTTATCAAAATAAAAAAAAAATAAAAAAAAAAAAAATCAGGTAATTCAAATGTACTTTGAATTTAATACAAGATTGTTACTTGAAAATTTTTATCAATTGATAAGTTTTAAGGAATGATACGGGTGAAAGTTGTCTGAATAATATGTTATGAGCTTTTAAATTTAATTACATTTTATAATTCTCTCTTTGGAATTCTCTTTAAATTTAAGTACAATACTGTAACGGGGGGTTGAGGAGGACATTAGCCCTTCCCTCATACAGATTTATTTATCAAAAGAAGCTTTTCCGAAGCCTATTTTAAATTGTTTTTAATGAAGATTTATAAAACAGTATTCGTTATCTTATCCCTTAATATCCATTCTAGCTTTATGATATTGAATTTTAGAGAAGGAGAAAGTCGTGTGAGTGACACACCAGATTATTATTATTATTATTTATTTATTTATTTATTTTTTACATTTTAGATTACTACAGTTGCTTTTAACTAAAAAATAACTTTTTAAAAAGTAATAATTTTTTTTTTAGTTTTTATGAAAAAGAAAGAATGATACATAACATTTGTCGGGGATTCCCCGTTCATTCTTCTGTATCCAGAACAGTTGACTGCTGCCAGTCAAAGAGTCGCGCGCCTCTTTTGATTGCGTCACTCATTCATTTTTAAATGAGAAGTATTCGACAGATGTGTTTTATAATCAGAACAGAAAAGTACCTTGAATAGAAATGGGGCTACTAGAAAAGCGGTTTGTTTTAAGTTTTGTTTCTCCCGGTGGTTCTAGAAAATAACTTTTAAAACTCTCAGAACTTATAACTTTAATGTTAAGAATTAGTTTAATATCTACTTGTAAATAATTTTTGTTTGTGTATTCGTTTTATGTATGCTAGCCAAGGATTAAAGTGTGTAATCTTGGAGTGCTCTTCGTTCGTCAACTCTTTATTAATGGATATATTTTATTCATAGCTGGCCACCTTCCACTCCCGGACCTATTACACTAGAAGATTTCAGGTGAAACCCATCCATATTTTATTAGTTAAGAAGTTTATATAGTAAATAAGTTTATTTTGGAAGAATATGTATGACTAAATTATGATTGAGAACTGTTTTATTAGATGGTTTAGGAATGCTGTAACGGGTCTGTAAGACATAGAAATAGAATTAAGATTTAAATCAGAAGTAAGAATTTGTTGCAGTAATAAACTTTGGCATCCCAGTCATAGGATGTGGTTCAGCTAATTAAATATCCATTACATATTATTGAAAAGATAACAAGTATAAAATTTTAAATTTTGTATCTATTATGACTAACAATTTAGTGATTGCTAAAAAAAAGAGAGAGCTGTCATAAGAGACAGTATTAACAAATTCATTAATAAATTACAAATATTATGTGAGGAAATAAATCCGGATGCTGTGATTTAGAAGAAGCATTGGAATTATTAACTGAAATGACTACAGATTTAAAAAGTAAAGATTCGGAGATAAAAACTTTCATTCAAGTAGAAGCCGAATTAGAAACGGCAAATGAATACCGCGAGAAAATACTTACTTGGCGATTTCAAGCCAATTGAAAATTAAAAGAACGAAAGAAAAGGACCAAATCTTGTAGAAATTATACCTAGCATTTTAAATAAATTTCGTAAATACAAGATAGGAATTTCGTCCGACATAGGGAAAGCCGTTTTCAAATTAAAATAACAGAGAAAGATCGCGACTTTTAGAGATATTTTTGGTTTTATAGTGAAAATAAATTAAAAATTTATAGACATTATCGTGTGGTTTTCGGCCTAACTTCAAGCTCTTTTTTGCTTATGGCAACATTAAATCACCCTTTAGATAATGTTTTCGAACAGTGGCGAGAGGCAGCTAGGCTCTTAAGAGATTCTTTCTATTTAGATAATTCCCTCATCAGTCTGAATTCAATTCAAGAAACAGAAAATTTTATATCAGAATCTCAAGGAGTTTTGGCTTCGGCACATTTCAATTTGAGATGCTGGCGATCGAATTGGCCCCAGGCTATTATCGACAAAACTGAAGATGAACCGAGGTTTTCTCCCGTGTTAAGATTACTCTGGGATTTGGAAAATGACAATTTAGTTTGTAAGATTCAAGAACCTCTGAAGATAAGTGAACCCCTTCCGAAAAGAAAACTTTTATCAGTCACCCAAAGAATTTTTATCCTGTGGTATTCATAGCACCTGTCAGATTAGTTCCCAGACTAATTCTTCAAGAAACGTGGATTTAGAAGGTGAAGTGGGACGAAGAGCTTTCTGAAACTTTAAAACAACAGTCTTCTAATTGGCTGAAAGGAATAAATTTGTTATTCCAAATTCAAATACCTCGTTGGCTTAACATTTGGCGAGAGAAAGAAAAGAAACCATCGTTACATGTTTTTTCTGATGCAAGCAAGCGAGCATATGCCACTTGCATATTCATAAGAGGAGACCTCAGAAGGCATCAAGATGCAGTTAATCAATGCTAAAAGTCGAGTTGCACCTATTAAGGAATTAATCATACCCCGCCTTGAACTGTTATCTTGCCTTATTGGCACTAGGTTGGCCAAAAAAATGTAAAACGATTTAGATTTGCATGTAAATACCATATTTTGGTCGGATTCAACCACAGCTTTAAGTTGTATAAGAAGAAAACAAGCATGGGGTACCTTTGTACATAACAGAGTATTAGAAATCCGAAATCTGATCGAAGTTTGCAATTGGAGACATGTACCCGGAAATTTGAATCCCGCGGACCTCCTGTCTAGAGGATGTTCTTTTGAACAATTACAGAAATCGAGATGGTGGGAGGGTCCTAGTTGGATTTATTTACCTGAAAATGAATGGTCTCAAATAGAAGAAGACCCAAACGAAGAACTCATAAACAGCGAAAAAAGGAAAACCATCTTAAATCTTTTAGATAAAAAAGAAGATAATTTCAATCGATTTTATCAATAATTTTCTTCTTACAAAAAAGCTGTTAGAACCATTGCCTGTATATACAGATTTTATCATAATTCGAGGACTACTGAGAAAATTTACCGAATTGGATATTTCAGTTGAAGAATTTTCAAAAGCAGAAAATGTAGTTCTCCGATTAGTACAACAAGAATCTTTCTCGGGGAGAACAGATCCAAAAGTAAGAAATTTAAGGCCTGTCGTAGATAAAGCTGGTCTCTTAAGAGTAAGAATCAATATAATTCAAAGAAACGACTGTGAAAACATCAGATATCCTGTAATTTTACCTTACAAGCATCCTGTCGTCCTAAGACTGATATTTGAGAAGCATTTAGAAAATCAGCACGCTGGAGTCAGCACTCTAATGACACGCCTAAGAGAAAATTTTTGGATACTGAAGTCTAGAAAATGCATTAGAAATACAATAAGAAAATGCGTGATTTGCAGAAAACTTCAGACTTCCAAAATAGATGTTGAACCTGGAGTACCACCTGAGGACAGAGTACGAGAAGCAGCCATTTTCGAAGTGGTAGGCGTGTATCTAGCCGGTCCTCTTCATCTTTCTGATGGATCAAAAGCGTGGATAGCTTTATTTACTTGCGCTGGCTACCGAGCCATACATCTTGAAGCCATTACGTCTCTGTCTACAGAAAGTTTTCTCAAGTCTCTGAGAAGGTTCATAGCAAAGAGAGGCAGACCCTACATTATCTATTCAGACAACGGGAAGAACTTCCTTGGAACCAGCAATGCTCTCTCGAGTGTAGATTGGGAAACCTAGGGGTGGGAATCGATTAAGAGTTTTAACTGGGTTAATCGTAGTTCATTAATCGATTAATCGGTCGATTAATCGGATTTTTAATCGGTTTACATTTTTCTTTATATAATTTTATTTCAATGACGAATAAAACTCTCATATTGTGTGTATATATATATATATACGAGGGTTGATCCAAAAAAAAGTTTACAAGCAGAAGCATTTGAAATGTAATAATTGTGGAGCGAATATTTCCACACAGGGTGGTTGACAGATGGCGCTAGTTGTCCTACAGCGGTTCTACGAGTAAGTAGCGTCAGTACGCAGACACTTAAGAGCGACAGTAATGGCACAATGTCTAGAAAAGTGGTCTCGCATAGAGGTGAGAGCCGTAATTCGATCCTTATGGGCCAAGAATGTGGCCGCATCCAAAATTCACAGACAAATCGTTGAGGTATACGGGGACAAAGCAATGAGCTTCTGCATGACAATGCCAGGCCCCATACAGCTCGCCAGACTCAGGAATTGCTGCAAAGGTTCAAGTGGGAGGTCTGAAATCACCCCCAATACAGCCCCGATTTGGCTCCAAGTGACTATTTCCTTTTTCCGGCGTTGAAGCGAAACTTATCCAGAACACGGTTCACCTCAGACGATGCAGTGAAAACAGTTGCCGAGAAATGGCTCAATGAGCAGGGCCCTGATTACTACCAAGACGGGATAAACAAGTTGGTCGAATGTTCTGACAAATGCCTAAACAGGTTTGGCGACTATGTGGAAAAGTGAAGGTCAGATGTGTCTCTTGATTCCCATTTGTACCTTGTTTCTATTGTTAATAAATACTTTTTCATTTGCCTTGTAAACTTATTTTTGGATCACCCCTCGTATATATATATATATATATATATATTATTCATAATTTTGACTGATTTTTTTTTTTTTTCAAAAATTTTTGTCTAATTAATTATATCTGTTTCATAACTGAAATTTAAATAAATTTTCAGAGTAATAATTGGTGACTTTAAGTGTTAATTTTATATAAATATTTTCACATATTCAATTTTATTTATTATTATTATTATTTTTAATAAATTAATTTTTCGATTCATTTTGAAAGAAGCATTAGATGAATTTACACATATTTTAGTTCTATATTTGCAGACCTTGTCCATATCGCTTGTCACTATTTCTAAACGAATTCTCAAAATTCCATATCATTATCATAAAAATCTCAAATTCTTATATTTTAGTTCTTCGTTATCACTTCGGACTAGAACACAGAATGTTATTTTCTGTTTCTACTTCAATAGTTACTATCAGCAATTCAGAACAGACAATAAACGCTTGAAGATACTGTGAAACTCTGTTGACATTTTCCCCATCAGAGGGATAGTGAAAATCTCATGCCTTCTTTTTTTTATATATATCTTTACCATTTCTATTTTTTGAAAGCTTCTTGTTTCTGAGATTACTATTACCCTAGCCAACACTTTCTGTAGAAGGCTACAGACAAGTGGTGTTGCTCCAGCATGCACATAAAGCGGCATTTTGTTTAATAACTGTCCTCCCCCTTTTCTCTATCAACGAAAGTGCAACAACTTCTTTTGAGAGGTTTTATTTTTATTTATTCATTTATTTTGCTTTTTCATTATTTGATGGATGTTTCTTAGAATGTTTGTTAGCAAAATATGTAAAAAAATATTATTATGTGCGTTTTCAAATTCATGCTCAGCGAGGTAGGGGGTGTCCAGGTTTTTTTTTGGTTTTAACATGCGTGATAGTGATTGCCGCGGAACCGAGTTTCGTGCACTTTCAGATTCATACACAGCGAAGTAGTGGTGTCCAGTGATGTTTTTTTGGTTTTAACATGCGTGATAGTGATTGCCGCGGAACCGAGTGTCGTGTTTTCTGAGATTCATGCACGGCGGTGTAGGGCTGTCCAGTGATTTTTTTTTCCTGTGCGTGAAGCGTACATACGTGCGTTATTGTGACTGCTGCGAGAACGACTTACGTGCGTTCTCTGGTTCGACCATTCTTCGAGTAGTGACTTTTACTGTAGGAGAAACAGCTTCAACTGTTTCAGGAATATTTGAAAAGTTAACATTTCTATTTGACTGTTTTCGAGAATATTCGTTTTAATAATAGTTTTGTTGCACAGATTCAAGAAGTTCAAAAAATGTTTACTATTGTCAAGGAGATCCTATACTAAAACTGTGAAGAAAACAGTCGCCAATCGAAATATATTTATTTAAACATTTCAAATATTCAGTTAAAAGAAATCCTTTAAATATAGCACCCAGCGAAGCCTACTACTATAATAATATATGCGAAAACTATGCTGCGAAGAACTTAATACAAAAATCACGGAAAATGCAGGATATTGAAAAGAACTAGTTAAGCAGCTTTATAATGAAAGAAAAAAAAAAAAAAAAAAATGAGAGCGTTTTTTAAAAACGTCAGTGCATAAGTGCTATTTCATATAATAGATGAATCTCTGGCAAAATAAAAAATAAAGTATCCAAATATAATGCCAATACTCCAATTAAATACAAACAGTAATATCTATCAACCAACAAGAAATGATAAGGATTTAATTAACCCAATAGGAAATGCAGGTATTTAAGAAAATTGTGCATACAACGGAAAATAATCACTGGCCACTACATCGGAATGACGGAAAAAAAGCAAGAACATCTTAAAGAACATCAAACCTACATTATACTAGGAAATATTGCAACAGCCTTAAGCTAATGAAGAAAAAATGTTAAAATAGATTTCACAAATGTTAAAATATTAGCCTATTAGTAAATATGCCTTTAATTGCGAAATTGTTGAAATTTTAACTAATCCCTATTGTTGGAACGGAAATGCACTCACAGGAAAAATACACTCATGTTTGTGTAAATTGCAAAACCAAGAAGGAATGGAAATATCAGAATGGTATTTATTGGGCACATACATTATAGTAGGAATATTATCGTGTATCCCATAGCCAATTTGTTAAACTTTGAAACCACTTTTATGACCATAGATTTAGCCGCTCAGCATTTAAAAGTATGGAAACGGACTTAGGAACCTTGTATTTTGTTTACAGCTTAATAATATGATATAGGGATATTTTTCAAGCCACATTACAAATAATAATAATAATAATAATAATAATAATAATAATAATATAGTTTTAAAAAATTAAAGAACACGCTTTTATAGAAATGTGAACTAAAAAAGCACAAAATATCTATCTTAGTATTAAAATGCAGGGTAAGAGAAAGTCGTGTGAGTGACACACCACATTATTTACATACATTTAAATCTTCAATTAAAATAACTTAGAATTAAACAAAAACCATTTTTAAAAAATCTCCCCTGACTGGGATCGAACGCTGGACCTTAGGTTCGTAGCGCGGAGCCTTACCACAACGCAACATCGTTCACGCAGGGAACGTATTTTTTTACTTTCTTCTATATGTAATATAGAGAAAGTATTGGATTCGCGAAAATTTTCGACCTCCGTTTTTTGACGGATCTACACGTTTTGGGATGTCCTGAACACGAATTGATAGTTTTTAAAAAATGTCTGTCTGTGTGTCTGTCTGTCTGTCTGTCTGTCTGTGTGTCTGTCTGTCTGTCTGTCTGTATCATTTTTTTGTGGACGCTGTATCTCACGAACCAATGAATGAATTTTAACCAAACTTGGTATTTAGTTGCACCCTGACATGAACTGGTGCTCATTAGATTTGGGGATCAATAGCTCAACAGGTGGCGCTGTGATCGCATTTTATAGGACAAAATTCCGTATAAATGGGCATAATGAGAGTTATTTTAAACTTGTGATTGTAAAATTAATATGAATTATTGATAATAGTAGTAGTTAACTAGGAAAAAAAATTTGTGCATGGGGGGGGCATCGGTTCCCCCCCTGGGGGGGGGAAGTACCCCCCCGGGAGGGTTAAATTTTGAAGATGGGTATCATTCGAAAGATCTCGTCAATACCTTTAAAACGAATGGTTGAACCATAAATCTGTGATAATTTAAAACAAAGTTATCGATTTTTTTTACTTTTAACAAAAAAAAAAAAACTTAGAAAATAAAATCTTTTTTTTTTTTTTTTTTTTTTTTAATATTGTTACTGATTGAATATGTATAGGAAAATATAGAAGAAAGTCTTGTGGTGGCCACAACATACTAGTTACAATATAAATTTGTTGTTTGCTCCCAGAGCAGTTACAAACATACATACAAACATACATACAAACATGCTTTCATACAGGTGAAGCTAATAATAAAAGCAAAAAGGAAAGAAAATGGAAAGTATCAAAATCAGAGCATTACATTAAGAAGTTTTGAACTGACAACAATAAAAAAAAAAAAGAAATAAAGAAATACATACGATTTGAATTGAGAACTTAAAATTGAGAACTTTGAATTGAGAACCTCCTTTTTGAAATCAGTTAAAAAACATTTTATTTACTTATCCTTTTTTTTTTCTGACTATATCAAGGAACGCGTGAGCATTCCGCCTCGCCAAGCTAAAACAAAGATTAAGAAAAACAAATGAAATTTACAACGTAGGAAAGTCAATGGTGAAACGCTACAAGAGTATATAATGTCGACATAGCATCTCGGATTTTTCGACTACCTGTATCTTAGCTCCCTGATCCCCAAGACCTTTTTTTTTTTTTTTTTTTTTGCATAGACCTTGAGCATATCCTTAAGACAAAACTTAAAAATTTGCATGTCGATCCGAATTAAGAGGCCTGAGTTATATAAATTTGAAAACCCAAAATTTATTGGTTACATTCTTCTTCTTCTTCTCCTTCACCTTCTTTTCCTTGTTAAATTTGACAAAGATAGCACCTAGAGTTCTGCAGCTAATGAGCTGAAAATTTCCATGGACATTCCTTCTGACCTGTATTAGTGCCTTTTACAGTCAAAAAATTTTTTGGTCAATATACAGGGTAGTTACTTTGAATTTTGTAATTTTTAACACAAAAATTTCGTGAAATCTTCAAGAGATGGTGCTCGTTTTCAATAAATTTAATTTTGACATTAAATAGTAATAAATTCTGTTTTTTATTTCATTTTATTTATTTATTTACTTTTTTTTTTTTTTTTTTTTTTTTTTTTTACAAAAATTGATTGAAATAAATTAATTAAAGGCAATTTTTCTTAAATTTTTTAAAATATTTACAAGAAACGTGTTTATTACTAAGAAAAATAATTGACGAAAAATTGGATTTCGTAATAAATAAATGTTTAAAGGACTACTCATTTTGACTGCAAGAAGTATAAAAAGGGTAAATGAAGAAGCGAGAAGTTATAAACCCAATTTTTATTTGAACTCTTTAAAATCTTGCTGGCTCAATATATCCCAAGTTTTAACGTAAAAAAAAAAAAAAAAAAAAAATGATATTATTTTTTAACGCATATTTTCATAAATATGTACATTTTAAGCATTATAACACTATTGAAATATATCATTCCTTAAAAAATAATGAAAAAAAAAAATAAATATAAGTAAAAATTACTTCTAAAGCTAGCTTTCTGCATGACGAAATTCACTAGATCTCTCTCTCTCTCTGTGTCTCTCTCTTATATATATATATATATAATTTTTTTTTCTGAAACTTTTTTTACTGCCTGAGCTACATTCTGGATGCGTTAGGATGATACGTTTCTCCTGCCCGTGTTCAGCTCGGGCAAAGCCGGCAAGGGGTTAAAAATAGATGTGGTGCAGTTGACTATCCAGTAAAATCTCTTTGTCTTACTTGTAGTGAAGTAAGTGTATGTCTAATCCGGTGTAAGTGCTTGACTAAATTGGAATCTCTCACAAGCACACCAAGACAATGAATGTGCACTGTAAAATAAATTGAGGACGAAACTTTATTTAAATAATTTATATATATTCTATCCAACTTATTAAATTTCTGCTCACATATTACCTTACAGAATTGCGTATCTTCGATAAACCTTGTTTGAAGAATTCATATAGTAAAGAACTGTTATGCCTTGGCTTTTTCCGATTTCTTTTATATAGTAAAAAATTAATATTTAAGGATAAAAAAAAAAAATAATTTTTTCTAATATTTATTTAGGCATTTCCACTTCTCCTAGTAGAAGTGCAACAAAGCGTAATTTTATCATTCATTAAACGATTGAGTTGAATGACAAGAAATTAATATAAAGACATATTTTATTATCAAGAGTGATATTTCAAAAATGTATGTAATATTTATTAAATCTTGTAGAAGGGTTTTTATGTCACACTAGTGCTATACTATCTGCAATATGGCGACGGTCTGAAACTCATCTCTAAGGGTGGTCCAGAGTCATGCCATCACAATTTGATCCTTCATGAACAGGAGGGTGTGCCTTTCGGTGACCCTCATTGAGATATAATTTATTAAATCTTAAGAATGATAAGATTATAAACGCAAGCGTTGGAAAGGAATTAAAATTTAAGTCAAAATAATTTATTTCCAATTCCTTTCCAACACTTGCGTTTATAATTTTATAATTTAAAGCAAGATAGTCGTTTATGAAAATTGAAGTTTTTGGTTATTATTGAATGTCTGAATGATATCGTGTTAAAATCGGACGTATGAAAATCGCTCTCACTTGTTCTTCTGTGTGTGAAATTCCGTTACATCTGCTTATGAGATATCTCCTTGTCTCCCTCTTTTGTCCATAAGTTGTAGGTTTACTAGAATTAGCTGCTTATTACTGCCATTACCCTACTACCGTAAGTAATAAAAGTGTTGTATTTGATCCAAAAATTCGATATCGAATTTTCACCTGATTTACTCGTTTTAAGGTATCCTGAGTCCAAAAAAGTAGTTTTTGTCATTTGGTCAGTGTGTGTATATTTATAAATGTATGTATGTTTGTATGTGCATGTATGTGGGGAATCTTTTTTTTTATCATATCTCCGAAATTGATAAAGATAGAACTACGAAACTTCAGAATTGAAACAGGTCTGGTGTACAGATAAATTTTCCAGATTTTGGTGAAAATTCGAAAAACGGAAGTGGGACATCGTAAACCGTAAGTGGGACCGTAAATCCGTATCTCAAAAACGCCTCTAACGACTTTTTTCAAAGTTGCGATATAAACACTCTATTAAATATCCTTTAGAATGATACAGATTATTAGTTCAGGAAAATTGATAGGTGTCCTGTGTAAACAGCTCAATGTCAGGTCTCGGAAGTGCGTTCCTTTAAAAACGGCTGCATGGATATTTTTAAACTCGCCATTTGAACCCCCCTTTAGATATCCTTTTGTATACAATTATTGTTTCCCTGTCAACAATTGAGTATGCCAAGTTTTAGTAAAAGTCGGTATCTCAAAAACGGCTCTAACGATTTTTTTGAAGTTTGTTGCATAAACCCATTTTAGATATACTTTCTCATGCATTACTTGGTTATTACAAGGAAATCAATAGTCATTTTTATTAAGTAGGTCGTTTTTAGATCTCAGAAATTTTATGTTTCTACTTCGTTAATCAATTTTGGGTCTTCTGATCACATAATCTCCAAAAAGTGCATATAATGCGTGTAATAATGGGTAATAAAAGTCGTGTGGTTGTTTCACACCAGATTTTTTTTTATTGGGTGTTTCATTAAGAATGATATAGGATTTTAATCGTAAAAAAGTCAACAACAGTTTGACATATAAATTTGCTTTCTCCTTCCTTTTGATACTTCATCAATGCCATTATGTTCGGAACAACATATCATTTAAATGTCCACCTCGGCTTTGTTTAAATTGACGCAGCTGATCGCTCCAATTTTTTATCCCGCTGTCGATCAGTTGCGTTTGAATACTGGCGATAACTTGACGAATGTTGACTTCCAAATGATCCAAAGTCTAGGATTGTCGGCATAGACATGGGTTTTAACGTAGCCACAAAGAAAATAACCTAGGAGTGTCAAATAACATGACTGCGGTAGCAATTCACAAATCTTCGTCGTGAGATGATCCAATCACCCGAACATTTTCCTCAAAAAATCGAGCCTAACACTATCTGGGTTGCGCGTAGCGCTATCTTGTTGGAGCCCCACCTTTTCAATATCGACATTTTTAAGTTCTGGCTATAGAAATTCGTGTGGCATAACTCTATAGCGGTCGCCATTGATGTTTACACCTCTTCTCTCCTCATTTCGAATGAAATAATAATTTGTGACACGACCATACCGAAAACTGCTCCACATAGTGAGTTTTTTGGTATGCAACGGCATTTCATCTAACACTTGTGGAGATGGTCTTAATAACGGGCCAATAATGGTTCACCAATAATGGGCGATGAAGTTCTATCCTGAACAATCGTTGAGCACCCATAATTTTCAAAATTTGGTAATATTTTTTTATAATTTTTAAATGGTCGGGAAACGCCAAACAATACATAATAAAATGGCAGTCTCTGCTAAATATTTTGACACCTGATAAGAAAAAATAAATGTATCAGGAACCGTAAAATCGCTATTGAAAAAACTATCAATCTTATTCAAAGACCCTTTATAAGGTGGTTACGAAATTCATTGATTAATTTTTGCTAAAGTTAATTTTGTTTTGCAATCTCCAACTATCAAATTAATAACTCAAAGAAATAAGATCTGTTTAGTTGTGGATACTTATCAGAATTATCTGTACAGAAAAAACAGTGAGATTATAACGTGTATTGCACCAAAGAAAAACTAAATTGCAATGGAAGACATCACATCGATATGGAGTTTTAAATAATAAGCCCTAACACTGTAAGACAAATGTTTTAGGAATTGAAATTATATAACTGAATTGCAAAAAACGAATTCCTGAAGTGAATTCTGCTTACAGGTAAGTGCCTGTACCTGTGAGCAGAATATTTCGAGAAGAGATTTCAGAAATATATACAAGAGAATATTTTAGCGAAACTCAGCAGTGAAAAGTGTCAATGTGGAGTCAATATTGTTGTAGTAAAATCAATTCCTTTTAGACGGCCGCTGCGTCGCCAGTGAAAGAAAAAAAAAACCTATATTTTGTTAAAAGAATCTGGTAACAGCCAATAAGTTTAGTTTTTAGATTTTTGGATGCTTCGACTGTGTTCGAAGACAGAATTTTCGATCGCTCAATATGAGAATTAATTAGATTTGGGAATTACGTTCCATTAAGTATTTCCTTTTTGTAAATAATGTATTTAACTGTAAATAGAATTTTTATTTTATTATAATCATTAAACTATCAGAAAAAATATGCATCGTTCTATTTATTCATTCTCTTTTTTCAAAGCAATCCGGCATATCAATTATGATTCTTTATGTTCTTAAAAAGTTAATACCACTGAATCGCATAATTTATTTTACATTTTGGTGCATCGGCCGGGAAGAGAATGTTGTTTTTGAAAGTAACGATACTTGTGTTAAATTCGATTATTAAAATTAATATTTGTGCCTTCATGGTATTGGATTAGCTCTTAGAGCGAAGACGGCTCAAGGTAAGAAATTTTATGAAAATTTACAATGGAGTTGGAGAAGCATAAAGTTAATAGAAAAATTCTGCGAACAAGTGTTACGAAGTTACTGAACAGTATAGAATTAAATTTAAAAGAAGAACATTTAAATTTTGAAAACTTAGAAGAAGCTCTTAATCAACTAACTATAAAAAATGGGCTTCTACAGGAAGCCGATAGGGAAATAGAAAAACTAATTCCTTTAACAGAATATGAAAATGAAAAAAACGTATGTTATGAATATCAGGATAAAATCGCGACCGCTATTTTTAGAGCAAAAAATAAAATAAAAGTAAATTCAGTCGAAAATAGTGGTATAAATTCAAATGTTTCAAGTACATTACAGAATAGAAGTACACCGTTAAGTGAGAATAACAAATTTGTTAAATTACCAAAATTGGTCATTCAAAGATTTGGCGGTGAATTGTCCCAATTTATGAGTTTTTGGAATACTTTTCAAGTTACTATTCATGACAATGAAACTTCGTCAAAGGTAGAGAAATTTAATTATTTAAAAAGTTATTTAACTTCGACAGCTTTAAATTCCATACACGGGTTAGAGATTTCAGAACAAAATTATGACAAAGCCGTAGAAATTCTTAAACAAAGATTCGGACAACGCTATATGATAATTAACCACCACATGAACAATTTGTTAAATTTAGCACCCGTTTATAAATCCACAGATATTTTTAGATTAAAAAAATTACATGAAGAAATCGAGATAAATATTAGATCATTATCCTCGTTAGAAGTTGATGAGAATAATTATAGTGCTATGTTAATCGCAGTAATTCTAAAGACACTACCGTCCGATTTAAATTTAGAATTCAATAGAAAACACGCATCTAACTTACATGGAATTAAAATTCAAGTATACACATTTAGAAGTAAAACACCGATAGAAAAAACCTATGGCATAGTTAAATTAAAGCTCGTGAATAAAAATAAACCTGATCATAATATTCAAATTGAAGCGTTAGTTACGGATGAAATTTCTGGATCGTTCATTCACCCTCCCCCTGAATTGGAAAAAATCACGAAAAATGATAATTTTCAGAATTTAGAATTAGCTGATATACCTAATAGTAAAGAAAGCATTACACTTTTGATAGGAGTCGATTATTATTATGATATTGCGTTAGGTAATATTAGGCGCATTAATAAAAATTTAGTAGCAGTAAAAACTGTGTTCGGTTGGGTTTTACAGGGAATTAAAAGCGATTCTCTTGAATAATTAACCATCAGTATCATAGTAGAAGAAAATTTGTTGTCAAAATAAATAGAAAATTTTCGGAATTTGGAAAATTCGGGTCTTATTAATCCGAAAGAAAAATTTGACCTTTCCGAAAATAAAATTATGAAAAATTTTGAATCGAAAATTCAGTATGAAAATAAACGATAAAAAGTTAAATTCCCTTGGAAAATTAGTAAATCACAATTACGAAATAATTTTGAAATCGCTGAAAATAGATTTTCGAGACTGAAGTACAAATTTTGTAGAAACCCAAATTTATTTTTTGAATACAACAATGTTTTACAGGATTATTTGAGAGAGGGGATTATAGAACCCGTTACGGATTTGGAAGAAAATTCTACAACCTTTTATTTACCACTTAGAGCAGTAATAAAAACAGATCGCACAACAAGTAAATTACGAATCGTGTTTGATGCGTCTTCACATGATTACAATAATCTTTCTCTTAATAATTGTCTACATATTGGACCTAATATTTATGAAGATATTTTTGACATTTTGTCTAGATTTAGATTTCACCCCGTAGCCTTTACTACGGACATGAAACAAGCTTTTTTACAAGTTTTGATAGACGAGGAAGATAGGGACGTAACACGATTTTTGTTTACAGAAAATCCTCACGAAGGCACCTCTCCCCTTCAGATTTTTAGATTCACTAGAGTTTTGTTTGGACTTAATTGTAGTCCTTTCTTATTAGCTGCGACGATAAAACATCCTTTGAAAAAATTTAGCGACACACATAGGGAGATTGTTAGTTTTTTAAATGAAAACATTTATGTAGATGACATAATAGGAAGCCACCCATCAGTAGAGAAGGCTTTAACTACAAGTCTAGACTCACTTAGTATCTTTAAAGACGCGAGTATGCAACTTCACAAATTTCATACAAATTCGACACCATTACATGAACTTTGGGTACAAAAAAATGTTATTAGCAAGGATTCTAAAATATTTGAAGAAAATGATCCCCCTAATAAAGTTTTGGGTTTAGGGTGGAATAACTTGAAAGACACTCTCTATTTTGATTGTAGGGATTTAATAAACCTCGTTTCTAAACAGATAAAAAATAAAAGGTTTGTTTTACAAGTACTAGGCAAAATTTATGACCCTATCAGTTTCATAGGGCCCTACACTTTAAGAGTTAAATGCCTTATGCAGATGATCTGGAAGACTGGTCTTGATTGGGATGATACATTACCTGAAGATTTCAAAAAAATAAGGAAAGACTGGTGTAATGAAGTAACTCATCTTTCTAAATTTTCTGTTCCGAGATATTATTTTTCTGATTTTCCAGAATTTAACATCGGTGATTTGCAACTACATGTTTTCTCAGATGCTAGTATCAAAGCATTTGGCACTGTTGCCTATTTTAGAATTAAAGAAATCTCGAATGAAAAATGCAAAACGATATCCGTTGTTTCCAAAAATAGAGTAGCGCCTTTGAAAAATCTCACGCTACCTAAACTTGAACTCACAGCTGCATTGTTGGCAGCTAAACTAGGTCATAATATTTTGAGAGCTCTGAAATTAGATATACCCACGTTTTACTGGACAGATTCAATGATCGCTTTTTTTTTTGGATTAGAGGCTCTCCAGAAAAGTTTAAGCCGTTTGTGCAGAATAGAGTACAAGATATTCGTGAATTGGCATCTCCTTCAAATTGGAGGCACTGTCCCGGTTCGTCTAATCCTTCCGACCTTGTATCCAGAGGTGCAAAGATCATAAAATTAATTAATGATAGATTGTGGTTAAATGGGCCTGAATGGCTCAGTTCACCCCCCGAACTTTGGCCTAAGTCTGATGATAAACAAAAGCTAGATGTAGAAATCTTAGAATATAGAAAAAAGACAAAAGAAACACTCCTTTTCAATTCCATGACTGAACAACTAGAAAACCCTATTGATATCAGAAAATACAGCAGTTTAGAAAAATTAATCAGAGTTTCAGCTTGGGTAAAAAGATTTATTAAGAGGATCAAAAAAATTCCAGAACTTAACAATTCATTGACAACCGAAGAACTAACACAAGCTGAGGAACATTTGATATCGAATGAACAAAAGTTGTATTTTAAAAATGAATTTCACTCGCTAATAAATGAAGAAATTATTGATAAAAATTCTCTCCTTAGCAACTTAACTCCTTATCTAGATGATGAAAAAATGATGCGGCTCGGCGGGAGATTAGAGTTTAGTGATTTACAGCTAGAAGAAAAACATCCCATCTCCCCAAACAGTCGTGGTTGACTACCTTGATTATAAGAAATGAACATGAAAAAATAATGCATGGAGGAGTATCTGGAACATTGTCAAAAATACGGTCTAAATATTGGATTCCCAAAGGTCGCCAGTTAGTTAAAAGTGTCCTGAATAAATGTATTATATGTAAGAAATACCTTTCCAGACCAACAGATCACATCACTGCTCCACTACCCCGTGACATAATAACAGAGTCGCCCCCTTTCTCCATATGTGGCATTGACTTTGCTGGGCCTCTCTACATTAAAAATGCTAAAGAAATTGAAAAATCGTATACAGTGTTGTTCACTTGTGCAGTAACCAGAGCTTTACACTTAGAACTTGTACACGACATGTCAACTGATTCCTTTTTATTGGCCTTCAGACGTTTCTTAGCGAGAAGAGGAAACTGTAAAGTTATATATTCGGATAAAGCCAAAACGTTCAAGCGTTCGAAACAAGAACTAGAAAATTTGTATCAAATTCTTCCTGATGATTCACTTTTAAATTTTTTTGCGAATGAAAGAATCATATCGAAAAATATAGTAGAAAGGGCCCCGTGGTCGGGCGGGTTTTACGAAGGATTAGTTAGATCCGTCAAAGACTGTCTGCGTAAAGTCATCGGCAAAGCCCTCTTGAATTATGGTGAAATGTCTACTCTCCTTATAGAAGTAGAAACAGTGCTCAACTTACGCCCCTTAACTTACGTGTATAGTGAATCTGGAGAACCGAACCCCTTAACTCCTATGCACTTTTTAAATTTTGGTAAAGAAATCACCTACCCAGTGAATTTTGCTGACATTATGGAAGGTGCTTCAAACAAAATATCTGCCTTAAGACGTAAAAGATACCAATCACTGTTGTTAAAGCAGTTGTGGAATAGATGGAAAAGCCAATACCTATTGGATTTGAAGACGGCGCGTACTTTGAATAATCCTACTGCACAACCTGAACTGAAAGTAGGAGATGTAGTGTTAATTTGTGATGATTCAAAAAACAAACATTAGTGGAAACTTGGTATAATCCAAAAAACAATCGTCGGAAGGGATGGTCAAGTTCGATCCTATGAAGTAGGAACAGGTGGTGGTATATTGAAAAGAACTATTCAACATTTGTATCCCTTAGAGGTGGTTTGAGACTTTATGGCTTAAAAAAAAAAAAAAGACTTTTCTCCTTTTTTTTTTCTTATTTTGAAACTTTAATTAGAATTATTTAGTATCTGTATTTTAATTTTTGCATGTGTTATTATCTTTATATTTAAGTTTGTTTACATATGATAACTAAGAGTTAATTGTTTAAATAATAATGTGTTTGCTTTATGTTTAATATTGATATTTCAATTTAATATTTTGATTTGATCTTTTATTGATTTAGTTATAGTACTTTAAATATTGTTTACCTTTGTATTTAATATTAAATATTTGTTGATATTAAAAAAAAAAAAAAAAATGATTATGTGATTTAGTACTAATTGAATACTTAGAAATTTGAACAATTTATGATTATCAAAAGTTGTTCGGATTTCAGATTTATTTTTGATTTAATGAGATTTTGATTTGTGAACTCTGTAAGAGTTCACGGCGGGGAGTTGTGTAGTAAAATCAATTCCCTTTAGACGGCGCTGCGTCACCAGTGAAAGAAAAAAGAACCTATATTTTGTTAAAAGAATCTGGCAACAGCCAATAAATTTAGTTTTTAGATTTTTGGATGCTTCGACTGTGTTCGAAGACAGAATTTTCGATCTCTCAATATGAGAATTAATTAGATTTGGGAATTATGTTCCATTAAGTATTTCCTTTCTGTAAATAATGTATTTAACTGTAAATTGAATTTTTATTTTATTATAATCATTAACTATCAGAAAAAGTATGCATCGTTCTATTTTATTCATTCTCTTGTTTCAAAGCAATCCGGCATATCAATTATGATTCTTTATGTTCTTAAAAAGTTAATACCACTGAACCGCATAATTTATTTTACATTGTATTCATTGAGATGGAAAGTTTTAGGAACAAGAAAAATCCAGAAGACACGAGAAAAAATCCACAAGTATGTATATATATATTAACCGATGTAATGGTTCTGTGGCATGCAGAACATAAATATGAAATAGCAATCAAAATAAATCCAGCCGATGCTGAGAACGTGAGAGAGTGGTAAAATACTTTTTTTGAAACTGAAAATAAATAGAAAGTGTACTGGAAATGTATGTGCAAAGGCAATGATTCCCCCCCCCCCTAAAACTTTGAGCGTCCTGTTATTCAGTTTTACATTTCTTTTAAACTTTTTAACATTTTAACTCTCTGTTAAATAAAGGAGCTTCTCCAAATTAGGGACATTTGATCCGAACGCATTATATTTAATTTCACAAATTTGAAAACATACCATGATAATCTATTTTATTTTATTTTATTTTATTTATTTATTTTTTAAATAAATGTATTTTTTTAAGTAATTGAATTTCATTTTTATCTATTTAAAGAATTAAACTATTCTTTAAACAACGAAATGAAGAATATTAGAATAAAATATGAGGGGGAAAATTTTATTTTTATGTAAAAAAAAAAAAAAAATAAATAAATAAAAATAAATAAATACATTATTAAATAAAATAAATTAATATTAGAAAGAATTTTGAAAAAGAAATTAATGAAAAAAATGCTATTATTAATTGATTAAAGTATCTTTCCTAGTATTTTAATAACTATATAGTTTCGAAAAAACAACATCTCACTCAGTAAAGTTAAATATATTTTTTATAAAATAAATAAATAAATAAAATATTACATAGAAAAACTTTGCACTTGAATAAGTTTTGTATATAAATTATACAGAAATATAAAGTTACCTTTTTTCTTGTGGCAATGCTAAAGATTTTCCATAAAATAAGAAGCATAACATCGAAACATATATCATTTCTATATTTCAGGATAGGAATTTTATGCAACTTCCCGTTTGCAACTAATGTACATGTAAAATGTATTTGAAAAAGGGAAAAAAATTTTTTTATTTATTTACAAAGTTGTTTGAATGGTCTTTATTCCATTTTTTGTTTAACACTTTTGAACTTTAGAATTTTAGAATCGACAAAATTTTTGCATTAATTGACTTAAAGCTTGTATTCAGTACATTGAAAATGCATGCGTGCTGCTTCGAAGAACTGATCTACAAATCTAATCTACAATTTAATAGTAAATCTAAAAATAGGAATTGCATTTTTGATTTCATTGCTTTTTTTTTAAGCATAATTTAGTCTTTTGTCATCGATAATTTTTGTAATGAGAAAAATGTTTTTTTCTGTATTCATAAATATTAAAGATGAATATTTATATTAAATTGCATAGCCCAGTGGCCGAAAACCGATCATTTTTATTTTATTTTATTTTACTTTATTTATTTATTTTTTGTAAAAGTAAGTTTTTAAATGATAAATATAATAATTCAAAATTCCCGTGTAAATAATATATATATATATATATATATATATATATATATATATATATATATACCGGGTGATTCGAAATAGATGTTACAGCAATTATCTCGTAAACTAAGAAAGATAGAAACATACTTCCAATTACAAAATTAGAGCAAATTAAGAGTAGATTTTAGATATGGCATTTTATTGTCAAAGGGGCTGTATACATATTAAATACAAAATTTAATTTTTATGCGGCCCCTCCTATCATGTGACTTATATTTAGAAAAATATTCTCCTCGCTCTAACAAGCAAAAAAAAAAAAATCATCTCTCTAAGTCAAAATCTCGCTGAGTTATAGCAATTTGAAAATCATGACTTACACCACTTTTTTTTTTCAATTTTGGCATCTATTTTTCGACGCCAACGGGCTGACTTTAGGGGGTTATCTATGAGATGAGAAAAATTAAAAAAAGATCCTTTATTTTAAAATAGTAACTAAATTCGTTCAAACACGTGAAATCAACAGTTTTAAGAATTTAATGCAAATTTACATTATTTCGTATTGTTAAAAAATTTAATAGTTAAATTTCTTAGGGGGCGTCACCTGCAAATTAAAGCACGTTAAGTGAGGGAAAAAATCTAAAAGACTAGCAAAACCGTGTGAAATTCTCGCGCTTTATTTTTACCACTTTCCATCATGGTTGATAAATTTAATGACTTCGGCTCTTTAACAATTCCAGCAAGATTGAAAAGCGTTGATGTCTTTGATTTGTCTGTCTGTCCATCCGTCTTTCTGTGTGTCTGCGCTCTAACTTCCGTGAATATTCATAGAATTTTCTGAAACTGATATATGTTATTTGAGTTTACTATCGTATGTTCCTTATTGAAAATGGAGTGAATACCTCTGCTAGCTTGTGCACAGGGACATCCGAAAATATTCCAAAGCATTTTTTTCTATGAGAGGTATTTTTGTAAACCATATTTTAATAACTTTAATTTATGCATATATTAATAAAATTGAAATACGTTATTGTAGTTTTCTATCGGATATTTTCTATAGAAAATGGAGTAAACACCATCACTGTGGTTTGTATACAGGGACACCCAAAAGAATTCCAAAGCATTGCGTTCTATGTGAAGATATTTCTATAAACCAAAATTTAATTATTTTGCATAAATCTTAATGAAATTGAAATATGTTATTTATATGCACAAAATAATGCTTTCTATACTGTACAGTACGATTAGCATTAGATTTACAGGGCACACAAAAATATTCAGTAACGTTAAGGGTTATTATTGATCATTTGCTGGAATTGCATTTTCGTTTACATTAAACATTTTCTAACAATTTTTAACTGTAAATAAGATTTTAATTTGCTTTTTTTTTTTTTTTTTGTCTGACTGTCTATCTGTCCGTCTGCCCGCCCCCAGCGTCTGTAAATATTTTCAGAAATTTTCAGAAATGATATATGTTATTCAGATTTACTATATCATATTCCCTATTTAAAATGGCATTAATTAATTCTCTACAATTGGTTTATGTACAGGAACGCACAAAAAATGCCGATGTATTGCGTTTTGGGACAGATATTCTTATAAATTACATTTAAATAACTTTATACTGTAAAAATCATAAGGAAATTCATATTTATTGATAATATTCTAAAATAATGTTTTGTATAGAATATGATATGGTACAGATGTATAATTCTATGTCAGGGGGGTTACCGCCCTTCTCAACCCCCGTTTAATTATAGTGCCTATACTTATCAAAACAAAAATCAAGTCAGTTATCAATTTCCTTGAAACTTGCAAACCTTCATCAACTTTTCAAGTGGCAACTAGATATGGAATCCAAAGTACCAAATTCGTATTTCCTGTAGTTATTACTTTCGCATACCCATAAGGTAGAGAAAGTACTGTTTTTGGGCCAAATTTTCGAAAGTGAGTTTTTGCTATATTTAGACGTTTTGAGGTCCCCTGAATATGAAAATCGTGTTTTTAGCGGTTGGTCTGTGTGTGTGTCTGTCTGTTATCAGTTTGTCTCAGGAACAAATAGCAGCAGATATTCCAAACTTGGTATTTTTAATGTGTATCATATAGGGATGCTACATTAATCTTTTCATTGAGATGAAGCAAATGGTTCGTGTACAGGGACACTCAAGAATATTCAAATACATTACGTCTATGGGGAAAATTGCAGGTAAGTAGAGTTTAACAGCTATAGACTGCACTAAACCAAATGAAATGAATATATATTTTTTATATGCATACAAACATGCCTCATGTAGAATATGGCAGGGAAATCATTCACTGTTCATTTACAGGGCTACACAAAATAACTAGATTATAATGCGACAATAGATGAAGTTGATGGAAGTGCATTTTAGGTTGCGCCGTATATTATTACTATAGGTTTACATTTAGGTGCACTTTGTGGTTTGTACATATTTTTCAAAAGATGTACAGGGTTGCAAATATTTAAGCTATAATATTCTTTTTTATTGTTTGTGTAAGTGCTTTACAATTATATTTTACCATGTCCAGGAAAGCTGCTCAGGAATCGAAATGAATTCCTCATAGACATATGATAAATAATGTATGTTTTTAAGCTAAATATGCATCGCTTGTGTTTTCTGTATGTACACGTTTTAAGGCTTCCTTATTACCAAAGCCAATTTTTTAAAGTTTGATTATTGCCTGCATCGAATAATTTCAGGAAGCGAATAGTTTCAGGAGATCCCCCCCTCACACAGAACTAATTATCATATAAAACTCTTCCGTAGCCTAATTTGAATTATTTTAACATAGGTTTACATAACCTCTTAATTTCCAACCTATATTTATGGTATTAAATTTCAGGGTAACAGAAAGTTGTGTGAGTTGCACACCAGATTATTTGTTGTTAAATTATGCTGATAATTCATATATATACAGATCAACGAATAAAAATTTACCTTCCGTATTCAGAAGGCCTCAAAATGTGATATTATACAGAAAAATAATCGCTCTCCGAAAGCTACTTTGTTTACAGTATGGGTATGAGAAATTAATTTTGCGTTCTGTGCCAACAGTGATCTTCGAAAAAAAAAAAAAAAAAAAAAAATGCAGCAAACACTTACACCAATTACATTTAATAATAATAATAATAATAAAAAAATGTTTACCTTATTTTTGGGTAGCCCGGTATATTGTCTATAAACTATATACACATGACTTTGTGTACGTAAATTTAGTGTTATATGTAAAACAAGTAACACAAAATGAAACACACTTCCAGCAATTACCAAGTATAGCTCCAATATATCGAAATACTCTGGGTAACCCTGCAAATGAATAATGAATGGTTGCTATACCACAATCTACATAAAACATGCTTTTATGCGTATAAAAAATTTGTTCTTTTAATTTTGTTTAAGGCAGTCTATACATGTCACACTGTACATATGAGAAATTTCGCTCACAGACGTAATGTATTTGAATTCTTTTGGATGACCCTGTAAACAAACAATTGTCTGATCGTAACTAATACTTTAGTATAGCACCGCAATATGATACGGATTTAGAATATCGAATTTGGATTTTCTGCTATTATTTGTTCTTGAGACATTCTAATAACACACACACACACGGAGAGAGAGAGAGAGAGAGAGAGAGAGAGAGAGCAACCACTAAAAACATGATTTTTGAATTCAAAGGATCTGAAAACGTGCAAATATAGCAAAAGCTAATTTTTGGAAATTTGACTCAAAAACAATTTTTTCTTTATACCGTGTATATGAGTAAGAGAATGCATAAAGAAAGAAAAGTGAATTTGAAAATTCCCTTTTAGTAGATAAATTATTCATAAATTTTATTTGTTTAAGGGGTTACATCCAGTTGTATACACGAAAAAACGTGTTTTTTTTTTTTTTTTTTTTTTTTTTTTTTTTGTGAAGAGGCCTTTTATTAAAGAAATATATACAATACATATACATATAGCAAATTTAATGTACGTTAAGAATCCGTGATGAGTTTACAAAAATATTGGGTTCCGCTGTTCCTGTAGTAGATCTCCTAGAGGACTTCCACAAAAAGGTGTCTGGCGGTGAGCAAGATATCTCTGATCCAAATTATCTGAAATGAAAAAAACCAAAAGATTTATTTTTAGGATAGATGAATACAGGTAATGATCGTAGGAATAGTCAAAATTTTGATTTTTGACAAAATGGCGGCTCCCCCCCCCCAAAAAAATCGTTTTTTTCATGAAAATTTACACTTGAAAGTGGCTGAAAAAATCGAAATTATTATCAGAAACCTTATTCCTACGATCATTACCTGACAAACATATCAAAGAAAATCGTGTCAAAATTTCAAGTCAATCGGTCCAGCCGTTTCGGAGAAATTTTGCTCACCGACTTTGAAAACACCGTTTCGAGATAAACGCGTTTAAAGTTTTGGGAACCATTTAAACTAAGTTAAATTTTTTTTCCTACTTACATCGAGTCATCTATTCCAGGACCATAAGAGGAACCCTCTGCTTCATCATTTGCTTCTAGTACAGCCAACTGTTGTTGTCTACGTGACATTCTCCCCTCGCGCGTGCTCCCTTGCGCTCGTGCGTCAGAGATCAAGATGCGCTCTGCGTCCTCTTTTTCTACATAGGCATGGGCATTAGGCCCAAACGATAGTCCCATTGCGTTCATGAAGTATAGAAGAGATGTTTTTCCTTCATTGAACATGCCGTCAGCAAGATAAGCAGCAATTTCAACGATCTTAGAGCCACATCGGATTATTTTTGGAGTTATTTTCCATATCAGCTGATTATTACTTACTGTATACCTAAAATTTCTAAATATAGCTCTCAGATATAAGATAAACCTTTTATATTCTTATTCTAAGAAGGAAAACATTATGAAAAGCATGGACAAGGGCATAGGGATAATGAAAAACAGCTGCTACTCTGGTTTACGCTCCGCCTACTTTAAAACGCTCGGAGACGTCTTTACAAATATGCAAATTTCTCCGAAACTAATTGCCGGATCGATATGAAATTTTCAGACAATATTATCAAATGTATGTACATTCAAAATATGTAAAAAAAAAAAAAAAAAAAAAAAAAAAAAAAATTCTGACTTTTCAACCTCTAATAAGTACATTACAACATTTCAGAATCGAGAAAAATATTTATATTAATTCAGCTAAATCTTGTACTCAGTAAATTTAAAATGCATGCATGCTGCTCCAACTATTTTCAGACATGTTGCATGGTGTGTCCCTAAAATATTTTAAAACATGCTAATAAAGTAAAATATAATTGAACAAGAAAATATTCTATAACTCGAATATAAAACCTAATTTTAATCTAAAAATTAGAATTGTATTTTTGATTTTCTGCATTATAATATGTTTTTTAATGTTATGTTTGGCGATATTGTATTCTGCCATCTATAATTTTTGCAATGAGAAACATTTTGCCAATATTCATGAATATTAAGGCCCCAGTAGACTTTCCCAAAAAGAAAATAATAATTATTACTATGTTTTTAGTACTATTATTGACAAAAATTACCATTTCGTATAGTAATATTTGTATAGCAGAAACAAACATTAAAAGTAACATTAACATTATAATTACTTAAGATATTAATTAAAATTATTAATTAAGCGTTAAATTTCAAAAAGCTCATGCTAATTAATTTTTAAATTAGACAGACAGATACTTTTTACAGGTAGTTTTAGTTAAAAATTAATTAGTTAATTAATATAGTTAATTAATTTTAAAATTAGTCAATTAATTAATTAATTAATTTTTACAGTCATAAATATGCATTTTTTTTTACAGTTTTTTTTTTGAAAACATTTCGTTATTTTTTTTAACATCAACATTTTAAAGTAATAAAGAACAAAAAGTGGAAAATTGTAACTAATTTTTGGGCGGAGATATATGTATAGAATTAAGTTTCATTAAGATTTAACAAAAAATAAAATTTAAGTAAAAAATAATTTTTTAAAGTTAGAAGCTTTTTATTGTGAAGCCCTAAAAAGCATAAAATAAAACTTATTCTGGCAAAGACATACTACAAAGAAATGAAAGTTTCAACACTAAGAAAATTTTAGAGAAAAATATAGGTACTTTCCTTTTGCAAGAGATGAAAATTTTTTAATGTTTAAAATATTTTAAAAAGCTTTCGAAACCAATATTATTAGTTATTAGTTTTTGTATAATCATTCGTTAGGCTAGAAATTTCAAATGTCTCGAAAGCTTTTTAAAATATTTCGAACATTAAAAAATTTTCATCTCTTGCAAAAGGAAAGTACCTATATTTTTCTCTAAGATTTTTTTAGTGTTGAAACTTTCATTTCTTTGTAGTATGTCTTTGCCAGAATAAGTTTTATTTTATGTTTTTTAGGGCTTCACAATAAAAAGCTTCTAACTTTAAAAAATGATTTTTTACTTAAATTTTATTTTGTGCTTTTTAGTTACAAAAAAGGAAAAAGCTTCTTAAAAAAAACTAATTAAAATTTCTTAGGATATTTTGTAGACAACGGAAGATTTTCATTTATCAATTGGCTTTTTATTTTCGATTATTTATCTGCAAAAAATGTACTATATCGTCTTTCGAGGACCGAATCCGGCACCATCGTGCTATCAGCATGATGCTTAACCAAAAGTCTAAGAACTGTCAAGAAAAATCTAACAAATACTTATACAAAAGGAATATTGTTCTCGAATGCTTTTTAAAATATTTGGAATATTTAAAATTTTTCATGTTTTGCAAAAGTATATTTTATCTAAAGTATATTTTATATATAATCTATATTTGTCTTTAAAATTTTCTTGCTGTTGAAACTTTTATGATTTTATAGCATGTCTCTGCAAGAATAAATTTTTATTATAAGCTTCTTAGGGTTCTACGATAATAAAAAACTGTTATCAGTGTTATTTTTATTTATTTATTCATTTATATTTTTATTAATTAATTAATTATTTTTTATTTTTATTTTTACGGAAATTTTTATTTTGTGAAGTTCGAATATGATCTTTACAGGCAGGCATCTTGTTTTTTGGCGTGTCACGAAGACAGGATGAGAAATTCCAATTTCAATAAAAAGCTTCTAAAAAATGTATTTATTTATTTATTTTTACTTACATTTTTATTTTGTGCTTTTTGTAACTAGATAAAAAGCCGTTTAAAAACTCTTGAAATATTATTAGGATACTGTGTACACAACGAGTATTTTCTTTTATCATTTGACACTTTTTCTATTAATTATTTGCAAAAAATAACACCTCGGCCCGGCGAGGATCGAACACACGACACTCTCATTATCAATATGATGCTGTAACCAGATGATTCATTAAGAGATACAATGAGTTGCTTACTTTTTTTTTTTTTTTTTTTTTTTTTTTTTTTAATATATATATAATAGAAGCGTCTTGGTTTTTAACGTGACAAAAAGCCGATGACAAGTCCAATTTCATGTAATAGTAATATATAATATATATATACATATATATAAAGCTTCTAAAAATATTTTTTTTTAATGTATTTTTTACTTAAAACAATTTATGTTGTGCTTTTTTAATATTTAAAATGTTTTGTGTTTTCCAATATCTAAAAAAAAAAAAAAAAAAAAAAAAAAAAATGCTTCTTTAAAAAACTCCTCAAAAAATTCTTAGTGTAAGCAACAAAAAAATTTCTTGTATCAATTGACACCTTTTCTACTAATTATCTGCAAAAGCTAACACGCCGGACCTTCCGGGGACCGAACTCACGACCACCGCGATATTATCGGGACGCCACGGAGCATCTGAGCCACGGAGCGACAAACGGCACACCTTATATTTGCTTTAAAATGAAGGCGTCTTGTTTACTAGCGTGACACGAAGACACGATGACCAAGTCAATTTCAATTAAAAACCTTCTAATAATAATAAAGTGAGAGGAAAATTTTTAACTTGACGCAACATCGTAAAAATTAGTTCAGAAAAATTGATTTTTAAGGATTTCATTTTACTATAGATTCAGTATTTGTTTAGAAATATAAATGCTTATAGCTCAGCATGCAGCTAGCAGGATGGTCTGATCGGTTAGGGTGCTGCTGGGTTTGAAGCACAGTACAGAAGGAAGTTTTTGGTGTCCTGTCTATTCAAAGATGTCGTGCATTGTAATGTGAGACATTCGAAATAAAAGTTATTGTAACTACAGATCTCAAAACTGTCAAATAAAATAAATAAATAAAACTCTGCATAGAACGATGGGCAGTGAAAAATTCTATTTGCCACACATGACTACTGTTATGTAGTTTCATATTTTAGTAAAATTAAAATATAAAATTTTTAGTCCAATTTTGAGATTATGATAATTCATTGTCACTATAAAAGAGGAATATTCGTATTCAGTAGTAACTCCAGCAGTCGGTACTCCACCAATTCATTTTAAATAAGCATTTTAATCCGTTAGTAGTCGCTAGTTGGTCGATTTGCCGCCCATCCTTCAGTGTTGCCACATTTTTACTTTCCGAACACTATAGTGAAGAAAGTATTGTAATCATGCCAAAAATCCGAATTTGAGATTTTGTTGTTTCTATACGTTTCAAGGTCCCCTGAGTCCGTTTTCACTATTTTTACGATGATTCATGTATATGTGTGTATGTGTGTATGTATGTGTGTATGTATGTATGTGTGTATGTCTGTGAGTGAACACGCTAGCGTCTAAACGCTTTGTTCGAATAAGCTGAAAGTTGGTACGCATATTGTAAGTCACCATAGTACGAACCCTGTAGATTTCGGTGAATCTAGCACTTACAGTTTTTTTTTTACAGGGACACAAAGAAAAATTCTTTATCATTATGGCCTATGGGACCAAAATCTTAAAAGTGCGATAGCATCTAAATGCCTTATTCAATTGAGCAAAAAATTTATACGCATATTATAGGTCCCAGATACTCAATCTCTATAGATATTGGAGAATCTAGCACTTATAGTTTTTTAACAGGGACACAAAGAAAAATTCTTTATCATTATGGCCTATGGGGCCAAATTTTTAAAAGTGTGATAGCGTCTAAACGCCTTATTAATATGAGCAAAAAATTTGTACACCTATTATAGGTCACAGTTGCATCAACTGTGCAGATTTTGGTGAATCTAGCACTTGCAGTGTTTTTACAGGGACACAAAGAAAAATTCTTTATCATTATGGCCTATAGGACCAAATTCTTAAAAGTGCGATAGCATCTAAATGCCTTATTCAATTGAGCTGAAAATTTATATGAATATTATAAATCACTGTTGCACTAACTATAAGCATTTTGGTGAATCTAGCATTTATAGGTTTTTACAGGGAAACAACGAAAAATTCTTTATCATTATGATCTATGGGCTCAAAGTTCAGTAGTTTTAAACAAAACATCGTGTAATAAATAGAGAAAAATACTCAAACACTCTATTATGGTTTTCTCTCTTTTGTTTGTTTAACAACTCCTCTTTCTTTACTTTATCTACAAATCTGTTAATGACTCAATGTTCGAAAAGTCGAGTGGAATCACTCCAGATTTTTTTATTCAATAGCCACCAAAATACACATAAAATGCGAATAAAATCGAAGAAACGTCGATCACATCACTTCTTAAAATTATTGGTGACAATTAAATAAAAAAGTGCGCAATCTGTAATAGGTGGCGCTGCCTATAGCGACTACTAACGGGTTAATAATAACTATAGAAACTCAAAATGTACGTGTAAACAATGCCGTTAGTCAGTATCTTAAATAATAATTTAAAAAAAAAATCACTATCAGCATTTTCTTCAATATGAGACGCATAATCTTAAGAACTTGTCTATTTCTTTGCCTCTCAAGCTGACCGATCAAAGCTTTTTTTCAGGACATTTACACAGCAATGAACATTGTATATATGGAAATAATACGTGAACAGTTTGAAAAATATAAAATTCTACTCATTTCTATTGCTAAACAAATAAAAAGTAAAATAAAATATGAAAAATATTGAAACGTTAGTGAAGCGTACCGAAACGTCAGGGAAGACCTCCATATGGAGACTCAAAAAGATTTCAGGTACTGTGTGTCTCGCGATAACAGCGATAACAGTAAATATCACCCTACACACTTGCAATTTGGTACGCATGCTTATGAGCCATACAGAATTAGCTGTATAATTTTAGATGTATATTCTGTTTATGGCTCGTGTACAAGGACATGGTAAAGTTTTTTTTTTTTTTTTTTTTTTTTTTTTTTTTTTTTTTTATTATTATTATTATTATTATTAATTTATTTATTTATATGGCCTATGGACAGAATTTTTCTGTACTGCAATAGCGGCCGCACAAAATACCCGATTGGCTTGCAACCTGTTTCACATGTTCATAAAGCCACGCATAATTAGCTGTATGGATTTTGGCGTATATTCTGTTTATGGTTCGTGTACAGGGGCGCAACAAAATTTTTCTTATCACTACGGCTTATGTATAGGATTTTTCGATACTGGGATAGCGGCCTCAAAAATCTCTCGATTGAAATACAAATTGATACACACGTACACTATACAGAAATAACCGTAAAATTAACCTATAAAATTCTGAATCTTTGTGGTGTTCTCTACATCCACTCTAAGTTTGTTCCATGACCTCGGAATTACCCTGTATATATGTATAACTATTTTAAATAATATGGAATAAATAAAAATGATTTGCTGAATAACGAGTGATGCAAATAGGACTTGAGCCTCCTGATCTGCAGATCCACTACTTTCACCGGGGCCTACTGCGTAAAGTGAATTATGAACCTCAGCGAAAATCCTTGTCTGAACTGGAACTTTAACTATATACTGTTTATTTTAACTTCTTAACGTTCACTTCACATTTTCTTTTAAAAATTGCTAAACTAATTTAAAAATGTCAATACGATACCTAGCTAATCATAAATATGTTAAGAGGAAAAAGAAAATAGTATTATTTATTTTTTAGAAATTTTAAATTTTAAATATAAATGTTAACCTGATTAAATTAATATAATATCTTATCTATTAAATAAATATCTATGTAATTAAACACCATAAACTGCACAAACTCGCAGTAGATTTAGGTCAAAGTAATAGCACAGCCACTCATGAAGTGAAAAAATAAGCTACTCACGATGACACCCTAAGCAAGCAAGGTGTATTTGTGTCTACTAAGAAATTTAAAGCGACTTCTGCTTATTGTTTCTCCTAAAACAACAATTTTTAAATTTCACAACAGTGCTTAAGTCTACCAAACGGAGAATGAAAAAAGCCTAAATTCGATTAAAAGAAGTAAAATATATTAAAAAATTGTCAAAAAATAGTTAAAAGTTTTATTTCAGTGTTAAATAAAATAGATTAGAATGAGATAAAAATGAATCATCAAAATATGAGTAGTATAAAACGAGAGATACTTTCATAGGGGTTTTTAAAAGTTATAAATATGAAAGTTTTTATAAAACTATTTTTTTAATTGAATGAAAATCTTTATATATTAAGAATTTTGGATATGTTGCTTGAAATAATGCCGTTAAATTTTAAATATCATTATAAATTATCTAAATTTTATTCTAAAAAAAAATTAAATCGATAAATTATAAAAATCGATTACAAAAATAAAATAAAAAGGGGGGAAAGGCAAAAATTATATGACATGAAATGGGAATGTCATGTGCAATCAGTAAAAGAAGATACGACACTGTTTTATAAAATGTTCGTTCTTGTTTTTTTTTTTTTTTTTTTTTTTTTTTTTGTGTGTGTGTAATGACAATTTTTTGCATATTTTAGAAAAAATAAAAGTCAGAGAATTTCATATTACAGTTTTCTATTTTTTTTTTTTTCTTCCTTTTTTTTTTTTTTTTTTTTTTTGATAATAATAAATTTTATTTTTAAACATATCCATTATATGATAAATTACAAAAATTAAAATAATGACGTATTATAAATATGAATGTTATTGGATTGTAGATAAATTCGTATTTATAAAAACTAAATACATGCTCCAATAAATTTTTAAAATCAATATGCTTATTTAGGGAAATATACATATACATATTTAGGGAAATACATATTTATATACATATTTATATACATATTTATATACATATTTAGGGAAATACTAATATTGTGTTTACTAATTATAAATTATTCTATGTATATATGAATCACTTTATCATCACGATTGAGTGTGAGGTGTAACCTAAATCCACAAAATTTCGTACATAACTGTATTTGAATAAAAATAGTACGTTTAATTTAGATACAACTAGTTTCCTCTATAGATCTCTAGTAAATTGGGGTGCCAGTACCTATGGAAAGCTTCGCTTAGGAGGACTATTGTTGTAGAAACTTCATTTCATTGAGTTACAGGAAGGGGTAGCCGGACAAAATGGGCTCCGAAGAGAATTTATACCTTAGTGATGGATTTTTGTGACATTCCCATTAATGGGCAGATTAAATTTCTAAGTGTTGTGCTGTGCATAGGGTATGTATTCTGAAATAAAGGCCAATTGAATACACGGCGTTCTGTGATTGGAGTAGGAGGGGGAATCAAAGACTTACAGGCTGTATTCACAATAGTTTTGAAGAAAACTTTGAAAAATTCCATAAATTTAGGCCAGTGAGCACGATCTGAATTTAAACACTGCATTTCACGTCTACAGTATCAATAGCAGAACTCATCGACCGCTCGTAATATTTATAGTTGAGGTTTCACCTTCCTCCAGGGAAGGTACTACCCAAATCCAGAATATCAAAAGAAACATGGAACAATCCAACGCAACTAGCATGAAAAAAACAAAACAAAAACCAGCAGGCTCGGACAAAGACCACGCACACTTGCAGGTGACAAAACAAAAAAGACAAAAGACAAAAAACAGTCACCAAAAAATGAACAAAGAGGGCCCAACCGGAACCCCCCAACTAACCATGTCCCTGTTACCATGAAAGTGTGAGTATCACTTTAAAGCTAAAAAGATCCAAAACCTTCACATCACCCCCGGCTACGGGGAGGACTAAGTGGACCTAATGTAAGTGTCCCGCCGGATTGTATATCAGTGACAAAGGAGAGAAGAGCCAATAGAAGAAAAGCATTAAGAATAAAAGCAATCGCATACAAAACTTAACAGAACAAAGGCTTAGATTTCTTTTTTCTTTTCTTTTTTTTTTAACAAATACTACGAAGAGACCAAGAAAAAAAATTATCGACCGCTGGTAAAATGCATATATCATGTAAAATTTCGGAACATGTTCGTCAACAGTAATTTTAACGCATGGTAAATATTATATAACATTGTTGCCCCATAAAATGAATTAATTAGACTCCTGCATTTGAGTTGCCAGTTTTAATCCTCGATGCGAACTGAGAGACATTATAAGTTTGAAGCTTTCATCTGGATGTGTATTTCTATCTGTATTTGTATTGTAGCTCCCAAATAAAACGACTGATTTCATCATTATTTTTTTTTAATAATAATTATTATTTTTAAAATTAGAATTATGATTTTATCGTGATAGTTTTTAGTTATTCATGAAAATGCGCTTGACAGACATTTTTTAAATCAATTAAAATGAGATTCTTCAGGATCAATTTGAGTTGACATTTTATAATTTGAAAGCTGGGGAGCATTCATCTTAAATCAGATGATAAGCCATGCGGTTCCTGAATTAAAGTATTTAATTCATGGATTTTCATTCAATTTTTGTAAAATTTAAAAATGGTTTAATGATTATGTGTAACACAGTGTTCAGTTTTGAAAATATCTGTTAATTAGGGTGGAAAATATTGATTTTAGAAAATAACTATTTGGTTGAATTTAATGATATTTACTATTTCTTATTTTTGTAATAAATATGCTGCGAACAATATATGAATGTATTTTTAGAAAATATACCATAAGAATGGACCTAATTATAGATCAGATCCATTTTCTATATTTAAGAAAAATGTTCTATAAAAGTAATAATTATATATATATATTTATTTATTTATATTAATTACCTCCGACCCCCTTCTTAAAAAAAAAAAAAAAAAAAAAAAAAAAAACATAAGTGATGTGGGATTTTTAGTTCCCCATCATACTATAGGTATGGGGAACTTAGGTAATCGTGAAAATTTTCGACCTCGGTTTTTTGACTTTTATACACGTTTTCAGGTTTGAGGAATCCGAAAATGACAAAATTTCTATGGTGTCTGTCTGTAGGGTGTCTATTAGTCTGTTAGTCTGTTAGTGGGTCAGTCCGTTAGTTTGTTAGTCTGTGTACACGATATCTCAAGAACAAATTGTCGCAGAGAGGTCAGACCAGTTTTAAAATATTACTTTCGACACTGGCAAGAACCCTATTCATTTGCAACATTCGAATTTAAAAACTTCATAAGTTATTAGATATTTACGATTTTCTAACATGGGAGAATATGACAAAAATTCACTTAATCGTGCATTAAATGAAAACTTTTTACTGTAAAAATGTCAGACCAGTTTTAAAATATCAGTTTTGATGCCGGAATGAACATCAGTAACTATAAATATGCTACTTTGAAAATTTCGCAAGTTATTGGTAATTTACGAATTTCTTAACATGGCAGTATAGGGCAAAATTTCACATAAACGTCAATTTTGAGAGATATTTTCATCGTAAAGATGTCAGACTACTTTTGAAATATTATTTAGGACACTGGCATGAATATTAATGACTATGAATTTTCCAATATAAAGATTTCGTAAGTTATTGGAAATTTACAAATTTCTTAACATGTCAGAATAGAGCAAAATTTCACATTAACGTCAATCTTGAGGGATATTTTCAGCATAAAGATCTCAAACCACATTCGAAATATTATTTAGGATACTGGCATGAATATCATAGACTATGATTTTTCCAATTAAAAAAAATTCGTAAGTTATTTGGAATTTACGATTTACTTAACATGTCAGAATAAGGCAAAAATGATCATAAACTTCCATTTTGAGGATCCTAAATACATTAGACAATTTCAAAATTAAGTTTATGATATTTGTTTGAACATGATTGAATAAAAATATTCTACTAGGAAATTTTCGTAAATTATTCGTAATTTACGATTTTATCAACATAGCGAAATTGTAAATTTTTCATATAAATATGAATTTTGAGGTTTATTGCATTGAAAATAGTAGCATGAAAACTAAACAACAGAATTGACCCTGATAAAATAAATTAATAAATTAGAATAAGATAATTATATCCAAGTGAACGGTGGATAGCCTATTAAGCGGGGATTTCATTCTGTCACTGTATCAAGCTTTGGTCAAATTCATTTCTTTTAACATGATTGTAATATGTCTCGCACTAGAAATTTCTGATAACATAAATATGATGGGGAACTGAGCAGAGTCCACCTATGCCCACTAGTTTTTTTTTTTTTTAATGGGAGGGTGGGGGGGGGGATGTTAGAGTATAGAGTCATATCTTTTGACCATTTAATGTTCATTCTTTTTCACTGAAAACAAACGTTAACATTTTTACGCTACAAGTTTCCAATATTTTTTTTCTTATTTTAATCGATTATTAAACCTGTATTTCTTCTTTGTTTCTTAGAAACTAACACTACTCCAAAATTGAACAAATTTTGAGATGAAGCTATCTGCAGAAGAAACTTTAAATTTCGTACTAGCTTCATCACTATTTTGATGATGCACTCGTGCATAATATCCCCCCCCCCCTCTTTTCGTGATGAAAGTCTGTGTTATTTTTTGACCTGACGTAATTCTTGAGAGATTTTTTTTTTTTTTTAAAAAAAAGCTTATAGGTGTTTTTACAAAGTTATTTATTTATTAAACTTATTATTGTTTGAAACCATCAGTTTTTTTTTTAATTTAAAAATGCCATTTTTTTCTCCTTTTACATACTTATGATCAGCTATGTGTATAATGGCTACTTCTGAAAATAATTTGACAGTTTTCTAAAGTAAGTATATCGAGATTTTTACTTGTTAATGAAACGTCAACGGCTTCAATAATACGCAACTTAAATTATTGTACTGTATTTTTTGCTAATACAAGAGTCCGCGACCCTTTCCCTCTCATTAAAATTTAGCTCAATGTGCGTGTAAATCATTCAACTTTTCATAACATTTCATTAAAAATTGATTTAAAAATTTAAAAAATCGCCATTAGATACACATTTTTCTAAATTTTGTCATAAAAAATACATTGTTTTATGCAAAACGTCTTTGAACTAGCATATAAAATTTCGGTAAATAAACTGAAAAATAGTTTGGTTTCTTATGCAATTTAAATGATAAAATATTCATGAACAGAAAATGTATATTTTCAATATTAATGCTATACTAAGAATTGGGCCTAAATTTTGAGTTGGAATCATTTAAATCATTTAAAATTTTGTTCAAAATTTGTGGTTCTTAAACGGTGTTCCAGGATCATAACAAAAGCAGTTCCGATAATCGAATGCAATTGCTTCGTATTTAAACTGTAATTTACGTTATTTTTTATTTATTATTAATTATAAAAAATGTTTGTACCGTTTCATTTAAAATTACATTAAGTTCAAATAAAGATTAAGTTTATTTTAAGTATTCGTGTTAAGCTAAAAGTTGTATATTTTGATCGTTAAATTTCAATTTCTCTACTTATTTAAATTTATTTCAAATTTACATATTTGCTAAAATGTTTTAAATTTAGTCACTTTACATGCTTATTAATTTTTGTCCATGCGTATTAATTTTTACCAGATTACAAATTATATTTATGGATGGTAACGCCATCTGTGTGGATAATTTTCTACAAATATGAGTCTTTGGCCAATCACTCATTCACGCGGATTCGCACTTTGTTAATTGAGATAGTTGCAGTTGCGCCAAAATCTTTTTTTTTTTGTCCCTTTTGTTGGCATTTTATTTGTTGGGATAGCTATGATTGGCCCTCTATAATGAATAATTTTATATAAGTGCAACAGTAATGGGTGTGTTAAATTTACATATATTGCATTATTTCTAACCATTGCATTAATTTCACGGAAAAAATATAATTTTAAAACACGCATTAAAACATCGTCGGGAATGTTGATTTTTCAAAAGGAACTATAAAAATGGTAAATAATAACTACGAAAATGTATTGCCAAAATAAAATATTGCATATGATGGGCCGACGGTTATTTAACCACGATTGGGGCATCAACCTAGCCAACAACCATTTACAACAGTTGACAGGCGAAAAATTCGCCGTTGTTTCATGCTGGCCGATATAAATTTTGTTTGTGGGGTTTCTCCGATATTTGATAGACATTAATATATGTCATTGTGCAACTACAAATAAATTTATACGAAATAATGTGCATTAATTCTAGTGCTAGTGTTGTCACAAATATTTTACACTTGGACAGACACTTTCTAAAAATAGTGAAATCGAATTCGAGACCTCTCAAATTTAGTAAACTCCTCAAAATCGGGAGACGAAAAGTTTTACGAATCCAGTAAATTCTTCTACTGAATATAGAAGAAAGTAAAAACACTATTTGTGATTATTCTGAAAAAAAAAAATAAATAAATAAAAAATAAATGTGTTGTAATTATAGTAAACAATTATAATTCTACTTTTAATTAACTATATTCATTTATCTGAAAGAGAATAGCTCATATATTCATGAAAATATAAGGATTTTTTAACAACATCAAAATTGTGTACGTTTTTTTTTAAGATATGCAGGGCTTTCAAACAAATACAATGTCATAAATAAAATAAAATAAAGAAAATAAAATAAAACTAATAAACTACATTGGACTCAATATACTGCAAATGAAATATAAAAATATCAAATACTTGATAGGATGCGAACATGTTTACTAAAAATATTATAGTTTAAAAAAATTAAAGAACACGCTTTTATAGAAATGTGAACTAAAAAGCACAAAATATCTATTTTAGTACTAAAAAGCAAGGTAAGAGAAAATCGTGTGAGTGACACACCATAATATTTACATACATTTAAATCTTTAATTAAAATAATTTAGAATTAAACAAAAACCATTTTTAAAAAATCTCCTATGACTCGGCTCGAACGCTAGACCTTTAGGTTCGTAGCGCGGCTCTTTACCTCACAGCCACGGCGTTCACGTACGGAAATTCTTATTTTTACAATATAGCTTTTTTGTTTGCTCTCAGAGCGGTTACAAACATACAAACATACATACAAACAAACATACATACATACAGGTGAAGCTAATAAAAGCGTATTAAAAATATTTAAATGCGCATAAGCAAACATTATCAAAATTTCTACTGCATAGTAAATTAGCCAAATAAAAAAAGTTTTACGTATAAAGTACCCAACAAAATACCATAAAATATCAGAAATATATCATTGATGAAATAAGTAAAATTAATTTTGTGTTCTTGAAAAAAAAAGAGCAAAAAGATAACGAATTTTATCCGTATATACAGGGTGATCAGTTTAAAAGAGTACCCGTTGGTTTTTCTTATTACCCTTAAATCTGACGGATGTGGCAACTATTCTAACACCGAAGTATAATTATTTGAACCTTTTTTAAGTGTGGCAGATAATTTCTAACACTGTTGTACTGTTACAACTTTATTTGTGAGGTAAAACAGAAAAATAGAAACGCACAATAATACTTAACCCTGTGATAATTTTATTTTTAAAAAACATAATTTAACTCAAGTATTTTACATTATCAATCCTTACAGAAAATGTTGAAAATGTTCGCCACCATTCTGAAAGCAAACATGAACACATCAAACCAAGTCTTTTGACATACTTCGCAGCATTGTTGGTGTTATTAAGGAGATTTCTTCAGTTATGATCTGTTTTAATTCATCGATGTTTGCTGGACTTCTCTGGAAAAACCGATAAAATGATAATGTAAAAATGACAATGATAATGTCAATGTAATGTAGGAATGATAATGTAAAGAATTTGAATAAAATTTTGTTTTTCATAAATAAAATTATCACAGGATTAAATGACATTGTGCGTCTTCATTTTCCTGTTTTACTTCACAAATAAAGTTGTAACAGTCCAGCAGTGTTAGAAATTGTCTCCCACACTTAAACAAGGTTCAAACAATTATACTTCAGTGTTGGAATAGTTGCCACATTCGTCATATTTAAGAGTAATAAGAAAAACCAACGGGTACTCTTTTAAATTGATCACCCTGTATATGTGAATCAATTAACAGCAGTATACACTTTTATTCAAAATGTATATAAAACCTTTTGAATCCTGATATATGTAATATGTAAATAAAGTTATAAAGTTGTAGAGTTTGCGCTCCTGCAAACTCTATCTTAACTTACTTAATTAGATTACTAAGAGAACACAAGACTTTAAATAACAATAACTAAAGTTTATTTGAGCAGATTAATGGGAGGGCGGCCTGGTAAATTTATATAGCTCAGCCAGCGTTTTACTTAATCAAAATATATGAATCAATCATTTAAGTAGATAATCTTAAATATCTCACCACAGCAGATAGTTGAAGGTGTAGAGACGGTCACACTCGTACTCCCGTATTACGGCTTCACTATGGGACAGAGGATTCCCTTCTATCCCAGCTTGAACTTCCGAAAAAAAAACTCACCAACACTCAACACTACTTGCTTCACACAACTAAATCTCCTCCACGCTACTTTCGATATTCACAAAAATAAGAATCAGCACACTCGCTATAATATCCTCCAACAACCACTATACGATCCTCCAACATCCACTATCGACCCTCCAACATCCACTATCGACCCTCCAACGTCCACTATCGACCCTCCAACATCCACACATCTACTAAAACCATCTCGATTTTTATACTTCTCCCTACACCCTCCTTTCACTACATTTCAATCCGTACTTTTAAAAATCACTTCTAATTTAACTAATATTCAAAATCTAAGTCTTTTAATGCAGCACCCTGCCAACACAAAACTTATCTCGACTTCAACCGTCACCGAACCACTGGCGACGGAGTGATTTTAACCGTCCCCACTTCCTACCTTGCTGGATCCAGCTTAATTGAAACAACTGTGGTGACGTTCTAACGTCTCAACCTCACAGTCCCCCTCCTAGAAAAAAAAATTTAGTCGGGAAAATCCCCAACGGGTTTGATCGATTAAATTTAAATAGCTTCATTCCCTCTCTAACTATCTCAAATCTCTGAAGTGTGAGTGCAGCCGTCACTTAAATTTTAACTGGGTGAGAAAAACTTAAAAATTTGTTAAATCCCTGAGCGAAAACTCGGGGACGCAAAAAAAATGAATTTAAAATTTTAAATAAAAGGCGTACGTTTATCCCGAGAACTCCGGGACTGACTGAGCTAAAACCAGGCTTACATTAGGATTAACAAACGTCTGCCTGTTAGGCCAGGAAGGCAATATATTAAATTCAACTTGATCTTGGCTTTACAATGTAAGTCGCTTGTGAAAATGCGACATTTAGAGTTTGTTATAACACAAGAGTAGGTGTCTTTAAAATAAAAAGAGAAAAAAATGATAAAGTCTTTATTTGACTGGCTGACTGGTATCTGGAGCTCTACGTCTGCAAGGTAGATGAGTAAACCAGGAATAGTCTGAACTTTTTTCGCACTAGAGCAGACGTCAGAATCCACAGGCTGTCCATATGCAGGAAAAAGAACTTTGACATCAAATTAAGATCTTTCACTTTAGATAAAAAGAGTTTTAACATCAGCTTAAGAGAATAGTCCATCAGAGTGTCTGAAATGAGAAAAACTTTTACAGTATGCATAGTAAAAAAAGTGACAATTTATCTCTAGAAGAAACTGAGACATGTTCGTCTCTATTAACATAATATATAGGTTACATACTGAAATATTTCTCCCTCCTTAGCTAAAGCATAAGCGGAAAAACTGAGTAGTTAGTCTTTTTAATGTTATATAGTTAAACACGACTTTTATGCTTATAGCTAAAAAAAAACATTTTATCCCCTCTAAAAGTACATACAGATAAACTGTTAGACAAATATTCAAAAAATTTTACAAATACAAATATGCAGTTTATAAATACATCATTTATAAAAATACAAGAGAAAAAGGGGGGGAAATTTACAAAGGGGCCAAAAAAACAGTTTATATTACCAGCTTTCTGCAGGAGATGGCTACAAGGTAAAAGACTTAATACATACATAAAATAGATATTTAAGAGAGAACAAAAATGTTGACATTAAAGCAGAACATTAATTTTGATTTGAAAGTTCATGGCTAAGTTAAATTTTGTATTTTTAGTTTGGGAAAGTCCATAACTTTCGTAAGAGTTCTTAAAATATAAAGTCCCAAAAAGGCTTCAAGGTACGTCGAACATTTTGTACAGCTCTGACAGAAATGCACTTGTAATAGAAAAAAAATAGAGAACGGTATCACCTGATGTGAATTTGCAGCTGTAACTTCAGCAAGGTCAGAGGTCTTGGTGGATGTGTTCGTCAGCTAGGCCACAGGGTTGCAGGCTTTCGGACCGGGGTCTAGGGCTATCCCAAAAGGCTTGTTCAAAGGCTTGTTCGGCAGGTGATTCATATGGCTGAGCATGTTGTCGGAGTCTGGCTTGACGCCGAGTATTAAATCGGTGGTGCGAAGAGAACTCGTCTTTGCCGATCGAGTCAGGAGCTGCTAGGAATTTCTCCATATGCCGTCCGCTAGCTGATGAAGAGGGTGGAGGTCTTTTTCGAACCCTTGCCTTTCTCTTAGGTCGGAACGAGTCTGTGTGCACTGAATCTGGAACTGCTAGTACCTTCTGTGGGCGATGTGTTCCAGAGGACTTTGAGGAGGGGGCTTGAGGGCGTTTGAAACCCTTGTTCCAACCATGTTTCTTTTTACTCTGCGGTATAAAAGAGCCATTAGTAAAAGAATAGTCGCGTTTGCGACCAGTTTGCCTAGGAAATTTCGCATGAGAATGGTTTGATGACCCACTACGAGCTCGTTTTTGTGCGACGGGTCTGCTAACACTAGATTGGTCAGCAGAAGTGCCCTGAACAGATTGTTCGGGTGTTTCAGGAGTAGGTAGTTCATCAGCTGTACAAGAAACAGGAGCACTAGGCTGGGGAGTGAGGTTAGGCGTAAGGACGGACTGTTCGTCAGGTGGGTTTGAACCCGGCACGCTATCACTATCAAGATTTTCAGTATATGCTAGAGTGCGCTCTTTAAATATTCGGACCTGATCCACATTAATGGTCGTGGGGGTGCCGTTAAAATCGATTGTCAGATTATTATTTTCGACTTTTAAAACAGAGAAAGGCCCAATGAATTTTGGCCCAAATTTTGCTACTTGAGAATCTTTTTTAGAGCTAATAAAATGTGATTCTAGGAGTATTTTATCTCCCACTTTTACTTCTAAAATTCTACGTTTTAGGTTATAATATAGAGCTTGCTGCTCTTGAGCTTTTCTCAAATTTCTCTGAACTTCTGGTAGCAATTCTTCAATATTTTGCGTAATAAATTGAGATGCGCTTTGCTGTACTAATACCAATTTTTGAAAGGGGGTCAGAATCTTTCTGCCCAAAAACAATTCAGCGGGAGTTTTTCCTGTGGCATCACTTACCGCTGTACGAATCGCATAGCCAAAATGATAGAGAAACTGATCCCAATTTTCATGATTTTGACCAATGAACGTCGCAATCATGTTTATTAAAGTTCTATTAACACGTTCGGCCTGATTAGCTTGCGGCCGATATGGAACCGTGAAGACATGTTTAATTTCGAGTGTATCGCAAAGTGCCTTAAAAACATTACTTATAAATTGAGGACCATGGTCCGTTACAATTTGAAGGGGGGCGCCGTAACGAGAAATATAATTATTAAAGAAGGCAGTGGCCACTGCTTGTGCCGAAGCTTTACGTAAAGGCACAAATTCAACCCATTTACTAAAATAATCCACCATAACTAACACATAACGAAATCTATTTGGTTTAGAGAGGGGGTAAGGACCGATTAAGTCAAGTCCAAGAATTTGATTTGGAAAATCAACTTTAATAGGAATTAATTTACCGGCCGGCTTTACATTTTTATAATTATATTGCTGGCACAAGCGACAACTCGAAACATATTCATTAACAAACTTCCTCATTTTAGGAAAGTAACAGGCATCTTTGAGCTTTTTATAAGTTTTCCTAATGCCAAAGTGCCCCGAAATTGGAGAATCATGAAACTCAAATAGGATGGCTTGACGAAGAGATTGGGGAATTACAACTCGTAATTCGCCATAAGATGATAATAATTTTGAATAAAAAAGCAAGCCATCGATTAAAGAAAAAGATTGGGACCAGTTTAAGGCAATGGCTGATTCAATCAATGAAACTGACTCAGGATCGTCTAAATACTTATAAATTAATCCATATTCGGGATCATTTTTTTGTTCTTGGATTAATTGATCTCTCGAATTTAACACAGATGCTGGCATAAGCGCTAAAGCTACTTTTTCCTGATCAGATACGAAATGATCGGTTAAGGTACTGACTGGATTTGTAGACGCACCTTGGTTTATTTGTTCACTTTCAATTTCCTTTACACGAGTTTCAGTCACGTCTACTAATACTTCGGATTGAACCGGTTCAGCCTTTAAATGCGAATGATAAATATATGAGGCTTTAACAGAAGAATTTAACTGATCATTCTTTTCATTTAAAGCAAGGGATTGATTTGTAAGATTAGATTCAATCTTATTTTCTTGAGTTTGAGTAGTACGTGATAGAACGTCAGCTACGATATTGGCAGAACCAGGTCGGTGTGTGATGTCTATATTAAAGTTAGCTAATTTTAGAGTCCATCGAATCATGCGAGGGGAGAGGTTCTTTCCAGTTGTTAACCGAGTTAATGCCGCATGATCCGTAACAACTGTTACTGGAAGTTGCGTAAAGTATAAACGAAATTTTTGCAGTCCCCAAAGCACTGCTAAACATTCACGTTCAGTTACTGGATAATTTCTTTCTGCAGTGTTAAGCGTACGGGATGCATATGCTATTGGGCGGCCTTCTTGGCTTAAAACGGCACCAATGCCGTACGAAGAAGCATCAGTAGCTACTTGAAATTTAATATTATAATTAGGATGAGCTAGTACAGGAGGAGCGCTAAGTATAGTTTTTAAGTTATCAAATGCTTCTTGTGCTTCATTTGACCAGTGAAATTTAACTCTTTTCCTTTTGAGTTTAAAGAGGGGCTCGCATATGTGAGCAAAATTAGGTATAAATTTCCCATACCAAGCACACATGCCTAGAAATCTCGAAACTTGTTTGGACGTAGTAGGAGGGGGCATGTTTAGAACTGGCTGAACTTTTTCATTATCTACAGAAATACCAGCAGGCGTTATTTTGACGCCTAGGTACTTTATTTCCTATCGTGCAAAATGGTACTTTGAAGAATTTAAAGTTAATCCTGCATTTTGCAGTAGAGTAAAAACAGTTTTTAAATGATCTAAATGCTCATTGTAAGATGAGGACGTGATTATTATATCATCGAGATAAACATGTACAAATTTATTCAAAACAGGTTTAAGAATAGTTTCCATGGCTTTTTGAAATGTCGCTACAGCCCCTGAACATCCGAAAGGCATTCGTTTAAAACCAAACGTGCCATTTTTAGTTATAAACGCTGTTTTTGATATATCAGCGGGTTTCATTGCAATTTGAAAGTAACCCGATGTCAGATCGAGAGTAGACATAAAATTTGTCGTTGTTATATGTGCTAACAAATCATCAATTATAGGCAAGGGATACTGAGGATATTGTGTGATAGAATTTAGCCTACGGTAATCGATTGCAAATCTCCATGCCTCAGGGTCAGTAATAGGTTTACCATTTTTCTTACGACATAAAACAACAGGAGATGCATAAGGAGAGGTTACAGGCATAATAATATCATTTTGTAACATTTTATCAATATGCCAATTTATAATATCTTGTTTGGCTTGATCATAACGATAAGGCTTACTAAAGACTGGTTTATTAGTTCCAGTGTCAATTTCATGGCAAACAACATGGGTTAAGCCAGGTGTATCAGAAAATAACTGTTTAAACTGATTAAGAAAATTAACAAAATCAATTTTTTCAATATGAGTGAGGGCACTTTCCTCTAAATTAACAATTAACTCTGTCGGCTCGACAGGTTTAGAATTTGATTTAGAATCATCAATATGTAAAGATTTATTGGCAAAATTAATTTCAACATTATTTGCTTTCATAAAGTCTAACCCTATAATGCAGGGATGCTGAAGATTGTCGATGACGTAAAAAGGCCAATTAACACTTAAATTATGAATTTTAACATTCAGGCTGACTTCGCCTCTATTAACACAGGACTTGCCTTGAGCCGTTGTAATATTTAAATGTGTCCGCTTTAAAGGTTTAAAGTCAAAATACTTTTTATAAGTTTCATACGCTAGAAAGGAGCGTTCAGCACCAGTGTCCCAATAAGTAGGTATGAAAGTATCATGAATTATTGCATTCAAATTAGGTAGGTCCACCGGACTGATACAAATAGTGTCTAAACATATGGAGGTGGTTGAGTCATTCAGTGGCTGTTGACCCTCCTCACAAGAGCCACTTACTCGTTTAACTGACGACTCTGGTTATTACGAGAGTTACGGAAATTTCTGTTATTTCTATCAGCTCGAGAAAAGTTTTGAGACTGATTTTGATTAGAACGATCGTTCCGAGAATTTTGAAAGTTATTACGCCTTGGCTGCGGCGATTGACGTTCTTGTTGATAGCGATTGAAATTTTAAGGGGGGGTGAAATTTTCACGCCTAGGATTTTGCATATTTCCATTACCCCGTTGGCGATTAAAGGTGTTTTCCGCCCTTGGAGGGTGTCGTTCTTGATATTTAGCTAAGGTTTGAAACAGATTGTCGTAAGAGGTGGCAGGTTTCAGATCAAGGTAATCTTGAATAGGAATAGTCAAAAGCGGGGTTATAATTTCCATTGCAGCGGCAAAACATAAAGCTAATTCCAGCTGCTTTATAATGTCGAATTTACGTAATAAAAATGTAGTAGGTTTGTCATAAAACGACATCTTTGTCGTATAAAGTTCTTGACGGAGTTTGGTTTTATCCACAATAGAAGAGAATGAATTTTTAATTTTGAGCTTCAAATCCTCATACGTAGGATTTTGGCCTAGAGTTCTAGAGGCAATGGTGTCATACCAGATTTTAGCATCTCCTTTTAAGGAGTATTTTAATAAATTAAATTTATCAGCCTCGTCAATTTTACATACATCAAAATACTGCTCAAGATCTTCAAAAAATTTAAGTACATTGTTTGAGCCAGTAAAATAAACCCGAGCGGGGGGGTGTCGAATTGGTTTGGGCGCCACTGTAGAGTTTGCGCTCCTGCAAACTCCATCTTAACTTACTTAATTAGATTACTAAGAGAACACAAGACTTTAAATAACAATAACTAAAGTTTATTTGAGCAGATTAATGGGAGGGCGGCCTGGTAAATTTATATAGCTCAGCCAGCGTTTTACTTAATCAAAATATATGAATCAATCATTTAAGTAGATAATCTTAAATATCTCACCACAGCAGATAGTTGAAGGTGTAGAGACGGTCACACTCGTACTCCCGTATTACGGCTTCACTATGGGACAGAGGATTCCCTTCTATCCCAGCTTGAACTTCCGAAAAAAAACTCACCAACACTCAACACTACTTGCTTCACACAACTAAATCTCCTCCACGCTACTTTCGATATTCACAAAAATAAGAATCAGCACACTCGCTATAATATCCTCCAACAACCACTATACGATCCTCCAACATCCACTATCGACCCTCCAACATCCACTATCGACCCTCCAACGTCCACTATCGACCCTCCAACACCCACACATCTACTAAAACCATCTCGATTTTTATACTTCTCCCTACACCCTCCTTTCACTACATTTCAATCCGTACTTTTAAAAATCACTTCTAATTTAACTAATATTCAAAATCTAAGTCTTTTAATGCAGCACCCTGCTAACACAAAACTTATCTCGACTTCAACCGTCACCGAACCACTGGCGACGGAGTGATTTTAACCGTCCCCACTTCCTACCTTGCTGGATCCAGCTTAATTGAAACAACTGTGGTGACGTTCTAACGTCTCAACCTCACAAAGTGTTTATATATATATGTTAAGATCTGGAATAAGCGCTCGCTTTTTTTTTTCATTTTTTTTCAACGGCAACCATTGTCCTTATTTCTTATCATTTCTAATACTTTCAATCATTGCGAAACTGTTTCATGATATACTCAAAATAATTTTGCAAATTCAGCTAGCGTTTAACGTGGGTCTTCATTAAGTAATTTCTCCAATTTCTTGCCTTCAAACTTTTTCGGTGCGCCAGAACGTTTATTATCTCCGAGATAAAAATCATTATTTTTGAACCATCGAAACCAGTCTCTGCATGTCGTTCAAGACAGAGCACACTCATCGTAAGTCTCAACAAGAATTTTGTGGTCTTCAGCTGCAGCTCTCCTTTTGAATAGAATAATGCAATTGAATTACAGTTTACTTGAAATACAATTTACTTGGAATAAAATTCGGTATTTATTGAACTAAGAAAAAAAACGTTGTTTACATTGTAGCGAAATAACACTGAAGTTCAAGCTTATAGCAACTGTACTCCCTTGTTGATGCGTTAACATCTGAAATTACATGCACGTAGTCCTGGTAATGACATCTGTTAAGAAACAACGAAAACTTATTCAAGGTCCTAATACATATATATGGATGTGTGTGCGTGTGTATACATATATATAAGACAAATAAATGTATATTGTAGATAGAGAGAGATAGATTTGCGTGTATGTAAACCCCTTGCTCTATAAACGTTTTTAGATTGTGCTGTTTCGTCATAGAATTTCTTCCTTGCTATTCTTTTCTTTTCTTTTTTTTTTTTTTCTGACGTATTAATCCTTTTATTATTTAACCTATATTTGTCATTCATATTTACTTTACCAAATCTTTTTGTTTATTCCCATAACTTGATTACTAAAAGTGCTTTTTTTTTTAAGCAAGACAAAAACAAGACTTAATTACACAACACGATGACATTAGCATAAATTTCTTACGCAAAACATAATAATAGAAGAAATACAATCTTATACAAAAATAGAATGCATGCAAACAGTATTTTGTGCTATAAATTAGAATACTAACTACAGAAAACATTTATCATGATTATTTTATTTTCATACATTTGGACGTAAACAAAAATGTCATACATGAAATAAATCACCAAAATCTTTACAGCAAATACTTTAATAATAGCTTATTGGCAAAAATATCAATGGTGTAATAATATTATTCAAAGAAAAGAGAAAAATATCCTGTTACGTTGCTAAGCTACATAAATAAAGAAACAAGGTTTTGTTTATATCTAACATTTATATACTTAAACAAATACGTTTCTTTAATTCATGTAACTAAAGATTTAATACTTTGTTTAAGGAGAAGACTTGTACATAATTTTTAAATTTCTGGGATGTTTGCATTATATTTTTATATTTTAGAAAAATGAAGGAATTATTATTATTTACGTTGTCATTAATAATTACCTTTGTAAATGCACTCACCCTTCAAGAAAGGTAAGGAATAAATATTCCTTTAGCTTAAATTTATTATAAATCTTTAAAGTAGATTATAATCCATATGGGCGTATCGACCATAGATTTCTATTTATTCTGCAATCGAAAATTATTTTACGTCTTAATAAAATGCTAGTAGTATATGACTATAAAAATAAAAATCGATTTTTTTTTTTTTTTTTAAATGAATACATATGAGATCTTGCAAAATAAAATTCTTACTTTTTTATTTTTTTTAATGCTACAAAACAGCTGAATATAAATATTGCTGAAATATTTACGGGGAATACATCATCATAAAAATTATTCAACCACAAAAAAATGGTATTTTCTTTTTGATCAAGCTGAAAATACCCAAAATTAGTTTATTCAAAAATTTTTTATTCCTTTATTTATTTTTTTTTAAAAAAAGTGCAGTTTCGTATAAATTTTGATACAAAAAAAAAAAAAAAAAAAAAAAAAAAAAAATACAATTTGAAAATTATTTTGTATCTATTTTGTGTAATATTTATCTCAAAGAAATAAAAAATATAAGATAATGAAATATTGCATAAATATTCATTTATAAAAAACCTCTTTCCCGCCTAATCAGAAAATAACAGAGGTGTACAAACAATTATGTCCAGGGTTTTTACTTTCAATTTTTTTCAGTTTTTCAATCTGAGGCATATAAAGAAAATATTGCAACTCATATATTTCAGAGAAAACAAAAAAGAAAAGACTAAAAGAGGCTGGCACAGTGATTATAACAATGATATTTATACAATGTTGACCAAATTATTAGTTTTTTTTTTCATTTTATCTATTAAAAAAAAAAAAAAAAAAAAACCTGAACGAAATGACCTTGAACTTTAGATATGCAAAGAACATTTGCAAAGTCATATTTTCTACTATTGATTTAGCCACGGGTGCAATTAGGGAACCAGCCCCAATTTGAAGAAAAACACAAAAACTTTGGATTAACAAATATCATAAAATGCTACAAACAACTTTTAATTTCAACACAAAAATTCACCTTCTACGTACAATATTTGCATGATTTTTTTTTGTGAAATCGCACAGATAAAATGAAAATTGTAAAGGGTCTTTTTTTATAGTCTTACTTTGCATCAGTTAACGTGTATATTGGCTAGTTAATGTGTTAATGTTAGTGTATATTGATTCAAATTATTATGTGGATAAAACTCCTTATATATACACCGTGACCAATAAGTTCTCATACACTTTCAAATTTTTATTACAATAACACAAAATAAATCATACAAAAACTTTTTGCATCAAATTAAAGTAGCAATGATTGACAATCTTTACAATAAATCCTTTGGAATAATTCTGCCTTTTAGTTTCTTAAAAAGCTTAAGTCTCTTTTCAAATCCATCACATGCGGCACGCACGGCTTTTATTGGCATTTCTTACCATATCTTTTGAATTACATTTTTGAATTTGCTCAAATCAGTGATTTTATAATTATTCAGTTGGGAGAGCATATATGGCCACACAAAATAATGAAGCAGGCTCATATCGGGGGAGTTGGGGAGCCATTCGTTCTTTGGCAAAAGTCAGCTAAATTTTGACTTCACCACTCCTGAACCACACGTGCGGTATGAGAAGGGGTACCATCTTGTTGGACGCAGAAATATTCCGTTCCATACATACTCTGGACTTTTGGGAGTAAAACGTTTTCCAAAACCTCAGTTTTATAATATTAGGCATTCATTTCTAACCCCTTATCAATGAAGACAAACGGGAGTTTTCCTCTTTTGGAAAAAGCGGTCCAAACCATCAGAGGCGAAGCATTTTGATAACGCGGAACGTAATGTTGGCTCTCAGGGATGTTATCAATAGAAACTGATCATACTCTGTCATTTTTGGAGTTGAGACTTTGCTGTAAAAGGAATAGTTTCTCGTCTTAAAAGACAAATTCATCCCCAGCGTGCCAAGCAAGAAGTTCTTCCACCCTTTGCTTCCTTTTCATCTTATCAGACTCTAAAACTCCGGGAATTTTACGTTTTCTATAAGCCTTGAACCCAAGGTCCTTCTTCAGAATGTTTAACATTAACCCCTTCGATATTTTGAGCTCTCGTGCTAGTTTTTTAGCAGATTTTTGTCCGTTTCGTCGTATCCTTTCCCTGACCCTTTTCACAGCCTCTTTTATCCAAACGGACCTCGGTCTGCCAGATCTTTTTCTGTCATCGACAGAGAACGTCTTATTATACCTTCTGATAGTTTTGTAAATGAAATCTCTCTTCACCCCCAGGACTTTCAAGTTTCTGAAAATTTCCCCCCGTCTGCTCTCCTTTGACGAATTTAATTATCACAATTTCTCTCAATTTCTTCATTCTACCTAATTAAAGAAAAATTATAATTAGTACAACATTTACACTTGCAATAGCTTTACCTTACACTAAATTGCATGCAAAATAATTGGGACTACAGTAACACATATGTACAATTTTTTAACGTGCTTCAAAAGTTGTATGAGAACTTATTGGTCACTGTGAATATATATATATATATATATATATATTTTTTTTTTTTCTGGACAATTAATATTTAACTTATTCTATCGACGATAAATTTTGAGACACCCAAGAATGCTTTTTGAGTTTTCAGAATATTTGAATAGATTGTTTTTAGAATAACTCGATTTATTTGACTTGTAAAGTATGAAAAAAAATATATATATTAACACTTGTGCATACAGTTTTTTTTTCAATGCTCGTAATTATCAAATATTTAATAGTTTTATAATTTGATTGCAATAAATAAGCTGTCTACAGTAGTATGTCAGTTTCTTTCAATTATTCTCTTCTTTTTTTAATGATGGTGAAATGGTTTAAAGTGTTATGAACATAAAATAATTAACACACTTTCGCCATTCTTAAAGAAACCTTTATGTTTCCATGAATATACATATTATTCATATAAAAATTAGTATAGATGATTAAGAAAAGTATCATAATCACATACTACAGCTATAGCGAACTTCAAGAATTACTTTATACAAGGCGAATCCAAACATCATGTTTTATTCTTTAGCTTATTACTGGACCATTTTAGCCTTCACTACAAAACGTTCGAAGAAATATATAAGAAATAACATATTCTTTACACCTCATTAGTTTTTGTAATTGAAATAATGGAAAATAATTCTATAGATCGTAGGAAAATGATAAAGAGCTGCAGTTTTTGAGACTTTCAATATCCACACCACGGTAGCTGGTTTTTGTTGTCGCTGTGTGGGTTAATTCCGACTGACTACACTACCGTCGTATGCAAAGAGGTAGAATGCCCTTGATGGGGTGTTTTAGGGATGCTGTCCCGTATTTAAGCGAGTTTCGGAGAAAACCAATGGAAAACTTCGAACGGCTGCCTGGGATCGAACCGGGAATTCTCGTCTAAAGTCTTGAGCACAGAACCACTCGGTCACTCACCCCCCCCCCCCCCAAAAAAAAAAAAAAAAAAATGTATATATATATATATATATGCAAGTAGGCAAAATAATTGCGTCTCAAAATTAAATACTGGCGTGTGAAAAACTCCTTAGGAAATTTTAACTCTGGAAAACATCTAAAATCTAGCCTCATTCTTTCGCCAACAATTTGCTTAGTATTTACTCTTTCCAGATGAACTTTTGACTTAAGATATCCAATATGTCCTAGCTTCAACCTATGTAATAAAAAGATTTGTATCTTTTAAACATGTGCAGCAGAACAAAAAAATAATGCAAATGCATATATTTCAGCGAAAATTATACGTGTGAATTTTATGTTTCAGAATAATGTTTCTCTAATGTTTTGTCAATCTTTCGTCAAGTTTTGTAAAATTTTGTTAAATCCCATTCTTATTACAAGGAAAAACTTGACAAAAAATTAATATATTTTTTAAATATATATATGAAGAGAGAAGAGAGGAGGGTATTACGGAATAGTCGGAAAATATGGAATACCAAGGTTTCGGTTCTGATTAGTGCTGCTATCGCTTCAAAATACTATGAATTACTCAAGAAGGATTCCCATGAAGCAATACTTTAAGAAGCAACCACTTGTTGCTGTCATACCATTCTCTATAGAACAAAGCATATTTTGTGATTTTCAAGAGTTTTTTTTTTCAAACATTTAAACTTACTTGTACACATGAGGTTTAAACATTGATGTTAAGCATAATGTATGCTCAAAGAATTGCATTTTGTTATACTTTGATAGTTTTTTAGCTGCAAATATTTTGTCCATCCCTTTAAAAGTTTATTTTCAAAGATGGCGTGTCGGGTATTATGGAATACTAGGTATTTCATGGTATCATCTGAAACTGACTCCATGTATTCAACTAAAGAAGCAGAAAATAAAGATGCTGAATGTATCTTCTGTCACAGAAATTTCTCCGAAGATGATTTTATGAAGTCTAATTAGTTTTTCTATGGTTTAAATAGTTTAAACCACCTATTCCATATTACCCGACTATTTCCTATTTACCTCCAATTGTAACTTTTTTAAAAGTAAATCTTTTATAACAACAAAAAATGTTTTTTGGATTTTTTTTCATTGACAATTCATTACAAATAATTACACTATGTGCTCATCATGATTTTGAAGATTTTTATTAAAAACAAGTAAAGTTATTTTAAGAAATGTAAATGGTATTTCATACCCTCCTCTCATCTATATATATTTGTCTAAATAATAGTGTGATTTCCACATAAAGCAAAAGTAAAAAAAAAAAAAAAAAAAATGAAGATGAAGAAGAATTGTGCATAATAAAAGGAATAAAAGAGTTCCGCTTTTTTTTGCCACCAGTATTTCCTACGAAAATTTCCAACCTGTAAAATCACAAAAAAAAAAATAAATAAATAAATAAATAATAATCAAAATATGATGAACTTTTCTTTATTGAAATACTGGTGGCAGAAAAATTAAAACTCTTTCATCCTCAGTAAGTGCAACAATGTGTAAAGCTACAAGTCTTTTCTAGCTTTTTTAATACAGATTTATTCAAAGTATATGCACTTCTTTTCAATTTGAGGTTGGTCTGATAATTATACTAGTGATTAAATTGGTAGTAGAAAATGTGGGTTTATAAATGTTCAAGGCTGTTATGTTCAGTATATTTTTAGAAGATAGAAAATTTATGAAAAAAAAAAAAAAATCTGATAACTTGATCACCCACTGTATAATTTGTGTGTTAGATGATGACCTGTTTGATTGATTCATTTACATTTTCGATGACATATATAATTTACATTTTTTCACAACACTATATTGCATATCAACACTATATTGCATTTTTTAATTCATTATGACATCAATTGTTATTGCAGATCAGAAAATATATTTCCAAGCCATTACGATAAATTTCAACCTCCTTCAAAAAAAGGTAAGTGAATAAAGGTTTTTAAACGTTATATTTATTTTCTTTAAAATTTTCCAGAAAGAAGGAATTATGACTATTAAAGTGATATTGAAGTGAAATATTATTTCAAGTCTTACACGTTAGTCTACATTATTTGATAATATTATTATTATAATTATTAAGATTTTTAATTAATCCCTGTATAAAGATAATATCAAAGACTCTTTACATGAACTTTTGAATCAACTATAAAATAAGTTTTTCTTTAACGAAAAAAGAAGAAAAAAATCACAATTACAGAACTATTATAAAATGAATCAAAAGACTCAACAAAGCCGAATAAAATATCATAAATATATAAATTTATTTCTATTTACTTAGAAACATTTCTGCTCTATTAATTTATTTAACAATTTTTAACAAGACTGGTTGCAGAAATTTGAATGATATGATAAGAATAATTCAATAAGTATAAATACTGAAACTTTCATTTTTACTTTCACAATTCATTTTTACTTAGCCTTGTTCCTAGAAAACAAACAGCAGGCTAAATATTTAAAGACCTTCCTTTATACTAATCACTTGCACGTTATAACTTGTGTCTAAGCAAGATTTAATAATCCAAAAACAATTCTTCTATCATAAGTTTTAGAAAACGAGGAAAATTCGCACTAATGATTTTACTCATATCCGCTACGCATCAGTTAAACTGAAAATATCGAATGATATTTTTGTATTGATAATAAATATATATTTGATGCCTTTGCTTTTTCTACCTCTTTTTGTTTAAGAGTAAAGAAAAAAAAATGAAATGAAATTCGTTTTTAAACTATTAAAGATTGCGTTTGTTTTTTTACCATAATATTTTGGATCAAGTGTTTAACAAAACGTATATTCTTTAAAAGATAGCTATCAATGTTTAATGATGATCTCAATGATAGATCTCAATAATAAATCACAATGTTTTTTACTATCAAATAGTTAAAAACCGATGCGAAAGATACTATTTAACGAGGAATTATTTGTCTTTTTACTTTCTCTTACCCATAAGGTAGCGAAAGTATAGTTTTTGTGTCAAATTTTCGTAAGCGAGATTTTGTTATATTTACGCGTTTTGAGGTCCCCTGAATCCGAAAATCATGCTTTTAGTGGTTGGTCTGTGTCTGTGTCTGTATGTGTGTCTGTCTGTTATCAGCATATCTCAAGAACAAATAATAGCAGTAAGTTCAAACTTGGTATACTAAATCTGTATCATGTAAGGATTCTACACTAAGCTTTTCATTGAGATCAAGCAAATGGTTCGTGTACAGCGACACTCAGGAGAATTCATATATATTACGTCTACGGGGAAAATTGCAGGTAAGTAGAGTTTAATGTCTATAGACTGCACTAAACCAAATGAATAAAATATATATTTTTTAAAAACATATCTCTTGGAGAATATGTTAGGAATATCATTCACTGTTCGTTTACAGGGCTACACAAAATAACTAGATTATAGTGCGACAATAGTTGAAAACTGGTGGAAGTGTATTTCAGGTTGTGCCGTGTGTTTTTACTATAAGGTTATAATTAGGTGCACCATTTGGTCTGTACATAATCTTCAAAAGATGTACATGGATGCAAATATTTAAGCGATAACATTCTTTTTTATTATTAGTGGAAGTGCTTTACTATAATATTCTATCATGTCCTGGAAAGTTGCTCAGGAACTGAAAGAAATTCCTCATAGACATATGGTAAATAATATAAGTTTTAAAGCTAAATATTCATCGCTTTTTTTTGTGTGTGTGATATTTACACGTTTTAAGGCTACCTGATTACCGAAGTCAAATTTTTAATATTTGATCTTTTTCTGTGTCTTTTAGAGTAACTTATAAACGAATAATTTTAGGAGATTCAAAAGTTGTATTTTCAAGTTAATATAAGTTTGTTGCTAGAAATTTTGATCAAGACTGATAAGTTTCAAGGAATGTTGCGTGTGAAAGTTGTCTGAATAATTTTAAGTGAACTTTTAATTTTAATGACAGATTTAAATTCTATATAAATATATGTACAGTAATGAAACGGGAGGTTGAGGGGGCGACAGCTCCCCTCACATAGAACTAGTTATCATATAAAACTCTTCCGAAGCCTAATTTGAATTGTTTTAACATGGATTTGCATATCAGTTCTCGTTATCTTACCTCTTAATCTCAAACTTATATTTATAGTATTGAATTTTTGGGTAAGAAAAATACGTGTGAGTGACACACCAGATTATTTTAGTTTATATTTAACCAATACGCATAAATTAATTGAAAGAACAAAAGCTCCAGAGTCCCATTTAAATTACACATTACAGAGAAGTTAATTTTAATCATATTTATTGATATTATAGATAGAATATATATCAATCAAGCAGCCTGTCATACGTTTCTCAATACACGGTTATCTTAGGTCCTAAATCATTCCACTGTATTCTAAGGTTAAAAATATTTTCCCATGCGTTTTTCCTTGTAGAATCCCAAGTCCATTATTGCCAACTTTACGTATTTTCAAAATTACTATTTTACTACAGTTTTCTTTGTCTTGCCTAAATGAAGAATTTTAGTATTTAAATAAAGATAAGTAATCTGGTGTGGCACTAACACAACTTTTTCTTACCCTGAAATTTAATACTATAAAAACAGATTGGAGATAAAGGGGTAAGATAACGGGTACTGTTATATATAACTAAGTTAAAAGTAATAGCTTTATTTGACCTCGCAATACACTGTTAAAAATTTCTGTAGAAATACAGAAAAAGGATTGAGAATCTCCGTAAATGTACATGAGTTCACTGTTAAAAGCAGTTAATCAAGAAACTCAATTCACTGTCAAAAATTTCTGTAAAAGTACAGAAAAAGTATTACGACTCTCCGTAAATTTACATGAGTTCTCTGTTAAAAGCATTGAACCAAGAAACTCAGTTTTTAATTTACAGATATTTCCTTTTTCAGAACAACGTTTTCCCTGTAGGGATTTTGATAGATACATTAAATAAAAAATTATATAAATACATAACCTTAAAATTATCTTTGTATTAAAGTAAATACATATATATATATATATATATATATAACTAGAAGTTTTGAAGGCAGAAATTTACTAAATAGTTTGTTTCATTGCTGTGTACTATTACGTAAAAGGGGGGGGGGGGGAGGGAACGTTAGGGAAAATTAGATTGTTTCTGCGGAATGTTTATCTTCGTATCCTACTCATTCAAAGTTTGTTGTGGTTGACTGTACTGAAGAACTTAAAGCAATTCGTGTTTCCATTTGGAATTCATAATTAGGCAAGTTAAATTTTATATAATCTTTTATCCTATTTTAATAATCAACAAAAACAATGACTGTTTATGTTAGTTATATTAGCAGTTATTTTCTATATTTAAATCCTGAAACTTATAAACAGAGTTATTCAATTTAAAGATACCTAAAATCTAGTATCTAGCTACGTATTTCGGTTACATAAAGCTTTATATATGCTTTATATATTTACAGCAGAGGGGAAAATTATAGAAATTATACAAAAGCAGCAAAAATCTGTTAAATTTAATATGTAAATACACAAGTCTTTTGTTGAAGTTAAATGTGTGATACTGCTGCTAATTTTATATCAATAGTTTACAAATATTGCATATGTATCTTGTACTTTATTTTTACATGTCTATCTTCTTTAACTTACAATGGAGCAAAATGATGAGAATACCATATTTATATCAATTGTAACGGTTCGGGATCGAGAGACTTATCTGCCTATGATTTTGTAAAGCATTTAGAAGGGCTTCTAAAAGCATTTGTAATCGCATGCGTTCAATTCAGAGAATATTTCCATGTGGGAGAGAAGGTAAATGTTTTATAGTACCGAAAGAGGCCATTTTAGTTTATAATAATAATAACAGATGCTTTCGTCATAAAATTGCTCAAACAAAACTTTAGAAGACTGTTGTTTTCATTTTCCTACAAATTCCGAATACGTAAGGTACACAAAATCAACAGGGGAAGGAGAATTATTTTGAAACGACATAGACCCACGACATTTCGCACAGTAGCAAATAAGAACAAAATAAATTAGAAGTCAGTTAAAGAGACTAATATCAGAATGAGGAATAATAATAGCAAAAGCTAAGAAATTATTAGAGATGTAAAATCACGGCAGTATACGCTTATAACACCTGACATAAAAAAGCCTACATTCAGCTTGCAGAGAAACCTATAAAAAAACAAATAAATTGGTCTAAAATTATTTTCATTGATTAAAAGAAACTATTTTTAGATGTTCCCGACAACATACATTCATACTGGTATGAGCTTTTAAATGAAAAGAACGAATTTTCGAAACGTTAGCCGGGGGGGGGGGATTTTCTTATAATTTGAGCCGCTTTTTCTTCTAGCGTTTAGAACAAAATTGCTTTAGCAGAAGATATACAAAAGAAACATAGATATATTAATTTGTTAGAAAGCAGTTATTGTAAGGGAGGAATGCAGTTATTGTAAGGAGGGGGGTGTTAAATTACAGTTTAGCACATCCCCAACAATATTTTTACATCACCCAACAATATTTTTAGCTTTTTTTTTTCTTTTTTAAATTTTCTTGTGAGTGTTTGCATTTAATATATAAATTAAGGAACAGCAATGCAAGAAAAACGATAAAATTATTATTTTTTCCACAGCGACAATATTGGAAGGGATATTAGATTAAATTTTCAAACTAGTGGTATTATCTGCTTACAAGTTGATGTATAAAGATTAAATGTATAGTTTATGAATCAAGTTGAGTAGAGAAATGTTTAATGCTAAATTTTGCACAGGCTACATTCTGTGAATAAATTCAAATCGAAGTTTAAAAAAGTTCAATTTAATGCAGAATTATTTTGAAGTATATAAACAACAGGATTATCGAATTACACTACATAAATGTTTCTTACCATACACTGCCAAAACTACACCTACACGCTTATACAGCGAGGCGGAGACGGTTGATTACATGTTAACCGCAATTAAAAAAAAATACTTTGATGTTGAAATAAGTCAAAATTACACTGTCCTATCAACACAAAGTCCGAAAACTTTCCCACAATATTTTGGAATATGAATTAAAATATCGTTTTTTAAGCGTTTCTTTTGTTATATTTATTTATTTTTTGAGAAGAGCAGATGTCTAATGGCCAGAAAAGTTTATTAAATGAGCAATATTTTTCTCAGACAAGAATAAGGTTAAATTTTAATCAGAACCATAAAGTCCAGAAATATTATTGCAAATTATATAGATCTTTTATGCTAAACATTTTTAGTGTGTGTATGTGGGGGGGGGGATGATGGGAATGATTTGAATGGATACCAACACAATATTTTCAGTTTTGTTTTCTGAAATGTTTAAAATCTGCTTCTGTGTACAACATTTATATATTTGATATAACAAAACAGAAACAAGCAACATAGAAAAACTAATAAAATTGTTTGTTTTCCTGCAGCGGGAATAAATGGGGGAAGTGGTGAAGGAGTTAAATTACACTTTCAAACTTGTTAATTTTCTGTGTACAAACTGATATTCAAAGATTGAAAACATAGCATTAAGTTGTACGAAGAAATGTTCAAATGAATGCGAAATTTTATCCAGGTTACATTTTTCGAACCAATTCAAAACTACAATTTTCAAAAGTACAACTAATAATGCACATGTGTTTTTTGTACTTTTGTATCTTAACGACAGTCATGACAATATTTCGTCCACAAATTTACTTTGTAAGGCAGAGATAGCCGAAATGTCAATTGGCTGTAATTTAAAACTACTTTTTCTCTAAAATAGATGTAATTGATACTGTCCTATCAAAACTGGGCCAGAAAATATTCAGACAATTTTTTACATAGACCAAATTTTTTTTTTTTTTATGTTAAGCAAATTTTTTTTTTTCTTTGTGAGGTGCGGGGAGGGGGTGGGCATGTTGAAGAATCAGAAAATTTTGTTCTGAGGATTAGACAGTTTAGGGATGCTTTTAAAAGTGTGTTTACTTACAGGCGGTAATATTTTAATCTGTTAACTGTGATTTTTATTACTTTCTTCTATTTGTATTTATAGAGAAAGTATTAGATTTGTGAAAATCTTCGAACTCCAGGTTTCGATGGATTTACACGTTTTGAGATGTCCTGAACACGATTTGACTGTTTTTAGAAAATGTCTGTCTGTGTGTGTGTATCACAAATTTTCTGGACGCTGTATCTCACAAACCAATTAACGAAATTTAACCAAACTTGTTATTTAGTTGGAACCTGACATGAACTGGTGCTGATTAGATTTGTGGAACAATGGCTCAGCAGGTGGCGCTGTGATCGTATTTTTCTAAATTTTTAACATGGCAGTATAGGACAAAATTTCGTATAAATGTACATAATGAGAGTTATTTTAAACGTGTGATTGTAAAATTAATATAAATTCTTGATAATAGTAGTCGTTAACCAGGGGAAAATTTTAATGCAGGGGGCATCGCTCTCCCCCCCTCCTGGGGGGAAGTACCCTCCCGGGGAGTAAATTTTCAATATGGGTATCTTTCGAAAGATCTCGTCAATGCCTTTCAAACAAATGGTTGAGCTATAGATCTGTGATAATTTAAAACAAAGATATGCATTTTTTTTCTTTACTTTTAACGAAAAAAAAAAAAACTTGGAAAAAAGACATTTCTTTTGATTTGGAATTAAATTGACATCTTTCGGCATTTAGTGATAATATAATTCTGTCAGATAAAAATCGTCTGCATTTATAATGGAAAATAATTTGATAATAAGTAATTTGTATTGAATAAATTTTGTGTAAAATTATATAAAAGGAAGTAATGTGGTGGCTACATCATGCTAGTTTTTAGTTTAATATCGTCTGAAACTTCTATATGTTTTGCTATATATTCGTTTTACAGGCTCTTCATGTCATTAAAAATGTTTGCTGGCATTTGCTGAAAGACTGAAGAATAATATGGATTACCTTAAATCAAAATAGCAGGAATTGAGGAAAAAGTATGTCTTTTCCACATTATATATTTAATAGTTTAAATAATAAAAAATAGGTAAATTTAAAAATCGAAATACAAAATAAATATTTTATAGATGGGAGTTTTATATGACAATTTTTTATTTTTATTCTTTTTGAGGGAGGGGGGGGGGACTGTTTGTATTCTAAATCATCCCATGTTTTTAATTTTGCTTTCTGAATTTTTTGAAAATCTGCTTGCGAATGTATATGTATGCATATATATATGCACAAGTTAAAAAACAACAATGCAAGAAAAAGAAAATTATTGTTGCTGTTACCGAGCAATGGGAATAGAGGGGTGGGTTGGGGGACAAATTAAATTTTTTGACAAGTTAAGATTTTTGAGAATACAATTTGATATTTAAGGATTCAATGTACAGAGTGTATATGAAATTGAATGAGAAAATGTTTAAATTAATACGAAATTTTTCCAGGCTGCTACATGTTGCGGACTAATTTATATCTCAAAATAACCGATCCACATAAAACGTTACTTTTAAGTACAAAATCCAACTGTGTTTTCGAAATATCCTAGATGAATATACCATAATCATAAGCATGCCAAGACTGCGGTTACATGTTTGTGTAGAGAGGCGGACGCAGACGATTGTGGAGTAACTGCAATTTAAAAATACAGTTTCATTGAAATATAGCTAATAGATTCCGTTTAATAACGCACTGGCAGAAAACTTTTAGACAAGTTTTTGTATTGACAGAAATAATTTTTGTTAAACATGTTTTTTCTTTTCCTTCTTTTCTTTCTTTGTAAGGGGAAGATTTTAATAAATGGACTGTTTTAAATTCGGAGTATTATAAAGTTAAGAGAGTGCTTGGAACTAAGGCCGATCTACTAATCAAGGGTCCTAGGCCTGGGGTAGTAAGTCCTCTGAGTGTGGATGTTTCTCTAAGGGGGGCAAGCCCAGATTTATGTGAGTCTCAGAGAAAACTACGGAAAACTCCAAACGGCTAGGTCGACGAGCTAGACCTGGGATTGAACCCAGCACTTCCCGTTTATCAAATCTGAGTCTAGAATGCCACGAACACTCATGGAGTCGTACAGTTTAGAGATGATTCAGGAGCAGTTCACTCCCTCAGGAGACAATAAATTGTTTTATTTCCATATTCAAAGGGTGAAAAACTACATCCCAAAACCCTAGAAACTGCTATTTGTATACAAAATGAATCGGGAAAAAATAGATTAAGGTTATTATTACGTGTCTATTATTAAAATTGTTTATTTATACCCATAATAAATTATATTTGTAGAATTCTTAGGCATTGTAAAGAAAAAATTAGAGGGGGGGAATCTGGAATTAAAGATAGCCCCTGAAAACTTTCACTTCTGATATTCTTTTATAATCTGCTACCGGTTTTTTTTCAATTTTTATTTTAATATTCTTCAAGTTTCTTCGTATTCTTTGTACAACTATCTATGCCATTAAAAACGTTTACCGTTATATCTTCTACGTGAAGACTGAAACAATATCTGAATTTTCGAAATCAAAATGCAAGAATTTGAGTAGAATGAAGTAAATCGCCTACATCTTGTATAAACAATAGTTTAAATATTGAAAATTTTATAAATTTAAAAACCAAAATACAAAATAAAGATTTTAGATTTAGAGAATTCTTATTTATCAAGTGATTCAATTTTTATTTTATTTATTTATTTAGTTTTTAACTTTTAATTTTCTTTCTTTTGAGGGGTTTGGGAGGGGGGGACGTTAATGCTTCACCACCGGAAAGTGTTTTCATTAAATATTTAAATTTTTGAAGATAGAATATTTAAGTAATTATCATAATGTTGATAATGAAAATAAAGAAGAATGTTAATTAAAATGATTTATCTGTAGCTTAAGACCACAAAAAATTACTGTAATGTGTATTTACATTAGTTTATGTAATTATTAAAGACCAAATGATATTTAGAAAATCATTTTTAAATATATTTAATAAACCGGAGATATTTCGTAATTGAATTGTATAAAAAACAATCTGCAACAGAACTATGTATTAATTCATATTACTATAATGATCTAAAAGACAAAAATGGGTCTAGGGGACAGGAGGATCTGTTCTTGAAGCTGGAAGACGGGGTGCTGAATTCGATATGTAGTCACGCATGCTGTCCTAGTGGTTCGGTGTTTTCCAAGGTTTTGTCTGAAATTCATGTAAATATGGGCTAATACCACTTAAAATCAGGCCACGGTGGGGTTTTCGGTAATAAATTGAGGCTTACTTAAAACTGTCTAAATTCTTTTTAATATTTTTTGAAAATGTCGTTATATATAGTTATCAAAAGTCCCACTTTACTCCTTGTACCTTGGGAATGCCTCGACATTTCTGAAAACTTTAAGGCACTTGTTTAAAAAAAAAAAAAAAAAAAAAAAAAGGACTGTGAACACAGGCGGAAACTTTAAAAATGTCATATAGGAAGGGGGGGGGAAGTCTCTTAAATGCTCGGGAATAAAGTCTTTTCAAAGTAGGTCTAGGATCTACAGCAGTTAGTCGGCCTTATTCCCAACCACTCCAATCAATATTTGTTTTTAATATAAAATACTTCAAAAATATTCCTGTTACACTGGCGTTCATAAAATGTACTTAAATATCTTATGATTTCATTATATAAAGGACTTTTCCCTGTATTAATGTTTTAAAATATCATGTATATCTACTTTTATTTTCTTTAGATTAATTTTCATTATATTCTATTTAGATGGAGTATAAAAGATACACTTTAAAATTTGTTTATGTATACTCAATTTCCTTTTTAGTGCCATGGAATTACAATCCTTTCTTTTCATTATTTGCTTAAAATGTCATAGGATGTAGGTTTTGTTTTAAAAATTTATAGTTCGAGCGCTTTCCTACAATAATAATTTTTCATCATTTTTTTTTCTAGTTGTAATGGAAATTGATCCTGATATAAGAAACGAAACAAGTCGTCTAAGAAATATGAAAATAGAAAATGCCGTAAAATACCCTCATCAGAGACATTTGTATTCAAATATTTATCCTGTTATTAAAGACACTTTCACCATTTATCTTTTATTAATCACATAAAAAAAAAAATCAGTGTTATGTTAGTAGAATAAAGTTTAATTTAAATCTAATTCAGTATGTTTTATTTTTTAATTATTTTTAATTGTATGTTTTCTTTGCAGCAAAGATGTTTTTCTTCTTAGTGAGCTTTTTGCAATGATTCTAGTAAATTACCGGGGTACTGCTTTCAGGTGTAAAAGCGATGTATTTGTTTCTTTTTTAGATCCTATTTTGTAGAAGAAAAAATGTTTCAAAATTTGTTTTGTAAAAAAGAAGAAAAAAAAGTCGAATTTTTTTAATTCAAAATAATCTAATGGCTTCTTTAATAAAAAGTTTTATATTTTAAAGATTTGAATTTATGGAATGAATGACGAAAGCGAAAGAGTACCCGATTTCCATCTGCATTGAAACCTAAATTGATATTTAAAAATATAATAATCACAAAATATTGCTATAAAAATACAGTCGGTAACATGTCCGAACACTAGCAAAAATTCCTATGTAAAAAAAAAAGCACACTTCAAACGGTTTTGTTAAATAAATCCTTGTCGAATCCTGTTCTTAGTCAATGTAAAAACATGATTCGATAAGGATTTATTTAACAAAACCGTATAATGTGTACTTTTTTTATATAGGAATTTTTGGTAGAATTTTTCGTACACTTTTGTTGCCGACTGTACATACATTTTCTCTCCACTTGCCGTCTATCAAAAAATATTTATATCCCAGAAACTGCAATAATTAAGGAAATTGTTCTACACATTGCAAGGAATTAATTATAAAAAATAAAATTATTTAGGTATCAAAATTTTGCTATGTTCCTATACTTCTACGATTACGCATTAGAAATCTGATCTGAAATGAGAATTTTTATTTTCAAATAAAATAACCTTTAAAAACCAATTTTATTAAAAACAGAATATTCGAAAATGTTCAAATTGTGTTACAGTTCGAAATAAAATTTGCATCAAATTTGTTAGTCTTGGTTTAAGTGACAAAATATGCCTTGCAATAAAATATTGCAGAAATTTACTTTTTTAATACACTACAGAAATTGTATACATAGTTTTTAAGAGAGACTTTTATATGGTAATGAATTAGTAAATTTTTTCTTTAGCTATTATAAAAATCATTGTGAGTATTTAAATTTCAAATTCATTTATTACACTACCTTTCCATAAATGACCGGAAACTTTCGAATTTAGATTTGTTTTAAAATAACTCAAATAGTACTAAACAAATCATCTTCAAACTTCAGGAGTGTAAAAAACATGTTATACCTCATGTAGTTCAGTTATTTGTTTTTACCAAAAGTGAAAAGGGGACCATTAAAAAATTAAAGAAAAATGAGAGTATTTGGCATTTCCCAGTATAAAGAAATTCTCGAAATACCATCTGGCTGTAGCATACGATTATGGGGCTCATTCTCATTTTCTATATAAATTTTTAAGTCTCTACCGCATTTAATCAGGGATATATAAGATTTATTTAAAAAATTGGCGAACAAAACTTCAGTGGTTTTTTTTTTTTTTAAAGCTATAACATGCACGGTATTAAACCCAGTACAAAGCTATATTCGGGAAACCCAATATACAACATCAGACACAACATACTGCAATCAGAATGAATAAAATACTAAATATCTAATGAAATGTGAACATTTTTGCTAAATAACTTTTAACTGCGCATGACTAAGTTTTAGCTAAATTTCATTTGTATAATTTAGTAGCCAGATGCCTTAAACTACTTATATAAAAAACCCAAACAAGTATTGTGTAAACCCAAAGAGTTCTACGCCAAAGAATGAACTGCTCTTCAGTTACTCTCGAAGAAACGCTAAAGTATAAAGAGTTCTACTCACATTTTTATTTTGATTCAATGAATGGTAATGCAATTTTCTGTGATTGTAAATAAATATTGGGAAAACCCTCTTAACAATTTCATTTTTGGAGAACAGCTGAAATTCAATTTATTCTATGATGTAGAACTTCTTGTTTACAAGATATTTGTTTGCGGTTTTTATATAAGTAGCTCAATAAATTTGGCTGTTAAATTTTGAAAATGAAATTTCGCTAAACATTTACGCATGTTCAGTTAGAAATTATTTAGTAAAAATACTCATATTTCGTTAGATATTTATATATATATATATATATATATTTCTGATTGCAGTATGCTGTGTTTAATATTGTATGTCGAGTTTCCTGAAAATAACTTTGCACTGTCTTTTAATACTTTGCATGTTATAGCTAAAAAAAATGAAAATGTTTTTTGCAATTTTTTAAAGAAACTTTTATCTCCCTGATTATATGCGGTAGAGACATGTAAACTTAAATAATTAATGAGAAAGAGTCCTACTACCTACATGCTACTGCCATATCGTATTTCAAGCATTATTTATTACAGGGTGAAGCTAAATACTTTCATTTTACTTTCATTTTTTACTGGTCCTCCTTTTACACCCCTTAAGTTTCAAAATGATTTGTTTAACATTTTTTGAAATATTTTTACAAATTTCTGAAATCGAAAGTGTACGGTCATTATGGAAAGGTAGTGTACCTAACAACTTTTTAATACTACTACTACTACTTTTTTTTTTTTTTTTTTTTCCCCATTGAGAAAGTTTACACCTTTTTAACAGCATAATGCATTTTGAACGATAAGTGCTTTAATTAAATTCTTAATTGTTTTAAGTTAATATCTAATCACAATGTAATATATATACATTTGTTAAAAAAAAAAATGTATTTACAAATTGGATGTATTTTTTAAATGAAAGAAACTGAGGTTAGCACAGACCTACAAATATAATGTTGGCAAAATTTATTTTGTTTATTTTAGCTTATACCTATATTTTTGATGTGCTGAAGCTGAAAATGAAGCCAGTTTTTCTGTCACACATAGCTTTTACCAATACAGGGTGTCTACTGACACAATTCCTTCTCTTTTGGTAGTTTCTAGTATGATTCCATGATTAATTGTAATTAATCATAGAATTATACTTTAAAAGTAACCGTATAATTATATTGGTGGAAGAGTCATGAAAAATAATAGCGCACCCTGTATTGATAAAAATATGTATGTGATAGAGTAAAAACTAGTTTCGGTTTCAGCCCAGCAAAGACCATCGATATCAGCCAAAATTATCAAATCAAAATTTTAGATTTAGACCTGTGAGATCTTTCACTATTGAGTCATATTAAATGAGGGAATTAAGTTCTTAATTTTGTTATGGACTAAATATAACCGAGTAATATTAAGCAACCATATGACATATTTTGCAATTATTTCTGATTATTTTATTAGAAGTAACATAATATAAATCAGCTTCTTTTTCAAATTTTATATTAAAACTTTAATGTATGCAAAATGTACCATAACATTAATAAAAATTATAGTTAAAATCATGTTAAAGCGCATCATTACAAATCCTACCAAAGGTAATACAAGCTTAGACAACTTTATACCTCTGAATTATAATGTAGTTTTGATTTTAAAAAATGTATAGCTTATCTCTCTCTCTCTCTCTCTCTCTCTCTATATATATATATATATATATATATATATATATATATATGCTAAAGTCCGGTCATCTTGTCCCATCAATTTCCGAGGAGTTCTGTTCTCAAAGTTTGAAGGTGGGAGGTGCCAAGTTCGATCTCAGGTTGAGATTTTCAGCGTACCATTCGAAATTTTCCAAGGTTTTCTTAAAAACTTTTGTAAATAAGGGAACATCTTAGAATGATCTACACATAAGGCATTCTATACAGGCCTACAACTCTGGAGTAATCAACGTGGTTTTACCACCACAATATTATTAGTATATTTAGAAGCCTGTTTAAGACATTATAAACTGACGCGCATTTAAAATAAATCCCAAGACTATGGATTTACAAGTACAAAAACGTCTAGCTTTAAGTTTCTCTTCCTTACGTTGTATAAGAATCTGTACTTATGTAACGTATTTACTAGATTCTTACATATATTCATGAAGATAAACTTACTGTTGGATATTTTCGTACTTGTAAATTGATAATAATGGAATTTATTTTAAGTATATGCTAATTTAGAGTGTCTTGAATACGCTTGTAAACGTACTAATATTTAATCGGCGTTGGTTAAAGCCGATTGGCTATGCTAGGTTTCTAGACCTGTGGGGATTGCCGTAAGTGTAGGTCTTCTAAAATGTGTTATCCCATATTTATACAAGTTTTGGAGAAATCTGCGGAATATTCCGAAAGTGTAGGTCGAAATTCGCAATCTTGGATCGAACCAGGCACCTTTCGCCTTCAAACGTTGAGAACACAGCTTCTCTGCCAATAGTGGGGCCTTCAAATATTAGGTATTTTTACATAAATAAATTTACTGAGCATCTCGTAATATTATATACGAAATTTACAGAGACTTGGATGTTCTTACATAAGTAATTTTACAGAGACTTGGATGTTCTTACATATGTAATTTTACAGAGACTTGGATGTTTTTACGTATGTAACCTTGCAGAGACTTGGATATTTTTACAATGGTAAATTTACAGAGACTTATGTGCTTTTACATGCTCGAATTTACGGAGACTTGCATATTTTTGCATATGTAGATTTACAGAGACTATGATGTTTCACAGATTTAAATTTACAGAGACTTCAATATTTTGATCTATGTAAATTTACAGAGACTATGATTGATTTACAGAATAGTTTCTCTGCATTTTGACAGAATCTCTTTTTTTAATTCTCTGTAAATTTACGTAAGACTTAATATAATTAATTACCAATAGATTCTCTGTAAATTTACAGAAAATTTTTTAACAGTGTAGCTTTATTTAAATAATAATTCTGTGTGAAGTCATCTACCGCCCTCCTCAACCACCCGTTTGATTATTCTACCAACATTCATATAGAATTCAATTCTGTTATTAAATTTAAAAGTTCGTTTAGAATTATTCAGACAACATTAACATACGCCATTCCTTGAAATCTATTATTCTTTATGAAAATTTTCAAACAACAAACTTTTATTAACTTCAAAATACAACATTTGAATTGTCTGAAATTATTTATTTTCAAGTTACTCTGATAAGAGAAGAGGAGAAAAATAAAACGCTAAAAACTTGATTTCGCATTCAGGAAACCTCAAATCTTGTTAATATACAAAACACAAGCGATAAATATCTAGCTTTAGAAGTTATTTTATTTACCGTATAGATATGAGGAATTAATTTTAATTTCTGGGCAGTTTTCCTGTTCATGGTAAAATACAATAAAACAGCACTTTAACTAATTACATTCAATAAAAAAGAATGTTTTCGTTTAATTATTTACAGCCCTGTATATTTACTAAATATTTTATGCACACCACATTGGACACAAAAATATAATCTATATTAATAACACACAGCACAACCTGAAATACACTTTCATCTATTTTCAAGTATTGCCCTACTATATTATAGTTTGAGTAGCCCAGTAAACGAACGGTGAATGATTTTCATACCATCACTTCGTTCGATTTAATGAACCTATTGGTGTTAAACTGTACTGACCCGCAATTTCCCCTCTAGCCGCAATGTATAGAGATTCTCTTGAGTGTCCCTGTACACGAAACATTTCCTTGATCTCAACAAAAAGTTTAGTGTAGCATCCTTATATGATACAGATTTAGGATACCCAAAATTTGAACTTCCTGCTGTTATTTGCGCTTGATATGTACTGATAACAGACACAAAGAGACACGGGTGCACAAACACACACAGACCAACCGCTAAAAATGCTTTTCGGATTCAGGGGAATATATATATAGTTAAAACTCAATTTCGAAAATTTAACTCAAAAACAATGCTTTCTTTACTATATATATGGGTAAGAGGAAGTAAAAAAAACTCTGAAAATTATTGGTATTTAAAACGCACAAAAGCTGGCAACTATGCAAGTCTAATATTTGTTTTAACCCTTTATGGAACAAGGTAATTCGAATCATTTAAATTAACTGGCACCGGAATTCACGAACAAAATTAAGATAAAAGAAATTTTAAATTTTAAGTTAAAAAAAAAAAAAAAAAAAAAAAAAAAAAAAAAAAAACAGCCGTTTCTTCTACGCTATAAAAGTAAATTTTGCTAAAAATTTTCCGGATGAGTTGTTGCAGCTGGAGCTTAATAATTGCATCCTCGCAGTGAGGACAGTGCGCCACAAAGGGTTAAAGTAAAAAATAAATAAATTAAATAATTAAATAACTATAAAAATAATCATTCTGCTTTTATTTTTTTTTTATGTTTTCCGATTTTAAATTATTTTTTCTTAGAACTATAATATAGACTGCTCTCAGACTCTATATCCTAGATAAGTTTATGAGAGTATTCAAAATCAAGCGGGTGGAGACAGGGTTGATTGACATTCATGTAAATAATTGGGATTATTTTTTCTCTTTATATTTTTTATTTTCCGTTATTTTATTTATTTATTTTTTCTTTTAGAGTAAAGAATGTAGCCACTTTCTTTACCTCTTTTCCACTCGTTTAATTGCTTTTCAAGAACAGGTTAGAAATAAAATTAATCAACCACAGTTTTACAATTATGCTATTTGAAGATTTGTTACTCATTTCTATATGTTAGTTTTAAACAGGATGTTAAAAATTTCCTACTTCCTTTACGTGTTCTTCTGACATTTTACATTTGGAGAGACAAGGATTATTTCATGAAAACTTTGTTGATATTAATTATTAAATAAATTTAATTCATCCCTAGAAGTTTAAAAGCTGAAATATTTCGAAGTAAATGCAGAAAGTAAGGAAATCTTAAAATACTGCAGTGAGTCTAATGAAATGCACATCTCAGTAAAATATGAGAAAACATGTGAAGATACTAAGATGTAAATGAAAACGTACAACCTATAAAATAATAGTACAAAATAGACAATGGAAAAAGTACAAACTTTCACTTTCACTTTAACTTCCACATCAACAGACACAGATAAAGTATTTGCAATATATATATATGTTGTTCCCAACAGATGAGAGTAAAATACTAAAAACTCTCATCTCATTGAATTCATAACAAAATAACATGACAGATAATAATAATAATAATAATAATAATAATAATAATAATAAAAACAGGATACATAATATTGAAATGATTTAGACAAAAACATATATAAATATATATACTCATGAAATTACTATTAGCGTAAAATGTACTATTACATGACGGTTCGTACCGGATAGGTAACTGAACTATCAAATATAAACAGTAATAGGGAAAAAAAATTGGTAGAAAAATTATCTAGTAAAAAGTGAACTATTAATAACTTAAAAGTTATAAAATTTTTCTGTATTATAAAAAATAGCGTTGTTGTTACATTGATTTATAGAAAAATTTTGCACTATGTAACACTTCTCATGTAACAAATTCAAGGAAAATTATCATGTTTATTTCAGTTTTTTATAGGAAAATGTTAGTATTCTACAAGGAAATTTTGGTATCCTGCAGAAGAATCCACATGAAAATGGAGAGTGAAAAAAACAGATAATTTAACCTTGAATTCAACAAATCGATAGAGTCTGTTGAACGTTATTTCTTAAATCAGAAATATACTATTTTAAAAAGACTTAAAAAATTCGTTAGAAACAAAAGACACAATAATATATAAACATAAGACACACACTTTCTCATTACTGCACTTTTACTTATAACGACTTGATAAAGTTTGTAATTTTTAGGAAAGAATTCTATAAAAAATAAACAGAGAAAAATGTCATTAAAAAAAAAAAAAAAAAAAGTATATAACAAATTACCAAATAGCACCAAATAACTGACGTTTAAAAGTAATAAGTACAAAACTTCGAATAAACACCTTAATATGCAGGAACTCACAACAGTTGCTTCGGGTCGAAAAAAACAACACCCTTCGTCAGGTGAACAATGTACACACCAGTGCTGCAAACAAAGCACCTGCACTTATTAATATTATACCCTGTAGTTTAAAATTAAATTCTAGCTTAAATAAATCAATAGAAAAATTTCTTTTATGCAATATTACTTTTATTATACTCCAATGTTTTTCTTGAGATAATTATAGATATAAAAAAAAAATTATTGTCATTCATGAACATTTTATTTTATTTCAGGATTTTGATTAAATTTTTTGTTAATGTAAACTTATTAAGTATTAATTTTAATTTTAGGAGAACCTGCACATATTTTCGTTGAAATTATCATACTAGATGTAGACAACATTGATGAAGGTAAACTGGTAAGTTTTACCCTAAAACTAAAGCAACAATACATAGCTTCATATCGCTTCAATAAAAATATTAGCTTGACCTTGCCCGTCCAGCCAAGCGGAACCCGTTAATGAATGAAATAGAGGATTAGGCTTTTTTGCTACCACATCGATTTTTAAATCGACGATAACGAACATTTTATTCTTTTTTCAGAGCTACAAGAGATGTGTGTGTAAAAAAAAAGGAAAAAGTCTGGAATATGTAATGCATAATTCATTGAGAAAATATATTTCCTGTTAGTAAAATTAAAATTTATTTTAAGTTTAAATCACCGAAATTTGGCTTTTTAAGGCCTACATTCCTGAGTGCACCTACACATAAAACCTGTCGTAGCTACAATATCCTTCATGATTTTTAAAAATAACTCATGAGAATAACAACGTAATGAAATCATCCACTCTGCGGAGGATCAAAATTATGATACATGTCTTCGTCAATATTGAATACAGGATGGCGGCAGGACAAAATTTTTCCCTAATTCTTTCTCCAGTATTTTCAGTTCGGAATTTTTAGTAGTAAGTTTCCACGATTAACTAAGTAAAAAATTATTATATAAAAATACTGGTGGAAGAACCAAGGAAAGCAGGCGGGTCTGTCGTCATCCTGTAAGAATGAATAAGCGACCGTCGCCAATTGCTCAATGGGTAGCTCTCGTGCGCTTTTAAACCGATTCATCCGCGAACTTAATCTCATTACGTAGCTATGGTGCGATGCAAAACCTACTCAAACTAAATTTTGACCTGACTGCATTTTTCGTGACTTTCAAGTAATAGAAAAATTTTACGTTCTACTTTTATAACTCTTTAGTATTCGTTTGCTAGAAAAATCACAGACTTTAAAATTGCAGGTATTTCCGCGGATTTCGACCAACTGTTTGACAAAAATGCACACGATGTTACGGTCGAAAGCTGCCTAATTTTTATTTGAAGTTGATTTGAACTAACATCTAGTTTCATAAAAACACCTTTTAACCCGCAAAAAAAAAAAAAAAAAAAAAAAATCTTTTCAGTCTAAATGATTGTATTTTTAGAGATGTTGCCGATCCTTAAAAAGGGGAAAAGCTGCATTAATCTTACACCTTCTGTAAAAAAGACTGATTTTTAATCAAAGAATTATCTAGAAACATTCTAAATTATAATGAAAAAATTTGAAAGGAAGATATGGCTGCAGCGATAGACAGGATGACAAAAATTTCTAGATGACAGAAAAGCAAATTTTTAAGCTCAAGTAACATTTTCAAATATACCTACTTTTCGTTAGTCAGACCTTGCAAACTCAGTTTTCCGAAAAAATACAATTTTGTGAAAAAAAAATAAATATATATATATATATATATCACCTGTAACTTCGCCAAATCTTTAACCGAAGCCTCAATGGTATTAAGACAATCTCTGATAAAACGCTAAAGCTTTTCTTATTGATTTTTGCTCTAAAGCGAATATATTGTTGAGAGAATGTTAATAAGAGATAATTAACTGAGAGCAAGATAAATAGAAATGTTTTGCAACATTGCTACATTCTATAAAAACTTCATATTCTTTAATGTTTCATTACACAAAATAAAAGCGGCTGTGTATGATGTGAAACATCCACTCACTTTTATGGCATTTTTTAATTAATCAACATTTGTCACTGTATTATATTCAAATTAGTTTTGACAAAGTCTTCTTTGATGCTTCCGACTAAACAGCTATATTCGATATCATTCATTAAGTTGAAGGTCAGCTGCACTGGGATCCTCTTATCTTCATTACTTTATTATCATAAGCATTCTTCCTCTGACAAATTAATGTACATTTTTCTAGCGGCTACCTGAATTACGAAGATATTCGCATCAAAAACATTTCGCTAAATAGTGTACGACTAGACTCCAGTATTTTTGTCACTGAAATGTAGTGTCACAATCTGCAAAAATGTATGTTTAAATTTTTTCCTTGTGACATGAAATATTTTTCTTTTAGTTATGCTTTCTTTAAACTCGTTTAAAGGTAATAAGAATGTAATATCAACCATATAATATCTTGTCACATCTTTACAGAATTTTTTTCTGCGTTTCAAATCTTATCTCAAAATTTCAGCTGTTTATTTTATTAGTAATAAAACAAGTATTTATATCATGAGTAATTATGCGAAGTAATTAACGATTTAATCCATAGTTTTACTAGGAACTATAGAAATAATACGGAATTAGAAACAGTAATTAACAAATCGATATTTTACTTATTTTGCATCAAACAACTTATTATAGTATATGCATATTTACATTATAAAAAATATAGCACCAATTGTTTTTTAATTTAACTAGAAGAAAAGAATGATGTGCTGTAAACAAATTCAGAACAGACGAGCATCATAGCACCTTTGTATAGTAGTAAAATAAAACCCAATTGAGAACAGAAGATATTTTCTACCTTGGCGAACGTTACGTTCCGAGAAATAAGAAATGCAGTTAAATAACACTAAACATCGTCAATGCGTGCGTGTTTTCTAAAATGGCTATCATAAGAATTTGTCTATATTACCATAAACTGTTCCTTTACTTGAGGTTTTAAAATTCGTTGTAATATTCCTCTAATTATAAATAATCTCTAAAAAATAAAGAGTTAAATTGAACACGTGTCATTTGTATTAAATATATTTAAAACACTTTAAATACACGTAAATATAAATTTATTTAAAAGATGTTATTTTTTTTTTTTTTTTTTTTTTTTTTGTTTTATCCAAAACTTTTTGCTTTAATAATAAAGCATCATCAGGGATTTATGATTCGTTTCCATTGCGCAGTTTTAAATATGTTTTCTTTTTACAGTCAACAGTTAATTGTTTTATATATAACGTGATACATTTTAAATATCAGCAAAAAACAATATGAATTCCGGTAGAGGTTGGACCAAGGAGTTAAGAAAAGTGAGAGAAGCTGGAACTATTGCATATCATACGAGGTTATTGTAGGAGAAAAGATCATGAATAAGCAGAAATAAACTATTAACTATTTTATAATATTGTGCCAAATTATTGGTAAAATTGCAGCAATAATTTGGCACAATATTATAAAATAGTTAATAGTTTATTTCTGCTTATTCACGATCTTTTCTCCTACAATAACCTCGTATGATATGCAATAGTTCCAGCTTCTCTCACTTTTCTTAACTCCTTGGTCCAACCTCTACCGGAATTCATATTGTTTTTTGCTGATATTTAAAATATATCATGTTATATATAAAAGAATTAACTGTTGACTGTAAAAAGAAAACATATTTAAAACTGCGCAATGGAAACGAATCATAAATCCCTGATGATGCTTTATTATTAAAGCGAAAAGCTTTGGATAAAAAAAAAAAAAAAAAAAAAAAAAAAATTAACATCTTTTAAATAAATTTATATTTACGTGTATTTAAAGTGTTTTAAATATATTTAATTCCTCTAATCTTTAGATTCACCAAGAATTGGGCCTTCGTCTATTTATAATTTAAAGGCTTTTGAAAAAATTTTGTAGAATTTCTTGTTGGAAAGTTAAGTTCACGCTAAAAAAGATAAATAGGAAAATATCCCATTTGTTTTTCAAACTCATAAAATATATTTATCAGACGCAATAGTTTTCTTTTTCTTTCTTTTTTTTTTAATAAAGACAGTATATTTTTTTGTTAACAGTTGCTTGAAACAGAACAAACCAATTCCTTTTTTACTTGTTTCAGAAATTAATAATTGTTTAAATTTCTTGTTTATTATGCACATTAGTTAGTATAAACTGAATAAATTTTAATAGATTCAGAAACGCAGCTACTAAAATTTTTACAATGAGATGATAATAACAGTATAACTGCGTCATGATTTTATTAAGCTCATAGCAACGACTGAGAGAAAAACAAATAGAAGAAAAGTCGCCTATGTTGACTTTATCGTGCTACTGGGCAAATACTATGGACTCGGACAACAACGCATAACGGCCGGTCAGCGAGATTTAACAGTTTTTAATAAAAAAGGTAAGCTTTGAGATACATTATTTTTCCACCAGAAGGATTACAATAGTTTGGTGGCAGAAACTTACTGCACCAAGTGTAAAACAAATGACAGAGACGTCTTTTCTTAAAACCCTTCGTGTGCATTAAAAAAAAAAAAAAAAAAAAAAAAAAAAAAAACTTAAAATTTAGAAAATTAATAAACTTGGAAGTATAAGCGTAGCATAAACGCATTTTTAGCCTAGATATTTTTGTTTGAACGTTGTGTGTCAACAGCTCACACATCTATTGAATTCCTTAACCTTACCAAAGTAGTTTTTTATTTGAGGTTAATCATAATCTAAAAAAGACTTGTATTTGATTGTATTAATGAATGACTCAAGATGTTAATAATGCTTCTAGAATAACATTTTTAAGCTAAATTCACTATTAATTGTAAATATTTATCTGTATTTTAATATTTCAGCAAAATGTTTGGTTTATATTATTAATTATTTAAAATATAAAAGTTAGATTGCTTCAATATTAATGTTACTTTCTCTATATTGAAGTAGAATTTTAATACAATATTTAACTAAGATCTAATTCTCCCAATCTAAATAAAATTTATTTCGACATAAATTAACTTTTGCTTTAATATTTTCGTGTCAAAACATATTCATTTCAGTTACACAGAGTTCTTAGAAACATAGAGGGGTGCTCACTAAAATAATGCACTTTAGTATCGGAAAGCATAAACTGGTATATGATGCGTAAAAGAGACAAAAAATGAGACATGAGAGGAAAAAAAAAAAGTTATATATTTTTCTGTTTGTGTCTTTACAAGTCAACTTTGCCCATTCTTTGCCAGACTAAAAGTATTCTTTTAATTCATGCTTTGTCCGAATTATATTAGCTTAATGTATTTTGACCAATATTTGAAATATAATTTGATGTAGACTATTAAATGTAATGACTATATTAACTCTTTTCACACAAGAGCTGCCTCTCACTCACTATTTAATTTGATCAACTCATCCTTTAATAATGTTTCCATAGTTGAGCTTGACGTCACGGAATTTCAGATACCCAGTCAACACTTTCACTAATATTTATAGGATGATGTGAATCGCTTGTATTTGGCAGAAATTTTGTGACGTGAAGCTCAGTTCGGAGGTATTATTATAGGAGGTGTTCATTAAATCAGATGGAGTCATATCTCGAGTGCAAAGGGTTAATTTCCTCATTTGCATGTGAAAGGATTGAAAAATCGAAAATTAACCATGCTAATCCTGAAATAATTGTCAGTGCTTTATCGTTTTTTCATACAATATGTTTGAATAGGGCAAAATTTCGTATTATATTTGCACAACGAGATTTATGTTTATTCAATCAATGTAAAATTAAGAAAAAATAAGTTATAATGCTAATAGTAAACTAGGAATTTTTTTAGTTTTTGTATATGTTATGCATTGCGTTTTTACCCTGAGGGGAAGGGGGGGGGGTGTGTGTTAATTTTTAATCAAAGGGGTTTTCAAAACCACCAATATCTTTAACATCTTTGAAAGAACTATTTAAACCATATATCTGAGATTTAAAATAGAGATATCAATTGATTTTTTACGATTTTTTTTTTTTTTTTTTTTTTTTTTTTTTTTTTTTTGTTTAAATTTGTAAAATGCCTTAGTTGTCATTTAAAGGGCACAAAACTGATTTGAAATCTATTTCTGTGATATAAAAATCATCTGCAGTCATATTGGAAAACAAGGTTAATAAATTATAATTTTAATACATCATACCTTTAATCAATAATCTGAATTGAGCGAATTTGTAGGTAAATATATAAGTTTTCAAATGCAATTTTCATTTAAAAAAAATAAAGATTTTTAAATAGTTTTCTTTGTGTTTCAAAGCAGGTTTTATCATATCATGAAGAAATATATTTTCATGTATGAGTATGTAAAAAAAAATATTCTTTTTTGTAGGAATATAGTGTTCAAACATATTTGAGAGAATACTGGAAAGATGGCAGACTGAATCTGTCTGATTTTCAAATTCAGGAAGATGAGCCTCCAATTTTTCCATCGTATCTTGCGGAACAAATCTGGGTGCCTGACTTGGTATTCGACAACACGAAAGATGGCAAACTTTTCCATTTATCATTACCTAATACCGCCATTAAAGTTCTAAAAGATGGTACATTTTTCAAAATGAGCAGGTTTGAATATTAATTAGTTTGAATATTTTCTGACAATATTTTATTTATTTTTTACTTTACTAGAGTGTTCTGCCCCCTGCTCGCTCCGCTCACCAACCCCCGACTTGCTTCGCTTATTAAAACCTGCTGGATCCTAACCGCCTCTTTACTGCTTTGTCTTTCACTGAATTAACAGCGCATAACTATTAACAGCGCATAACACACGATAAAAGCAGGACAATATTATATAAATCCCTCAATTCAATGTCATACTGAAATACATAATATTTAATAGCATGCTGTTTTTTATTTTTATTTATTTATTTTTTGAATGACATATTACGCTAAAAATCGGTAAATTATTTTAGAATCGAAAGAAATTCGCAATAAGTAGATCATTTTGCGCTGCAGATTTTGTATGGGATCCCCTTGGTGACTTTAAAATTTTTGTCACTATTTGGTGATGAACTTTTTGGTATAATTGCTTGGTTTTTTTTTTTTTTTTTTTTTTTTTTTTTTTTTTTTTTTTAACTAGTACCTAAGTTTTGTTACCTTTTTGAAGACCAATATTTTTCTGTTGTCCATTTTAGGAAAGCTTTTATTTTGATGATATTTTTTATATTTGCATTATTTACATTGCGTTTTAATAAGTTAAAAAAAAAGAAAAAGTAACTGGATGTAGACTGGGAAATTTGATATCCAAAACAATATTGCTTACTTCAATTATTAATTCTATTTTTTTTTTTAATTATCATTTTTGTAATCACTCAATATTTCGAAGGAATTTCAAACAAAAATTTATATTAAACTTTTTCTTGAGAAAAAGTTTCTAAGACTTAAATATTTGAAAGTAACGGGAATAAAGAAATAATAGATAGAATAAAATAAAATAATATCTATATAATTGACTGCATTTCTTTTTTGACTTCAAAAGGTGTTTATCTTTTTTATTTAAAATCATATTTTAAAATATTTCGGATATATTTTGCCCTAAAAAAATATTTTATTGTCAAATTCAAACTCATTTATAGATGACAGAATCATCTAATTTCGAATTGATAAGTTTTAACTTTACAGAATTAAACGTTTCTATGTTACGTTTCATATTTCGAATTATTGAAAGAAAAAATTTCTTCACCTAAAACTCTCATTGAGAATTGAGTACATTTTATCCTTTGTTATATTAAGAAGTAGACATGAGAGATTGAAAAATTGAAACTGTAGAATATTTTTCCAAATTAAAATAATAATAATAAATTATTTTTCTTTTCAGATATTTTCGAATGTTTAAAATTATTTCCTAGCTGTACATTAGAAGTATATACGGTAAATGATTAGAGATTATTAGAGATTATTAGATTTTTTTTTTTTTTTTTAATTTTTTTTTTAAATACTAGACAAAATAGCCCGGGACTTCAGACATGAAAAGAAAATTTAAAACTTGACATTGTCTGCTATCGATTACCAACCACAAATTGAAGAAGAGCGCAAATACTTTGGATCACCCTGTATCATAAAAAACTATAAATGACTTGTAACTGTAACACACTGTTCCGCATTTTATGCATAATATTTAACTATTTTGTTTGTTGAAATTGTTAAAAAGAATTACAAAAGTTTATTTTTCAGGTCTATCTCGTTATATTGATATATGTGAAGTTCATGGATAACTATGTTCCAAGTCCTGGTGTACACTTATTTTTTTTCAAATTTTTATCAGCAAAATGACAATTTAAAATTTTTCCCTTTATTTCAGATACAACTTGATTGTTAGTTGCCCTATGGACTTCCATTTTTATCCGATGGATACTCAAAGATGCTTCTTAAAGGTAGCAACTTGTAAGTATCGAAATTAAAATCATACACACGTTGGCGAAACATTTTCAAATTAAGTTAAATTCATAGATAACAGTTTTAAACAAAATTTGAAGCATCGTATTTAATTATTATTTGAATAAGGGCATCTGTATCAAATCAGCAAGTTAATAAAACAAAAATAAATGAAGAATGAAATGGATAAAGGTATAAAATAAATAAACTGGTAGACCGACAGATCAGAAAACTCAACCTCCTATTTATAACACTCATCTAAGTAGGGTTTTTTTTTTTGTTGTTCCTTATTATGTAAAATAATTATGAATATCAACTTGCGACATAAGTATAAAACATTTCGCGGGGGGTTACAACCTCCTCAATTCACCTTTGCCTGTCTATATCTATCTGTATTCTATATAGATGTGTATATATATATTTACTTGCAATTCATACCTTTTCGTTAATTCCTTGTGATTCATAAATGCCTCTGCCAAATGTGCTGCAAAAAGATTAAATAAAGTATCAGAATTATAGTCTGACTGTTAGTCCACTTCTGATTTTCGACAACAATTATCAAATTTACCTTTTCACCGGAAATCAACAAACGAATAAGAAAGGTCATTAAAAAAGAAGTTAATACGGCAAGCTTGAAAAAAAAAAAAAAAAAAAAAAAATCCGTACACTGTAATTTTTTTTTTTTGCTATATTACACAACAATATTGAGGCAGCCTACTTGCCAGAACTATGCAGAGAAATGTCACTAGCTATAACTGTGTAACCTTATATGTTAAGTAACGGTTACATAGGTACAGCTCGTAACGTTTTTTGTCATGGTTCTGGTATTTTTCTACATGGTAAACTGCCTCAATATTGTTGTGTAATATTACACAAAGTTGTTTACAGTGTAGAGTCGATTTTTAAGAAACACATTTTCGAAATTCAAAATTGTTCTACTTATATAACACACCTGTCAGTATCCATAAAATGTGTTTACATAGCAAATTTGAAAAAAAAAAAAATCTTTTGAACTTTTTATAAAATACAGATTTAAGATTCTGGCTTCCTATGTCCCCCTTCTGATTTTTTAATTTTTAACCTTCCAGTACACAGTTTGTGTCTGTGAGACCCATATTATTTACTAGAATGCAATGTAAGGGAAACGTTTTATTTATTCTGAGGGGAAAAAAAATTATATATAATAAGCGTAAAATTTTTTACTTCGTATTTTCATTGTGTGATTTTATTTTGCGGGTGTTATATTTTAACCATTGAAAGACTGGAAGAAAACTGTGTCATATTATTCAAAGGACATACTGCATTGGGTATGTGAGATCCGACACGTTCATTTACGGGAGTTTTCTCCAACCGTGTAGTGGCGGGATAAGAAATATAAGCAAAATCATCCGAATACCGGGCTTGTCTTAATTCTGAAGTTTTGTCGATCTGTGTTTATTCGTTTGTAGATATGATACTCAGAACATCCACCTCTCTTCACGCACACGCATTGACTATTTTCTAAATATATATTTTAGACTAAGGGGATTTTAAAACATGTAAAACAGGCGAAAACTTGACATAGAAATTTTTAATCGAATACAATACTTCCATTATTTACAGTAGTAAGGCAATGGAAGCAATAATATTTACCACTTTATGTTAATTTTGCACATTATAAAACTCTTTTGCGATGCTTCATTTCGATTTTATTCACAACATGATAATTAGGTAAAAATATTTCAATCATATAATCTGTAGATGTATTTCTCTAACGTAGACGTTACGATTAAATTTTTGGAAATGATATGATAGTGGCGTAATTAATAAAATACTCAAAAAAAAAAAAAATAATAATAATGTTTATACGTAGGTAATATTTAAGTATGCGGACTCAGTTTAAAGATCTAACGAGCAAAATGACGACATTTGTCTGATGAGATCATTTTATTGAAATATGTGTTTTTAAATGGTGCATTTTTTACAATATTTGCACGCGTCATTTAAAACTTACCAATATTTTAAAGATAGAAATACAATATGAACTATTGTCATAAATTGAATAAAAAACTCAAAAGTAAAAAAAAATATATAATTGGAATAGGTATTAGGCATTTTTTTAAAGTAATTGTACAAAAATAAATAAATAAACTAACAAATAAAAAAACATCGCCAACATGGTGACAAAAATTTAAGAGTGGTCATAGGTGTTCTGTACTATACCTGTACTACCTGGCGAAGCCTGAAAACTGGATCGTAGAACAGGAATTTTACTCTGAAACCTTTCTTTGAATAATTTTGATTTCACTTTCTTAAATATTTATTTAATTCTAATATTGATTTGGTTTTTTATGATTGAAAATTTGGAAATTAAATCGGGTGGTGAAATCTTTGTAAGATTTATGAGTTTCAAAATTTAAAGTTAAATAAGAAAAGAAATTAAGTGCGAAAATTTCACATGAGTTTTCTAGTTTTAAGTAAATATTCTACTTCCTCTTTGTAGTATCGAATGCTGATTCTAAAGTTCTGCTTCACTGGTCAGAGGAAGAAAACTCACCTGTCGAAAATGGAGAAAGTATTATACTTCAGTACAAAATTAATCCTTTAAAGTATGAATTAACAAAATTGGTACCACATAAAGAAACAGAAAAATGGCCAGATGGTAAGAATTTTCTTCAATTGAACTATTGAAGTACCAAATGTTTATGTCTTAAAAGATTATAAGTGCATTAACACAAATTAAAAAAACTTGAAAATTACGGCCATCACAAAACTTTCATCTATAATTTAGTTCCCCCATTGTACTATAGGTATGGGGAACTTAGGTAATCATGAAAATTTTCGATCTCGGTTTTTTGACTTTTTTACACATTTTCAAGTCTCAGAAATTCAAAAATATCAATAGGTATCAAATGGGCACGGTGTCTGTCTGTAGGCTGTCTGTAAGATTGTTAATCCGCCAGTGTGTTAGTATGTTAGTCTGTGTACACGATATCACACGAACAAATGATCGCAGAGAGGTCGGACCAGGTTTAAAGCATTAGTTATGACATTGGAAAGAACCCTATTCATTCGCAACATTATAATTGAAAACTTCAAACGCTATTCAAAATTTATGATTTTCTTAACATGGGAAAATATAGGCAAAATTTCACTTGAACGAGTATGAAAATAAATGTTTTTAGCGTAAAGATGTAAGAACAGCTTTAAATATCAGTTTTGATGCCGGGATAAACATCATTAATATGAAATATGCTACTTTGAAAAATTCGCAAATTATTCGAAATTTACGAATATCTTAACATGGCAGAGTACAGCAAAATTTCGCATAAATGACCCTTTTGAGGGATATTTTCATCGTAAAGTTCTTTTAAAATATTATGTAAGATGCTGGTGTAAACATCCTTGACTGTGAATTTTCCAATTTAAAAATTTCGTAAGTCACTGGGAATTTACCATTTATTTAATATGGCGGAATAGGGCAAATCTTCACATAAACGTCCACTTTGAGAAATATTTTCATCGTAAAGATGACGGAACACTTTTAATATATCGTTTAAGATACTGGCATGAACATCCTTGACTATAAATTTTTTAATTTAAAAATTTCGTAAGTTATTTGGAATTTATAATTTACTTAACATGGCAGAATAGGGCAAAATAGAACATAAACGTCCATTTTGAGGATCATAAATATATCAGACAACTTCAAAATAACATTTATGATACTTGTTTGAACATGATTGACTACAAATATTTTAATAGGAAAATTTCGAAAGTTATTCGAAATTTAAGATTTTATCAACATAGCAAAATGGGGCGATATTCCATATAAATATGCAATTTGGGGATTGTTGCATTGAAAATAGTAGCATGAAAACTAAATTACGAAATTGACCCCAATAAAACAAATTAATAGATTAGAATAAAATAAATATTTCGAACAGAACACTTGTTAGTCTATTAGGCGGGAATTTCGTTCTGTCACTGTGTCAAGCGTTTGATCAAATTCATTTCCCTTAGCATGAATATAATATGTTTTGTACTAGAAATTTATGAGAACATACATATGATGGGGAACTGAGCAGAGTCCACCTATGCTAACTAGTTTTTACACAAATTCAGATAATTTAAAAAAATTTTTTAGCATTTCGTATCCTCACATCGAAGGAAAAATGTCAAAAATGGTAAAAAACTTATTTATTTTATACTTTGTTTATTATTATTATTATTATTATTATTATTATTATTATTATTATTTTATAGAAAATTTACGCTTGCGTTGGGGATAAGCGATGCTCCATTCTGTTTTAACCTGATTAAAAATTTCATAATATCTTAAGTAGTTACAATTATTTTTCATGGTATATATATTATTGTCATATTAAAAATTATGAAAAATGGGATGATAACGCCGTCTGGTGAGTGATATTAATCGAAAATTTACAGGCACCAATTTGCATCAAAATGCAATTAAATATATAATATTTCGTTAAAACTTGTGTATATTAATTTTTGATTTAGAGCTGACAAAACTTTCTTGTCATACACAGACAGACGTACACTTTCTAAAAATGATCAAATCGTCTTCAAGCCATCTTAAAACGTGTATGAAAAACTAGAAGTCTAAAAGTTTTCAAGATCTGACTCTTTTTTATATTGAATTGAGATGTTTTTTCCAAAATTCTCAAGAATATACGAAAAATGTGTAACAGATGAAGCTGGATTTTAATGAAATTATGAAAACTCCAAGAATTGGCTCAAAATACACGTTTAAAAAATTGGTCATCTTTTACTGTGACCGAAATTCTTAATGAAAATATTAGCCAGTTACATTAATAACTCCAGATGTTTACATACATATAAAGTCTTGATTAAACTAGTTGGCATAGGTGGACTCTGCTCGGTTCCTCACCATGTATATGTTCTCATAAATTTCTAGTGCAGGACATATTACTATCATGTTAAGAGAAATTAATTTGACCAAACGCCTGACGCAGTGACAGAATGAAGTTCTCGCCTAACATCCACCGTTCACTTCTATATATTTATCTTATTCTAATCCATTAATTTATTTTGAGTCAATTTCGTAGTTTTAATGCTACAATTTCCCCTGCAACAATCCTCAAAATGCATATTTATAAGGAAATTTTTCAGTTTTGCTATGTTAGTGAAACATTAAATTACGAATAACTTACGAAATTTTCTTATTAGAATATTTGTAGTGAATCGTGTTCAAAAATGTATCATAAATGTTATATTGAAGTTGTCTGATATATTTATGATCCTCAAAATCGAAGTTTATACTCAATTTTCACTATTCTGCCATGTTCAGTAAATCTTAAATTTCAAATAACTTACGAATTTTTTAAATTGAAATATTCATAGCCTATATTCATGCCAGTACCCTAAATAATATTTCAAAAGTGGTCTGACATCTTTACGATGAAAATATCCCTCAAGATTGTTGTTTATGTGAAATTTTGCCCTATTCTACCATGTTAAGAAATTCGTAAAGTTCCAATAACTTGTGAAATTTTCGAAGTAGCATGTTCGTAGTTAATGATGTTCATTACAGCATCAAAACGGATATTTTAAAACTGGTCTGACATTTTTTCATTAAAAAATATCCATTTAATGCACGTTTAAGTGAAAATTTGCCTTATTCTCCCATGTTAAGAAAATCGTAAATTTCTAATAATTTACGAAGTTGCATATGTTGCAAATGAATAGGGTCTTTGCTAGTGTCGAAAGTAATATTTTAAAAGTGATCTGGCTTCTCTGCGACTGTTTGTTCTTGGGATACCGTGTACACAGACTAAAAAACTAACTAACGGACTAACACAGTAACGGACTAACACACTAACGGACTAACAAACTAACAGACACCCTGCAGACGGACACCATACAAATTTTGTCATTTTTGGATTCCTCACACCTGAAAATGTGTAAAAATGTCAAAAATTCTCAGGATTATCTAAGTTCCCTATACCTATAGTATGATGGGGAACTAAAATGTTTTATTAATCAACAACAAATAAAGAAATATATAATATAAATTCTTAGGATTACAATACTATCGTGTGAATATTATTACAATTTTTATGGAAATATACTGGTTATGTTTAAATAAAATAATCTGGAGTGATTCCACTCGATTTTCCGAACATTAAGTAATCAACGGTTGTTTAAATTAAAGTAAGAGGAGTCCTTAAACAAACAAAAAGGAAAGTTATAATATGGTGTTTGAATATTGTTTCTCAATTAATATGTAATTTAATCCTATTTCACTTCAAATATTTTTCCTTCATAGTCATAATGATAATAAATTTTTCATTGTGTCCCTGTAAAAATCTGTAAATGCTAGATTCGCCAAAATCCACACAGTTCGTACAACGGTGATCTATAACCCGTATATAAATTTTAAACGCAATCGAATGAGGAGTTCAGACGCTATCTCTTTTTAAATAATTTGAGCTCACAGGCTATAATGATAAAGATTTTTTCTTTGTGTCCCTGTAAAAAATTCATAAGTTCTAAATTCACCAAAATCCATACAGTTAGTGAGACAGTGTCCTATAACATGTGTATAAATGTTCAATTCAGTTAAATAAGGAGTTTAGACACTGTCGTTCTTTAATAATTTTGGCCTATAGACCATAATGATAAACGATTTTTCTTTGTGTTCCTGTAAAACGTTATAACTGCTAATTTGACCAAAATCTATAAAGTTCATGCAATGCTGATTTATAAGATGTGTGTAATTTTTTAACTCAATGGATTAATGTGTTTAGACGCAATCGCGCTTAAAAAAGTTTAGCCTCATAAAGGCCATAATGATAAAGAATTTTTCTTTTTGTCCTTGTACAAAACTGTAAATACTAGATTCACCAAAATCAATAGGGTTCTGGTTACAGTGACCAATAACATACGTATGAACTTTCAGCTCATTCGAACAAAGTGTTTAGACGTTATTGGGTTCAATCCCATACATACACACATACATTACCGCAAAAATAACAGAAATGAACTCAGGAACCTCAAAGCGTGTAGAAACACTAATGTCTGAAAGTCAGATTTTCGACATGATTACACTGTTTGTCTTACATATGTATGTTCGGAAAGTAAATATTGAATAATATTCCGTTTTAAAAAATGCAATTCTTAATTAATTTTTTTAAATTTTTTCTTATTATGAACACAGTAGGAAAAGTTTAAAACATATGTATACTAGCAGGCTTTGCCCGCTTCGCTGGTCACTATATTTAAAGGAAACTCTTTTCTATATAGTTTTATGAAAAAAAGAGAAAATAATAATACTGAAATCACTCAAAAGTTCGCTTTGGGTTCCCGCTACCTTCGGCAGCGCCTTGTTCGTCCTCGCATTCTGCGATACCTGTCCCTATTGCCTACGACAATGACTTACCCGTGGGCTTCCATTTTGGTGCTTATCATATATGACAATTTCGATACGGACAGTATCGAAAATTTTGAAGTAGCCCTTTATATTTGAATCCTAGTTATATATGAGCAACATTATACGTGATGTACATAATATTTGCTTTCAAGTTATTCTCTATATTTATTTGATTTAATCGATCAACCATAGAATGACAGCAATTTCAAGCCAAATATAAATTACAATATGCTATGATCGGCTACTTCTATCGCATGAGACAATTATTATTATTTTGTGGTTATATATACTTCATGCTTAGTTAATAGTAGTTGGTATATAGAAAAATAAATAAATTAATATGTAAACTTGATCATGGTACAGCCTTAATGCCCTTGGCGACTTTTAAATTTTTGTTGCCGTTTTAGACCAAAATATAATTTATGCGATTATTGTTCCTATACGCAAGCGAAGTGTGACGTCACTGACCGACCGTGGATGCAAGAAAATGATTTCCTATGTCAATCGCCCATTGGATTTTTTGTAAAAAATGATTAAAAATCGAAGAAAATTATTTCTCGATTTTAATCCCCATATTTGGGTACATATATATATTAGTTATCATGTGCATGTGTTAGATTGAGTTATTTTGCTGTCAAATTCACAAACTTTTAATTTTAAATTTCAAAACTCTGTCGTTCTTGGCGCTTATTGTATTTGGTGATCAAAAACCTAATACGAAAATATACATGCCAGATGTATATTTTTGTAATATGCATTGTATGAAATATTGTTTCATATTATTCATTACTGTCTTAAAATAAGTTGTTAAAATAACCATGATTTTTGAAATGAATTAAATTATGTTCGCCATAAATAATTTGGCGATATTTTATTTTTCTACCAAGGATGACCGATATCAAATCTATTGCGCTACAACACATTAGTATCTTATATTAGATACTTTATTTAGACATTTGAAAACAAATTTGACTTCAAATTATGGTAGAATATTTATCATTTCCCTTTTAATCAGTATATTAGTTGGATATTGTGTAAATATCATCCTTTGAAATGAAACGTTTGTGTTTTCAATCGAATATGGAAGTTTGGCATTTTTTTTTTTTTTTTTTCTAGAGTTTTGAAATTAAAAATTCAAATTTTGCCAGTTTTACAACAAAAATAACTTAATCTAATGCATGGACATGATAACTAATACATATCTATACCTAAATACGGGGATTAAAATCGGGGAATATTTTTCCTCGATTTTTAATAATTTTTTACAAAAAATCCAATGGGCGTTTAACATAGGAAATATTTTTCTTGCATCCACGAACGGCCAGTGACGTCATCACTTAGCTTGCGTATTTCTTTCTATCTTTTCCTTGGCGAAAAATGTCCGATCTACATCAGCATCAAAATTATAAAAAATTGTCAAGAATTATCAATAAGAAAATACCTTTAATATATTGCTGAATTAACGTTTATGCCAAGTGTGTTTCATCCGCCATACTAAAAAAAAATATGAAGTTGAGGTAAAAAAAAAAAAAAAAATGCTGTGATATAAAATTCAGAAGAAATATGTTAGATTTGTAATATTACTATTTCATTTTAAAATTATAAAGTGTCATTTTCTTATCGACCAATTTAACATTTAGTAATTTCTTACTTTTCGCGTGAAAGCATATTTCATTTTATGCTGAAAACAATAAATAAATACATCTCGTAAACTTTTTTGGCAACAATTAAAAATTTAAATGGCTTATATTAAGTCAATATAAGTCAATAAGTTTATTATTTTCATATTTTAATTAATTTTAAAGATTTTTTCAATTTTTTTTTTCCTAAACCATACCTGGCCTATAAGGAAAAAAACAAAAAAAGAATGATCGAAATCGGTCAAGCCGTTTACGATTTTATAAAGCACATACAGACAAACATTCATTTTTATATATATAGATAAAAAAAAAAAGATAGATCTAAATTTCGGACAAATGTATTGAAATTTAGGAATTAAATTTCAAAGAGATGTTTAAAAAAATATTCAGTAAATGCAATGATTTACTATAAAACTTGGTTTTCAATTAAGCAAATAATTCACATGGTAATTCATATTCGTGTTTACCGTAATTTGAAGAGTTGCTTTACATTTTTGCATTATTTTTGAGTGTGTAAAAGGAACGTGCGTTGTATTTTAAATTAGAGAGTAAAATAGGGCTTGTTTGAACAATAGAATGAAATAATTTGAAAAGGGATAAAAGGATGGATTGAAGAGTGGATAGAATATAATAAGGTTTTAGAGTAGAATAAAATAGGTTGAAGAGGGGAGGGGTAAGAATAAAATAGGGTTGAAAAACAAATGAAAATTAAGTTAATTTAATTTTTACAATTACAGTATAATTTTGTAAATCATCGTTTGATTATTAAAGTGTCATTTTATTTAGAATTATTTTGTAAATTTATTTTTTTCCGGGTAAAGTTTGTAACAAATAATTAAATTTTTCACCTCTCTCTCTCTATAACCCCACAGGCAAATCACAAGTCTTGCCGCCAACCTACTTCCTTCCTCTCTTAAGTTTGTTTCGTTTGTTTTGCAGGCTGTTAATTAATAAATCTGGTTTCTTTAAATATGTGTATTTCATTCCCTTATGATTTTTTTTTTCATTTTTCTGAACTTCTCCTTCATAAAGAATTCTTTTATCTTATTGGCCATTGATGTTTCAGTGATCTTGTATCTGTTGCTTGGCTTCTACTATGCTTAATAGATCTTCATTATATATATATATATATATATATATATATATATATATATATATATATATATATATATATATATGTAATATTATTAGAATTAAAACAACTGAAATATGTGAAAGGAACATAAAACCCGGCAGCAGAGATTCCAGACAAAGCCCGTAAAAAAAAAAAAAAAAAAAAAAAAAAAAAAAACGTTGGTTTTTACGGGCAAAATCTTTTTTTTACAGGTATGTAACGTAATTTAAGTTATTATATACTTAATTTATGGTCTAAGCGTTTCTTTTTACGGGCTTTGTCTGGAATCTCTGCTGCTGGGCTTTCATTGTAATCTTACGGGATTTTTTTTTACAGTGTACTAGCAATGTACAAAAGACATTAAAATCGTGGAAAACGCTAATCAGATATAAAACCAGATTTATTTTAAACATAGAAATGTACTGCCAGAAAAAAATCATTAAAAATTAAATCTCTGCTTGTGAATCTATGAAATAATAAAATAATAATAATAAATAATTAGGAACTTACCTGTTACAATGTCTCATAATTTTGGCTTCAATGGCTTTATCTACGAATTTAAGAAGATCTTTCATAATTTATGAATTTGTATAATTTTACTGCATGTATGTGTGCGAGCGTTAGCCTATAGTTGTATTCCTTAATATTGGAATATATTTTACCCTATTTTATTCTATGTTGCTAACAAGAACATTTTTTTCGCAAATAAAAACATGATTAAAAAGCATTAGATTTTGTGTGTTAAACACATGTTCAAATGTCTAAACAATTTTAAAAACTAAACAATAAAATATTAACAGTAAAATTATTCAAATGATACTGAACTTCACTAAATTTTCTTAAACTTCTCAATATCGTGGAAATTAAATCATAGTGGTAGTTTTTGTAGATATTTATTAAGTTTAAATAATAAAAACTAATTTGAGAACAGAGCAAATGTGTCACAATGTAGAAATATAAATTTTCACTCAAATAATAAAATAAATAAATAAAAGTGGAAATAGAATGAAGCTATATCTTTAATTTTGTTCTTCATGTAATTTTAATTTTCACAATTTAAAAATCGATGAAAGTTTTTGGCAATTATCGCATTATTGGTGATTATTTTTTATAGATATTTAATATTATTTTTATAAGATAAAGGAAGCAAAACTTGTGTATGGGTAGGACATTATTATATAATTGTCATTTTTTTACTTAAAAAACTAAATATATAAGTTAATAAGCATTTTACAAAAAATAATTGCTTAGAAAGTACCAAAAATGCAAATAAAAATATAAAAAGTCTTAGCAGGGAAATTTAATAGATCTTCTTTCGATATAACTTTTCTTTCAGCCTTTTACCGATCATTTAACCACCATTGCTTGCGATAAAATGTGTTTTATATCCAAAACAATCTACCTTTTAAAGGGAAACAGAAGTTTCAAAAATAAGAAAGATATTGTCTGCGGTTGAGAACGAAGATTTTTCAGCTTGGCAAGAAATATTCAATGATATCTTGTTTAGTTTACTTATCACACGATATTTTTAGAAGCTCGTTATTGAAATTGTTGAGTTTGTCATCGTGTCTTCGTGTCACGCAATTTTATTTGTCGCTCGTTGGATAGCTTTGTTAGAGCGTTAAGTTTCTAACGCGGTGATTGTGAGTTTGATCCCCAAAGGAACGATATGTTAATTCTACAGGTAATGAACAGAAAAGGTGTCAGTTGATTGCCAGTCAGTTTCTACACAGTATCCTAAAAGTATTTTTAAGAAGCTTTTTCTAGGTACTAAAAATAAATAAATAAATAAATAAATAAATAAGTATTATTTAGAAGCTTTTTGTGGGCCCTCCGTAACCGAGTGGTTATGTCACCACACTGCCAATCGCCTTCGAGCGTAGGAGAGCGGGTTCGATTTCTGTGCTGGCTTTGGGTGTTTTTCCAGTTCTTCGTATTGTAATTCTGTCATGTGCTATCTGTCTTTAGCTGACGAAGATTTACAAGCGGACTTCGAGTCAAGCATACAAATCTGATGTACATGTGTTACCGATAAACAAGCTTTTTATTGGAAATGGATTTTTATCATCGCGTCTTTGAGACACGCTGAAAAAGAAGGCGCTTCCACTTTAATGTAAATGCCAACAACGTTTTTCGTCGCTCGTTAGCACAGTTGGTTAGAGCGTCATTTTGATAGCTTGTGGGTTCGATACTCACAGGCCGACGTGTTACTTTTTTGCAGGTAATTAAAGAAAAGATGTCAATTGATGAAAGAATCTCTTTCATTGTCAACCTAAGAAATTTTAAAATTTTTTTTTAAAAAAGCTTTTTTTTTTTTTTTTTTTTTTTTTTTTTGAGTTACTAAAACACACAAAATAAAAATTTCAGCGAAAAAAAAAAAAAAAAAAAAAAAAATTAAAAAAAAATAAAATAAAAAAAAATAAAATAAAATAAAATAAAATAAATAAATAAATAAATAAATAAAAATAAACTAATTAATTAATTAATTAAAATAACACTGGAAGTTTTTTATTATGGAGCCTTAAACTGCATAAAATAAAATAAAAATATTTTTTTAGTCATGCTGAAAAACCATAAAAGTTTCAACTACAAGAAAATTTTAAACATTTGAAATATTTTAAAAAGCATCCGAGAATAATATTCTTTTTGTATAAGTAATTCTTAGATTTTTCTAGCCTGTTCTATGACTTTTCCTTTGACTTCTGGTTAGAGCGTCATGCTGATAACGCGATGGTTCTGGGTTCCGTCCTCGAAAGACGATATAGTACCTTTTTGCAGATAATCAACAGAAAAGATGTCAATTTATAAAAAGAAATCTTCCGTTGTCTATTGTAGTATCCTAAGAAATTTTTACTAGGTTTTTTTTTTTTTTTTTTTTTTTTTTTTTTTTTGTAGCTAAAAAGCACAAAATAAAAATTTAAGTGAAAATCAGTTTTTAGCATTAGAAGCTTTTTATTCTGGAGTCCTAAAAAGCATAAAATAAAGTTTTATTCTGACAAAGACATGCTACAAAGAAATGAAAGTTTCAACATTAAGAAAGAAGCTTCAGAGAAAAATATAAATATTTCCCTTTTGCCAGAGACAAAAATTTTTAAATATTCAAAATATTTTTAAAAGCTCTCGAGACCTTTGAAATTTGTGGCTTAACGAATAATTATACAAAAAATAATAACTAAGAATATTGTCTTGAATGCTTTTTAAAGTATTTTGAATATTTAAAAATTTTCATTTTTTGCAAAAGAGAAATATCTGTATTTTCTCTAAAATGTTTTTAGTGTTGAAACTTTCATTTCTTTGTAGTATATCTTTGCCAGAATAAATTTTATCTTATGCTTTTTAGGGCTCCACAATAAAAGGCTTCTATTGTTATTATTATTATTTTTTTAACTTATTTTTTTTTTATGAATGATCTTTCCTACGCAAAATGATTGTCATTTTTCCATCCACTGTAATAATAGGTCTACGTTCAGAAGCGAAAATTTTTACTTAAATAAAAGATGACCACCGCTCAACCACATGAATTCGAAGAAAAGCGATTGTATAAACTCCTGTGTGAAAATCCACATCAAATGAGAGAATTGATAGAGCAGATAGGTTGTGTCTAAGACACTATGGTGTACCATCTTTACTCAATGAGTAATATACAGAATATAGGCCACTGGAGGCCGTACACTGAGCCAAAACATTAAAAATCAACACCCCACAATTGTCGCTAGTTTATTTGCTTGACATTGTAATAAACATTCTTTACAGAATTATCATGCTCGGGAGACCATAAAAGATACCTTGGAATGTGGGATTTGGAAGACATAATTCATTATTAAAAATTGCTTGAAGGGAACTCAACACTCTGTTCAGAGCTATATATTCAACAATTGCACTGACTCAGTGAAACCATGCAGAGAAAACGATGAATAGGAGAAATGACATTCTTCTGAGCACATCAGTCCCTATCCGAGCAAAAATCCAGTTCAACACCACAAATGAGAAGCTTTGCCTTATCTTCCATACTATCCAAATCTGGCCCTGTAATATTTTTATTATTTTCAATCGCTTTCCTTCGCTTTACATGGACTACCATTCAAAAATGATGTTAAAAGAAAAGTTTGGTTAAGTGAATTTTTGCATTAAGACCGTGGGAATTTTCCACTGCCAACGGATTTAAGTGAGAAACGTCGAGCTGGTTATCACCCATGAGGGTTCAGTAACAGCGCATCCGTGCGTTGGGGGCCCGGGTTCGATTCCCGACTGTGGAATTTTTCACATAGTTCGTATAAAAATCAACTTCACACTCTGATCTTTCTAAAACGAATATTCATGGTTGATGAACTAATGAATTCAATTTCTAAATTACGAAGTGTAAAATTTTAATTAATTTATTGCAGATATTTACCTTACAATAAAATATTTAAAGAGTGCTCTTGACTCGACCCAATATAAATTTTCATTGTTAGTAGCTGAAATGGGTATTCAGATTAACATTCTGCACAAAAGCCTTTCTGGAATCTTTGGACGAAATGAATGATTTATACATAAATAATACTGTAGTACATTTATCTTATGTTAAGTTCAAAGCTCTCGTGCATGTATCAATCTAATTTTTGTGACAAGGTAAGAAACCGTTCCCTGTGTGTTCAATAAAATCTATACAAAACAGTTTCTCGTGTCATGGGATATCCAATACTAGCAGGAAGATGAATAGTTGGTGGTATCTGTCATGCTATAAATGATTTACGGCATCTAGACTACTACCCGAGAAAATATTCATATATCACCACATTAATTTTATGTAGTAAAAAATATCTGAATCGATTTGTAATATAAAAGAAATATCTGACAAAAATAAGTTTAAAAATTTTGTTCCAGATTAATCCAACTAACATGCTGAGTAACTAAAACTATACATTTTACCTTTATCATTTGAATAATTTTACATTTATTTAGAATAGATACACACATAAAAGGCCAAATCTTGGTGAAATATTGGGGTTCGATCCCCGGTCGCGCTCGTCGACCTAGCCGTTCGGAGTTTTCCGTGGTTTCCTCCGAAACTTGCGTAAATACGGGCTAGGACCCCTTAGAAAGACCTCCACGGAAGGCCCTCCCCCTCAGGCCTAGGACCCCAGTGTTGTCAATCGGCCTTAATCCCTAACACCAACACACCTTGGTGAAATATTAAGCAATACAGGTTTCAGTTACTGCTGTGCTGAAATATGTTTCAATGCAACATAAATACACTAACAGTATAATATTGGATGAATAATGGAAATACAATACAATAGCCCTAAATAACGGGACACTTGTGATTTTAAATGTTTTGTTAAATATCTAGAAAAATATTTGGCGAATTATCGGGGATGTAAGAGACACTTTCTACATATTTCAATGAATGTTTAATCCGAAAAACTAAACCCCCCCCCCCCCCCCCCAAAAAAAAAAAAAAAAAAAAAAAAAAAAAAAAAAAAAGTGCATCAAAGAATAAAAGAGAAAGAAAAATAAAGGTAAAATGTTTGGTATCAACTTGTAAAAAATAATTCGTGAAATGCGTTGTAGCTGTAATTTGTAATTATCAGGATTTTTTTATTTATCTATATTTATTACTATAGGATTTACACATGTACTCACAGAGATATAAAGACTTGTATTGAAATCTTAAAATAAATAAATAAATAAATGTCTTGTTATTTATTAGTATTATTTCTATTATTATTATTAATATTAACTTGCAGAATATTTAATATAAAGGAATGTCAGTTTTAGATAATTACATAGACAATTACTTAAAAACACCAAGAAATAATCGGAACAAAATTCAAAAAAGAAATTATCGATAAAATGAATAGAAATTCACTCTTTCAGAAAAATGGTAATACTTTATTTCAATTCAATTGATGACAACATAGTGTACGTTAGCTGTCAATCAATATGGATAAAACCTCCACGGGTGCTTAATCAAAGCAGCAAAGTGTACTCGCGTCTATTAAGAATTTTAAACTGACTTGATAATAATAATAATAATAATAATTATATATATATATAAATAAAAAAAAAAACACTTTTTAAGAAAATATTTCAAAATAAATATTTATATATCTGTGAGTATACATGCAATTCCGATAGAAATAAATAGAAATAAATAGAAAAATCTTGTTAATCAGAAATTACAGCTACAATGCATATTACTTCCTTTGAAATGTTTCAGAGTAATGATGCATTTTACGAGAAGGAAAAAATTTAAAAATCGATTAAATTAAAGAAGAAGTACTGTAAAATGTTGCATAAAAATAGTTAAATGTTTGGAGGTGTAGGGGTGTAGGGGTTACTGTCGATTGACTGCCCGTGGGTATTAGGGACGGATAGTTCTTCCTGGGTGTCATTTTAAAGGATTCTAGCCCGTATTTAGGGGGGTTTCTGAACGACTATGTCGACGAGAATGACCAGGGATCGAATCCGACACTTCTCGTCTTCCAAGCAGAAACTTTTGGTCACTGTTGGGTTGGGGCTGTGTTATATGTTTGATTCAGTGTAAATGTTATAAAATTTATTTCAGTATTAAAGGGCTAACGGTCAGATTTGCAGCGAAAAAATCTGCCAAATGTTTCGGAATGACTCTTTATTCTTTTATTATTTACGACTGAATAATTATTAATAAAATTGATTATTTATTTAAGTTTAACTAGTTTAAATATTTTTTGCAATCCTACAAAGCACCATAGATTTAATATAATTTTTCACTTTTCGGTTTCTTCCTTTGGTTTTCTGTTATAGTATGAAAAGTCAGATTTTAGTTCTAAAAACACCTTATTAATTATCGTTTCGACCAATAGAATATTAAAAGAAAGATTTAGTTCAGTTAAACTTTTGTTGAAAATTTTATGTAAGCTTTTGAAGATTTATAAAGCATGAATATTTTGCTTTATACAATTTTTTTTTTATAAAGTAATTTCAATATTTTTTGCTTCGACTTGCAATGTATATATATATATATATATATATATAAATCATTATCATAACATTATATGTCATTATTATACCTTTACAACATACTATTGATTCATTTTAATGAAAAACAAATCAGGGATAATAATTTTTAAGCAAATGTTAAATTTACTTTTCCTTCGAAATATTTCGTTCCCTTTAATAAATAATTTACTTTTTCTGTCCGTAAATGAAAATGTTTTCATTATAATTCTTTTTGCCTTATTAATATGTATGTTCATAAAATTCAAATTATTTTTAAGCAAAAAACAATTTATTGTATTTCTTTCTTTTTTTTTTTTTAACTGTTGCTTCTTTTGGGTTTTTATGTTTACTCTAGGATACTATACCTTTCTCATAGCGAATTTTACTTTCTCAAGGAGGCTTAGCAGTGCAATATTCAATGTGTACATACCTAGCACACTTGTAGTTCTTCTATCTTGGATTTCTTTTTGGGTGGATGTTGAAGCTGTTCCTGCAAGAATCACTCTTGGAGTCACATCTTTGTTAACGTTGACAACACAGATCGTCCAAGCACATGGTGGTTTACCTCCAATAAGTTACATGACAGCAATGGATATTTGGTTATTTGGTTGCCTCATAGCAGTCTTCTCTGTCTTATTAGAATATGCATTTGCTTATCAGTTCTACATCATGATTGCGGAGGTAAGAACGTACGATTTATTGACGTGAATCAGAGTGCTACACATATTTTCACACATTCTAAATTTAAAAAAAATTCACATTTTTTTTCTTTTCTTTTTTCACAAAAAAAAAAAAAAAAAAAAAAAAAAAAAAAAAAAAAGGACCATGCTGTGTTACAAAATATTGGAAAATAAAATAAAATAATAAATTAAAATTAAGAAGCAGAAAATGTTAAATATTAGGTAAAAATAAATAAGCACTTGAAAAATATATTACACTTATGTTTAAAAACATATATAAGAGAAATGCGCCAGTAGTGGATACTTTAAGAGCATTTTCTGGCTTTTTTGTATATTTTTCTTAGTTTTAGAAACTATAAAATAATCAGTATTTCACAAACCGCAGTTAACTCTTTCTTTATACTACTGTACAACAAAAAATGCCAATTGCAACACTTTTATCTGCAAAAAAGTAAAAAGAAAAAAGAAAAAGAAAATCTGAAAAGATTAAATTGCGGTATTGGTGGACTTACTGAAAATTAATTGTAAACATATTTTTTGTACTATTAGTGGACACCTTTGAATTTTTGCAGAAAGGGACAGAATAAAAAATGCATCTATTGAAAAAATGTATGTTTTAATAAATGAATGTATTTCTGCTAGATTAATGTATTCTTGGAAAGGTTTTTTTCCTTCATCTGGAATTTTTTTGCTTTTAAAAAGCTTTTTTCTTTACTTCTTGTTTAACTATCTGCCTTTTCATGATCCTTCTTGTCACCGTATTTCCTTTTTTTTTTTTTTTGATTCTTTTTTTCTTTTCCTGCTTCTTTTTTCTTTCTGATTCTGCTTGAACTTTCTTTCTACACTCCATAGAACTTTTCTTAACAATTATTACTTTATGGAATCTTGGCAACATTTCCGAAGTGATAACTCTTGGTTGTGGTGTCAGAATTAAAGTTTATTGACTGTGCTTCAATCCATCAAGAAATAGTGTGCTGTAGTTTTAGTATTGAGGTCGATTGTCTGCTCAAAGAACCTAGGCCCGTGTGAATAGACTCTGTAGAAGATTATTTATTTATTTATTTTATTTATTTATTTATTATTATTATTATTATTATTATTTGAGGAATCCTACATCGTGTTCATTCGAACTTCGTAGACAACTACGGAAAAGCCAAATAACACGAGTGCAACCTGAAATTGAACCAGGCAACCTGCTTGCCAGCTTCGAAATCAGGACTTCTCAGCTACTTTTTGTGTTCATAACAATTGGTATAATGGAGTTTGACACTCTCTTTTTATGTATTTTTAGAAGATTCTTAGGATTCTTATTAGAATTTTAAAGCACAGGAATGACTTGAGACAGAACTGTCTGATCCTTGATGGTTTGGGTATCATTTTAAAGTCATTTTTTGCATATTAAGGGTCATTCGTTTGGAAATCTACCACTTAAAGTTGATTTCGAACTACTACGAACGTCTATGGTTAAACCAAAATTCGAACTCGACACTTGACAACTAAAGTCGATCCTTGACACGTAAGTATAGCGACATTTTCTGATTCTGTTTAAACTTCCTTTAAAAAATGTATCCTTTTTGAGTAAGCGTCAAGTTTTTCTTTAATAGTTTTTATACATTTACTGAAGTACATTCTTCAGTTAAGCATATTCAATATTTTCGGACGTATCTTCAAATTCTGCGGTAATTTTCGTCGTCAGGTTAAATCAAAATTTTAATTTTACACTACAATCACAGGGGTAGGGCCGTTGTAGCCATGTTTGTAGATCGTAGAGTGCTTTTAATTCTGCTATTAACAATTAATAGACTGGGAAGTTTAGGTTCGGATAGGTTCGTGCTACAGTTAGGTACAGAGTAGGTTGTTGCTGATGAGCTGAGTGCCATCCCTAAGGGCAGTCCGGAAACATACTGTTAAATTTCAATCCTTTTGGGTACCATTACGATTTCAGCGCAAAGTCGAGATCTTCTCAGAACAGATCAGATTCAGACAGACCAGTTAACACTAATCCCTGAAACCCTTCATAGTCTAGTCAAGAAAGCCATAAACCTCTTAATACTGACCTCATTCAGTGCTGCTTAATTGTCGGTGTTTCAATGGGAGCCAAAGTCATTCAATTTGCCCAATACTTAACCCAGAAAAATCCTTTAAAAACTCTTAAGAATATCTCGATACTATGAAGATTAGAGGATGATTAAAGTGAATTCTCTCATTCAATTCCGCATTCTGAATTTGGGAGAGTACTGTTCTTTGTCCATTACTAGTTTCACATTAAAATTAAAATGAACCAATGGTAAACAAGACTGTAAACTACAGATCAAGATGATAGTTTTTAGTACATCTAGTGAACACCCATAAAAATATTATATGTTAATAAAAAATAAAAATTTGTCACAATAAAAGAAGTCTGCATATTTACTTTAGTCGTATGAAAGCGAAAGCAAAAGATAGAGAAAATCAGTTCAAAATAAGCAGAAACAAAGCAAACAAAATTCTGTTTTTTTATTAAAAAAACTACAAGAAATGGTAATAGGTCAGAAAGTTCAATTTTTTTTAATTACACTGACCGTGTTCTAAAATTATTGACTGCAAATATTTGTAATTCAGGGCATTATTAGTACAAGGTTGATGGCGTAACATCAACCCTGAATGATACAGAAAACTTTGGAAGAATGAGAAAGTTTGTTTACAGAGTTTGAATTTAAAGGTGCAGGGTCTACTGTTACAAGGTCGTCTGCTGGTGCTTTTACCCAAAATCAAACATAAAGGGAATGATAAAAGAAAATCTGGGTTACTAAAATGTATTTTATTTTTTGTTATTTTTCAAAAATATATTTACGTCTTTCTATTGTTTTTTGGATTGTTTTTTAATAACTTAAAATTATGAATTAAATTGTTTTATTACTCTTATTTTCTTATAGCTCTCCTTTTCTTATAGCCAATTTCTCTGAATGACGGGAAAATTCGAAATACGAGTTCAGAATCTAAAATACGCATTTTGAAACCAAGAAAAGGATCAGTAACAGAAAAACAGAATATAAAGTGTTCTCAGATTAAGAGAAAAGTATGCGAAATATTCAAAGGGAATATATATCTCGACAAAATTTGCCGGAAGATTTTTCCAATAATATTCTTCACCTTTTCATTGTTTTATTGGTTTTACTTTTTATATAATAACTAAGAAAAGTATCTTATATGAATTGTAAATATGTACAATATAAGTTGTAATACTAAAAGCAATCATGGAAAAAATTTATTTGTTTAAAAGGGTAATTTTTAGGTGTGCTTATATATTAATGTCCTTACAACATACTATTGATTTATTTTAAAGAAAAATAACACATGGTTAATAATTTTTAAACAAATGTTAAATTGATTTTCCCTTAAAATCTTTCGTTCTCTTTAATAAATATATTATTTTTTTCTGTCCTTAAATGATAATTTTTTCATTATAATTATTTCTGCCTTATTAATATGATTGTATTTTATTAAAATAATCTCAATAGCATTTAGACTTCTTGTACAAGAATTACTTTATTCTGATTTACATCAAGCAAAATTGATGTATATTTATATATAATTTATATATAATTATACAAAGATTTACCGTAGTATAATTTTATTGAAATTTTTGCGATCACTGGTAACGATTACATTACAGGGATACGCAAAAGTACATATCTCTTGATTGTTATTATATATATAACAATAAGAGCGCATATTCAATCGCACAAATTATAACACTAAACATTAGTTCTAAACCGCAAAATGTAAAATCATGAATGCTTAATTACATTTCAGGATCATGGTACATTAGGAAATTTATTCGGTATTTACCAAGGAGAACATAAACTTTTCACAATTACTGATACTTTATGTCCTCTGATTAACTGAAATCTAGATTTAAGGATTCATAATACCCAAAGTTTAGTGGAGAAATTATTTGTCTATAAACACACGAGTAAAATAATCAATTTAAAACAACCGCGCATTAAAAATATTTGATAAGAAATTTTCGATATGCTGCATTACCTTTCCATGAATGTTCGATGCTTTTAAATCCGAAATTTTGTCATAAATATCTAGAAATTTCTTGATAAACTAATCCGAAACTTTGAGCATGTACAGAAAACGTTATACCACATATATTTTAGCAAAAGGTTTGTCCCTGAAAGCCAAGAGGGAAACAATAAATAAATAAAGCGAAAACAAAAGGTGTGGGAGCACGGTGTAAAAAGTATCATTTAAAATGTATTCTGGTTTTAGAATATAATAGAAGGCTTCTTTTTATCTCTATTCATTTATATGAAAATGGTGCATATATTTATAGAAATAAAGGGTATTTTTAAGAAAAACTAAAAAAACTAAATTTTATTATAACATGCAGGATATTACATATGTTGCAATGCATTTTGAGAAAACTACATCAAATTGCAATAGGAATATAAAGCTAACAAATACCTAATGCAATATAAACATTTTTACTGAATAATTTTTGACTGTGAATCCACAAATTTTAACAAAAATTGGTTTGCATAATTTCTTTGGTATAAATGTACTTATGTGAAAATTCCAAGCCAATGGAAATTCAAAAAGTTAACAGTAATCGAATGAACTGAGTTTCAGTTATTTTGAAAAAAAAAAAAAAAAAAAGATCTAATGGGGTTTTACTGGAATTTTTATTTTGATTTATTTCATGGTAACATAATATTTATTAACTGTAAACAAATATTCATAAAACTCCCTATAATTTTCCCTTTTATGGAGAGAAACTGAAATTATCGAGAGAACTTCCTTTTATCGAGAGAACTTCCATTATCTGACTACCGTAGGTAACGGGAGTATTGTATTCGGTCCAAAAATTTGATATTAAGTTTTAAGGTTCCCTAAGTCCAAAAAAGTGGTTTTGGGTAATTAGTCAGTGCGTGTGTGTATGTATCTGTGTGGGGAATCTTCTGACTGACTATATTTTCTCCGAAACTAATAAAGATAGAACTAAGAAACTTCAGAATTGAGAAAGATCTGATGTACAGATGAAGTTTCCAAATTTTGGTGAAATTTGAAAAACCGGAACTGGTACATACGAAACCGGAAGTGTAAGACCTTATCTCAAAAACAGCTCTAACTATTTTCTTAAAAAGTATTGTATAAACACTCTATTAGACGTATTTTCGAATGATATAGTTGATTAGTTCAGAAAAATTCATAGGCATCTTGTGTAAATAGCTGAATTTCAGGTCCTGCAAGTGCGTTCCTTTCAAAACGGCTGTATGTTTTTTTTTTTTTTTTTTTTTTTTTTTTTTCCACATTAACTCTCTTTTAAATACCTTTTTCTATGTAATTGTTGTTTTCCGGTCAACAATTCATTACGTCAAGTTTTTCTAAAGTCTGGTATTTAAAAAACGTCTCTAATGATTTTCTTGAAAATTGTTACATAAATCCATTTTAGAAATCCTTTTCCATGCTTTACGTGGTTATTACAGGAAAATTAATAGTCATTCTAATCAGATAGATCAGTTTTAGATCATGGAAATTGGTGTTTCTAAAAAAAAAAAGAAAAAAAAAAAAGAAAGAAAGAAAAAGCTACTATTATTTTATTTTATTTTTTAACTTGCTATGTAAATGTGTTATATGTCTTCACATGTGTATTAACTTTCTCTTACCAGAAAATGTTTGGATTATATTTCATTATTCAATTCTATTTATTCTGATCATATTATCTCTAAAAAGTCTATATAATACGTGTAATAGTGGTTAATGGAAGTCGTGTGGTTCTTTTACAACAGATTTTTTAATGGTTATGATATTTGTTGGTAAAAAACACAACTCAATTTATTTCATTAATAAATGATGTAAATGAAATTTTGTTAAAGCTTGTGTATCTGCAGTTAAAGATTACTGCGGATTTTATTAGGTATTCGATATTTTTATATTGTGGTTCTAGTATGTTGAGTGTACTGTGTCAAGTGAGCTAAAAATGCCGTTGGATTGGGTTTATTACCCTGGATGTTACAATAAAAAAAAGTTTTTTTTTTTCGTTTTATCAAGAACCCTTTATATGTCAATTAATATATGCGGCAGTCTAATCTAAATCTGTACAGATAATCAGAAGAAGTATCATAATCAAATGCTACAGCCACAATTCAAGCTTTATGTTTTACAGGGTGATTATAAAGTATTTGGTTTATTCTTTAATTTTTTACTAATATTTTTTTTTTCGTTCGGTACAAATTTTTTGCTGAAATATATGAGGAATTATTCCTCATATATTTCAGCAAAAATTTTGTAGGTATTTATTTTTTCAGCAAAACTAATGCTTTTTACACGCCCAAAGTTTCAGGATAATTTGTCAAGAATTTGTCTACATATTTGACGCGAAATCAAACCTATCCTGCAATATATGGAAAGGTAATCTATTTTTTATGTCGACATAAAGGTTTTACTGACGCTGAATATTGTGCATGAATATGTTACATGAATAAGCTTCCTTTAGTATTTAAGTATACAGAAACATTCTTTTCCTTTATCTTATAAGTGTTTCAACAAAAATAATTGAAAAATTTTCATCACAACACTCCTGCTCAAAAGTTTAGCAAGATTTGCAAACGATCAGTTTTTTCAATTTAAAAACTGATCGCTCGATGAAATGTTTTTAAACATTCGATATTTAAACTTGGGTATTCCTCTTGTTTTTCAGTGACGATTGGTTTAAGACAACATTTAGGGAGACGGTAACAAATTGAGCAAAATCAATAATGTTTGTGATTATTTTGTATCGTTAAAAAAGCGAAATCATCTGTAACTTTAAGATATATTAATGTGCACTAATTACAATTTGTAAATGAATTTGTGTGACGATAGCATATTAAATAACGGAGATATAAGCATTTATTTTAAAACTCAAAAAAAAAAAAAAAAAATCAACAAGTTTTCTATTTATAATGTAAAGAGTTTTAAGCGACAATTATTCCAACTTTCAGAAAAACTGAAAATATACTTTTGAAACAACATACTACAAACGGAATATAAATATCTTAAATATTTCATGAAATATGAGCAATTTTATGAAAAACATTTTCACTGCGCATGTGCGATAGATATATAAATTTTTATTACATAGGTTGAAAGCTAGATATATTTCGCAACTTATGATAAAAATGAATTTGAATAGAATAAAATTAAGCAAATTGTCGACAAAAGAAAGAGCTAGATTTTAGATATTTTCCAAGAGTTCAAATTTCCTAAGGTTTTTTTCACATGCTCCTTAAATAATTTGAAGATCCAATTATTTCCACCACGCTCCAAAAGAACTTTTTTGTTAAAAACCCGTTATAAGCTTGCGACTCTAAACAATTTTTGTTTATTTACTTAGATTTGTTAGATGATGAGGTGTTTTTCACAAAAAAAAACTTTTGCTAAGTAGTTAAAATAAACGGATCTTTAAACTAGTTACGTGGCATGTGAAAATTATGAGATTTCAACTATTGGAAAACACGTAAACTGTATCTCATTCTTTTTCGATGATTTGCTTGAATTTTACTTTTTCAAATGCATTTTTGACAAAAGTTGCCCAATATAGCTAGCTTTCAACCTATGTAATAAAATTGTTTCTATCTTTTGCACGTGCGCAGTGAAAATGTTTTTCATAAAGATGTTCATATTTCATGAGATAATTAAAATAGTTTTATTCCAATTGCAGTATGTTATTTCAAAACTGTTTTTTCAACTTATCTCAAAGTGGGAATAATTTTCGTTAGAAACTTTGTATATTGTAAATATAAAACGTACTGATTTTTTTTTTTTTTTTTTTTTTTTTTTTTTAGTTTTAAAATAAATGCTTATATCTCCGTTATTTAATATACTATCGTCACACAAATTCATTCACAAATTGAACTGAGTGTGTATTGACATATACTAAAGTTACCGTTCATTCCGTTTATTTAATGATACATCGTGATCACAAACATTATTGAGTTTGCTGAATTTGTTACTGGCCCCTAAATGTTGTCCTAAACCAATCTTCATTGCAAAACATGAGGAAGGCCCAGTTCTTTAAACACCCAATGCTTGAAAACATTTCATCGAGAGATAAATATATGATGGACACAAACTTCTTCATTTGAAAATTAGAAATATTTATTACTTATGCGAATAAATCTGTAGTCATAGGAATGAAGCTACTGATATTTTTAGACTCCTATATTACCAAATAATAATGAAGTGTTATGATTTATAACTTCGATGAGATATGAATCTGTTGTATTTTAGATGAAAAGTTTCGATGTATACTTTCTATAGAGTTTTGTTGGAATTATTTTGGCTATTAAATGCCAAATTACTCTCATTTGAATTGCTCTTATTTTGAATTATTCTCATTATCCACTTTCAGGGTAGTACAATTTTTTAGGACTTTAATCTGAAATTAGTTCATTCATATTTAAAACTTAATATCTGTCTTAAGTTTCCTCATAGATTTTATCTAGAGTAAGTCGGAGAATCCAAAATAATAATAATGATAATAATAATTATGATAAAATGAATTTATAAATGTGTCACATAAAAGTTCATTTTTACGTTAATTCAAAGACAGAACAAAATGTAATTACTATATTAAAATATTTTGATATATTTCAACCAAAGACTACTCTTATTGATCTCCGATGTCCTTACCTTATCTAATTTTTCTGTTTAATATGGAATTTCGTTTAAAAAATAACGAAAAAAAAAAAGAGCTATCATAATTTAAGAAACACAATAGAAACATGCTCAAAATTACACAAAAAATGAAGATAATGTAAGTGCAACGAAGAGTCGTAACGATAAACTGCTATGTTGCAATGATTTTAAAAGAAATAAAATTTCATTTATTTTTATTTATTTATTTATTTATTTATTTTTATTTTTTCAGAAATAATACTTATATTAAGATATTTCAATCTAATTTCTAGATGCAACCTTTCGAAACAACTGAAACTCAAATACGTCACTTATAAAAATTGCATGTCCACCCTTCCATATACCTGTTTTAAATTATTTTCATGCAGTATCGGTTGAATTTTTTTATAACAGAGCTTTTCGCTACTTTCGATTACCCATGTAATGGAGAAAGTATTGTTTTTAAGTTAAATTCTTGAAACTGAATTTTTGTTTATACTTGCCGTTTTGATGTTCCATTAAAGTATTTTGTGATGAATTGAGATTTTTAATTTAATTTAATTAATTAATTTATTTATTTTGTAAATCGAATTAGTAATTGTGTCCAGTATATATATTTTTTTATATGATTACAAATTTTACACTTATTTTCAATAGAATTATATTGCCTTTTTGTTTTGCTGTCTACAGGGGTCCTAAAACTGAAAATAATCTGGTGTGTCACTCACACGACTTTCTCTTACCCTGAAATTTAATACTATAAATACAGGTTGCAGATTAAAAGGTAAGATAACGAGTACTGTTATGTAAACCTGTGTTAAACAATTCATATTAGGCTTCTAAAAAGTTTTATATGATAATTAGTTTTGTGTGAGGGGGGCTACCGCCCCCCTCAACCCCCGTTTCATTAATGCACCTACATTTATATAAAATTTAATTCGGTTATTAAAAAATAATTCTGTTTTTAAAAAATAATTTATTAAAATTATTATTTAGAAAAATTATCTTTTATGATAATGCAGACGATTTCCATATTAGAGAAGTAGTATAACACTAAATATAAAAAAAAAGTCCATTTTATTCTCAATATTAAAAAAAAAAATTCTTTAAAAATGAAAAAAATCGATAACTTTGTTTTAAATTATCGCAGATCGATGGTTCAACCATTCGTTTTAAAGGTATTGGCGAGCTCTTTCGAAAGATACCCATCATGAAAATTTATTCCCTCGAGTTGGGACTTTCCCCCCCAGGGGGGGAGGCAAGGCCCCTACATACTCAATTATTTTTCCTGTTTACTATCTCTATTACAAAATATATATATTCGTTTCATTTTGTTTAGTGCAGTCTATAGACGTTAAACTCTACTTACCCGCAATTTCCCTTATAGACGTAATGTATTAGAATTCTCTTGATTGTCCCTGTACACGAACCATTTGCTTGATCTTAACGAAAAGATTACTGTAGCATCTATATATGATACACATTTAGAATACCAAGTTTGGAATGTCTGCTACTATTTGTTCTTGAGATATGCTGATAACAGACAGACACACACACAGACACACAGACATACACACAGACCATTTGCTAAAAACATGATTTTTGTATTCAGGGGACCTCAAAACGTGTAAATATAACAAAATCTCGCGTTCGAAAATTTGACCCAAAAACAACACTTTCTCTATCTTATGGGTAAGAGAAACTAAAAAAGAAAATTAATGAAATAGAAACTTTGAAATAAATTGATTTAATAATAGTTCGGAGGTACATAGTTTTCTTTCAGTTTACTTTTTTCAAGTTTAAATAAAAATTTTGCTTTGTCTTTTTCAGTTTCAAATAAAAGTATTGAATCACTGTGTGTTGTAGTTTAGTTTATTTATATATTGTACCCTATCTTAAAGGGTAATAAAGACAAAATTTGCCAATCGATTGAAAAAATAAATGTTTAATAATGTTTTACTTAATATTAAAACATATTTCTCTTCCTATAACGTGTCACGAATCTAAAATCAGTGGGAAAAAAATCTCTATTTTATGTTATTTTTATCTTACCATCTTTTAGTTGGTATGAGTTGTAAAATATATAGTTTAAAAATCGTGTGTGTGTATTTAAAAATAACTTTATATATGTAATGACTGAAAATAAAAAAATATAAAAAAATATAAAACACACGCAAACACGAACACACGAAAGTAAAATGAATAAAATCAAACTTCTAATGTTTTTTAAGCATATACACTAATAACATTATGTTTTTTGTGTGGGTTCTCAGTATGATCTATAGATTTTTTCGTACTATGTAATTTACAAATATTTTATACTATAGGAAAAGAAAAATCATTTCTAAAAATGTATTTCTAAAAATTCTTTGAATGTGTTCCTGAATTATATCGGGTACCTTTGTAAAAATACTAATTATTTGTCATATACCGATATCTATTACAAACATGCAATTGCACCTTTAATAACTAATGTAGTGCATTTATTATTATTATTATTATTATTATCATTATTATTATAATTGTTATAACCAAATTTACAGAATTTTATGTAAATGTCATTAAAGCATCACTACAAGAGACGATACTGAAACGTAAGCTGATAATCTGCATTTATATATATAAAATAATCTGGTGTGTCACTCACACGACTTTCTCTTACCCTGAAATTTAATACTATAAATACAGGTTGCAGATTAAAAGGTAAGATAACGAGTACTGTTATGTAAACCTGTGTTAAACAATTCATATTAGGTTTCTGAAGAGTCTTATATGATAATTAGTACTGTGTGAGGGGGCTACCGCCCCCCTCAACCCCCCGTTTTATTAATGCACCTACATTTATATAGAATTTAATTCGGTTATTAAAAAATAGTTCTCTTTTTAAAAAATGATTTATTGAAATTATTATTTAAAAAAATTATCTTTTATCATAATGCAGACGATTTCCATATTAGAGAAGTAATATAACACCAAATATCCAAAAAAAGTCCATTTTATTCTCAATAAAAAAAAAAAAAAAAAAAAAAAAAAAAATCAAAGTTTTTTTTCGTTAAAAGTAATAAAAATCGATAACTTTGTTTTAAATTATCGCAGATCGATGGTTCAACCATTCGTTTTAAAGGTATTGGAGAGCTCTTTTGAAAGATACCCATCATGAAAATTTACTCCACTGGAGAGGGGACTTCCCCTCAGGGGGGGGGGGGGAAGCGAGGCACCTACATACACAATTTTTTTTCCCAGTTAACTATCTCTATTACAAAAGGTATATATTCGTTTCATTTGGTTTAGTGCGGTCTATAGACGTTAAACTCTACTTACCTGCAATTTCCCCCATAGACGTAATGTATTAAAATTTTCTTGATTGTCCCTGTAAAGAACCATTTGCTCGATCTTAACGAAAAGCTTACTGTAGCATCCCTATATGATACACATTTAGAATACCAAGTTTGAACTTTTTGCCATAATTTGTTTTTGAGATATGCTAATAACGGACCAACACACACACACACTCTCTCTCTCTCTCACACACACACACACGCACACGCACACACACACACACACACAGACACACACACAGACATACACGCAGACCATTTGTTAAAAAACATGATTTTCGTATTCAGAGGACCTCAAAACCTGTAAACATAACAAAATCTCGCGTTCGAAAATTTGACCCAAAAACAATACTTTCTCTACCTTATGGGTAAGAGAAAGTAAAAAGAAATAATAATAATAATAAAAGAGCAAAGTAAGAGTTAGGCACGCTTCTTTTAATAGATGTATTTAGTGAGCTTTAGAACACTAAATGCCATTTGAAAAAGTAAAAATATGAAATTTTGCATGACACGTTTTTAGCCTTAACCCGTCATATATCCTAATAGTTTTGTGTATAGATCTGCAATTCAGAATGTTTACTTTGCGTGCCATTTTCAGCATTGAACATGAAACTGAGAACCTCATTAGTAACATTTCAGTAACGTCGAATCGTATTATAAAGATATAATACCTATAGAAAGACTTATACAGAACATGAGAGTTAGTTTAACATACCACAAAATTATTAAAAATTTTAAAAATTTATTACCAAATTATGTTTTGAGTTTAAAAGAGAAGTAATTTAATTTCGTAAAGTATTTTGTATCAAAATAAAGATTAAATAAAACATTTTAAATGTAAATAATGGATTATGCTCAACATGGAAAATCTCGCAGAAGAAAATTACTTTATTATAATAAAAATATTGTAAAAGAATGCGCATAAAGCTTATTTCGTAAAATAAAACAGTATAAAACATTTAAGTTACAAAGAAAACATTTTCCATTTCGAAATGAAAGCGAATAAATTTACGTTTAAATGTATGTAAATTTTATTTGTTTTTGGTATTTCTGAATAGTTTCTGATATAAATTATACATTTTGAAGAGCACAGAAATTGTTAAATAATTAAAGTCTAAATTCAGAAAATGCGGTAGTGTATAATAATTTTTTTAACTCTCTTTTTGATTTGTTACATCCATAACGTCTCTTAATCAACTCCATACTTTATGAACGTACCCAAATTTATCTCCATATAATTAATTACATTTCTAATAAAGTGAAAACAAAATTACTTAAGTTAGTTGTACAAATGGAATTAGAAAAGAATGTTCTAGTAATTAAAACATTTGCAACATAATTACCACATAAAGAACGATTTTTTTTCTTTAATGATTTCGTAAAATAACATGTTGTTCCCGTTTAGAAAAAGTTTTTCTATATAATTTTCTATCATAGCGCCACCTATTGGTTCATATGTATAACATTTATTCAACATAGCTTCAGACCAAACATATTTTACAAATGCAGTTTGGCACAATTTTAACAAATAGATGCTGATATTATATTGAATGTGACAGAAGATAAGCAATAACATAGCCACCTGAGTGACGGTATAATCAAGTTAAGCCCGGATATTTTTATAATATTTGTCTCACATATCACGTTTTGTGAATTTATACGATATAGAAGCTGAGATATAGCCTTCCAGAACGTGTGAGAAACTATAGCACAGCAGAGCCACTTGTCGGCCAGTATGAACTAAAAGTCAGTAGATAACAATTTGTGTCATAAAGCATCTAGGTATTATGACCTTGCATAAGTTTTCACTGTTTCCTAACAGATATGCTTTAGCTACCTAAAAAATAATACCAACATTTTTTTTTTTTTTTTTTTTTTTTTTTTTTTAATGCTGAAATATCGTAAGTAAAAAATGAAATAAATTTTAATAGAAAATACTGTTAGGATTTATAACTTCAGACAAATCGATGAGGGATAATTCAGATAGAGATGACTAAATAGTTAACAGCGAAAAAAGACAAAACTGGTCAACCTGGTTAAAGTAGTGACACAGAACATTAGCGTAGAACATTCGCGTAATATACCAAGAACCCAGGTTAGATTCCTGGCTTGGTCACTATTCCCACGCGTTAAAACTATTTCGGCTTTTACATCTAATATATTATATAGGAAGCATTATTGCTGATTTTTGAGATCATTAAAAAAAAGTAACATAAAAGCACAATAGCAAATACTGATTTTATGAATGAAATCTCTATACATATTAATGGTGTTATTTTAATAGTTGTATCAATATTAAATTAAATATGGACAGATTATACACTATTTTATCTTAATTTTAAGTTTGTGGGCTTGTATTACAAATTTATGAAACTATTACCTATTTTATTTTAAATAGAATTTTATTAAGAAGATCAACACGTAATTTCATTTATGAAAAGCATTGTTCTTTCTATTTAGAAAACATGCCTAAAATTCTGGAGTTATTTTTATGTAGAGGGCTCAAAGCCTTCTTTTCTTCTAGAAATTTAAACTTGTTTTACCTTTCGTTTTTAAAAATCGGTGCTATGCTCTAGTTGAGATAAAAATGCTAATTAACAATGACATTAAGTGACATAAAAATGTTAACTAACTCATTAACCGAAAATAAAGTCACATTTCTGTCCTACAGAAATATTGATTTCTTTGTTAATTGGCACGACAAGAAAACGATTTTTTTTTCCTTAGATCGCATTGTTAAAATACGTTCCTTATTCATTTGCCCGGTAGTTTAGAATCTATTTTTTGTGCATCATGAATATTTGGACACATCATTCCGATTTTTATAATTTTTGTTATAAACCTGAATAAGCTTTTACTAAAAAGTATATGACGATCATTTCTGAAAGAATAACAATTGTGGAATATTTATAGTAGAGAAAAACAAAAATTCACGAGTCGGATAGTATAATTTTTCAAACTGCATCTATGTAATGAATTCAGTTGTAAAATTCTTGTTTTTTTTTTTTTTTTTTTTTTTTTTTTTTTTTTAATACATAATAGAATTAATAATCCTTCCTCCCACCTCACACAACTGTAACGGCTATCCAATCCCTCAGTTTAGTCACAAAATGAAGTACTCAGGCGAGTCTTCTTATATTAAATTAAAAAAAAATACTCTTGAAATTTAATCTATATCTATATCTATATATATATATATATATATATAGAGAGAGAGAGAGAGAGGGAGAGAGAGAAAGCTGGAAATGCATACATTTTACAATTTACTAAGCTATATAATGCGTATATTTTTGTGTATATTCAGAATGTTCTAGTTTTTTTTTTTTTCATATATCTAATGACCCAGCTAATCCATTGGAATCAATTAGCTAATTTCTTTTAAATTTATATATATATATAAAATTATTATTCTGAAATTAGTTTAATTATCAATTTAATCTTCAAAAACATTCGTTTTTCTAGAAAAAATGAATTACGTTATAATAAATTATTTCCTTTTTAAAAATTATCGCAGTACTCTAGTTGATATAAAAAAAGTACTACTTAGAAATGATATAAAGTGATATAAGAAAGTTCACTAACTTACTAACCGAAGTAAAAAACGTCTATATTACAGTAATGTTATCGATTTCCTATTTTAAATCTTCTTTTCAAGGAAACGCTTTTTTATTTGAGTCGGATATCTTATTGTTAGAATATGTTTCTTATTCTTTTTCTAGGAAGCTTACATTTTGCCTTTTACGCGTTATAACTTTAAAGCGTGCAGTTCCTTTCAAGGAGAATTATTTGAAATATAAATCTGAATAATATTTTTCTAACAGTATTAAATGGTACTTCGATTTTAGAAAGAATAATTAAAAGATAAGAAACATTTTATAAATCATGTTTTTAAATTTTCTGTTGAATCATAGCTACATTAGCACTTTATCAATGCATATTGTTACGAAATTGTAAATAACTGTATTTTTTTTTTTTTTTTTTTTTTTGTATAAATTCTTTCAAAGAGGCTTAGCAAGTTGATAACATGTCAATTTTCTGCATTTCTACCTCTTTTTCTCGTCAAAATAGCTTAATTTTCCCTTTAAAACGCATTAAAAAGCTGCAGTAGGCAGCTAATGGATTTGGCGCCAAATTTGGGAACTTTTTTGGAGAATTTTGGCGAGAAGTTCCTTATTATCGATATTTCAAAGATGGGCGCTCTAATGTGATTGGTTAAAGAGATAAGGGAAATTTGAATTAAAAAAAAAATGTTGGTTTTAAAAATAAAATATTAATCCTTTTAGAACAACATATATTTGTATCATGAACTACATTAGCACTTTATCAATATGTAGAAATTTTTAAAGTGATAATGACGTCAATTTTTGCCAGATACATAATTTAACTTCTTACAATTTTTTAACGCTCACGTTTAATTAAATGTATTTATTTTTATGTCTAAAGAAAATGAACTCGTAAATTTTTTTTGGCAACAATTAAATTATAGCTAATATTCTAATGACTATTTTTATTGCTATTAGGAGCTTATTATTTTCATATTTTAATTAATTAAAAGAAAACTATTCGAAAATTCAAAAATCTGTTTTCGAAGCATTGTGTTGCCACCGGGTTCTGAGCTACTGTGAAAGTTTCAAATGTCTAACTATTAGGGAAGTTAGTTAAAAATAGATTGCAAGATTTGTACCGGACAAACAAACAAACAAGAATAGAAGTTAATAAAAACATGGTAATAAAAAAGATTTGTTTCTTCAGAAGAATAAAATAAGAACTGAAGAATTTAATAATATCTATTTTTAAAGGACACTCATACAAAATGAAAGTATCTGATATCTTCTTAATATTAAAAGCCCAATTTTCCCGAAACTAACACTGAAAATGATATCATAGTTAAAAAAAAAAAAAAAAGGAATTGGAATAGAGAGAGTTAAATTTTATCTATGGTTTCTATGCATGCATTTTACTTAAAAAAATAATGAAAAAAAAAAAAAAGGATAATTTAGCTGAAAAATTTACATCCCAAATGAAGAAACATATTGAGGTAAAAATAAAATAATATTTTATTTATGGCTTGCATGGTTTTTGAAGATTGCTCATTCATTCAAAGCAATAAATTTTAATACGCCAGGAAAAGATAACAATACTAAATTAAATACGTAAAATTGAATTATGATGCCATTTTTAATTGATTGCAGACGTTTGGACTACAAAACATCTAAATATCATGATGTAAAAGGTCAAGCCATTTGTTTTAAATATTATGTAAACCAATGTTTAGTAAACGGAAATGGCAAGAAGAATTAAATTGGAAAATACATGTGGAAAAATTGAAAGCTAGGCAGGTAGAGATCTAGTAGTATTTTAATATTTTATCAAATCATAATATGTATGAAAAAAAAATCATTACCTTCCTATGTGTATATTAATTCAATTATTAGTATTAACCTCATCTTCATAAAATATAGTGAATTTTGAATATAAAATTTAACAATAGAAGATTTTGAATACTTTTTGAGGCTTTTTATAATTAATAACAAATTAACAAAAATTAACATATCTTATAAATCTACATTTAAACATTTGTTTGATTCATATGTTGATTCTGTGTACATATTACTGCGTATAAATCATAGCTTTGTCACACATACATAATGAATTAGTGAAACTGTTTTAGTAAGATTCGGTAAATATAAATCTATGAAATTACAAAAGATTATTTTGTAGAATTAATCACTTATATTTGACTAATATACATAAGGCAATAAAATTAAAATGTTTGGTCTGATTAAGAAAGTATTTATAAAATCGAATGTTAAAATATTCCATTCATCTGCATACCTAAAAAAAAAGTATTGGATTAGTAAATGGTTTGAGATTTTGATTTTCGACAGATTTTCATGTTTTGAGGTGTCTTGAACACGATCTGAAAATTTTTTGCAGACTTTCAGCCTGTTTGTGTACATGTGCGTTTGGCAAAAATTTTATAGCCGTTCTTGGTCAAAACGTAATGCATGGAATTTTAATAAAACTTTAATTTTTTGTTCCATGGCATAAATTTCTCTCTGTCAACTTCTGGTGCCTATTAGTCGATAGGTAGGGGTGACATAAGAAAAATTTCCCAGGCATGGGAAAGTGATATCTTAGATTTTATAATAAATAAAAGAACCAGACTTGATAAGTAATATGATTGTTATGTTAATCTACGCCGGGGGGAGCTACGCTGCATTTTTGTTTTCAATTTACGAGAAGGCTGTATTTCAGCTTCTATTGTGCTAAAGTACAATTTTTATATTTTTTAAATTTTTATATTTCTTAAAGCACATGTTAGATTTAAATTTTATGCATCACATATTTTTTGAAAAGCAATCTACATGTTATCATTGTACTTAATTTAATGTATCAAATTTAAATAATATCTCAGGTAAATGTACCAAGCATTGTTTAACAAAATGAAAACTTTTTGTATACTTACGACATCGGTAGTCAACAATTAGAACGCATCGTTTGTTTTGACATCAAATAAATCGATCAACTCCAGGAAATGTGAAAATTATTCACATAAGCCATAAGGTCATTACCTCGAAGTTATTCCGCTTGGACTTGCAGGTATTATGAAGGGATTTTCAGCTTGCTTGCGTTTCTAATGATATCATGAATTTATCTTAGTTAAAGAATATTTATTATGAGTAGATTTTTAAGGTTCTTTAAATATAGATACAGATATCCTTCAATTGTAAAATTTTCCTAACTGAATTATTTATTTATTTTTGTTAAACAAAGAAAAGAAAATAATATGAATATTTCTTTACGAAATAAAAGTTAACTGTTGATTAACGAACCTTATTATTTCATTTATTATCTATATATTCAGTTTGTTATCATTTTTTAATTATTTTTGTTTCTGAGTTATTTCAAAATCATTCATGGAAGGTATAGTGTAAAAAGACACATTTTTTATACATAATAAATTACAGATGATAATATCTTCAATTGTGCGTTATTTCCTTAGTCCATATAATACGTTGGAAAGTGTTAAAAATGATTAACGCAAATAAAAATGCAGACCTTAGATTTTAACTGCAATCCTTAATCTGTCTGAATATTTCAGTGCAACCTTATAAATTTAAAGAGTAACTACAATCGGCAGCAAAATTATTGAAACACTAGAAATAAATCCTATTCAAAAGCTGCCTATTAAAAAGCGCCTAAAACCGTTTTGTGAAGTAAATATTTGTCAAGTCACGATATTAGTCTTATGCTGCTTTAAAAAAGTAAGTTGATGATAAAAAAATAGCGACCAAACTAAAGAAAGAAATATGAAAAATGTGGATGTGTGCTTCAATAATTTTGCTGACGACTGTATATCGTATTCTAAGAAAAACATTATTTTAGATTATTGACAATAAATGTCTTTTTTTTTGTATGAATTTTGCAGTAGAAAGTTATTTAAATGTAATTTATTTAAATGTCTGTTCTAAAACGCAATGCATTTACATTTTCTTTTTTTTTTTTTTTTTTTTTTTTTTTAAGTATCCCTGTACAAAACTAGTTGCACAGGTTCTATTAATGTCATTTTCAGTAGGAAACCTTTCATAGTGTAATTGAATAGCATAAATCATTTTTTAAAAACTTTGAAGATATTTACGAGCGCTGGTGCCGGCAGATCGGTTGATAGACAGATGGGCAATCGGACAGACAGATACACAAACTGAAATCTTATTCACAATTAAAAATTGTTGAAAAGTGTTAAAAACGCATAAGGTAAACGAAAATGCAATTTCAGCAAATTTTCAATTATATCCCTTAATGTAACTGAATATTTTTGTGTGGCTTTGTAAATCTTAATTCTAATCGTACTATATTCTATAGAAAGCATTCTTTTCTGAATATGAATAACACATTTTAATTTCATTAAGATTTGTGCAACATAAAGTTATTAAAATTTGGTTTACAGAAATATCTCTTATAGAGCACTGTGCTTTAGAATACTTTCGGATGTCCCTGTACACGAACCAGTAGTGATATTCACTTCATTTTCAATAGGGGACATCCGATAATAAACTTGAATAAAATAAAAATATATCAATTTCAAGAAATTCCATTATTATTTACTTGCATTAGAGCTCACGCAGAAATACTGACAATCCGAAGTCATGAACACTTTTCAATCTTGTTGGAAAGCTTTTAAAAAAAGCGTAACAACCGCATAAACACGAAACATTAACCGAAATATCCTAATATCGATATAATCGGGTTAGTGTTGTATGTTCAGTCCACAAACATCTTGAAAGACAGTCCTTTACAGTTGTGTCTTTCAAGATCCTTCTTGATTCTCTGTAAGATCTTTTTAGGTTCCAAATTTCGTCCTGAGTTTTTTTTTTTTTTTTTTTTTTTTTTTTTTTCTCAAATTTTTTTTTCTATAACTGAAGGCTTCAAATTAAAAGATTTTTCTTAACACATGGATTTAAATAAAGTTTCGTTTCCCACCGGTGAATGCTGTGTTTGTATATATGTGTGTGTTAAATTTTAAATTTATACATATGTATATATATATATATATGTATGTATGTATGTATGCATGTATATGTGTATGTGTGTGTATGACTGGTATGGGCTTTTATACCTGAAGATGCCATTGCGTTGTACCCAAAAGCTTTAAAAATATATTTTTAACGTGTGAGTTTTAACAGAATATACAGACCTTTTAAAATAAAATATGTGTGTAAAATAGTTTCTGGTATATAGTTACAGGTATTTGATAAGTATATTAAAAACCATTTTTAATGATAAGTATTCTCCATTTAATGTCTAAGGAGAAACATGATATTTGTGCACGTATCAGGTCTAACGCCAATGAAATTTGTGCAGAACAGTATGTTTTTACGGAAATTTCAAATGAAGAATTCTGTACTGATAAGTATAAAGGATTTAAGTCCAAAATTGTCGTTTTTGAGTTAAGTACATAGTCAGACTCAGAAAAAAATTCTTTATCGATTGGTATAAAGGATTTAAATCCACGTCATTTAGTCTTTGAGAAAATCCATTGGTAAAAAAAGATTCAAGTCAGAAATTTAGCATTAAACTTTGGTATAAAATATTTAATTCGATTTTTTCCCTTTATTAAATGAAGGTTGACAATCACTGAATGGTATAAAGGGTATAAATCAACATAATAACTTTTTCCTAATCGATTCTTCTGACTAGTTTTTAGTTAGTTTAACTTTATTTTTCGTCTCCTGAAAAATCAAGAATATGGACTTAAATCCTTTATACTTATCAGTACAGAATTTATTGATAGATTCCGTTATTGATATTGATAGTTTCTGACTATGATATTGACAGCTTTCGTTATTTATGTCTAGATAAGAAATGATTTTTTTTTTGGGGGGGGGGGGGTTGATAGCTTTTATCGTACAATAATAATATTTTCTGTAGGTGGATTAAGTTAGACAAAATTAGTATAATAATTGGTACCATTTAAAACTAATGCTGCAACTATTGATGTATTTAATATTGACATTATCAGAATTTTAGACAATATATATATATATATTGTTTTCTCTAATAGTTATAAGCAAAGAAATAAACAATAAAATAAGGGAAAAAAAGTATCATATGTCAATATAGTTTTTATTTTATATGTATTTCGTATCTTATTATAATATTTTTGAAGTCGAGTATTACTTTCTCCAAATTGCGCGTAAAAATTTTTTATATAAAAAAGCACCGTTTTCAATAAAATACTGTTAATTTGTCTGTTTACATGTAAGCAATATTCTAAAAGTTTTTCTTTTATATTTTTTAAATCAATGTTTCTAAATATTATTGTAATTTATAATAATTAAAAAACATTATCTTCCAAAATATATTTATAAAATAAGAAACAGTAAATTTGTTTAGAAATATCAAATGCAAAAACTGCATTTAGCTATCAGATTTAGATCTTTGGATGTGATTTACAGTTACAAGAAAAACTAAGATGTTGTGACCATCACAAAACTTTCTTCTATATTACTCTATTTAATAGTTCCGTTGACTGTTTAACATTCACAAAAAAATAATCATAGCTTCTCACAAAAAAAAAGATATTATAGTGCTTATAGTTTAGAGCAATTTTTTTTAAATATAGCCAAGTATAACAATATTTAAATTTATCCCGAAGCACTGTCCCGAACCGCTTTTTTTTTCCATACTACAGTCGGTAACAACAGTGTCCGAACACTAGCAAAAGTTCCTATGTAAAAAAAAGTACACTTGATACGGTTTTGTTAGAAAAATCCTTATCGAATTATGTTCTTACACTGACTAAGAACAGGATTCGACAAGGATTTATTTAACAAAACCGTAAAAAGTGTACTTTTTTTACATAGGAATTTTTGCTAATGTTCGGACACTTTTGTTACCGACTGTACTTTATTTGTATTGTGAATTTTTCAATAATACGTAATTATGATTAAATAAATAAAAAACTACCTTCAAAGAAAATAATGCATGCACAAGGCTGATACTAACAATGCTCCGGAATAAATTGACGTCACTGATATGACCTTCCTTTAAAAGGAAAAATCGTAAAATAGCAATATCACCTACTAGACGGTTTGCAACAAAAATTAATATACAATAATTTAAGACAATATGAAATTTTGTAAATTAATTATTGAACTAGAAATGCCATTCTTTTTTTTTTTTTTTTTTTTTTTTGCAACACACATAGACACATAGGCTGACAAATTTTCTAAAAATATTCAAATCGTGTTTTGGACCCTTTAAACTGTGCAAATCCGTCGAAAACAGGTAGTTGAAATTTTTTACTAATCCAATACTTTCCGATATTGAAGAGAAAGCAATTAAATATTTGCAAGTAAACAAAGAAGTACACTGCAAAACATATCTGTTAAAAGTACAAGAAAATCTGCCAGCTGGGGTATCAGTATTTCTCCGTCAAATATACAGAACAAAACTGTACTTTTAACAAAAACGGGATTTCTGATTTACAGGATTTCAACGTAAAATATATGTCAGTGGTACAATTTTGAGGTTTTAAACTGTATATTTGACGGAGAAATACTAGCACCCCAGCTGCCAGATTTTTCTTGTACTTTTATAGGTTTAATTTTTGCAGTGTAAATATAATTGAATAAGGCTGATTAGTATTGTTTTTTCTCAGTATTACTGATATTTTAAAATAATGTGCGTAAAATATAAACTCTAGTTTCTCAGTTCTGAAGTTACATTAATAATACTATAAGTACTTTAAAAAAGTATGAAAATGTGAAATTTATTAACTTTACATATGCGTTTCTATTCCGTTTTTCTTTTGAAAAGCTTTTTATTGAAGTTAGAAGCTTTTTATTGAAATTGGATTTTGTCATCGTGTTTTCGTGTCACGCTAATAAACAATTCGCCTCCACTTTAAAGCGAATGTAAGCAGTTCTTTTCGTCGCACGTTGGCTCAGTTGATTAGAGCGTCGTGAGTCCGATTCTTGAAGGGTTGGTGTGTTTATTGTTGCAGATAAATAATAGAAATCGTGTCGAATGATAAAAGAAAACGTATCCTTCTCTACACAGTAGCCAAATAATTTTTGAAGAGTTCTTTTTAAGAAGCTTTTTTAAAGTTATTAAAACGCACAAAATAAAAAGTTAAGTAAACAAAAATAAATAAATAAATAAATAAATAAATATAAATAAAAGTAAAATAAATACGAAATTACATTTTTACATCCGCGCCTTTGTGTGACGCTGAAAAACAAGGCACCTCCATTTAATGTAAGCAATTGTTTTCGTCACTCGTTAACTCAGTGCGTTAGAGCGCCATGTTGATAACGCATTGGTCGTGGGTTAGATCCTTAACGACCGATGTTTTGCTTTTCTGCAGGTAATTATCAGTTAATTGATCAAAGACAATCTTTCATTGTCTGTACAGTACCCTAAGAAGTTTTGATTAGTTCTTTAAGAATTTTTTTTTTTTTTTTTTTGAGTTACGAAAATGCACAAAAGAAAAATTTAAGTTAAAAAAAAATAATAAAATAAATAAAAATAAAAAATACATGACAAGCTTTTATTGTAGAGCCTTAAAAAGTATAAAATAAAAAAAAATATTTTTGCAGAGACTTGCTATAAAAATAAATAAATAAGTAAATAAATAAAATTTTAACAACAAGAAAATTGTAGATATTTCACTTTTGCAAGAAATGAAAAATTTTAAACATTCAAAATATTTTTCAAAGCCTTCGAGAACATTATTATTTTTGTATAAGTATTTGTTAGATTTTTCTGACATGTTCTATGACTTTTCTTGACTATTTTATTTTTGGTTAGAGTGTCATGCTGATAACAAAAAGGTCGTGGGTTCGATCATTCAAAAACCTATGAGTAAATTTTTGCAGCCAAATAACTGAATAAGTCTCAATTGATAAAAGAAAATATTTAGATGCCTACACAGTGTCCTAAGAATTTCGGATTAGTTCTTTTAGAAGCTTTCTTTTTTTGCACTAAAAAGCAAAAATAAAAATTTAAGTAAAAATAAGTTTTTAAACAGTAGAAGCTTTTTCTTGTGCAGTCCAAAAGTCATAAAATACAAATTTATTCTTGCAAATGTATGCTGTAAAGAAATAAAAGATTCAGCACTGTGAAAATTTTAGAGAAAAATATAGATATTTTTCTTTACAAGAAATGAAAATTTTTAAATATTCAAAAATTTTTTAAAAACTTTCGAGACCTTTGAATTCATGGCTTCACGAATATTTATACAAAAACAAATAACTAAGAATATTCGTCACGAATGCTTTTAAAAATATCTGGAATGTTTAAAATTTTCATTTCTTGTAAAAAAGAAATATCTGTATTTTTCTCTAGAATTTTCAGAGAGCTGAAACTTTAATTTCTTTACAGCATATCTTTGAAAGAATAAATTTGTATTTTATGATTCTTTGATTGCAAAATAAAAAGCTTCTACTGTTAAAGAATGTACTTTTACTTAAATTTTTATTTTACATTTTCAATTATCTTTATAAAATAGTTTTAAAACACCTTTGTAGCCGTTCTAAAGCAATATTAACTACGAAATATGTAATTTATAAAACACACACCAATGAATAATGTTTATTTTAAATATAAGTAATACATCCAATATATAAATGAGAATATTAAAAAAATAAATGGAAATAATTTTCGGCTGATTTTATCAGGATATAAAGTGGTATCTCTCGCTGATTTTTCTGCTTTCCATTGCTTCGGATATGGAACTGTTATTTCTGGCGATAATCTTGATTTTAAAATAAAAGTCTTCAACTTCTGTTTACTTTTGCAGCAGGAACCTGAATTTTCTGTAGGCTGTAAATATTTTAAGAAAGTCCAGAGAAAATTATCATATAGAAACAACAAATAAATAATTGAAGCATTAGTGAAAAGTTCTAAAACAAAATGTCGTGAAAACGAGACACATTTATAGAAACATACATGGAATACACTATGTCTATATATATATACTTGTATACATGTATATATTCTTTATATAGAGCGAATAAGTAGTCATTTTCTGAAACCCTAAACTAGAAATATAGATTTATGAGCTATGTGTATAAGTTAAGCAAGTAACCTAGATAGTCGAAATGGTCAGAAATTTCTAGTCTATACTTTTCTAGATGGTGAAATAATAACGCTATGAATATTATAAATATTTTATGTTGCAAGAAATTATGGCTTGATTTCCTAGAACTGTATCATAAAACAATATTATAGTTATTAAAACTCGCCTCCTCAGTTCGCATTTATTCGCAGAGTTATTTTTAATAAGTTTGAGCCCACGTTAATATAAGAAAACGATCTAGAATTCTAATGTGGATTTTTAGAACTTCCTAGAAAAGAGAACTAAAATTTATAAGGATAACTTAGAATTATATTTACTAGAGATATAATTTAGTTTTTTGATGTCAGTCACAGAATTTTTTTCTCTGTGTAACGCCTTGAAAACTTCACATAATTAAGTATTTTATTTTAAAATTTCAAGGGACTTTTGAGGACTAGAATTATTTTCATTCTTTTTTTTTAATGAAAGAAAACTATGGAATGGTATAAAATATCATAAATTCTTTAAGTGTAAATATTTATACCTAAATTTAAAATTTATGATTAATCCTTCTAAAATGCTGTATCTACTACTATAATACATGCATGTCAGCTACAAAAACTCTAAGTAATATATAAGGCAAAAAATAATATACAGTAAACATAAAAAATTTTTTCTACTTTTTATTCCCATAACAGACTTTGGACATGAAAGAATGAAAACGTTTCAGTAAGCAGTTTTATAACGAACATTTCATCAAATTTTCGTGTTCAATTAAAAAAAAAAAAAAAAAAATGAAAAAACGAAAAGTGATTACTAGAAGAAAAATCCGTATTTTATTTGACATTTTGAAAAGATGTGTATCATTACTTATCTGTAATTCATACTTTACATCGATTTTCATATTTAGTTTTCTTTTCCAAAATTATTTAATTTTTTTCTGTTTTTCAAAGTTTGCATTCGAGAAAAATTGAATTAATATTTGTTTAAAAATCATTAATTATGTTGAATTTACATAAAATTCGATTAATTTGTTAATAACTAACATACCATCATATTTTATGCTTATATGTTCATTTACATAAACGGTATACACAAACAAAGAAAGCGACAATCTGGAGCTCCGGCGCTGATGTTTCGGTCTTGGAGGAAAACATTAATCGAACTCATGCAGACGTGTGGAATTTTGCAGAGCAACATGATTGAGTTTTAATACCTCAAAACCTACTACTACTTTCTTCACCGCTAATAGAAAACTGTATCGGTATCAACCTAGAATTTTCTTGAGTGAACTACCCGTCTCTGTGGACAAAAGTCCCAAATACTTGGGATTTGTCTTGGATCCGGAGATTTCCAATTGTAAACACATTGACCATCTGGTGTTGAAGAGCAGAAAGCGTCTGAAAATTTTAAAGTACATCTGTGGGCGTGACTGGGGTTCCGATGCTACTACCCTTCGTAATACTTATTTGACACTTATTAGACCAATCCTCGAATATGGCTACCCGGTATATTGTTGCGCTTCTAAAGCTGGGCTCTAAAAGCTCGAGCGGGTCCAGCTTAGTGTTGCTCGTATTGATACAGGACTACAAAATAGTTGCCCCAATGACATTGTCCTTTTTGAGGCCGACTTTCAACACTCAGCTCTCGAAGAAACTCAAATCTAGTAAAATATTTTAACAAATTACTCAGCTTTGGTGGGTTGGGGACAAAATCTCGCGAGAACAAAATCTCGTCTACATAAATGAATTGAAAGCAAAAAGGAGTTGGTAATTACTATTAATTTGTATCAAATTTCATGACAACATATACCTTAGACATAGCACTGACATACAGACAAACCCACTACAAAAATTGTTATAAATTTTGCTTAAAAGACTTTAAAGACTACATTTATAAACTTTGCCAAGATTAGTCATAATGAGCTCAAACGTGCATATCTATTTTAAAATTTTTAATTCAGGTTTGTAAATAGTGTTTTGCTTTGATGTCAACAGTGATGTACAATATTTTTAAAATGCATTTTGAATGGTAAAAAGCAAATGATAAAATAATTTAAAATTAAATATACATAAATAATGAAATTCCATTCTGTGATTTATTTATTTATATATATATATTTTTTAATTAATTAATTTATATGTATAAAACCCTGTGGCCCCCATCTGAGGTCACACATGACATAAATACAAATTTTCAAATGGATCATATAATTATTTTGTCGCGATATTTTGTCCGGCGATATTTGGTCCCGCGATATTATGTCCGGATCCCAGCTTTGGTACCAGCAATCGAACTTCTGATTACCTTCGGGGTTGGTGTAATAATCAGAGACTCAAGAAAAATAGCCCATTCAGCCAGGTGATGAGGAAGGATTTGATATACAAAGCTGTAGAACTACATTACCAGAATTGTTGTATTGATCCATCTGAAGGGCTTCCCAGGGTGTTTTTTCATACAAATCTTCCTACTCACGTCAACAAATCTTCTGATATCCCGGCATATCTGAGGCAAATTGCTCTCAAATTGATCACTAATATACCAAAGAAGTCTACTCTTATTTATACAGATGGTAGCAGGAATGAAAATTCTTGTTCTGGTAGTAGTGTCTATATTAGATCCAATTATACCTCGTTATACCTCGTGCCATATCAAATTAAGAAATCCTGATGGCTGCTCTGTTTCTCGCAGTGAATTGATAGCAATTGAAACTGGCCTTAGTAGAGTACTTGCACTTCCTAGTTCGAAGGATATTTGGATTCTGAATAGTGTTGCTAAAAACCCACAGTTTCTGAAAGATGGGCATAAACCCGGGAATTTTGGAGAAAAAACCTGGAACTTTGGGGAATATTGTGAATTTTAAAAGTAAACAAAACCAGTCACTTTCAAAATGGAAGTTAGGGGCTAACGTATTGAATGTACGTATAAATAATACTTAAAATGTTAATGAGTATTGCATAACCTAGCTTTAAATGCAGGAGCAATTTTATTTTCAGGCAATACTGCTTCTGTTCATTGCAACCATTACATAATACTTTTTAATATATTTTCAAAAGAGAAAACAAACTTGGAAATTAGCTCAAACATTTTGGAAACTTTGGTCTAACAATTACTTAAATAATCTATAGCAAAAGACTAAGTGGTACTTTGAAAAACAAAACGTAAAAGTAGGCGATATTGTCGTCATAAGAGAGGATAATTTGACCCCTCTAAAATGGTTACTAGGCCGCATTATTAAAACCTACATTGGAAGGGATAATATTGTTAGAGTTGTAGATATTCGTACAAAAAATAGAATACTGAAAAGAGCTATTTCAAAATTAGCTATTTTGCCAATTAATGATTAATATATATGTATATATATATATATATATATTAATCATTAATTGGCAAAATAGCTAATTTTGAAATAGCTCTTATATATATGTATATATATATATATATATATATATATATATATATATATATATATATATATATATATATATATATATATTCCTTGTGTGTACCTTATAATATTACATTTAGTATTACTGTATGATGTGCATTTATATAATATTCTTGTGCATAATTGTATTTTTGTATTTCAATTTTCGTTTATTATCATATTGCATTGTGTAACATTTATTATTATATGTATACATTTATTATTATATGTATACATTTATTATTATATTGCTTCATCTCTAACCCGAACTTTGAATGTTCTGCGCACATTGCAATGCGGGGCGGCATGTTCGGACATCTGCGCATGTCGAACGAGCACAACGGGCTTTTGTGGTCATGTAACCGCGCCAGAAAAATCAGTTGTTGTTTGGCTTTCGACTGCAATAGAAGTCGAATTGCATAGCAGGTATATCCCCATTTTGTAACCGCGGGTTTTGTCCCCAAAAGAATGTATGAGCGGGTTTATCCCCACAGTATAACTACAGGCTTTATCCCTTTCTATCTTTTACATCAACTGTGTGTTGTGTGTGTTGTTTTGTACTGTGTCGTCGATTAAAAAATATGAAAATAAACTGAAATATATTATCTATTAATTAACACACACCATCTCCTACAATATTCAATAGAAGAAAGTACTGGATTCGTAAAAAAAATCTACTTCCGGTTTTTGACGGTTTTACACGTTCTGAGAGGACTAGAACAGGATTTGAACATTTTTAGTAAATGTCTGTCTGTCCGTCTCTCTCTCTCTCTCTCTGTGTGTATGTGTATGTGGCAAAAATTTTGTGGCGACTGTATCTCCGGAACTACTGTTCAGAAATGCATATAAATTTATATGTAGATGCACCTTGATCTAGGTTTGTGGCTTTTAACAATTAGTGTCAACAGCTCGATAGGTGGTGCTGCTAAAAGCAATTTCCACAATTTAAGGGGAGGCTATATCTCAAGTTCTATTGCGTATGATCAAACAAAACTTGGTATGGTGAACGCCATTATGAGACATTATGCTGATCCAGTTTGAATTCTTATCGGCCAACAGATGGCGCTGCTCTGAAGCGATTTACGCAGTTTCTATATCTCATGAACTGCTGTCCAGACTTAAATATAAATTTATATGTAGAGGCACATTGACCTAAATTAGTGTCTGTCAACTTTTGGTGTCAAAAGCTTGACAAATGGCGCTGCTATATATGGCGATTTCCGCAATTTTAGAGGGGAGGCTATATGTTAGGTTCTATTGCGTATAAACAAACAAAACTTGATTTATGAGAAGGCAATATGAGATATTATGCTGAATCAATTCTGATGCTAATCGGCCAGTAGATGGAGTTTTTAAACTGCAATTTTCCTCAATAATGGTAAGGTTATATCTCAGCTTCTATGGTATATAACTCTACGAAACCTGATATGTGGATAACCATTATAGAAACGCATTTTTAAAATGCTATTTATAGACAATACAACTGTTTTTCTTTGGATATTTAATGTTAGTTTTCTCTAAGAATAAAATCGTTTGTATTCATTCTCTTAGATAATTTTAATAAATAATAGATATAGTGAATTAGTTTCATTTAGCAAAATATAAGAAAATATAGAAGAAAGTCTTGTGGTGGTTACAACATACTAGCTAAGAATATACTGTGAATAATAATTAAATTCCCGTGAGAAGAACGGGCACAACAGCTAGTCATTTAATGAATTATTAAATTATTTTCCATGATATATGCAGACGATTTTTATGTAACAGAATTACATCAGTAAGTGTAGAAAGAAAGTCTATTTTTTTGCCAGTATCAGAAGATATCCGATTTTTTTTTCGTTAAAATAATAATAATAATAATAAATAAATAAAATTATTAGCAGAATAGGAACTGAAAAAATCCCCATCCCCTTTTATACAAGTAATTAAAAAAAATTTAATAATCTCATTAAACTAATGTCATCATTTTATCTTATTATGTCATTCAACTGAGTCCAAGAGCTTAAATATTGTCCATTTATAAGTCTTATTTTATTTTTTATTTAATTTTGCATGTGCGCTTTGTATTTCCTAATTGAAAATTATATTAATTAAAAAAAAAAAAAAAACTTTTTCGGTACTGTCCGTTTCGAAACTGATTATCATTAATTTTCTTTTCTTTTTCTTAAAAAAAAAAAAAAGATTTTGATTAAATTCTGGCTAAAGCAGAATTTAGTCGAAGGACTATTAGTTTTTCTTTTTCTTTTTTTCTTTCTTTCTTTTTCTTTTTTTTCCAAATTAAAACATCTGTTTCACATTATTCAATTATATTTTTGATATATTTTCGATTTTGATAAATGTCCAACTATCGTGAAACTGGTATCGTAAAAATCCGCACATTGAGACTAACAATCCTCAGACCTAAACGAAAAAAAAAAAAAAAAAAAAAAAAAAAAAAAAAATCTGAAATGTAAAATATGAAATTGGGGTATATTAACAATGTTATGAAAAAAAAATTCGGAAGAAACATGATAATTTTTTATTATTATTATTATTAGGACGGAAGACTATTCGTCTCAAACTACAGATTTTTACAAGACCAGTTTTACGAAATTTGGACATTTCGAAATCGAAAATTTATCGAAAATGTAGTTGAATAATTTGAAAGCGATGCTATAATTCCAGTTATAAAAAAAAAAAAAAAAAACTACTAGTCCTTTGTAATGAACTAAATTCTGCTTTTGCCAGACTTTCATTAAAATCTTTTTTTTTTTTTTTTTTTTTCTCCTTTTATTATTTTTTAAATACTTTTTTCAGCTTATTTTGTCTGTCATAAACATTCTGCCGGTTAAAAACGGAAAAGGGGAGAAATAAATTAGAAATATCAGACCTATCGTTACAAATTCAGTATCACATGAAAGGGGCGATTTTTCTGAATCCAGGAGAGCAAAAAGATTTTCGACACGACAATTAGGTTTTTTTAAAAATAACTGAAGTATGAAATTTCGGTGAGAACAACTTTTGTGTAACACATAAAATAAATTAGAAATATCAGTGCTATCGCTACAAATTCGGTACCAAATGAAAGAGGCGATTTTTCTGAATACATGGGTGCAAACAGTTTTTTGACATGACAATAAAATTGACTAAAGTATGAAATTTAAAATTAACTAAAGTATGAAATTTAGGTGTCAACAAAAAAGTTACATTTTTATTGGGAATTTCTAAAACACGTGACTAATAGACAATGAAAGATTAATTTTTCTTTTTTTATTATCTTTTCAGCTTACATTATCTGTCATAAACCTGCTGAATCCTCGTTAAAAGCAGAATAAAGGGAAAATAAATTAGCAATATCAGCCCTATCATTTTAAATTCGGTACCAAATGAAAGGGCCGATTTTTCTGAATCCAGCGTAGCAAACAGTTTTTCGACACGACAATTAGATGTTTTTAAATTAACTAAAGTATGGAATTTATGTGGCAACACTTCATTTTAATCTTTTCATACTTTTTAGTGCGAATCAAGCTAACAAAAAAAGTCTTTAATAAATTAATTAATTTATTTTTTATTTTATTTTTTATTTTATTTTTGTATTGAAGAATCTATTGCGTATAATTTCAAAGCTGTAAAATTTCTAGTGCGGAAAATGAAAGTTCAGCTATTTAAGAATTTTAAAGTAACCTGGGGACTACCAGAAAACCAAGATACCAGTATTTTTGGAGGGAGAGAGGAATCGAAAATATTTATTTTATTTATTTATTTATTTGTAATAGAGCTAGAGGCTACAAAAACCGTGTTACAAGGCTTTTAGTGGTAAGGAATTGACAGCGATTAGACTGTTGTTGAGAATTAAGATAAAATAAGGCTGCAGCAGGTCCCACAGATTGCCAGTGTGCTACTGTAGGACTTTTTTCAGTGATCGTTTGCACAGTGAGCAAACATCTTGTTGTATATGTCTGAATCGGCCGGAAATTGACAAATTGTGGCACAGCGGGAATTTGCTGCGGTCAGAATTTTCTTGAATCATGAATATGGTCAAAATTTTAAAATCGTTCGCACGGGAAGTAAACACTTGTTACTTACAGATAAAGTGCATTTTTCATGAATCATGAATATGGTCAAAATTTTAAGACCGTTTGCACGGGAAGTAACCACTTGTTGCTTACAGAATAAGTGCACCATACTCACTGCCAATCGAGAATTTGCTACAGTACGATTTCTCAATGGTCATAAAAACCGCCAAATGCGGTTATTATTTAATAAGCACACTTTTATAGGATACAAAAATATATTGACATCCGAGTACATAAATTCTATAATATGCAAAAAAAATAATGTAAGCAGAAATAAAAAATATTTTTAAAATGATTAATGATTAACTACACCTTCCTTTCCTATTTTGTTTACTTAAGCATCAAAAACATAAACATTAAAATGTTTAAATTTCTTAAGTTTATTTTATTTTCATACCTTAATTCTTTTCATGGAATCGTGATACACAAAAGCAAATTCTAAAAGGCCAGAAAACACCATAAACAGGCAAGCAAAAAGCCACACATCTAAGGCAGTAACATAACTGATTGCAGGTAGACTTGAATGTGCTTGAAATATTTGCGTAACCAAAGTTAGTAAAGTAGTTATTCCAAGTGTTACCCTAGCTGGAGCAGCATGGATATCCACCCAGAAAGAAATCCAGGATAAAGAAACAACAAGAGTACTTGGAATGTATACATTTAAAATGCTCCCACTCAGTCGACGCTCAAATGTGAAATTGGCATAAAGTATAGTGAAGGTCTCTGAAATAGTAAATATCAACAGTTAAAGATAATTTTGCACAAGTTTATTTTAATGTGAATCAAAACGAATGCAATGAGGGCAAGTTCTTAAACTTTAAATTAATAATAATAAATAATCTAAATACACTTAAAAAAGATAAAAATAAAAATTAAAAGAACTCTAAAAATTTAAAAGCGGTTTAAAATTTTAATAGTAAATATTTAATTTCTTTTTTCATCACACAAAAGTATATATTTTGTTTTGTACAATAAAAATATTTAAAAGAAATTTGGAAAAAAAAAAAGTCATGATCGTTATTCGACCTTTGTGTTCCGACGATATTTGAAAATCTCATTTAATTGTCCTTAATTCCTGTAATAATGTAATAATAATATATATATATATATATATATATTTTCGCTTATATCTTCAGTTAGCTCTTAATAAATTAGAAAAAAAAGTATTTGAAGTAAATTTTCTATGTAATTCATAATGCAGTAGATAAAAAAATATCTAAACTTTAATTACTATTTAGAAGCAAAATTAAATATCATGCATTTTTTTAGTCTGAATTAAACAGCCGAAACACTTAACTTATCAAAAAAATTATCTTTAACTTTTTAAAATTTAGTAATAAACATCTTGAGCAGCATATATTCATTTACTTTAACCTCATTCAAAGAATATTATTTCCCTTCTTTTTGATGGTTTTAATTATTCTATATTGGAAGGCAACTTAAGCTATTATATATAGTATACTAGCAGACCCGGCCACGCGTTTCTGTGGCTAAGCTATACGTTGAATTATATTGCAGTAAACTATTCAATACAGTCAAATTATTATTTACTAATAAAGACGAAAACGTTGTAGCCGATGTAAAAACCACGGAATTGAGATTTGAACCTTAGGTCAAAATTTGGAAGCGATTGATAAAATTTTCATAGAGTTGATATTAAGCACAAATTAATTTTATTGTAGGGTCTTATAAATTTTAATGGAGAAGTTAAATATATTATTTCTAAGGCTAATATGGCAACAGCTGTAGTTATAAAAGGAAAACAGTATGGCTAATCCAGAAAAATAAGTAATTTTGATAAATATTTTTAAATTTAAAATACGATATCTTATGAAATATTGGGAATTTGAAGTAAATACAGGTATAATTTTAAATAGTAAAAGATTTTGGAAAAGATTAATACATTTTAACGAAGTGATGAGACGATTTTGAGCATGTTAAAATTTTAATAGTAAATTCAAGTTAATAAAAATAGGAAACATTGAGGATTAAGATAAGAATGATTATAAGATTAAAAAAAAAAATAAAAATAAAAATAAAACTGTTTATATACCATGTTTTTAAATTTTCACTGACCGTCTGTGGAGTCAGGAAAAAGATTTTCTATGTTAAACGTCCACTGGATTTTTTGTAAAAAAATTATTAAAAATCGAGTAAAATTATATATATATATATATATATATTAATAGATATGTATTAGTTATCGTGTGCCTGCGTGTTAGATTAAGTTGTTTTTGCTGTAAAATTGATAAAATTTGAATTTAAAATTTCGAAACTCTAGAAAAAAATGGCAAACTTCCATATTTGATTGAAAACATAAACATTTTATTTCAAAGGATGATATTTACACAATAAATATCGAACTAATATAATAATTAAAAGGTAAATGATAAATATTCTATCATAATTTGAAGTGAAATTCGTTTTCAAATGTCTAAATAAGGTATCTGATATAAGATACTAATATAATATGTTGCAGCGGAATAGATTTCATATCTGTCATCTATGGCGGAAAAAAAAACCCCAAATTATCTGGCGAACATATTTAATTCCTTTCAAAAATCATGGTTATTTTAATAACTTTTATTAAGAGTGTAATGGATAATATGAAACAATATTTCGTTCAATACATTTTATGAAAATATACATCTGACATGTATATTTTCGTGTTACGTTTTTGATCGCCAAATAAAAATAAATAAATAAATAAAAAACGCAAAGGACGACAGAGTTTTGAAATTTAAAATTAAAATTTACAATCTGACAGTAAAATAACTGAATCTAACGCATGCGCACTATAACTAATACATGTTTATACCCAAATATTATTAAAACCGGGAAATAATTATCCTCGATTTTTAATAATTTTTTATAAAAAATAAAATGGATGATTAACATAGGAAATCTTTTTCTTGGCTCCACAGACAATCAGTTACGTCACACTTCGCTTGTGTATAGAACTACATTAGCACTTTATCAATATGTATAAAATTTTTAAAGTGATTTTGACGTCAGTTTTTGCGAGATGCAAAATTTAACTTTTTATAAATTTTTTAACGTTCACGTTTGATTAAATGTATTTATTTTTATGTCGAGAGAAAATTAACTCGTAAATTTTTTTGGCAACAATTAAACGTATGGAACTTACAGATAATTATGTCCCTTTGTCATATAATAAACAAATAATTTGCAATAAAAAAATATTGTGACTATAAATTGAGATAAAAGTTATCCTATCTCCCAAGTTGGACCAAACTGCACACAGTGTGCAAAATTTCATTAAAATCGGTTCATTAGTTTAGGATAGGCTGACCATATGTCCAGCGAATCTCGAGGACAGTCCCCGAATCTCGAGGACAAAACTCTTCGTCCCCAAAAAATTACAAAGCATTTGGGGACGCCGGTTACAAAGTTATAAAAGTTTTATTATAGTAATTTATTATATGTATAATAAATAAGCTGAAATAAGTTCTTTTAGGTGCTTTATACATAAAAATTAATAAAAATTTTACAATTTAAGGTGATTTAATTGTTTTTTTATTTTTTTTGTCCTCGAAATTCAAGGACGCCGCCATCTTAGTCCCCAAATTCAATGAAAAAAATATGGTCACTCTAGTTAAGGAGATCATCGCGGGCAAACAGCGTGGCACGAAATTTTTATATATATAAAGATATATGTATATATACCGGATGTCCCATAAGTCTGTAGGTATTTTAAAAATTCATAAAAATTGAAGAAATTAGTAGATTTGAACGCGTTTTGCGCAAAAGTTGTTCTCACGAAAGGGGAATTAATAATATTAATTTTTTTTTCCTTAGAAAAAAAAATAATTTTAAATTTTTCGTCTATAGAAGGCGCTGTACGTAAGCAAATCACAATTTTCCATGAAAAACTGCACTTATTTCCATGTAAATATTTACAGGCATATAAATTATAGTCTGGGTGTTCGCCATCACCACAAATTATAGTTTGCAAACCAGTTTACAACACTGCTAATTACAGCTTCAGTTGGTGATTCTTAGCTCAGGGAAAACATTTTTAACAAAAATGCTTTATCAACGAAGCCAGTATTGCAAAATAAGAAATAAAATGTGATAATCATAAAATCGTACTATTTAGTCAAACTCGCCATTTCAAACTTTTGAAACCACTCACGACAACTCATCTTACATAAACTAGCCTCACCATATGCCTCTATAAGCAATCGATTTGCTTCAGCTGCAGATTTCTTCAAATTAAAAAAGTAAATCAAAATTTCTCGCAAATGATGCTCATTCGACACAAAACTTAACATTTTCGTACAATATATATATTGTTACAAAATTGTAAATAATTGTGTTTATTTTTGTATAAATTCTTTCAAAGAGGATTAGTAAGTTGATAAAGTGCTAATTTTGTGCATTTCTAGTCGTTTTAGCGTTGAAATAGCCTTAATTTCCCTTAAAAACGCATTAAAAAGCCCCAATAAGGCAGGTAATGGATTTGGCGCCAAATTTGGCGAGTTTTCCCCACCTTGGCGATTTTTTTGGCGACCTTGGCAAGAAAATACTTATTAGGGATATACCAAATATGGAAGCTGTAAGTTGATTGGTTGACCACTTCCTAGAGTTTTCTCGAAAAATCTGGGTTCCATGGAACAGTATATAAGAAGCGCTTTCTCGCCAAGGCAGTTAGTTCAGTTCAGTCTCTGATCAGAGTCTGTCAGCTTGCATTGAGCCTCTTCGAAAGAGACTTGCTTTAAGTGTTATTGCTATACAGTTTGTACTGTGGATTTGCTATTGACAGCTGTTGTTTAAGCTGTGTTTACTGGTTAAATTGAAGCTGATACTTGGTTTATAGACCTGTATTTTTCTGGAACTATCTGTGAATAAATTACTGAATTTTTGTACGCTTGGCCTTTCATTCTCGGACAACTGACGAACCCCCATGTACGCAACAATATTGTATCGTTTCACAATCACTGCATATGGTGTCGAAGCCTTTGACTTCCCTGTTCCTTACCAAAATTGATTGAAGATATATAAATACATATACACATATATGAGTATATCTGTGGTGACTCCATGGTTACGAATACTTTTTTCTTCTGGTTCTGCCATGTTTTGTCAAACAGCGGAAAGTTATTTGTACTCCTAATAAAAAACTGCTATTTTTCTGGAACTTTCTGTGAATAAATTACTGAATTTTTGTACGCTTGGCCTTTCATTCTCGGACAACTCACGAACCCCCAAGTACGCAACATTTCTGGTGTCAGAAGCGGGGTTGTCTGTGAATGGTGATAACGAGAGCTATGGAGCAAGAAATGAAGAAATTTCTAGAAGGACTCACTGCTCAGATGAATGAGTTAAGATCTGGATTCATAGAGAAAATGGAAACAGGACAAAGAGAAATGAAAGAAGGACAAAGAGAATTGAAAGACGGTTTGACTGAAGAAATGAAGAAAATGAAAGCAGTTCAGGAAAAGATGGAAGCCAGTTTGACCGAAGAAATTAAATCTAATCAAGATGAGATGAAGAGAGAGCTTTCAACGGCGAAAGAATCAATAGAGGGTAAATTAACGATGATGGAAAATAGAATGGATGGAATAGAAGAGAAAGTTATGAAAGTAGAAAGAAATTTTGAAGAGAGATTTATGAAGATAGAAGAGAATTTGGAGGAGAAAGTTAAAGAACACTTTGATCAAGAGATGAAAGGAAGGTTTTCAGAGATAGAAAGCAAGTTTAAGAGAATGGAGGATGATCTTGAAAGAAAAATGAAAGAAGAGTGGAACGGAGAAGTAATAGGGAATGAACTGCAGAGCAAGATTCTGAATCTCGAAGAAAAGTTAGAATCCATGACTCAGGAAACTGAAAAGAGAGATAAAAGAATCCAGAATCAGGAATTTATTAAGCTATCCACCTACGACGGCAGTTCCTCCTGGCATGTATATAAGACGCAGTTTTCCATCGTAGCTGAAGCTAACGTCTGGGACTCTGTTGCAAAGACGGCTCATCTGGTAGGGTCGTTGCGGGACGACGCCGCAGATATTCTGGAGACCCTTTCGAAGGAACAGTGATATGACTTCGAAGCTGTAACCAGAGAACTAGAGCTACGTTTTGGAGTGAAGTGGCCCAAAGAATATAGTCGACTCCAGCTAAGGTCCCGTCGTCAGAGACCAGGGGAAAGCTTACAAGAACTGGCATCTAACATCCAGAGGCTTTCACATTTGGCTTTCTCAGACTGTCATCCTGAAACACGCGATGATCTGGCTCTAGAATATTTCATTGATGCTGTCGGAGATCCAGATATTCAAAAAGCCTTCAGACTCTCCGGCGTGCAGGATGTGGAGTCAGCCTTGGTGTATGCCCTAAAGCTCGAAACAGCCCAACAAGCCTCCTGTAAACATCGCCAGAACAGCACAGCAGACAAAGTGAACGGCTCTCAAGATGATCTTAAGGAGATTCAGGGAATGATTGCAGAAATTAATAGAAGACTACGCATTCTTGAAAGTAAGAAAGAAGGGAAGACTCCAACAACTAAATGCTGGGGTTGTGGAAAAGACGGGCATATCAAACGAAGCTGCCCAGTAAGAACACCTAGAGAAGCAACCAAGAATGTCTCTGAAGTATGCTTCCCAGAAGGAGCTCTTCCGGAAAAACCAGATGCCTTCTTTCGGAAGCCTCCATCTGAAGATCATAAATACAGCTCTAAACCCAAAGATAGACACCAAAGAATACAGCCAGTTACTCGCCAAGTTACTGTCTCAACACAATCAGAACAAGATCCCGATCCATGGAGTGACGAAGAACTTAGACAAGCCCAGTTGGAAGATCCTGACATAAATCCAATATTACAGCTGAAGGAGACGAACAACAACAGACCTACCTGGCAGGACATTTCCAGATTTAGTCCCATTACGAAACGTTATTGGGCACTTTGGGACTCTCTTCATTTCAGAAACGGCGTATTATACAGAAAGTGGGAATCTGATGATGGGAAAAGCTTCAGATGGCAGATTGTATTACCAAGATCAAAGATTCCAGATGTTTTAGAACAACTGCATAGTAGCTCTACCGGAGGCCATTTTGGGGTAATGAAGACTCTGCAGAAAGTTCGGGAACGCTTCTACTGGTGCAAGGCAAAGGAGGATGTGGAGAAATGGTGTAAATCCTGTGATGCTCGTGCGGCACGTAAAGGCCCGCAGAAACGAAGTCGAGGAAGTCTGCAACGATATAACGTGAGAGACCCATTTGAACGGATTGCAATCGACATCTTGGGTCCTTTGCCACGGACCTCCAGTGGAAATAAATACATCCTCGTCGTGATGGACTATTTCACCAAGTGGCCTGAGGCATATCCCATTCCCATTCAAGAGGCATGCACAGTCGCAGAGGTCCTAGTGCAGCAATGGGTGTCAAGGTACGGCACGCCCCTACAACTTCATACCGACCAAGGTAGGAACTTTACCTCTGATGTTTTCAAAGGACTGTGTCAACTACTCAGCATAGACAAAACCCGGACAACACCCTTACATCCCCAGTCGGACGGCATGGTCGAGAGGTTCAATCGTACCATCCTGAATAACCTCTCTTTTCTAGTATCAAGGAACCAGCAAGATTGGGACTTGAAGTTGCCATTGTTCCTGCTGGCTTATCGAAGTGCTGTCCATGAAACCACAGGCTATACTCCAGCCCAAATGCTGCTTGGACGTGAACTTCGTCTCCCTTGTGATCTCCTGTTTGGTTGTCCACCCGACGCGCCTTCATCGCCCGAGGAGTACATCCAAGGTCTCCAAGCACGATTTGAGGACGTACACAATTTTGCTCGGGAGCGGATTCACATTGCAACGGAGAAAATGAAGACAAGGTGCGATCTAAATGCTACACAACATGAGTTCCAGGAAGGAGACAAGGTCTGGTTGTGGAATCCTGTTCGCCGCAAAGGACTCTCTCCCAAGTTACAGTGCAACTGGGAAGGGCCATACACAGTCTTAAAAAGGCTGAATGAAGTAGTAGTGCGGATCACTTCCTCAAAACCGAAGGTGGTGCGCTATAACCGGCTAGCCAAGTATCACAATTAACGGTAAAATTAAAATTTAAAATGTAAATACTGGTAAAATTTGCGCATGCGCACTGTAAATATTTGTATATAAATACTTCTACATATTTGTGAATTTTGTAAATATTTCTCACTTGATTTTTGTTTCTATTTTGTCGTTATATGCAACTTAGTTTTTGTATTTGAGATTGTGTAAATTTGGTTAGTTTCGCCTCTTAACCAAGGGTTGCACTGCCTGGGACGTGCAGTCCTTGGGAGGGGGGCAGTGTTACAAATTTGTAAATAATTGTGTTTATTTTTGTATAAATTCTTTCAAAGAGGCTTAGTAAGTTGATAAAGTGCTAATTTTGTGCATTTCTAGTCGTTTTAGCGTTTAAATAGCCTTAATTTCCCTTAAAAACGCATTAAAAAGCCCCAATAAGGCAGGTAATGGATTTGGCGCCAAATTTGGCGAGTTTTTCCCACCTTGGCGACCTTGGCGAGAAAATCCTTATAAGGGATATACCAAATATGGAAGCTGTAAGTTGATTGGTTGACCACTTCCTAGAGTTTTCTCGAAAAATCTGGGTTCCATGGAACAGTATATAAGAAGCGCTTTCTCGCCAAGGCAGTTAGTTCAGTTCAGTCTGTGATCAGAGTCGGTCAGCTTGCATTGAGCCTCTTCGAAAGAGACTTGTTTTAAGTGTTATTGCTATACAGTTTGTACTGTGGATTTGCTATTGACAGTTGTTGTTGCTGTGTTTACTGGTTAAATTGAAGCTGATACTTGGTTTATAGACCTGTATTTTTCTGGAACTTTCTGTGAATAAATTACTGAATTTTTGTACTTTGGCCTTTCATTCTCGGACAACTGACGAACCCCCAAGTACGGAGCAATATTGTATCGTTTCACAATCACTGCATATGGTGTCGAAGCCTTTGACTTCCCTGTTCCTTACCAAAATTGATTGAAGATATATAAATACATATACACATATATGAGTATATCTGTGGTGACTCCATGGTTACGAATACTTTTTTCTTCTGGTTCTGCCATGTTTTGTCAAACGGTGGAAAGTTATTTGTACTCCTAATAAAAAACTGCTACTTTTTTTTTAATTAAGGAAAAAACAAAATACGTGACATTTTTCCAAGCCTTCTTTTGAATATTTTTGAAAATTAACACTGCCATTTGTCTGTTATAAGTAAAAAAATATTTGATGCATTCTGTATATGTATATAAATACAGTGTAATGTATACAATTACAGGATGTAGTGTGTAAATGTTTTAAATTTTGTATTATAACATTGAATATTACACAGCATATAGTCATAGTTATTTTTAGTTACAGTCCAATATTTAATTTCAAGTTTATTCTAGTTCTAATTCAATTTTCATTTAATATTTAAATTTAAATATTTTCTTTGTGTATACCATCATCCCACACTTCTTTTATCTTGTGTGTCTGCGGTCGGAGAAGATCATACATCAGTGGTTGAATTTCATACACGAGAGTTATACTTTCTCTCCTCTTTTTGTCTGGATACTCTTCAATCCATTGAAGAAGAACTTGATCATCAGGATTATCTACTGTCGAATTAAAATTAAATATTTATATCTTTAAAAAAAACAGACATAAAATTTCAGATGCATTTTATCACCTGTTAAGCAGTAAATTATTAATTCATTTTTAACACTGTCCATCAAAGTGCAAAAAATTTATAAAATTTTTTCGTCTGTCTATCCGTGTTTTCATTTATACTTAATAATTTAAAAATGTTTTAATGGTTATATATAATATCTAGGTTAACTATGTGTTGTTTCTTGTTGAAAATAGTATAAAAAGTATGTGCAGCATTGTCTATTGAGATTGTGTAAGAATTCAAATACAATACGGTCTGTGAAATGTCTTTTCTTAAAGCCTCTGTTAATATTCTCACACTGTAAGACCTGTTAATATTCTCATACTTACCCATATATATGGTAGAGAAAGTATTGTTTTTGGATCAAATTTTCGAAATTGAGTTGTAATTATATTTATACGTTTTGGGGTCCACTGAACCTAAAAGTCATTTTTTTAGCGATTTGTCTGTGTGTTTGTCTATGTGTATGTGTGTCTGTCTGAGTGTGTATGTTTGATATCAGCAAATCTCAAGAACAAATAATAGCAGAAATTCCAAACTTGATATTTTAAATGTGTATCATATATGGATGCTACACTAAACTTATAATTGAAATCAAAATACATTTCGTGTACAGGGATACCCAAGAGAATTCAAATACATTACGTCTATGGGGGAAATTGCAGGTAAGTAGTGTTTAACATTTATAGAATGCAATAAACAAAACGAAACGAATATGTATTTTTTATGTGCATAAAAACTTGTTTCATGTAGAATATGGTATGGAAATCATCACTGTTTGTTTACAGGGCTACATAAAAGAACTAGATTATAGTGCGACAATACTTGAAAATTTATGTAAGTGTAATTCAGGTTGTGCCATGTGTTATAATTATATGATTACATGTGTACTTCAGGTTGTGCCGTGTGTTATTAATATAGGATTATATTTATTTGCACCATGTGATGTGTACATAACCTTCAGAAGATATACAGGACTGCCAATATTAAAGCCATAACATTATTATTATTATTTTTTTTTTTTTTTTTTTTTTGGTAGTATAAGTGTAAGTGCTTTACTATAATATTTGACCATGTCCGGGAAAGCTGCCCAGAAATTAATTCCTTATAGCTATATGGTAAATAATGTATTTTTTAAAGTTAAATATTCATCGCTTAATTTTTTGTATATTTTCACTTTTAAGGTTTCTTGAATACCGAAGTCAAGTTTTTAACGTTCGATCTTTGTCTGTATCTCTTAGAATAAATTAAATACAGATAATTTTAGGCGATTCAAATGTTATATTATGAAGTTAATACGTTTGTTACTATAAAAGTTTCATCAAGATTGATAAGTTTCAAAAAATGTTGTATGTTGCGTCTGAATGTTGTCTGAATAATTTTAAATGGACTTTTGAATTTAAAAACAAAAATAAATAAATAAAAAATAAAATAGAATTATTTGTCAAATAAAGTTGTTCTCCCTCAACCCCCCCCCCCAAAAAAAATAAATAAATAAATAAAAAATAAAATAGAATTATTTGTCAAATAAAGTTGTTCCGAAGCCTAATTTGAATTGTTTTAACAATAGATTTAGATAACTGTGTTCGTTATCTTTTCCCTTAATTTCCAATCTAAAATTATAGTACTAAATTTCAGGGTAAGAGAAAGTCGTGTGAGTGACACACCAGAATATTATTATTTTTTTTTTTTTCTTTTCAATAATTTGATGTGATTAGCTTCAAAATTGTGTTTCAGTCCCCCCAAAAAATATTAAAGTGCAAATTGCGAAATAAATGGAAGTTTCTGGAAATGTATTTTATTTGTGTTTCGCGTTATTAAGACTCACTAATGAGATAGGAAAGTTAAACGATGCAGTAGGTAAGTATAGTCGGCAAAATATTTCGTAATGTATACAAGCTCATATATTATTTTATTTATATTTATTTTTTATATTAATCGGAATTTTACACGCTGTCCGCTTTACAATTTTGCATAAACCTGGAGAATAAATATTATACATATTAAGAATGTTAGTTTCAGATTATTTTATTATTTACAACACTATAACAAATAATACAAATGTAGGCTATTGAGAAACGATAAAAATAAATTATATTGCGTTGCAAAATAAAAAGTATTTTTTTCAGGCTTTGTTTATTCATATGTAAAATGACCTCCTAAACCAAATATTAGCAGCATTATGCCCAATAACCCACCGTTTTCTCGGGACGTCAAACCATTCCATAATTTTTTATCGCTATTCGGTAATTTTATGGCCATGAATTTGATTTGGATGTTGGACAAAGATTATTTTAACACTTAAAAATAAAAAAAGTATATAATATATAATAAATAGTAATAGTAAAATTAATTTATAATATCAGTGGCAAATCCCCCCCCCCCTAAATTTCCCCCTTGCTGCAAATGGTCCCATTTTAGAAATTTTCACCTTGAAGTCTTTCAGAAGATATTTGGCAGCTGAAATAATCCTACCTCCCTTCCGAATCAAATTCATAGCCATAATTTTCTTAAAATTTAAGATGCATTTTCCTTTAATGTTGAATTTTTTTTTTGCTGTAAAAATATACACAATAGCGTTATTATGTACTTACTTTAACCTCCTGTTTTTAATGTTTTCTTTAACTGAAACGGTCTACAAAACTAATAATAATAAAAAGAAATTTTCCATTATAAAATGAAAGTTTTAAGCTTTTAAAGAGTGAAAAATAATGTTATTTTAAAACGGCGCATGTATGCAAAGGAGCAACAATTTTTTATCGAAATATATTATGTAGTACACTATGGTGAAAATTATATATAAAGATAAAAGGTTTACTCCACTACGCTCATATGAAAAAAAAAGTTAAAATTGAAAGAAAAATACAACATTGATTACAGTGAATACGTTGCATACATGGGCACGCTACCACTTCCCACTGGTTTGAAAGAGATGAAACTGACGAAATTGAATGTATTTAATCAAATTCCATTTAAATCTAACTTTGTTGCACTAAATATATTTTTAAAATATGTAGGGTAGGTCCGGGAGACATATATACATTCTTTACATGATTTTGATCACGGAAAAATTTCGGCGCTCCCGATTTGCTATTTCCATTCTGACGTCATGCTAGATTACAGAAACATTTTGTCGTAGAGTTTTTTAGTTTATTTACTTATTTATTTTTAAATGTTTTTTAGCAAAATATCCAACTTCCCAAAAATTATGCGTGCCATTTTTCATTTTCTAATAAAGTTAAATCCCTTTCGGTGAATACTAGTAGTGTGTATAGCAATTAAAAATTTATAAGATTGTTGCAGATAAATTTAAAATTGAAAGATTCGGTAAAATTATTCTATGCTTATGATATTTTCCAATCAGTTTTTTTTCTTTTTAATAAATATATACGTAAACCATATTCATCAATTTTATATATTCAAGTTATTTTTATTTTTAATTTATTTTAAATCATGAGCAATTTTGCGCTAGATATAATTTAATTATTTAAAAGCGTTTAAAAATGCGCAGTGCTTCCATCTGCTGTCCTACATGATATCTATTATTATTATTACTAATTTTATTTTTATTTTCTGACGGTGTACAGTAAAATGGTGAGAAAGCCTTTTTGCTGTATGAAAGTAATTGTCATCTCGTGGTTCTTAAATAAAACAATAATAATAATAATAATAATAATAAATAGGATTCATCATATATAACTATTAAATACAAATAAAATATTAATTTTTTTCCTGAATAAATTAACCTCCACTAAGCTCGCTCTTCAAAAAAAAAAAAAAAAAAAAAAAAAAAAAGTTACAATATGAAGATATATATATTTTGCTAAACCTGCCCAATTTATTATTTTTTAAACATATACTATAAATATGAAATTATAATGTGTTCTATATGCATTTTGAAGCTTTCGAAATTGCGATTTTTTTGGTGATGTATCTGAATGTGTGCTAGTGTCCAAACGCCTTACCAAATTCTGTTAGAAATCGGTTGGTATGTTATAAAGTCATTGTCGTATTACATATAGTCATTTTAATAAATTGGAATTCGTACTTTTTTGACAAGAACACAGCGAATCTTTATTTCTATGCCATAAGACGCATTTTAAAGTATTCGAAATGCATTAACAGGAAACTCAATAATCGATTAAGGTAATTTTAAATAAGCATGTTACATATCATCGTTGCAAGAACCATATAAATTGTTATGAGTGCAGGGCTTATATATTATAAAGATAAAAAATATAATTTTCATACGTTACGGTCTACGGATTAAAATTAATTGAAATTCGTTTTAATAATGTTAAAATATTTAAAACATAAAAAAGTTAATAAGGCGATAAGGCGATAAGGCGTTTAGATGCCATCGCATTTTAAATAATTTTAATCCATAGGTCATAATGATAAAGAATTTTCCTTGTGTCCCTGTTAAAAAAAAAAAAAAAAAAAAAAAAAAAATCTAAATGCTCTAGGTTTAGAAAAAAAAATGTAGTTCATGCGCCGGTGAGCTATAACACACCTATCAATTTCTAGTTCAATCCATCAAATCGTAAAGACATTTTCGTGTTCACTTACACAAATGCATAAATCCACCATAAAAATGGCAACAATGAATTCAGGGGACCTTAAAATATATAGATACATCTCTCTCAATGTCTCATAATCATTTCTTTCTTTTTCTTTTTTATTCTTCTCCTTCGTTCTTTTCTTTTCCATTTATTTATTTATTTTATCTATTAATGATTATAATCCTTACGTGTTGCACGCTCGGAAAGTAAAAATGAGCAAATTAATTTTTTCTTGAAATAATAATTCAAAGTGTGGGCATTGAAGCCTATTATACATATTCTATTCACTAGGATGCTAAATTTTGTCTTAGAAGTTGTAAATCATTCATTTAGCACTCTAAAAATGTTAACATAATAATAATTATTCTTCTTTAATCAAAGTTTTTCAAAATAGTGACACAATACTATCAAATACGCCATGAAAGATTGCAAAGAGTTGAAGTCTATGTATATACATTCTTAAGACGTCAAGCCTAATATATTGTCATAGGTAAGATAATTTATTAAATAACTTAAAATTATAAAAATATTCGGACATAAATAAAATAAATTCAATTATTCCAATTTTAAAAGTTTTTAAATCGAAATATCGTGATTAATAATTATGATTTTTTAATTTTAATTTTTATTTTATTTCAAACCATTTTAATTACCATATAATATGTATGTGTATATATAATCTCTGTGCGAATGAAAGAAAAAAAGAAAGAAAGAAAGTGAAAGAAATTTCAATTACTTCCATAAATAAATAAAATTAAATGTTTTAGTACGTTAATGAACTGAGAGATGGCGCCATAGCTATAGTTTTATTCTGCTGAATTATATAATGACCCCAGGGAAAAAAAAAAAGACAATAATTTTAAAAATTTCTAAAAGCCCAATTTTGTAATCAATACAAAATAACAATTATTTGAAATTAAAAAATGTGATCTTAACTAATTATTAATTCAAATATTTATTATTATTTTTTAAATATCAATATGCGAATAAAAGCTAGATAAAAAATAAATCTATTATAATTTTACATGTTAAACAATTTACTTTGATTCGTATTGAAGTATCCTTTTTAGATTATAAAAATTTCAAATATATTACAATCAAATTCTAAATGGTAATAGTTACAAGCAAGAAAAATTTTCTACAGAAGTATTAAAAAATGTTTAATTTATTTAGTATTGTTTAATTTACAGAATTATTTAACTGATTTTATTGCAATCTCTTAAATTTTAATATTGCGGCGCATAATAATGACATTCAACTATATTAGAAAATGAAAATGGTAGATTTGTTTCTGAAAAGACAATCCTTTTGATTTTAAAATATAAAATCTTTAAGGCAAGGATAATTTTGCTTATGTATGGCATGACGTCAGAACAGGTAGTGAAGGTAACAGCGAATCAGGAGTGCCGAAACATTTCCGTGATCAAAATCATGTAAAGATTGTACATATGCGTCCCGGAGAGATGGGCCATGTTTTTTCTTCGTTCTCTAAAGCTGTGCATTTACATATATTTTACTTTTCATTGTATATACATATAGTGTATGATGTTTCTTATAAAAATACTAATGTAGAAAGTCATATCTTTAAAGGAATTCCTGTTATGATTTTTTTAAACTTTTGCTATGCGGTCCATCTCACCTGAAGTAGTCCGGGTGAGATGAACCATTTGAATGGGAGAGACGGAACACAGTAAAATAATGAAATAATTCCACATGTATTATATTTATAAGTGTTTATTTTCATAACATGAGAATCAAATTAACTTACTTAGAAGTAAATTACTTAATATTAAGTTTATATGTATTACTATTTGACTTTTATTATGTGTCAAATTTAAGTTGTTAAAGTTATTTCTTGAATTCTTATTGAATTCAAACACTATATGAAATGTTTTTTTTTTTTTTTTTACACCCTATGAGTTAAGATTGTTTTGCAGTCACTATTTCTTGCTATTTAATTTCTTCCCACAATAATCGCATGTTGCTTCAAACCGTGAACAACCTTCGTGAAGCCAACGCAAACAAGATACACTCTGTATTCAATCTACTTTTTGTTTTGTCAATTGTAATATTCACCGCATCCCACACATTCGTTTTCGTTCCAATCTTCTACATAGTCATCTTCGTCATCACTTGTTTCTGGAATGTTTATATCCATATCAGAGTCTGATGAGGACGAATATTAAACATTTTTTACTACTTTCTTTTTCTTCGTTTGCTTTGGTTTCTTGCTTTTCGCAAAATGCTTTTTTAAACTAATTTTTTGGTTCTGGTTTTCGTCTCTTATTTTTTCCTTCTCAGATTTTTCTTCTTTCTTCTTCTTTACTTTTAAAATATTTTCTGGAGAATTTAAAATGATGGCAACAGTTTCGGACTTTCTTTTTAATGGCTTTCTTTGTTCACGTTTGGTAAGGGAGATATTTGCTCCAGAAGTTTTGTAGACGGAAAACTTTCAGAAGTGTTTTGCTTAGATGTGCTTGGAACAGCAGGATCGACTTCAGGAACAGTATTTTTTACTGCAGAACGATATTCGGTCAACCGAGTTTCCCCATTATCTACTGCAGGTATTTGTGCTAAATCAACACTAATTTCAGTTTCAACACCGTCTTTTGATAAAGAAGCATAATGTGGTATCACATCAGGGTTAAAAGGGATTAACAGGGAGGAGGGGCTTCTCACCACTCGAGGAGTGGTATCGAGCGATTCTAGCTATGCTAGTCCCCTCCTCCGGAACGTTTATTTAAAAAACTTAAAAAAAAATATACAACGGCCGCTGGAGACAGGTCTCCCCCGCGACAAGCAGTGGCGGTAAAGAAGTCATATTTCAATTTAATACTGAACTCATCACGACAAGGGGCACCAATGCAGAGCAGAGATTGGTTAAGGTAGTTCCGGGCATAACCCTTCGCAACAAGGGGCACTTGGTCAGGACGCTGTTGAACTACAGCAAAGATTTACTGAAATTGCTTATGGTAAAATTGTGATATGTGCATTGAGCCAATAGTAATTTAAAATCAGTAGAGGAGTAGAAACATAAGCAGTATTTAATTGACTTAGTCTATTAAGTTTGAAATTACCATAAGAAGAGTAAATTTTTGTTTAGCTTTTGAATTAAAGAGGGTTTTGTAATTATGTTCTCTAACCAGTTGGGAGGTTTAGCAGGAGAGTTTCTTAAGTGATAGGAAGAGGTAAGCAGACAACTATAATAATAATGCGAAGCAGTTCCTTCCTGACCACAAGAACACAGGGGTGAGCGGCGGCGGCGAAACTTATTAAGGTAAAAGGGGAAGGGTCCGTGGTCCGTGAGGAAGGCTGTAATTTAAGGGGAGAGAGACCAAGAATTTAAAGAGACCGTTGGAACCAGATTAAAGGTATGTCTTCCTTTTTCAGAATATTCCCAAAGATTTTGCCAGTTTTGTTTGAGAGATGTTTTTACAGTTTGTTTCATATATGATGGTGGGGCTGGGAGAGAATATTGAATATTGGGACGTTCTGTTGCCTTTTTTACCAGTTGATCTGCCATTCATTGCCAACGACACCCCTGTGGGCAGAAACGTGTGCCTGGGTTAAATTATTTTTTAAAAGGGAAATTTTGGATTTTATTTCTAGAATTAAGAGATGTCTACTCCTGTAGCGGACAATGGCCTGCAGACCCGAAAGACTGTCACTGTAAATTTTGATTTTGGGAAACTTATGATTATTTTCTTCCGTCCAGATAAGCGCCTTTAAAATGGCGAAGAGTTCAGCCTGAAAGACGGAGTTGTAGTTCTCGAGTCTGCACGAGCACTGGAAAATGGGGTCATTGTTGTTAAACACGCAAAATGCGGCGGCGACACCCTGTTCGGTCTTTGAGCCGTCAGTGAAAATCGCCACAGGAACAGATGGAGAGAAGCCGCAGAGATGGAGAGAAGAATTTATAACTGAAGCCGCAGCATCCTTGGCAGGGTGGATTTTCCAGCTGGAAGAAAGTGGTTGAATAGTTATGTTGGGAAAAAGAGAAGATGCTAGATCAGAATTTTGAAGCTGGAGTATATTAGATTTTTGATAATTATAAAGAAGTTGCAAATGGGCATGGGGGATTCCTGTGATAACAGTCAAGGCGTCAGTAGAAATGGTTCTGTAACCCCTAGAAATTTATAAAAGTAAAGGTCTTTGAACGGAATTTAATTTTGTTTTCTTTTCCACAGTCAGGTGACCTCCCCAGATGCCCGCACCATAGGTTATTTTTTTGTCGACTATGGTATTGTACCAAATTTTGAGGAATGAGTTGGAGATTTCCCACCTCCTTCCCACCATTTTTGCTGCATTATGAAAATACACCATTGTCTTGATCTTGAGTTCTTTTATATGAACAGTCCAGGCAAGGCCCCTGTCCTGTGTAACACGCAAGAGTTTTAGCTGTTCCACGTGTTTCACACTGACACCATTGATCCGCATCACAGGGGATCTTCTAAGGGAGATGGGGAAACTAAATGTCAGTGACTTGGTTTTTGAATTTGATAAGGAGAGGTTTAGGTCTAACAAAATTTGATTAAAAAGAGGGAGAGCTCCTCTTGCCTGCTCCTCCAGTTCTTTCTTCGTTGGACTCGAGAGAATCACCGAAAAGTCATCAGTATAGGCACATGTTTCAAAGCCCTCAGAGTTCATTCTGGTTAAAGGTTAAAAGGGATTATTCCACATGCCCGAAAACCACTGATGCCATTTTCAGCATTTGCCGATTTTAACCAAGCAGAATTATGTAAATTAGCAAATTGAAGCCTCTTTATTTTTCCGGAAGGATTATTCTTCAGAAAATTATTGCAAGCAGCATAGTAATTTACCTTTAGCGACTTAAAAAAAGTACGGTCAAGAGGCTGCAGCTAGTGAGTGGTATGAGGTGGCAGACTCAATAGAATTATATCGTTCTCCTCAGCATACTCTAACATGTCAAGACTGCTAGAATGTAATGCGTGACCGTCAATAATAAGCAATACTTTGCCTATCGGTTTCCTAGGAGTGAAATGATTTTTTAACCAATCCAAAAATATATATTAGAATTTACGTAAGCAGACTGTGGCGAAATTTTAATTTGTGCTCCAGGCGACATTCAATCTAAAAACTCATGTTATATTTTTTTTCCTTTGAAAATACAATAAGGAGGAAGAAATATTCCTTCGCCATAACAACATGCTAAAAGTGAAATAGTTTCTCTTTTTTCACCAGATATAATTGATTCCACATTTCGACCCTTTAATAGCCACTACTTCGCCGGGCTTATTATTCAACTGTACAGTCACCAGAAAAATTAATCGAGCGCTGGCCCCCTACAAAAAAAAAAAAAAAAAAAAAAAAAAAAAAATACATTATAATATTTAACCGATTGATAATAATAATAATAATAATAATAATAATAATAATAATAATAATTTTGAATATCAATCGAATTAATTCGACTCCAATTTTCAATAGTTATCATTCATCTCCCAACGTATACATCCTATATTGGTTATAAAAAATATAGATAATAATCATTTTTAAAAAACGAATAAAGATGACGACGGATGGATGTAAAGAAATCGAACAACTTTTAATTGAAAAGGATAAATGCGGACAAATAGAAGAACTTCGAATTGAAAATAAATTGTTGCTCTTAGAAATTAAACGGTTATGGGAAAAATTGGATTATTTGCAAAATAGAGACTTAAACAGGTTGAATGAAGAGAATGTCCAATTAAACGAAAAAAATGTCAAATTAAATGCGGAAAACCTTTGGTTGACGGACGAAAAAGCTAACTTGAAGGAAGAAAATGTCTGGTTACACGAAGAAAATTTTAAATTGAATACGAAATTTGCTACTTTGAAAAACGAAAATGACACCTTAAAACAAGAAATTAATATTTTAAAAGAAGAAAAAACTAGTTTGAAAAAAGAAAACGCATGGTTACATAATCAATATACCAAGGCTACCGTTAAAGATGATGCTATAAAAGAAAAATTATATATAATTGAAAATATCTAACAAACATTAAATAATATGATTATGCATCTATAATGTTTTTAAAAAACTTTCAGATTGTTTACATTTATGAAATAAATAAGAAATTATTTTCTTTAAAATTAATTAATTAATTAATCAATTTAAAAAAAAAAAAAAAAAAAAAAAAAAAAAAAAACTTTTTTTTTTTTTTTTATCATCAACTCAAATATATAAATAGTTAACATACTCCGTGTAACTTTATTAATTTTATTAAACGGTAAGGTAATTATGGATGTTTCTCTATCCGATATTTGTTTGGTGGTAGATATGGATGGTTTTCCCATTTACCAATTCTTTCTCACGAGAGAATTTGGATACGAATCCCTCATTGACGGTACAAACGACTCACAGAGATACGATCTGACGAAAATGCAAGAGACATTATTCGAAAACCCATTTGAAGGTGTCAAGGAATTTCTAAAAGAGGCCGGCATGGAAAAGGAATACGAAGAGCACGGGTCGAGAATTCGAGAAAAAATTCGACGGCAGTTTTTTGGGAAGGAATTGGAGACTATTAAAAATATGACGAGTGAAGTGCATGGTTTACCATTTACCCCCGTTGACCAAGAAGTGGTCGAGAAATATGAAAATATGGAATCCGACATAAAAAAGTTATACGAATTGCATAAGACCGAAGACAAACCGATTGTAGCCTATAAAGGGGATCCGTGGATCGAAGCATTGATGGATTCTCTCGGAATACCCACAGTCAATCTCGAAAACTTTGGATGTCCCGAGTTTAAATGTTTACCGATGCCGGAAAAAAAGAAATGCGATTACCACGCCCGCGATGTTAATAAAAAATTTTCGTGTCCCAAAGAGAGATGTGCCGCTTATGCAAACTGGATTAGAGAACAGTTGTTAGAGATTTCAAAAATTACCGTATCCAAAGACGGAAAGTGGATAACCTTTGGTTGATGGACGAAAAACCTAACTTGAAGAAAATTTTAAATCGAATACGAAAGTTTGTCTAACAAATATTAAATAATATAATTTTGATTGATATCTATAATTTTTTAAAAACTTGAGATTATTTAAATTTATAAAACAAAGAAATTATTTTCTTTAAAATTAATAATTAACTTGAAAAAAAAAAAAAAAAAAAAAAAAAAAAAAAAAAAGTTGAATTTTTCTTCGAGTCCAAGATGTAGTCTTCATTTTTAAAAAATAATTGATTTATTAATCGATGATTGATTAATTAACTAATTAATTAATTTTTTAGAAATGAAAACGACTACATCTAAGACTCAAAGGAAAATTTAATTTTCAAAAAAAAAAAAAAAAAAAAAAAAAAGTTTTTTTTTTTTTTTTTTTTTTTTTTTTTCCTCCCAAGTGTTGGTTGAATTTTAATATATATGATATTGATAGGACTAGATAAATTTATTGTGACGAAAAGCAGGTTATCAAAGATGAAAATATATTTATTTTTGACTAACTGAAAGAGTGAGGGTTAAAAAACATATATAAAACTTTTCATTCAAATTTATATGTAATATTTTCAGAGTTATATTTTCCCCATTTCTTTAAAGATCAAAAATGTAAAAAAAAAAAAAAAAAAAAAAAAAAAAAATTTTTTTTTTTTTTTTTTTTTTTTAAATTGAAGAAAATATAAATTTACAATATTGATAGGTTTAAATAAATTTATTATAAATGATAACTTAGACTGTGTGTCGATTTTCGAAAACTCAATATAAGAATTAAAAAAATTTTTAATTTCTATTTATTTTATAAATATTAAAATTATAAAGAATAAATATATAAGTAAATAAATATAAAAAGATTAAAAAATAAATTTTATTTGAATTTAAGATGTAGTTTTCATTTTGAAAATTAATTGATCAATGAATTATTTTAAAAAATAAAAACAAATAAATATTCAATTTGAAAAATAAATTACTTTAATTTAATCATTTTCAATTTTGAAAAAAAAAAAAAAAAAAAAAAAAAAAAAAATTTTTTTTTTTTTTTTTCAAGTGTTGGTTGAATTTTAATATATATGATATTGATAGGACTAGATAAATTTATTGTGACGAAAAGCAGGTTATCAAAGATGAAAATATATTTATTTTTGACTAACTGAAAGAGTGAGGGTTAAAAAACATATATAAAACTTTTCATTCAAATTTATATGTAATATTTTCAGAGTTATATTTTCCCCATTTCTTTAAAGATTAAAGGTGAAAATAATTAATGTAATAATTTCATTATCCATTCAAATGGACTTGGACATAGTATTTTCTAATTTATATTTTTAATGTCAACACCAATTAACGTATATGACAAAGAAAGGTATGCTGCAAACTTGAAGAATATTATGTTTATGTAAGTTATTTTTCATCCGATGAGGAAAGATTTCCACCTGATGGAGAAAGATTTCCACCTGATGGAGAAAGATTTCCACCTGATGGAGAAAGATTTCCACCTGATGGGGAAAAATCATTCTAAAATTCACCATAGTAAATATTTATAATCTAAAAATTTTTTGAGATAAGTAAAAGATTTGGAAATTAAGACGAATTAATTTTTTTATCATCATTCTAAAATAGACCATAGTAAATATTTGTAATTTAAAAAAAAATTCACGGTAATTCGGGAAAATAAAGACCATTCTAAAATGGACCATAGTAAACATTTTTAATTAAAAAAAATTAGGATTGATTCGGAAAAATAAAGACTCAAATAGAATTTTACTCTATTTTTTATATTTTCATTCTAAAATGGACAATAGTAAATATTTAAATTAAAAAAAGTTTTGAGATGATTCTGAAAAATAAAAATATTTTTATATTGCCATCTAAAATGGACAATAGTAAATATTTAAATTTTAAAAGTTTTAGGGATGATTCTAAAAAAATAGAATTTTACATGCATTATTTTTTATATGTACATACATTATTTTTTATCTTCTTTGAAAGGCACGGACAAATTTTCATCGCTCAGATCCAAGGCAATATGGATGATGCATTAAACATAGACATTGATCCGGTTCTTTTACTCGGTTATGAATCGGATAAATAGAATGCGGACGGTATTTTCTTGGCAATATAGATATCGGTTCGGCCCTTTCGCTTCGTTATAAATAATTCAGCGATGTATTTTCATTTGTTCTTTCAGAGGATCAACTAAGTTTTTCTAATTCATTTTTTGAAAAATTGCTCATCTTCAGGTGAAAATCTTTCTTTTTCAAGTGGAAACTTTTCATTTTCAGGTGAAAAATCTATGACTATCAGGTGATAAGTCTATGATTATCACCATTAAAAACATTTTGAAATACTTCACTGCAAGACAGGTTATAAAAAGTTTAAGACAGGTTATAAAAAGTTATATTTGAAAACGGCTTCCGAAAAACAACTTTAACATTTAAGACAGGTTATAAAAAGTTATATTTGAAAGCGGCTTCCGAAAGTAATTGTTAATCTGACTCTGTCGAAGTAAAATTTAGACAGCTCGAAGATAAAACAACTTTAACATTTAAGGTTATAAAATTTCTTTGTCATATATTTATATTGACATGGAAAATGAATCATAGAAAAATATTATTTATTAATTAATTAATAATTAATGATTAAATCTTGGACTCGAAATAATAAATTAATTAAAAAAAAAAAAAAAAAATTAAATATAATTCAATATAATTCAATATTGGATAATAGTTTAACGCAAAAAAATGGGAGTTGGACAAAGTATCGTTGGCCATAAAAAAACTATGATCAACGATACTTTGTCCAACTCCCATTTTTTACTCTTAATTTTTTTTACCTTTTATAGCTTTACACTATAAAAAATCATTAAGACTTTCAATGTAACTTAAAGAAAAAAAACAAACAAATACAAATAGATAACAAAAGTTTTATTATACATAAATAATATTTACAAAACAAATAATATTTAAAATGAATATATTTTTTTCTCAAAAAAAGTAGAAGAAATGTAAGTTGCATATATAAAAGATAAAAAAAATATTTATCGACTCATTAAAATATCATTAAAAGTTTTATTAAATTCTGCTAAGAAACTCATATTTTCATCTTTTAAAAATTCATATCTAAGTAATAAACGTTGAATTTTTTCTTTTTCCCGGACACTGCATTTCAATTTGTTAAATTTTAAAGAAACTAATTTTATCATATTGAAATTATTATTATGAAGTAAAAGGCACGACCTTTTAAAATCTATTTGGAGATCTTTAGCTAGACGATAGGATTCAGAAAGTGGCAAACTTACATTTCTTCTAGAAGTCGATGGTCGGGATTGAAAATATCTCGATTGAAGAAGAGGACGGCCGGTGCTCGACGGTTCAGCAGCATCGGGAGGAGATTGGAAAATTTCTCGGTCGTCTCGAGAGTTCGCAGAGGAATTCAATGTCTGTTCTGGCACTTCGAAGTTTCTTTCGGAAGAGAGCAATTCCAGGTATAACGAAACCGGGCGGGTGCTCGACGGCTCCGAATCATTTGGAGGAGATTGGAAATTTTCTGGACCGTCTCGAGAGTTCGTAGATGAATTCGATGTCTCTTCTTGCACTTCGAGGCTCTGCTCCCCGTCTGAAACTCGAGACTTGTTCAAATCGTTTTCGAGCCAACGATAAAAACAATTTCTTCGGCAGATGGAACATTCGAAAGTAGATTTAACCGACAAATGATCAAAATAGGATTTCAAACAAGTCCTGTGATATGCATGTCCACAGGCTAAACAATATTTGTCTTGTAATATCAAATCTAAACATATTACACATTCCATCGCAATAATGTAAAAAAGATCTAACTCACAAATGCAGAGCAATGAGAACGCCAAAAAATTGAAAGACCGACTGAAAATCCGTCGCTATATATACGCCTTTTTGAACTTTGCATCGAGGGACATTTGACCTCTGATATCTCGATAAAAACACGTTTCTTTTTCTTCCTTCTCGAAAAGGAAAAAAAACAAAACACTTGAACTTTTTGCACTTTGTATCAAATACTCTTTATCAGGTCGCGTGATTTCGTGAGAATCGAGGTCACGGGGAAAAAGAAATGCGTTTATCTTTTTCTAAATTATTTTGCGTGAGAAAAAGATAAACTAGATTATCGGGGTTAAGATTTTGAAATCAAATTCTACAAAATTGATCGTGAGGTCGAGAGCATCGCGGTTCAAAGTATTTGGGACGGGTTCACGATGAAAAAAAAAATATTTGTATCGTGATTTCATGCGAGGTCAGGTCTACCTACGGGGCAACTTTTGTAAAAGCAAGGGTTTTTTACACCGCGCTAATCAAAATCATTTACAAAAAAAACAAATGAGATTGCTTTTTAAATATCAAATCGTTTTCCAATAAAAAATATCTTTTTGATAATCTTCCAATTTCATAAATATAATATTTTTCGAGTAACGATATAAAAATTAGTTAATTCTCTGAAAGAACAATAGAAAATAATTATGATAGATTGTTATCGTTAAATTAGGATATTGTTCTCGAAATGTCTTTCATTTTTGAGTGTCTAAAAACATTTTAGCGTTTCCCGGTGAACTTGCAAATTTTTCAGCTCAACATCATATACAAAACAACAATCAGAAATCTTTAATATACTTAAACTTACGTTATAATTTCAAACAGGTTATTACAAAAAGACCAAGATAAATTATGATAGATTGTTATCGCTAAATTAGGATATTGTTTTCGAAATGTCTTTCGTTTTTGAGTGTCTTAAAAACATTTTAGCGTTTTCTACGTTATAATTTCAAACAAGAATTTCAAACTAGCAGTAATTACAAAAAGATCAAGATAAGTTATCGCTCAATTAGGATATTGTTCTCGAAATGTCTTTTCATTTTTGAGTGTCTAAAAACATTTTAGCGTTTTTCCCGATGAACTTGTAAATTTTTCAGCAGCCTCGATAGTCAAATATTTTATTAGAAATCTTTAATATGCTTAAACTTACGATTGTTATCGCTAAATTAGGATATTGTTCTCGAAATGTCTAAAAACATTTTAGCGTTTCCCGGTGAACTCGCAAATTTTTCAGCAGCCTCGGTCGTCAAATATTTTGTCGTATATAAGTTCATTGTTTGGTCCGTGGACAGATAATTCATGTTATGTAATATTTAGATATATGGGCAGAATTTATAATGACCGTTTCGCACCTCACTAAGTGCGAGGACAAGAAAACATCGCTTTAGCCAATCGGAATTCTATGATTTTGATTTTTTATTATAAATTTCATCAAATATTTTGTCGTATATAAGTTCATTGTTTGGTCCGTGACTCTGTCGAAGTAAAATTTAGACAGCTCGAATATAAAACAACTTTAACATATAAGACGGGTTATAAAAAGTTATATTTGAAAATAGCTTGAATTTATTTCCCGAGAAATGACCGTTTCGCACCTCACTGAGTACGAGGACAAGAAAACATCGCTTTAGCCAATCGGAATTCTATGCTTTTTATTGTAAATTTCATCAAATATTTTATCGTATATAAGTTAATCCGGACAGACAATTCATGTTATGTAATATTTTGTCGATAAAAATTATTCGAAACTTTGTAAGTTTTTACAAAAGTAGAAAAATTATAGAATTATAAGTTTTTACAAGAATAGAAAAATTATAAATTATATGTTTTTACAAGAATAGAAAAATTATAAATTACATGTTTTTACAAGATTAAAAAATAATAAATTACATGTTTTTACAAGATTAAAAAATAATAAAAACAATTAAAAAGGTAAGGCTTTAGTTTTTAACTTCTAAAATAATTATTCAATTGTAATTTGCTTTCAATAACCAAAACAGTTCGAAGACAGGAAAATGAATATTTGAAAAAATTCGGTAGAAATAAATATTTATATATAGTTTTATACTTTGGAGAAAAAATAAAATAAAATAAAATAAAAATTAACTAATTTTCAAAAATGAAAAACGACTACGTCTTGGACTCGAAGGTAAATTCAATTTTCGAAAATCTTTTCTTAAAAAAAAAAAAAAAAATTTTTTTTTTTTTTTTTTTTTTTTTTTTTTTTAACTTTGTTTATCTGTCAGAAAAGATTTTCGAAAATTGAATTTACCTTCGAGTCCAAGATGTAGTCGTTTTCATTTTTGAAAATTAATTAATTAGTTAATTAATCGTTAATTAATTAACTAATTTTCAAAAATGAAAAACGACTACGTCTTGGACTCGAAGGTAAATTCAATTTTCGAAAATCTTTTCTGACAGATAAACAAAGTTAAAAAAAAAAAAAAAAAAAAAAAAAAAAAAAATTTTTTTTTTTTTTTTTTTTTTTTTAACTTTGTTTATCTGTCAGAAAAATTTTCGAAAATTGAATTTACCTTCGAGTCCAAGACGTAGTCGTTTTTCATTTTTGAAAATTAAAATTTGGAAATTAATGATTTGTTAATTAACTAATTAATTAATTTTAAAAACTAATTATAGAATTAATTTTAAAAACTAATTATAGAATTAATTTTGAAAACTAATTATAGATTTTTGAAATATTGATAAAATAAATAACAATAACTTTTTAATATTTTCTTTAAATATGTAAAAATTTCTTAAATAAATGTAAAAAAGTAATAAGGTGAATCGGGTTTAAAAGATTATCCATACGAAGAAAATTTTATTTAATTTTTATAAATAACTTTGTATGAGAATGGAAATAAAAATTTATTTATATTTTCCTACATTTTTTTTAAGTGGATCGGACAAGTTCAAAAGGTGAAAAAAAACAAATGATATTTTATCGCTAGAAAAATAATCTCATGCGAGGTCAATAGGTTTTGAGAAGGAGGCCGGAAAAACATCGCGTGATATTTCGTAAAGGTTCAAAGTAATTTTTTAAGTGGATCCGACAAGTTCAAAAGGTTAAAAAAAGATATTTTATCACGAGAAAATTAATCTCATGCGAGGTCAATAGGTTTCGAGAAGGAGGTCGAAAAAAAACATCTTTGTAACGATTCAAAGTATTTAGGACAGATTGCAAGATGTCTGTCTACGGGGTAACATTTGTAAAAGCAAGGGTCGAGGTTAATAGGTTTTTGATAAGGAAGGAGGAAAAACATCGCGTGATATTTTGTAACGGTTCAAAAGGACAGATTGCAAGATGATATCTACGGGGTAACATTAGTAAAAGCAAGGGTTTTTGAGTATAAATAGAGGCGTTTTCTCTCATATCGGCAGTCTGCAACTAGTTTGTCCAAGCTTATTTTTCTCAGACACACTTTGCTTTTTTCACGTTGAAACTTTTGTTTGTTGTCGGAAAAACTTTGTTTTTTTTTGCTGTTGGAAATTTTTTAGTTGTTTTTTGGGGTTGAAACTTTGTTTTTTGCCGTCGGAAAACTTTTGTTTTTTTTGGGGTTGAAACTTTGTTTTTTGTTTGCCGTCGGAAAATTTTTTAGTTGATTTTTTTTTTCTCACGAGTCATGGAAAACTTCATCGATCTGAACGATATTTGTCTCGTCATCGACTTGGACGGGTTTTTCATCAAAGGTAAAAACAAAAAAGGATCTTTTTACCCGAGAGAGTTGGGCTACGCGGGGATAACGAAACCTCGCGTGGATTGCGTCCGATTTCATTTGAATCATCTCGTACCCGAGATAAAAGAAAACGATTGGCGAACAAACGATTGGAAAACCGTGAGATATTGTTCGCATAACGTTCACGGACTCTCTTTGAGGGCGCAGTATCGCGAAGATGTGAGAAATTTGCACACGTTGGGACCTTTAATGGAAAACTTGTATAAAAATTACAAAACGGACGAGAAAACCGTAGTGGCGTACAAGGGTGGCGAAGAAGAGAGAAATTTATTAGAAAAACTCGGCATACCGTCGGTCAACTTGGAAAATTTCGACTGTCCGAAGTTCGACGACCTGCCGATGCCCGACGTACGAGACTGCGGGTATCACAACAAATTTAAAAATACTACGAAAAGATGCCATTGCAGCATGCAAGAGTGCGCCGCCTTCGCCAATTGGATCAGAGAAGAAATTAAAAAAAATTCTTAATAGAAAAAAATTGTTTTTTAATGGCTCTATAGCTATTGAAAAAAGTAAAATATTCTATTAAGAGTGAAAAAATGGGGTCGGACGAGATATTGTTAGCCAAAAAAAAAATTCGGCTAACAAATATCTCGTCCGACCCCATTTTTTTGCGTCGAACGATGAACCAATATTGAAACTAGTTTTAAAATAAATCTTAAAAAAAATTATTGATTTTTTCGTATTGAGATAAATACTTGGAATTTTTTTTAAAAGTAAATTTAATAATTTGTTATTTTTTAAAGTCTTTTCTTAATAAAATAATTTTTTTATAGTTAAAAGCTATAAAAGTAAATTTATTAAGAGTAAAAAAAAATGGGGTTGGACAACAATTGTCCGACCCCATTTTTTTACGTTCAATTTTTTACCAATATTGGAAAAATATGTTTTTTTCACTTGAACTTTTCATTAACTTTTTAAATTTTACTATTGTCCATTTTAGAATGACAATATAAAAAATAATGTATTAAGTAAAATTTTATTTGAGTCTTTATTTTTCCGAAATTATTATTGGTCTCAACGAAAATTGATTATTGTATTTAAAACTTTCGATTATTTTAATATTTCATAATTAGTTTTGAAAAATAATTTTAATTTAACCACATTTTTCGAAAGTCGGTTGAATTTGCAATAGTTAAGATGAAAGCAAAGTCTTCATTTTTGAAAATGTACATAATCCGATCTGCATTATAAATATTTTTTTTCAACATCGAACATAAAAAAAAAAAAAAAAAAAAAAAAATTTTTTTTTTTTTTTTTTTTTTTTTTTTTTTTCAATTTTCAAAATTTCAACAAATAAATCAAATCTCAAAGATGAAGTCAAAATAGTAACAATGACGTCAATTTCGTGGAAAGAATTGTTTGTCAATAAATTATGAAGAATTTAGAAAACCGAACCATTTATATATTTTCTTGAACATTAAAAAAAAAAAAAAAAAAATTTTTTTTTTTTTTTTTTTTTTAAGGATTTAGATTATAAAAGATTCTTTTCGATTCGGTCCAAGATGTAGGTGTTTTCATTTTTGAAAATTAATCGCTAATTAATTACTAATTAATTAGTTATTAATTAGTAATTAATTAATTTTCAAAAAATGAAAACATCTACATCTTGGACCGAATCGAAAAGAATCTTTTATAATCTAAATCCTTAAAAAAAAAAAAAAAAAAAAAAAAAATTTTTTCTTTTTTTTTTTTTTTTTTTTTTTTTTTTCAATTTTCAAAATTTCCACATAAATCAAATCTCAAAGATGAAGTCAATATTTCAGTTTTATAAAAAATAGTAACAATGACGTCATCACCTTGATGTCAATTTCGTGGAAGAATTGTTTGTCAAGAAATTATGAAGAATCTAAAAAACCGAACCATTTATATATTTTTCTTGAACATAAAAAAAAAAAAAAAAAAAAAATTTTTTTTTTTTTTTTTTTTTTTTTTTTTCATCTTTAGTAAATGTGAAACGAAATATATATTTATGATATTGGTCAGACAAGTTAAATTTTCAAAATGATTTAGGCTGTGTGTTGATTATAGACAATTTAACCGAATTTCGACAAATGAGGTCGGAAAAGAATTCTGACTATGAAATATTGAAACTCGTCGTGTAAAATCATTAAATTAACCACAAACTTTCATTTTTGCACATATTTAAAAAAATTGTAATTTTTTTAAAAATTGAAAAAAACGACCGAAAAGTAATTAAATGGGGTTATTTTATTATTTTTATCTCATGAGTATCGCAATTCCATGATTATTTTTCAAAAATAATTTTATTTCGACCGCATTTTTCAAAAGCTGGGCAAAATTGCAAATTTCCAAAAATGATTTAGATTGTGTGTCGATTTCAGAAAATTAAACGGAATTTCGACAATTGAGGTCGGAAAAAAATTCTGACTATGAAATATTGAAACTCGTCACGTAAAACCGATAAATTAACCTCAAACATTCATTTTTGCACATATTGAAAAAAAATTGTAATTTTTTATGTTAAAAATACAAAGATGAATTTTCTTGAGTATATTCAAAATTAACAATTACTTTCGGAAGCCGTTTTCAAATATAACTTTTTATAACCTGTCTTAAATGTTAAAGTTGTTTTATCTTCGAGCTGTCTAAATTTTACTTCGACAGAGTCAGATTCGAAACTAGGTTTGCAAGAGAGTTTTATACCCTTTGAAAAAAATCGTAATTTTTTATGTTAAAAATACAAAGATGAATTTTCTTGAGTATATTCAAAATTAACAATTACTTTCGGAAGCCGTTTTCAAATATAACTTTTTATAACCTGTCTTAAATGTTTGTTTTATCTTCAAGCTGTCTAAATTTTACTTCGACAGAGTCAGATTCGAAACTAGGTTTGTAAGAGAGTTTTATACCCTTTGAAAAAAATATATTAAAAATACAAAGATGAATTTTCTTGAGTATATTCAAAATTAACAATTACTTTCGGAAACCATTTTCAAATATAACTTTTTATAACCTTAAATGTTAAAATTGTTTTATCTTCGAGCTGTCTAAATTTTACTTCGACAGAGTCAGATTAACAATTACTTTCGGAAGCCGTTTTCAAATATAACTTTTTATAACCTGTCTTAAACTTTTTATAACCTGTCTTAAACTTTTTATAACCTGTCTTAAATGTTAAAGTTGTTTTATCTTCGAGCTGTCTAAATTTTACTTCGACAGAGTCAGATTAACAATTACTTTCGGAAGCCGTTTTCAAATATAACTTTTTATAACCCGTCTTAAATGTTAAAGTTGTTTTATCTTCGAGCTGTCTAAATTTTACTTCGACAGAGTCAGATTCGAAAAAAAATTAGGTTTTGCAAGAGAGTTTTATACCCTTTTGCTTTCAAAATGAAAAATCTTCAGAGAATCCGTTTTCGGTTGCGTCCGTTGCCTCGATTTTCACATCGTTCGGTATTAGTGTCAAGGGCATCTGTTGCAGAAATCTTTTTTTCCCCCAGCAAATGGATCACCAAAGCTATAATGAAAAATTATTAGAGTTTGATTGTATTTTCATTATTTTTTTACAATACTCTCTCCGTTTCCATCAGGAATGAGACTGGCATTTTCAACAGATTGCGTAAAAAATTGAACTCAATTTCGACAAATGAGGTCAGAAAAGTATTCTGATGGTGAAATATTGAAAACTCGTCGCGTAAAATCAATAAATTGCAAACTTTCATTTTTGTATCTATTGAAAAAAATTGCAATTTTTTTAAAAATTGTAAAAAAAATGAACGAAAAATAATTAAATTGCTTATTTTACTATTATTATGCAATAAGCATCATGATTCCACGATTAATTTTCAAAAATAATTTTATTTTAACATTATTTTTTGAAAGTCGGTAAGATTTTCAAATTTTCAAAATTGATTTGGATTGTGTGTCGATTTCAGAAAACTGAACGGAATTTCGATAAATGAGGTCAGAAAAGTATTCTGATGGTGAAATATTGAAATTTATCGCGTAAAATCAATAAATTAATTGCAAACTTTCATTTTACACATGTTGAAAAAAATTGTAATTTTTTTTAAAATTTGTAAAAAAAACGATCGAAATTTAATTAAATTACTTATTTTACTATTTTCATGCAATAAGCATCATGATTCCACGACTATTTTTCAAAAATATTTTTATTTTAACATCATTTTTTGAAAGTCGGTCGAATTTGCAATTTTTCAAAATTGATTTAGATTGTGTGTCGATTATAGAAAACTGAACGGAATTTCGACAAATGAGGTCAGATAAGTATTCTGATGATGAAATATTGAAACTCGTCGCGTAAAATCAATAAATTAATTGCAAACTTTCATTTTACACATATTGAAAAAATTTGTAAAAAAACAATCGAAAATTAATTAAATTGCTTATTTTACTATTTTTATGCAATAAGCATCATGATTCCACGATTATTTTTCAAAAATATTTTTATTTTAACATCATTTTTTGAAAGTCGGTCGAATTTGCAAATTACCAAAAATGATTTAGATTGTGTGTCGATTATAGAAAACTGAACGGAATTTCGACAAATGAGGTCAGAAAAGTATTCTGATGATGAAATATTGAAACTCGTCGCGTAAAATCAATAAATTAATTGCAAACTTTCATTTGTGCATCTATTGAAAAAAATTGTAATTTTTTTAAAATTTATAAAAAACGATCGAAAAGTAATTAAATGGCTTATTTTACTATTATTATGCAATAAGCATCACGATTCCACAATTATTTTTCAAAAATAATTTTATTTTAACATCATTTTTTGAAAGTCGGTAGTATTTGCAACAGTCAATCCAAAAACTAAATTTTCATTTTTGAAAATATTTTAACCCAATTTACATCATAAATATATTTTCTTAAACATCAAACGTAAAAAAAAAAAAAAAAAAAAAAAAAAAAAAAAAAATTTTTTTTTTTTTTTTTTTTTTTTTTTTTTACGTTTAAATTTTTTATAAGATAATTTCATTTAATAAAATATATATTTATGATATTGATAAGACAAGTTAAATTTTCAAAATGACTTAGACTGTGCGTCGATTATAGGAAAATTTAACTAAATTTTCGGAAAAATAATGTAAAAATAGTATTTTTTGAAATTTAATTAAGGTATTTATTTTTTACTACGATAATTCTAATATTTTAATGCTTGTATGCTGGGTGGTGGGGATCTCGACGGAGATCTAGATCTCGATCGAGACCTCGACCGATCTCTGTAAAAATCCGAATCGTTGAGGCCGGTGTAATCCAAATCGGAATAATAGAGTTCGGAGTCTGAATAATCGAGGCCGTGTAATCGCTCAAACTCTTCTAAATGTTTCAGGCTCATCATCTTTCCGATATCTTTTCTAGTAAACCGTTTTTTACAAGACGGACAAGGCGGTAAAATGGATACGTTTGGGTTTTTATCCTTAGAATCTTTATCGGAAGCCTTTCTTTTCGAAGCGTTCCGTTTTCGTTGATTATATAATCGATTGGCGCATTTCGAATGGAAACGATGTCTACATTCGGCAGTAAATAAATTTCCTTTCTTACCCCGACAAACCGTACATTTATATTTCATACTTTTTTTTTAAACTGCGACGTCTAGATTGGGAAGGAGATTTTTAAAACCCTATCGCTATCGGAACCCGGCGAGTCGAGTTCTCGTTCCCGTCATACGACTTATTCTTCGGACATCATTTCTGGTGAAGTACCTATTACGGGTTGGACATTGAGGCAAAGATAGATTTTTTTTGGAATTTTTCTTAAGAGTTGATCGTTTTATTTTTAAAAATATTATAAATAAAATAACTTAAAAGTATTTTATTATTTTTACCCTATAAATTTCAAAGTTCCACGATAACTTTTCAAAAATAATTTTATTTCGACCATTGTTTTCGAAAGTAGGTTGAATTTGCAGCAATCAACACAAAAGCTAAATCTTTAGTTTTGAAAATTTACTCAATCCGATCAGCATTATAAATATATTTTCTTGAACATCAAACATTTAAAAAAAAAAAAAAAAAAAAAAAAAAAAAAATTTTTTTTTTTTTTTTTTTTTTTTTTTTCTTTTTAAGGATTTAGATTATTTAAGAATCTTTTCGATTCGGTCCAAGATGTAGATGTTTTCATTTTTTGAAATTAATTAATTACTAATTAATTACTAATTAATTAGTTATTAATTAGTGATTAATTGTTAAAAATGAAAACATCTACATCTCGGACCGAATCGAAAAGAATCTTTTATAATCTTAAATAAAAAAAAAAAAAAAAAAAAAATTTTTTTTTTTTTTTTTTTTTTTTTTTTATTTAAAGGATTTAAGATTATAAAAGATTCTTTTCATTTTGATCCGAGAAGTAGATGTTTTCATTTTTGAAAATTAATTAATTATTAATTAATTATTAATTACTAATTAATTAATTAATTAATTAGTGATTAATTTTCAAAAATGAAAACATCTACATCTCGGACCGAATCGAAAAGAATCTTTTATAATCTTAAATCCTTAAAAAAAAAAATTTTTTTTTTTTTTTTTAAGACAAATTAATTTAAAAATATATATTTATGATATTAATCAGATAAGTTAAATTTTCAAAAATGATTATTGTTTATTCAATAAATTAAATCATTGTTTTCGAAAGTCGGTTGAATTTCCAATAGTCAACACAAAAGCTAAATATTCATTTATGAAATTTTACTCAATGCGATCAACATTATAAATATATATTCCTGAACATTAAAAAAAAAAAAAAAAAAATTTTTTTTTTTTTTTTTTTTTAACACATTTAAAAATATATAAATTATGAAATTAATAAGAAAAGTTATATTTTTAAAATGATTTAGACCATATGTCGATTATAGAAAAAATTAACCGAATTTTTGAAAAATAAAATAAAAATAATATTTTTGAAAACTAATTGGAGAATTTTGAAAAATAAAATAAAAATAATATTTTTGAAAACTAATTGGAAAATTTTGAAAACTTATTACATAAAAGTATTAATTAACCACAAACAATTTTATTTCAACCACATTTTTCAAAGGTCGGTTCAATATGCAATAGTCAACACAAAAGCTAAATCTTCATTTTTAAAAATTTACTTAATCTCATCAATATCATAAATATATTTAACACCAAAGATGAAAAAATATATATATTTTTTTTTTTTTTTTTTAAAGATATAAAATATATATAAGACAAATTCATTTAAAAAAATATTTAATTTATAAAAAAGATATATAAAAATACATAAATAATTAAAATGGTATTTTTTTCATCTTTCAAAAAATTATTTATATAGTCATAGTCGTCTCGAAATGAATGCACGACATTTTTTCATCTTCTTCCAAAAAATTATTTATATAATCATAATCTTCTTCAAATGGATGCAAATATAAAATATAATTGTCATTGTTTTCGTTTGACGCTTCGTTAGGTGAAACATTTTCTTCTTTCATTTTCGAAATATGCTTAGTCTCATCGTCATCGATTTTAGGAATTTTATAATTTTTTAACCATCGTCTATCGGTTTCGGCACGTCGATTTATTTTTTTGTTTGACGATTTATGTTCACCTGAGAAAAATTTTTCTTTTTTCAAAGTCTGAGGTTTTTTTTGAATTGTTTCCAATTTTATATTTTCGACAATTTTCTTTTTCGCGTCTTTTTCACCCAATCGATTCATTTTTCTCTTTGATGATTTAGACTCCCTCGTAGAAAGATTTTCTTTTTTCGTTTCCGATACAAGTTTAGTTTTTACACATTCGACGGGTTCCTTTTTAATCTTTTCCGATTTAATACATTCGGCAGGTTCCGTCTTAATCTTTTTCAATTTCGTACATTCGACGGGTCCCGTCTTAATCTTTTCCGATTTAATACATTCGGCGGGTTCCTTCTTAATTTTTTTCAATTTAATACATTCGGCAGGTTCTTTTTTCACGATCGGTTGCGGAGAAGGCAATTTTTTCAAATGTTTTTGTTTCGCCGCTTTCCATAATTCGACCGACGGTGCGATAAACGGTTCGTTTTTCATTTTTTTAGACTCTTCGACGACAGTCAGAGGCTTTATCATTTTTCTTTTTTCGGCTTTCTTTTTTTTCTCGATTTTTGAAACTCGAGCACAGAGAACAGAAGATTTTTCATTTTTGGATTCTTTCGAAGTCGTCAGAGAGGATTTCGAACGATCGCGACATTCTTTTTTTGAATCGGAAGGGTCGCTTTTCGATGACAGAGACGACTTTGAAAAATTTTTCTTTTCATCCGTAGATTCGGGATCGGCAGAAATTTCGACCGTTTTTTCATCTTTGAAAGTCGAAACATTTTTTTCTTCTTTTACATTTTCCAAAATTAAACTCTTTTTTTCTTCATTCTGTATATTTTCGGAGATTAAAGTATTTTTTTCTTCATTCTGTATATTTTCAGAGATTAAACTATTTTTTTCTTCATTTTTTACATTTTCCAAAATTAAACTATTTTTTTCTTCATTCTGTATATTTTCGGAGATTGTTTCTTCGTACTTTACATTTTCCAAGATTAAACTCGAAGGGGGTGTTTCGATGAGAGGAGATGAAAAATCCATGTTTTCTTCATCTTGCTGAAACGGGGTAGCCGCATAATCAAATTCCAAATAATAATACGGGGAAAGTGGTGCTCTCGGCGTCGATGGTTCGTAATTATAATCGACTCTTTCGACTTTGGGAGTTTCTAAAGAAATATATTCTTGATCGACCATCGCGAGAAAGACTCGCAAACAAAGTGAAACGACTGTGAAATGCGAACCCCCCTTATATATAGGTTGGGGAAAATAATCTTATCTCGAAAATATTTTAAGAATCGTGTCAAAAGTTCAAACGAGTCGCGAGGTCAGCTTTTTCTCACACCCTAAAAGAATGTTGTGGAAGGAAAAAAAAACCGACGCGTGACAGATCGAGGTCACATCTTATCGCGTGTGTCGAAAATAACCATTTCAAAGTTTTCAAAACGAGTCACGAGGTCACACCCTAAAAGAATGTTCTAGAAGGAAAAAACGACCTCGAGGTTATCTTATCGCGCATTTCAAAATCACGCGTTTCATAACATGTCGTTCTAAAGGTCATTCTCGAATCGTATAAATAGGGTGGAATTTTTCGACTCGATTTCATACTGCTCGTTGCTACCGTCGGTGTCGCCTATTACTTTTTTTTCAGTCGATAGCAGCCTAGAAAAAAAACTTTGTTTTTTTTTTCATAATGTCTTCGAATTTTCGACTTGAATTTCTCAACAAAACTAAATCCTCTTCGAATTTTCAACCGGGTCATGTCTTTCCCAAAACCGAAATATTTCCAAATTTTCTATCTTCGAATGTACGAAAAATAACTTATCTCGAAAAAAATTTTAAATATATCTTGAATAAATTCACCGTTCACGTATTCGTTTTATTTATGAACATTGACCACGTGATCAGCTTCAGTAAACGCTCCATGAATGAAAGATTCATGCAGAACGTCATTCAAATCGGCAAAGAATGTCAAACTTTTCGAGAATTTTTTCCAGAATGCATCAATTGGACGCAAATCATCAGGAGATATAAAATACCTCCCACGAATTCCTCGAGGATCAACGCGGACACTCGACTCGGTTTTTATTTCAAAAATTGTTTTCTGGTGAAAGCTTATTTCACTTTCGGACAACGGACGGTCGAAAAAGACACTTGTCACATCCTACAAGTTTTGAACGTTCCTTTGTTGTTTTACCTCAACGAATCTCCGAAATTGAGTAAAAAAGATAAACTTTTTCCAGTCGATTCCATATTGGAGTACGATCGACTCATCTTGTCTCCCAATACCTGTTTTGAAATCCCGGCCGGTACCACGTATGTTCTTTTCACGACGCAAAAATGTTTTTTCAGTTTAGACGTTGTGAGAAAGGGTACGAAATTACCATTCGATTGCGTGAATCCTTTGGAGGCTCGAGTGAGAAAATTAGAAAGACTTTGCGATTTGCCACCCATGACGCCTCACATAAGCGAAGAAAATCAAAATATCGATAATTGTAACATGCCCGAAGCGAAACGGCCACGAACGGAGGATCCTCGAGAATTATTGCACGAAACTCATCCCGAATATTTCATGTCTCCGGAAGAAAATACCAACGGATCGGTGCCGCAAACACAACTGACATTTTATTTGGTACCTTCTCAACCGACATTGCCTTCTGTTCGACCGGAAGAAAAAATATCTACGCTCCAAGCTCCACCACCTGAAAGACATTTCCCACTGCCTATATTGAATCGCGAAATCATCGTGAGTTCGCCCGATTTTGTAAAATATTATGAGAAATTAAAAAACCATACGTATTTTCAAAATCCGCCGTGGAAACTATTACCCGATGATTTTATTTCGCCCGAACGGGACGATATTCGACCTTTGGATTTGAGTGTCCGATCCATGGAAAACGAATCGGCACCTTCGTCGCCTCGATTGCAAAAAGAAAATTTATCCGTTTCTTCCATAGAAGAATCATTTTCGTCGCCGCGACGAGATCTTTCTCAAGATGAAAATTTTTCGCTCTCTTCTGCACGACCGTCTCCCGAATCGTCTCAAAATAATGTATCGGAAGAGAAAAAATTCTATAATGACGTCGATGAAATTATATATAGTCAGCAAAAGACAGAGTTGGAAAATGAGTATCGCAATAACGAAATGATATATGATCGGCAAATTACAGAGTTTGAAAACGAGTACGGTAATAACGACTATATATATAATCGGCAAAGCACATATTTGGAAAATCAGTTGATAAATATATGCGAGAAAATAGAAAATGGCTCGGGTCATCAAACGGCAGAATTGGAAAATAATTTAAACGATTTCGAACTAATTTTTTAATTTTTTTTTTTTTTTTTTTTTTTTTTTTTCCTTAAATTAAAATATAAATTAGGTAAATGGTAATTTGGTTCATGTATCGATTTTTCTAACATTTGATGCCATTTAAAATTTAAAAATATAAAGTTTTTTGAACTACAATACAAAATTGTCAAAAATTTAAAATTTAATTATATATAAATATATTTGATTTTTTTCTTACATATAATCTAAAATGTTTTATCAAAATTATTTTTTTAAATTTAAAATAGAAGAATCTTTAAAAATAAAATAAAATTTTCTTTTGAGTTTGATTTTTTTTTAAAAAGTTATTTCAATTTAGCGAATACTTTATAATTTCAATATCCATAAAAAAATCATAAAATTTAAAAAGATTTCGTGTTAAAGATTTAAAATTAGCAATTTTGTTATTTTAAATTATTTGATGTAACATTTAAACCGATAATTTTATCACGACATGATAAAAATACTCAAATAGATGAAAAACAAACCACTTGAAAAAGTTCATGGGAAATTCTAGAAAAATTATAAAAAGAAATATTTATCTTATCGCTATTTGATAATATATTCGAGTAGGTCGAAAAACAAACCACTTCAAAAAGTTTATCGAAATTCTAGAAGTTAAAAATAATATTATCTTATCGCGCCACTTCAAAAAGTTTATGGGAAAAGTCTAAATGAATTCTTAATGTTTTGTAAGAGACGTCAAAATATTATTTTCTCGCCTTTATCCCGAAAGAATCCTTGACATGAGGTCAAGTGTCTCCTAAAATTTTCAAGATATCATCTGATATCTACACGATAAAAATTGTTTTGCTCGGCCTGAATATAAACTTTCCCAGAGAAATTCGAGTGGTTTCTTATCATTCCTTCGAGAAAAAACTCGTTTCTCAACCTGTTTTTTTCCCCGTGGGTCAAGTGCTCGTTGACCTCGTTTTTCCGATATGAAACGGCCGAGCAGTATATATAGAGAGGCTTTTCCGTTTTCTCATTCAGTTTCTTTGCTTTTTCTCCGTAACATCAACACGATGGAGTGTCCGATTTGCCTGGAAATTATCGACGAAGAAAATAAATTTATATTGCGGCGATGTTCTCATGAATATCACAAGTCCTGTTTACGAGAATGCTTTAAATATGTGCACGATAATCGACAAGCGAAATGTTCGATGTGCAGAGAGCCTATTTTCTTCGAAGGACTCGAAGAAAAGTTGGGACTTCCGCCTCGGACCAGCCACTCCGAGGACGAGGAATATTCCGGAAGTCCCGACTTGCCTCTGAGTTTCATCAGAAGATATTTTCCGAATCGGTTATCTGACGATGCCTCGTCTGCCGCCGCTTCGTCTGCCGCCGCTTCGCCTGCCGATGCCTCACCTGCCGATGCCTCGTTTGCCGATGCCTCATTTGCCGTCACTTCACCTGTCCATCCCTCATCCACTGCTGCCTCATCTTTCCATGCATCAACTTCTCATCAACAAGAGACTTTCACATCTTCCCATGCCTCAGCTTACCATACCTCAACTTCTCGTGCATCGACTTCCCATCGACATAATTTGCCTCCGAGACGAAGAAATGTAAGTCACAATAATTTTTCAAAAGTTAAAAAATTATCTGTAAAAGTTAAAAAAAATTTGGAAAAATCTTTGGTTAATTTCAATAGTTCAGGACAAGATATCGAAAAAATGATGAGATTATCTTCTTCTTTTGTTTTAAATTATAAACTTGATAAATTATATGAGAGTTACCAACGCTTACAAAATGAGCAATCTAAATTTTTAAGAGAATTTGTAGAAAATATTGACTTGTAAAAACTTAATTTTTTTACAAATCAATATTTTCTATAAATCATAAATATATCCGAGTTAAATTTATTAAATTTTTATACCATGGATTCGCGAAATAATTAAATTTCTTTATTTTTTTTAAATTATAAATATATTCAAGTTAAGTTCTTAATTTTTTTTAATTGTAATTATAATTTAATATTATATAAGTAGCCAGACTTACATTTCTTCTTCTTTTCAAAAAAAATTGCATCTCATGTGTTATATATTGTAAATATTATTTATTTTGTATATAAAAATTTCATCACATGTGTATATAAACTGTAAAATTTTGTAAATAAATTTTTTTATTGTTACTATATTTTTGTTTGTTTTTCTTCTTGTATTTTTAATATATCTTAATATATCTTAATAACAATTTTTTATAGCTTGAAACTATAAAAGTAAAGTTATTAAAAGTAAAAAAATGGGGCTGGACGAGGTATTGTTAACCATTCGGTTAACAATACCTTGTCCGGCCCCATTTTTTTACGTTAAATTTTTTACCAATATTGAAAAAAAAATGTTTTTTCACTTGAAACTTTTCATTTAAAAAAATAAATCTTTATCCATAAAAATAAATAGAATTAAAAATTTAAAAAAAAATTCTTATATTGAGAAAATAATTTGACATTTTATGATATCATATTTTTAAAATCATCTCGAAAATTTTTGAATTATATATATTTATTATGATCCATTTTAGAATGACAATATAAAAAATATAAGTAAATTTTTATTTTTCAGAATCATCCCGAAAAATTTTTAAATTATAAATATTTACTATTGTCCATTTCAGAATGGCAATATAAAAAATAATATATTAAGTAAAAATCTATTTGTCCAAATCATCAAATCATCTCGTAAATTTTTTAATTATATATATTTACTATTGTCCATTTCAGAATGGCAATATAAAAAATAATATATTAAGTAAAATCCTTTGCATTTCTATTTGTCCGAATCATCTCAAAAAAATTTTAATTATATATATTTACTATTGTCCATTTCAGAATGGCAATATAAAAAATAATGTATTAAGTAAAAATCTTTTCCATTTCTATTTGTCCGAGTCATCTCAAAAAAATTTTAATTATATATATTTACTATTGTCCCAATATAAAAAATAATGTATTAAGTAAAATCCTTTGCATTTCTATTTGTCCGAGTCATCTCAAAAAAATTTTAATTATATATATATATTTACTATTGTCCATTTCAGAATGGCAATATAAAAAATAATGTATTAAGTAAAATCCTTTGCATTTCTATTTGTCCGGTTTCCCGGTGAACTTGCAAATTTTTCAGCAGCCTCAATGGTCAAATATTTTATTACAAATCTTTAATATACTTAAACTTACGATTGTTATCGCTAAATTAGGATATTGTTCTCGAAATGTCTAAAAACATTTTAGCGTTTCCAGGTGAACTTGCAAATTTTTCAGCAGCCTCAATGGTCAAATATTTTATTACAAATCTTTAATATACTTAAACTTACGATTGTTATCGCTAAATTAGGATATTGTTCTCGAAATGTCTAAAAACATTTTAGCGTTTCCAGGTGAACTTGCAAATTTTTCACCAGCCTCGATCGTCAAATTGTCGTATATAAGTTCATTGTTTGGTCCGTGGACAGATAACTCAAAAAAAATTTTAATTATATATATATTTACTATTGTATTTTCAAAACAATGGTCCATTTTAGAATGATTTTTCCTGTGAAAATCATTAAAAATTCTTACATTGAGTTTTCGAAAATCAACACACAGCCTAAGTTATCATTCTTAATAATTTTATCTGAACCTATCAATATCGTAAATATATATTTTCTTCAATATTAAAAAAAAAAAAAAAAAAAATATTTTTTTTTTTTTTTTTTTTTTTTTTAATTGAAAAATATTTTTTTAAATATTTTTTTTAAATATTTTTTATTAAATATATAATTGTTTTTATTTTTGAAAATTATTGATTAATTGATTAATTGTTAATTAATTTTCAAAATGAAAACTACATTTTTGACTCGAATGAAATTTGTTTTTTAAAATCTTTTATAATTATTTATTTTTATTTTTATATATTATTTATAATTTCAATATTGATAAAATAAATAGAATTTTCAAAAAATTAAAAATTCTTGCTTTGAGTTTTCGAAAATTAACACATAGTCTAAGTTATCATTTCTAAATATATTTATCTGAAACTATCAATATCGTAAATATATATTTTCTTCTTAAAAAAAAAAAAAAAAAAAAAAAATTTTTTTTTTTTTTTTTTTTTTCAATTTTGGTTAGAAATTATTTTTAAAAATTAATTTATTATTTCGAGTCCAAGATTTAATCATATTTATTTTTCCAAACTAATTAATTATTAATAAATAAATAAATAAATAATATTTTTCTATTATTCATTTTAAAATAATTTAATTATAAAAAATATTTTAATGATTATAAAAAAAATTGTTTAATTATATTATTTTCTATAGTTCATTTTAAAATAACGACTCATTAAAAGTCTAAGATGTGGTGAATTTTGAAATATCGACATTTTATCTCAAATATAAAAATTCTAATTACATATAGTATTTTTCTAAGTTATATTTTTCCATGTCAATATAAATATATGACAAAGAAAAGTGTTCAGTGAAATATTTCAAAACGTTTTTACTGGTGATAATCATAGACTTATCACCTGATAGTCATAGATTTTCCACCTGAAGATGAAAAGTTTTCACCTGATGATGAGCAATTTTTCAAAAAATGAATTAGAAAACTTAGTTGATCCTCTGAAAGAACAAATGAAAATATATCGCTGAATTATTTATAACGAAGCGATATCTATATTGCCAAGAAAATACCGTCCGCATTCTATTTATCCGATTCATAACCGAGTAAAAGAACCGGATCAATGTCTATGTTTAATGCATCATCTATATTGCCAAGAAAATACCAAAGGACAGATAATTCATGTTATGTAATATTTTGTCGATAAAAATTATTCGAAACTTTGTAAGTTTTTACAAGAGTAGAAAATTTCATATTCTGAGCCGGATCAATGTCTATGTTTAATGCATCATCCATATTGCCAAAAAAATACTAAAATTAAAATACTACGATGTTATGTAATATTTTGTCGATAAAAATTATTCGAAACTTTGTAAGTTTTTACAAGAGTAGAAAATTTTATATTCTGAGCCGGATCAATGTCTATGTTTAATGCATCGTCTATATTGCCAAGAAAATACCAAAATTAAAATACTACAACAAATATGAACAGGAAAAATATTTCCCTTCCCACGAAATAATAAATATGTCATTTCAGATGAAATATATATTGTTGCAGAATTTCCTAGTCCTTTTAATAGATTTTAATAAAAAATCTTTCAAATATCGATTTTTTGCCGATTCATACAATCAATGTACGATCGATGGAAAAGTTATTGTTGCAGAATAATATTATTATTAATAATTAAGTAATTATTACCAATTAATAATTTATCTCATTATATTTTGAAATTTACAAAAACAATATTGTTTTTATAATTTTAATAAATCATGATCCGGGCCTCGAACCCAGAACTTCAACTATAATTTTTTATAGGGGGTCGAGTGCTTTAATATTTTTTCCGTCGACTGTCAGAGAAGGCTTTGCTACCACAAAATAATACATACACCCGAATTTACGGTACCTAGCAATACTTTTCATTTTAACATTAAGTGTCCCAAATAATTTTGGATTACGAAAATGGAAAATATTTTGCAAGATAAAGCCGATTTTTTAACTGTGAGCTTTAAAACTAAAGCGTAAATCGACTCTGTGAAAACTCTAAACTTGGGAAGAGGACTTTTCTGTATAACGGCGTTCAGGGGTTCACTAGTCGGCCACACCCATACTGCAACAATTTATATTTTTTCTCTTTACACCGAGGACAATCAAAACGATAAGGCTAAACTTGTAAAATAATTATTCAATTTTAATTTGCTTTCAATAACCATAAGTTCAAAGCCCAGGAAAAAGAGTTTTTGAAAAAATTCGGTAGGAATAAATATTTATATATAGTTTCAAATATACTTGAGGAAAAAAAAAAAAAAAAAAAAAAAAATTTTTTTTTTTTTTTTTTTTTTTTTTTTTTTTTTTTAATATTTGTTAGAAAAGATTTTCGAAAGTTGAATTTCCCTTCGAGTCCAAGATGTAGTTGTTTTCATTTTTGAAAATTAATTAATTCTAATTTGAAATTGATGATTGGTTAATTAATTTTCAAAAATGAAAATGACTACATCTTGGACTTGAAGAAAAATTCAATTTTCGAAAATCTTTCTGACAAATATATTTAAAAAAAAAAAAAAAAAAAAAAAATATATATTTTTTTTTTTTTTTTTTTTTTTTTTTAATTATTATTTAAGGAAAATAATTATATTGTTTTCAACCTTTCTTCTAGTGTTTTTATATGTTCTTCTAATTTTGCGATATAATCTTCTTGCTCTTGAAATTTTCCTTGAAATTTTTTTATATAATCATCCTGCTTTCGTAATCTTTCTTCAATTTGTTTTATGTAACTATCTTTCTGTTGTAATTTTTCTTCTAAAATTTTAATATGGGTGTTTTGTTCTTGGACTTGATCGATTAATCTTTTATTTTCCGACTTCAACTCTGCTATTGAATTCTCATACAATTGATATATTTTTGATTGACTGTTTTTATTTTCCTTTTTCAAAGATGCAATTTCCTTTTTCAAATACGCATTTTCATTTTTCAAATACGAATTTTCATTTTTCAAATACACATTTTCATTTTTCAAACATGCATTTTCATTTTCTAAACCATTATTTGCATTTTTAAAATCGGACATTTCAGTCATTAAATTATTGACTTGTCCTTTTAAAATTTCAATGTCGGATTCCAATTTCCAATTTCTCTCTACGATCGGTCTGGCAATTCTCAAAATTTTCTGGTCGCGTGGTCTCGGCGTCCACACTTCGTCCCGTACGATTTCGTAAAAACAATTTCCTCCTTCGGCTTGCTTCTTTAACCAAACCTCGTCGTCCAGGTTTACATTTTCAGAATCCATTTCGAAATATAATTTTCGACCCTCCGTCAAATAACAAAAATGATTCGTTTTCTTGTCCGTAGGTACGAATTTCTTATCCAACGGTAAAACCAATCCGCCTCGAAAACCATAAAAATCTCTAATCCTCTGTCGATAAGTCTGACCTTTACGAATCAGGCGATCTTTCACCAACTGATCCGGCGAAATATTTTGGAAAATTTCTTGATACATTTGTTCGAAAATACCTCCGTCCCATTGCAAGGCCAGAGGTAATCGAAAATCGATCGGTAACGTCTCAAAAATATAAAAATGTTTATTTTCCAAAGGACCCTTTTTCATTTTCGTACCATCTTTCATGAAATTACATCTCGATCGCCTCTTGCTCAAATACCCCAACGTATTGACAAAGTGCATGGGCCCCTCGAATCGTTTTAATTTTTTCGACATGAAATTTTTGTAAGGCTTATCTTTGGGTTTCACGTGAGGCCAAATATTTTTTTCGAAATAACCTTTCGGCGAAGAGACGACGATCATGTGTCGGTGTTGCCGATGCCAAGGTAAAACATCTTTGCCGCCGTCGCACCAACATGAAAAAGGTAAAATGCCGACATCTCCTTCGCCCTCCCATTCTTCATTTTCCATGACTCGGAGAAAACTTTCAAAAGCCACGGCTTTGACCATCACTTGAAACCAATCCGCTCCGAAATCTTTCGTCTCGCAATATTTTCGAACGCAGGTGGCGGCCAGATTTAAATTTTCGTCTCTGAAATAAACGACCTTATTCTTTTCGCCCTCGAAACGCCTGATACAAAAATGTTCGAATGCTGCCTTTGACAAAAGATTACGGATACTTTCATCGTGATTGAAAAGAAATCTCGAAACGCATAAAAAATCAGTGTTTAAAAACTTCAAATTTTCCGTTTCTTGAAAAGAGGATGTCGGTTCATCGGTAGAATTCGTCAATACTGTAGCGGGTTTCGCCACCTGGGAATCAGTTGTCTTTGCAGCTATGAAATTTTTAAAACAAAACAATAAATGATCCGTATGACTAAATTTCTTCTTAGGTTTCCATGTCACAGCTCCCAGACACCACACACAGCAAATTTCAGGATTTAGTTCACGTTTATGTTTTTTCAAACAATGCTTTTCAAAATCTTTCGGTAAGAACGATCCTTTACACCGAGGACAATCAAAACGATGAGACTTTCTTTTCAAATAAGTATAATAATTGTTTAATCTTAATTTGCTATCGGAAACCATAATAGTTTAAAGCCATAAAAAAATATTTGGGAAAAAGAAGTTGGAGACAAAAAATTGCACGTTTTATATATGTTAAACGTATAATAAATTATAAAAAAAAAAAAAAAAAAAAAAAAAATTTTTTTTTTTTTTTTTTTTTTTTTTTTTTTCGTTTAAAACTCACTAGTGCATCGACGGAAAATCATGCAAAATCTTCAATTAATAAAACGGAATATCTGATCGGTTATCCGAACGCATTGTAAAATATCCTATAAAAGATGACTCGGTTATCCGTATCATAGGCATTATCCGAACAATTAAAAAATCCGCCAAAAGCCATAAATATATAATGAAAAATCCCAAATATATAACGAAAAAACCTCAAAATTTAACGATATAGTATAAATATTTTCTGTACCATCATCCACTGCACGTCACCATGTAAGCCCAATAATCGGCGACTCTTTCAAGTTTTGGAGAGAAAAGATTTTTGAAAATTCAATTTTCCTTCGATCCAAGATGTGATCGTTTTCATTTTTGAAAAATTAACTATTAATTAATAGTTAATTAATAGTTAATGAATAGTTAATGATTTTAATTTTAATTTTATTTTTTATAAAAAAAACTACATTTTTTAAATATTGTATGATATATAACTAATGACTATTAAACAAATTACAAGTTAACATATTTTTATTTTAAACCAATATTGGTAATACATCAAATATAAAAAAATGGGTCGAACAAGGCATCGTTAAAGGTTAAAACGTAAAAAGACAAAAGTCTTTTTGAACCTTTAACGATGCCTTGTTCGACCCATTTTTATCATTTATTTATTATTTTACAAAAATAATATTTACAATACAACATTATTATATAATATAATACAATATGCAAATAAAAAAAATATATGAAAATTTTTACAAAAATCATCATTTTCAAATATTCAATTTCATATTTTACACATCTAAAAATGGCCCTCTATCGAAAAAATAGGTTTCTTTGACACCATTATCCTTATCCAACAGTCTAAAATCAACTTGCATGTATTCTGCCCAAATCGATTGCATGGGATACATGTATCTCTCTTCTTTCGGACATTCATCGCAGTTTCCATCGATGCACTCCATAGTAATCCCATTATTATAATATGAGCGTATCAAAAAATGTTCGTCTTGAGGATCATAAAAGTCTTTCAAAATAGTCGTTTCTCCTAAACTGTACTGATCGGAATCCCAATACATTATTTCGATTTATGATCGACTGCTAAAGTGTGACGGTCAGTCGTCAAAACATAATATGTTAAACTTTCAAAATTTTCAATGGGTCGATACTTTTTTGGAAATTCAGTCTGGAAATACGATATTATGTCCGTCGTTTTAATATTTCTCGAATGCATGTTTTCTACGGGTTTTGTCATATCCCCGATGTTCAAATACGGAAAAGGCAAATAAGTATCGTCCGGATGGTATGGCTTGAAAAATCCAAAATGTCTTCTGCATATAGCCATATTTTTCAAATCCGTGTACACGTAGCACGGTTCGTTGTCTGGGTCGAGATACCATCCGTATTTGACCGTCCGAGTGATTTCTAAAAATTGACTTTCAAACGATGTCCATGCAGATGGATGGAATATCATGTTCTCCAATTCGGATATATGAGATAGTCCGTTAATTTTATCGAAGAACGAAACATATTTTTTCAAAATGTTTATCTTGACATCAAAAGGCAAGTTCAAAAACGGAAACGATTCTGTCATCTCGGTCATGGTCAGATTCCAACTTTTTCAAAAAAATATCACACACAAAAATTTTTTTTTCTTCAAAGTAAAAGAAAAAAATATATTAACTTTTCAACTACACGCAGCAGCATAAAATGAAATACTGAATCGATCTGGGTCTCGTTCTTCCTTTTTATATAATTTAATCTCAAACTAAAACCTATTTTTTTTCTCGTGTGCAAAAGAGTGATCCGATAACTTTCTGTGAAAAACATGTAACCTTTTAAAAGGATCCGGTAACATGAGATTACGATTTGACCTCAAAAAGAAATAAGATTAGATTTTTATCTTTCTGGGAAAAACATGCAACCTCTTAAACTCGAACCATTTCATCATGACCTGATATAGATTGAGCAATCTTTTTTCTCTCGAAGCACTTAAAGATACGAGGAAAACTCAAACCATTTTATCATGACGTTGATAGATTGGGGTTAAGCAATCTTTTTTCTCGAACCACTTAAAGATATCATGTTGATAGATTGGGGTTAAGCAATCTTTTTTCCTCAAACCACTTAAAGATATGACCTGATTATTTTAAGCGTGAGAAACAGATAATGTATAAAAGAAAAAAATATTTTTTTTAAGATGATTATTTTTTTTTCAAGTATGTAACCCGATTATCTAAACATAAAATTTTTTTTTCCTTTTTAATCTTCTATAATGTATTCCATATCTTTCAACTCTTCTCTTACTCGATCGCACATTTCCAACAAACAAGTTTGTTTTTTATTTTGATGATACAAAGCATAGTTTCGTACTTTTGTCCGAAAGTCTTTAACGATTTGAAATAATTGATGAACGTCACTCTTTTCTTCGTCGTACATGTCCGAATTTATTAAGCCGAAATATTTATCGGTAACCCATAAAATATAAGAAAAACAATATTGAATCCAAGATTTGGATAACCTACCCAAATGTAAAGATAAATATTTTGTATAATTTTCCAACAGTTTGAGAGCCAAAGGTATATTTAAATTGTCTAATAAAGCGGCATTTATTTTTTTCTGTAAACGGTCAAACATGAAAAGTTCAGATTCACCCGTGTTTTTCGCTTCACGTAAATATATTTTAATTTTAATTAAATGTTGTATAAACGCATTATAAGATTTTTGAGCCCACATCATTTCTTTTTCGTTAAATTCCATCGGTTTAGCATACGGATGTCTCAAAAACATATATCGGATAGCCAATGGAGAATAACCTTTTGAAATTAAATCATCGATAGTTATAAAATTTTTCAAACTTTTAGACATTTTTTTACCGGCAATTTGCAAATGTCCAGTATATAAACAAAAATGTACCCACGGGTCCTCATTAAAATAAATGCGACCCAAAGTTATTTCATTTTCATGATGAGGAAACATCAAATCGATTCCTCCCAAATGAATGTCTACGTATTTTCCAAAATATTTAGCGGCTAAAGCAGCACATTCCAAATGCCATCCCGGCATACTATACCGTTCCTTTCCGTCGCTATCGATCCAACGTTTCGATTTCCATAAAACAAAATCTCTCGGATTTTTTTTTCCTTCTTTGAGTTCGAGTTTATTATCCCGATTTTCTAAATTTGGAAAAACGCGTTTTTTTTCCAAACATTTACTGGAATTTAACAAAATATCGTTATCGGAAAAGTATATAAAATCTTTTAAACCCTTCGATACAAAATCGGACATAAATGAAAGATGTTCGGTAACCCTAGGTGTATAACACGGATACATAATATTTAACTCATTCATGGTTTCAAAAAATATTTTTTCATATTTTTTGGCAATTTCCAAACCACCTTTTTCGATAATTTTATCATCCAAATCAGTTATATTCATTAGCATGCGTACCGAATAATTCAAATGATGAATGAGAAATCTTTGAAGACAATCCGCAAAAATATAGGTTCTTGCATGTCCCAAATGAGGTAGATCGTAAACGGTAGGACCGCAAACGTATAATCGAACGACGGAAGGGTCCTGAGATTGAAATATTTCTTTAGTATTTGTTAAAAAATTGAATAATTGAAATTGTTTATCCATGATGAATACCAAAATTTGTTTTTGCAATCTCTTTTAAAGAATATTTTGGGCTCAAAGAAACATTTAATAAAAAAAAAAAAAAAAAAAAAAAAAAATTTTTTTTTTTTTTTTTTTTTTTTTTTTTTTTGAGATAAAAGGCAAGTTTTATTATACCAAGATTTTAAACATTAAATAATTAATACAACTATATCTTGGACTAAAAAAAAAAAAAAAAAATTTTTTTTTTTTTTTTTTTTTTTTTTTTTAATTAGATTTTTCTTCAAGTCCAAGATATTGTTGTATTAATTATTTAATGTTTAAAATATTGGTATAATAAGACTTGCCTTTTGTCTCAAAAAATATTTTTTTAAATTTAATATGACATATTAACCATAAAATATAAAATAATAATTTTTTTAATAAGCGAATAAACATAGTTTTATTTTAAACTGATATCGGTAATTTTTTCTAGATTCGATTAAACACCAATATTTTAAACTATCGTTACATGAATATTTATCTAGTTTTTTTTATAATTCAAAATAACGGATAAATTTTTCTTGTAAAAAAATCCGTGAATTTCCTTTTAAAGTTTATTTTTCTGTCGAATACATTTATTTAACATTTTATCAAGTTTTTCTTTGCTTATCTCAAATGAAAACTCGTATGTTAATGCATCATCATCCAAAACCGATTCTATACAACCTACGGGTGTTCCGAATGGATGTATTCCCTTAGACAAGTCACGCTGAATGCAATCGAATAACCCAGAATGATACAAAAATGTCATAAACGTAAGGGAAGCCTTTTCGAACAAGCTATTTACATTATCGCCGAATTTAATTATGATTTCTGATATAAATTTTCCGGCAAAAATTAAACATTCTAAAATTAAGGTCTGATAACAATCATGATTGTGCCACGAAATGGGTGCGAAAGAGTTTTTGTTATTTATTAACAAATTTTTAATTCGTGGCGATACCGTTTCGGATTTTACAATTTCTTCCAATTTTTCTTTTAATATGGAAATCGCGTCTTCGACAGTATTAACAACTGAAATATCAAAATGGATAATTAGGGGAGAAGGAATTAAAAAGTATTCTTTAAAAAGTCTTAAAATTGAAAGACCCATAATGTGTTCCCTGGCTTTGTATGATGGATCTTTTATGTGATTTATTTCATCAATCAACATTTGATTATTTAATTTTTCCCAATTTGACATGCGAACACATAGTGCAAATAATCGGTGGAAAATATTCATAAGATTATCATGATAGTTTAAAAAATCCAAAAAATCTTCCAAATTTTTTTCCATGATGAAAATAAATTATGAATTAAAGATTGATATGAAACTTTTATCATATTTATATACACAGATTGCATTTTATATTTAAAAAAAAAAAAAAAAAAAAAAAAAAATTTTTTTTTTTTTTTTTTTTTTTTTTATTCTGAATAATAACCAGAATCATTTTCTTCTTCTTCTTCTTCAATTCCTACTATTTCTTCAGGATATCTCCAAATAGGTATTCTATTAAGATTTGGTAAAGACATTAAGAATTTTCGATATTTGGAAAAACGCTTAGGTTGATAATTTGCATAGAAATATTCATCATAACATTGCTTAATCTTTCTTTTTCGGCTATTCATTTTTGTTTGTCAAAATGATCGATTCTTATTCTTTCAACTATATTTATAAAATAAATTAATACTAAAAAAAAAAAAAAAAAAAAAAAAAAAAAAAAAAAAAAATTTTTTTTTTTTTTTTAATAATAACAATATTTGAATAATTCAAGAAAATAAAAGTTATCCAATTACTTTAATATTGCCGCGATGATACATCATAGTTGCAACTTCTGTGCCTGGACAAGGGTAAGGTAACAATTTTGATCGTACGTGAGAATGATAAACTTTCGGGACACTTTTTATCTCTTTTATAGGCAATACAATTTTTTTTACATAAGGATAACCACAAACATTTTTGAAAAATCGATATTGTGAATGTCCTCGAACATACAGAGTAGGAGAAATCAGTTTGTTAGGTGAAATATGTTCTAGTAATTCTTTCAACCATCTATTAGGTTGCAATTTTTTTTCGTAAATCATACGCGAAGAAATAGGAGGGAAAATTGATTTGGGATCGTTTACTAAAGTTTTATTGTTATAAAAACGATCCTTGTTAAATACTCTCGATTTGGTGTTTGCTAAATCTCTTAAATTTAAACGATAATATTTGGGTAAAGGTGCTATTTGAAATATTTCTACTTTTTCCGGATGATTGCAGAAAGCAATTTCTAAAGGAAAATGAGATTTTCCATCTCTCATAGTTACCCAGAAAGCTTCGGCAAATAAAAATTTTTTTTCAAACATGATTTATTTTACCGAGTCGAAAATATTTTTCAACATGAAAATTGAAAAGAGAAATAGAATTATCCTTTATATATTTTTTTTTTTTTTTTTTTTTTTTTGAGAAAAATATATTTACATATCTAATTTATGAGGTAATTGTTAATACTTTCTTTTGATAATCCTCTATTAAATTTAATGTTGATTTTAATTTAGCAATATATTCATCACGTACATCAGATGAACAAACCTTTGGAGAATAACTTGCGGTCCTTTTAGCATGCTGAAAATATTTCTCTACCGATTCGAACGACGATTGCAATCTTTGGATGCACTCATCATCTATAATTCGATTGGCAGTCGGTTTTGATATTAATTCTGTCAGCCGCTTGACATTTTTATAAATTGCGTGTAAATGACCGGTGGAACGACGATTCCAATTTATCTATGCGCTCATCATCTATAATTTTATTGCCAGTCGGGTTCGTTATTAATTTATTCAACTGTTTAGTATTTTTATAAACTGTGCGCATAAGATTGGTGAAATCAAATTTCCATTCATTCATTATTGTAGCCCAAATGGTAAAAGCATCGATAATGCTGAAAACGCTTTCGTTTATGTCTATTAATTTATCCATATTCCATTTTAAGGATGCCATTTCTTTCTCAAACTCATTTTTATCTATTATTTCACCCGAATTTAAAGATTTCAAATCTACAGCCGTATGGCGGTAATACTTTTTATGCTCGTCCATAATTTCTTTAACATGATTCATTATACTTTGGTTTTTCATCAAATGTAAAAACGACGAAGACACATTAATATGTTAAATGAAAAAATTTGATTATAATTTAAAATGAATTTTTTTTAAATGTCAAAATAGTTATTTCATTTTTAAAAATTAAACTCATTTTAGATTAAAAAAAAAAAAAAAAAAAAAAAAAAAAAAAAATTTTTTTTTTTTTTTTTTTTTTTTTTTTTTTTTAATTTGGTTTGTAGCTTTCAGTCTTTAAATCCAACAATAAATCTTTTCCTAATGTTTTCCAATCTTTTTCACATCGAAATTCTTCACTATATATTTCACCTATCGTATACAATAAAGTTTCATCTATATTTTTAATGTCCGAATAATAATCTCCGTATTGTTGCAAATATCTTTCGGCATATTTTTGAGCGGCATCTACATAAAATTTTATTTGATCGTCCAACATTAAATCCGTTATTTTAGAGGCGTACCAACGTAAAAGAGCTAAAAATATCACACATGCGGAATGCGTTCCGGTTAGACTCGATATAGTTTCATTTTCATTAAAATAATTATATATTTTACGAACCCCATTGATATGTATTTCGAAATCTTTTCTCAAAGGAATCAAAACATTGGAAAGATAACATTTTAAATGTTTTGGTAAAAAAACCTTTGAAACCATCCACGCCTAATATCATATAAATTTCTCTATCAAAAACGATAACGCCAGCCTCGCCCGAAATAATAGTGGTAGAAGTCGTATTCGTTTTTAACCATTTACTTAAAAGTTTCAACCATTCGGAGGTGTCTGCCGGAATGCTGGTTTTGGAAGCAAATAGAGACAATAATCGATTTCGAAATGACAAATAAATATTGTCGTCATCTACCGATGAATAACCAATTATATCAATTATATCTTTCATCAATTCTCTACGATGAAAAGCTAAAGTTTCAAAAGGGCGACCTTCAATGACACGACGTACGAGATCTCGGATCAATAAATCTTTGATTTCATGAAGAACAGAATTTTTCGACGAGGGTTGCTGGATGAATGGTTTTGAAAGGAAGGGGCATTTGACGTTGGTATGTGGATGTACAAACGAGCGTGGGAGGGTTTTTACCCGAGTATTTTGATCGCAAGTATTCATTGACGATACCATCGGAGTTGATGACGCAGACGGGTCCATATTTATCGATTTCTGCTTTTCGAAACACCGTGCCATATTCGACTCGAACGTTATATTTTTTAAATTTTTCAATCAACCAAAACAATGGTTTATTAGTTATTTTCAAAGTTTTTTGTAAATCTGCTTCCAAGTCAAATTTATCTGTTTTAGTAATCAATATAACGTAATGACAAACGGGAGTTGAGATTCGATCATTAAGTTGTTCTGCTATCTTCCACTGTTGAAAAAGAACCATGTAAAATATTTTACAACAAAGTGTATATTTAAAATAATTTAATATAAATGCGTTAACATTTCTATTTATTTTATACATAAATTGAAAAAAAAAAAAAAAAAAATTTTTTTTTTTTTTTTTTTTTTTTTTAATAATTTATATATTTGTCAGAAAATATTTTCGAAAATTAAATTTCCCTTCGCGTCCAAGATGTAGTCGTTTTCGTTTTTGAAAATTAATTAACCAATCTTTAATTAACAAATTAATTAATTTTTCAAAAACGAAAACGACTACATCTTGGACCCGAAGGAAAATTCAATTTTCGAAAATATTTTCTAACAAATATATAAATTATTTAAAAAAAAAAAAAAAAAAAAAAATTTTTTTTTTTTTTTTTTTTTTAAATTTATATATTTGTCAGAAAAAATTTTCGAAAATTGAATTTTTCTTTGGATCCAAGATGTAGTCGTTTTTGTTTTTGAAAATTAATTAACAATTAATTTTTCAAAAACAAAAACGACTACATCTTGGATCCAAAGAAAAATTCAATTTTCGAAAATTTTTTCTGACAAATATATAAATTTAAAAATAAAAAATTATTATAAAAAGAAAATGACCATATTTTAAATTTTTCAAAAATTAAATTTTCTTCCAAGTCCAAGATGAGATTATATTTTTAAAATTAATTGTCGTAACTTGGATTCAAATGAAAACTTATTTAAAAACTCTTTTTTCCCAAAATTTGAAAATATGTAGTTCTCATAAATATAATCTTAAAATTAACAGAAAAAAAATTTTTCTAATTCTATATTAAAAAAATTATTATTTTAGAAAATATTATCTAATCCAAAATAATTTTAATATATACTTTCTTTACCTAAAAATAATATCTGTAAATTATAATTGATAAAATTCTCTTAAATTTAGTATTTATTTTTAATTATTTTTTTAAAGCATTGGAAAACGTTAAAACATAAAATACTAAATTTTTCTATTCTTAAAAAATAAAACAATACCAATATAAATGAACATTTTTTATTTGTAGCCAATATTGGTAAAACATTTAATATAAAAAAAATGGGTCGAACAAGACATTGTTAAAGGTAATTATAAGACAAAAAGTCTTTTTAACCATTAACAATGCCTTGTTCGACCCATTTTTTGTCATTTATTTGAAAAATACATATAAAATAATAGATATAAAAAATTGACAAATATTATTTGCAAAATAATTAAATTTTAAACAATTTCATAGACAATATGTAGTTTTCCTCATTATCTAATAAGTCCAGTTTTCTTTTCAGGTTTTTTATAGTATCAATTACTACATTTTTAGTATTAAAGTTTTTCGTTATTTTGAATTTATCTTCCATCCATATATCTGAGGAAAAATGTTCAAAGTCTTTTTTTTTCATCGATAAGTCTATGGGTTCAATATTTTGTTCTGGAACACTGTATGATGTTGATGCAATTGAAGTTGTCCCACTATAAGATGGATCGTTGTTATAGATGTCACCTTGTTGATAACTGGGTCTTGAGTACGATGGTGAGACAGGTAGTAATGCTGGGGAAATCGGGGAATATTCAGGAGAGGCAGGTGAATAGCCGGGTGAGGCAGGAGTATACTGCTGGGAAGTAGATGGATGCATTGGAATAGGTGTAACTGGAGGAGAGGCTGAAGAATGTCTATTTAAAAAAATGTATAATATAAGTAAAAAATTTTAAACATTTATTTTATCTAATATACAAATATAATGAAATTTAAGTTTTTTTAAATAAAATATTATAATTTATATTTTGTAAATTATTTTCGAAAATATAATATCGACTAATAGAATTTTTTTATAATTTACTAAGTTTCTTGAAAAATTAAGTTAATAGATAATTTTCAATCAAAAATATAAATTTTTTAAAAGAAATTCTTAAAAAAAATTTTTAATATTAAAATTTTTTAAATGATAAGTAGAATTCGTAAAATTTAAATTTAAATATTTTAAAAGGTTACGCTAAGTTTTCTTTGAAAATTAGGTTTAAAAAATTAAATTTTTTTAACAATATGATGTTAATTTAATATTAAAAAACAAATTTAACCGTACATGTTACTGTTTTTTTAGAAATTAAAATAATAAATGATTTTTTTAGAGAAAATAAATTTAAAGTATAAATTAACATATATAAACGAAAAAAAATTTTCAGTAAAAACTATTAGAATAAAAAAGAAAAATACATACCTTTTATTTTTTTCATGCTCATTCAAATTTTCAATTTCCAAGTCATAACTCCTCAATTTCCCATAGATCAGCAGCCATTTCTGAAACGGTACTTGTGATCTTTGTTCTATTTTCACCAGAATTGCAGAAGGATCGCTGATGACCGCCGGAAATATCATAAAATTGGGGACTTCCCCGTACATAAACAAATAATGAATTTTATTGCGGTTTTCATAAATTTTCTTATTTTTTGCCGTTTCTTTTTCTTCTATTATCGCGGCCATCATTTGAGAGAAACTGATGCCAGAAAAATTGTTCCTTCTCAAATAGATCGCGATACATGTCGGCAATAAATTAAAAAATTGCGTGTTTTCGTATTTGTTGACAAACGCGAATTCATCTTCGATTTGTAGTTTTCGCGCTAAGTCTAAAATGGAGAAATAGGGATTCCCGTTTATTGTGATTATCCCCACAATTTTTAGAAAATCTTCAAAGTTGAATTCAATAAACATGATTAGAAATACGCTTACGATTGAAAAAAATAACAGAAACGCGTAGACCTCTTCAGAAAGAATGAAATACTGAATCCGTTTTCTCTCCTTATATACTCTGAAAATGAGAGATAAAAAAAAACAACGCGCATCATGCCATAAAGATTAGATTTGACTTTTCTGACCCTGGGAAAAAAATAACCCGATTTCTTTTTAACCTTACTCACGTATCAAATACATAAACATTTTGAGAGGTCCATGTCTTTAGATAAGGTCACGTTGAGTGTTCCAGAAATATTATTGCTCAACCCATTTTTTATTCGATAACGCGATGACTTTTTGACCTAACCTTTCTGATTGGGAAAAGAAGGTTGTGCATGACAAAACAAAAAATCCTATTTTAAATGTAATCATTTTTTATTTATCAGACATATCGAGTACAAAAACATCTTAAGAGGGTCATGACATTAGATAAAGTCACGTTGCTTTTTATCAAGTGTTTTTAACAGTATTCCAGAAAATGTTATTACCCAATCTATTTTTTTGTTTCCTTATACTCAGATAATAAAGTGACCCTGACTTTTCTGATTGGGAAAAAAGAAAGGTTATACTTGATAAAGCGATTAAAAACTCAAGTGGTTCAAAGTATATTTTTCGATAAGGAGTTTAAAATTTGTATCTTAATATAACATATTGACAAAACAAAACATTTTTTTCATTATTTGTTTTTCTCTAATTTAATATATCTTTTCCATATTTCTCATTTTTCATTTTTTTTACAATTAATTTTTAAGTCTCAAACATTTTATTGTTTTTTTTTAAAACATGCTATGTTGGTCAACGCTTTTTAGTTTGTTAAAATCTCTATAATGAATTCGATTTAATACAAAATGATATAAATTAATTTTCTTCAATTTATAATTTTTTACCAATGTCCTATTGTCGGGTTGAAATTGAAAAGTTTTCATTATAAAAAAAACTTATATTTAGAAATTTTTCATCATAATACATTTTACTTCCTATGTTTTTCCATTTTGCTTAAAATTTGAAACACTATAATGCTTAGTATATCAATCTCCTTAATTTTTTTAAATATTAAAATTAAACTACTAAAAAGTAATTAAATGGATCATTTCATTATTTTTTCGCGATAAGTATCAAAATTCCATAATTAGTTTTCAAAAATAATTTCATTTTAACCATATTTTTCGAAAGTTGGTTAAATTTGCAATAGTCAACACAAATGCTAAATCTTCATTTTTGAAAATTTACTTAATCTAATTAACGTTATAAATATATTTTCTTGAACATAAAAAAAAAAAAAAAAAAAAAAAAATTTTTTTTTTTTTTTTTTTTTTTTTTAAATCAAAATGAATAAAATGAAATATAAATATAATAAAATATAAATTAAATAAATATATTTATAATATTATCATCTGATTATCTTTTTTATTACAATGATATGGAAAGTAAATTTTAAATGATTCAAAATTCAAATTTTTCTTTCATTAAAATTCGCTTCATTTTCTACTTCGGGCTTCTGTTTATTTCTTTTAAGCAAAACATTATAATGTCCCTTATATCCATCTCCTTCATACAATAAATTTACTGATAATTTTTCTTTATCATTTACACCCAATACCGTAACATAAGACTGGTCATGAGAATAAAAAATAGTTATAAACATATTGTAAATTTTTTTGGCGGCATTTAATTCTACGCAATTACCGTATATTCCATCTTTGGACATTATATTAAAATAATCGTTTTCGTTTAAAATGGTTTTGCCGTATGAATTATCGCCAATAACAAAAGGGCCATAAAAGTCCCAATTGTTCACTACGTGTTCTACAATTTCCTGACGAATAACGGCATGGTTATCTTCGGTACCATAGAGAAATACCGACAATGCCCTAAATAAACAATTTCCGTCGGAAGCGATATGATAAACAATATAAAAATCGTTAATCATTATAAAAACATTCAACGTATACTTAATATCATTTTCAAAATTATATGTTAAAATGAGAATCCGACCCACTTAAAAAATATAAATGGATTTGATCAAAGTTGTTTCACACCAATATTTGGTTTGTGATGAAGATTTGAAAAATATAAATCTATATATTTGTTCAGAAATATTAAAAAAAAAAAAAAAAAAAAAAAAAAAAAAATTTTTTTTTTTTTTTTTTTTTTTTTTTTTAAATATTATTTATTCTGAAATATTTTCATATTTAGACAATCTTCTTTTCAGCTCAATATTTTCAGCCATCAACTTTGCAATTTCGGTCTCTCTCAAATATTCAATTTTGTTTTGAAGAGATTCGTTTTTGTTCCACAACTGTTTAATTTCCGCTTGAAGCAAATCATTTTTCTCTTCAGTGTTTCCCAATCTACATTTCAATTCTCTAATTTCTTCTTCGCGTCGATGTTCGATTTCCACTCGTAAATTCTCAAATTTATTTCGCAATTCTTTATTTTCATTTTCATATTTGTTTTTCAATTCCGCAATTTCTTTCTCAAATTTCTTTTTTAAATTTGTTTTTTCATTTTCCAATCCGTCGCAATGGGCCATGAACGGTTTCGCACAGTCCAAACACGCTTGTTGTCTGGGGCACGTTTTCCACCAATCTTCTCCCACGACTCGATAAAATAATATCTCGTCGATGTTTTTTCTCAATTTCTTGTTTCTCGGTTCGACGAAATAAATTTTTTTTCCGTTGTTCAAATGCAGATACCGATCCGTGGCTTTTTTAGAAGGTGCGAAATTCTCGGCGACCGGTAATACCAAATTCATCGGGATACCCGGCAAGTATTTAACTTGAGCTTTCCATTTCGAATCCTTCCTTTCCATGGGAATCCAAAGTAATTTTTTAGGATCGCAACAATTATATTTTTGTTGAATCAGTTGCATGATACCCCCGTCCCACATCGTAGCCAACACTAACCTATAATTTTCGGGTAAAGTTTCTGCAATACAGAAATGATTTTTGTTTCTCGCCCTATTCGTTTTCTTCTTCTTTTTATATTTTAACTCTGGGTCGTCGGGAAAATAAATATCTTCCGCCTCCCCGCAATACTGATCGTAATCGTCTTTGCGAAATTTAAAATCGCATCCGGATTTGCGTTGACTCAAATAACCCATGGTATTCACCAGATGTAGTTCGGATTCGATACGCTTATATTTTTTACATTTAAATTTCGGATAAGGTTTCCTTTTGCCACGAGGCATCTTAACATTTTTCCAAACGCGTCTGAAATCTTCCAAAGTACGCGAAACGACAATCATGTGTCGGTGTTGTCTAAATTCTGCTTCCGTTTCGCTTCCGCCGTTACACCAACACGAAAAAGGTAAAGTGTTTACATTACCCTCACCGAAATCATCCTCGTTGTCTTTTTCCATCGCTCGGACGAAACTTTCATAAACCACCGCCCGTATCATGACGTGCAACCACACATAACCTCCTCGAACGTATTTCCGGACACAGGTAGCGGCCAGATTCAAAGTTTCGTCTTTGAAAGTTACGGGTAAAGGATCGTCGCTCAGATCCAAAAGACAAACGGGTTTCGTGTAATATTCTTTGATACTAGAAATTTTTTCCTGACCGAAAAAGTGTTGCTTTTCGCACATGGGCGTGAAATCGAAAAATTGTAATTTTTTTTCTTTTTTAGATGACGACGAATCTCCTTTTTCACTTTTTCGTTTGGCGGTAAAAGTCACACGAAAATGAAATTTTTTATAACATTCTAAAAGATGCTTGGCATTGTCATTTTTTTGCCCTCTAGGAAATGTTACTTTGCCCAAACACCAAACGCAACACGTTAAACGGTTCAAGCTGTGTTTTTCCATGCAATGTTTTTCATATTCACTCGACAAAATATTTATTCCACATTTCGGACACAAAAACGGAACTTTATTCCTACGTAAAGTATTGGAATAACATTTAAACTCTTTGCCTTGAACCATAACACGAGTTTTTAATGAGACGATAGAAGAAAAAAATCAAAAACAAAAAAGTTTTTTAAAACCACGATGAAACAATAGAAAATTATATAAATTTATATAATTTTATATAAATTTACATTAAATAAACTAATTTTCTATGATAAAATATAAAGCTAGGACTCATAAGTTTTTTGAAAAGTCGATTTTCTATGGTAAATGGGGCTCTTCAATATGAAAAGAAATTTCGTGAGCAGCGAGACAGTTTTGCCAGATTTTAAATTTCAAAAAATTTCGAAAAAGCAAATCTCCAACATTGAAGTCAATTTTTAGATTTCTAAAATGACGTCATTAATGACGTCATAAAAAATTAATATAAAATGTTTTGTAAAAAATCATGAAGAGTTTTTAGCAAACTGAACCATTTATATATATTTGTTTGAAAAAAAAAAAAAAATTTTTTTTTTTTTTTTTTTTTTTTTTTTTTTTTATGTTTTAGAAAACCGAATCGTTTATAAATATATTTGTTGGAAAGAAACAATCTAAAACTTTTATTAAAAAAAAAAAAAAAAAAAAAAAAAAAAATTTTTTTTTTTTTTTTTTTAAGAAAATAATATAATTAAATTATATTTTTATAAATAATTAATACAATATTTTTTTGTCTTCTTCTAAATAATTATTTATATAATCACAAGTTTCAGATAATGGATACAAATATTAAATATTTATAATCTTCAGGTCATATAAATGCATAATAATTTTCAACAATCGAATACGACGGTTTACTTTCGTTCTCTGACGGATGAGTTTCTAATTCTATACGATGAACAAAACGACGAGATTCCTTCCAATAACCCATATTGGGTTTAATCAATCTTGGATTATTTTTACAATAAAGTTCACTATATTCGTGAACACATTTTACCATAATACCGTATTTATTTTCCCACGTGATAGAAAAAACGGGTTTTCCTTCCCATTTATCTATTATCAAACATTGTTTATCGGATTCAATTTTGTAAGCCTTAGGACAAAGAAAATCGGGATAAAGGAGAATTTTAGATAAAGGGTTTATGACAATAGTTTTGTCATGACCCAAATGAAAAAATTGCAATTTCATTACATCGTCGATGGGAAAATACGACTTTATATTACAAAGTTTTGAAAAATAGTACCGAAAATTTTCGAGTCGAATTCGTCGTTTGAATTTCTTTTCCATACAAGGAAAAATATCGTCCGATGCATGAGGAACATTGACCAAATCGTTTAAGGAAAGAGGATTTTCATCCATGTAATCGATGCCTTTATACGTGAAAAAACGGGTATATAGACAAACATTTTTTTCATCGAACGATATGTAGCACAGTTCGTTGTTGTTGGTTAAGAATCCACCCAGTGTCACCTTACTCATCATTTGTAAGAATCCGGAAAATAATTCTCGAGGGACGGACCAACATGTAGGATCCGATAGCGAAAGCTGAAATTCGGGTATACTGAGTAATTTTGTTTTTTCAGAGAAATGCGTACAATTTTTAAAAATTTTTTTCAAAATATTCTCGTTCAATTCAAAAACGGTCGGGTTACCATTAGAAACAACACAATTCATGGTTATAAGAAAAACTCGATGAAAATCAAAGTATGATTTAATCACTCGGATATAGCATAACATATGATTATACTTTTAGCTTCCTTTGGTTTATATTCTATCAGAAACGAAAAAAAAAAAAAAAAAAAAAATTTTTTTTTTTTTTTTTTTTTTTAATCATTACTCATTGACCATCTTCCATCATAATTATTAATAATTATTTCTTTGTAAACTTTATACAATTCATTTTTTTGATAGTGATCATAAAATACATTATATCTAGACTTATACTTTGTGTTTTCATTCAACTCTTTAGAATAATTTTTATCTTCATTCCAAAAAGTATCGACGGGTAATACTTTATTTGGTTTTTCGTTTCTATGAAAACATAATTTATGATACAACAATGCATATTCATCATAAGATAAATGATTGTTGATTATACTATAATAGTATCTTTTATATTCTTTCCAATAACCTTTTATGGGAAAAACATTATATTTTCCTTTTTTACAAAAACATTTATTTTTATAAATGCATTTTGCAATTATTTTTTTATTTGTTCCCCATCGTATCAAGTAATGCGGTGCGTTATTGCTAATAGCGGTACATTTATTTTTGAAATGATGAATTTTAGGTGGATGTCCACGAAGAAGTACCTGTAGAACAGAGGTATTACATTCGGACGGAAGGAGTGTGGGAGTTTCGGGCCAACGGAGGGTTTTCAAAGAACGGTTCACGGCGACCGTGATGTAGGGAGATATACTATAAAATCGGATATCCTCCATCTTATCGACCGGAAAATATAATTTTGGAAATGTATTGTGAATATAATGATCAAAAGACGCCCATCTCGTTTTTCCACTTATTATCCTTTGCATAGGATATTTATTTTCTTCCACACCACTTTTTATCAAATCGTCTAGAGACGGATGAGTTTCGTCTGAATTTTCAACATTCAAATAATTAAAATAACGTACGGATATAAACGCATTTTTTTCATTTACAGATATATAACAAGCATCGTTACGATTATCGAGATACCAACCCGGTTTCATTATTCGAATCGCATCTATAAATCCAAAAAATTCGCCGTAGGGAATTGACCAAAGATCGGGATTCGATAATGTTTCATAAAAATAAGGTAAATTTAATAACGTTAGTTTATCATGAGGTGTAACATAGTCATTAAAAACCTTTGATAATATATGATTATTTAAATCAAAAAGAGTAAGCGGAGAATTCTCACTAGGCATATTTGAAAACTATTTCGATATTCTTTATGAAATACATTTATTTCCTATAAATATAATATTTTATATATATAAATAAATAAAAAAAAAAAAAAAAAAAAAAAAAAATTTTTTTTTTTTTTTTTTTTTTTTTTTTTTTTTTAAATTACTGAATGTTTAAATAATTAATCGGTATTTTTTCTTTTGTCTTTTTTACATCTATGAAATTATATTTTTCTCGGAGATATTCTGAAGGATCCATCATAGCTTTTTGACAAAAACATGTATTTGGACCTTTATCTGCAAAAATGCATCTCTCACAGTCCGTCAAGTGCCATTCTCCACTTTCAGAATTGCAAATCACGTTAATTTCTTTTTGTTTTTCCATTTCTCTCACTTTTATTTCAAATTGTACAACATTCTTTCTAGTTTTATATTCTTCGTACCACTTGAACACATTTTCTCTATCCCAAACACAACGATTGTAAAAATCTCGTATATTCTCAATTACATAGGAATCAAAATTATTCGAAAATACCAAAGGTTCAATATACGAATGTTTTTCCTCGTATAATTTTTGTGAGTTTTTCAAAAGCATTTCGTTAACTAAATATTTTTCTGGTGATGTTATTGCATGAATGCAATGACACGTATCGGGTCCCTCAGTCGCATCGTCCTGAGACCATACGCAATTGTTTAAATGTAATTTATCTCTCTTGTTCAAAAGAAATTTCAACCGACTATTATAACGACGAGATAATACTTCGAAACGTAAAATATTGACTCTACGATCACAAATTGTATAAATTTTTCGCAGAGTATTAATATAATCTGCGTTCATGTTGAATATGATTTAGAAACGAAGAATATTGATCAAATATATATACTGGAGAAAAAAAAAAAAAAAAAAAAAAAAAAAAATTTTTTTTTTTTTTTTTTTAATTGAATGTTTAAATAATTAATTGTTAATAATTATTTCTTTTTTAACTTTATACGGATCATTTTTTTTATAGTGACCAAAAAATATACTATATATACTAGAATAATACCAAAAAGTATCAACGGGTAATACTTTTTTTGGTTTTTCGTTTCTATAAAAACATAACCTATTATACAACAATGCATATTCATCATAAGATAAATGATTGTTGATTATACTATAATAATATCTTTTAAATTCTTTCCAATAACCTTTTATGGGTAAAATATTATATTTTTCTTTTTTAGAAAAACATTCATTTTTGTAAAAGCATGTTATATTTATTTTTTCATTTTTTCCCCATCGTATCAAGTAATTCAATGCATTATTGCGAACAGTTATACATTTTCCTTTGAAACGATAAATTTTAGGTGGATTTCTAAGCCATTCAAAAGCAGACCATTCGGACGGACAGAGTATGGGACTTTCGGGCCAACGGAGGGTTTTCGAAGAACGGTTCACGGCGACCGTGATCTCGGGAGACACGCGATAAAATCGAATGTCTTCCATCTTATCGACCGGGAAATATAATTTTGGAAATGTGTCGCGAATATAATGATCGAAAGACGTCCATCTCATTTTTTCACTTATAATACTTTGTATAGTATATTTATTTTCTTCTTCGACACCATCTTTTATCAAATCGTCTAGAGACGGATAAGTTTCATTTATTTTTTTAATATTCAAATAATTAAAATAACGTACGGATAAAGACGCATTTTTTTCATCTACGGATATATAACAAACATCGTTGTGATTATCGAGATACAAACCCGGTTTCATTCTTCTAATCGCATATATAAATCCGAAAAATTCGTCGTAGGGAATCGACCAAAAATCAGGATTCGATAATGTTTCGTGAAAATCGGGTAAATTTAGTAACGTTAGTTTATCATGAGTTGTAACATAGTCGTTAAAAAGCATTGATAATACGTGATTATTTAAATCCAAAAGAGTAAGCGGAGAATTCTTATTAGGCATACTTGAAAAATATTTTGATATCCTTTAACGATAGAAATGGTTATCAAATACATTTATTTCTTTTAAATATGGTTAAAAAAAAAAAAAAATTTTTTTTTTTTTTTTTTTTTTTTTTCAATTTCAATCTTCCATCGTTGAATATCTCATAATACTATCATTTATAAGGAAAATAGTTTTTTTAACTTTATATAATTCATTCATTTTGTTTTGATTAGAAAATAAATTATATATACTTTTATACAATTTACACTCATTCAAAATCATAGATTGATCTTTATGCAGCACATTTTTTTGTTTTTCCTCTGTACAATTATATTGATTATTATACCACGACTTATATTGATCAAAAGATAAATTATCATCAACTGTAATAATACTATATTCGTACCGCTTATACTCTTTCCAATAACCGTTTACAGGCGAAAATTTAAATTTTCCTTTTCTACATAAACATTTTCCATCATAAATACATTCCCTGGTTATTTTATCCTTTTTTTTATTCCAACCCATTAAGCAATGAGGTGTCTTATCACTAAACACGGTACACTCTTCTCCAAAAGAATATGTCTTGGGTGGATACCAATCAAAATTGGAACATTTTAAGGGAGGGGGGATACGGCTTTTGGGCCAACGGAGAATTTTTAAAAATGGATTTACAGCAATCATAAAGTTATGCAATACATAATAAAATTGCATGTCTTCTACCTTATCGACCGAAGAGTATAATTTTGGGAAGGTATGATGAATATAATGATCAAAATCCTCCCAATTAAGCGGTCTCTGTATTCCCATTTCATTAGAATATATTTCTGTGATATCACCTTTTATGAGATTATCTAGAGACGGATAATTTTTATTCGAATCTTTGACTTTTAAATAAGTAAAATAACGCGCAGATAATTTAGCATTTTTTTCATCTACGGAAATATAACAAGCATTGTTCTGATCATCAAGATACCAACCCGGTTTCATTATTTGAATCGCTTTTATGAATCCGTAAAATTTATCGCTAGGAATTGACCAAGAATAAGGTTCTAATAATAAATGTTGAAAATTTGGTAAATCTAATAGTATTAGTTTTTCACGAATAGAAATATAGTCTTTAAAAAGATTTATTAATACATCATCGTTTAAATCATAAAGGTTAAGCGAAGAATTTTCACTAGACATACTAACAATTATTTTAAAGTTTTATTATAATTTTTTTTTATGTAATTTTAAAAATTGTTGAGTAAAAATAACGAAATAAATAATTTAATTACTTTTAAGTTATTTTATTCTTAATATTTAAAAAAATACAATTTTTAATTTTTTAATAATAAATACAAAAAAGTGAAAAAATGAAAATGATTATTTTTATATAATAAGTTTTCAAAATACCTTAATTAGTTTTTCAAAAATACTATTTTTACTTTATTTTTTTCGAAAATTCAGTTAAAATTTTTTTATAATCAATGTGTAGTATGTCATTTTTGAAAATTTAACTTATCTGATAAATATCGTAAATATATATTTTTATAGATGAACTTTTTTTGAATTGGTGATGAAAAAAGATGTACCGTAAAATATTTCAAAAACACCACGCATGTCATTTTTGAAAATTTAACTTATCTGATAAACATCGTAAATATATATTTTTATAGATGAACTTATCTTATAAATTTTTTAAATGTTAAAAAAAAAAAAAAAAAAAAAAAAAATTTTTTTTTTTTTTTTTTTTTTTTTTTTAATTAAAGATAATATTCAAACATAATAAAAATCCAAGATTATTTATCTTAAGAAATAAAATAATTTAAATTCATTTAATTTAACACTTTTATATTTTTAGAAAAATACAAATCTTGTGACGAAAATATATTTTGCTCAAAGAAATCATATAAATTTACTATTGATTTTGAAATATAATCTTTTTTCTGACTTATATTATTAAAATGATAATAACTGTTTTCTTTTTCTATTTTATTATAAGTAATCTATACATGGAAGGAAAAATAAAAATAATATCATCCTATGTAAAATATACTGCATGGATAGAGAAAATCATCATGTGGATACGACACTGAACTTTTACATACTGTTTTTCACAGGTAGAAACAAATCGGGGGTTTTCACTAATTAACTTTGAATGCTTTTGTCTTTAAAATCATCATGTGGATACGACACTGAACTTTTCCATACTGTTTTCAGGGTAGAAAACAAACTAGGAAATTTCAAGTGTGATACCGATTAACTTTTTAGGCAGAGTTTTTAAAATCATCATGTGGATACGATACTGAACTTTTCCATACTGTTTTTCACGGGTAGAAAACAAATAGAAATTTTCAGGACTGATACTGAAAGTTTGAGAGAAAAATAATTGAAAAATCTTGAAACATCATCTTGAGGAGAGAACATTAAAATTAACTTTGAATGTTTTTTTGTATTTTTATTTACTTTTACAGACAATCAAAGAATACCCTTTACATACATAACTGCTTGAATGTAACAAACTCTCTTTGTAAGTCTTTAATAGATTTTTTAAAATTCTCATTCTGATTACTTGCATGAACGCGTTGCGATTTAGAAAACGCAATTCTGTATCTAAAATTTCTTGTCTAAATTCATATATAGGAAAAACCGCTTGAATGTAACAAACTCTCTTTGTAAGTCTTCAATGGATTTTTTTTTAAATTCTCATTCTGATTACTTGTATGAATACGTTTCGACTTAGAAAAACGCAATTCTGTATCTAAAATTTCTTGTCTAAATTCATATATAGGAAAAACTGCTTGAATGTAACAAACTCTCTTTGCAAGTCCTCAATAGCTTTTTTAAAAATTCTGATTACTTGCATGAACATTGTTAATACGATCATGAAACTTCTGTTTGTTGATTTTCAATAAAAAATTTTAATGTGATAAGACTCAGATAATTGTTATGTTTTGATTGATAATATTATTTTATATGTTTAGATTCCAGATTCCATTGGTTTTTCAGGCGAATTTACAAAATTTTGCTGATAAATTATCGAAGATGTTTTAGAATATACGTTTCTAACTCCACGATAAAAAATATGAATTTGATGCGGTAAAATATCAGATTCTCCTTTCAGCGGTTCGCCCATTTCCATTTCAAAAATTGAAGGTTGTTCAGAAAAACCAGTTGAAATTTTCTCTGTAATATTCTTATCCGAATACTTATGAATATTATTTTTTTCCGTAACTGAAAAATCGTCGTCGGGAAAATTTTCTACAAATTTTCGAATCCATTCTTGTAAATTCAAACCTTCTTTTCCGACTTTTAATGGAAAAGCAACCGAAGGACAGTATGGTCGAATAGAAGGAAATATATCGGGTACACATCCGTACAACCACAATGCTTTTAATTCTTCGATGTTTTGTTCATCGAAAAGAGTTCGATGACTCCGCAAAGTTTTATGAATGACGGATATCATTTCTTCGAAATTAAATACTCGAATACTTTTATATTTAAATGTATCGGCGATCACTTCTCTCGTCGAATATCTCGAAGCAAAAGAAAAAATGCACGAATAACCCAAAAATTTTCCAACATCGGATGCTTTGAAATAAACATCTCCTGATTTTGATATTATCGCATACAAAGAGGGCCTTTCTGGAAAAAAAGTAATTCGCAGCCACATTATGTTTTTTAACTCAAGGTTGTAAAAAACTAACAGGTAAAAGTTTTTGTATAAAACAAAATAATATCTTTTCTCGTGAAGGAAGTCATCGTTTTTATATGAAAAATTCTATATCTTAATTAAAAAAAAAAAAAAAAAAAAAAAAATTTTTTTTTTTTTTTTTTTTTTTTTTTTTTTTTTTTAAGGATTTACATTATAAAAGATTTTTTTCGATTCGGTCCAAGATGCAGATGTTTTCATTTTTTGAAAATTAATTAAATATTAATTTATAATTCAAAAATGAAAACATCTATATCTTGGACCGACAGAGTAATTATGATTAGTTTTTGAAGTCTCTGCGACCGGATTTACATCACTAGTTTTTTTAGTTTCGTTTGCAGTAGTAGAATCAGTCTGATAATCTGGATAAGCCCCTCAGTAAAGGTAGCGGCAGTTGTTTGTTGATCACTACCGACAGGAACATTATCGCTATATGCATATTGGGCTTGAGTAGCAAAAAAAAAAAAAAAAAAAAAAAAAAAAATTTTTTTTTTTTTTTTTTTTTTTCTCGAGTCCGAGATGTAGTTTTTTCATTTTGTATAATTTAACAAAAAAATTAATTAGAATTAAAGCATTTAAACAAATTAAAACCATATGGATACCAATGTATCCATTTTAATATTGTATCATCAGAATAGTATATGATGGAATTATTTAATTTAATCAATGAATTATTTTTGTCTTCAAAATCAATATACAATTTTTCATCGTTTATATAAATCCAAGAATTTGTTTTTTTGTTTACATTAGAAACAGGTACAACGATACATGGTGATAAATCAGTTTTTGAAATACAATTATTCTTTGAATGATCCTCCAAACAACAAGTTTTTATCTTAGGCGGAAACTTTTTATAACAATAACTACATATAGCTTTGTATAAATGATGTTCATTTTCTACACATGATAAAAAGACAGAATCATTTATGAAGTGTTTTGGATACCAATTCATTATAGATAATTTATACACGTTGTAAAAATACCGTTTATCTATTTAAATAACAAAAAATCTAAACGTAAGTGAAAACGACAAGTATTAAAGATATGAAACATTTTAGTTTGAGCAACTCAATTTATATATTTAAAAAAAATAAAAAAAAAAAAAAAAAATTAATTTTTTTTTTTTTTTTTTTTTTTAACGAAAATTATGATTGTGTGTAACTTTTAAAGATAAGGGACATTATTTTAGATTTTTAAATTTGACATATAAAAACTTTTTTAATTGCAAGTTGTATATATTTTTCGCTTTTTATTTCTTTGAGATTTTAATTGATTCGGAACATTTTTTAAATCAGAATCTTTTAATTGTTTTTCCAAATATCGAACTGACATTCTTAATCCATTTTCATTATTTTGCAATGTTGATAATATAGTAGTTATTTTTCTTTTCAAGTTTTTAATTTTGGTAGATGATTTCATATAAACTAATATATTTTTTCTTTTTAATTCGTTAATTTCATTAAATAACAATTGATTTAAAGTAGATAATAGTTTATTTATTCTTTTAAATTGGTCGTTTTCCCGTTTCAGTTGAGCATTATCTTTTTCAAGTTGTTGACGATAAGAAATATTATCCGTTTCCGACAAATGGGTATTTTGCAATAAATCATTTTCAAACAAGATATAATTTATTAAAGAATCGATATTAGTATTTTCTAATAAATTTACGTCATTAGATTGTATCGGATTTTCTATATCATCTATAGGTTGAGCATGAGATAAATCATGCTCGGGATTAATCGTATCATCTAATGACAAGAGAAAATTATCATTTATAGGATGAATAAAACGGTCATAAGACATATTTTATAAGCAGAGTATTGTGACTCAATTGTATTTTCTCAGCGTTGAACAAAGCTTTTATATACCAAACTTTATCAAAAAAAAAAAAAAAAAAAAACTTTGACTCGAAGGAAAATTCAATTTAGAAAACCTTTTCTGACAGGAAAAAAAAATCTTTGACTCGAAGGAAAATTCAATTTAGAAAACCTTTTCTGACAAAAAAAAAAAAAAAAAAAAAAAAATTTTTTTTTTTTTTTTTTTTTTTTTCAGAAAAAGGTTTTCTAAATTGAGTTTTTCTTCGAGTCCAAGATGTAGTTGTTTTCATTTTTCATTTTTTTAATCTAAAATTAAAAAAATAAAAATATTTGATGTAATATTCTTAAGAAACATATTTATTTTTTATGATACTTTTCAATATTGGCTATAGGTTTAATGCAAAAAAATGGGGTTAGACAAGGTATTGTTAACTAGTTTTAGTTAACAATACCTTGTCTAACCCCATTTTTTTAATAAATTTCCTTTTTATAGCATTGTACTATAAAAAATTTAACTGTATTTTATATAAAAACAATACAAAGTTTATTAAATTTTCAAAGTATTTATTATTTTTTTCCATAAAATATATTTACATTTTCTTTTTAATATAAAATATTATTTTAAACAGTGTTATAATATTATATTTAAACATAACAGTAAACACAATTTTCTTTCAAACATTTCAAGATTTGAAGATTTTAACACAATATGATTTTTTTAGAGTCTGTGAAACACTAAAATATATTTAAAAAATTTTTACACAACTTTTTTTCAAATCTCGGATCACCCAATACAAATTTATGTACGGGTATCGATTCATATATCTGTTCCTTATTAACATATATTGGAATCGGAGGACGCCATAAATCAATACTGAATTCTTCAAAAATAGTTTCAAGTTCACGCTCTTCAAGAGGTGCATCAAGAGATTTTATACTCTTTGGAAATATAAACGGTTTTGGCAATCGTTTACTCATATAATTTTTATCATACTTCTCAAAATAAAAATACTGTTTCGAAGATGAAGGATTTTGACACACACTTTTTGGAAAAACAAACGGTGGTTTACTCATATATTTTTTAAGATCATATTTCTCAAAATGCCGCTTGGACGATGAAGGATTTTGACACACTCGTTCCTTTGGCATGGTGTCGGAGGAAAAAAAATATAATCTGTGAAGCCGCCGAAAGTGCGACTATATATACCAATTGAATGACCTCAATTTAAAATGAGTTCAAAAGTTCAAGTGGGATTTATATAACAAACCGATTAAATTCAAGTGGATCAAAGTATAATTTATGAGAGTTTAGAAATACTGAGAAAAGATTGCTCAATATGTAATGGTGACATGACAAAGAGTTCAAAAAGTTATGGGAAAGGGGGCAAAGTACAATTTATGATAACGAGTTCAAAAAGAAAAACAAAATTCTAGAAAAGATTGCTTAATATGTAATGGTGAGAAGATAAAGAGTTCAAAAAGGTTATGGGAATAAGGCAAAGTTTAATTTATAAATACGTATCAGGTTTATTGTATAACAATAATGAGTTCAAAAGGAAGGATGTAATTTCGAAAATGACACACTTTTATGGAATGAGTTCAACAGGTTATGGGAATGAGGAAAAATTATTTTGATTTTCTTTAAGTGGGTTAGGTTAAGAATGTAATGTGACCTCCATTCTATATTTTTTTAATTAGATTCCTGCTTGAATAATTATTTAGGTAAAATATTCTTTTTTTATAAAACTTTGAAAATTATTTTAATTTTTACATTACAACTTTGAAAAATTTTTTCAACTGAAAATTTATATTTCTTTGTTATTAAAAATATAATTTTTAGAAAGTTAATTATAACTTAAAAACAATTTACTTTCTAAAATCTTCCTATTAGAAAAATTTATTAAAATAATGAAAACGATTTCAATATCGATAAACAATAATTATAAATTAAAAAAAATTAATAATTTTTCATTTAATATTAAAAATCTATAACTTGTAAATAGAACTTAGTCTCATAACATTTAAAGTTAATTATTGAAAATTCCCGGTTTGTTAGTTTTTAAAAATCATACTATTTTCATAACATTTTAAAATTCAGTTAAATTTTCAATAATCGACACACACAATCTAAATCATTTGTTTTTGAAATACTACTTGATCCGATTAGGATTTAAATATATTTTCTTCAACTTCAATATTGTAAAAAAAAAAAAAAAAAAAAAAAAAAAAAAAAAAAAAAAATTTTTTTTTTTTTTTTTTTACAGCTTTAAATATCATCAGAAAAGATTTTCGAAAATTGAATTTTCCTTCGAGTCCAAGATGTAGTAATTTTAATTTCTGAAAATTAATTAGTTAATTAATGATTATCTAATTAACTTAATTAATTTTCAGAAATGAAAATGACTGTATCTTGTACTTGAAGAAAAATTTAATTATTGAAAATGTTTTCTTATAAAGAAATAAATAAATATAATAAGAACTATGGTTAAATAAAATATAATAACTGAATTTGATATATTTTTAAATGTAACGATTTAGCTTGTGTGTTGATTATCAGAAATTTAATCGAATTCAGAAGAATGTGGAGAAAATAGAATTATTTTCAAAATTAATTATGGGATTTTGAAAAATTACAATATAAAATTAATAAAATAAATAATTTAATTATATTTAATGTTTTATTTTAAAATATTATAATTTTTTGAATAAATATAAAAGTATAAATATTTTATTAATTTTAAATGATAAACTTATAAAATATAATTATAATTATATTTTATTTTTTCAAACTTGGTTGAATTTGTGATAATCAACAAATACGAAAATTTATCCAGTTCCTTTTTTTAAATAAATATTATAGTGAATTATATTTAGAATGATTATGTTAATTAAAAATTACAAATTCAACTAGGCTTTTAACCAAGTGGGGTTAAAATTTGTGTTTGGGTATTTATTTTTCATTTAAAAAAATTGTATAAATTGATTTTTACAAAAATTGAAATAATTTTATAAGTTTGGTCATTTTATTGTTTTTTTATAATTTTATTAAATTTATAACTATAACGGGTTAATTAAGTTAAATTACAAGATCTTATTAAGAATGAAATATATAAAAAATTGCAAGTCGTTTAACCTTTAACTATAAAAATTCTAATTACATATAGTATTTTCCAAGTTATATTTTTCCGCGTCAATATAAATATATAGCAAAGAAAGGTGTTAGGAATTTCAAACTAGTAGTAATTACAAAAAGACCAAGATAAATTGTTATCGCTTAATTAGGATATTGTTCTTGAAATGTCTTCCATTTTTGAGCGTTTCTTACAAAAAAGCTCATTTACTTACGAAAAACAAAAAAAATATTATCTGGTTTATCTCTTTCTCATGGACAATAAAAATATTTATCGATACATGAAAAAATTAAATGAATAAAAGATCAATGGGTCAATAAGATTATCTATTGATTAAAAACTGATAGATAAAGTTCAAGGAAAATTCTAGAAAATTTTTATTTTTAAAAACATGTTATATAAGAGATTAATATATCGAGATATAAAAATTGAAAACTAAATTGTTTTTATTATTTTCTTATCGGATTCATCTAGAAAAAGAATTATCTAAACTTTCTCATAGATATTAAAATCCTTGACATGAGGTCAAGTGACTCTTATATATTTCTTGCAGAACACGAGGAGAAAATATTTTGCAAGCGTTTCAAGATATTAAAGTCAAGTGCCAATTGACCCGATAACTTAACTTGTTTAAGTGTTTTTTTCACCTTTTGAACTTGTCTGATGCACTTAAAAAATTACTTTGAACCGTTACGAAATATCACGCGATGTTTTTCCGACCTCCTTCTCAAAACCTATTGACCTCACATGAGATTATTTTCCTCGTGATAAAATATCATTTGTTTTTTTCACCTTTTGAACTTGTTTAAGCGTCTAGAGATATCGGGGTCAAGTGATTTTGAAAAAACGTATATATAGAGAAGCATTTTGCTCATAAACTCATTTTCCTGCTGACTGGCTGCTGTGTCTGTTATTAGTGTTCCGGTGCTTCTGGTTAATTATGCTTTGTTGCAATTATTGCAATAAAAGTATTTTCGATAATAAAGTGATCGAAATTTGTGGATACAAGTTCCATGAATATTGCTATATATACATTTACGATATTCCAAAATTTCAAAGTCCTGACATGATTCATCATATCAAAGAGGAAACGACTGTCAACGAGGACGATGTCACCCATCCAAGATTTCAGAGTCCCGACATAATCCGTCCGATCAAAGAGGAAACGACTAGCAACGAGGACGATGTCACCAATTCCAGATTTCAGCAGAGTCCTGACCTTAGCCATTCAATCGAAACGACTGCCAATGAGGATGATGTCACGAATCCAAGATATCAAACTCCTAATTTTTCATCTTCCGAAAACATTTCAAATAACAAACTTTCAACCGCCTCTTCAACAAATGAGATTTTGCAGCCAGAAACATCTGTTTGTCATCGAAAAAAACCAAGATATTTCACCCGACAATCCTCTTCGGGTATTGTCAAAAGGTATGTGAGTTTTGATCAAAAATTAAAATCTTATAGGTTAGCCAAAAAAATTCAAAAAAATTTGCAAAAGTCTATTTCTTTGCTTAAAAATGTTAGCTTAGATACTCTTAATTTAATATCCAATAGTACGGATAATTTTAGTTATAATCATCCAGACACACATAAATTAAATTTCTTGTATTATAATTATCAGAAATTGCAAGAAAAAAACTTGAAATTTTTAACATATTTTGATGAAACTTTTAATGAAACTTTAACAAAATTTTAAATTATATAAGTATATATTTGTATATTATTTTTTTTATAATAGACGCATTTTTATTATATTTTACAGAATTTTAAATTAAAAAATTTATATATTAGTATTTTTTATTAAAACATATAAACTTTTATATTATGAGTAAAACTTCAATAAGATTTTAAAATATATATGTCTTTTAATAATAGAAACATTTTCTTTTGTTTTTCAAAATTTAAATTTAAAAAATATAAATTTTTTAAATAATTATCATAACTTACATACCTTGCGACAATTTTACCGAAAAATATTGTTTATGATAATACTTTTGTAAATTTGTAAATATTGTATATATTTTTGTAAATATTATTTCATATAATAAATTTTTATTTTTATTATATTTTTTTGTTTGTTTTCTTTCTGTAAAACAATTTAATATTGAATAAAATATTCTTAATAGAAATTTTTTATAACATAAGTTATAAAAGTAAACATATTAAGAGTAAAAAAATGGAGTTGGGCAAGGTATTATTAACCAGATGGTTAATAATACCTTGTCCAACTCCATTTTTTTGCGTCAAACATTTAACCAATATTGAAAATATTTCTTAAAAATATGTTTAAAAAGATTTATTTAATTATATTTTTTGTAAATTAAAAAAGTTTTTTACTTTTTTTCATATTTGAAATGAAAAACAAAAATAATAACTTGGCGGGTATGTAGGATATATAATTATTTCGTTATAAAAATTTTAATAAAAATGAGTTTGATAATGAAATTTATTGTAAAAATATCAAAATAATAAAATGACTAATTTAATTGTTTTTTAGAAATTTTATTTTTAATATTTTAAAAAATTGATAAATTTTTCACATAAATTCAAAAACATAAAAATTGTGATCATTTTTAAATTTTATACAATAAGTTTTCAAAATTTCATAATTAAGTCATAAAAATACTATTTTTAGTTTATTTTTTTAAAAAATCAGCTACATTTTTCTATAATCGAATCAGTTCAAATCATTTTGAAAATTGAACTTATCTGATCAATATCATAAATATATATTCTTTTAAATAAATATATCTTATAAACTTTTCTAAAAAAAAAAAAAAAAAAAAAAAATTTTTTTTTTTTTTTTTTTTTTTTTTTTTTATTATCTGTCAGAAAAGGTTTTCTAAATTGAATTTTCCTTCGAGTCCAAGATGTAGTCGTTTTTATTTTTGAAAATTAATTAATTAATTAATTAATTAATTAATTTTCAAAAATGAAAACGACTACATTTTGGACTCCAAGGAAAAATTGAATTTAGAAAACCTTTTCTGACAGATAAACAAAATATTGAAAAAAAAAAAAATTTTTTTTTTTTTTTTTTTTTTTTTTTTTCAATATTTTGTTTATCTGTCAGAAAAGGTTTTCTAAATTCAATTTTCCTTGGAGTCCAAGATGTAGTCGTTTTCATTTTTGAAAATTAATTAATTATTATTATTTTTTTTAATTAATTATTAATTACTAATTAATTACTAATTAATTAGCAATTATGTTAAAAATATATTTATAATGCAGATTGGATTAAATACATTTTCAAAAACAAATATATATCTTTTTTAATATTTTTAAACATTGGAATTTTTTTAAATAAATGCAAAGAAGTAAAAAAACATTAAAGTTGTTATTAGTTTTTTGAAAATTTCATTGATTCTTTTTATAATGGACACGCGGTTAAAATCATTTTTGAATATTTAATTCATCTGATCAATATCATAAATGTATATTCTTTTAAATAAATTTACCTTATAAGAAATTTTAAATGTTAAAAAAAAAAAACGATAAAATAAGATCAATTTTCAAAAATGTTGATTTAGATTAAGTTATCAAATTCGTCAAAGTAAATTAGAAGGTCATGGCATAAAATATAATCTAGCAACACAACATTCTTTCTTAAAAAGTTATCAAATTCGTCAACACCTATCTTTAATCATGTTAAAGAAATAAATGATTTTTTTAGGTCATGGTATAAAGATAACCTAGAAATATGACATTCTTTCTCAAAAAAGTTATTAACTTTGTTGACATCCTTTTAAGTAGGTTAAAGTTTTTTTTTTTTTTTTTTTTTTAATCGTTTGAACATATATAAATAAGGAGAAGTTGATCAATTTTAAACCTCATTTTTACATTTACCAATTTATTTTCTTACAATTCCTACAGTCTTGCAAAGTATTTTTTGTTTTATAAAAAGATAGCTTTTTATTAAATATTTTTATTAAATATTTGTGAGAAACAAATGAAAATAATTGTCTACTTTGAAAAAATTAAAACTCATTATTTGGAACTTAAATTTTTTTTATAAACTTAAAAATATTTGAATATTCCCGAAAAAGTTTTCGCCGAAACAAGTTAAATTAAATAATTTGACTTTAATTAATTTTAGATTTTAAAATTTTTTTAGATGGATCTATCGAATACTGTTATTAGATACCATGACATCAACAGTAAAATTATTTCTGACAAGTCTTTGATTATTACTGAAAAAATTGACGGATCGAATATTGGAATTGGTTATATTAACGATTCACTTAGAATACAATCTAGAAACATGATTTTAAAGGAAAATTCTTGTAATTTTGGTTTAAATGAAATTATAAAACCGTTAATACAAAAAGTACAGTTAATCAAAGATATTATAAAATGTAATTTTATCATTTACGGTGAAATATTTGGTCGAACAAATAATAGAATTATATATTATGACTCTGAATCGGAATCTGTGTTTGGAAGTAAAAAAGTGTTTTTTCGTGCATTTGATATTTATAAGTTGGATACAAAAACATTCATGAAGTATAGCGATGCCATAAAAATATTTCAAGAAGTAAAATTACCTCATGTGCCAATTTTAAGTTTGCATTATGAAACAATAGGTGATTTATATAGTGAAGTAGAAAAATATCCTAGTAATTATTCAAATTGTCCATTGGAAGGATTTGTGTTGAAGAAAGATGAGGAAGAATGTTATCGTTCTAGAAATATTTTTAAGATAAAACGAGAAGAGTTTAATGAAAAGGCATTGAATAAATACAAGATAAAAAATTATGTAAATTGTAACAGATTTGTATCTGCTTATTCAAAGATTGGTGATGATATCGAAAAAATTAAAGAAGAAATGATAAGGGATTGTTTACATGATATAATGTCGATGATCAGTATTGACATTAAAAATGAAGTAGATAAAAATATAAATGGTTTTTTAAAAATGTATAATAATAATAATAATAATAATTAATTAAAAAAAAAAAAAAAAAAAAATTTTTTTTTTTTTTTTTTTTTTTTTTTTTTTTGTTCTTGGTATAAAATATTACATTTTCTTCAACTTTATTTATTATGTCTTTTCTAATAGAATGTGATTACTGTCCAAAAGTCTTTTATGATTATTTGAACTTTCAAGCGCATATCGATGAGAGACAAGACTTAGATAAGGCGAGGTGTATTTTATGTAAAGAAAAGTTTCCTGCTGGTACAAAAAGATGGATTTTTGAAAATCATGTACAAACTCATTACAAAGATTATTTTCCAACATTTACAGGATTAAAAAAGTTATTTCTTCCACTGTCAGAAAACAATAAAAAAACAAAAGATTGGCTATACGTAGAGGGCGAAAAATTCTATTTTGATTTTTTACAAGAGAATTTTTCAACAATTCTATATAAATGGCCAATTTTTCATTATTCTGATGAAAAAGTTTGGAATTTAATTCGTTGTAAATGTTTATGTTGTGATTCTGAAGATATTGAAACTTTAATTTCATCTTTGTAATAAAAAATATCGCTATTTTATATTGATTTTTTCCCAAAAAATTTGGTATTTTTTTAGAAAAAAATAATTATATTGTCTTCATATCGTAAAATTAACAGCATTCTTTGTTTTGCAGTACTTAGAAGGTATGAATTAAATATATTTATTTTTAAGAAATAAAAAAATATAATTTTATTATAATATTTAAACGGACGGTCTTCATACTGTAAATTTAAAGGTAGTCTTTATTTTGCGGTACCTAAAGGTATGGAATAAATTTCGTATTTTTTTATTTTTACTTATATTTTCACTTTTAACTAAAACATGTCAAGTAAAAAATTTAAAGTTTTAGAAAAAAATTTAGTAATTTGTCAGTATCGTGTTCGCGTTTTACATTTTGAAACGTTGTCTCATCGTTTCAACAGTCGATTAAAATTTATTTTAAATGAAAAAGGAAAATTTCATTCGAATAGTTGTGTATGGTCTTGGGACAAAGTAACAGATGATACGGCTCCATGTTACTGTTTCCGAGCATTAAATTCTCCAAAAAAATATTTGGAAAAAGAAATGTTTTCTAAACGTTTTGTGACGCTGAACAACAAATTTAAAAATATGAAAGAGTATACCTTTCCAATAATGAATTATTTCGGTAATGCTTATCAATTGGAAAGCTTACAAGATTTTTATAATTGTTGCATTTGTGAAAGAAAAAATGTATTTAAATGGTATGAATTGTATAAAATGAAATTAAACGTTTTAGCATTCAAGATAAGAGTTAGAGAATTGAAAAAAGAAAATGAAATTGATGCGGTTTATAATTCAGTCAGCAAACAATGGCATTTGACCGATTGTATGAGATTTGTTAACCAATATAAAGGTCCGAATACTTGCTCTTGTCAAAAAGCCATGATGGATCCCCCCAAGTATTTTAGAGAAAGATATAATGTCAAAATAGAATAATTGGAGAGAAAAAAAAAAAAAAAAAAAAAATTTTTTTTTTTTTTTTGCTATATATATAGTTAGATTTTTAAAACAAATTTAGGATTATTTTTAAAATCATTTGGGAAAATGTATAGTTTTTCAAATTTTGCCAATGATGATAATGTATTGTCTCCTCAACCATTTCGTCCAGCTTTTACTGATGGAAATATGCCTCAACCACCACAATCTTTCGTAAAACATTTTAGTTCAACTACAACAATTAACAACGGTGGTGTATTTGTTCCACCCGATGCATATAAAAGCTTATCCCTACCCTATCCTTGACCTTATGGAATGTATAGACGCCCACCTTTCAATTATAGATGGATTTGTCCACCGTTTTCAGATATGTCTAATTTTGTTTCATCTAATTCAATCGGTAGTACCTTAGAACATGATAAAAAGTCTCAACAATTTTGTGAGGATAACGACGGTGATGTTGAAATGATTGATCTTTCAATGACGAATGATATTAAACGTGAAGTCGAAAATTTTCAGTTATCTGATTATAATGAGAACGATGTTGAAATGATCGATCTTACAATGACGAATGATATTAAACGTGAAGCCGAAAATTTACAATTATCTGATTATAACGAGAACGATGTTGAAATGATCGATCTTACAATGACGAATGATATTAACCGTGAAGTCGAAAATTTACATCTATCTGATTATAACGAGAACGATGTTGCACACATAAAACCTCAAAATTTGAATGAAAAAAACAATATTGAAATGTTTGATAATGCATGGGAAAAACTTAACAAAAATATTATAAAATTTTAAAAAATATATTTCTTATTTAATTTAAAAAAAAAAAAAAAAAAAAAAAAATTTTTTTTTTTTTTTTTTTTTTTTTTTTTTTTTTTAAATGTAAAAAATATATATATGATATGAATAGAAGAATATTTCAAATTTTCAATATGAAAAATTATGATTATGCTGTTCATGTTACATTTATTAAGCAATCCAATTCCTATATTCCTTGGCGCATTACGTTTACATCAACGTATTTACCATTTAAAACTTATATAATAGGTTTGAATGCAATAAATATGATTTTCAAGTATGAAGATTTAGTTTGTACCAGAATGATGGAAGAAACTTTTCCGGCAGATTATTCAACTCATGTTAACTTTTATGCAAAACTATCCGAAATGAGTTATGCTTTGATAAATCTTTATCAAAATCTTCAAAATAAAACAAACGATGGTTGGAATATAATAGTAGGAGCTATAGATTTACCTACATATTGGTATATTAAAGATAAGATACCAAATGTTATTTTGATAAAACCAGAGTTAAAAAGTCTCGATAAAACTTTGTCATGTGTTTATAAAAAATATTTAAAAGAAAAAAATTGGTATAACTAAAAAAAAAAAAAAAAAAAAAAAAAAAAAATTTTTTTTTTTTTTTTTTTTAGTCTTTGGGTTATATATTTGGGTAATGGAATAATATTTTCAAATATAATATTCTTTTCAAAACCAACTTTTCAACAATGGCTGAATTAGAATATTCATATACTGTTCATATTTCGTTTATTCGAGTAAATGATGAAATGATTCCATATACTATTACTTTGACATCAACCAGTCCACCATTTAACACTTCTAGAATTGGTTTATCGACGAAAAATTTTTTATGGAAAGACAAAGACTTGGATTATAACAATTTTATCACAGATGATTTTAAGAGACCCAAATCTTTAAAATTGGATTATGAGATTGATCTCGATAATTTAAATGTGGAATTTAATCGCATTTATATGAATTTTTTTTGGAAAGATGGTTGGACATATCAAATGGCGGCTGTTGATAGACCAACCTATGATTATTTAAAAATAATTAATAATTCAGTTATTTTATTAGATTTTACATTTTTAGGAGAAGATCGAACCTTAGCTGCGGCGTATAGATTTCATATGTCAAAATATAATAAAGAAAATTAGAAAATCATTATGAATCAAATAAATTGAAACAGTTTATATAATTGAATATTTTTGTATTATTGGTCAATGCATAATGTTAAAAAAAAAAAAAAAAAAAAAAAATTTTTTTTTTTTTTTTTTTTTTTTAGTATTATAAATATATAATATAAATTCATTTCTGAAATGTTCAGTTACTTCGATTTCTTTTCACAATATGGAAATTGACAACGAATCGTACGACTATGCGGCACATGCTACTTTTATCAGTCATTATGGTAGTTATGTCCCTTGGTGTATTGCGTTTACTTCAGTTATACCACCTTTTAAAACTTTCACCATAGGATTAGATGCAAAAAATTTTGAATTTACATATGAAGATTGTTTATTTAATTATAATGTAGATAATTTTGCAAAACAACGTTCTTCAAAGATTGATGTCTATGTTGATAATTTATATGAAATGGAAAAAGTATTATCTGATATATTTCAATGTAACAATGGTAAAGGTGAAGATTGGAATATCGTTGTGGGTGCTCTAAATGAATATACATATTGGTGTTTGGAAAATGCATTGCCAAAAGTAATTTTAATAAAATCTAATTTTATAAGTAAAGATTTAACTCTGGCTTGTGTTTATAAAAAATTTCAAAAAGAACAAAAATTACAACGTTTAAATGATTAACGAAAAAAATATGATAAAAATAAATTAATATTGATTGTATAATGATGTTGCATTTTTGAAAATCTAACTCATCATATCAATATTATAAATATATATTTCTTTATAAAAAAAAAAAAAAAAAAAAAAAAAAAAAAAAAATTTTTTTTTTTTTTTTTTTTTTTTTTTTTTTTTTTTCATATTCGTTCTGTATAAAACAAGTTGTTATCCTTTCATTTGAAAATAGTTATAATTTTTTGATAGAAATCATGGATCCTGTCGAAATGCTTATTGACAGTGCTGTTCAGCATCAAGTCTTAGAGAATCGTAATCCATATCTTACTATGGAAACTATCGTTTTACGTTTATACAAAAAAATTTTTCAACATACTCGAGTCTCCTTTCAACAGAATGAAAAAACTATTTTATTTTCTCGATGGCACGATGAAATTTTAAATATTTACGAGTCCATTAAATCTAATATGTCTTATGAAGAAAGAGCTTGCGTCGAACGTATTTTGTCTAAAGATTGTCCCCATCCTTCTGAATTAACAAAATTTGCTTGCTGTTGGTACAAATACGATCCGTTAATGGTTTGTAGATGGTTTGCGGTAGATGGAATTATCGGATCGCATCCAAAATTTTATGTTCAAGAAGCTTTTTCTCTCAATTTCGAAAAACATAATGCTGCCGTGAGAGCCTTATATAGTCATTGTTCGCAAGTCGAAGAAGTAAAAAATATTGTAGAAAAAGCTTTGAATCTTCGAAATGAAAAGGACATTGATAGTGAAAATGAAAAAACTTCTGATGATGAGGCAGATAATGTGATGAATATTCGAGAAATGATCGAATTTTATATTGAAACAGTAGGAGAAGAAGAAATGGAACGAGTGGCTTCAGATAGGCGATCAAAATTGTATGCTCAGCAACAACCGAACAAACGAAGTAGAAAAAAAATTCTTCCACAACGAGAAGAAAAAAAACAATCGCCCCCTCATTCTCCTAGACCAGAATCACCGCCGTCTCACAAAAGTAAACAGTCGCGTAGTTTTTCTCCAATATCGCCACCTAGTTCGCCTGTTTAAAAAAATATATAAAATTCTATTTTTTAGTTATTTTCTTTTCTTTCTCCTTACAAAAATATAAAATTCTATTTTCCAATTATTTACTCTTAAAAAAAAAAAAAAAAAAAAAAAAAAAAAAAAAATTTTTTTTTTTTTTTTTTTTACACAACTAATTTTATAATATAAAACCTTTTGATACTTATAGATATTTACAAATCTTAAAATTTTCTTGACATTTTATGAAAAATTATGAATATGAAATTTTTAGTTTTTATTCTAAAACATATTTTCTTTCCAGCATTGGTTTTTGGTTTAATTATTAGTTTTGTATGCATTGAAATTTTTTCATTTATATTAAATTCTCTTTTTGAAAATGAAATGGCTAATATTTATATGAATGAATGTTTTCCAACATATATGAAACTTCGCCCAACGAATTTATTTACTTTGAATTATTTTTTAAAATAATTATATACTGTATAATATATAATAATAATGTTACTAAAAATTGAAATTTAGAGTTAAGGATTTTCCTTGATACTTTGAAAAAAAAAATTGTGTTATCTCAAGTTAATATTGATATTTTTCTTAGCTATATAGATGATGCATTCAACATAAATGTTGGTACAGCTCTTGTATTTAGTTATGAATAAGGTAAATTGAATTTAAGTGACATTCGAAATTATATTTTTATTTGATAAAATAGACTGATGAAAGTCCAAAAAATGATGACAAAATAGATAAAATCTTTTACGTTGCTATTTGTAGATGTTATTTATAATCATTTGATTTATCAATAAAAGATGATGACGGGAAAGTGGTATTTTAAAATAGATCAAAGAACATGATTTAAAAAAAAAAAAAAAAAAAAAAATTTTTTTTTTTTTTTAAATAATATTTATTTTCTAATATATATATCGTTATTTCCTTCTCAGTTTTATTTTATCAAGAGTCATGGATCTTGATATATTGAATAAATATTTCACTACACATAATAAAATAATGGGATTACATTTAATGCCAAGATATTCTAATTTAAAACAAAAAATTGATAGATTAAACACTTTCAAAAAATGGACCGCATCCTATCCCGATCCTATGATTTTAGCAACAAACGGATTTTTTTACACGAATTTAGAGGATTATGTTTTATGTTACTGGTGTGGCGTTTGCATCGGAGAATGGAAAAAAAACGATGATGTTGCTCGAGATCATGCTAAACATAAACCAGAATGTTTTGTGGCTCAACTAATGCTTTTGACTACGATTTTAAAGGAAAGGGAGAAATCGGAAAATATCTATTATAATTCTTTGAATTTTTTGTCAGAAAAAAATAGATTGGCTACGTTCGACGGATGGCCTTTTCGTCAAACGGTAAATTCAAAAGAAATGGCCGAATTAGGTTTTTTTTATTTGGGATATAAAGATTTTGTACAATGTGCATTTTGCAAAATAATCTTGCATGACTGGAAGCCATACAACGATCCTTTGAGACAACATGTAGTTAAAAATTTAAAATGTCCATTTGTATTAGGTAAAATTTCAAATATGAATGAAAATGATAAAGATACAAATGTAAAAGTATTTGAAAAATTATTTGATCTTATTTTTATGACACGATCTAATAATACGGTAATTGAAAAAGATACCACTAGATTATTATGTAAAATTTGTTTGTATAATGAATGTGAGATCGTGTTTTTAGAATGTGGACATGTAACATGTTGTTACACTTGTTCTGAGAAAATTGAAAATTGTCCCATTTGTCGAAGTTATATTACAGACAAAAAGCGAATATACATATAATATTTTATTTTGTTGTTGAAACTTTGTTTTTATTAAAAAAAAAAAAAAAAAAAAAAAAAAAAAATTTTTTTTTTTTTTTTTTTTTTTTTTTTTTTTTTAAATAAAGACTATATCTTATTATTATTTTTTGTTTTTCTGCTACAATTTTTCATTCTTATGATTCGGATAATCCAAATTATTATAAAATATATACTTTTGTATTTCAATTTTTATAAAAATATGATCAGATATATTGATGAAGAGGATATTGAAAAACTTTTTAGACATCTCCTTCGAGAATGCATTTACTTAGCCAATTGGAGATTAAAATCTTACAATTTTACTGATGAAGAGAATAATATAAATTTATCCGATTTTGATGAAGATTTACTTGCTGTGTATCGTTTTATTTTTAATATATTAAATGAATATTTTACAACATATTTCGGTATCGGTAGAATTTCAACTCCTAGAAAAATGAAAAACATTGACTCAGATTTATATCAAAAATTGAAAGACGTGGCAAATAAACGACATGTTTCGATACGCTTATCTCATATATTAGAGAATAAAATTTTCAAATGTAGTAATAATAAAAATAAGTCTCATTCTTCAGAAATTTATCAATTTTGGGTTTTGGAATGTTTAATATATTCTGGAATGTATGCGGCTATGTGTGTGAGAAAGTTTAATAATTCCAAAGAAATTTTTGACATAGTTTCCAAGACATTAATAAAAGTTTTAAAAATGGAAAATGTATGTGATTATATGTTTGATGATATATATTATCAAAAATCTAATCCATTTTTATATCAAAAAAAATTTTAAAGTGTTAATTTTTTTATAATATAAGAAAAAACATTTGTTTATTCTTTTGTTTTTTATAAATTATTTTATAGTATTTTTAATTAAGAGTCGGCATAAGAAACTTTGAAACGATAACGTTTATTTTCACTCGAGTCTTTTTCATAGGGAAGATATCGTCGATGAGAATCATAGTTTCTGCAGACGCGTCTGATTCCGGCACACACGGCCAAGGGAAAATTTACGTCCGTGTCGTCGCATTCGTCGTTCGAAGGATTGATGGACAGCATGGAAACGTCGGAATCAACATCTGAAATTTCTGCATCCGAATATTTTCCTAATTTTGAAATATATTTAGATTTTTTTAAACGCCGTTTTTTGTGTTTAGCAATATTATTGTTAACACTACTACTACTACTACTACCACTACCACCACCACCTAAAACTTTATTTTTAGTTATAAAACGTTTGGCATATTTACTATCGACACTTTTTTTAATTTTAAGTTTTTTAGACATTTTTAGAACACCATTCCAATAAGAATTAGAAACATGTATATTTTGTTTATATTCTTTAAAAGTTTTATCATCAGCGAAATACTGTCTGAGATTTTTTATTGGTATTAGCAATTTATCGCCATCGGTATGTTCCATTAATTCATTATATTGTACTTCATCTTGAGGTTGATGATATCCGCGATTCGTTTTATTTAATGTATCATAAGCATATAATAAAGGAATTTTTGTAGGTTTAGTCATTTCTCTTTTTCTTCTTTTCTTTAAAAAAAAAAAAAAAAAAAATTTTTTTTTTTTTTTTTTAAAGAAAGGAAAATATTCTTAGGAAAAAATATATATTTGGAAAATTAATATTATACTTTAAATATTTCTCTAATAATAAGTTTATTGTCATTTTCAAGAATCAATACAATTTATAAATGATTTGTGTATATAAATATATATTATGGACACAAATCAATTTTCTATTAAATCCGTAGTTCAGATTAATCATGAGGATCCAAAAAAAATTATCGATAAGTGTTCTGAAAGTTTTGAGCGACCCCTGATTTTTACTGATAATGAAAAATCAGATATTTGTTTTTTTTTTAATCAATGTGGGATTAAAAAAATACTACCTGAAGGAAAATATAAAAGATATGATTATCATATGATTTTACACAAATCAGCATTTGAAAAATTTCGAGAAGTTTGTAAAAATATATCCGATTTATATATATTTAAATATCCCGAATGGTTTTGCGGCGGCGACAGAAAAGACCACATTCATTTTGTTATTGTTTTACTTGAAGACATTAATCTAAATGAATGGAAAACGGTCGCTTTCGGTTTAAAAATACAACCTTTAGAGGATCGAACCTTTAGATAAATATACTTTCATATATTTTAGAGTTTTTCGTCGGAAGAAGGTTTTATTGTAACGTTGTATTCGATTTTCCTTCCTTACAGGACTTGTGTTTTTCGAAAATTTGGACTCATTTTCCAGATTTTCACGACGTCGAACGCTTGGCGCTTTATTTGCCCAAATCTATTTTCTTACAAGTTATCCGAAAGAGTCACCAATACGTGACGATACCGATAGTGAATAAAAAGACTAATTTAGTAAAAGAAATAGCTAATGATGAATTTGATTATATAAATTTGATCGAATCCTTTTCAAAAAGAGATTTTGTTTTTAATATAAAAGATTCTATAATTTTTAAAATAGATTATTTTATATTATCAACATTGTATGACTTTTTTAATTGTCATCTTAATAATTTTAATATTATTTATTATGTATTTTTAAAAGATAATTGTCTTTTCAAGATGTGTACGAAATGTATACGACTCTATTTTTATGTGACATGTGAAATAAAAAAATTTTCTTATATACTGTCCCATCCTTCTTCTGATTATTTAACATTTCTTATTCGAAATCCTAAAGAATGGTGTCATTTATGTAAACGTGTACCTCGATTTCAAATAGTATCTGATAGATACTGTCAAAATGAAGGTTTTAAATTAAATCATGATAAAATTGCTTGGAAGGGTGAATTCTATAAACTTGAAGATAATGAATTAACATTGATAAAAATTATTGGTAAAAATTTTTTTAGTTATATTATATAAATATAGAAAAAAGTTCCACACTCGCTATTTTTTGAAAATTAATTAATTAGCAATTAATTATTGATTAATTTTCAAAAAATGAAAACATATACATCTTGGACCAAATCGGGAAGAATCTTATTCGGTCCAAGATGTAGATGTTTTCATTTTTTGAAAATTAATCAATAATTAATTGCTAATTAATTAGTAATTAATTAGTAATTAATAATTAATCAATTTTCAAAAAATGAAAACATATACATCTTGGACCAAATCGGAAAAGAATATTTTATAATTAAATCTTAGATCATAAAAGATTCTTTCCGGGGCAGTCTAAGATATAGATGTTTTTCATTTTTGAAAATTAATTAATTAGTTAATTAATTATTAATTGCTAATTAATTAGTGATTAATAATTAATTAATTTTCAAAAAATTAAAATATCTATATCTTGGACCTAATCCAAAAGAATCTTTCATAATCTAAACCCTAATAATTAAAAAAAAAAAAAAAAAAAAAAAAAAAAAAAATTTTTTTTTTTTTTTTTTTTTTTTTTTTTTATATAACAAATTTTTTAGATAAAGTATATATTAGGGTAAAATTAATATTATACTTTAAATATTTCTCTAATAATAAGTTTACTGTCATTTGCAAGAATCAATACAATTTATAAATGATTTGTGTATATAAATATATATTATGGACACTAATCAATTTTTTATTAAATCAGTAGTTCAGATTAATCATGAGGATCCAAAAAAAATTATAGACGAGTGTTCTGAAAGTTTTGAGCAATCCCGAACTTTTATTAATAATGAAAAATCAGATATTTGTTTTTTTCTAAATCAATGTGGGTTTAAAAAAAGACTAAATATAGGAGAAAATAAAAAGTATTACTATCATATAATTTTACACAAGTCAGCATTTGAAAATTTTCGAGAAGTTTGTAAAAATATACCCGATTTATATATATCAAATTATCCCGAATGGTTTTGCGGCGGCGACAGAAAAGACCACATTCATTTTGTTATTGTTTTACTTGAAGACATTAATCTAAATGAATGGAAAACGGTCGCTTTCGGTTTAAAAATACAACCTCTAAAAGATCGTATCTCAGTTTCATATATTTTAGAGTTTTTCGTCGGAAGAAGGTTTTATTGTAACGTTGTATTCGATTTTCCTTCCTTACAGGACTTGTGTTTTTCGAAAATTTGGACTCATTTTCCAGATTTTCACGACGTCGAACGCTTGGCGCTTTATTTGCCCAAATCTATTTTCTTACAAGTTATCCGAAAGAGTCACCAATACGTGACGATACCGATAGTGAATGAAACTACCGACATATTTTTAAAAGAAATCGCTAATATAAAATATTCTTCTATAAATTTGATTCAACCTTTTTTAAAAAGAGATTTTGTTTTTAACATAAAAGATTCTTTAATTTTAAAAATATTTTCAAAGTGGCATTTCTATTTTAATTATTACCCTTTCACTTCTAACAATCTTAATATTATATATTATGTATTTTTAAAAGATAATTATCTCTTAAATATGTGTACGAAATGTATACGGCTCTATTTTTATAATGTGAAATGTGAAATAAAAAAATTGTATTATATAAAGGCCAATTCCCATTATAGATGCATAACATCTTTTATTCGAAATCCTGAAAAATGGTGTCATTTGTGTAAACGTGTACCCCGATTTCAAATAATATCTGATCGGTACTGTCAAAATGAAGGTTTTATATTAAATAATGAAATTATTTGGATAAGTGAATTATATAAACTTGAAGATAATCAATTAACATTAATAAAAATTATTGATAAAAAGAAATTAAAAAATTATTGATTATTTTTTTTTAATAAAAATGTTTATATCTTAAATTAAAAAAAAAAAAAAAAAAAAAAAAAAAATTTTTTTTTTTTTTTTTTTTTTTTTTTTTTTTTTTTTAAATAATATATAAAGTTTATAATGACATATAAATCTTTTTTAAAATCAATTTTTGGTAATCAGTTGCCGATACACAGTCCATATTTACACGGATTAAATTTATATTGTCTTTTTGTAATTACGTTAACCATATCGCTTTGCGTATACACACTTCATCAACATCAATACATTTGCAATCGAACCTTTAAAGATAGAGTACATGAATTACGAGTCAAATATGCCGCAACTGAACGTCCCGGCTATGATTGAACCAATGTTATATAATTATGATATGCACGTTAACAATTTCATTCAATTTTTAAAAGATAGGTTACAAAGTCATCTCATTTATGAAGGTCCGACCAATATACAACAACACATTTTACAAAAAACAACTTATACTTGTTCCGTTTCTTATAATTTACGTAAAAAAAATTTAAAAGATGTTTTTCCTATCATGATCGGATCTCGTCTCGATTTATTCATTCGCCACAAAAACATTCGGTCTTTTCAAACACCTTTCGATCTCGTTTCCAGCAGGTCGTCGTCCGAATTTCCTTTTCAAGAATTAGATATCGGAAGAGGATTTTTTATCATCGGAGGGTTTTTACGCCATCTTCCCTACGTATATACGAACGATCCGACCAACACGCATGTCATACAAAGAAAAATCGTTCGGGTTTATTCTTACAATAAAGACGATCGTGGAAAAGAATTGAGTTTTTATGTAGCCGATTCGACAAATAACAACAAAAGAAAATGCGGTGATATTGTCATTGTTCACAACGACGGTTCCGAAACAACTTCAGATCCAAATTTTTTTTCGCATTGTCCTTATCGCGTTGATTTAACGGCCTATATGAATCATTTGTATAAGGAAGAACATTTTAACATTGATCATTTAGGAAATAAAATGGTTGTCAGTCCCGGACACATGTTTACCAAACTTTTCATCAAATACTTATACGGACCTCTGAGAGATCATGATTCGAAATTGATTAAATCGAGATTATCATTGGTGCACAATTCGATCGAAAACGGTTATTTGTTGCACGTTTTGTCGCGCAAAACAGTGTATCAAAAAGAGGCTCAGTCTGCCGGTAAAATGATTAATAAACCGCAAGAATCTCATCGAGAAATTGCGGCAAATGGTGAAGTGTTTAAAGAAAAAAATATCGGTTGTTATCGAGAAATTTTAACTCAGTTTTATCCGTTAAACCCGTATCTCTTGTACCTTCTCGTTAGACAAATATCTAAAAAAGTGAAATCGGTCGAATCCTTTCATCCGAGTTATTTACATTATTTATGTATCTTGGGTGTTTTCGAAACGAAAAATGTAGGACGTACGACCATGATGGTGAGAGACACCATCGTATCGACTTCGGATGATTTGAATCCCGTTTATTACGAAAACGAATACGACGAAAATTTTTGGAATGCGTTGAAACTCGAACAGCCGCAACAAATAAAAAACGGTGGTCGTGATTCTTCTTCCTATTATGTTGTCGTGAACGAAGCTTGCATACCGGTCACTAAAAAATGTTTTGATGAAATCGATCTTTTAAAACTCAAATTTAAATTTAAATCAATAGAATGTTACGAAAAAGGAAAATTTATAGTCATTCGTTATAAAGCCGGCCTCATTATGAAAAAATTACCCGAAATTTCGATCTGGGTGACTCCTTACGATAAAAAATATTGGATGCGACGCATATTCGGAAACGAAAATGTATACGATGGTTGTTTTTCCTACGTTACCGGTTATCACGTAGATTTTAATCAATTTTTTAACCACACCGCTTTTCCGAGAGACATATTAGCCTTCAATGCTATGAAAAATGCCGTTTTAGCTACCGATCCGAAATACGCATTTTATTTCATGGATACCATATCGGCTTATTTTCGAGCTCCCACACCCGATCATAAAACTTTAATACCTCCGGTAGAAGATGGCATTTCAAATCATTTTGTTTTAAAAATGCCTCAACCTATGGTCAGTTATATGAGTTTTAAAGGATGTACGCAAGAAGATTGTATCGTCAAACGCCGAGATTTTCGCTCGTTTGATTGTTGTCGATTTTATACCTTACGATTTAAATTAGAATCCGAACCCAATACATGGGTTAAATTTTATCCCGTATACGGTGATGAGGATCCCGAATCTGATTTATTAGGAACGTTAATTAGCGGCAAAAATTTAAAAGTCGAACCTTTTTCTATTCACGTGAAGGTATATACAATTTCTCCGTGCGAATATCGCATTCATTTCAATAAGTTACCTTTCCGAATTATACAGAGTTTTATTACGGAGGATAAACTCTTGATAAGTTTGGAACAAGAACATATTTGTAATACCGGAGATAAATTGTGTAGTTTACACGGTCAAAAAGGCGTCATCAGAGTCCAAGATAAATTGCCGACGTTAGATGGAAATGTAATACCCGATTTGATTATTAATCCTTATTGTATGTTTCGGATGTCTCCCGGACAAATATTAGAAAGTATCCGGTTCGGTGGTGGAAAAGACGCTGTGCGTGTGGAAAATTCAAACGGTGTTTTAATTAAAAATGCAAAAGCTTTTTACGGAAAAACATTTTATTTTTCGGTAGTTTATTTAGCATGCGAACATTTATACGCTCCAATTTCTTGCGTTACGGACAGAGTGACAAATCAACCCGTCAAAGGAAGAAGTCGAAATGGCGGTATGAAAATCGGAAATATGGAACTGAATGCATTACGTGGAAACGGGATTTCATTTTGTTTCGAAGAAAAATTTTTCGAACATGGAGATCGCGTACATCAAACACCCACCGTCGCAATTCCTAAATCCGTAAATGTGGTCGTCGAAGATGCAAAATGTTATAAATATAATTTAGAATATGAATGTTACCCGTCTATAGAAGCTGACAATTAATTTTTCAAAAATGAAAAATAACTATATGTGTTTAAAAAAAAAAAAAAAAAAAAAAAAAAAAAAAAAAAAAAAAATTTTTTTTTTTTTTTTTTTTAAGGATTTAGATTATAAAATATTATTTTCGGATCGGTTCAAGATGTAGATGTTTTCATTTTTGAAAATTAATTAATTATTAATTAATATTTAATTAGCAATTAATTAGTAATTAATAATTAATTAATTTTTCAAAAAATGAAAACATTTACATCTTGAACCGAATCGAAAAGAATCTTTTATAATCTAAATCCTTAAAAAAAAAAAAAAAAAAAAAAAATTTTTTTTTTTTTTTTTTTTTTTTTTTTTTTTTTGGGAGAAAATAATATATATAATCAGACACAATAGACAAAAATTACATTCAAACTTTTTCTTTCCTTCTACATTTAAGAAAACTAAGAATATTGTAATGGTTTCTGTTCCGGGTTTTTATATGATTTCTTTAAGAGAGGTAATTGATAGCATAATAAATTCTTATAATGAAAGAATTTCAGAATTGGAATTTTTAAATGATGGTGATATTCAAGATAAAGAAAAATTTACAAAAGAGTTAGATTTGTTGAAAATTAATATTGAAAATTTAATTTCTAAAGACAAAGAAATTTTCGCCATTATCGATTCATTTAAAAATTTAGATCAAGCAATTAATCAATTTGATAATGAATCCGCTGACCTTCATATCGAAGTGAAAGAAAATATCGAACGTATCGAAAAACTTATAGAACAAAAATCCAATCATTTATCTGAGGTTGATGAATTTATAAATAAATTTAAATTATTTACAAAATCATTATTAAATTATTATAGCGATGCAGAAAATGATTTACAAAAACATATATTTAATAATGCTATTGATAATAAACAAAAAAACACGTAAATAGTTAAATTATGATTTTTATAAAATGTTTTACTCATTTTTATTATAATATTTATTCATTAGAATTATTTTTAATAATGTATATATTCTTCTAATATATAATAATGCCAAAAAAAGGAATAAATATATATCATACAATTTTACATTATTTTTGTCTTCATAAGGTATATAAACATACTTTTTAAAAAATCGATTTTTTCTAATAAATCTAATATTTGCATTCATTTTTTCTAATTGTAAAGTCATTTTCCAGAGTTTCACTTCCTGATTAGAAAAAACGGGTCGAAATAGTAAACTTATTAGAAAAAATGAAAGTGTTAAAATGACAAAAAATATATTAATTTTTAAAAAAAAAATATTTGTTAAGTGACATCATTTTATTTAAATGCTAAAAAATACAGGGTAATAAATTCATACAAAAGTGTATGTTGAAGTGCTCGATCGCAACATGAAGCAAAAAAGTGTGACAATACCAATTCGTGTAAAAATGTATATTGAAGCGCTCGATCGCAACATGAAGCAAAAAATGTGACAATACCAATTCGTGTAAAAATGTATATTGAAGCGCTCGATCGCAAAATCATGACAATACTAATTCGTGCAAAAATGTATACTGAAGCGCTCGATCACAAAATCATGACAATACTAATTTGTGCAAAAATGTATACTGAAGCGACCGTTCGTAACATGAAGCAAAAAATAAGACATCATGCATTCTTGCAAAAAAGTACATTGAAGCGTTCGATCGTATCATGAAGCAAAAAACATGACATCATGAATTCGTGTAAAAATGTATATTGAAGCGCTCGATCGTAAAAAATGGTATTCATCAATTTCTGCAAAAGTGCTCGATATAAAATATAAAATTTGTTAAAAAACAACAAAAACTTTACAAAATAATGGTATTGTCAAAATCAAGCAAAAATGCTTTATATAAGTGATACTTTTAATTTATCTAAAAAGACTAAAAAAAAAAAAAAAAAAAAAATTTTTTTTTTTTTTTTTTTTTTTTAAATAGTAAATCAAGTTTTAAAAGTTATGGAATATCAAAGTTTAGTCTTAGATCTTTTAAAACAGAAAAAGTATCCAAAGTTAGAAGATTATTCGTTATCGATATTTATTTTAAAATGATTCCGATGGATTACGCTTCTTCATCTTTTGTTTGTTACGATCGACGATTTGATAATCCCGAAGATGTTTATTCGAGAGATTCTAAACCTTTCGGTATTAATTTTATGATATGTGTGGGTGAATATAATTTTTATTTACATCATGTAACTGAACTCGATATTAAATCTTTTCCGATGAAATGTATTAGAATAAAATTGAATCGATCTCATTTAGACAATGCAATACTGTATCACAAAAGTGATGATTTTGAAACCGAAATTTATAAATTTTTAACTCTTTTGAATTACGATGTACCTCGAATCGCAAATGTGTTGAATATGGAATTTTTTGCAAGTACGCGATTTTTACCTCAAAGAATTAATCTTTGGGTTTTTAAATATATTGCAAAAGATATTATTTATCAACCCGTTAGTCAAGAAGATCAACTTCGTTTCGGTCCTCCCACTACACGGGAAGAAGTTATACCTATTCGAATGGTTTCGGGTCGATTGTCTGAATGTAAATGTAGATTTAAATTACTTTCTCTCAACAATGATATAAAATCATCATTACCTTTAAATTATACGCAACATTTTTCTACCGATTATCAAACTTTAATTCCCTTAGCCTATAATCCATTAGAAAACCCAATTATAGTTTAAAATAAATATTCGTTTTTTTATTAAAATAAAAACTTATCTATAAGAAACTTTGAAGCGATAACGTTTCTTTTCACTTTCATCTTTTCCATAGGGAAGGTATCGCCGCTGAGAATCATATTTTCTGCAGACGCGTCTGATTCCGGCGCACACGGGCAATGGAAGGTTCACGTCCGTGTCGTCGCATTCGTCGTTCGAAGGATCGATGGAGAGCATGGAAACATCAGAATCGGCATCTGAAACTTCACCGTCTGAAAATTGACCCAATTTCGATATGGTTTTAACCTTTTTATTAGAATGACGACCTCTATCGCTACCAAAATTGTTACGATTTAATCTTTGTGATTTAATCAGATCTCTATGGGCTTTACTCATGAATCGTAAAGCATAACTTCTAAGTGCGGGTGATTTTTTGACGACTTGAATCCAATGTGCATCGGGAACGGATATGTTGTTTTTGAATTCCTTGTAATTTCGAGCTTTATTAAAATGAGGTTTTAATTTAGCCACGGGTACTAATTGTTTATCATCGGATATACTTTCCAATTCGGATAAAGAAATACCATCCGGTTTGTTAGCATATCCTCGATTCGAATTATTTAATACATTCATAGCATAACTAATAGGTATTTTCATTGGTTTCGGCATGCTTGCTTTATTTATTGTGGTACACTATTTGACCATAAAAATAAAATTTGAAAAAAGGCGAATCTCTCATGTACAAATGCGTATCGTAATGACAATGTTCATATTTATCGTATGCCTCCCAATGAGCCAACGCATGAAGAGTATAAATGAACAATAAGTGCCAACAAGTCATGGTTCTAAAGTATTCGGCTGGATTTTGTTGTTCGTTTTCAGCCATCAATGACATATTAATAGTTCCACGTGCTTCATTATAATGTATTTGAGTCGTTTTCGTATAATCGCGACAATAGCGATTTTTAATAATTTGAAACTCGTACAAGTTGAAAATAATATAAACCGTTATTGTTTCGTCCGTTAAATTTTCATCCATGTATAATTTAATAATTTCTTTAGGCCCATTGGGTTGATTAGAATAATAAAAGATGGGTTCATATCGATTTAAATGAAGAATGGGTTGATCAAAAATCCAATTTAAAATGGGAACCCAACGTTCAAATACACAATGAAATTGTTTAAGGTCTATGAGAGTAAATTCTTCTACAATTTTATGACAAGCCATCCATGCATCTCTCCATTTATTAACTTTATTAACAGGTCGAAGATTTGTGGTTGAATTACGTTTTAGTTCATATTTATCGATCGGTCTTTCACTATTTGTCATCTTGACTTAAGCTGGGGGAAGAAAAAAAGCATGTTTCATACGTGGATCGTGTTTTTCTTGATGTGGTTAGCATACGCATGGATATGGAAAAGTATGCGAACCGAAGATCGTGATATTAAAAATATGATAAATATTCGAACTGAAGCTCCTACGTTTCGTCAAAATTGTACCACTAAAAATATTCCGTGCATAGATGATTGTTCGTTTCTTTGCATTGAAAAAAATGCCAAGTGTATTAACGGAATATGTCAAATTGAATACGAACCCGTTCCGTGTAAAGAAGATAAGGGAGGTGTCATGATGATGGTAAACGATCCAACACCCCATTGGTCATGTATTTGTACTAATTCGACATTTTTCAGAGGTGAGGATTGTGGAGAACTGAACAAAGATGTTTGCGAACAAGGAATATTTTTATATAAAAATCGAAAAAATTTTATATGTTTGTGTTTACCACCTTATGAATTGGTCACTATAGATGAAAAACCACATTGTGTAACAAAGGCAGAAGCGCAATTTTTGATAAATTAATTTTTCAAAAAAGAATAAAACTATACCTTCGTTATTAAAAAAAAAAAAAAAAAAAAAAAAAAAAAAAAAAAAAAAACATTTTTTTTTTTTTTTTTTTTTTTTTTTTTAATATAATAGAAACGTATATATTTAACAGTTTCTTTTAAATGTTTTCTCTTATTTTGGTTTAAAAAATATGAATGTTTATTTAAAAAATGATAAAGAAGATGAAATTTATCCAAAAAACAGAAATGGGTGTGAGAAATATGTCTATATAAAAAATAAAGTTATTTTTGCCAAGGATAGAAATGGATTGTTTCGATATGCTCGAGATGCTGAAAATAACGAACTTTATCCTAAAAAAGGATATCCCGATGTTTTTATTTTAATAAAAGGTGTTCCAATCTACGCCAAAGATAAAATGGGTAATGAAATTCTACCCAAGTGGAAAAAATGTGAATTCATTGCGAATGATGGACATATAGCTCGTTTTAAAATGGGAAGAGAAAGATATCCGTTGGATGAATACGGTAATGAATATTTTCCACGAAAAAATGAAAAACCATATTATTTAAAACTAGAAAACGGTATTTTTTACAAACCCATCACAGTAAATGGTTATGAAATGTCTTTAGATGCTGAAGAATTAAAGGAAACGGTTTATAAGAAAAAAGATAAAATGGGTTCAATATTTTATACGGAAGATTATTATATGCGTAAAAATAACCATTGTGTTCATATATTAGAATGTATGTGTATAAGTGGAGTTTTAGGTTTCGCTTTATGTTGCGCTTTTATATAATATATGTTTTTTAAAAATCTTCAAAATAATGATCGATTTCTTCATCTTCTACAGATGCTATCCAATCTATTAATAAACCAGAAGAGATTATTCTGTTTGAAATTAAATGTCTATATTCTTTAATAATATCCAATAAATTTTTTTTGTCGCTTTTACAAACAAGCGCATGAGTCTCATCTGAAAATGCGTGACCATCTTCTTCATTTAAAATACATTGTTTACCCTTTTTCTTTTTTTGAAAAAATTTTGGAAAATATAATTTTAAATATTGAATAACGCGTTTGTTCGTTTTATTTTTCATAAATTTTTTCCATTTTTTCTTATTAAAATGTTCTACATTATCAACGATTCGTTCTCTATTATCTACATTATTTTTTCCAATATCACATAAAACCGGATGTGTTTCTGTATATAATATAGAAAAAAATTTAATATCAGGTGCATAACCTCCTAATCGATGACAAGTAGCCATAAAAAATATAATCATTGTAAAAACAATTTCAATAAAATGATTTCTATTAATTATATGAGGTTGATACAAACCGATATTTTGACGAAACATACCAATAGTGTAACCGGATGATTCTCGAAAATGGCCAGCAAATGGAAGGACATATTTATCTCCTAAAATTTTATTCAAAACCATCATATCGTAAAATAATTCGGGTATATCGCAAGACTTTGTAAGAGAATATGAACGCCATTGCATAGCTTTGTAATGAAATAAACAATGAAATCTTTCTAAATTGAAATTATTAAGTAATGTTAGACACGGTTTCTTAAAATGATAAACGCAGTTGGATACAGCGTAATAAGGATTTTCTTTTTGAATATTCTGAATTATAATATTAATCGTATCTGAATGACCACTACTCGAACGTTTCTCTTTAGGTCTCATTTCTTTTTTTTGTTTTTTTCAATTCAAGCGATGATCGTAGTCGTATTAGATATGGATGAAACTTTAGGTGTTTATAAAAATAATATATTTTATGTGCGTCCTAAATTAGATTTTACTATAAAAATGTTACGAGCAATGGATATAGAAATTATTTTGTGGAGTTTAGGTGCAGATCATTATGTTCATAGAGTAGTTAATGGATTTTTAAAACCTATTCGGTTATACGCACATAAAATATTTGCTCGGAACGAAGCATACAATTCGATGAATATGTATGGATTTTACAAAGCATCGGAACATATTCGACGAATGTACACCGAACCTATATTTTTAATCGGAGTAGATGATAAAGCAAACATTAATATGGATTCTGAATATGATATTAAAATACTCGTAAAACCATATAAAACCCCCGAAAATAACGATCGACAATTATTGGAAGTATGCGAAAAAATCGTTGAATGTATTTCTTTGGTAAAAGATTTAACTCCGCCTCAGTATGTTACAATAGATTTTTAATTACAAAAAATAAAGTATAACGAAGATGATATCAATAGGCCAGAAAGAGATAAATGATTTGAGAACCGATATAATGAACCGAAAAAAATTAAATGAAAAAATGGTTGAAGCGAAATTTCGTGGGAGAGATGAATCTTCTTCTGAAATAGATATTAAAATATTGAGTTATTTACAAATGAGACAATATATACGAACTTTAAGGAGATTAAGTCAATTGTCAAAAATTTACATGAAATTAGATAAAGAATTAATACTTTATAATGACGAAAATCATCGTTTGATTTCTTCTTATATAACAAATACGACACCAAACAGAGGTAAAGTTCATATATATATGCATGTTGATAATATAAAGAAAAATGAAGGAAAACGAATAGCTCAAGAAAAGGAAGAGGTAAAATTAAAAGATAATGAAGAAAAACCGATGGATGCGGAAACAACTGAAGAATAAAAAAAAAAAAAAAAAAAAAAAAAAAAAATTTTTTTTTTTTTTTTTTTTTTTTAAGCAAATATATAAAAGAAAGATACATTTAGAATATTAGTTGTTCCAAAACGATGAACACAGAAACTAATCAAGAATTTAAAAAAAAAAAAAAAAAAAAAAAAAAAAAAATTTTTTTTTTTTTTTTTTTTTTTTTTTTTTTTTTTTTTTTTTCAAGTATATAAAAGAAAGATACATTTTAAATATTAATTTTTCATTTAGGATTTTAAAATGAATTTTGAATCTCCTTTTTTACATAAAGTAAATAGTAAAATTGAAGTGCCCCCTGAAGCTTATATTATTTTAAATAATAACGGGGGTATATTTTGGATTTCACCTACAGATTATCCAAATTTTGTTTCAGTATGGATCGGTATAACTACGCCTCCTTCTTTAACGATGGATTTATCATCGGCCGGCATGCATTCCATTTTTTTAGATTTTGATTACAAAATTTCCGTTCCATTTTCTTTAAAATCAATTTTAGATTTGATTGATTGTATACTTAAAACAACTTTATTGCCACACGTACAAAATTTTACTTATATTATAGCTATGAGAAAAGAAGGGAAAGGGATACATATTCATTTGCCAGAATTTAAAATTGCACATGATGATTATATAATATTTTGTGAATTTTTACAACATAAATTTAAACAAGCCTTGATGGGGAAAGATGTATATCGATTAGATATAGTACAAAATATGATGTTAACCGGAGCCGCTAAACCTAATACTTATCCGTATAAACCGGTTAGGTTAATTTACACAGACGAACGAAATAAGTTCGTTTTGAATGTTTTAAACTATCACAACGATGATTTACAAAGACTGAGAAAAAGTTTTCCCAAACGAAAAGATAATGCAAAATCTTTATTTCGAGAAATTTTAAATTTTTCCAAAGATTTTATTCCTTCTAAATTAAAACAATGCATGATGCCTATCGTCGTCAATATTCAAACTCATGCGCTTTTTTATCCTACAACCATCGGTAAAAAAAGCAATAATTCGGTAGATATGCAGGATGTGGCATCGTTTCTTTATAAAAATTCTAATGAAATGGGTTTTATTACTAAAAAGAAAATATTAGCTTTCAATAATTGTAATTTGCTCAAATCTTATCACTATTTAAAACTGAATTCTGTCACTATTAAACAACTCGAAACAAATAACCATGCTATAAAAATGTGGTTCGAACGTTTTAATCGCGAAAGGATGCTCGAATCGAAATGTTCTCAAATTCCAGAATTGTTTCGAGATTTACATCTGTCATTGCAATTTCAACACGCATTACTTTTCAATAACCCTAACCCCATTAAAACCATCATGCAATTTAACGAAGGATATTATTTCATACCTATATTTTATGCTTTGTGTAAACATTATCAAAAAGATTCTTTATCGATGGCCAAAGAATTATATTCAATTTTAGACGAATCTTTTCATTCTCTGCTAGACAGAATTTGCTCTTTCAAGCCAGAAATTATACAATATGAAATTACGGATATTTCCATCAATACCATACATTTTTGTGCAAATAATTTATATTTGGAACAACATAGAAGTTATCAGGAAAAATTAAGATTTATCATTGAAAATAACAAACGAAATATTTTGTCTGTGACGACGCAAGATCAAATGATCGAATTGATTCGAAACATACAAGACAGACATTTACCTATCCGAGTTCTTAAATTGAGAAACGCTTTGAAACGGGCGAATCGGTATGTATGGAACGCTCTGAAAGAAACTTGGCAAGAAATTCAGCTGTCGGGTGAAATCGTAGATCATATGAATAATTTATGGAATAAGATTAAACAATTTATCAATGAATATAATGCATCGGGAGGTTTAGGGGGTCCCGATCAAGAATTATTAAATAAATTTAATGTTAATATCGTCATTTCGGCCATTAATAGCGATACGAGTATGGAACGAAAAACCATTCAAATGGATTCGCACAAATGGTTTATTCGATTAAATAACGGAGTTTTAGATTTGTTGACGGGTCATATTGGTGGCGTCGTTCCCGATTTTTATCTTTCCGATAAATCGATAAATATTGGATTTTCGAGACACGAAATGATTCAATTGTGTCATACTTCTTCGACTTATGCTGCTTTGTACGAAACGTTGACTGATAAAACCTTTTTTCTCTATTATTTAAAAAATTTATTTTTAGACGAAACGGATACTTTATACGATACGCTTTATAAACTCGTTAAAAATGTGTATAATGACATAGATGATTTATCGAAATCCATGCTACATTTTTACATAAATCTTTGCAAATGTATGTCGTTCGAATACGATGTGTTTATGTATATGTTGGATATATTAGCGAGCGTGTTTATAGCGACAAATTATGAACGAAAATTTTTTGTTTGGAAAGGTTTAACGCGTAATGGAAAAAGTAAACTCTTTGAATTGATGGGTCGAGTTCTCGAAGGGTATTATCATTCGATTCAATCTGAAAATTTGTCTCCGGGTCATTCTTCAGTCAATAACGCTACACCCGAATTAGCCTCTACGTTATTTTCTTGTCGAATGGTCACTCTCGAAGAATTGGAAAAGAAAATCGATGAAAACCGCGTCAAACAAATTACGGGAAATTCATTCGTGACTTTCCGAAACATGTACGAACAAAATTCTGGCGGAATACCTACGGCGAAATTATTTGCCTCCACGAACAATTATCCCGAATGTAAAGCTTCGCCGGCATTTAGAGATCGTGTGGTGGCCATACCTTTTGACGCCGAATTTACCGATTATGCTCCGCTATTAACTTCGAAACAAGTCGAAACCAACACGTATAAAAAAGACGTGTATGTCGTAGAACAATCCTATAAAGGATGTTTTTTTATACTCTATTATCATTTAAGAAAATTTATGAATTTAAAAGAAGGTGAATTAAAATATAGGCAAGAACCCGAGTATGTAATCGAATTTACATACGATTATTTATTTCATGCGGATATTTATATTCAATTTAAGCAACATATGGATATACAGCTAATGTCTGGAACCATGACGACCATGAATGACGTGAAATCGGCCGTTCGACAATACTTAAAAACGACTAAAAATACATCGTTTCATGAAAGTTATTTAGTATGTAGTTTTCAAAAAGAATTTCATCATTTACGCCGTACCGATATTAGTTTAAAAGTCGACAATTTTAGTTACATAAGTATTGCGGATCAAGAAGAATTATCATCACCACCTCAAAAAATATCAAAGTCGGAGGATATGGTAATGGTTTATTATGAAGGAGTTGTCATTAAAAATTTAAGACGAACGAATATAGATAATTTATAAATCAAGATATATACATATCAAGCTATATATAAGAAAATAAAAAATGGCTTATAAACTCGAAATGGAAAATTTTAAATATTATTACGATTTGAACCTTTTGAGTAAGGCAAATCAATCAATAGATTGTTTGATTGAAAAGGTTTTAGTAAAAAATATAAATAAAATCAGTAAACTTCGAGAACAAAATAAAATATGGAGTATGTTTTACAATATCACACCCAAATTAGTCGGAGCCTTTAAAAAAGAAGGAGAACAACATATAAAATCGATAAAAGAAAATAAAAGCATTTTTGGATATTTCTACTTTTTAACAGATAACAAAAATTATTGGTACAATGCTCCGCATTTTGATTATGAAAATTTTCCTTTTATGACAGAAAAAGAATTTGTGTTAAACGAAATTAGAAAAATTGCCGAAAAATTTTCAAAACCAGGTACGTTAGAATTTGACGCTACTTGTTTGTATTTAGTCTATTTTTATAGTTTGTTGGTAAATCCTCATACAAATTGGATTACTATTGATTATATAGCAAATGGTAATCGTTATCATCAATTTGGAACTCGCTTGACGGGTAAAATGAAAACATGTGAGAAGAAAGTTTGGATGACATAAAAAAGAAAAAAAAAAAAAAAAAAAAAATTTTTTTTTTTTTTTTTTTTTTTTTAAATAATATTTGTTAGAAAATGTTTTCTAAAATTGAATTTTCCTTCGAGTCCAAGATGTAGTCGTTTTCATTTTTGATAATTAATTAATTAATTAATTAATTGATGATTAGTTAATAAACTAATTAATTTTCAAAAATGAAAACGACTACATCTTGGACTCGAAGGAATATTCAATTTTAGAAAACCTTTTCTGGAAAAAAAAAAAAAAAAAAAAAAAAAAAAAAAAAAAAAAATTTTTTTTTTTTTTTTTTTTAATTAGCATATAAGAGAGTTACGTTGTTTCAGAAAAACTATAATTTTTTCTGCACTAAAATAACGATATTATGGCATCTTTGGAAAATGTCGCAAGACGTTTGCAATTCGATTACTCAAATACAATGATGTATTTTAAGAAATCGTTAATTGATGGTACAATTCACGATTTTAATTCATTTGAGGAAGAAATAAAATCTTTAGAAAGGAATATTGATAATTTAATTAAAAAAGATAAGGAATTTATTCGTATTATTGATGTTTTTACTCTTATGCATATAATAATTGATAAATGGACTAATGAATATCATAGTTTTCATTACGCAGTTCGAGAGAATGTTGCCAGAATAGAAAAACTATCGACAAAATCCCTTGACACAGATATTACTAAAGCGGTTCAAGATGATTTATATGAGAGTAAAGAATATATGAATAAATTATATTTGACATTAGAATCAATAGGGATAGATTATTTTAAAATGAGGCGTATGGTAGATAATATGATAAAAGATAATTTTATTAGCAATAATGAATATATCGAAAGATTAAAATCTTCAATAAATTATTTAGAAGAGTGTTCGCGTAAAATATTTATTAAAAATATTTATTATTAAAAAAAAAAAAAAAAAAAAAAAAAATTTTTTTTTTTTTTTTTTTTTTTTTTTTTTACTTACTTATTCAGTAGAAGGTTGCAAGTTTAAATATTGTACCAAATCCTTGATATTTTTCATTCCCATGGTTCGATTGTACATGGAAACACATTTAGCCAAAATTTTAATATCCATCTCATCGTTTTCTGTGAAATTTGGATCAACTGGTAATACGACTCGTGTCATTTCATCTATACATCCTCTCACGACACGATAAATTTGTTTAGTAGGTTCCGGAATATTTTCTTCCGCCAATAATTTATACATTTCCCGAATAGTTTTAACATGTAATTTTAAAAATTCGGGTTTATTATTAAAAAGGGTTTTAACAGATTGTTGTTCTTCTTTTTTATCATGATAATATTGTAAATTTTGAATATAATTTTCTCGTCGATAATCAGGTAAACTTACAGAAGAATATTTTTCCTGGCCACCACGATGACTTAATAAACCATCTACGGCCAGCAAAGCATCGATATTAAAAATTTTCTTTTCTGAAAGTAATTCTAATATATGGGATAATTTTTCATTTTCGACTAATCTTTGAGATAACATACATTTAATTTTTTCACGATCACCATCGTTGAGAATATCTTCCATCGTGCTCATAATTTTTGCAACGATATCCGGGTGAACAAATGTATGAGTCTCTAAAAGTTTCAAAACTTGTGACAAAGTGAATCCCAGTTCATTTAATACATGTCCTAAAAATTCTAATTTCAATGTCTTCAAACTAACGGTATCGTTCTTTTTAATATCACAAGATTGGATATTAGATCGAAATACGTTTTCAATTTTTGCCGAAGAAGTAAGTTGTTGTTCCATCTTTATTTTAAATTGAATCAAAATGTCTTTCATCTTTATTTTTTTTTGATGATTTACAGATTGTATAAAGTGTAACCTTTTGTTAAAAATTCGTTTATCGAGTAAATTACGATAATATCGAGATAAACCTGCAGAGCAGTGTTATAACGAATTACAAAATTAAAATTAAGGATATTGGAATGGTTCACGAAAACGAAATCGCTCAATGGAAAAAGAAACTAGAATCTGTAGAAAATGAAAACAAAATATTGCGAGGTAAACTAGAAACTGCCAAAAACGAAAATAAAATATTGTATGTAGAAATCAGACGTTTATGGGAAAAAATAGATCATTTACAAAATAATGAAAATACTAGATTGAATGTCGAGAATGATCAATTAAAGTTAAAAATTAATGAGCTTAAAACAGAAATTGTTAAACTAAATGCCGAGAACGATGTTATAAAAACAGAAAATACCCTATTCAAAACTGAAAATATCAGATTAAATGTAGAAAATGCAGAGTTTAAGACAGAAAACAATAGATTAAATGCAGAAAATGCTGAATTTAAGACAGAAATCATTAGATTAAATACGGAAAATGCTGAGTTTAAGACAGAAACTATTAGATTAAATGAAGAAAATGCTGAGTTTAAACAAAGATTGTCCGAGTATGAAAAAACATCTTTAACTTGAAAAAAAAAAAAAAAAAAAAAAAAAAAAAATTTTTTTTTTTTTTTTTTTTTTTGTGTTGAACTACAAGTATATATAAACGTTTGTTTAATGAAAAATATTTATGCTTTGTATTTTAAAACTTTTTGTATACAATCCCTTTTTACACAATTGTTATATTTGATAATGAATTACTTTGATTCTGTCAAGAACATTTTTCATCACCTACTTCGAGATTGCGTTCATCTTGCAAATTGGGATGATACGGGTGAAGCAATGTTGGTCGACCCCGCGAATCATATGGACGATCCAGATTTAAAACCGAGAGAATGTAAATTTGCCGCTTCCATTTTGAGAATGCTCGAAGTCTATTTTCAGATCCCATCCGTGCATACGGGTATCAAAGTCGACAAGTTCGAAGAAGCTATTCCCAAATTTAAAGAAAAATTAAAAACCATCGTCGATTCTGATTTATCATCTCTATCTCCTAGAGTTCGAAGCCTTTTTGATGATAAAGTTTTGACATTTCGCTGCTGGAGAAACCATAATAACTATCAACCTTGGGTCATGGAATGTTTGATCGTCACCGGATGTTTTATCGGAGAGTGTGCGACCAAATTCGAAGACGAATTGGATTCTTTATTTGATTCGGCATCCGAAACATTTATAGAATGTATGGAAAACTACGGTTTAATAGATTGTATTAAAAGCGATTTATCTTGTAATAAAGATCCATTTGGCAAACAAGAGTAAAATCTGTATTGGATTGTAGTTAGTGTGATTGATTCTATGTTTGAACCCGAGAAAAAAAAAAAAAAAAAAACAATTTTTTTTTTTTTTTTTTTTTTTTTACAAACTTTAAATCTTTATAAATCTTTATATTTGATAGTTTTAAGCTTTTATATACAATCATTTTCATACAATTTTCGTCTTTGATAATGAATAATAATTTTATAACCAGCAAAAAAATTTTACATTATTTATATAATGAATATAATATTTCTCATAATATCACCGAAATTTCTAAATTTGTAGAATGCGATGAACAAACTACAAATAAATTATTATATGACATGTTGGAATCTGGGTTAGTTGAAAAAATGAAAGATGGATTTTGGCGATATAATTCTACATTTGCTGAATTGATGAATGATTTGTTAATTAAAGTTGAATATAATATCAAACGTTAAAAAAAAAAAAAAAAAAAAAAAAATATTTTTTTTTTTTTTTTTTTTTTTTTTAATAAATTTATAGCAAACTATAAATATAAATTATATTTGTTGCATTTATATCATTTAATTTCATATTTTTCTATTGATAAAAAACTCATGAATAGCAAAATATACAACGACATTTTAGGCTTTTTGATTTCACAACCCAATACATCTTTTTCCATCGATAATATTTATAGACATGTTGAATGCGATAAGAAAACTGCCAACAAACATTTATATGAAATGTTAAAGAAAGGTTTGGTTGTTAAAACAAAAGAAAGTCTCCCGCCTTCATGGCAATATTTTGCTTTGGCCTCCATTTGGATGAACGAAAATATAATTTATAATACAATTTTACAATTTTTAAATGAGCGTTATAATACTCATCATACTATTGGAGAAATTTGTAATTATGCCAAATGTGACAAACGAATTGCTAATAAATGTTTATATAATATGTTAAAAAGAAACTTGATTATTAAAACTAAAGAACATAATCCACCTTCATGGAAAATTAATAAATTTTAAAAAATATATATTTAATCTAAAAGATGGTTGAATCAAATCACGTTTGTACCGTCCAAGTTTGTTTTGTTCCTTTTGAAGATAAACAAATTCCACAATATATTACTCTGACGTCGACCAAACCACCATTTAAAACCATTAAGATTGATTTATTTGCAAAATATTTCAAGTGGAACGATAAAAACCAAAAGTATGATTTTGTACAATTCGATAATTGTGGAAATTTGTCTATGAAATCGAATGTTGAAATCAATTCACTCAATTTCAAATCCCTACTTAATAAAATTAATGAACGGAATAATTGGAAAGATGATCCGGTGACTGAGTTGGCAGCCGTTGATGTACAGACTTGTATTTATTTAGAAAAATTTTGCGATTTTGTTTTTTTGTATGATTCGGAATATTATGGAGAAGAAAATAAGACTTTGGCTGCTGCGTACAGATTTGAAACGGAATTTATTCCTTGGAATCTGTCTAAAGAAAATTATAATTTAGCCGATGCGCGTGAATTTTTTTCGGATTTTATACCTAAAGAAAAGGAAAAATTATGTAATTGGTTAAATTGAAAAAAAATTAACCGAAAAGATTTAACTAGAATATTTTCTTAATGAATTTAAAATTTTGTAATTTTATATTTGGAAATTTATGAATAAATTTCATCTTTTGAAAATTAATTTAATTTTCAAAAAATGAAAAACATCTACATCTTGGACCGAATCGAAAAGAATCTTTTAATCTAAATCCCTTAAAAAAAAAAAAAAAAAAAAAAATTTTTTTTTTTTTTTTTTTTTTTAAGGGATTTAGATTATAAAAGATTCTTTTCGATTCGGTCCAAGATGTAGATGTTTTCATTTTTGAAAATTAATTAATTAACTATTAATTAATAATTAATTATCGAAAATGAAAACAACTACATCTCGGACTCGAATAAAAATTTAAGTCTCACAAATCTCTCATAAAAAAAAAAAAAAAAAAAAAAAAAAAAAAATTTTTTTTTTTCTTTTTTTTTTTTTTTTTTATGAGAGATTTGTGAAACTCAAATTTTCTTTTTAAATCCAAGATGTAGTAAAAATTTTCAATAATGAAAATAACTACATCTTGGATTTAAAAAAAAAAAAAAAAAAAAAAAAAAAAATTTTTTTTTTTTTTTTTTTTTTTTTTTTTTTCAATTTACGGATCTATATTAAAACTCGTTACAGTATTTTTTGAATCCATATCGGTTATGGAAGCATCTTCATCGATATTCGTATTTGGTTTTGCCATAAATACCAACAATGCTATAACATATTCGCTCATGGCTTTCATTTGTTGAGTGAATCGACTATATAAAGGATTCGGAATTTTAACAGTTTCCTGATTTTCCAACATTTCTTGAATGCAATATAAAAGACATTGTAATTCTACTACCGAGACATTTTCTTCCGTTTTGGAACAACATTGATATTTATTGTATGCAGTTCGTAATTGTTCGGAGGATAAAACTTTAATCAACGCCGGCGAAACGACTTTTTCGTGAAGATAACGCCAAACAATCTCGTTTACCATATCGAAAACGGCATGAAAAGCTTTGATTTGTTTTAAACGCATTTCTGATTGAATAACGCTTTTGGCAGCGGTAAACATGTATTCGAATCCGTTTGCTTTTTTTCCTTCTCCCGTCGTTTCTGCAAGTATGCTCACTAAATTTTGACCCATAGGAATTTTTTCCATGAGTCTTTCCATATAAATTGTAAAGTATTGTTTTTGGGTTTCAAACAAACGTTTTTCCATATGTTCGTTTAAATTTTTTCCTTTCAATAAATTTGTTTGCAAATTTTGTAAAATATCCGTTTCCACGGGTGCGGCTTCATCTTCATTTATTTCGTCTTCTTCACGCGGGCGTTTCATTCTTTAATTTTACTATATTACCATCCGAAACTATATCTAAACATTTTTATCTACATCATGCCCGCTTCTATCATTTCATTGATAAGTGATCTGCCTACCATTTTAACTTCATAATATGGAGCATTTGTTTCAATGGAAGAATAAACATCCATTTTATATTCGTGATCTAAATCCAATGTCCAACTTCCTCCTTCGGTCATCGTATCATCCGTTTTATAATATAAAACGAATGCGTTGAAACGGTGAAGATGGGAAAATTCTTTAAACGTCAAATGTTGTGGATTGACTATAACTTTGTTCCGAAACATGAGGGGAGCCATTCTATCATTATAAACTACTCGACATACGGGACTCTTATATAATAAATTATATGCATCTATGCGCGAATTACGTTCGTTTTTCCAAAATTTTGGAATTTCGTGACATTTGGCGGGTGAAAAATTATCGTTATATAACCATTCGTTTACCTCTTCGATTCCAAAAATAGTATAAGTTTGAACGGATCTGGTTCGGGCGCGAAATTTAGAACGAGTATCGAAAAAATATTGAGCGTAATCGTATTGCCAAAGTTTTTGACCTAACAAAATATGATTGTTTCCTTTAAATAACGGAATTAATCGACTATTTTCATCATCGTCTCCATCTTCTGTTTTTTCATTTAAATTTTCAAAAAGAATTACGGATACGGGGTCTCGTTGACCCAAATAAAAATATTTTATTAATTTAACATCGATAGGATCGTTGGAAACGGAATCTTTTTGAAAAATGCTCGCACATGCATCGTAACCGGGCGTATTCAAATATTTCTTATTTTTTCCTTCTAACGCGACTCCAAAAAATCCATAACGCGGATCACAAACACAACCCCATCCGTCTAAAAATTTTGTTTCTCCTCTCGCCGTCCGTTTAAAAGGTCTTCCACTCAACGCATCGAACGAACAAGGTCGTTTTACACATTTGATTTTGGAAGAAGCTAATCGATGAATATAATCTGGATGAAATCCATCGGCCGGTGTAATATCCGAAACTTTTATTTCATCGTTATTTTCATCGCAAGGATTTAAATTTACATACTCGACAGCCGGTAATTTTTGACAAGTTAAACCGACGGCTTTATAACCCGGATCGCACTCGCATGTTTTTTTATTTAAAAGATATCGACCGTGGACTCCACAACCGACATTCACGTCACAATTTCCTCCAAAAAATTTTTGATTCACCAAATTTGGATTTAAACAAACGCAAATTGCAAACGTGACGCCTCGATAAAGATATGAAATCCATTGTCCCGTTTGAGGATCGCAATCGTGATGAATTTCTTTGAAAAGTTTTGGAACACATTGTTTATTCAGACACACGTGGGTCGATGGACAATCTGCGTGATTCTTACAAATGGAAATACTACCGACCCTATCTTTTTGGGGTTCAACGGATAAAATGGGCCAAGGCGAAATTTTATCGTTTTTACTCATGGTCGTAGTCATCGCATAAAGTAAAGTTAAAGCAATGTATAAGATCAAAAGAAACCAAAACGCAATTAACATGCTTTTTTTTATTTTTCTAGTATATATGAACAATTTTTAAAACACCTCGTTGATATGCTAATCCGATAGAGGAATCGATCGCATTTAACTTTTCTAAACATTTTGAAAACCTCAATTTAGTTTGAGGATTTTTTATATGTGAAAGTAGAGACTGTACACTTAAATACATTTTAACTATCTTAATTTTTAAAACTTTTAAAAATGAAAACAACTACATTTCGGACTCGAATGAAAATTCAATTCTGAAAAATATTTCATAAAAAAAAAAAAAAAAAAAAAAAAAAAAAAATTTTTTTTTTTTTTTTTTTTTTTAAGGATTTAGATTATAAAAGATTCTTTTCGATTCGGTCCAAAGATGTAGATGTTTTCATTTTTTGATTATTATTTAATTACTAATTAATTAGTGATTAATTAATAATTTATAATTAATTAATTTTCAAAAATGAAAACATCTACATCTTTGGACCGAATCGAAAAAAATCTTTTATAATCTAAATCCTTAAAAGAAGATAAAAAAAAAAAAAAAAAAAAAAAAAAAATTTTTTTTTTTTTTTTTTATCTTTTAAGGATTTAGATTATAAAAGATTCTTTTCGATTCGGTCCAAGATGTAGATGTTTTCATTTTTGAAAATTAATCACTAATTAATTACTATTTAATTAATTTTTAAAAAATGAAAACATCTACATCTTGGACCGAATCGAAAAGAATATTTTATAATCTAAATCCTTACAAGAAGATTTATATTAAAAAAAAAAAAAAAAAAAAAAAATTTTTTTTTTTTTTTTTTTTTTTTTTTTTTTTTTTTTTTAGCTATATGTATATAAAGAGAAAAAGTTTATATGAAGATTTTTTTCATATTCTAAATTATGTATTACAGACGATTTAATCGACAATATTTAGATTTTTCAGTGGCAGATGAAATAATTACTCCGGAAGAAAGAGTTCAAATCGAAACGTTTTATGATTCGAATACGTTTATTCTTAAAGGTAAAGAAGCAGTCGAAAATCTCAGATCTGTCATTTCTGACATTGTTCAAGTAAAATACGATTCGGAACGCGATTTGTATTTCATGCGAGTTAAAAAATGGCCTTATATTAAAGAAATGTGTTTAAAAAATGCCAGGATAAAACCTCTGAATTGGAAATATACTCGAGAAGATGATGATCAAACTATATTCGAATATAATTTAGACAATTATTCTATCCAATTAACAAATTAATATTTTGTCCATTTTCCACGTTTTTGTAAAACTGCGGCTATTCTTCTTGGCATGGATCGGATGAGATTTTTGAAATAATCGTCGCTCAATTCGTTAAAAGCTGCCAATACATTTTCCCACAATTGATCGCGGTTAGTAGAATCTCTACGCGTTTTTCTTACGAGTTCACCCCATATATTTTCCACGGGATTCATATCGGGACCTTTCGGTGGCCAATCTTCCATTACATTGATATTGTGTGTTTCTAACCAATGTCTAGTTATTAAACTCGTATGGATTGGAGATAAATCATGCATAAATATCAGATCGTTTTCTACGAGACTTTGTTCGATGAGGGGTAGAATAACGGTCGTATAATATTCGGAATTTAAAGTTTTTCGTTCGATTTTATGTATAATTTTTATATTTTCTCCAAACGCCATCCAAACGCATATGGTGAATTTTTGACTAGAATTACTTTCAGACACGATATACTTTTCATCGAATCGATCGCTGTCTTTAGGCCTGTAAACTTTTAACGGACCTTTGGAGGAAGCACGGAATATTTTTTCGTCGGAAAAAACTACATTTTTCCATTCCTCGATACCCCATCCGATATGATTTACGGCAAATTGAAACCGTTTCTGAATATGTATGGGTTTCAAAAAAGGCTTGCGTGCTGGAATGCGACATTTCATACCTTTTTCTTTCAAACGATTTCGAACCGTGTCTACGCTGATATGAGGTGCCAAATCGTCCCGGATATCTACCGCCGTTAAAAAAGGATTTGTCATGGAAGCATTTTGAATATATAAATCTGTGACTTTATCTGTTACGCGAGGTCTTCCGATAGTAGGAGGTGATACGTCGGTCGTTTCTTTAACTAACCAATAATGTATCGTAGAAGGAGCAAATTTTAACCTTTTTGCAATCTGTCGTTCGCTAAGATGTTCGTCTTCGTAAAGTCTCTTAATTTCATACCTGTAATCCATCTTTGTTGTAGGGTTAAACGATAAAAAAATAAAATTTCGATAAGAAATAAGGATAGTGGTTACAATGGAATCTCCGACTTTGATTTATTGTTCAAAATGTCGAACCCATACAGAAACCGTCGATGAAATAGATGATGTTACAAAAACTGGTAGGCCTATGTTGAAAGGCCGATGCAGAATTTGCGATACGCGAAAGAGTACATTTAAAAGAATGAATATTTCTAAAATTAAAAATAATAAAGAAGATGAATTTTTTGAATCTTATTCGGAATGATATTTGTTCTCATTTAGAAAATATTCGTTTAATTGTCGAAAAACCTTCGCCGATATTATATTGCGATCGATGTCAAAAAAATGTTTTAAATATTTATGAATATATTAAAAAACCTCCATCGGCTACAACCGAAAATGACTATTTTCGTTCCAGTCAATTAGCTCAGGCATTTTTCGAATGGACGGGCGATGAAAATGTTCCGATGACTTTTACCCTTATCGATTTAGAAGGAATACTTTCGAAAACCGTTTACGGACAATCTTTAAGTCGAGTACGTAAAAGTTTATGTTTATTAAAAGCTCTTAATGCCCCTTTTCTAAAAATGACTAATTATCAACAAATTATTGATAAATGTGCGGAATTTTCCGATCAGTTTTTAATCAACTTTTTAAATATTATATACGAACATCCAAACGACGAGTCTTCCGAGAGTCATCGCGCGCGAACCATGTTAGATGCCTTGATACGAGCCATGCATGATCTTTTGTCTGCTAAAGAAATAATGAATCCTTTCAAAACTTATTTTGAAGATTTGGTTCCTTTCGTGCAACAAAGTTTAACCGATTGGTATCCGTTGGAATTTAACGAGGATTATTATTCTTCTAACTTGGCTTTAGAATTACTCATACATCTTCAAATGTCTTCAAAAATACGTAAAGTATTTGGAAAATTTTCGATTCCTTTTGATGTCATACATGTTATGGTGAGCTGTTTTGCTTGTTCGGTCGATATGGATATCGTCGGTAATTTCGTGTTAGATTTCCTAGCGCGAGTCTGTCGAGGTGAATATTTTTGGAAACGGTATCCCGATAGTCCTTTCGTCCAAACCATGAAACAGATTATGCATCGCGAAATAAAATTTAACAAAAATACGCATTTATATAATACGTTGAGACCTTTGCGTAAAGGAGAATCCATCGAATATTATTCGACGATTTTGAAACCTTTCAACGAGTTACAAGTATTTTTGAAAAATAAATTTTGCGTGGGTGATAACAACGTAAAAGAAATAGCATTCGTCCAAACGTTTCCGGCCATATGTTTCCATGACCATGCCGATTATTTGGGTTTTGCCATGTCTTATAACTATTTAATTCAAATTATTAATCAAAATCACGGTAACGTGCCTAAAGGGATTTATAAAAAAGCTAAAAATATTCACGAATTGATTCAAAAATTTATCCGTAAAATTCAAGATTTCGAATCTTCGTCATCCTCATTACAATTACCACCCTCGCTCAAGTTATCGACGCACGAACAAAATAATGCCTCTCCGCCGTTATTATTATGGACTTTGGATACATTTAAATTATTTTTAGCCAGTGATTCGGATTACGAGAAAGAAATATTTAAAGTAATCGAAACTCTTTTTGATGGTAACGATAAAAATTGATTAAAAAAACGAAAATAATAAAGATGGAAATCAATCACCGGGAAATACTTCACGAACAAATTCAAAAGCTTTTAAACACTGTTGTAGAAATTCAAAATGGAATCGGAGACGATTCGATTACCATTAAAACTATGAAATTATATGCGGTGGGCGAAGTTTTGGAAGCATTCGGATTAGGTTGGGATTTCATCCTAAAACTGTTTAAAACGCAAACACCCGTTCATCCTAAAATTGCCAGCATGTTACTTCGAAAAAGCGACGATGACACCATATCGTTTTCTCAGATTTTTGTTCGAAATGATAAACTTACTCGTTTTGTGAAAAATCTCGCTAACGCAGAACAAAACGGAACGGAAATACAAAAGATATTAGCCGTGGATGGTCTTTCGGGAAATATTACAAACGGTCCCAATTTCGAATTGAAACATTACATCGGTAATCTTCGATTTGCCAGCAAAGGTGAATCCAAATTCATGTTTGACGAAGAGAGTGATTTTAAACGACTTCATGTTCAAACGGTTAGAGAAATGTATAAAATGATGGAAGGAAGCAATATATCCGAACCCGAAAAACATATTTATGAGATTTTGAGAAAATGTTTCTATAAAATGATAGGAACTATTCTTCCAGAAAATAAAATCGAACCGGCATTGAATAATAAATTGGAAGAAAAAATTTGTACGATGTACATGAAAAGTATGGGAAAAGAAAACATTGCAAATTTTGTGAAAAATTTAAGATTTCGTGGAGAAAAACGACCCGCTACTGATATGGAAGGTACAGACGAAGATCAAAGCCCAGAAAAACGATAACTAAAAAAAAAAAAAAAAAAAAATTTTTTTTTTTTTTTTTTTTTTTTAAATAAAAATTTTGTCAAATAAATTTCTCTTTTGAGTCCGACATGTAGTTGTTTCATTTTAGCAAAAATAATTAATAAATATCATCTTCGAGTCTGAGATGTAGTCATTTTCATTTTTTAAAAATCAATTACATCTTAGATTTAAAAGGCAAATTTATTTTCAAAAATCTTTTTATATTCTTAAAAATATATATACAATTATTTATATACAATAATAATTTTATTTTTTACAGATTGCATATCATTTAATGTTTTAATTTTAAATTTATGCGTCATACATAAAGAACATAACAACTCAAAATGCATGGCTGGATAACAATGTTGTCTTAACAAATCTTTTTTAGCAGTATAATATTTTTTATGTATTCTATCATACATGTCAAAATTTTCTCTATAATATTTTTTATTTAAAGTACAACAAGGAACTAAATATAACTCTGAAAATTTCGAAGCGCATTTTTGAAATATTTCAATTATTCGTATAGGTAATTTTCTACATGCATGAATAGCTATCCATACATTATATGGTATCACTATTTTTTCAAATTCACTATTATTAATGTCACATTGTATAAAATTGCATGTATCCATTTTTTGTAATAGTTTCATTCCATTGTATTGTTTCAAATCAATACATGTCATTTTAGTGTCTAAAAGATGAATTCCACAAGCATTTCCAGCACATATATTAAGTATATTTTTATTTTTTAAATTTATGAGATTAAATACAGACTGAGTTTCTGAATATTCTTTCATCAAAAAATTATGATCGAAACTACACTTATAATAGTAGTCTATAAAATATTTTCGCTTTAAATTTGTAAACTTATTTAAAAAAAATAATTGATCAAAAATAAAAGTAGTGAGGCATTTTTGTAATGATTCATTTATGTTTTTATGTTCTAAATAAAATCCCATATAATGTCTTATACTCAATTTGTAAAATACATCCATATTTTGTCTATCATATTTACTCATGTAAAAGAAAATTATTAAAATTTTCACAATAGGATGTATTTTATACAAATAAGTTATAATGCAAATAAAATAAAACGTAGACCCTTTCAATTCAAAATGTTTATTTACATTTTTAGAATCTTCATATTTTACTAAATAACCGAAAAGTTTTTTACATTTTGAATTAGAAAATGATTCGTTAAAATTATACTTTAATGAATCTATATTTTTCAAATTATCAATAATTTTATCATCTTTATAATAAAAATCATATAATTTATTCACATCTGAATAAATTAAAAATAAAATATAATAATAACGACATATCAACCATAAAATAACACAAATACATAATATTAACAAATCCATTTTTCAATAGTATGAAAAATAATATTATTTTCAGCATGGCAAGACTATTTAATAGAAAATTATTTATAAAAAAAAAAAAAAAAAAAAAAAAAAAAAAATTTTTTTTTTTTTTTTTTTTTTTTTTTTTTTTTTTACAACTTTAAGGATTTAGATTATAAAAGATTCTTTTCGATTCGGTTCAAGATGTAGATGTTTTCATTTTTGAAAAAATTAATCACTAATTATTAATTACTAATTACTAATTAATTAATTACTAATTAATTAATTAATTTTCAAAAAGGAAAATATCTACATCTTGAACCGAATCGAAAAGAATCTTTTATAATCTAAATCCTTAAAGTTGTTAAAAAAAAAAAAAAAAAAATTTTTTTTTTTTTTTTTTTTTTTTTTAACAATTTATTAAAAAAGAATACAAGAATATTAAATATGAAAAAGTCTGTTTACATACCAGCAAATGAAAAAGTAGAATATTATTTTTATGAAGGAGATAAAAATCCATCTTCTTCAGATTGGAAACGTGAGTCATCTGATCGTTCCCGCAAAGAAAAATCCGTATTCGGTGATCCAGATACAAAACTCGGTCATGTCCAACGTTTAATTGCATCGTGGCGAAATTATGATGTTTGTATAGTATTTGGAAATTTAGGACGTCAACCGTATTTGTTAGATTATTATTTGGATATGTGTTTTAGTTATCGAGAAAACATAAATATATATTGTCCAAGGAAAATGGATTCTCTTTACCAAATTGACTATAATATCGGAGAAAAACAAAATTTTGATTTTTTATTTTTTGTAGAACCGCCCTTTGGACAAACTATATATAAACCGCGAGGAATAAAACATTTGATTGTTTTAACCAGTCATTTGAATTTATTTGTTTCAGATTCTAATAAAAAATATTTTTTTCTTCATCTTTCGGATATCGATAATGATGCACAACATATTTTAAATAATATTAATCTTGAAAAAAAAGATAACATTACGGTATTTAAACCTCCGATATTCCACGAAACAATGACCGTACCCGAAAACGAAACGATTTCTTTAGACGTTCGAAATTCGAAATCTGCAAACGAAGCTTATCTCAGATTATTAACGGGAAAGGAAATGGTTCGTAATAGACATGTGGAAATTTTGATGAAAGAACGCGATCGAGACATTTTAAAAAAAATGTTGGCTGATACGAAACAGCAAATGGAACGGGTGATGATGAATACCGATGCCGAAAATGATAACATTTTAAATATGGCATTTTATTGTTCCATTTAATAAGGACATTGTTTACTGGGATTTTTACCTTTGCAATCAATAAGGTAATCGTTAAACCATTTCTCGAATCGTATGAGTGTACGAAATGTTCTAAAATTTAAATTTTGAGCATCCGATAATCTTTCGTCAATTAAATCACGAACCGTTATTTCATTTAAAAAAATTCCGTTTTCTAAAAATGGTCCTTTGTGTTGTTTATCAACAGGAACGAGTTGATGTAAAGTTTCGTTAGGTTGATCGTAACCCAAACACCAAAGAACGGCATTCGCGAAAAAATATAAAATTTTTTGTTCTTCATATATAAACATTTCATACAATTTATTATTATCTTTTAATATATCAGGTGTAAATTTAATATGAATCCATTTATTATTTGTCATCATACTTTTTTTATACCGCAAAAAACAAAAAAAATACTCATTTTAAATTAAAAATTCATTTGATTGAATCAAAAAGAATCTTTTATAATCTAAATTCTCAAAAAAAAAAAAAAAAAAAAAAAAAAAAAAAAAATTTTTTTTTTTTTTTTTTTTTTTTTTTTTTTGGAGAATTTAGATTATAAAAGATTCTTTTTGATTCGGTTCAAGATGTAGATATTTTCCTTTTTGAAAATTAATTAATTAATTTTTTCAAAAATGAAAACATCTACATCTTGAACCGAATCGAAAAGAATCTTTTATAATCTAAATCCTTAAAGTTGTAAAAAAAAAAAAAAAAAAAAAAAAAAAAAAAAAAAATTTTTTTTTTTTTTTTTTTTTTTACAACTTTAAGGATTTAGATTATAAAAGATTCTTTTCGATTCGGTTCAAGATGTAGATGTTTTCATTTTTGAAAAAATTAATCACTAATTATTAATTACTAATTACTAATTAATTAATTACTAATTAATTAATTAATTTTCAAAAAGGAAAATATCTACATCTTGAACCGAATCGAAAAGAATCTTTTATAATCTAAATCCTTAAAGTTGTTAAAAAAAAAAAAAAAAAAAAAAAAAAAAAATTTTTTTTTTTTTTTTTTTTTTTTTTTTTTTTAATGAAAAAAATATAATAAAGTTTCATGGAACATATCGAAGACATATTAAAATCGGACGATCTCAACCCAGGTTCGTTTGCTTCTTTGGAAAAAGGAATAGCATATACCGTTATTTTCTGTACGAGCATACCCGTTCTTCTAATACCCTTCTTTTACGTATTAGCTTTTCGTAGTATTTATAAACTCACGTTTCTTTTGCTGATACTTTTAAGTATCCTATTTTTTGTGGTACGTTTTCGATTTTCTTGGATCGTTTGGTCAAGCATCCATTTACAAAATTTATTCAATCGTTATAAGAACAGCATTAGTAGTAACTAAAAAAAGTGAATAATGATAAAATAAAAAATGCACGAATATGAATTTAGACTCGTCGTTCAACACGTATCAACATTTGAATCGTTTTTTCAAAAATTAGGTTATTCTATCCAAAAAAAAATAATATATTATGTCAAACCGCATTTTCGTTATAAAGATGGAAATTGGGAAACAAAACGAATCGTATCTATTCATTCCGTTTATCACGATGATTTATGGTTTAAATGGGTTCATTCAATAGAGACACCTTATCGTTTATGGTCGCAATCTACATGTAAAGATTTTATACATCAAATCGGGAATTTTCAAAATCCAATAACTGTAGAAACGCGAGATTTTGTTCAGATCGATTCTCACACTCAATTGTATTCTTTCAAGAGCAACGATAACTCAGAAAACAACGACGATTACGATTATTGTTATAAGTTGGTATTTGAATGGGAATATGGTACGTTTAAGGAAAAAAAACGACCATCTGATGATTTTTTCATCAAAATAAAAAATGAATTATTTGAATCATTGCATAAATACAAAAAAATTTATGATGCTATGAAAATCTATACCGTTTCATCACCATTTTATCAATTGACTCAAAAGAAAAATAACATATCTAGAAAACCGGTAGAATGCGTTTCCGAAATTCCAAATGGAAAACAATATTTATTCGCTCGTAAACTAGATGGGATTTTCGGATTAGTATATAGTTATCGAGATAAAATTAAAGAAAAATGGGAAGGATATGAGTGTGTGGTGAGGAACGATGTTTCATTAGGAGACGGATTTGTATTTGCTGCCGAAAAAATGGAAAATGGTCAAGTTTATTTATTAGATGTTTATAAAGTTCGAGGATACGATACGGCTAGTTGGTGCAGACGAGCGATTTTATCGGAATTTTTACCCAAGCTTAAATTAATTCCGGGATATTTTGTTCAAACTTATCATGTTTCATATAAAAAGGCACTCGATTCTTCCGCTTTTAAAACTTTAAAAACCGACGGTGTAATTATTCACGATGTAGAAATAGACCTTTTATATAAATATAAATTTGAACATTCAATCGATTTAGTATACTATAAAGGTTATTTTCATTTACCTAATGGACGTATAAAATGTTTAGAAAAAACAAATTTAGAAGACGGATGTGTATATGAAATTTCTACAATGAACGGGCGAGTTATTCGAAGACGATTTGATCGATTTAAAGGAAATTCGCTTGCTCAAATCGAAAAAGTGTTGGTAAATGGATGGTATGGACCTCCTATCAAATATAGAAAAAAATAATTTAAATTTTACGTTAAATATGAAATATTTGTATTATTTTAAATTAATTATGTTTGTGATATATCCAGAAAAAAAAAAAAAAAAAAAAAAAAAAAAAAAAAAAAAATTTTTTTTTTTTTTTTTTTTTTTTTTTTGGCATGAGTATATATAAATGTTTGTAATTTTAAAAGTAACTTACTTTATAATTTATACTTTTTGGATACATTTTTTATAATTTTACTATCATTTTATTTTATACTATTTTACTTATAAACAAGATAAAATAATTATTTTTTCTCACAATTTTTTCATAAAATAAGAACGCTATATACCATGGATAATAATTATAATGAACTTGTTTCGAATGTTTTGAAAAACAAATATTTGGGAAAGGCCGTAAAGGAATATACAGACGAACATTGTTTAAATCTCATATCTACCGACTGGTTGAAAAAGTTAGAAAATAATATAATTTATCAAGATTATATTTCTCATTCAAAATCTTTGTGGAATCCGAGTTATTCTACTTCTAATTACGAGTATGAAAATTCAAAAATTTTTAATTTTGATATCGCTATTGTAGCACGATGTAAATTTGTTAAATCTTATGATGGTAAACCCGTGAATCCTACTATAACGGTAGTTGATTCAGAGCCTTTAATGAAAATTGCTCGTGCAATGACGTCTGATTTAGGTCCAGAAATTCTAATCTCTGACGATTTTAAATTTACTTTTAAAGAATGCAGTTTACAAAACTGTCACGATTGTAAAGAGAAAGCCGAAGAGTTCTCGGAAGCCGGATATAAAATAAATAGATTTGTTCAACCTTGCATTCTCGATACTAAAGTGTTTAACGGTCAAGACATTTATAATCGTTTTTATTCACATATGGAAATGACATTTCCTCAAACATTTTTAAGTATTTTACAATTGAAAATTAATTCTCGGTATAGTTATGTAAAAGATGTAGGAGGCTATCAAAAAAAGGTTTATCGTATAAGTGGAAGAGTTTTAGATATTATAGGATTTTTAGAAAATAAATTGGGACCGAGTAAAACAGTTAATATAGGACCTTTAATTTCTTTAGAAAAAGAGTTTTTATTAAACTCGGGTGATAACAATCTGTCGATGCCACAACCGCAAAAAATCGTATCAAAAGAGAGTAAACGCGAGACACAAAATGACAAAGAACTGAAAGAATTGGAGGAATTAATACAGGATATAGAACAGTTAAATAATAGCTCAGATAAAATGGGTGATGATGAAGACGAATCGTTGCTAAATTTGAAAGAACAAGAAAATGATATTGATGAAGAACTAGAAGATATCGTGCGAGTAGATCCTATTAAAAAACGAAAAGGATCATCCCAAGTTTCAAAATTGAGTACAAAAAAAATTAAATTTGAGGATGATTGTACGAATGATTTGGAAACCGAAGATAATTATTTAGTGGATGATATGTTATTAATTTAAAAAAAATAAAGATGATGGATTGGATTACATCACATCCTGAAGACGAACCTCGTGTGTTTTATCAAAAACTTATTCGTTTAACAAATTTACAAAAAGAAATTATAAAATTTGAATGTTTCGAGAAATATTCTAAAATAATAAAATTTTATCATGCGCTTTTAATGAGACCAGAATTGAATTTACGCGTGATGTACAATGAAAGACACGGATGGCATTTGTCATCTTGTGAAAAAAGTGTAATGTCTGAAATTAAAAATAACGATAAAATTTTATGTACTTGTGATCAAGATTTTGAAAATCCTGAAGAATTTTTTAGAAAATTAAACCGGGAAATTTTGTACAGATGTAAGTTGTGTAAACGATATATGCCTGATTGGGAAGAGGTTGAACCGAATGTCAGTACTCGTAAAAGTGACACGAAATGAAAAATAAGTAAGATGGATAATCAAAAATCTGTAAATGTATTGGATATATATGATGATAATAAAACCCTTTACAACAAAATGACACAAATGTCTTTGGAGCAATTAGAAGGGGAAGCATATAGATTTAAACGATATGCCGACTTGTCTCAAATTATCAATTGTTTTTTACTAATTAAAAGACAGCCTGCTGGAATGAGTGCAAAAATGATGTGTAAAGGAGATAATTGGTTTTTGGATTTTAATAATCAATTGGTTTTGATTAATTTTAATCAATTTGAATTACCAGAAACTAATCGCTCTGCTCGAGAAGAACCAGGAACAGCATCGTTGCCAGAAATAGATGATTCACCAATATATTTAAAAAAAAAAAAAAAAAAAAAAAAAAAAAAAAATTTTTTTTTTTTTTTTTTTTTTTTTACACGCAGATTTACGTATATTATCTAACACAAAGATCCACCTTTAAAAGCTTGCGTTAGAGCATATTGAGAAGGCGTTTGATTTATATCATAATTTTTATTCAAAATATCTTTATTTATTAGTGTTACAAAAGCATTATATAAAATTTGCGTTCCTTTGGAATGACCGTTTAATACCAAAGGATGGGGATAATTGATATTTTCTGTTGCTACTACACCGATTCCTTCCACAAATTCACAATTATACATCAAATAATCTAAAAAATTTTTTTCTGTTGTATGAACTTGAAATTCGGAATTTATCATATTAAATAGAAGATATTGCATACAAAGCGAAAAATGTTTGGCTGTTATTTTATCTAATTTATCGTTAGTATATAAACTATTGTTTTCTAAAACCTTATATACGGGACGATCTCGTATATGAGATTCCGATATTAATTTTTTACTTCGAACAAGAGTACTCAAACCCGGATATTGAGTTTTTTGATTCGGTCCGGGATCTACATCGTCAGGAATCAAGTTTCGATAAATTTCGACTGCCAATCGATGTTCTACACTTTGACCTGCTACCATGCCGTACTTTCTCATGTATTCTATAATAATGGGATTCATTGTATAATCTCGATATTTCGCATCTTCAGCATTATATTCTTCCGGTCGTATAGTTCTATCAAAAAATTCTTTTGTCGGGAAAATAACTGTATTTGGGGTAAAATATGTCATATTTTTAATGGGTCGTAAAAATCCTCCGACGAATGCGACATTCAATGGATGATCTTCTAAATGATACCACATTTCTAAACCGTAAAGATTTTTCAAATGTGTTTCACATGCAAGCAAGTTTAAATTTGCTCTTTTCGGACCCTTACATTCTGATTTCACGGGATTAAATAAACACGGTGTCGATTCAGTAGCAACCATTCTTTATTGTATTTTTTTCAAAGATATAAAAAATTTTATCAATCAAGTTTTTTTGAAAACGCTATGATTTTGAAACGGAAATTTAATTTTCAACAACCTCGAGCTACGAGTCGTTTTAACAATTTCAAATTTGTAACGAGATCTAAACACGGATTAAAAACACTCGTTTCAAATAGTAAAAAATTACGCGGAACATTTAAAACCCTTTTCAGTAAAAAGGGTTTAGCAGTTGCGGCTACGGGAACGGCCGTAGGAATCGGCATAGCGAGTGTTTGGAATTATATAGAATCTAATTCGGGATGCTTTAAAGAAAAAGCCGATGGATCGGTATGTAAATATCGCGAATTAAGTTGTTGTCAAAAAGAACCTCTCGATAATATTCCGTTTTGCGACGATAATGGAAATGGAACGCTGATGAATGTATGCGATAATTTTGACGAGGAAAAAGAAAAATCTTGTTGTCGATTGTGTGACTGTCAATATGTAAATTGTTCGCCCAACGAAACCATGCGTTGTCAAAGACCCACTGTGGCAGACGCTTTAAATCATTTTGCGAATCAAGTCAGTTCTACAGTTTGGTCGGGAATAGAAGGTGTTTTTCCGTGGATAACGTATATCATTTATGGAATCGTAGTTTTATTTTTATTTTTGTTCATAAGTATGATGATTCGTTTTTATACATCTTTTTTTGGAAAAAAGAAAGATGTATGAAAGACTGGCGACGTGTCGATTACCCATCGATAATTTGTTACGCGAATTATATCAAAAGGAATCTTTGGAATCGGTTTTGAAAACCATAAACTTAAAGCGCGGTAAATGGCCGATAGAATATTATATTTCTTTAGATTTAATGACTCATCCAAAAATTCTGGATGTGATGAGAAAATATATTTCTAAACTTTTAGAAGACAAAGAACAATACGGTTACATTTATTATTTGAGCGGTCAAAAATTATTAATACAACTATCTGTGAGATTTAAAGGAATTGAATTATTTACGGAAATTGTAGATAGAGATCGAATAGAGAAAATGATTGAAGATTTAGCAAGTGAATTTGCTTGTAAAGGAAGTCAAATGCATGAAATAACAATGATTGAAATTTATTATTTCTTCATAAGATTAATAAATCCGAAATTATCCTGGTTAGCAATCGAATATATGATTAATAGTATTAGACAACATGTACATTTATTAATATCATCTGAACGAAAATATACTTGGATAGAAGAAAAAAATAATTTGGAAAACAAAAATAATTTATTATTTTGTTCAAATTAGAAAAAAAACGAATAAATAAGTAATAAATATTTCTATATTTTACGGAAAAAAATAATTATTTTATTAAAAAAACAAGATGGAATATTCCGATTATAATGCTTTAGTGAATGGAATTTTATCGTTACCTCTTCTTCAAACTGAAATTCAAACGTTAGAAAAGAAAACCGGAGCTTTTAATTTGATTAAAACTTCTTGGTTAGAAGATTTGGAAAAATATTCTGTTTATCAAACGCATATGAATGGTAAATCTAAATATAATAAAGGGAAATTTTGTGGTCCTGAAAAAAAGGCGTTTGTGAAAACGCTTATTCAAGAAAATCAAATATATAATATAATAGTTGCTGGAGAATTTATTCTTCAAAAATCAGAGAATAATATATTATCGTTTGTTGTAAAAAAATGTAAACCGCTCGATATAATAGGAATGTCTTTAAGAGAAGACGATGATGAAAAACTTCATACAGGTGGTCGATTTTTTTATACGCCATGCCAACCGTTATTATGTCATTATTGTACTCATTATCATATCAAAGATAATATTAAAATCTCTGATCAAAATTGGTGTCTTTTAAGTTTAAAAATTTTCGATGGCGAAAAGATTACAAATATATATGCATCGGTACTTCAATCGACTTTATTATCATCTCCTAGTTTTTTAGGTATATGTCATATGGAAATTAGAAGTCGGACTTCGTTTGGTGATAATTCGTATAAAATTTGTGGTGAAATCAAACAAATAATCGTTTTTCAAAAATTATCGTTAAATACAGAAAATTTTATTTCTCTTCCCTCTGTATTAAATTATGCTATTGAGTATCCAGATGATCCAACAAATTCTCTTCATGAATCAATAACGGAAGAAAAAGCATTAAAAAAAAAAAAAAAAAAAAAAAATTTTTTTTTTTTTTTTTTTTTTTTTTACATATAGAATGTTGAGAATCATACAAGTATAAAAAGAAATGATTTTTTCAGATTAATTTTAATAAAGTTTAAGGGTATGAGTTGCTTTAGCTTTAGTCAAATTTTACGTCCAATTTTTGACTTTGAAGAATCAATGGCGTTATTGGACTGGGACGATTTTTCAAATTCTGGTACTGATGATTCCGATTTCGAAATGGGCCACGATGACGAAGATTTAGATTTATATAGTTTTTATGATGAACTTTTACTCGATCCTGTTATTGAAAACAGAAGACGACGCATTGCAAATAGAAACAGATCCAATAATTTAATTAATTTAATGGAAGAATCTTTTGATAACAATTTATTAAATAGTGTATTGGAAGCATCGTTAAATATTCCTCCAAATAAAAATCCTGTTCCGAATAGTGTTTTTGAAACGTTACCCGTTGTAAAAATTGATGAAAAAATAATTTCAAAAAATGAATCTTGTCTTATTTGTATAGAAAAATACACATTAAATGAAGAAATAATAATTTTGCCTTGTACTCATATATATCATAAAAATTGCATTAAAGAATGGTTTGAAGAACAGAACACTTGTCCAATTTGTAGAGAAGTAGCAAATAAACATATTTCAAACAATGTTATGGAAAATTATTCTAATAATGAAACAAATCTGTCAGAACGCGTTTCTTAAAAAAAAAAAAAAAAAAAAAAAAAAAATTTTTTTTTTTTTTTTTTTTTTTTTTTCAATTGAAAAGATAGAAACTTATATGAATATAAAAATGATTTGTCAAATAATTTAAATAATTTATCCTGAAATTTAAGGTTATGGGTTGCTTTAGTCGAACCAAGCATCCGTTTTTTGACTACTTTGAAGAATCATCGGATGATTCTTCAAGTTCCGATTCTGATATATATGATTTAAATTCTCTTCCGAAAAGTATTTTTGAAATGTTATCTGTTATAAAAATTGATAAAAAAATAATTTTAAAAGACGAATCTTGTCTTATTTGTATAGAAAAATATTCTTTAAATGAAGAAATGGTGATTTTGCCTTGTATGCATTCATATCATAAAAACTGTGTTAAAAAATGGTTTGAAGAACAAAATACTTGCCCAATTTGTAGAAAAGTAATAAATGATTTTTTTTCAAATAATGCTATGAAAAGTTACGTTAATGACAAATCAATTCTGTCAAAATGTATTTCTTAAAAAAAAAAAAAAAAAAAAAAAAAATTTTTTTTTTTTTTTTTTTTTTTTTTTTAAGGGGATTTAGATTATAAAAGATTCTTTTCGATTTGATACAAGATATAGATGTTTTCATTTTTAAAAATTAATTAATTATTAATTACTAATTAATCATTGATTAATTAGTAATTAATAATTAATTAATTTTCAAAAATGAAAACATCTACATCTTAGACCGGATCGGAAAGAATCTTTTATAATCTAAATCCAAAAAAAAAAAAAAAAAAAAAAAAAAAAAAAAATTTTTTTTTTTTTTTTATTTAAATATAATTTCATCATCCTTTATATTTAAAAACCCTTTTGCCTTTGCATTTTTACAGGACTTTCTAAAGGTTTCGAATGTAATATTTTTCTTTTTGTTAGGCAGTAAAGTTTGACAAAATTTTTTCCATTGAATCAAATACGTTTGATGTTTTTTTGTAAATAGTCTTCCAAGCGACTCATAATCTTCTAAAATTGTTAATTTTTGTTTTAAAAATTCTCGTCGTTTACGGGAATTGTAATTAAACCAACCTAAAATATCTGCTACTTTTAACCCCGTAAACATTATTATATATACGAGCATACTCATTTCGTTCGTCGTTTTTTGAAAACGAATTATTTTATATATGGCTTTTAATTCTATGAGTGAAAAAACATCCGACTTATCCATTTGTTTATTATTTTTGTTATTGTTATTGGCAATATTATTATTGTTATTATTTTTCATTGTTCAACAGCAAAAATATGTCGTCGCTGTTCATAGCAAAACGATTGATGGAATATACTCGTGAAAAAAGACCCGATCTTTTCGAAGCCATTCTGTTTAAAATACGACCGCATAGTTTAGATTCCGTTTTAAGATTAATAGAATTTCATTTTCGAAAAGTTCCCGATATCAATATTTTTAACAAACATATTGATGCGGTACCCGAATTTATGTGGGCGATAATAAAATATTTAAAATTTCCAACACCCGGCGATGCTTTTGGAATACATCGAGCTTGCCGAGCCACCAAATCGGATACTCAAGGCGCGCTCGACAGTAAACATTTATCAGCTTTAATGGCCGGAAACGCGCCGCAATTTAATGTCGAAAAAGATATTTTATACGATATGGCATTATTCTCTACTCAAAAACAAGTATTCGAATTTTCTAACAAACGTCGATATTCTACCGTTTATGTAGATTGTTCCATTGAAAAACTCATGAAAGTATTACCCGACGCTTGTCATCTCGTGAAAGGAGGTCCCCGAAACAAAGGTAAAAACTTAAAGGGAGAATTTCGATATTTGAATACTTTCAATTATGTTTTGGTTGAAGACAGGGGATCGATTAAAGTTCTTTATCAACATTTAAAATATCTATATATTATGTTGCGAAGAATTTCACCAAATAAAATAGTCGCATTTTCAGATGTTCGTAATATATTTACTAAATGCGGAATTGCAATTCATTTTTATAATATGATAAATATTGTCGAAAGACAATTATTTAATAACGACGAATCTGCGTACGAGAAAGATATTTTGACTTTGATTAAATATCAGTGTAGAAGCGGTAAACCTTTACCCTTAACTCGAGATGGATTGGCTAAGAATCCTGACAGAACACCATTAGAAGTTTTGAGCTTTGAAGCTCCGAAAAAGAATTTTGCTCAATTTAGCACGGGTCCGTCGAAAAACTCGTGGTTTAATGTGACATGCTCGGCCGAAAAGATATTTTTCGGCGAACAACATAATGAAGGAGTAGGATTTTCGTATAGTTTACATCCTAAAAAAAATTAATTTATTCATATTTGTATAATTACATTTTATTAAAAAAAAAAAAAAAAAAAAAAAAAAAAATTTTTTTTTTTTTTATAAAAATTATATAGAAAAGAGTATTTTTCTAAAAAAATATTATTAGAATTCTTGATCAACAACTGTTATGGTCGGATTATTACAATAAAATCTAGATTTTCCACATAAAATTTCTACTGTACTTTTGTTAATAATTATCGATTCTTTTGGATTTTCTTTACATATCAAAATGGTTCCGTCGACACCTACCGCATAATAAAATTCAGATTTTTTAGGTCGTTTGATAAATAATTCCAGACTAGCTTTTTTATCTTCTTGTCGATATCGCGACCATACCATAGAATTTAACCATTTTTTTGGATTTATAAATTTTTCTACGCTCAGAGTTATAATCGATTTAACGTACGCCGAGGATAACCATTGATTTCGTTGATTTTGTTCTCGACCGACGTATAGGGAATATAAATCTAATAAATAACTATTTGGTACGCGGGAACAAATTAAGAGAACGTGTTGTTCGCTCGAATTGCTATTATCATTTTCACCGTTTTCCGATTTAACGAGAACCAAAGTGATTATTTTCATAGGACATAAATGACATCCGCGCATACTATATCCTCCGAAATCCAAGTTGATCAGCCGGGGCTCCGTAAACATTGCCTTACTTTAACAAAATGTCAATTATCATTCGTTCAGCTCGTTGCAAAATGGTTAAAAAAACCACGAAAAATGTTGGTGATAGTTTCGGGAGGACCCGGAACTGGTAAAACTTATGTCGTTAAAAAAACACTCGAGTATATCGATACTTTGCAATTCAGAATGAGTTTTACTGCTCGAAGTGCTCATGCGATAAATGGTAAAACGGTTCATTCCACCGTTAATTTAAGTCCCCATATTTGTAATATGTTCGAAAAAAAATTAAAGGATGAAAAAGATTTATTAAAGAATATCAAACAAAGTCGCGATATTTTATCTCATTTCACTTGTGCCATTTATCCCTATATAGTCGTTGTAGATGAAGTATCTATGATTAACGGATGGTTAATGTATTGGCTGATTCGATTTTTCATGGATAGAACCGAATTACCTCTACTTTTTGTTTGCATGGGAGATCGTCATCAACTGAATCCGGTCAAATCAACGCATAATCTATTTTCCATTACGTTTAACGAAAAAAGATACGATGTTCGTCATATACGTCTGAAAGAAAGCAAAAGATTTACACCTGAATACGAAACAATAATAAATTCTTTACGCAAATTCGTCGAGGAGAACGACGAAAAAAATATGTTTGAATTTGTGAGTAAATATTTTCCCGTCGTGGAAAATATTGATAATACTATGTTGTTACAGGTAGACAAAGCCATGGCTTATAGAAACGATAGAGTAAAAACATTCAATTCTTTTTATTTAAAAAATAAAGTTGAAGGTCCGGAAATTCAACTTCAGGAACATCTAACTGTAAAGCCGGGTTGTATAGTATTTGTGACTAAAAATCATCCTCCGCATTATGATAATGGAACCAAATTGATTTTTGAACAAAAAATCGATGAAAATAAGGTAATGTGTAAAAATCCAAATACTAATTTAAAAGTCACTGTTTGGAAAGACAAAACGACGGGACTATTTCCTTTGGAATTGGGTTTTGCCGGTACGGTTCATAAATATCAAGGCGATACGATAGATGATAATAAAATTGTCATTAGTTTTGATAAAAATAGAGATGTAAATTGGGTTTACACTGCCTTAAGTCGTGTAAGAGACATGAAACAAATACTTGCAATAGAATTATAAGGAAACTAAATCTTAAAAAAAAAAAAAAAAAAAAAAAAAAAAAATTTTTTTTTTTTTTTTTTTTTTAAGGATTTAGATTATAAAAGATTCTTTTCGGGTCAGTCCAAGATGCAGATAATTTTATTTTAGAAAATTAATTAATAATTACTAATTAATTAGTAATAATTAATTAGTAATTAATAAATTATTAATTTTTCAAAAAATGAAAACATCTGCATCCCGGACGGAATCGAAAAGAATCTTTTATAATCTAAAACCTTTTGGAAAAAAAAAAAAAAAAAAAAAAAAAAAAAAAATTTTTTTTTTTTTTTTTTTTTTTTTAGGTTTGTATTATAAGACTATAAAAATTTAGCCTTTTTGATTTTTTTATGAAAAATTTTACCAAAAACAATTCATTAAATAATATTTAATACTAAGTATTCTAGCTTTATATTTCGGATATTTCATTAAATCTCTTCCATTTCTATAATGGTGTTACGAGGCTTTTCATCTCTTTTTAAAGGAAATCTTTTTGCACAATGACTCGTAAAAACACGACATACTTTGTTGGGAAGTCGTTTTTGTGAAAATTTTGAATTTTTTAATTTGAATGTTAAACTATGTGGATCATAATCGTAACGAAGTTCATTCTCAGATGTTCTTTTCAAATAGGGATGAGATATAGATCGTCTACTACTAGTTGACGGAGAAGCATTTCGACTTCCATTTCGACTTCCGCTCGGACTTCCATTTCGACTTCCGCTCGGACTTCCACTACTGCTTCCACTACTACAACTTCCATCACTGCAAATTCCTTTTTTACCTTTTTTACCCTTTTTACTTTTTTTGGAAATTTTCTGATGCGGATTTATATTAGCGATAACAGGATTTATTTTTTTTGGCCGACCTCGTGATCTCGTTGCCATACAATGACCTGCATTACTACAATTTGGATTGAGAGACGCGACTATTGAATTCAAATTGGGTACTGTCGGATTCGACATATCTTTATTTATATTTACATATGTATAATTTTTCTTTTTTTGTAAAGAAATAAAAGATTTTATATATTTAACTTTGTACTCCCAATACGTTTTTAACTAAAGGATAAGTATTATACATAACGGCAGCTTTACAAGCATCTTCAATTGTTTTAGGAACCACAAATTTCATTTCGCCAAAAGAAAATACTTCTAAATTAAATTTTTTATCCATTATTCCGGATTTGTAAAAAGGTAGTAAATTTACTAATGTACGATTATCTGTTACATTACCGTTTTCAAATTTTTTACATGAAAGTGAATCTAAAACTTTTTGCGTAAATGTTTTATAAGCAGTGTAACCATTTTCAGAGAAACATATAACCCATCGATCGATCATATGTTTATTTTCTAACATAAAATCAAACGCATTCCAAAATGCTAAATACATGCTCAATGTATCGCGATTATAATTTGTAAGATCTATAATGACATACGAGTTGTTTGTATTCAAGGGAGTCGATGGTAATTCTTTATCTGAAATAATGACGGTATTTACATGATCAATTTTTACAAGACCGATGTTTCGTGTTTGAATTGAAAAATCTTCTTTTTCTATTAATTGTCTCGTACCTTCAGGATCTATTTTGAGAAAAAAACAAACATTTGGCCACCACTCTCCGCAAGGTATATTAAAAGTGAAATGAGATGTAAATACAACGACGCTAGAAGCTAAAGGATGTTTTTCAACCATTTGCAAAGACATCGGTTCTATATAAATTAATAAATCACATTTTTCTAGAATGTCTCCGTAACGTAATACGCGAATTCTATTATCTAGAGAATATAAATTTTCATTTTGTGAAATGATTACAACTTTTAACATAGGAATAGATTTTAAAGCTTTTAAAAGATGATGGGGATAACGTCCAATGTCACCAAAAACTATACATCGATTTTGCTCCAAAATAAATTTGAATAAATCTTGAATAGATTCCATACTATTACTTATTTAAAAAAAAAAAAAAAAAAAAAAAATTTTTTTTTTTTTTTTTTTTTTTTTTTTAGTATTTAGATTATAAAAGATTCTTTTCGATTCGGTCCAAGATGTAGATGTTTTCATTTTTTAACATTAATTAATTAATTATTAATTAATTAATGATTAATTAATTAATTAAAATGAAAACATCTACATCTTAGACTGACCCCGAAAAGAATTTTTTATAATCTAAATCCTTAATTAAAAAAAAAAAAAAAAAAAAAAAAAAAAATTTTTTTTTTTTTTTTTTTTTTTTTAAGGATTTAGATTATAAAAGATTCTTTTCGATTCGGTCCAAGATGTAGATGTTTTCATTTTTTAACATTAATTAATTAATTAATGTTCAAAAATGAAAACATCTACATCTTAGACTGACCCCGAAAAAAATCTTTTATAATCTAAATCCTTAATTTAAAAAAAAAAAAAAAAAAAAAAAAAAAAAAAAAAATTTTTTTTTTTTTTTTGAGATATTAAAAATATATAAATATAATTTTCACAAATGAATAACATTTTAAAAATTATATCTAACGAATAGTTCTTTCAGGATGTACATCCAATAAACGATAATTACAGGATGAATTTAATACACTTACAAGTTGTGCAATTTTTCTAAGTCCCGTATCGATTGTTGAAGTTTTTTGTGGTTCCATTAAAATATCTAAATCTGATTCTAAATCCGCGTCAGATTGAAATGTGATCGGTATTCCGCTTTCACTTCGCGTTTTTATAAATTCGCATATATCAAATTCCGTCTTACGATTTTTTTTTGCATGCGTTGGACTCAACACACTTACCATTCTTCTACTCGATGCATCGAAAGCCAATTTATTACATATTTGACTAACGGGAGGAGGAAGTTCGTTTTCATCCGCATTTATAGCTATAATTTTAGATTTTTTATAATCGTCTAAAAATTTGTCAAAATCCAAATCGGGATATAACGATTTAAACATTTCTTTCGCTTGTCCAGCCACTTGTGGATCGACGTTAGCAGCGCATCCATCGAGTGTAAAATATTGTCCAAATATATTCTTATCCTTTGTTAAAAGAGCTTCGACCACTACATCGTTTATCGCCGACTGATCGAAATCCATTTCTTTAATAATAATTTTTTTCCGATTTAAACAAAAAGGGCGATGGAATATTTAGAAATTATTAAAAAAAAGGCTTTTAGACCTCTGAAACAAGCTTATATTTCTTCGCCTCATTTCACATTCACGATAGAATTTGAAGATGGTGTAAAAATTTGTAAAAAAGACGATGTTTGCCTTCGAATATTTTTATGTTGTATTCAAAATTTAGAATACGAAACGATTTCGGGAAATACGGAACATTGTATCGAGTCTCCAATAATGTGTTGGGATATAATAGGTTTTCGGTCCGGAGATGCTATTCTTTTCCGAAATGAAAAAAATCATTATTTGCCTATTTTATTTTCATAGACATAATTAAATCATTCATTTGACTACATGTAAATCGATATTTCAAATATTTAAGCACACATATAGTTAAAAGAGCTGTAAAAATGATGAGTGTAAGAACAATGAAATGTATTCTATAACACGTGTTTGCCTTAGATTCGATAGTTAAAATACCTATAGAATATAATAATCCGCCGGCTAATGTTAATAAGGCAAAAGGTTCTAATTGTCCTACTTTTATCATTTTAATTTTTCTTGAGCCGAGCGAAGTTGAAAGTATACTTTATTCCAAAAATCTTCGTGAAGAACCAACGATTGGTCCAGATCATTTGAAAAGGATTCATAACCGGGAAATAATTGAGCAAAACTTTTAATGCTTCGTTGCATGTTCGTTAACGGATGCTCCGTCATAAGCCATTTACGAATTACTGACCAAAAATCATTCCAATGCGGAAAATGTTCATTTAAATGTTTAGAAACAATCATCATTTTATCTGCCCCAAGCATTAATTGTAAAAATTTTATGACGCTATCATATGTTCGCCGTATAATATTTTCGGAATCCATATTACTTATTTTAAAAAATTATTAAATAGGTTCAACAAATATTATTTTTCAATCTTCTTTAATTATACGATAAAAAATTGCAAAATGTTTAACAATTAACAAATTAATTAATTTTCAAAAATAGAAACAACTACATCTTGGACTTAAAGAAATATCAATTTTGTCTGATAAAAACATTAAACTTGAAAAAAAAAAAAAAAAAAAAAAAAAAAAAATTTTTTTTTTTTTTTTTTTTTTTCAAGATTTAGATTATAAAAAGTTTTTGAAAATTAAATTCTTTTAGAATCCAAGATGTAATCATTTTTCATTTTTGAAAATGAATGAATTATTTAATTAATCATTCATTTAATATAATAATTTATTTTTCAAAAATAAAACTAAAAATAACTATATCTTGAATTTACAAAAGAAATTAATTAAAAAAAAAAAAAAAAAAAAAAAAAAAAAAATTTTTTTTTTTTTTTTTTTTTTTTTTTTAAATGTGTTTACAATCTATATATATTCGAATCTGTATTTGAAATTTATTCTTTCTTTTCAATTCTTATATACGATAAAACCAGAAACGATAAATGATGTTATTTGTATAAATAATTGTGTATAAAACCATATTTTATTATTGCTTAATACGCCCGGTCCATTTGTGCTGGTTGAATCGGTCTTTATCGAGTAAACCAAATAACCATACATTATTAGACCGAATAATATTAGAAATGATAAGGTAGCTGATATAATCAGTCTTAAATTCATTACGTGAAATGTGTATGCTTTGTTATTAATGCGTTGCTATTAATACGGCTATAACTATAATACTGAGAACATTTGTAACGTTCGGAATTATTAACATTAATTTATTACTTGTAAAGAATGCTTTAGCCGAAACTCCTTGTGTTGTCATCTTTTTGTCAGCATCATGAGTATACTCTGTTGCATTAGCCATTCTAAACATTGTAAAGGCAATTAAGCTTACGCTTATTATTAAACTAATCAATACAAAACCTAGAAGAAGTGTTGTAAATCCTAATCCTTTCATCTTTATTTCTTAGAGAGGAAAAGAAAAATAAAGATGCATGCCATAGTTCATACTAAAGGTGTGGTTTTAGATCAAACATACATACCTTTAGAATTGGCATATAAAGATGCCACCGGATTGCTTCAACATTTTTTAATTACGAGTCCGATGAGTTTTTCACAAATGCGAAAAATAAATCCGCATTGTCGACCCGACGTTTTAGTAACGATGAACGATGGAACTTCTTATCCCGATACATTAAAATTTTTGAAAAGTCGTTTTGATTTTTTACAAAAATCATATCCTGGTTCGCCCGTGATTTTCGGTTATAAAGGAAATTTTTTCCAACCTAATATTTTATACGATGCCGGTATACCGGTTGGTAATACGGTTAACGTAGAAAAATTTGGCGTACCCCCTTTGAAAAGAAAACGAAATATTATGACCGGACCGACGACCAATGGTGCTTCTTTTTGCCATCTACATAAAGGTCGTTCGGATAAGTGTGCTTTGACAGCTCTGAATGAAATTTTGAATCATTTTCATCAATAATATGTTTCCATAAAATTTTCTTTTCTCTTTCTAAAATTCGAATGTGCGTTGCCATATGTAAAAGACTGAGAGATGTGGGTTCGGGTTTAATTTCAGAAACATCTTTTTCCCATAATCCGTCTTGATGACATAAAGCTAAAAGTCTTTGAAAAACATCGATCAATTTAGGTGGTAAGTCTCTTTGAGGAACCTGTTCAATTTTATCATGAATAATTTGTACGTTATGTAAAAGAGCGTCTAGTTGCGGACAAAAATTAACTGACATTACCGAAGGTTTTTTACCGTCGAGTACATCTTTTATACTATTTTTCAAAAGAGTTTGTATAGAAAGTGTTAAGGAATGCGTTGGCCGATCATGCATAAAAGCTTCTAAATTTTTACTCGTTTGCCAATGGGCAGCATTCACGTATTCATAACTGGGTACCAGATGCATAGTTAAAGGGTCAAAATATTGACCGCGTGATTTGCATACGATATCGTATAACTGAATGATTTTTTTCATTAAATTGGAAGAAATGTTTGGCAGCGGGGAGACTTCTTCTACCGATCTATTTAAATTAATAAATTTGCGAGCCACGCGACCCCAAAATTCTGCAGATTGATACTCGAAATTTTCAACGCTGTAATCATAGCGTGTGGGTTCTAAAATTTCTTTTAAAATTTCATCGTCTCGTTCAGATGGAAAAGGTAAAGGTGGAGGAATCTGTTCGAGTTTTTTTGCCAATAAAATTTGCAATTGATTCCAAAATTTCGACACGGCTCTGGTTTTACAAATTGGAGGATCGATATGAGTTTGTCCATCAATCCATTGTTTTTCTAAATAATCGATTAAAATATTTAAATCACCGTGTATTTGATAAGGGAAAGCCGTGAGACCGCCATGAAGAATCATATGAGACCAAGGAATGTGTTCAGATTCCATACGTAAAATTAAATTTTTTGTTTCGTGTGGAGGGGAAGAAAGATCATCGAAATTACTACCGAACAATAATTGATCGAACCACTCAATCAAATGCGAGTTTGACATCTTTGTTCCAACGAAAAAGATTTAAATGAAATTTGTAAGGCTTAACCATATAATAAGACAATAAATTTCGAGCCATATAACAATGACAAGTATACATTATAAAAAATAATAAGATGTAAATTGTAAACATCTTACTTAAAAAAAAAAAAAAAAAAAAAAAAAAAAAATTTTTTTTTTTTTTTTTTTTTTTTTTTTTTTTTTTTTTTAATTTAATTTAATTTAAAATAAGTATTTGATTATAAAAATGTCGTATCAAATATACGCAAATCTTGGTTGTCAAGAAATAATTTTAGGCAATAAATATGCACGCAAATCGGATGGAACATATTATTATCCTAAAGATAGATTTGGAAACGAATATAGCGTTTCTAGTTTAGCAATGATCAAAAACAATGGAAAATATATTTATCCGTTGACTGTTACGGGTAAACCGAGATATAATACTATAAATGGAAAACAAATTTACGAAATAGTAAATGGTAAACCGATAATTGGTATAGGTATTGATAAAAAGGAATATTATGCTATCGATGAATTTGGTAACGAATATTATCCTGACGATAATACTCCGGCTAAATTAGCAGACGGTACCCCTTATTACGCATCTGCTGTAGATGGAAAACATATTTTTCCTTTCGATGTTCATGGAAACGAATATTATTTGACTCGAGTTGATGTAACTAAGCCACCCGAAACAATTCCTAATCGCTATGCAATTTCGAATTGCGGCGATGAAATTTATCCATTATGTTTAACATTCGAAAATAACGAAGCACAATATTTAATAAATAATACGTATGCTGTTGATAAAAACAAAAAGCCTTTTTATCCGAGAGATGGATTTAAAAATGAATATTATCAAAAAATTTCTACATTGGATATCGAAGAATATCAACGTACAAAATCGATGAATAGAGTTTTATTGGAAAGATATGCTTTGACGAATGATGGAAAAATTATTCTACCCGAAATATCAAATACATTTTATATAAATCCTAATATAAAAATACTCGTAAAACCAGAAAATATAATTGGAAAACTGATTCGAGAAAAAGAAGATACTTTAGATTATTTAACAAACGTTTCATATCCTAATTTTAAATCATCGTATATTAAATTTTATAAATATAAAAGTTTAGTGACGAATGAAATACGATTAATTATTCCAAAAGAACCCTTTTCAACATTTACGATTTTTGGAATTTTCAATTCTTCGATTCCATTTTATAAAAGATGGTGTTTTTGGGGAATTGTAATTCTTTTTTTAATTATAAAAAGTTTTATTATTGGATTAATTTATCTTAAATATTCTTTACGACAGAATATAAAAAATATAAAAATATAAAAATATAACTTTTAATTTAAAAAAAAAAAAAAAAAAAATTTTTTTTTTTTTTTTTTTTTAACATATATTTCTTTATAAAGTATATAAAAGATTATATTAGAATTGATTTTGGAAAATCATGGGTATTACTAATTTTTGTAAATTTATTCAAGTTATCGCTCCACCATCGACTAAACCGAATTATTTTGATTCTATTCTAATAGATTGTCAAAGTTTTTTATATATAGCTATTGAACATGTTTTGGAAAGTGAAGAAAAACGAATTTTTAATGAAATTTGTGAATCAGTATGGACACAATTGATAAACTTGATAAAAACACTTTTGTCATATACTTCGCAGGAAAAAGAAAAACTTATGTTAATCTTATCGTTTGATGGCGAAGGTGTTCCGATGAAATGGGTGACTCAAAGAGAACGTCGCCGATCCAAGAATGCGTCTTCAAAAAAATCCTTTTATCGATATATGTTATTTGGCAATAATAAATTAACGATTTTGGTACAAAAGTATTTAATTTATAAATTGAACAAATGTATTTTACCGATAGATATCGTTTTATGCGGATGTAATGTTCCGGGTGAAGGCGAACATAAAATTTTTCAAGTGGCAGAAGCTTTACAAAATTGTAAAAATCCTATTGTTGTTAGTGTAGATCAAGACGTTTTTATTTTATCGTTTTTGCGTTTAGATAGATATCAAACTATTCAAATTTATAGATACAATGAATTTTATAATATTAATGATTTCGTAGATGATAAATTAAAATATCCGATCAAACGATTACTCGTAGTCTCGTTTCTTTTCGGAAATGATTTTATTCCAACTCTCGTAGCCATCACCGATATAAATTCACCGACTATTCATAATTGTTTATCATTAATTGAAGATAGTGATGAACCGCCAATTATTTTATCATCTTTTATTTTACAAATGAAAAAACGTATTCGTTTTACCATCGTAGAATTTATGGATGAAAATTTAATGGTTTGGTTTTGGACTACCTATTTTTGGATTCTAGATTATTATAAATTACGAAATTTTCCTCAACAATTTTTACAAAATCATATCTATGATACTTTTGACAGAAATCAATTACTCACTGGACTGATGGATAAAACATATTCTATGAAAATGTATAAAAAAGCTAAAGAAAATTACGATGGCTTAATAACTCAACCGGTACCTAATGCAGAACGTCACGTTTTTGTGGATTCGGAGGAATTGGTAAATCGTTTGAAATCTTATTGGATAGACTCAAAAGACCAATATTGTACCGTAATGAATAAAATTTATTAAAAATGTACAAAAATAATATTATAAAAATAATAATTTTTGTTCCATAATATAATTCAAAGAATGGAAAAAACTTAAAAGGACTGAAAATAACATTGGCTGCTTTTTTATATTCTAACCGACGATTCAAACGTACGAGTTCATGAACTGGATCCGGTGCTAAAATTAATTGTAAATCGTTGTCAAATTCTATGATGGCATTATTCCAATCGACTTGTTGAAAAGCCGAACAATTCATTTTTTTTGCATGAGGGTATTTTTTATAAATATCAGATTCTACAGTGTGTTTTAAAAATTGAGCTGTGAAAATGATATTTTCGGGATAAGTTAAAGTTATTCGAGATTGAAGAAATTTATCATTATAAGTAATCCATGGAGATTGAAACAAAATATGTTCGAGTGACATTTTTGAAAAAACTTATTTTTTATTAAAATGTTTAAATTATTATTTCTTAATACATCAAATTTTTTTAAGATTAAAATATTTGATATAATTTTAAACATTGTTAAAAATATATTCTTTATAAGAATTTTTTTCAATAAATTAAGTATGTCAAAAATTTACCATTCTCAACAATAATTAAAGGAATTAATTATTTTGTTTCCCAAATATAGAAATTGATACTATTTAATCGTAAAAAAGAAATTATAGCGATATCGAACGAGAGATTGCTTTGTCTTTAAAAAACAATTTTTTTACCTTAATATTATATTATAAGTTTTAAAAAAAGGAGTAAGGAAAAAACATCATGGATGATATAGACGATCCAGAATCAGCTAGTTTTTTACGTACAGCAACGGACTTTACAACGATATTCTTATGGAATGCAGATGGAACTTTTACGGATATTTTTGATAAGGAAATTATTCGTAAAGATTCTAGTCAGATCCAAAATCATTATATAGCGAAACTTACAGAATTAAAAGATGCGGGTAAACCTATACCAGATATACCCAATTTAGAAACTCTTAAATCATATTTTACAACTTATATATTTAATCGAGCTATTACAACAATAGATAATACAAATAATACATTTCAAAATCCTTTAGATGTTAGCCAACATCTTCAGTTTGATCCGAGCCATGCCGAAGGTGCTGAGGGATCAGTTAAAGAAATAGTTATGGGACTTATTAATATATATTTGGATAGAGAGTTGAAAAATTATGAGAATCCCTTATTTACTCCACCACCTAATTTATGCTTAAAAAGAAAAAGATCTAGACTTCAAGACGGGCAAGAGAGAACAGTAACATCAACTAGTAAAGGTTATCCGCTTCAGACTGGAGATCTTCCGAAAGAAGCAACACATAAATCAATAATAAATAATTCGGGAGCAAAAGTTGAGAATATAGAAAGTTTGAAAAAAATTAATAAAAATGATAACAATGCGCCTTTAAGTTATTATTTTTTAAAAATGAGAGATGCAGTACGAACTATGCGAAGAATGAAGGGTATGGCTAAAATTTATGAAGGTAAAGAAAATGAACATACGCTTTTTCAAGTAAATCCTATTTCAGACACTACTGTAGAGTTTCAAATAAATCATCCTTATACTGCCTCAAAGCCAAAAGAGAAACAGCTTAATGACATAAACCGTATAAAAAAGATGATGAAAATTGATGAGATAAAATCATATTTGTATGATTCAAAAAAAGATGATTCAAAAAAAGATGATTCAAAAAAAGACGATTAAAAAAAAAAAAAAAAAAAAAAAAAAAAAAAAAAAAATTTTTTTTTTTTTTTTTTTTTTAATATGAGTATTTATAAGATTGAAATATTTAAACATTTACATTATGCGTGGTCTAAATTATATGTATTTAAAAAGTTTTTATATAACTTTTAACATTATATGTGTAAAAACATTTATAAAATATATTTTTATATTTTTGATAAGAATTTATTAAATATAAGAATTTTTAAAACAATGTCTGACAATTTTTCTATAAAAAATAACATTAACGAAATAATTCAAAGACGTATTGATCGTTTACAATATTGTGAACTAAAATCTTTACATAAACAAATATGTAAAATATATAATGTACCTTATTATTTTTGGTGCGAATTTTACGATTATTGGGCGCGGGTATCTTCATTAGATGCAACTATATTAGATGATATGTATTCTAAAAAATTACCTGAAGATAGTCCATTTAATAAATTTTTACCAGAAACTTTCCCGAACCGTGAAAAATATTTTATATATTTGGTGTTATCAGGAGATATTTATAAGTTTTTAGATTATATGTTTAGTTCTTTATAAAAAAAAATAAAAAAAAAAAAAAAAAAAAAATTTTTTTTTTTTTTTTTTTTTTTTTTAATAAGAATTTGGGTATAAATATTTATAAATAACGCAGAACTAAACATAATAAAATATTTAAAGAGGTTTTCAGCTCTTTTATCTTTTCAATCCATAATCGGTTCACAAAAACAAAAAAAGGTACTATGAAGCAGTATAATTTTACCACTTCTTATGGTTTAATTGTAAAAACTAACCAGAATGAAATTATGCTCATTAAGCGTAAAGTACCATATTGCGTACAAAATTTTTATACTGATTTATATAGAAAACGTATTGAATACAAAGAAAATTCGAAACTTGATTCTTTTAATGAAATAAGAGATTTATTTGAAAGCAAGCGATTACCGACTCTTAAAAAACACGATAAATTAGATTATAAACGTTTCCTTAAAGGGGAAATATTTGAAGATTTGTATGATTTTCCACACGGTCAAGTAGATCACACTCGTCGTCAAACACGATATCAATATTTTCTAACAGCCTATAGAGAATTTAAAGAAGAAACGGGTTATAGTTTTCCATTTACAAAAGAGGAAGTAAAAAAATATCCTATTGTCAAAGTAGAGTTTGAAGGATTGGATGAAATATGGTATACACAATTTTATTTTATCGTTGAAAATAAAACTATACGAAGATATCGTTTATTTGATTCTTTTCAAAATACTTTATTTAATTCTAGAATTGGTATTAAAAATTGGAACGATGATAGGCTTGTATTTGAGGGTCACAAGTTGTCTATTTCTAAAGCTTATAATCTTCTTAAAAAGCAACAGATTATTAAACCCGATTTTAAGCATTTAATTTTAAACCCTTATTTACCAAAATATTATTTATTTTGTGAAGATGAAGAATATTTAAGAAAAATATTAGCTAATTAATTATTGAAAAAAAAAAAAAAAATTTTTTTTTTTTTTTTTTTTAATCAAATTAAATAAAGGTTCGAGTTTAAGAAAAATTATAATACATTTTTCTAATATTATAAAGAATGATAAACGCTCTACCTTCTGCAGTAAATGGTAAATTTACAAGTAATCATAATCCTCCATATGATGAAGGAAATAAAGCCGTACTTCAATGCGATCCCGGATATAAATCAAACATTATATATTCTTTTTTAGTTAAAAATAAAAATGATCAATTGACGTGGAATCCGCCATCCATTACATGTATACCTACACCTTGCAATAAACCACCTTTTTTAAAAAATGGTTATCATATCGGATCATTATATTGTTATCCTAACAAAATCACTTATAAATGTAATGAAGGTTATAAACTCAACAATTCTATAGACAATCAATATTGTACTTCCTTTGGTGAATGGTCTCCACCTATTAAAAATTTACGTTGTGATCCAGTACAATGTAATGAATTAAAAAATTTTAAAAACGGATCTGTGTCTTATCATCCATCTGATAGATTTTTCGGATCGGTGGCAACTTATAAATGTGATTTGGGATTTTATATCGTTGATGATGCCGGTACTGATGGAAAACGAACCTGTTTAAATGATGGAAGTTGGAGTGGTAAAGATATTTTGTGTGAACCTTGTCCAGAATTACCCGATAGATTAAAAATAAAACTTACCTTTCCGGGATTTGCTATAATTAATTGTGATGATGGAAATACAACTGCTACTATAAAATGTAAAGAAGATGGAACGTGGACAAAACCGAACTGTCCGAAACTTTTAACCGTTGATAAGCCTCCAGTTGATTCACCATCACATATTCCAGTGAATAATCCATTTCTAAATTTACCTGTTAATTCTCCAGCACAACCGACCGTTGATTCATCAGATACATTTTCGTTATTTCAATTTGTTTTATATTTTTTATGTATCATAACATCTTTTTTAATATTTTTTGTAATAATTAAAATGTTAAAATTGGAACACATTAATATGTTAAATAAAAAATCTGATTATAATTTAAAATGAATTTTTTAATAGTCGAAAATAGTTATTCCATTTAAAAAAAATTAAACTATTTCATTTTAGATTTAAAAAAAAAAAAAAAAAAAATTTTTTTTTTTTTTTTTTTTTTTAAGGATTTAGATTATAAAAGATTCTTTTCGATTCTGTTCGAGATGTTGATGTTTTCATTCTTAAAAATTAATTATCACTAATTAATGAACGATTAATTAATTAATTAATTAATTAATCATTAATTAATATTCAAAAATGAAAACATCTACACCTCGGACCGAATCGAAAAGAATCTTTTATAATCAAAAAAAAAAAAAAAAAAAAAAAAATTTTTTTTTTTTTTTTTTTTTTTTTTTAATTAAGGATTTAGATTATAAAAGATTCTTTTCAATTAGGTCCGAGGTGTAGATGTTTTCATTTTTGAATATTAATTAATGATTAATTAATTAATTAATTAATTAATTAATTAATTAATAATTAATTAATTAATTATTTTTTCAAAAATGAAAACATGACCGAGTTCGACAATGACCGAGTCGAAGAGAATCTTTTATAAAAAAAAAAAAAAAAAAAAAAAAAAAATTTTTTTTTTTTTTTTTTTTTTTTAAATAAATTTTATACACACATACATATATAAAAGATGACGGAAAGAATTAGAATCAATCGCTAATTATTTATTAATAAAGATAAAGAAAATCGTTATAAAACTTCATTTCTGAGAGATGGATATATTTATAATAGTCGGAATGCCGAATGGCTTTCTAAAAGAAATAAAGAAATATTAAACGAGTTGTGCGACAAATATAAAGATAAAAATATTTATATCTATAATATATTGTAAAAAATAATTGTTTTTCGTTTATAAAAAAGATATGATTTACGATGATTGTAAAAATTATACTTTAATGGAAGATGGAATCGAGGTTGTTGAAAATGTATTGACTTTTGACGAATTACGGACACTTCGAAGCGAAATGTGGAAATGGCTCTATTTTAAAACAAAATATCTCTCAAAACCAATTGTAAAAAATAATCCGAAAACATACAAATCAATTTTTGAATTATTTCCAAAACACGGAATGTTATTTCAGCATTGGGATTTTGGACATAATCCCTTATCTTGGAATATTCGTCAAAATCAAAATGTTATTGATAAATTCACCGAAATTTGGAACACAAATAAATTATTAACTAGTTTTGATGGTATTAGTGTGTCGTTACCTTGCGAAATAACAAAACGAGGATGGTATCGGGGAAAGGATAATTTCATACGGACCAGTCTTTTACGAGAAATGCATTTGAATGCGTTCAAGGATTGGTTAATTTGTTTAATGTAAATGAGGGAGATGCTACATTGCGTGTATTGAAAGGAAGTCATAAGTTACACAAAGCGTTTCGAGAAAATTTTAAAATTAATGACACGTCAGATTGGTTTGAATTAAAAACGGCCGAACAAAAAAAATTTTACACTGATAGATTGGGAAATGATTCCGATATTTGTGTAAAAGCTAAAGCCGGGTCGCTCGTTTTATGGGACAGTAGAACGATTCATTTCGGTATGCAACCACAGAAATGGAGAAAAAATCCAAATATACGCTGTGTTTTATATGTTTGTATGACGCCTGCCTCATTAGCATCACAAAAACAAATTCTGAATAGAATAAAATATTTCAAAGCGAGAAGAACCTGCAACCATTGGCCTCATAAAACTAAACCATTTGGAAAAAAACCAAGAACGTATGGAAAACCTATACCTAGAGTTGAAAATTATGATATTAAAGAAACTAAATTAATGCGCAGACTTGTTGGGTACGATTATTTAAAATATAATGTCAATTTAAAAACGGTGTAAAAAAAAAAAAAAAAAAAAAAAAAAAAATTTTTTTTTTTTTTTTTTTTTTTTTTTTTTTTTTTTTTTAATTACAATATTTATATGTTTAAAATTTGATAAATGTTTAGACTTAATTTCATTTTTGGTAAAATCTTCCATTGTTTGATTCATTTTTTGTTGAATTATATATAAATGTCTGATTTCAACGTATTCTTTGATGCCAATTTTATTTCAAAACCCGAAAAATATTTCAATTTGTTAGAAAAAGAATTAACTTATTTAAAAAATCATAAAATTTATCAAAAATATAACGTACCGCGTTTAGTATCTGGTTATGGAGATAATGATTTTATAAGTTATACTTATTCGGGTACAACTGTACAAGCTAAAATATGGACGCCTACTTTGTATCGCATTAAAGAAATGGTGGAATCTGCAACAAAAGATAATTATAATTTTTGTTTAGTTAATAAATATCGTAACGGATATGATAGTATCGGCAAGCATAAAGATAATGAATCTGATCTAGTCTTAAATTCTCTTATATCATGTGTTAGTTTAGGTGAAACAAGAACTTTAAAATTTTCGAAACCGGGTTTTAAATCAATTTGTTATAACATGACGAGCGGTAGTTTGATAGTTATGTACCCTCCAACAAACGAATATTGGTTTCACGAAATACCTAAAGAACCGAAAAAAACGGGTGTACGGATAAGTTTAACATTTAGAAAAATGCATTTAAAATAAAATTTGACATATTTTATTAATTAAAAAAAAAAAAAAAAAAAAAAAATTTTTTTTTTTTTTTTTTTTTTTTTTTTTTTATATACAGCTAGTATATTGGGGACAAATTACACTTGCATAACACATACATCTAATTAATGGTTGTAAAGTAGATGGAAAAAAAGATTCCTTAACGTATACTAAATTACCATCCGAATCCTTCATATAAATTAAAGGCTCGTTTTCACAAACATTTTTCATATGATTCCACGGAATTAACGGGTGACCTCTGCGATTTTTTGCACAATATATTTCACCATTACCATTTCTTAATAAAAGAGGTTCTTCATTATCTCTCAGATAATATTCATTTCCTTTAGAATCGATCGGATATCTTTGAGCGTTATCGACATAAAGAGCCAATTTAATACGTGAATTTAAAGGATCTTCTATAAACAGCGATCTTTTGTTCTTAATAGGATAATATTCATTTCCCGTGTTATCCTTTGCATAATAAAATACACCGAAAGCATCTCGAGCAAAAACCTGTTCGTTTCGTTTAGGGTAGATTTCGTTGCCATGACGATCTTTAGCATAAATTTGTTTACCGTATTTGTTTGAGAGAAATTGACCCCGAGGGTAGTACTCGTCACCGTTTCTTTTTTTCGGATACATAGAGTTTTCCTTAGTTTTTTGATCTTTCGATTTATAGCTATAAAAAATGGCCGTAAATAAATATAAAATTTCAATTCTCGAATTGAAAGATTGTCCTTTACGTTTGACACCACAACAAGTAATAAGAGTGTTGAGAGCTTGGCGAAAAAATAATGCTTTTGGACACGTTTGTTTAACATGTAAAAAAAATTAAATTTTAATACGGGATCCACAAATTATGCTTTATGTCATGGTCAGTTTTATTTCAATGATCAAATTTCATGTTATCCCGTTACATCCATAGCCGTACCTACACCCGGATATAAATTTCTTTTGCCTCAACTCGAAAGAATGATAAAAAAAGCTCGTATTAAAACCAATCAAGAATTTTTAATTATACCCGATCCGATTTTTTGGCAAGTAACAACTACTTTGACCTATGAAAAAATTATGAAATTTGTATTAGGTCGTCCCATGACTTATCGAACAAAATCCGTACAACCTTCTACCAAAGCGCCGCTATTTTACAAACAAATACAAGAAGCCCCTTTAAATTATGGTAGTTTGGATTCTCGATCGTGTGGTAAAGCTACTTTTATTCGTCAAATAGCGTTTGGCAAAAGATGTTCTTATTCTATGAGAGGAATGATTGTTCCAGACGCGACCCTCAAACCTAACGAAATACGCTTACCCGATTTTATCGTAAAAAAATTTGGATTAAAAGGTAAATGGGTTATTATAAATAGGATGCCTTCATTACAACCTGAAAATTTTGTAGCCTTGCGTGTACCCGAAAAAGGACCGCCGTGGCCATATGATTGTTTTGGCGTACCGTTAGAAATTTTACTTTCGATTAATGGAGATTTCGATGGAGACGAAGTTAATGTATATTTATTTTATAGTCTTTTATCTCAGGCAGAATGCGCAACCATATTAAATCCGGAATGGGAAATGGGTAGTTTTGTTATGGAAATGAAATTAAATCCGAGCCAAGACATGTTGGTAGCCTATTATTTATTTTACGATGAAATTTCATTTTTACCTTATAAAAATAAAAATTTAAAAAAATCTTTTAAAGTAATTTATGAAATTTTTGGCTCAAAAGTTGCATTTAAAGCTTTCGACGACATGCGAAGATTTTATTTGGATGTTTTTGAAAATAGATATTGTTTTTCTTTAACGTTGGAAGAAATTCATTGGTTGGTAGATACGATATCTCGAGGCGGTGATATAACTCGAGGTACCGGTTGTCTCGTGACTCAGATTTTAGCGGGAGCCAAGGGTAACTTTGAATGTTTGAATCAAATGTTTGGTCGAGTGGGAAAGCAAGGAAACGTTGAAATAAAAAATTCATTTTGGTCGGGATTAACACCTTCCGAAGCCATAGCCCATGCAAAAATATCTCATGTGGCTTTATGGCAAACGTCAAAAATTTGGCAACCGGGATATGGTCATAATAAAATTATATTTAACGTACAAGGTTTAATAGTAGATTATATGGGTCGTTTAATTGATAGTACAAAACGTGTTGTGGAACGAGATATATTAGATGCTATACATTACACCGATGCTATGTCAATCGAAACATTTGATTATATATTAAACGAAGTACTTGTTGGAAAAAATTTCGAATTATCTAAAATAAATTAATTTTAAAAATTATAGAATTGAATTTGCTTTCAATAAAATTTAGTTAAAAAAAAAATTTTTTTTTTTTTTTTTTTTATAAAGGATTTAGATTATAAAAGATTTTTTTCGATTCGGTCCAAGATGTAGATGTTTTCATTTTTGAAAATTAATTTGTTGATTAACCAATCACCAATTAATAAATTGATTAATTTTCAAAAAATGAAAACGACTACATCTTGGAACTCGAAAGAAAGTTAATTTTTCAAAAATCTTTTCTGAAAAAAAAAAAAAAAAAAAAAAAAAAAAAATTTTTTTTTTTTTTTTTTTTTTTTTTTTTTTTTTTTAAGGATTTAGATTATAAAAGATTCCTTTCTATTCGCTTCAATTAATATTCGAAAATCTTTTCTGACAAATATACAAAATGAATAAAAAAAAAAAAAAAAAATTTTTTTTTTTTTTTTTTATAATGATAAATAATCTTGAGAAAATTATATAAAAGGGAAGATCATTATTGGCCAAATATCAATTATAAAGTTTATCATGTCGTCCTTTAAAAATTGGCATGAATTGTTTTTGTCCGATTATAGTCATTTTATCGAAGTATATGGAAATCGTTTTAGACGTAAGCATTTTATAGCCATGCGTTTTAAACGTCCAATTTTATCTTATAAATATTTTCATTTAAATCAAGAACAAATAGATTTTCCGGATAATAGCATTGTTGTTATTCGCGGTAAATGTCCTAATATCGATTTCAAAAATCGACGCATTTTATTTTTCACTACTGGAAACTCGTCGAAAGTCGGCATACGTGTCACAGATGAATCAACGAATACTTTGTTGCGTGCATTATTTCCATCTAATAAAATTATTTATAGTTATTATACTAATGATACGCTTTTTATCATTGCCTCAGAAAATTGCTTTGAAAAAATCATGAAACGTTGTCGGAGAGAGGTATCATTTCAAAGTTTAGTTACTTTTTTCGAAGCAAAAAGAAGCGAAAGATTATTGAAATTAGAAGAAATAGCCGCTCTCCGATTTTTCAAGAAACATTCGAAAAATATAAAGGCTTTTAACGGATGGGGTAAATTTGCTTTTTATCTCTGTATCGAATCTTGTAATCCCGTCACCAATACTTTGCCTAATCAATATATAGGACGAGAAATTTTTAAAATTTTGAAACGATCACACAAATTTCCCGATCAAATATACGATATAAAGTTTTACGAATGTGAAATTTTTTTCACGAATTCGGAACCCGTCGGAATAATGTGTTTGTTTTCCGGATCTAGTTATTCCGAACTCGATTATGTGTCGCCTATGGTGGTTAAAAAAACTAGTCAAGTTTTTCTAGACAATAATTATGTTACGTGTAACAAGTGGTTTCCTTTGTATAAAAACAAAGAAACGTGGAAAAATTATGGTTTGCATTTTTATACGTACGATTTAGATATTAAAAGAAATCAATTAAAAAAAATTCTCAGATGGTTACAAATCCAAACTGCCGAAAAATATCAGATGTTGTATGCGGATTTACTAATTGTTTCTAAAATACTTTTAGGAGAAAATGAAACAAGATGGTCTTTAGGTCTTTAGTTGAAGCCGTTATTAAATATAAACGGAATCCCGACGATATATTTGCACTCAATACAATCAATACATTAACGCGTGAATTGAAAAATGATTTGATTCAAGCCTTCGATTTAAGTCGACCGTTGATCGAAAAAAATGCTATCTTATTTTGGGAGAGTAAAAGTTTTTTGGATTTTTTACTCAAACTTTATCAAATGCCGACAACTACAGATTTCAATATGGATGTTGATGAGATAAAATTATGCGAATTAAATAAAAAATTAAATGAATGCGAGCAAGAAAAAAATCGATTGCATTCAAAAATGGAAGACCTAAATAAACGTTTGGCATCAAAAGATGAAGAAAATAAAAAGTTGTTAACAGAATCGACCAAATATAAAGAAAATATCGACGAATATAAACGAAAAATTGACTCGTTGGAACGAGATATAGACGCATATAAAGAAAAAATACAAAAATATACGGTAGAAACATCACAAACAATATCTCAAAATCAACATGAAAAATCAATGAAGATTACTACACCAGTTTCAACTTATAATTTACCCGCATTACCTATGTCCATAAATACCGGTTTTTCTCCATTTGCTTTCGGTAATCAAACTGATCGATCTTTAGAAATACAATCAAAGCAAATAGAAATTGAAACTTTAAATAAACAAATAAATACTTTAAAAGAAACGCGAGATAATTTATTATCGACTTCATTATCAGAACGAAATAAATTAGTATCGACTTCAATAACAGAAATGGATAATGAAGTAAGATATTTGGATCTTAAAAAGGAAAAAACACGACTTGAGACCGAATTAAATGACACTAAAGAAAAATTGGATAAAAGAAATACATTGTATAATAAACTTAAAAGAGAGTTAGATGAGATAAAAACAACTTTGGAAGAATCTACGGAGTTGAATAGAAATCTCTCAAAAAAATTATTGGATAAGGAGAAGGAAAATAAAAGTATTATCGATGAATTAAAGAATAACAAAATAATTACATTTTTAAGAGATCAATACTCTGATAAATATAACTGGGAAGATAAATTTATAGAAGATTGGAAACAACAAGAAAAAAATTTAAGAGATATACGGCAAAATAATGATAAACTTTTGGAAAATGAAAAAGAGGAAAAATTACAAGCAGTGGAAGAATCAAATAAGTGTTTGAAACAATTAAAAGACGTTAAAGAACAATTGACTCAATTCATCCAGTCATATAATGATGTTAAAGAAAAATTAACAAATACGGAAAGTCTTTTGGAAAATGAAAAAGAGGAAAAACTACAAGCAGTGAAAGAATCAAAAAAGTATTTGAATCAATTAAAAGACGTTGAAGAAGAATTAACTCGATCCATCCAGTTATATAATGATGCTAAAGAAAAATTAAAGAATACGGAAAAGTCTTTGGAATATGAAAAATCTCGTGATAAATTATCATCGACCGAATGTATTTTGAGCGAATCTCAGAAAAGTGATAAAATAATTGATTTTTTAAACGAGAAATACCAAGGTATTAAGAACTGGGAAGATGTTTTTATGGATGAATGGGACGAAAATATTCAATTTGTGAAAAAAGTAAAGGAACAATTTTATAAACTTAAAGAATATACGGATCGCGTTAATGTAAACGCTGAAAATTTCGTATCTATAATAGAAGAAATCGTGTATGAATATCCAAAAAATCGTTCGAAGCTAAACGAAATAGCCAGATATGCAGTATTGAGCAACGATGATAATTTAGTCGAAAATATCAAAGAGATTATAACTTTACATTTTCAATGTGAAAAAACGATTAATGATATGGGTTCTGGTTTAACCCATAAGAATTTTCCAACAAAAATGCCTGAAATGTGGAGTTCTTTAAAAGATACCGCAATTCAATTTGAACCAAGTTTAAAGAATGATTCAAAATGGTTCGACAAATTCTTAGTATCAGTTATAAATCACGAAACTCGTATGAAAAAACTTTTTCCGTCTAAAAACTTAGGTTTGTATTATATTGGTTTATTAAATGATAGTGTCAAGAAAAACCATAAAGATTTAATAGATGATTTGCACTGGTTAAATAAATTTGTTAATATATATCAAGATTTATACGAGACAAATCATTTTATTGAACACCTTCAAAATTTAACTCCCAACATTCCATTACAAAATAAACCTTATTGGCAAGATAAATTTATCGAAAAATATAAAAATTTGGATAAATTTCATTCGTATTTTAAAGATCATCAAGAATCCACGACTGAATTCGAAAACTTTTTATCGGAAAACATTTCGCTTTTAAATCCTAAAATTTTACGTGATTCGAATCAGTATATGAAAATATTCATTATGAAAAATATAAATTTTGTCGCCAAGTTACACAAAAAGTTTCAATCGCATTTGGATTTTGACGAATGGATGCAGCATGTCTTAACTAATTATAAAATAGATGTGGTCACAGAAGAATCAACGTCAAATGTCATAAATTCGGAGAAAGATGCGGACATGCAGGAATTGGAAAACAAAAATCTAGAGGATTCGAAAAATACAATTGAATTGATATTGGAAAACGTCGTTTCAACAGAAAATGCAGCAGAATCTTTATTGGATAGTGTAGAAATGCTGGAGGAAAATCCACTCGCATCTTCTTTAGACGAGGACTTGTCCAAACAGCAAACTTTAAAAGGAAAACATAAAACTTTTAAAATGCTGAAAAAATATACATTGCCGTATAGAAAAAGAAAAAATCCTTTAAAACAAAAGTCACAGATCAATACGGAAAGAAGTTTAAAATCAAAATCTATAAAAATACAAAATGCTGCATTGCAGAACAAAATATGTAAAACCATTTTTGATCAATTACAAAAATATTTTAATATTTCGAATATTTCATTTAAACATATTTATTTAGCAATTGATTCGGTCTTTCAAAATATAATTCGTCAGTTAAATGTTTTAAAACCCGAAGGATCATTTATGAATCAGGGATTTGAATATCATTCTAATACGTATTTCAATTTATTTTATGAACAATTAAATAATATTTATAATCCTTATAAAGAATGGTTACAAATAATGCATTTAGATTCCAATACATTACCCCAAGATTTTACCAATAAATTGAGGGAAGCTTTGAATAAAGCATCGTCTGTAAAAAGACAGATAAATGATGATTCAACTGCAAGTTTCGAAGACGTAAAAAAGGTAAAATTGGCGGGTAATTGGACAAATATAGAAATGGAAAATTTGTTTTATTCGATATATAAAGCATTTTTTACACTAAAAATTGATTATTTAAAAAATAATTTGCCTAATGATGAAGATATTAAAATGACAATAAAAAATAAATTGGAAATATTACATGAAAAATCATCTTTGAAACGTCAAAATGTATTATTAAAGGTTTTAATGAAATATGTAGAGTCTGATCTAGAATTTTTATTACACGGAGAATTGATAAAACCATTCACTGAAGAAATACCAAAAGATGAAATTTTGAAAACATGTATGAAATCAACTGAACTGCATTTAGAAAAATTAATAGAAAACTTAGAGAAATAATTTAATAATAATATAAAAAAAAAAAAAAAAAAAAAAAAAAAAAAAAAAAAATTTTTTTTTTTTTTTTTTTTTTTTTGGGTCGAAAAAGATTTTCGAAAATTGAATTTTCCTTCGAGTTCAAGATGTAGTCGTTTTCATTTTTAGAAATTAATTAATTAACTAATCATTAATTAATTAATTAATTAATTAATTTTCAAAAATGAAAACCATTATATATCTTGGATTACGTGAAGAAAAAATCAATTTATAAAATAACTTTTCTGACAGTTAAAAAAAAAAAAAAAAAAAAAATTTTTTTTTTTTTTTTTTTTTTTTTTTTTTTTTTTTTAGGGTTCTATTTTCCATGTTCGAGGATAAAATTCATCTCCGTTTGCTTTACGAGCATAAAATTGGACAACTTCGTCATTTTCATACTTAGTCGCTCCTGTTTCTGAATCACTCCCTTCAAATTTTAAATAATATTCGTCCCCATTAGCCCTTTTCGGATATATTTCGTTTCCATTAATCATTTTTGCATATCCGTGTTCCATTAAAGGAATTTCATTACCATTGGAATCTTTACGGTAAAATTCTGTACCGAATTCGTTTTTAGGATAAGTTACAGTTCCGTCAGCATTGGGAATATATATTTCTTCATTCGTTAAAGGATCTTTAGGAAAAACTAGTTCACAAGTACTCAAGTTTTGAGGATATATTGGTACTCCGTCTTCATAAACATAATTGAGTTTCCCACTGCTCAAAACGGGAGGAATTTCAACTCGTTCTTCAGAATCGCCATTTTGTATTGTTAGCGCGGCATACGTTTTCTTTCCAGTCGATTTATTTGTCCAGAAGAATTCATCGTTCTTTTCATTTTTTGCATAATATTGATCTTTATTATTTCGTTTAGTACAATATCCTTTATCCAAATAAAATTCTGAACAAGGATGCATGTTAATAGGATCCTTTTCATCCTCACGAGGAAACCTCGGACCTCCAAAATCATCTTCTATGAAAAAACCCGGCTCTTCATCTTTTAACATGGGGTCGTCGTTTTCTGGTAATACATTTTCATTATGTCTCGGTAAAACTTCCTTTTCCCTCCCATCATCATTGTTGAACGGTTCCATTCCTTCGTCATCCCGTCTTTCATTAAATTCATTTCCTACATCTCCATCATCACCGCGTCTTCTATTTCCATCGTTAACGGGATTATATAAATTCATTTCTTCAATATTTTCTATCTTTATTTCGGGTTCATTTAATAATTCATTGTTTGTAGAATCAACCATTTTTTCTAACCGCGAAATCTTATTTGTCGGAGAATCATTTTTTGGATTTTGTTTTTTCTTGCGTTTATTCAGGTTTGTAGAAATTGAAATTGGTTTCGAATGCACCATACTTATTTTTTAATACACATGTTAAAAAAAGCTATGTTATTTATCATATTATGGATATTTATGTTTTTCGTATTTTGGAATCATAGAATATATCGGATGTATATTAAAATGACTTGGAATACATTACTTCATGATATTAAACCTATTGAATGGCGAGAGTATTTAATAAATGAAAAAACTAAGAATAATAATGGATGGATAAATTGATTAAAATTTAAAATAAATTTTTTAAATATTTTGAATAATCATCCTTGTAAAAAACAATGGGAAACATTTTCACTTTCCTTATGAGATATTGATAACAATCTTCAAAAAAATATTTTTTCTTTTTACACATTGTCTATCATACTCGAATTTAACGGTTTGTTTTTTGAATTTGCATGCGTGGTCGAAATCTCGAAAACTTTTAAGATTTAAAAAAAAATTTGAATGAGAAATAATAAACTTTAACTTGATAAAACCTTTTTTATATTATTTATTTTTTTGATCGCTTAATATACAAGTAGATAGATGTTTGATAAAATGGGTAAATCACATACGACAACAATTGAACCCGAAATTAATTATTTAACGTGTTTGGAGGCTCATTATAAACGTAACGATCATCATCCCGAACATTTTGAAATGCCATTTGAAGCTAGAATGGAATTAACTTGCGATTTGTTGGGAACTGTAATGGGCTGGGCTCGTAAAGAAGGAAAAAAATTAACTATTGCCGAATGTCGCGCCGTTATTGAAAAGGGTAAATGGGGTAAATGGAATCTTGCCGTGAAAGATAAATTACCACAACCTTCCAAAATCGTGCCTACGCTTCGAGGACGATGGTATAATAAGATATATTCCACAAACGAATTTAAAAAATTAACTCGTTATGAGGATCTCGATGAACTCGAATGTGTAAAAGATTATTTGGATGATTTATTGAAGCATAAATTGGCAGTTTATTATGTTTGGCGAGACATTATTAAATGTGATTCGAGATTCTGTGAAATAGCCGAACGCATACAAAACCACGATTGGGATAAATTTCGCCCCGATATGTTACAATCATATACCATGAAGTATAGTAAATTTGAACTGGGTATAAAAGACATCGATTTTAGGGAAAGAACTAAAACAGACGATGTTAAGGAAACGTCGAAAAAGGATAGTACTGAAGAAACGTCGAAAAAGGATAGTACTGAAGAAATTTCTAAAAAGGATATTACTGAGGAAACTTCAAAAAAGGATACTACTGACGAAACCTCAAAAAAGGATACTACTGACGAAACCTCAAAAAAGGATACTACTGACGAAACCTCAAAAAAGGATACTACTGACGAAATTTCTAAAGAAGATAGTATTGAGGAAAATTCTAAAAATGAAAATGTCGAAGAAAATTCTAAAAATGAAAATGTTGAAGAAAATTACGAATAGTTTTACAAAATTTCTAAAATTGCATTAAAAAAAAAAAAAAAAAAAAAAAAAAATTTTTTTTTTTTTTTTTTTTTTTTTTTTTTTTATAAATGGTTCAGTTTTCCAGATTCGTCATAATTTCTTGACAAGCAATTCTTTCCATGAAATTGACGTCAAGGTGATGACGTCATTGTTACTATTTTTATAAAACTGAAAAATTGACTTCATCTTTGAGATTTGATTTATTTAGAAAATTTGAAAATTAAAATTAAAAAAAAAAAAAAAAAAAAAAATTTTTTTTTTTTTTTTTTTTTTTTTGATTTAGATTATAAAAGATTCTTTTCGATTCGGTCCAAGATGTAGATGTTTTTATTTTTTGAAAATTAATTAATTACTAATTAATCACTAATTAATTAATCACTAATTAGTAATTAATTAGTGATTAATTTTCAAAAATGAAAACATCTACATCTTGGACCGAATCGAAAAGAATCTTTTATAATCTAAATCCTTAAAAAAAAAAAAAAAAAAAAAAAAAAATTTTTTTTTTTTTTTTTTTTTTTTTATTGATGTTCAAGAAAATATAAAATAGTTCGGTTTTCTAAATGTCTTCATAATTTCATTTAAAATCAAAACGAACTTCTGATTTTTTCCAATTGCTTATAAAATGACATTTCTGCCCAATTACCTATATTTTTCAAATGATCCGAATTATGATAGATCAAATATATCATATAAGCTGTTAAACCTAAAGTTAAAATAATTAATAATACAAAAATCCATCGGCCTGTCGTTATGCCGATGCATAAAAGAACACAATTTATATATAAAGAAGAATAAAATAATACCCCTTGCGATAAAGAACGTTCATCCATGCTTTTTTCACTTATTTAAATGTACAGATTTTGATTAAAGGATTCGACCAATTTAATAGGTTTGTATCTCGGAAATGATAAATGTCTATTTGTAAAATTTTTTATTTTCGTTAGAAATCCTCGGTCCTGAGTCGATACGAGTGCGGTGTAGGGTTGTTGATCGTTATATTCGAATGCTATGTTAGGTGGATACGTTACTCTGTAACGAGGTTCTAATTTAACAGGCTGGCTGATAAATAAATTTAAACGTTCATTCGGAATTTCTAAACCGTGTTCGGGTACTATTTCTGTTCCCAATTTTTTGTTTCTTCGAATATGAGGTTGATTGTCGTTATTCCAAACCAGAGGTAAAACACGTTTGATTTCATTCGTTTCAAAAGGTGTCCAATCTGCTCGGTTAAATACGTAATCTGTCGAATTGGGAGGTTCGCAAGCATAATAATCGGAACCGGGTATCGGAACGATGCTTCGACTATGCGTGGACGGACAAAAAATAAATGGTTGATTTAGATTGCACGTGGCAAATATCGTACTATCCCAAATAAAATTTCCCGTTTTTAATTTTTGTCCCGACGTACAATTTTCTTCTTTTTCCCCATCGATTATTACCTTTTGAGTCCAAAAATGATAGTCGAAATCCACCGGTTCTTTTTTCAATCGTTTTTCATCTTCATAAAACTTACATTTTGCCCGTTGTTCTTTAGGTAACAGAATAGCTATATCCGGAATTTGAGATACGAAAGAATAATTTACACAATCGAGATGGGAACAAATATTATATAATTGTATATATTTAAACTCTGGATTTTCTTCTTCTTTACAAGCGGCTTCGGGCTCTTTAGAATAATCCCATGGTTTAATCCAAGATTCGAAATTCAAAGAATCGAAATGAAATAAAGGCAACCCTTTGTATTCAAAGGCGGTTGTTGTTGGTTCGGGAACGCAAGCTATTCCGTTAAAAAATGTAGAATCGGGACAAGAAACAATGTTTTTCGAATTACAATCGTAAAAATGTTTAAAATCACCATAGATGGGTAATAAGAAATCGGGCATCGATGGTTTACAGGCGGGTTCGATTTTGAATCGTTTTGAAATTCGTGAGTCTGCAGGTAATAATTTTCGTTTTCTGATATTATTTTCACACGCAAAACCGACGGCGTGATCTAATAATTTTGACAGATTCCAATTTTTAACGTGTTTGGTGAATTCGTGGACGGGTACTATAACGTCCGGATCATCGTTAGCATAAACGTTTTCGCAAAATACGGGAATTGAACATTTTTCGCCATCAAAAACCATAGGTAAAAATGTTAAATTATCACCGTGCGATAAATTTTCGTTCCAGTGCTGTGGACATTCTACAATCGTATCAATTTTATTTTGTCGACATGTCATATATCCCGGTATAAAATTAAACGGATCCATTTTTCGGGCAGAAAGAGGTAATTTGCTACCATCCGGTTTTCCGATACAATAGGCTGGTTCGCAATAATTATTATTGATAAATTTGGTTCCTCGTTTACAAGTAACGTAAACGGGCTTTCCGTTATGACATTCGACTCGAGTTTCGTCGTTGAGCAAAAATGATTCATTTGGAAAAATTTTACAGTAATGATTTAAATCTTTTATGCTTTCACATCGGTTATGATGAAAAATTTCATCCTTGGGACATTCTTTAATAATTTCCTCTCCTTTAGAACATAAAATGTATTTGGAAGCGATGAGATGGGGAAGTAAAGTTCCATCTTTTTTACTCGTACAAGAATTGACAGGTTTACATATATTTGCTATGAGCGTTGAACCGGAAGGACAAATGTGAAGTTTTTCAATGTATCCATTTAAACATTCGAAATAAAACACGGAACCTTTTTGAATGGTAAATTGACTATCGTTTTTAAAATCGACAAAGTTTTTAATTTCGGGATTGGTTTTTAAATATTCGTATAGAACTTTACCTTGAGCTGGAACAAAGGAGCCGTTTTGAGCACCATGACATGAATCGATCGCGACAATTTTATTTTCATGAAATATAAAAGTATCTTTAGGCAAATTATGTTCCCAAACCATCTTTCCATTAATTAAAAATTGAAAATGGTTAGATTTTTTCGAATGTAATTGTAAATTATATGGTTTTGGTTTAGAAGGGGATCCCGTTGAGGGTTTCCGTATATTTTGAATATCATATGCATAGAAATACCAATAATAGATTAATAATAAACACAAGAAGAAGAATTGTATCATCTTTTTTTAATTAACAAATGGAATCATTATTTACAAAAGATGAATGTGAAAAATGGTTTGAATATTCTCCTAACAAACAATGTTGTAAAACGCCCGTCTATTATTCTTTATTAATTCAAGATAGAGCAATAGACGAAACTCCTACTTTGTATAAAAAATGCAAAAACTGTGAAAAAATTGCAAAAGTTAAAAACTAATTAAAAAAAAAAATAAATAAAAAATAAAAAAAAATAAAAAATAAAAAATGAAAACATCTACATCTACATCTACATCTTGGACCTATCCGAAAAGGATCTTTTATAATCTAAATCTTTGAGAAAAAAAAAAAAAAAAAAAAAAAAATTTTTTTTTTTTTTTTTTTTTTTTAATTCGGTCCAAGATATAGATATTTTCATTTTTGAAAATTAATTAGTAATTAATGATTAATTAATTTTTAAAAATGAAAACATCTACATCTTAAACAGAATCTGAAAGAATCTTTTATAATCTAAATCCTTAAAAAAAAAAAAAAAAAAAAAAAAATTTTTTTTTTTTTTTTTTTTTTTTTTTTTTTTTTTAAGATAAATATAGGATATAAAAGATCTTTGAAAATTAAATTTTTATTTGAATCCGAGATGTAGTCGTTTTCATTTTGAAAATTAATTGATAATTATCGAACAACTAATTAATTAATAATTAATTAAAAATTAATTAATTTTCAAAAATGAAAACAATTACATTTTAAACTCGAATGGAAAATTTATTACACAAAATATTTTTATATAAATAGAATTTAGACTATAAAGTTTTTTGAAAATTAAATTTTCAATTTGAAAAATTATTTAATATTTCAAAATAAAAACAACTATATCTTGCATTCAAATAAAAACCGTATTTTATATTTTTTATTCATTGATTAAAAAAAAAAAAAAAAAAATTTTTTTTTTTTTTTTTTTTTTTTTTTTTTACTTAAAATCTTTAAAAGTTGATTTAAAATTATCCGAATTCATAAATATTAAATAAATATTGTCTAAACATTTCCATGCTTTTTGCTATAAATTGGAAACTTGTTAAACGATATAAAAATTTTATTGAAGTACAAGTTACTTTATTAAACAAAGATGGAAATTTTGAAAAGAAAATTCAACGTTATTATGAAGAATGGATTGGAGTATGTTACGATAACATCGATAATTTGGTTCGTGATATAAAAGAATATTTTCCGGGTCATAATGTCGTATATCGGGAAATAGGAAATTCTAAAGATGTTTTACCATACTTTGAAGAAAGGTTAGCTTTAAATAAATTGGATTATTTGTCAAAACCACTTTACAAATTATATACGACTATCCCCCATAAAAATATCGGCCAATTTTTCAATCGTTATGAAATTAATTTTTTTCGCCCTGAGGAATGGATGACGCGACTTTATATTGATTTTTGTACATTATACGATACGTATTCTTTTTATTATAATTGGTATGAAATACGAGAAAACTCTCGAAATTTAATAGATTCTTTACAATTGATTCGCGATAATATAGATGAACCGGATTGGATTATAGCCGCTTTTGATATCGAATCCGTTCCATTGAAAGGAAATCATATTCCTAAAGGTTATTTGGAATCGGATATTATCGTTATGATAAGTGTAATCAAATGGAGTAAAAGACAAGGATTTCAAAAATGGGTACTGTATACACGTCCGGATGGATTGAAAAAACCTTTACGAGAATTCGAATATGTTTTTGCCACAGAGTCTGAAATGTTAATTCAATTTCATGCTTTGATAGACGATGCTTATATTATAACGGGTTACAATATTAATAATTATGATTTTCCGTTTATTTTCGTGAGACTCGTATGGTTGAAACTGAAAACCGTGCTCAATTTTTACACTTCTTTCAGAGTGGGTACCGAAATAGTTACGACTTATAAAGATAAAATCGTATTGGATCTTTATACTTTTTTTAAAACATTTTCCAATTCGAAATGTCAAAGTTTTAGGTTGGAGGATGTGGCTCGTGCGAAATTATCGGGAGAAACGAAAATGGCGGTCAATCCTACGGGAATATGGGGTTGGTATCGAAATAGTTTGGCCGTAGACTTGTTGGAAGAGATGAAAGTTGAAAATTGTTTTGCGTTATTACCCAAAAATTTAGAACCGTGGGAGTTTGCAACATTTCATACGTATTTAGAATATTGTTTAAAAGATTCGGATTTAGTGTATCGTCTCTTTATAAAATTCGAAGTGATATCGTTTTTAATACAACGTGCGAATATCATTCCATACAATGCTGTGGAAGCTCTTCATTACGGAAATTCTCGTTATTGGTGTGAATTTTTTAAATCTTACGGTGTACGTCTAGGATATTTTGCCAATATGGATTTTTTTAAATATGAGAAAAAATTTATGCAATTTTTTAAAGGAAAAACTTACCAAGGTGCTTTAAATTTTTGCGTACCTCAAAAAACCTATAAAGATGTGTCCAATATGGATTTTACGGGCATGTATCCTTCTGCCATAATGAAAATTTATTTATAACCATTTAAATTTATGTTATGGAACTTGTACTATCGTATCCCGTGACGAATGGTTGTCCAATAAGGTGTATCAAGAAATGACCACTATTCCTTATCGCGAGCATTCCGACGCCGATTTTTTAACGGAAACGATAAAAGTATCGAATTTTTCCTATCCGAAATTTGATCCCGATAAAGATGATTGCGCCATCGTTATCAACACGAAAGCAGAAGCATTTTTACCTAAAATTATTAGTCATTTCATAAAAAGGAGACAGTATCATCAGGAAGAATGGAAAAAAACTAAAAAAATTTATCATTACAATGCTCAATTGAGTATAAAAATATTAATGAATTCGCTCTACGGAGTCATGGGTAATAAAAATTCACGTATAGGTTATCTTCCAATAGCAATGGCCACTGTCGCTATTGCGCGTTATCAATTACTCGGATCTTATCATTATATAAAAAGTTTGGGATACGATATTTGTTATGCCGATACCGATAGTTTAATGGTTCATAAGTGGCCATATGAAAACTGCGATCAAATCAATGCATTTTTAAATTTATCCCACGGAGAATTAAAATATGAACAACGAATGCAAGAACTGATCGTTTTATCGAAAAAGAGATATATTTACAAAACGTCCGAAGATTTCGATCTTGTCGATAAAGCTTCTAAAAAGAAAATTAATGATCTTACTACGCACATGACTAATAAAATTAAAGAAAACGTTTGGCATTCCATTTTTGAATGTCCTAAAAAAAGAACCGTAAGTAATGGTTGGATCATTTGGGTCGAAACAATTCTCGAAGCTAGGTATTTATGTAGAAATCCTAAAAAATACTCAATCTATCGTAAAATAAAAAATTTAAACGAATACAAATCATTATCTTGTGCATCTGTAAAATATTTAAAAAAATATCCGGATAAAGCTCAAGAACATATAGAATTTACATATTGCAGAGCAGATGTTTGTGAGAAAGAAGTGTCTAATTGGATAGTGGATGTGGAAGATTGTCAAAGTGTTAATTATGAAAAATTATTTATAAGTCAAAAGAAAACACTCTGTTTGTTATTAAATATTGCTTATTGGAACTTACCTGATCCGCAATTAAAATTTTATACCGATATGGTTTTAAATAATGCGTGTTGGGAACGGTTTACATAAACATGCTACTGGCAGAAATTTAATTTTGTTGGTACTACCCGGTTTAAAATATACATTTAGAATTAACGATCATTTGTATAAAGAGAAAAAGAAGGGTCGTCAATCAAAAAAGAAAAATACAAATACGAATAAGAAAATAGGATGTAAACGAAAACGAGATGAAGAAATGAAACACAAACAAAAATTGGTGAAAAAAATTAAAAAAAAAAAAAAAAAAAATTTTTTTTTTTTTTTTTTTTTTTTTTTAAATCTTTTTGGATATAATAAAGCTTTAAAGCTTGTAAATTGTTTATAAAAATCTCATCATGCCTCTTTCTAATCGTATAAAAATAAAGATTGGAGAACATTATTTAAAACTTTTTAAACCATATGGGAAAAAACTTCAAACTGAATATTTTATTCGACGTTGGTTAGAAGTTGTCGAAATAAATTCAAACTTGAGCCATTTTGTAGCATTTGATCCTACCGAACCCGTTTTAACCCGTTTGGTTCCCCGAGCTAAAGGTTTAATTTTAACTACTTTTACAAACACACAAATTAATAATGTACCTCGATTTGTATCCATTTTTCCATACTATCCTTTCCGGGTTAAACGAGAACACAACGATACACTTTGTAATGTCGGTTTAGAATTTGTTCATTTATATTTAAAATTGACAGATATTCAATTTGTGTATTTATATAAATTATGGTATTCCGAAAAAATTCTTTTAGAATTGCGTGAAAATCATCCTAACCTAAAAATTTATACGGCGGGTTCTTACGATTGTTTTTGTCGTATCATGTCAAAGACTTTGCAACGTGGTTCAAAATTTCGTACTCGTTTGACAAATTTGGCGGATAAGGCTTAACGACGGGTGGTTGTTTTATCCAATCTAGTAAATATCGATAATGTAAAATTTCTTTTTGTACGCGTGTGTCCAAACGAATTGCTGAAATATACGTATTTTTGGAATTGGTCGATAAATATCTGTATAATAAATCTTTATCGATTAAAATGAAAATATCTTGAGGAATGATTCTTAAAAGTGTGAATTCGTTCCATTTCCATATCAAAATATATTTTCCGTGCCATGGACGACCCGGTACAATTTCTAGATTGAAAGCCAAGAATACTAAACAGAGAATGGCAAAGAATAAATACATTTCTTTGATTTTGCTCCTCATCATCTTAGTAACGTTGATTAATTTATATTACAAACCTAATCTCACCAATAAAGATCGATCTATCGATTGGTTCGAAAAAGTTATTCATCCGATCACGAAATCCATATGTCCTTTACAAGGGTTTAAATGTCCGTCGAATGAACCATGCGATTGTAATAAATTTTGTATTAATGGAACCGAATTTGTACCTTTTCATATTACCGATAATAACCGCGATGAGCGTATATATGTTATGAATAAAAAATTAAATTCCGGAACCTATTGTTTACCAAAAGGTATAGAAAATTGTAATTTAAAAGTTAATTATCATATGTTTTCTTTAGCAGGATGGTCGTGTTTACCGTTGAATGAAGTCATATTTAAAGGCGATAAGAAAAGAGCTTGTAAAAATGAAGAAGCCAAAGATAACAATTTAAATATTTTATGGGATCATTTAAAAAATGAAGAAGCGGGGGATAATATCGATGATTATTACGAACCTTTAGGAAATGATCTTAGGTTCCGATGTAATTGCGGATCTAAATCTTTAGATGGAACACCCATGATTTCCGTTTTTCCTTTTACATGTTCAATAGATTATTGTCTGAGAGACATTCCTAATCCTTATCCTTTTATGGGTTGGAATGGAAAATATTGCGAGTGTGGTACTTATTTTCATTTGAATAATAATGATAAAACATCTCCGTGTCGAAGAGAATTAACGAGGATAGAAGACGAAACTCTTACGGGAAGAATCGATTGTATGACCGAAAAGTCTTTTGTAAAACAATCTTTATTTTGTCCTACAATAGATGAAGGATTAATTTTTCAAGAATTTATTAAAAAGGATTCATCGAAGGTAACAGAATTTATCGATACGTTAATAATTAAGAAATTAATATAATTAAAAAAAAAAAAAAATTTTTTTTTTTTTTTTTTTTTTTTTTTTTTTCACAACAATTGATTTATTTTAAATATAAAAAGAAATTCAAAAATTATTTTCAAACTATTAATTTTTCAAATAACATGTCTTATATTTATATACCATATCAATCAATTGATCAATTAATTAAATGTTTTCAAAATGATAACCTGTCTAAATATGCGATCGATCCGGAACAAACAAATCCGGCACCGAATTTTGTATTAATAAATCCCAATCTCTATTATGGATCATATGGTGGTTTATGTGATTCTACGATTTGTAGCTCGTTAAACAATAATAATTATAATGATAATAATTATATTTCAGAAAAAATAGAAAAAAATCTTTTTCTGATTTGGTGGATGTCGGTTCCAATATTCGTCGGAGATTGTACCGTTCTTTCGTTTAAAGACCGCGTAGCCGTAACTCCATCAATGTTTAATAAAATGCAAGTCAACACGATTAGAAAAATGAAAAATTCAGGAAGATCGTCTTATTTCGATGCCAATAAAGCTTGGCGCATAAATTCAGAATCTGCTTCGTACTGAGTTTCGGTATAATCGGGTTCTTGTAATAATTTATAATTTTCCCGTCTGGTTTGATGAGTTTTATTATGCATCTCGAAAAATATTCGAGGCCATTTATCATTTTCGTTCAATAATTGCATTTTATGTTCATTCAACATATTCTTGAAATGTATCATGCATATTCCGCATCGAAGAGTTCTATAAATGGGTCCCAACAATAATTGTTTCCATTCATTTTTATATAAAATGGCATTTTCGTCTTTCCTTAACGCAACGGCTTCGGCCATCCAATGTAAGAAACGCCAGTAAAAAGGACTGAATTGCGATAATTGTAAAAAATTTAATTTTTCGAAAAAACGTTCGGCAGCATAAGATACTTCTTCCTGATTAAAAGTTATGTTCAAATTAATCATGAGTTGACGTAATGCCGAAGCATCGCCTTTGCTGTAAATTTTCACGATGGCGGGTTCGAGATGAAGAAAAATAGATTCGGGAGTCCATTTGATATTATAGAGTAAACCTAAACCACAAAATATCGTACTACGTAAAATTGAAATCCATGCTATGATGACTTGATGAGATTCCGGTTTTTGATATGTGCGTAAATATGCCTCTTCTTTAATAATGGCTGCTATTCTCAAAACGAAAGCGAAAAATGTTTCGTCTAATCTTTGACGGGGAGAACCAGAAAGAAAATTCGCTTTAAATGGGTCGTTATTCCAAGGAATAATGGGTACATTTTTTTCGATAACCAGATCGATAAGGTTTTGATAAAATGGATCGGATTCTTGATTTCGAGATTCTAATAAATCTCTTTCGTTAACAACGCCTAAATGAGCTCGATATAATGTTTGATATGTAGAATGTTTCATCTTACTTAAAAAAAAAAAAAAAAAAAAAATTTTTTTTTTTTTTTTTTTTTTTTTTTTATTAAGGATTTAGATTATAAAAAGATTCTTCTCGATTCGGTCCAAGATGTAGATGTTTTCATTTTTGAAAATTAATTAAATTGTTAATTAACTAATCATCAATCAATAAATTAATTAATTTTCAAAAATGAAAACGACTACATCTTGGACTCGAAGGAAAATTCAATTTTCGAAAATCTTTTCACAACAAAAAAAAAAAAAAAAATTTTTTTTTTTTTTTTTTTTTTTTCAATTTAACTATTTAAAACAAATATAAAAATGCAATCTCAATCAAAAAATGTCTTTTGTACCTTTTCGTATTAAAGTTAGAAATTCGGCTTTAGCTTTCAATTCTAGATTATTAGGTTTTTACATTCTCACTTACTTCCGACTTTTTTATTCGGGACGCATTACTCTTAAAATTTTTCCTGTATCTTCTTGGCATTATCAAGGATCTTTTATTACCATACGTTGTAAAATTTATAATTTCGATTATGGCGTACGTTTCGCTAATCGTGCCCGTAAGCGTACCCAAAGAATTTATAAATTGGGTTTACGAGGTAAAACTCGTCGATATAATTCATTATCCAATTGATCCTTATGCTTTGTTCGATCGAACCGAAACTTGTGCGTGCAATACTCGAAATAATTTGGCTATTCGCGGACGGACTATTTTAGTGAAAAAAGATAGTAGTCATTATCGAGTGACAAGTTTTCCTCGTTACGCCTTACCCGAAAATTGTACTTCTGAAGAAATATATACGATTATCTGTTGGTTGTTTCGAAACAAATATAGAAGATTTCGTGCACAACTCATTGGGGGAGTGTGGTATAGGACACTCGAATGTAATTGTTGGTTTATCGAAAAACCTTACGATTCCTCTTCTACGAAAAATTGTTGCGTATCGTTTACCATGAAAGACGATCCGGTTTTTTTGACGGGAAAGGGTGTCGCATCTCCTTTCGGATTAGGTCCCGCGTTAGAAAATAGTTGTTTATCGAAAGAAAAATAAAGTTTTTGTTTATGTTATGAATAAACCCGAATACACACACGCTTTACGCTATGCTACCGAACTCACCAAAGTTTATATGATGGATAAATATAAAATAAACTTTCCGCATTATTTTCAAAACGCAATTTTAGAAACGCGACCGGCTACCCACGACGATTATTTTATACCTTCTTCCATAGCCGATAAATGTATTGTTGTGGTGCGGAACAAATTGGATGAAACGGGCTGTAAAAGATTCGGATGTTTTCCTTTTAAGAAAAATTTAGAAAATTGTACCGAAAACGATCCTTTACAATGGATCCGAATCGGTAACAAATACGAATTTGCGTGTCAAGCGTCTTGTAAAGATCATACTATAGATACGGAATGGACGCCCGATGGATCTTGCTTACTTTCCAATCCTCTGAAAAAATCTCTCGCTTCGATGCCCGAAAAACTATTTCAAAGGGCATCGAGGCACGTTTTTCACGGTGGATTGGATATCGTCAATGGTCATTTAAAAATTAACAAAATTTATTGCGATGCGTACGGTTTAGATTTTGTAAACGGTGATTGCGTGTCTTCCGACGGACAAAAATTTGGAGAATGGTTGTTAGGAACGACGACCATCCGAGCGGCTAAAGTGGGTAATTTAAAACCTTTGAAAGACCGTCCACCACCCATTCCAAACTATATGAATTATAAAAAAAATAAAAGAATCAAACGTTCGATCGTTGACAATGAACAAATTTCTTCTGTTTCTCCAGATCCGGAAATATTACGGGATATTACGATAGAATTATCGAAAGATTTAGGTAGAGACATTTCTGAATATGCCGTCCAACAGTTTTTGAAACGAAAAGCACCAAAACTTTTATCGAATATCGTCGATAAGCTTGCCGCTAAACTTGTTCTTAAAAATGTTATGACTTTGAGTATTAAAAAATTAGGAACCTTATCGTTAGAGACATTAGGAAATTCTTTAAGCATAGCTACGGGGATCTATGCTTTATACGAATTCATAATGGGAACTTTGGATGTGATTGATCCTTATGATTATATGAAAGTTCTTAGTAAGGAAACGATAGAAAAAATTAATTTGGAATTGGATCGTAATTATTATGAAGATGGACCTATTCCCCCCAAAATAACACCCGAATATATTTGGGAAAATGAAATTTTAAAAGATGATGATAATGACGACGATCGTTTACAATTTATGACATCTAAGGTGCAAGAATATTTAATAGCATTACAATCAATACCTCCGAACGAATATCATAAATATGTAGGGAAAGAAAAAAAATTGACCCAATTTATTTGGACGAAAAAAGAAACCGATTGGGATGCGACGTTTTTTAAATGTATAGTATTTGTGATGATTTTTATAACATTTTTATTTTCGAATATGATTCATATTTGGACGAGTCTTTTATTTTTTATAATGCTATCATACAATTTTATTTAATTATTAATTTTCAAAAATAAAATGACTATAGCTTGATTTTATTAATTGAAAAAAAAAAAAAAAAAAAAAATCAAGTACTCAATAAATAAAAAAATGTCAGAACAATTCTGTAAACTGGAGGAACCGAAAATAAATCTACAAGCTGAAAATAATGTTTTATTAGAAGAAATAAAGCAATTATCTGAAAACATAGATATTTTACGAAAGAGTAATTCAGATATGTTAAAAAAGGAAAATGAAAGATTAAAACATAAAATTAATAAATTATTTATAAATAATAAATATTTAAAAATTGATGAATGTAATGTTAAGCACTCGATTACCGAGTTACATAAATTGATTGATGAGCTTGGTATAGAAATCAATACTTTGAAAAACAAAAATGATATCTTAAATAAAGAAAACGAGTTGTTAAAATCTAAAACGTAAAAAAAAAAAAAAAAAAAAAAAATTTTTTTTTTTTTTTTTTTTTTTTACAAAAAGAAGTTCAGTACATGATTATCAAAAATAGAAAAATAAAGATTCTTTTTATAGTAATTTTATAAAAAAATTCTACATCTAAATTTTTTTGATGATTTAAAATTTTATTATCAAATCATCAAAAAATTAAAACTAAATTGCAACTTTTCAAAACAAGTATTAAAGTTATGAATTTTAACACTTATGGATTACTTTATAGTAAATTTCATCAATGTCCGGTTTCTCTCATACAAGACGATATTATCGTATTTGACTTGGGAAATTCGCCCTATGAAACGTGGGCAATATCGCGCATGTATCCATCGAGTAATATAACGATCGATTCGAATAAACCATTTTTATCAGCTTTAAAATCTTTCTTCAAATCCGACGTACCCGCCTCTGTCATTTCTAACAAACAATACTTATGGACAATTTGTCTCGGAAAAGAACGTATGATTTATCCCGTTAGTTCAGACGTGAAACCCGGAACCATGTTACATCTGTATGCTACACCCTTTTATGTTTCAGATCCTCAAGTGATCAGTCAGTATATACAAGGATCCATTAGACCGGCATACGAAAATATTTATTTTTACAAAAATACAATTTTATATTTAGATAGTCACGACATACCCTATCCCGGAGGATATTATTTCGACGAAAATAATGAAAACTCTTATTATTATCGCATTTGTTTTCTTTCAGACGAATCTATCGAATATGTTTCTAAAATAGTCGCAGAATGGCAATCCAAACGCGAAATTTTTAATATACCTTTTCTGACGAAAGATGTCGAAGCCATTCCTAAATTTATCGACTTTAAACCGATACCCGAATTTAATTTATCTTCAAAGAATTCAAATGTTATATCCTCCGGTATGATCCAACGTAAATTGAGTTCTCGAAAACCGGAACTTTTAATTCAAGACGTATTAACATCTTATTACAAAAATATTTCGAATCAGATTAATAATTTAGATAGTTTCAAAAATGATAATTTTCTAGAATCTTTTGTTTTAGGATTGATTATAGAATGGCCTTTCGTCTTGACTTTTGAAGGATCTAAGCCATCCAAAACATCCGATGTTAATCGAAAACTCGTAGCGTTGAGTATTAACGGAAATAATCCGAATCGAATCCTTTATGTTTTACATCCGTACGATCGGTACATAGAATATAATCATGTTCCGGCAGCCATCATTTGGACACCGGTTTCGTTCGTATCCTCCACTTTACTGACTGACATCGAAGTTAAAAAAGTCGTGTTGGATACGGTTGTCGTGGGGTTGGTTTACAGAGAAATCTTTTTCTGTCTGGCCCAGGCTTTACTGGAAGGTACGCCGGCGAAAAAAACTATGATAAATAGCGAATATCTTTTATCGATAGCTACCTCCACCGATATTGAACGAGATTCGAACATTAAAATAATCGAAAGTTTTAAATACAACGATCAATTTTCGTTGAGACGAGTTTATTTGAAAGGAATCCAATTAGAAACGTGGTGTTTGACTTCGGCTCGGGAAACACATCCTCATCCTAAAAATTTCCGTTTACCCTATCTTGTTAAAGAATGGTTGAATTTTTTCATGCGAGTCAATTCTAATGCTTTCGATGTAGATGTCAGTTTGGTACGTTTGGCTTTAACGTTATCCAAACATAATATTTGTTATAATTTAGTCGCTGCGAAAGACAATACGACAGATATTATTAATATATCAGATAATAATGTTAAATTTTATATGAATGAAAAAATTATTCAATTTATAAACGAAGCTAGAATTTCAAAAATGGATAAACCCGACGATGATTATTCTTGTTTGATATCATAATTAAAAAAAAAAAAAAAAAAAAATTTTTTTTTTTTTTTTTTTTTTTTTTTCAGAAAAGATTTTTGAAAATTGAAAATTCCTTCGAGTCCAAGATGTAGTTGTTTTCATTTTTGAAAATTAATGAATTAATTAATGAATTAATTAATTAATTGATGATTGGTTAATTAACAATTTAATTAATTTTCAAAAATGGAAACATCTACATCTTGGACCGAATCGAAAAGAATCTTTTTATAATCTAAATTCTAAAAAAAAAAAAAAAAAAATTTTTTTTTTTTTTTTTTTTTTTTTTTTTTTTTCAGTTTATATATTTATCAGAAAAGATTTTCGAAAATTGAATTTTCCTTCGAGTCCAAGATGTAGTCGTTTTCATTTTTGAAAATTAAAAATTAATTAATTAATTTATTAATTGATGATTGGTTAATTAACAATTCAATTAATTTTCAAAAATGAAAACATCTACACATCTTGGACCGAATCGAAAAGAATTTTTTTATAATCTAAATTCTTGAAAAAAAAAAAAAAAAAAAAAAAAAAATTTTTTTTTTTTTTTTTTTTGAAGATAAGTATTTATTAGTCTTTCAAAAAATGTCTTTAGTACCATTTTTTGACAATTCATTTGAAGATAATCTCGATTTAGGGTCACGCATTTTCAACAATAATTATTCTTTTATATCATATTTCGATCCGTTGAAAATGTTTTCTACTTCGATTGTGGTTGATAATAATCATAACGAAAATGCATTACAACATTTTCATAGATCCGCGCAAAATGGTTATATTATGAATTTTGCTTCATCTAATGTTTATACCAGCATATCTGATAATAACCAGCACGGACAACCTCAAATTCGTCAGTCTTCGTCTTTGATTAAAATTGCTCCCGGTGGTGTGAAAGAAACTCGTAAAACATTCTTAGATAGCCGAAACGGTCTTCAGGAAATGGTAATGGGTCGTTACCTTCACGATAAAGGACACGTAATTGAAAAAAGTAAAAATTTCTATACGGGCGAAGAAAATGAATCGCATGAATATATGAATTTAAACGACGAGAATGATTTCGAAAACTTTAACAAAGCATGGAAAAAACTTACAATTGCTTAAAATGTAAAAAAAAAAAAAAAAAAAAAAAAAAAAAAAAAAAAAAATTTTTTTTTTTTTTTTTTAACTTAAATAAAAAAAATATGTATATTAATGATTTGCTGCTTTTAAAATTTTTCATTTTATATATTTAAAACATACTTTTACGTTACAATTACGTTATTTTTTTTACATCGTATGATAGCTAAACAGCCCGATAAGTTAACATTTTTTTCAACCCTACTCTAATGGGCGATAAAAAGCAATTTTTCGAACACGAAGCACTTTTCTCCAAAAGATGTTACGATCAAATTTGGCCGATCGAATTAGAACCGCTTACGATAACATTCGAAGACGATGGTTTGAATTTGGCAGCTTCGTGCATTAAAAAATATCTTGGAAAAAACAAAAATGAATTATGGTATCACGTGATCGTGCGGGGTGTATTTTTTAAACGTTTTTTATTCGTTATGGATTTTTATCGAGGCGAAATAAAAACTCTACCCTTTTCGTGTTGGTGCGACGGAGGAAAAGAATCGAAAACTCGCCTCAGACAACACAGACACATGATCGTCGTTTTCCCGACCCGTAAACATTTACATGATTTCGAGAAAAAATTTAAGCCGACGTTAATAATTATGAAAAGGTTTCTTATATACGACGCACTACGTTTGGTCAATGCTTTGACTTATGTGAGCCAGCGTATATCTCTTTGTAGATTTAATATTCATCAAAAATTTAAACGTGGCACTCCGAAACATTTTTATATATCGGAAACCCTACCTAAAAATAGCGACTTGATATTAGTCACGCAATGGAAAGGAGGCATCATGGATTGGATTAGTGATCGTTATCGTTTCACTGATCCGAAAAGTATTTTGTGGTTACCTATGGATTTCATCGATGGTAAATGGCGCATCAAAATCAAATATTTACCCGATATACCACTCGATTTATCGCTCCCCGTTTCTAAAAATTTTCGACCGTCTCGTGAACCCACGGATCTGTTCCTTTCTCTGACGGATGGAAAAAAGATATATTTTCAACGCTCTGAAATCGAAAATACAGATTATTATTCGTTGTGCAATATCGTGAGCGATGATTATTGGACCCCTAACTATCACCAACAAATGTGTTTCGATTGTGCAAAATCCCTTAAAATACAATGCGACAAATTAGAAAAGGAAAATCAAGACTTGAAAACGGAAAATGAAAAATTGAGATTAAACTTGAGACACGAATTCTTTGTTGAAAAATTAAAGTTATTCAATCATTAAAGACATTAAAACTATATTTTAATGAATCTATATTTTTTTAATTATCAATAATTTGATTATAATAGTAATGAGTATATCTTCGATCGTCCTTATTATTAAAGATTATTTCTTTTTTAATGTTGTACAATTCAGTTATTTGATCGTAAAATACATTATGTTTACTATAATCATACGTTGTGTTTTCTTCATTCAATGTTACAGGATAATTTTTATCTTCTTTCCAAAAAGTATCAACGGGTAATACTTTTTTTGGTTTTTCGTTTCTATAAAGACATAATTTATGATACAACGATGTATATTCATCATAAGATAAATTATTATTGGTTATACTATACTTGTAACTTTTATCTTCTTTCCAATAACCTTTTATGGGAAAAAGATTATATTTTCCTTTTCTACAAAAACATTGATTTTTGTAAATGCATTTTGTAATTATTTTTTTATTTTTTCCCCATCGTATTGAATAATGCGGTTCGTCATCAATAGTCACGATACATTTTTCTTTGAAATGATAAATTTTAGGACCTTTTACCATAAAAATATTACCGGGCCAACGGAGGGTTTTCAAAGAATGGTTCACAGCGACCGTAATATTGGGAGATATGCTATAAAATTGGATGTCTTCTATCTTATCGACCGGAAAATAAAATTCCGGAAATTCATATTGAAGATAATAATCAAAATCATCCCAATCAAAATTTTTAATTACCTTTTTCACATGATCGATACCACCTTTTATCAGATCGTCTAGAGACGGATAAGTTTCGTCTAATTTTTCAACGTTCAAATAATTAAAATAACGTGCAGATAAAGACGCATTTTTTTCATCTACGGATATATAACAGGCATCGTTGTTATTGTCGAGATACCAACCCGGTTTCATGATTCGAATCGCATACAGAAATCCGAAAAATTCATCGTAGGGAATCGACCAAAGATTAGGATTTGATAATTTTTCGTGAAAATCGGGTGAATTTAATAACATTAGTTTATCGTGAAGCGCAATATAGTCATTAAAAAGAATTGATAACGCATCATTATTTAAATCAAAAAGGGTAAGTGGAGAATTTTTACTAGGCATACTTATCTTGATATTCTATTCAGCATCACAATAAATAAAAAAAGATTTGGAAATGAAACCCCAGTTTGTTAAAAAACAAAATTCAGCATCAAAAAAAAAAAAAAAAAAAAAAAAAAAAAAAAATTTTTTTTTTTTTTTTTTTTTTTTTTTTCAACGAATGTATATATAAATTGCTCGGCTTCTTAAACTATAATTTTTTCACAAAACATTTTCTACTACATTCTATTTTTAGAAACGATGACGTCATTGTTACTATTTTTAGAAAAATTAAATGATTGACTTCAATCTCGGAGATTTGCTTTTTCGATATTTTTTGAAATTTTAAATCTGGCAAAACCCGATCGTTGCCTATGAAATTTTAGTTGTCTTCTCATGGTTCAAAGTAAAATTTTAAAGCTTTATTACGATACCGTACGTAGGGATAAGATTCCGTTTTCGTGTCCGAAATGTGGAGTTCGTGTTCTTTTTTGTGAATATGAAAAACACTACATAGAAAACCATGAAAAAAATGCTAAACGTATTTGTGTTTGGTGTTTTGGAAAATGGAAGTGGGGAAAGTGTAAGAAAAATGACAATGCCGACCATCTTTTAGAATGTTATAAAAAATTTAAATATCGTGTAATTGCTGCCGCACAACGAAAATGTGAAAATGATTCAGTTGATCCACCACCCGATACATTGACATTTTTCGATCTCAGGCCAATGTGCGAGAAACGAAACTTTTTCGGACATGAACCCATTTTATCAAAGAAATGTTACGAACCTATTTGGCCGATTGAATTAGAACCGCTTCCGGTAACATTTGAAGACGATGGCTTGAATTTAGCGGCTTCCTGCGTGCGGAAATATCTCGAAGGCGATGATGCGCTATGGTTTCACGTAATCGTGCGAGCTTTTGTTTTTGAGAATTTTTTAAATATCATGGATTCTTACCAAGGCGAAATAAAAACTCTTCCTTTTTCTTGCTGGTGCGACGGAGGAAACGAATCGGAAACGCGTCATCGACAACACAGACACATGATCGTCGTTTTCCCGACCGAGAGACTTTTCGACGATTACAAGAAACAAAAAATTAAATCGGAAGACAAACCCTACAAGAATTTCAAGTGCGTGATACACAATCGTATCAATTCTGCATTACATTTAGTCAATACTTTGGGTTACGTGAGCCGGCGTACATCCAACTGTAAATTTACTTTTCAAGACGGGATAATAATACGTGGAAAGGCTAATCATTTTTATATATTAGAAACCCTACCGAAAGATTACAGATTGGCATTGGTCACGCAATGGGATGGAGGTATCATGGAATGGATTCATCAACAATACAATCGCACCGACCCCAGAAAACTATTGCAAGTTCCCATGAAATTTATCGACGGGAAATGGCGTATCAAAGTCAAACATTTACCCGATATACGGCTCGATTTGACACTTCCAGTTTCTAAAAATTTTCGACCGTCTAATGAACCTACGGATTTGTTCTTTAACCTCACCGGTGGAAAAAAGATATATTTTCGACGTTCTAATACTGACGAGACAGATTATTATCTATTTTTTCATGTCGTGGGCGATGAATGGTGGACTCCGTGCTTTTTACAACAATCGTGTTTAAATTGTACAAAACCTATTATGGCAGAATGTGATGAGCTGCAAAATGAAATTGAAAGTTTGAAAAGAAAAAATGAAGATTTAGAATTGGAACTTCAGTTTGTTAAAAAACAAAAAAATTCAGCATCACAATAATTAAAAAAAAAAAAAAAAAAAAAAAAAAAAAAATTTTTTTTTTTTTTTTTTTTTTTTTTTACAAATATATAAGTTGCTCGGCTTCTCAAACCCTATCAATATTGTAAATATATATTTTCTTCAATATTCAACAAACGTAAAAAAAAAAAAAAAAAAAAAAAAAAAAAAAAAATTTTTTTTTTTTTTTTTTTTTTTTTTTTTTTCAACAAATATATATAAGTTGTTCGGCTTCTCAAACTAAAATTTTTTCACAAAACATTTTCTGCTACATTCTATTTTTAGAAACGATGACGTCATTGTTACTATTTTTTAGAAAACTAAATGATTGACTTCAATCTCGGAGATTTGCTTTTTCGATATTTTTTTAAATTTTAAATCTGGCAAAACCCGATCGTTGCCTATGAAATTTTGGTGTAAAAGCGACAGTACGTTCAACAATGTAAAATTACATAGAAGAAAATTAAGTGAGTATAAATGAAGAATAAGCGTTTTTTTATAAATTTATAGATTTTTTACTATATTTTTTATAAATTTATTGTTTTTTATTATATTTTCTATAAATTTATCGAGTTTTTTAATATATTTTTATTACATACATTTGCATTGTTAAAATTTACGTGTTTTTCGAATCTTATAAATTTATCTATTTCATCATGGTTCCTATTAAAAAAATCGGTAGAAAGTTGAAAAGTTATTCCAATGTCTTATATAGGGATAAATTTACATTTTCGTGTCCGCATTGTGGAGTTTGTATTTTTTCGAGTCAATATGAAAAACATTGCATGCGATATTGCAAGAACCATAAATTGGATAGTAGGCGATGTTGCGTTTGGTGTTCTGGCAAACAAACTTGGGAGAGTCGTACGAAACAGGATCACGCAGATCATTTGTTGAAATGTTACAAGCGATTCAAGTTTCGTGTAATCTCAAAAGAGAAAAATGAAAAAGAGACTTTACCTTCCTCCTCGTTACGGGAAGAATTGCAATTCGATTTTTCTCCCATGTGCGAAAAACAAAATTTTTTCGACCGTGAAAAATTATCTGAGATTGGAGAATATTACACGAAACCCGTTTGTGCATTAGATTTGAGCGACGAAATTTTACCCGTACCTTTCAAAGACGATACTTTGAATTTGGCTGCTAAATGCGTTCGAAAATATGTTCGAGGGGGTTATATTTGGTATCACGTCATGGTGCGGGCCATAGCGTATAAAAGTTTTGTTCGAGCTATGGAAAAATATAACGAGAATGATTTAGACGAGTGGGTGGATGGCGGTGGAAATATTAAGATTTTACCTTTTTCGTGTTGGTGCGACGGCGGAAACGAATCCGAGACTCGTTTCAGACAGCATCGACACATGATTGTGATTTCGCGTTCTGCGGAGGATTTTAATCGCGTTTGGAAAAAGGTCGTCGTGCCTAAAGATATAAAAAAACCGTATCCTTATTTCAAGTGTAAGAATTTCAGGTATATCGAATCCGAAATGCATTTGGTGAATACGCTGGGCTATTTGAGCCAACGCAAATCAGGATGTAATTTTAAATTTCGCAAGGACAGATACGGTAAGTATTACGAAGAGGAAGAGATTGATTTTCCCGAAGAGACGACAAAGAAAAAAGCGGGTGTGGGAAGAAGGAAAGAAAACCATTTTTGTATCGCAGAAAGTTTACCTTCGGACTATAGGTTGGTCATGGCAACGATGTGGGACGGGGGTGTCATGAAATTGATAGGGCAAAATTATAACCGTTGCGATCCCGAAAAATTACTTTGGATTCCGATGGAAATGATCGGCTCGATATGGAAAGCTCAAGTTAAAAATTTGCCCGGAATCACGATGAATTTAGTATTACCGGTAATCGAAAATCTCTCGCCTTCCAAAAAAGTGTCGGATCGCTATTTACATTTGAACGATGGAAAAAAAATCTATTTTGTAGAACCGAGAAATAAAAAACGGAAAATTATTAGAGCGGATGATGAAAAAATATTATTTTATCGTGTGGTGGGAGAGGATTGGTGGAAAGCTTGTCCTAGACAACAAGATTGTTTGAATTGTGCGAAACCGATCATGGAACGTTGTAAAGAACTGGAGAAAAGAAATGGCGATTTGGAAAAATTACGAGTGGAAAATGAACGGCGTTACGAAGAAGAAATCAGGGAATGGAAAAACAAATTTGAAAATTTACGAGTGCAAACGGAATTGCGACGCGAAGATGAAATTAGAGAATTGAAACATAAATTGAAAACTATGGAAGAGTCGTTTCAGAATAAAATTGACTCGCTTCAGGATAAAATTGGCTCGCTTCAGAACAAAAATGACTCGCTTCAGAATAAAATCGAGTATTTGAGAGAGACCGAAATTGTTGAATTGAAAAGAAGATTATCTAAATATGAAAACCCCCCAGTATAAAAAGTTAAATTTAAGATGATAAAAGATTTATTATTTCTTATCTCAGGCAAATGTGAAAAAAAAAAAAAAAAAAAAAAAAAAAATTTTTTTTTTTTTTTTTCCTTCACAAAGTATATAAAAAGTATGCTCAATATCAACAAATTGGCAAATGGCTTCGTTTCATGAAAACTATCATTCAACTAAAGATTTCGTCCGCACGGATTATATTCTTAAAAATGTTTTTTTATATTTATTGAAAAATTACCACACATTCGAAGTTGTTGAGGCTAGAAATAAAAAGGAAAAAGAGGTGTTGAACAGTATAATAAATATTTTAGATTTATTTAGATCAAATTATGGGACAGAAATAAAAAGGATTTGTACGGAAATCGATAATTACGATGAGGATACGACATGTTCTTACGTATTAGTAGGTGTAGCGAATGAACTTTTTAATGAAAATATAACTTGGAGTCGAATCGTAACATTTTTCGTTTTTGTCGGAGAATATACTATTATGGGTATTCGTCAAAATATGCCGATAACATTTGTGTATACAATATATGAAACTTTTTCACGGATAGTGAAACAAAAATTGGAATCGTGGATAGAAGATCATCATGGTTGGTTAGAAATAACGAATTACGATTTTGCAATGAAACGGGAAAATGTTTTATCATCATTTCAATCATGTTGGGTTAAAAATACATTGTATTCTTTGATTCGAATATTTGGCATTATAGCATATATTGCAAATACAATAAACATGTAAAAAAAGGAGCGTGGGCGTAACTTAGCTATATATAAGCTTTACTGGCCGTTATCAATTTTTTCAAATCATTTTAAACATGATAAAGTTCCAATGTGTATAATCGATCCTCAAAGATATGGGTAACATAAGTAATAAATACATAATAACACTTGAGTATTGGGAATATTATTTTTTTACGTTAGAAGATTGGTCTTTTAAAACGATATGGAATAATATTATATATTTTCATGATATCGAGAATTTGAATTTACCTACTAGACTTTTACAAAAAGCTGTTGAAAAACATTATAAATATAATGTACGTACTACTCAGTTTGAAGAAACATATAACAGTTTATTACAAAGTTTTAAGGATTCTTTGAAAAAAAAGCCTATTGAAATATTATTTTCTGAAATAGATACAGCATTTGACAAATATAGCGCATACTATTTTCATAGTCGAACGTATCACATGTCTCAAAAAAGAGAATTAACAGATCAATTTTATTATATTCGATCTTTCTTTGTAAAGGATAAAAAAAGGATTCGTATGTGTTTGAAATGCATGAAATTATTTTTTTATGGAGAAGAGTGTTTAATTGATCGATACTTCTCTATAGTAGATGCGCACAACGCTCAAAAGTTTGTAAAAAGTAAGAAACATTGGTGTCGCTTATGCAAACAAATTCCTTTATTTCAAGTATTAACTGAGGAAAAGGTTGAGAAATATTATAAGACGTTCATCAATCCCATAAAAATTCAAAAATATCAATTGTGTAAATATACCATGAACGAAATAATTTAGATTCAACATTCATAAGTTAAAAAAAAAAAAAAAAAAAAAAAAAAAAAAAAATTTTTTTTTTTTTTTTTTTTTTTTTTACACTTATTTCTTTTTAAGAATAAGAACGAATAATGTTATGGATTATTTTCATTTTAATGTCCATCGGACTGACTCTTTACTATACTTCATCATACGACAAGGATCTTAAATTAATATTAAATTTCTTAATGTTAAAATATTTAAATGAGCACAAAGAGGGAAACGAAAATACTAATATTGTTGAAAAAAAAATACCGTGATTATTTTGACGAAAAAATATATAATATAAATGTGTAATGAAGAATCTGATGACGAAGATACAGAATTATATGGTAGTGATTATTATTTGTCTAGATTTTACTATAAAAATAAAAAAATTAAATTTATCTATCATTTAGTGTTGGAAAAACGAAAAAATACATTTCATCAATATAATGAAGCCATAAAAAATCTAGTTATAAAAGAAATAGAATGCGTTAAACATTATTATGCAAAAATACCACATATTCATATAGTTTTTCATTCGTCGGACATTATTAACAAAGATGTTTGGAAAAATATTACGTGTGGTTTTAAAATAAATATTTTATATCCCACAAATAATTTGGTATATTATATCGATCCTTTTAAATCTTGTCGCGTATTACGGAAATATTTTTTTCTAGAAGATTTTTGTTTAAAAACAATATGGAAAAATATTAATAATTTTCATGATATTGAAAATTTAAATTTACCCAATTCCGTTTTACAGAATGCTGTTCGTCAAAGTCGAAAATATTTTAAAATTACTAAATATAATGGGTGGAAAAATTTCAAAAATTTTAAAATTGATTTATTTCAATTATTTTCTCAACAAGACGTTGTATTTAAAAAAGAATTTATCGTATATATTCACAACAAGATTTATCCAAACAATGTTTTTCAAATATTGAGCCACAATTATTTACCATTTTCTCTATTTTTCGTTCGATTTAATTTTGAAACGATCGAATGTTTGCCAGAAAAATTTCAAATGTGTTTAACGTGTATGAAATTGTTTTTTTGTGCGGAGGAACGTTATGTAAGAAGAAATTATTTTATAATAGAATGTTGTAATTTAACAGATTTGGAGATGATGGTTTTTGTAACAAGTTCAAAGAATTGGTGTACATTGTGTAAAAGGGTGCCTTTATTTAAAATATTATAAAACGATCAATATGAAAACTGTTGTGATGAATCTCTTCAATGTTGTGTACGTTATAAAAAATTTAATATTCCTATAAAAATCGAAACGTATAAAATTCATGCGAGTCGTATTGATTTAGAAACTGAAAATGAAGGATTTCCCAATCAACATAGTTTTCTCCCATTTTTCTAAAATGAAAAACAACTACATTTCGGACTCGAAGAAAAATTAAAAAAAAAAAAAAAAAAAAAAAAAAAAATGTTAGAAAAGATTTTCGAAAATTGAGTCCAAGATGTAGTCGTTTTCATTTTTGAAAATTAGTTAATTGATTATTCGTTAATTAACAAATTAATTAATTAATTTTTTAAAATGAAAACATATATCTTGGGCCGAATCGAAAAGAATCTTTTTATAACATAAATTCTTGAAAAAAAAAAAAAAAAAAAAAAAAAAATTTTTTTTTTTTTTCCAAGACTGTATTTTCAAATATATAAGAAGACTTTGATTATTTTTAAGTATATATTTTTTACAATTTTATAGAAAATCATGTTTTTTAAACGTAACAGTATGTTTGCTGAAGCGTTTTGGTTGAATATTCAAAACGAAAAACCCATTCCTTTAGAAATTGCCTTTGCAATTAATCCGACCGAAGTAAATGTATTTCGATTGGCTCCATTACCCTCGTATCAGAGTTTGACTTTAGAAGATCTTGCAAATATCAAATCCAGAATATATAATACCGATCGATTTTACAATTCAGATTGTTTTGATGATAGTTTGATTCCTCCAGAAATTTACGAGTGGAAGTTACAAATCAACAATTGGTTGAATCAACTATACGTACACATTCCTCGACAAACTTCATTGTATGTACGAGGACGTTCTCAATATTGGTTTTTTAAAAGGATTTGTGGTTATCCGAATGTAAGAAGAATTAAAATTTCGACTGGAGTTAGCGTACCAAAAACTTTTCATTCCCACGAACGATCAAAACTTTTATATTATCCTTGCCCTGCGACAGAAGTGGCAACTATGGCACTTTATCGAAAATTTTATTTAAAAAACCACTTGTGAATAATATGGCTTGGAAAATTTTGTTTATTTTAAAATATTAGGAAAAAAAAAAAAAAAAAAAAAAAATTTTTTTTTTTTTTTTTTTTTTCAATTTAAAAATTTTATAACCTTATAAAAAGCATAGGATTTCCAAACGTTTATCAAACATGTCTTCGCAAGGTGTTATAGTATTTTCTGAAGCCTTTTGGCTAAGCAATAACGATGATTGTTGTATACCGTTGGAAATTGCTTTTGCCGTTAATCCGACCGAAGTCAATATATTTCGCATAGCACCGTTACCCTTACAACAACGTATTTCATTACAAGATTTGGCAAATATGAAATCTAGAATATTTAATCCCCATCGTTTTTGTAATTCCGATTATTTTAGCGACCATCTGATTTCTCCGAGAGTGTACGAATGGAAGTTACAAATCGGCGATTGGTTGAATCAATTACATAAATATGTTCCTTTGCACGCCGTATTATATGTTCGAGGGAAATCTCAATATCGATTTTTTAGTATCGTCTGTGGTTATCCTCATGTGAAACGAATCGTATTGTCGACCGGAAGACCCGTGCCGAAAGTATATCATTCTCACGAACGATCAAAATTATTACCTTATCCGTGTCCGGGCATAGAGGTTGCTACCATGGCCAATTATATAAGTAAATATAGAGAAAATATAAGATATCGATCAAGAGGTCGTTTTATTCCAAGAGTCAAAAGTTTTTTACCCGTGTATTATATTTTAAACGATTAAAAAGAAAATTTATCTACTATTCTTTATACATGTAAAAAAAATATATAATTTTATCGAGTTAAAATTTCTATAATAAAATTATCGAGTTTTGAATCGTTCGGATTCAATTTGTCAATTAAATCTCGGCGTAAATGTTCTCTAATCGATAACGACCATACTGATATTGCGTTGAGAAGATCGATGGTCGTTAAAAGTTTTAAATAAGCTTCGTGAGAGTTTTCCGCTAAAGACAAATCGATACGAATTGGATCGTCGGAAAAACTTTCGAGATAAGGCCAGACGTGACTCGAAGGAGGCACGACTATCTTTTGATTTTCTTCCGCTCGAATCGGTTTTGGAATAAGAAACGATGAGGGTTTTTCGCATTTCTCGATTCGCGTATTACGGGGATCCCAGATGAGTCGCAAATGACTTGTCAGCACGATGGTCCACGTATCATCGTGAGGTACGATCGCATCGAAGGAAGGTTCGATTAAAACGCGTAAAAGACGACGAGAAGAAAAATGCCTTTTGGGATGACGATACCAAAATAATAATTCGTATTCCGATGCGATTTCCAGTTCTGGTATGGCATTTAAATAAAACTGTACGAGAGAAGGATATCGGCCATAATGACCGTGTAAAATAGTTGATTTTTTAGAAGCTAGGGCGTTTTGAAAGATATCCATGATGGATTTTGTATTTTATATATTTTTTTCTTTTATTGCAAAATTAAAATATTGTAATAACTTTATTATTATTTTTTTTAAATAAATAATCATTATTATACATTTTTTAAATTATAATGTATTGTATTGCTAGGTACCGTAAATATAATAGAGTTCTTAGTTTTGCGGTATTGAGAATCTTCTCTTACAGTCACCAGAAAAATTAATCGAGCGCTGGCCCCCCACAAAAAAAAAAAAAAAAAAAAAAAAAAAAATACATTATAATATTTAACCGATTGATAATAATAATAATAATAATAATAATAATAATAATTTTGAATATCAATCGAATTAATTCGACTCCAATTTTCAATAGTTATCATTCATCTCCCAACGTATACATCCTATATTGGTTATAAAAAATATAGATAATAATCATTTTTAAAAAACGAATAAAGATGACGACGGATGGATGTAAAGAAATCGAACAACTTTTAATTGAAAAGGATAAATGCGGACAAATAGAAGAACTTCGAATTGAAAATAAATTGTTGCTCTTAGAAATTAAACGGTTATGGGAAAAATTGGATTATTTGCAAAATAGAGACTTAAACAGGTTGAATGAAGAGAATGTCCAATTAAACGAAAAAAATGTCAAATTAAATGCGGAAAACCTTTGGTTGACGGACGAAAAAGCTAACTTGAAGGAAGAAAATGTCTGGTTACACGAAGAAAATTTTAAATTGAATACGAAATTTGCTACTTTGAAAAACGAAAATGACACCTTAAAACAAGAAATTAATATTTTAAAAGAAGAAAAAACTAGTTTGAAAAAAGAAAACGCATGGTTACATAATCAATATACCAAGGCTACCGTTAAAGATGATGCTATAAAAGAAAAATTATATATAATTGAAAATATCTAACAAACATTAAATAATATGATTATGCATCTATAATGTTTTTAAAAAACTTTCAGATTGTTTACATTTATGAAATAAATAAGAAATTATTTTCTTTAAAATTAATTAATTAATTAATCAATTTAAAAAAAAAAAAAAAAAAAAAAAAAAAAAAAAACTTTTTTTTTTTTTTTTATCATCAACTCAAATATATAAATAGTTAACATACTCCGTGTAACTTTATTAATTTTATTAAACGGTAAGGTAATTATGGATGTTTCTCTATCCGATATTTGTTTGGTGGTAGATATGGATGGTTTTCCCATTTACCAATTCTTTCTCACGAGAGAATTTGGATACGAATCCCTCATTGACGGTACAAACGACTCACAGAGATACGATCTGACGAAAATGCAAGAGACATTATTCGAAAACCCATTTGAAGGTGTCAAGGAATTTCTAAAAGAGGCCGGCATGGAAAAGGAATACGAAGAGCACGGGTCGAGAATTCGAGAAAAAATTCGACGGCAGTTTTTTGGGAAGGAATTGGAGACTATTAAAAATATGACGAGTGAAGTGCATGGTTTACCATTTACCCCCGTTGACCAAGAAGTGGTCGAGAAATATGAAAATATGGAATCCGACATAAAAAAGTTATACGAATTGCATAAGACCGAAGACAAACCGATTGTAGCCTATAAAGGGGATCCGTGGATCGAAGCATTGATGGATTCTCTCGGAATACCCACAGTCAATCTCGAAAACTTTGGATGTCCCGAGTTTAAATGTTTACCGATGCCGGAAAAAAAGAAATGCGATTACCACGCCCGCGATGTTAATAAAAAATTTTCGTGTCCCAAAGAGAGATGTGCCGCTTATGCAAACTGGATTAGAGAACAGTTGTTAGAGATTTCAAAAATTACCGTATCCAAAGACGGAAAGTGGATAACCTTTGGTTGATGGACGAAAAACCTAACTTGAAGAAAATTTTAAATCGAATACGAAAGTTTGTCTAACAAATATTAAATAATATAATTTTGATTGATATCTATAATTTTTTAAAAACTTGAGATTATTTAAATTTATAAAACAAAGAAATTATTTTCTTTAAAATTAATAATTAACTTGAAAAAAAAAAAAAAAAAAAAGTTGAATTTTTCTTCGAGTCCAAGATGTAGTCTTCATTTTTAAAAAATAATTGATTTATTAATCGATGATTGATTAATTAACTAATTAATTAATTTTTTAGAAATGAAAACGACTACATCTTAGACTCAAAGGAAAATTTAATTTTCAAAAAAAAAAAAAAAAAAAAAAAAGTTTTTTTTTTTTTTTTTTTTTTTTTTTTCCTCCCAAGTGTTGGTTGAATTTTAATATATATGATATTGATAGGACTAGATAAATTTATTGTGACGAAAAGCAGGTTATCAAAGATGAAAATATATTTATTTTTGACTAACTGAAAGAGTGAGGGTTAAAAAACATATATAAAACTTTTCATTCAAATTTATATGTAATATTTTCAGAGTTATATTTTCCCCATTTCTTTAAAGATCAAAAATGTAAAAAAAAAAAAAAAAAAAATTTTTTTTTTTTTTTTTTTTTTTTAAATTGAAGAAAATATAAATTTACAATATTGATAGGTTTAAATAAATTTATTATAAATGATAACTTAGACTGTGTGTCGATTTTCGAAAACTCAATATAAGAATTAAAAAAATTTTTAATTTCTATTTATTTTATAAATATTAAAATTATAAAGAATAAATATATAAGTAAATAAATATAAAAAGATTAAAAAATAAATTTTATTTGAATTTAAGATGTAGTTTTCATTTTGAAAATTAATTGATCAATGAATTATTTTAAAAAATAAAAACAAATAAATATTCAATTTGAAAAATAAATTACTTTAATTTAATCATTTTCAATTTTGAAAAAAAAAAAAAAAAAAAATTTTTTTTTTTTTTTTTTTTTTTTTTTTTTTTTTCAAGTGTTGGTTGAATTTTAATATATATGATATTGATAGGACTAGATAAATTTATTGTGACGAAAAGCAGGTTATCAAAGATGAAAATATATTTATTTTTGACTAACTGAAAGAGTGAGGGTTAAAAAACATATATAAAACTTTTCATTCAAATTTATATGTAATATTTTCAGAGTTATATTTTCCCCATTTCTTTAAAGATTAAAGGTGAAAATAATTAATGTAATAATTTCATTATCCATTCAAATGGACTTGGACATAGTATTTTCTAATTTATATTTTTAATGTCAACACCAATTAACGTATATGACAAAGAAAGGTATGCTGCAAACTTGAAGAATATTATGTTTATGTAAGTTATTTTTCATCCGATGAGGAAAGATTTCCACCTGATGGAGAAAGATTTCCACCTGATGGAGAAAGATTTCCACCTGATGGGGAAAAATCATTCTAAAATTCACCATAGTAAATATTTATAATCTAAAAATTTTTTGAGATAAGTAAAAGATTTGGAAATTAAGACGAATTAATTTTTTTATCATCATTCTAAAATAGACCATAGTAAATATTTGTAATTTAAAAAAAAATTCACGGTAATTCGGGAAAATAAAGACCATTCTAAAATGGACCATAGTAAACATTTTTAATTAAAAAAAATTAGGATTGATTCGGAAAAATAAAGACTCAAATAGAATTTTACTCTATTTTTTATATTTTCATTCTAAAATGGACAATAGTAAATATTTAAATTAAAAAAAGTTTTGAGATGATTCTGAAAAATAAAAATATTTTTATATTGCCATCTAAAATGGACAATAGTAAATATTTAAATTTTAAAAGTTTTAGGGATGATTCTAAAAAAATAGAATTTTACATGCATTATTTTTTATATGTACATACATTATTTTTTATCTTCTTTGAAAGGCACGGACAAATTTTCATCGCTCAGATCCAAGGCAATATAGATGATGCATTAAACATAGACATTGATCCGGTTCTTTTACTCGGTTATGAATCGGATAAATAGAATGCGGACGGTATTTTCTTGGCAATATAGATATCGGTTCGGCCCTTTCGCTTCGTTATAAATAATTCAGCGATGTATTTTCATTTGTTCTTTCAGAGGATCAACTAAGTTTTTCTAATTCATTTTTTGAAAAATTGCTCATCTTCAGGTGAAAATCTTTCTTTTTCAAGTGGAAACTTTTCATTTTCAGGTGAAAAATCTATGACTATCAGGTGATAAGTCTATGATTATCACCATTAAAAACATTTTGAAATACCTCACTGCAAGACAGGTTATAAAAAGTTTAAGACAGGTTATAAAAAGTTATATTTGAAAACGGCTTCCGAAAAACAACTTTAACATTTAAGACAGGTTATAAAAAGTTATATTTGAAAGCGGCTTCCGAAAGTAATTGTTAATCTGACTCTGTCGAAGTAAAATTTAGACAGCTCGAAGATAAAACAACTTTAACATTTAAGGTTATAAAATTTCTTTGTCATATATTTATATTGACATGGAAAATGAATCATAGAAAAATATTATTTATTAATTAATTAATAATTAATGATTAAATCTTGGACTCGAAATAATAAATTAATTAAAAAAAAAAAAAAAATTAAATATAATTCAATATAATTCAATATTGGATAATAGTTTAACGCAAAAAAATGGGAGTTGGACAAAGTATCGTTGGCCATAAAAAAACTATGATCAACGATACTTTGTCCAACTCCCATTTTTTACTCTTAATTTTTTTTACCTTTTATAGCTTTACACTATAAAAAATCATTAAGACTTTCAATGTAACTTAAAGAAAAAAAACAAACAAATACAAATAGATAACAAAAGTTTTATTATACATAAATAATATTTACAAAACAAATAATATTTAAAATGAATATATTTTTTTCTCAAAAAAAGTAGAAGAAATGTAAGTTGCATATATAAAAGATAAAAAAAATATTTATCGACTCATTAAAATATCATTAAAAGTTTTATTAAATTCTGCTAAGAAACTCATATTTTCATCTTTTAAAAATTCATATCTAAGTAATAAACGTTGAATTTTTTCTTTTTCCCGGACACTGCATTTCAATTTGTTAAATTTTAAAGAAACTAATTTTATCATATTGAAATTATTATTATGAAGTAAAAGGCACGACCTTTTAAAATCTATTTGGAGATCTTTAGCTAGACGATAGGATTCAGAAAGTGGCAAACTTACATTTCTTCTAGAAGTCGATGGTCGGGATTGAAAATATCTCGATTGAAGAAGAGGACGGCCGGTGCTCGACGGTTCAGCAGCATCGGGAGGAGATTGGAAAATTTCTCGGTCGTCTCGAGAGTTCGCAGAGGAATTCAATGTCTGTTCTGGCACTTCGAAGTTTCTTTCGGAAGAGAGCAATTCCAGGTATAACGAAACCGGGCGGGTGCTCGACGGCTCCGAATCATTTGGAGGAGATTGGAAATTTTCTGGACCGTCTCGAGAGTTCGTAGATGAATTCGATGTCTCTTCTTGCACTTCGAGGCTCTGCTCCCCGTCTGAAACTCGAGACTTGTTCAAATCGTTTTCGAGCCAACGATAAAAACAATTTCTTCGGCAGATGGAACATTCGAAAGTAGATTTAACCGACAAATGATCAAAATAGGATTTCAAACAAGTCCTGTGATATGCATGTCCACAGGCTAAACAATATTTGTCTTGTAATATCAAATCTAAACATATTACACATTCCATCGCAATAATGTAAAAAAGATCTAACTCACAAATGCAGAGCAATGAGAACGCCAAAAAATTGAAAGACCGACTGAAAATCCGTCGCTATATATACGCCTTTTTGAACTTTGCATCGAGGGACATTTGACCTCTGATATCTCGATAAAAACACGTTTCTTTTTCTTCCTTCTCGAAAAGGAAAAAAAACAAAACACTTGAACTTTTTGCACTTTGTATCAAATACTCTTTATCAGGTCGCGTGATTTCGTGAGAATCGAGGTCACGGGGAAAAAGAAATGCGTTTATCTTTTTCTAAATTATTTTGCGTGAGAAAAAGATAAACTAGATTATCGGGGTTAAGATTTTGAAATCAAATTCTACAAAATTGATCGTGAGGTCGAGAGCATCGCGGTTCAAAGTATTTGGGACGGGTTCACGATGAAAAAAAAAATATTTGTATCGTGATTTCATGCGAGGTCAGGTCTACCTACGGGGCAACTTTTGTAAAAGCAAGGGTTTTTTACACCGCGCTAATCAAAATCATTTACAAAAAAAAACAAATGAGATTGCTTTTTAAATATCAAATCGTTTTCCAATAAAAAATATCTTTTTGATAATCTTCCAATTTCATAAATATAATATTTTTCGAGTAACGATATAAAAATTAGTTAATTCTCTGAAAGAACAATAGAAAATAATTATGATAGATTGTTATCGTTAAATTAGGATATTGTTCTCGAAATGTCTTTCATTTTTGAGTGTCTAAAAACATTTTAGCGTTTCCCGGTGAACTTGCAAATTTTTCAGCTCAACATCATATACAAAACAACAATCAGAAATCTTTAATATACTTAAACTTACGTTATAATTTCAAACAGGTTATTACAAAAAGACCAAGATAAATTATGATAGATTGTTATCGCTAAATTAGGATATTGTTTTCGAAATGTCTTTCGTTTTTGAGTGTCTTAAAAACATTTTAGCGTTTTCTACGTTATAATTTCAAACAAGAATTTCAAACTAGCAGTAATTACAAAAAGATCAAGATAAGTTATCGCTCAATTAGGATATTGTTCTCGAAATGTCTTTTCATTTTTGAGTGTCTAAAAACATTTTAGCGTTTTTCCCGATGAACTTGTAAATTTTTCAGCAGCCTCGATAGTCAAATATTTTATTAGAAATCTTTAATATGCTTAAACTTACGATTGTTATCGCTAAATTAGGATATTGTTCTCGAAATGTCTAAAAACATTTTAGCGTTTCCCGGTGAACTCGCAAATTTTTCAGCAGCCTCGGTCGTCAAATATTTTGTCGTATATAAGTTCATTGTTTGGTCCGTGGACAGATAATTCATGTTATGTAATATTTAGATATATGGGCAGAATTTATAATGACCGTTTCGCACCTCACTAAGTGCGAGGACAAGAAAACATCGCTTTAGCCAATCGGAATTCTATGATTTTGATTTTTTATTATAAATTTCATCAAATATTTTGTTGTATATAAGTTCATTGTTTGGTCCGTGACTCTGTCGAAGTAAAATTTAGACAGCTCGAATATAAAACAACTTTAACATATAAGACGGGTTATAAAAAGTTATATTTGAAAATAGCTTGAATTTATTTCCCGAGAAATGACCGTTTCGCACCTCACTGAGTACGAGGACAAGAAAACATCGCTTTAGCCAATCGGAATTCTATGCTTTTTATTGTAAATTTCATCAAATATTTTATCGTATATAAGTTAATCCGGACAGACAATTCATGTTATGTAATATTTTGTCGATAAAAATTATTCGAAACTTTGTAAGTTTTTACAAAAGTAGAAAAATTATAGAATTATAAGTTTTTACAAGAATAGAAAAATTATAAATTATATGTTTTTACAAGAATAGAAAAATTATAAATTACATGTTTTTACAAGATTAAAAAATAATAAATTACATGTTTTTACAAGATTAAAAAATAATAAAAACAATTAAAAAGGTAAGGCTTTAGTTTTTAACTTCTAAAATAATTATTCAATTGTAATTTGCTTTCAATAACCAAAACAGTTCGAAGACAGGAAAATGAATATTTGAAAAAATTCGGTAGAAATAAATATTTATATATAGTTTTATACTTTGGAGAAAAAATAAAATAAAATAAAATAAAAATTAACTAATTTTCAAAAATGAAAAACGACTACGTCTTGGACTCGAAGGTAAATTCAATTTTCGAAAATCTTTTCTTAAAAAAAAAAAAAAAAAAAAAAAAAAATTTTTTTTTTTTTTTTTTTTTTTTTTAACTTTGTTTATCTGTCAGAAAAGATTTTCGAAAATTGAATTTACCTTCGAGTCCAAGATGTAGTCGTTTTCATTTTTGAAAATTAATTAATTAGTTAATTAATCGTTAATTAATTAACTAATTTTCAAAAATGAAAAACGACTACGTCTTGGACTCGAAGGTAAATTCAATTTTCGAAAATCTTTTCTGACAGATAAACAAAGTTAAAAAAAAAAAAAAAAAAAAAAAAAAAAAAAAAAAATTTTTTTTTTTTTTTTTTTTTAACTTTGTTTATCTGTCAGAAAAATTTTCGAAAATTGAATTTACCTTCGAGTCCAAGACGTAGTCGTTTTTCATTTTTGAAAATTAAAATTTGGAAATTAATGATTTGTTAATTAACTAATTAATTAATTTTAAAAACTAATTATAGAATTAATTTTAAAAACTAATTATAGAATTAATTTTGAAAACTAATTATAGATTTTTGAAATATTGATAAAATAAATAACAATAACTTTTTAATATTTTCTTTAAATATGTAAAAATTTCTTAAATAAATGTAAAAAAGTAATAAGGTGAATCGGGTTTAAAAGATTATCCATACGAAGAAAATTTTATTTAATTTTTATAAATAACTTTGTATGAGAATGGAAATAAAAATTTATTTATATTTTCCTACATTTTTTTTAAGTGGATCGGACAAGTTCAAAAGGTGAAAAAAAACAAATGATATTTTATCGCTAGAAAAATAATCTCATGCGAGGTCAATAGGTTTTGAGAAGGAGGCCGGAAAAACATCGCGTGATATTTCGTAAAGGTTCAAAGTAATTTTTTAAGTGGATCCGACAAGTTCAAAAGGTTAAAAAAAGATATTTTATCACGAGAAAACTAATCTCATGCGAGGTCAATAGGTTTCGAGAAGGAGGTCGAAAAAAAACATCTTTGTAACGATTCAAAGTATTTAGGACAGATTGCAAGATGTCTGTCTACGGGGTAACATTTGTAAAAGCAAGGGTCGAGGTTAATAGGTTTTTGATAAGGAAGGAGGAAAAACATCGCGTGATATTTTGTAACGGTTCAAAAGGACAGATTGCAAGATGATATCTACGGGGTAACATTAGTAAAAGCAAGGGTTTTTGAGTATAAATAGAGGCGTTTTCTCTCATATCGGCAGTCTGCAACTAGTTTGTCCAAGATTATTTTTCTCAGACACACTTTGCTTTTTTCACGTTGAAACTTTTGTTTGTTGTCGGAAAAACTTTGTTTTTTTTTGCTGTTGGAAATTTTTTAGTTGTTTTTTGGGGTTGAAACTTTGTTTTTTGCCGTCGGAAAACTTTTGTTTTTTTTGGGGTTGAAACTTTGTTTTTTGTTTGCCGTCGGAAAATTTTTTAGTTGATTTTTTTTTTCTCACGAGTCATGGAAAACTTCATCGATCTGAACGATATTTGTCTCGTCATCGACTTGGACGGGTTTTTCATCAAAGGTAAAAACAAAAAAGGATCTTTTTACCCGAGAGAGTTGTGCTACGCGGGGATAACGAAACCTCGCGTGGATTGCGTCCGATTTCATTTGAATCATCTCGTACCCGAGATAAAAGAAAACGATTGGCGAACAAACGATTGGAAAACCGTGAGATATTGTTCGCATAACGTTCACGGACTCTCTTTGAGGGCGCAGTATCGCGAACATGTGAGAAATTTGCACACGTTGGGACCTTTAATGGAAAACTTGTATAAAAATTACAAAACGGACGAGAAAACCGTAGTGGCGTACAAGGGTGGCGAAGAAGAGAGAAATTTATTAGAAAAACTCGGCATACCGTCGGTCAACTTGGAAAATTTCGACTGTCCGAAGTTCGACGACCTGCCGATGCCCGACGTACGAGACTGCGGGTATCACAACAAATTTAAAAATACTACGAAAAGATGCCATTGCAGCATGCAAGAGTGCGCCGCCTTCGCCAATTGGATCAGAGAAGAAATTAAAAAAAATTCTTAATAGAAAAAAATTGTTTTTTAATGGCTCTATAGCTATTGAAAAAAGTAAAATATTCTATTAAGAGTGAAAAAATGGGGTCGGACGAGATATTAATAGCCAAAAAAAAAATTCGGCTAACAAATATCTCGTCCGACCCCATTTTTTTGCGTCGAACGATGAACCAATATTGAAACTAGTTTTAAAATAAATCTTAAAAAAAATTATTGATTTTTTCGTATTGAGATAAATACTTGGAATTTTTTTTAAAAGTAAATTTAATAATTTGTTATTTTTTAAAGTCTTTTCTTAATAAAATAATTTTTTTATAGTTAAAAGCTATAAAAGTAAATTTATTAAGAGTAAAAAAAAATGGGGTTGGACAACAATTGTCCGACCCCATTTTTTTACGTTCAATTTTTTACCAATATTGGAAAAATATGTTTTTTTCACTTGAACTTTTCATTAACTTTTTAAATTTTACTATTGTCCATTTTAGAATGACAATATAAAAAATAATGTATTAAGTAAAATTTTATTTGAGTCTTTATTTTTCCGAAATTATTATTGGTCTCAACGAAAATTGATTATTGTATTTAAAACTTTCGATTATTTTAATATTTCATAATTAGTTTTGAAAAATAATTTTAATTTAACCACATTTTTCGAAAGTCGGTTGAATTTGCAATAGTTAAGATGAAAGCAAAGTCTTCATTTTTGAAAATGTACATAATCCGATCTGCATTATAAATATTTTTTTTCAACATCGAACATAAAAAAAAAAAAAAAAAAAAAAAAAAAAAAAAAAAAAAATTTTTTTTTTTTTTTTTCAATTTTCAAAATTTCAACAAATAAATCAAATCTCAAAGATGAAGTCAAAATAGTAACAATGACGTCAATTTCGTGGAAAGAATTGTTTGTCAATAAATTATGAAGAATTTAGAAAACCGAACCATTTATATATTTTCTTGAACATTAAAAAAAAAAAAAAAAAAAAAAAAAAAAAATTTTTTTTTTTTTTTTTTTTTTTTAAGGATTTAGATTATAAAAGATTCTTTTCGATTCGGTCCAAGATGTAGGTGTTTTCATTTTTGAAAATTAATCGCTAATTAATTACTAATTAATTAGTTATTAATTAGTAATTAATTAATTTTCAAAAAATGAAAACATCTACATCTTGGACCGAATCGAAAAGAATCTTTTATAATCTAAATCCTTAAAAAAAAAAAAAAAAAAAAAAAAAAAAAATTTTTTTTTTTTTTTTTTTTTTTTTTTTTCAATTTTCAAAATTTCCACATAAATCAAATCTCAAAGATGAAGTCAATATTTCAGTTTTATAAAAAATAGTAACAATGACGTCATCACCTTGATGTCAATTTCGTGGAAGAATTGTTTGTCAAGAAATTATGAAGAATCTAAAAAACCGAACCATTTATATATTTTTCTTGAACATAAAAAAAAAAAAAAAAAAAAAAAAAATTTTTTTTTTTTTTTTTTTTTTTTTTTCATCTTTAGTAAATGTGAAACGAAATATATATTTATGATATTGGTCAGACAAGTTAAATTTTCAAAATGATTTAGGCTGTGTGTTGATTATAGACAATTTAACCGAATTTCGACAAATGAGGTCGGAAAAGAATTCTGACTATGAAATATTGAAACTCGTCGTGTAAAATCATTAAATTAACCACAAACTTTCATTTTTGCACATATTTAAAAAAATTGTAATTTTTTTAAAAATTGAAAAAAACGACCGAAAAGTAATTAAATGGGGTTATTTTATTATTTTTATCTCATGAGTATCGCAATTCCATGATTATTTTTCAAAAATAATTTTATTTCGACCGCATTTTTCAAAAGCTGGGCAAAATTGCAAATTTCCAAAAATGATTTAGATTGTGTGTCGATTTCAGAAAATTGAACGGAATTTCGACAATTGAGGTCGGAAAAAAATTCTGACTATGAAATATTGAAACTCGTCACGTAAAACCGATAAATTAACCTCAAACATTCATTTTTGCACATATTGAAAAAAAATTGTAATTTTTTATGTTAAAAATACAAAGATGAATTTTCTTGAGTATATTCAAAATTAACAATTACTTTCGGAAGCCGTTTTCAAATATAAAATTTTATAACCTGTCTTAAATGTTAAAGTTGTTTTATCTTCGAGCTGTCTAAATTTTACTTCGACAGAGTCAGATTCGAAACTAGGTTTGCAAGAGAGTTTTATACCCTTTGAAAAAAATCGTAATTTTTTATGTTAAAAATACAAAGATGAATTTTCTTGAGTATATTCAAAATTAACAATTACTTTCGGAAGCCGTTTTCAAATATAACTTTTTATAACCTGTCTTAAATGTTTGTTTTATCTTCAAGCTGTCTAAATTTTACTTCGACAGAGTCAGATTCGAAACTAGGTTTGTAAGAGAGTTTTATACCCTTTGAAAAAAATATATTAAAAATACAAAGATGAATTTTCTTGTGTATATTCAAAATTAACAATTACTTTCGGAAACCATTTTCAAATATAACTTTTTATAACCTTAAATGTTAAAATTGTTTTATCTTCGAGCTGTCTAAATTTTACTTCGACAGAGTCAGATTAACAATTACTTTCGGAAGCCGTTTTCAAATATAACTTTTTATAACCTGTCTTAAACTTTTTATAACCTGTCTTAAATGTTAAAGTTGTTTTATCTTCGAGCTGTCTAAATTTTACTTCGACAGAGTCAGATTAACAATTACTTTCGGAAGCCGTTTTCAAATATAACTTTTTATAACCCGTCTTAAATGTTAAAGTTGTTTTATCTTCGAGCTGTCTAAATTTTACTTCGACAGAGTCAGATTCGAAAAAAAATTAGGTTTTGCAAGAGAGTTTTATACCCTTTTGCTTTCAAAATGAAAAATCTTCAGAGAATCCGTTTTCGGTTGCGTCCGTTGCCTCGATTTTCACATCGTTCGGTATTAGTGTCAAGGGCATCTGTTGCAGAAATCTTTTTTTCCCCCAGCAAATGGATCACCAAAGCTATAATGAAAAATTATTAGAGTTTGATTGTATTTTCATTATTTTTTTACAATACTCTCTCCGTTTCCATCAGGAATGAGACTAGCATTTTCAACAGATTGCGTAAAAAATTGAACTCAATTTCGACAAATGAGGTCAGAAAAGTATTCTGATGGTGAAATATTGAAAACTCGTCGCGTAAAATCAATAAATTGCAAACTTTCATTTTTGTATCTATTGAAAAAAATTGCAATTTTTTTAAAAATTGTAAAAAAAATGAACGAAAAATAATTAAATTGCTTATTTTACTATTATTATGCAATAAGCATCATGATTCCACGATTAATTTTCAAAAATAATTTTATTTTAACATTATTTTTTGAAAGTCGGTAAGATTTTCAAATTTTCAAAATTGATTTGGATTGTGTGTCGATTTCAGAAAACTGAACGGAATTTCGATAAATGAGGTCAGAAAAGTATTCTGATGGTGAAATATTGAAATTTATCGCGTAAAATCAATAAATTAATTGCAAACTTTCATTTTACACATGTTGAAAAAAATTGTAATTTTTTTTAAAATTTGTAAAAAAAACGATCGAAATTTAATTAAATTACTTATTTTACTATTTTCATGCAATAAGCATCATGATTCCACGACTATTTTTCAAAAATATTTTTATTTTAACATCATTTTTTGAAAGTCGGTCGAATTTGCAATTTTTCAAAATTGATTTAGATTGTGTGTCGATTATAGAAAACTGAACGGAATTTCGACAAATGAGGTCAGATAAGTATTCTGATGATGAAATATTGAAACTCGTCGCGTAAAATCAATAAATTAATTGCAAACTTTCATTTTACACATATTGAAAAAATTTGTAAAAAAACAATCGAAAATTAATTAAATTGCTTATTTTACTATTTTTATGCAATAAGCATCATGATTCCACGATTATTTTTCAAAAATATTTTTATTTTAACATCATTTTTTGAAAGTCGGTCGAATTTGCAAATTACCAAAAATGATTTAGATTGTGTGTCGATTATAGAAAACTGAACGGAATTTCGACAAATGAGGTCAGAAAAGTATTCTGATGATGAAATATTGAAACTCGTCGCGTAAAATCAATAAATTAATTGCAAACTTTCATTTGTGCATCTATTGAAAAAAATTGTAATTTTTTTAAAATTTATAAAAAAACGATCGAAAAGTAATTAAATGGCTTATTTTACTATTATGCAATAAGCATCACGATTCCACAATTATTTTTCAAAAATAATTTTATTTTAACATCATTTTTTGAAAGTCGGTAGTATTTGCAACAGTCAATCCAAAAACTAAATTTTCATTTTTGAAAATATTTTAACCCAATTTACATCATAAATATATTTTCTTAAACATCAAACGTAAAAAAAAAAAAAAAAAAAAAAAAAAAAAAGAAAATTTTTTTTTTTTTTTTTTTTTTTTTTTTTTTTTACGTTTAAATTTTTTATAAGATAATTTCATTTAATAAAATATATATTTATGATATTGATAAGACAAGTTAAATTTTCAAAATGACTTAGACTGTGCGTCGATTATAGGAAAATTTAACTAAATTTTCGGAAAAATAATGTAAAAATAGTATTTTTTGAAATTTAATTAAGGTATTTATTTTTTACTACGATAATTCTAATATTTTAATGCTTGTATGCTGGGTGGTGGGGATCTCGACGGAGATCTAGATCTCGATCGAGACCTCGACCGATCTCTGTAAAAATCCGAATCGTTGAGGCCGGTGTAATCCAAATCGGAATAATAGAGTTCGGAGTCTGAATAATCGAGGCCGTGTAATCGCTCAAACTCTTCTAAATGTTTCAGGCTCATCATCTTTCCGATATCTTTTCTAGTAAACCGTTTTTTACAAGACGGACAAGGCGGTAAAATGGATACGTTTGGGTTTTTATCCTTAGAATCTTTATCGGAAGCCTTTCTTTTCGAAGCGTTCCGTTTTCGTTGATTATATAATCGATTGGCGCATTTCGAATGGAAACGATGTCTACATTCGGCAGTAAATAAATTTCCTTTCTTACCCCGACAAACCGTACATTTATATTTCATACTTTTTTTTTAAACTGCGACGTCTAGATTGGGAAGGAGATTTTTAAAACCCTATCGCTATCGGAACCCGGCGAGTCGAGTTCTCGTTCCCGTCATACGACTTATTCTTCGGACATCATTTCTGGTGAAGTACCTATTACGGGTTGGACATTGAGGCAAAGATAGATTTTTTTTGGAATTTTTCTTAAGAGTTGATCGTTTTATTTTTAAAAATATTATAAATAAAATAACTTAAAAGTATTTTATTATTTTTACCCTATAAATTTCAAAGTTCCACGATAACTTTTCAAAAATAATTTTATTTCGACCATTGTTTTCGAAAGTAGGTTGAATTTGCAGCAATCAACACAAAAGCTAAATCTTTAGTTTTGAAAATTTACTCAATCCGATCAGCATTATAAATATATTTTCTTGAACATCAAACATTAAAAAAAAAAAAAAAAAAAAAATTTTTTTTTTTTTTTTTCTTTTTAAGGATTTAGATTATTTAAGAATCTTTTCGATTCGGTCCAAGATGTAGATGTTTTCATTTTTTGAAATTAATTAATTACTAATTAATTACTAATTAATTAGTTATTAATTAGTGATTAATTGTTAAAAATGAAAACATCTACATCTCGGACCGAATCGAAAAGAATCTTTTATAATCTTAAATAAAAAAAAAAAAAAAAAAAAAAATTTTTTTTTTTTTTTTTTTTTTTTTTTTTATTTAAAGGATTTAAGATTATAAAAGATTCTTTTCATTTTGATCCGAGAAGTAGATGTTTTCATTTTTGAAAATTAATTAATTATTAATTAATTATTAATTACTAATTAATTAATTAATTAATTAGTGATTAATTTTCAAAAATGAAAACATCTACATCTCGGACCGAATCGAAAAGAATCTTTTATAATCTTAAATCCTTAAAAAAAAAAAAAAAAAAAAAAAAAAAAAAAAAAAATTTTTTTTTTTTTTTTTTTTAAGACAAATTAATTTAAAAATATATATTTATGATATTAATCAGATAAGTTAAATTTTCAAAAATGATTATTGTTTATTCAATAAATTAAATCATTGTTTTCGAAAGTCGGTTGAATTTCCAATAGTCAACCAAAAGCTAAATATTCATTTATGAAATTTTACTCAATGCGATCAACATTATAAATATATATTCCTGAACATTAAAAAAAAAAAAAAAAAAAAAAAAAAAAAAAAATTTTTTTTTTTTTTTTTTTTTTTTTTTTTAACACATTTAAAAAAATATAAATTATGAAATTAATAAGAAAAGTTATATTTTTAAAATGATTTAGACCATATGTCGATTATAGAAAAAATTAACCGAATTTTTGAAAAATAAAATAAAAATAATATTTTTGAAAACTAATTGGAGAATTTTGAAAAATAAAATAAAAATAATATTTTTGAAAACTAATTGGAAAATTTTGAAAACTTATTACATAAAAGTATTAATTAACCACAAACAATTTTATTTCAACCACATTTTTCAAAGGTCGGTTCAATATGCAATAGTCAACACAAAAGCTAAATCTTCATTTTTAAAATTTTACTTAATCTCATCAATATCATAAATATATTTAACACCAAAGATGAAAAAAAATATATATTTTTTTTTTTTTTTTTTTTTTTTTTAAAGATATAAAATATATATAAGACAAATTCATTTAAAAAAATATTTAATTTATAAAAAAGATATATAAAAATACATAAATAATTAAAATGGTATTTTTTTCATCTTTCAAAAAATTATTTATATAGTCATAGTCGTCTCGAAATGAATGCACGACATTTTTTCATCTTCTTCCAAAAAATTATTTATATAATCATAATCTTCTTCAAATGGATGCAAATATAAAATATAATTGTCATTGTTTTCGTTTGACGCTTCGTTAGGTGAAACATTTTCTTCTTTCATTTTCGAAATATGCTTAGTCTCATCGTCATCGATTTTAGGAATTTTATAATTTTTTAACCATCGTCTATCGGTTTCGGCACGTCGATTTATTTTTTTGTTTGACGATTTATGTTCACCGGAGAAAAATTTTTCTTTTTTCAAAGTCTGAGGTTTTTTTTGAATTGTTTCCAATTTTATATTTTCGACAATTTTCTTTTTCGCGTCTTTTTCACCCAATCGATTCATTTTTCTCTTTGATGATTTAGACTCCCTCGTAGAAAGATTTTCTTTTTTCGTTTCCGATACAAGTTTAGTTTTTACACATTCGACGGGTTCCTTTTTAATCTTTTCCGATTTAATACATTCGGCAGGTTCCGTCTTAATCTTTTTCAATTTCGTACATTCGACGGGTCCCGTCTTAATCTTTTCCGATTTAATACATTCGGTGGGTTCCTTCTTAATTTTTTTCAATTTAATACATTCGGCAGGTTCTTTTTTCACGATCGGTTGCGGAGAAGGCAATTTTTTCAAATGTTTTTGTTTCGCCGCTTTCCATAATTCGACCGACGGTGCGATAAACGGTTCGTTTTTCATTTTTTTAGACTCTTCGACGACAGTCAGAGGCTTTATCATTTTTCTTTTTTCGACTTTCTTTTTTTTCTCGATTTTTGAAACTCGAGCACAGAGAACAGAAGATTTTTCATTTTTGGATTCTTTCGAAGTCGTCAGAGAGGATTTCGAACGATCGCGACATTCTTTTTTTGAATCGGAAGGGTCGCTTTTCGATGACAGAGACGACTTTGAAAAATTTTTCTTTTCATCCGTAGATTCGGGATCGGCAGAAATTTCGACCGTTTTTTCATCTTTGAAAGTCGAAACATTTTTTTCTTCTTTTACATTTTCCAAAATTAAACTCTTTTTTTCTTCATTCTGTATATTTTCGGAGATTAAAGTATTTTTTTCTTCATTCTGTATATTTTCAGAGATTAAACTATTTTTTTCTTCATTTTTTACATTTTCCAAAATTAAACTATTTTTTTCTTCATTCTGTATATTTTCGGAGATTGTTTCTTCGTACTTTACATTTTCCAAGATTAAACTCGAAGGGGGTGTTTCGATGAGAGGAGATGAAAAATCCATGTTTTCTTCATCTTGCTGAAACGGGGTAGCCGCATAATCAAATTCCAAATAATAATACGGGGAAAGTGGTGCTCTCGGCGTCGATGGTTCGTAATTATAATCGACTCTTTCGACTTTGGGAGTTTCTAAAGAAATATATTCTTGATCGACCATCGCGAGAAAGACTCGCAAACAAAGTGAAACGACTGTGAAATGCGAACCCCCCTTATATATAGGTTGGGGAAAATAATCTTATCTCGAAAATATTTTAAGAATCGTGTCAAAAGTTCAAACGAGTCGCGAGGTCAGCTTTTTCTCACACCCTAAAAGAATGTTGTGGAAGGAAAAAAAAACCGACGCGTGACAGATCGAGGTCACATCTTATCGCGTGTGTCGAAAATAACCATTTCAAAGTTTTCAAAACGAGTCACGAGGTCACACCCTAAAAGAATGTTCTAGAAGGAAAAAACGACCTCGAGGTTATCTTATCGCGCATTTCAAAATCACGCGTTTCATAACATGTCGTTCTAAAGGTCATTCTCGAATCGTATAAATAGGGTGGAATTTTTCGACTCGATTTCATACTGCTCGTTGCTACCGTCGGTGTCGCCTATTACTTTTTTTTCAGTCGATAGCAGCCTAGAAAAAAAACTTTGTTTTTTTTTTCATAATGTCTTCGAATTTTCGACTTGAATTTCTCAACAAAACTAAATCCTCTTCGAATTTTCAACCGGGTCATGTCTTTCCCAAAACCGAAATATTTCCAAATTTTCTATCTTCGAATGTACGAAAAATAACTTATCTCGAAAAAAATTTTAAATATATCTTGAATAAATTCACCGTTCACGTATTCGTTTTATTTATGAACATTGACCACGTGATCAGCTTCAGTAAACGCTCCATGAATGAAAGATTCATGCAGAACGTCATTCAAATCGGCAAAGAATGTCAAACTTTTCGAGAATTTTTTCCAGAATGCATCAATTGGACGCAAATCATCAGGAGATATAAAATACCTCCCACGAATTCCTCGAGGATCAACGCGGACACTCGACTCGGTTTTTATTTCAAAAATTGTTTTCTGGTGAAAGCTTATTTCACTTTCGGACAACGGACGGTCGAAAAAGACACTTTTCACATCCTACAAGTTTTGAACGTTCCTTTGTTGTTTTACCTCAACGAATCTCCGAAATTGAGTAAAAAAGATAAACTTTTTCCAGTCGATTCCATATTGGAGTACGATCGACTCATCTTGTCTCCCAATACCTGTTTTGAAATCCCGGCCGGTACCACGTATGTTCTTTTCACGACGCAAAAATGTTTTTTCAGTTTAGACGTTGTGAGAAAGGGTACGAAATTACCTTTCGATTGCGTGAATCCTTTGGAGGCTCGAGTGAGAAAATTAGAAAGACTTTGCGATTTGCCACCCATGACGCCTCACATAAGCGAAGAAAATCAAAATATCGATAATTGTAACATGCCCGAAGCGAAACGGCCACGAACGGAGGATCCTCGAGAATTATTGCACGAAACTCATCCCGAATATTTCATGTCTCCGGAAGAAAATACCAACGGATCGGTGCCGCAAACACAACTGACATTTTATTTGGTACCTTCTCAACCGACATTGCCTTCTGTTCGACCGGAAGAAAAAATATCTACGCTCCAAGCTCCACCACCTGAAAGACATTTCCCACTGCCTATATTGAATCGCGAAATCATCGTGAGTTCGCCCGATTTTGTAAAATATTATGAGAAATTAAAAAACCATACGTATTTTCAAAATCCGCCGTGGAAACTATTACCCGATGATTTTATTTCGCCCGAACGGGACGATATTCGACCTTTGGATTTGAGTGTCCGATCCATGGAAAACGAATCGGCACCTTCGTCGCCTCGATTGCAAAAAGAAAATTTATCCGTTTCTTCCATAGAAGAATCATTTTCGTCGCCGCGACGAGATCTTTCTCAAGATGAAAATTTTTCGCTCTCTTCTGCACGACCGTCTCCCGAATCGTCTCAAAATAATGTATCGGAAGAGAAAAAATTCTATAATGACGTCGATGAAATTATATATAGTCAGCAAAAGACAGAGTTGGAAAATGAGTATCGCAATAACGAAATGATATATGATCGGCAAATTACAGAGTTTGAAAACGAGTACGGTAATAACGACTATATATATAATCGGCAAAGCACATATTTGGAAAATCAGTTGATAAATATATGCGAGAAAATAGAAAATGGCTCGGGTCATCAAACGGCAGAATTGGAAAATAATTTAAACGATTTCGAACTAATTTTTTAATTTTTTTTTTTTTTTTTTTTTCTTAAATTAAAATATAAATTAGGTAAATGGTAATTTGGTTCATGTATCGATTTTTCTAACATTTGATGCCATTTAAAATTTAAAAATATAAAGTTTTTTGAACTACAATACAAAATTGTCAAAAATTTAAAATTTAATTATATATAAATATATTTGATTTTTTTCTTACATATAATCTAAAATGTTTTATCAAAATTATTTTTTTAAATTTAAAATAGAAGAATCTTTAAAAATAAAATAAAATTTTCTTTTGAGTTTGATTTTTTTTTAAAAAGTTATTTCAATTTAGCGAATACTTTATAATTTCAATATCCATAAAAAAATCATAAAATTTAAAAAGATTTCGTGTTAAAGATTTAAAATTAGCAATTTTGTTATTTTAAACTATTTGATGTAACATTTAAACCGATAATTTTATCACGACATGATAAAAATACTCAAATAGATGAAAAACAAACCACTTGAAAAAGTTCATGGGAAATTCTAGAAAAATTATAAAAAGAAATATTTATCTTATCGCTATTTGATAATATATTCGAGTAGGTCGAAAAACAAACCACTTCAAAAAGTTTATCGAAATTCTAGAAGTTAAAAATAATATTATCTTATCGCGCCACTTCAAAAAGTTTATGGGAAAAGTCTAAATGAATTCTTAATGTTTTGTAAGAGACGTCAAAATATTATTTTCTCGCATTTATCCCGAAAGAATCCTTGACATGAGGTCAAGTGTCTCCTAAAATTTTCAAGATATCATCTGATATCTACACGATAAAAATTGTTTTGCTCGGCCTGAATATAAACTTTCCCAGAGAAATTCGAGTGGTTTCTTATCATTCCTTCGAGAAAAAACTCGTTTCTCAACCTGTTTTTTTCCCCGTGGGTCAAGTGCTCGTTGACCTCGTTTTTCCGATATGAAACGGCCGAGCAGTATATATAGAGAGGCTTTTCCGTTTTCTCATTCAGTTTCTTTGCTTTTTCTCCGTAACATCAACACGATGGAGTGTCCGATTTGCCTGGAAATTATCGACGAAGAAAATAAATTTATATTGCGGCGATGTTCTCATGAATATCACAAGTCCTGTTTACGAGAATGCTTTAAATATGTGCACGATAATCGACAAGCGAAATGTTCGATGTGCAGAGAGCCTATTTTCTTCGAAGGACTCGAAGAAAAGTTGGGACTTCCGCCTCGGACCAGCCACTCCGAGGACGAGGAATATTCCGGAAGTCCCGACTTGCCTCTGAGTTTCATCAGAAGATATTTTCCGAATCGGTTATCTGACGATGCCTCGTCTGCCGCCGCTTTGTCTGCCGCCGCTTCGCCTGCCGATGCCTCACCTGCCGATGCCTCGTTTGCCGATGCCTCATTTGCCGTCACTTCACCTGTCCATCCCTCATCCACTGCTGCCTCATCTTTCCATGCATCAAATTCTCATCAACAAGAGACTTTCACATCTTCCCATGCCTCAGCTTACCATACCTCAACTTCTCGTGCATCGACTTCCCATCGACATAATTTGCCTCCGAGACGAAGAAATGTAAGTCACAATAATTTTTCAAAAGTTAAAAAATTATCTGTAAAAGTTAAAAAAAATTTGGAAAAATCTTTGGTTAATTTCAATAGTTCAGGACAAGATATCGAAAAAATGATGAGATTATCTTCTTCTTTTGTTTTAAATTATAAACTTGATAAATTATATGAGAGTTACCAACGCTTACAAAATGAGCAATCTAAATTTTTAAGAGAATTTGTAGAAAATATTGACTTGTAAAAACTTAATTTTTTTACAAATCAATATTTTCTATAAATCATAAATATATCCGAGTTAAATTTATTAAATTTTTATACCATGGATTCGCGAAATAATTAAATTTCTTTATTTTTTTTAAATTATAAATATATTCAAGTTAAGTTCTTAATTTTTTTTAATTGTAATTATAATTTAATATTATATAAGTAGCCAGACTTACATTTCTTCTTCTTTTCAAAAAAAATTGCATCTCATGTGTTATATATTGTAAATATTATTTATTTTGTATATAAAAATTTCATCACATGTGTATATAAACTGTAAAATTTTGTAAATAAATTTTTTTATTGTTACTATATTTTTGTTTGTTTTTCTTCTTGTATTTTTAATATATCTTAATATATCTTAATAACAATTTTTTATAGCTTGAAGCTATAAAAGTAAAGTTATTAAAAGTAAAAAAATGGGGCTGGACGAGGTATTGTTAACCATTCGGTTAACAATACCTTGTCCGGCCCCATTTTTTTACGTTAAATTTTTTACCAATATTGAAAAAAAAATGTTTTTTCACTTGAAACTTTTCATTTAAAAAAATAAATCTTTATCCATAAAAATAAATAGAATTAAAAATTTAAAAAAAAATTCTTATATTGAGAAAATAATTTAACATTTTATGATATCATATTTTTAAAATCATCTCGAAAATTTTTGAATTATATATATTTATTATGATCCATTTTAGAATGACAATATAAAAAATATAAGTAAATTTTTATTTTTCAGAATCATCCCGAAAAATTTTTAAATTATAAATATTTACTATTGTCCATTTCAGAATGGCAATATAAAAAATAATATATTAAGTAAAAATCTATTTGTCCAAATCATCAAATCATCTCGTAAATTTTTTAATTATATATATTTACTATTGTCCATTTCAGAATGGCAATATAAAAAATAATATATTAAGTAAAATCCTTTGCATTTCTATTTGTCCGAATCATCTCAAAAAAATTTTAATTATATATATTTACTATTGTCCATTTCAGAATGGCAATATAAAAAATAATGTATTAAGTAAAAATCTTTTCCATTTCTATTTGTCCGAGTCATCTCAAAAAAATTTTAATTATATATATTTACTATTGTCCCAATATAAAAAATAATGTATTAAGTAAAATCCTTTGCATTTCTATTTGTCCGAGTCATCTCAAAAAAATTTTAATTATATATATATTTACTATTGTCCATTTCAGAATGGCAATATAAAAAATAATGTATTAAGTAAAATCCTTTGCATTTCTATTTGTCCGGTTTCCCGGTGAACTTGCAAATTTTTCAGCAGCCTCAATGGTCAAATATTTTATTACAAATCTTTAATATACTTAAACTTACGATTGTTATCGCTAAATTAGGATATTGTTCTCGAAATGTCTAAAAACATTTTAGCGTTTCCAGGTGAACTTGCAAATTTTTCAGCAGCCTCAATGGTCAAATATTTTATTACAAATCTTTAATATACTTAAACTTACGATTGTTATCGCTAAATTAGGATATTGTTCTCGAAATGTCTAAAAACATTTTAGCGTTTCCAGGTGAACTTGCAAATTTTTCACCAGCCTCGATCGTCAAATTGTCGTATATAAGTTCATTGTTTGGTCCGTGGACAGATAACTCAAAAAAAATTTTAATTATATATATATTTACTATTGTATTTTCAAAACAATGGTCCATTTTAGAATGATTTTTCCTGTGAAAATCATTAAAAATTCTTACATTGAGTTTTCGAAAATCAACACACAGCCTAAGTTATCATTCTTAATAATTTTATCTGAACCTATCAATATCGTAAATATATATTTTCTTCAATATTAAAAAAAAAAAAAAAAAAAAAAAAAATATATTTTTTTTTTTTTTTTTTTTTTTTTAATTGAAAAATATTTTTTTAAATATTTTTTTTAAATATTTTTTATTAAATATATAATTGTTTTTATTTTTGAAAATTATTGATTAATTGATTAATTGTTAATTAATTTTCAAAATGAAAACTACATTTTTGACTCGAATGAAATTTGTTTTTTAAAATCTTTTATAATTATTTATTTTTATTTTTATATATTATTTATAATTTCAATATTGATAAAATAAATAGAATTTTCAAAAAATTAAAAATTCTTGATTTGAGTTTTCGAAAATTAACACATAGTCTAAGTTATCATTTCTAAATATATTTATCTGAAACTATCAATATCGTAAATATATATTTTCTTCTTAAAAAAAAAAAAAAAAAAAAAAAAAAAAAAATTTTTTTTTTTTTTTTTTTTTTTTTTTTCAATTTTGGTTAGAAATTATTTTTAAAAATTAATTTATTATTTCGAGTCCAAGATTTAATCATATTTATTTTTCCAAACTAATTAATTATTAATAAATAAATAAATAAATAATATTTTTCTATTATTCATTTTAAAATAATTTAATTATAAAAAATATTTTAATGATTATAAAAAAAATTGTTTAATTATATTATTTTCTATAGTTCATTTTAAAATAACGACTCATTAAAAGTCTAAGATGTGGTGAATTTTGAAATATCGACATTTTATCTCAAATATAAAAATTCTAATTACATATAGTATTTTTCTAAGTTATATTTTTCCATGTCAATATAAATATATGACAAAGAAAAGTGTTCAGTGAAATATTTCAAAACGTTTTTACTGGTGATAATCATAGACTTATCACCTGATAGTCATAGATTTTCCACCTGAAGATGAAAAGTTTTCGCCTGATGATGAGCAATTTTTCAAAAAATGAATTAGAAAACTTAGTTGATCCTCTGAAAGAACAAATGAAAATATATCGCTGAATTATTTATAACGAAGCGATATCTATATTGCCAAGAAAATACCGTCCGCATTCTATTTATCCGATTCATAACCGAGTAAAAGAACCGGATCAATGTCTATGTTTAATGCATCATCTATATTGCCAAGAAAATACCAAAGGACAGATAATTCATGTTATGTAATATTTTGTCGATAAAAATTATTCGAAACTTTGTAAGTTTTTACAAGAGTAGAAAATTTCATATTCTGAGCCGGATCAATGTCTATGTTTAATGCATCATCCATATTGCCAAAAAAATACTAAAATTAAAATACTACGATGTTATGTAATATTTTGTCGATAAAAATTATTCGAAACTTTGTAAGTTTTTACAAGAGTAGAAAATTTTATATTCTGAGCCGGATCAATGTCTATGTTTAATGCATCGTCTATATTGCCAAGAAAATACCAAAATTAAAATACTACAACAAATATGAACAGGAAAAATATTTCCCTTCCCACGAAATAATAAATATGTCATTTCAGATGAAATATATATTGTTGCAGAATTTCCTAGTCCTTTTAATAGATTTTAATAAAAAATCTTTCAAATATCGATTTTTTGCCGATTCATACAATCAATGTACGATCGATGGAAAAATTATTGTTGCAGAATAATATTATTATTAATAATTAAGTAATTATTACCAATTAATAATTTATCTCATTATATTTTGAAATTTACAAAAACAATATTGTTTTTATAATTTTAATAAATCATGATCCGGGCCTCGAACCCAGAACTTCAACTATAATTTTTTATAGGGGGTCGAGTGCTTTAATATTTTTTCCGTCGACTGTAAACCAGTTTCATCCATATTAAAAATACAAAGGGGCTTTTCAAAATGATCATGTTTCTTAAGTACACCTTCGAGCAATTTAAAATAGTTATACATAACTTTTTTTATTCATTCCTTTTGTTCGGGCGACCGACACTCTTCTACTTTTCTTATTGAGAGCTTTTGATTTCGAGCAAGGATTGACTGTAACCAGTCATAGCCAGCCTTTTTAGCTTCTTTATTAAAAGTATGAGGTATCTTAAGTTTTTACGCTAATTCGTAAGCCATATGCCGGACAGAATCTCTAGAAAGTGAAAAACAAAGATTCTGTAGTTTTTGTATGTGTAAAACAATATTGTTTTTATTGTCACACTCCAGTACCGATGACGGACCTAAAGCACCCTTGGTAAAGTTATGAGTTTTAATTCTTCTCTTTAAAGTAGTTTTAGGAACGCTGAAAGTTTTTGCCGCGCCATTCACATCCATGTTCTTTTCTTCGACGGCTTTAACAGCATTTTTCAAATTAGCTTCAGTCCATTCCCTGCGTGTGGACGAACTTTTCCTAATATAGGTAGTTGGCATATTCTGAAAACAGAAAAATACTATCCTTTAGTATTTTAAATTCAGTTCTTTGAAAACCAATGTTTTAAAAAATCAAGGTTTTATAGGGTCCATCTCTCCCGACGGAAAACCTGATCCATCTCTCCCATCTAGACGTGGTCCATCTCTTCCGGTCGTCTGAGTGAAAAGTATAGTCCCCCGTTCCCCTTCACTGTGGATTTCCCGTCGCCATTTTAGGTTATTCGGAAGCCGACATGTACCAGACATTACAGCACCAAAAGTAAATAGATTACATTTTATACAAAAGCGTAGATTGTAAAATTATAACCATGTAAAAAAAAAATATTCGACTTACCAAACGAAAAAACGATTTTTAGCTGAAAAAATATTATGTTTTTTGAGTAGCAAATACTATCACGCCATACAAAATGTCTTTCCGTACCTGAGTGAGATAGTAGCTCCATCTATGGAGAAGCGCATTAACGATTTTTCTGGCTGGTCCATCTTACACGGTGGTCCATCTCTACCGGAATTATCCTAAGTGTTTTTTAACTGTACAGTTTATATCTTAAGCAGCATTAACACTTCCAATGAAGAGAATAGAATCTGTAACATTTCGAAATCTGTAACTCTGCCTACGACGTTGCTGTTGCAATCGGTATATTACAATATTTCTTAACCCTCTGACTGCTTTTTAAAAGAGGATGATTGATTTTTTTTTTCTTTTTCATTCCACAGTTGTTTGAATGTGCAATGCTTATTACAACTTGAGATTAAATATGTAACTTTGCACATGATTATATTTCTTATAAATATTATTTAAGATTTTCAAACCTTAAAAAGGAGCTTAATTTCATAATCATATAATTTTGAATTATAAGTGTATTTTGGAAAAAGGTGCAGCTAAGTGACTAGATATTTTTGCTAAATTCAGTATATTCGTATTATTTAGTTAAAGTGGTTAAAAATATACACAACATTCATCTTTCTACAATTAATATACAATGGATACAAATACTTTGATTAAAAATAGTATATATATAACCTATATTAATTTGTAATATAAATATAAATACAGAATGTCCTGTTCTAAAATTATGTAACTTTCAACAATAACGTCCACAGGCAGAGTTTACATTTACCACTATGCAAAAATGACCATGAGCGGTTACGCATTGACACTGTTATATTATATATCATATTAGTTATACTGAACTTTTGGAGCTAATTCACATCGTTTCTTATTTATAGTAGTCTATATATTCATGTAATGAAATAGAAACGAAATTCTTTAGTGCCGAAAAACTCCCTTATGCTCTTATGGACCTAGATCCTTTGAGGTTTAGATGATAAATTTTAATAATTTAAGCCCCATGTATTAAAAATAATATTTTTTATTTCTGATTAAGAAATCACGTTTGTGTTTAGGTAGAGGTAGGGACACATAGGAGAACACTATTTTATTAAAGAAAGAACAATTCCTAAGTGTCTCTTATTTATCAAAAGAACATTTTAACACACCTTATGGGAAAAGGAGCATGCGATTAAAAACTTGTTTCATTCGTTTCATTTTCATACTAAAGTTTATGTATGTTAATTTCAAGGATGACAGCGAATTCGTTATTCAGAGAAAATTACTCATACATGTTTAAATAATTCCAAACTGCCCAGATTTTAGTTTATTCCGGAGAAGTATTGATGCCCGCCCTTTTTTCACCGTACTTTATTTTTAGTGAATTTTTTTTTACAATGCATAATTACTGTTAACACTTTCGCAACTGCTTACGTAGATTCACGTTATTTCAAATTCTCTAACTCCACACTTTCTCAATTTATTTGTTATTTATTTCTTAAAAATATACCTAGTATTCATATTTGAATTATTAATATACTATGGATATAAATGCTTTGATTAGAAAGAGTATAATTATAATGTATATCTATTTCTAATATAAATGCGAATATGCAAAATTTTGTTCTGAAATATTGTAACTAAGGAGAATAACGCCCACAGGCGAGCCTTACTGTAAAAATGACAGAAACATGCGGTCGCGAAAGTGTTAAGTAAGAAGAAAGATATCCTTCAAATGAAGTGGTGTGAAGAAAAGGCGGATATTGAGAAGATTTCAAAATAAATTAAGATGATGGCTTGTCTGTAATTCTTGTTTAAAAATTAAAAAATATATTTTTTTGTTTTTAAGTAGATATATATACACATTTATACTTACACAGTGCTATTTTCAAGTAACATTTTTGGGTGTCCATTGGATAGAAATGGAAGTCCATAGGACATCCGACAATAAAGTTATACCTAAAGAGTAAAACATAATAGAGGAAAATATTATAATAGGTAACATTTTCATAAAATAAGGTTTAAAATTTTAATAATGTTTATTATGATGATCAAAATGTTCGGGAATATTTTTATTACCTCAACGAAAGTTAGAAAAAGCAGATTACAAAAAATTCAATCTTCATATATTAATTGTGTTTAGTTTGAATATTTATAAACTAATCGGCATAGATGAATTCTGCTCAGTTCTATATCACTTATTTTTTCCATAAATTTATGTAATTATATTATTCATAAGTTTTTTAAGTAGGAAGTTGATATGTGATGATGTTTATACTTATTATAAATGATCTTTTAAAACTAGTATGACTTTATTATGATAAAAATGATTCTCATGATATCCATTTACGTAATATTTCGCCCTATTTTTCCTTGCTAAGAAAAACTTAAATTTTGAAATGTTATGACATACTGATAATAATTAAATTGGGTTCTGGTCAGTATAATAAAGAATATTTTCAAACTATGGTCTGTTTGGTTGTCATATGTTAATTATGTTTAATCTGAATATTTATAAATTATTTGACATAGGTGAATTCTACTCAGTTTCGTATTACTTATTTTTTCCACAAATTTATACACTTTATAACAACTTTTCTTTTATAACACTTTATAAAAGAAAAAAAAAAAAAAAGAAAAAAAAGAAAAGAAAAGAAAAGACGCACCAAGAAGGAGTTATCCGAATGAGATAAAAATTGGTAGTGTGATGCATATGTGGAGAAAAACAATTGGTGACAGTTTCAAAAAATTTGAATGATTTAATCAAGAGAAAGGGCCTTACAAAGTAAACAAGTCAATAACGCGTTGGTCCACTTCTGGCTCTTATGTACGCAGTTATTCGGCTTGGAATTAGTTGATAGAGTTGGCAGATGTACTCCTGTGAAGTATCGTGCCAAATTCTGGCCAATTGGTGTGTTAGATTGGCAAAATACCGAGCTGGTTGTAGTACCCTTTTTATAATTCTCCAAACGTGATTGAAATGTTTACCAATATATAAAGGTAAATGAAATAACAAGCGCTCACTACCTTGTTGTCTTCCTAAGTGTACCCTCTGTAGAAACTCGAATGAAAGAATTAGGCAATGATAAGTGGAACAATTTCCCATCCTTAGCGTTGTCAAAAACCAAACTAGGTATCCATATAGCGGAAGCATAATAGGTCGGCAAAATATGATGATCTGGTTGTTGGAATGCAGTTAAATTGAGACGAAAATCCTCCCATCTTTCATATATGTACAACTGAAGACTAAATTCCTAGATATAAAAAATAAATTACTCGTCAAAAAAAAAAAAAAAAAAAAAAAAAAAAAAAAATAATAATAATAATAATAATAATAATAATAATAATAAATAAATAAATAAATTACTCTTCATTTTAAAAATAACTCGTCATTATGAATAACACAAAAATTTAATTAGCTTCTTATAAACGAGTTTCAATTAAGAAAGATTTATTTAAGAAAATTGTAGTTTAATAAATTTTAATTGTTGCATATAATTTAATAATCACCATTTTCTCCTCATTTATCGAATCAACATCCATTACCATGAGATCAACATACACATTAGCAGGCTGACCTAATAAAAATAAATGAAAAATTTTAAAAAGTATAATATTAAAAAATATGCTTAAATAATAACGGACAAATTGTACAGGTAAAAGGACGCATAATAGTTATAAAATTGAAAAATAAGTATTAAGTATAAATTTTATAAAGGATATAAAATTGAAATTATGAGACGATTTACTGATTAATTGTAAAAAGAATATCTTAAAAAGACTAGCAGCAAATAAAACGTGTTTTAATTACAGATTTTTATGTAATAAAATTTTAATATTAGGTACTGAATAAAAATATTTATCAGAAAAAATACTGCAAGTTATTTAATTTGAATCTTATGTAAAATTACACTGTAAAGAAAAGAAATATTAAAAAGCATTATTTATATACGCATTTGAAGGGTAAATATCACTTTAATCAACTACTATCAAAAGTACTATAAGTTATTTGTAACATTTTCTCTCGTGCAGAAATATTCCTTTATATTTTTGATTAGAAAATAAAACAATATATATGCAGGACGTTTCATATTGAATGGGACGTAAAGAACACATTACAGATTCTGCACTTGATTTAATTAGCCAAAGCAAATTAATTCTGAAATTACTATTATACAAGTTTTATCTGGCAACAGGAAAAAAAATACCCTGGGTACGAAATTGCTGTTAGCGCCAGTGTTAATCAAAGTGGTGTCACCAATGGCATAGAAATGGATTTATTGGCTGGCTGGATGCCGGATCAAACGATATTCCATTGTCACCACTGTCACTGTCTTGTTGGATATCGAGATACCCTGATCGAACTCACTGTGGCTTTTTCCTACACTGCAAAAAAATTGAACACATTTTGCCAGTTACTGACCGTTAAAATTTTTACAGACATTGGCCGTAAAAATAAAGTTATACCCGTAAAGTTGCCATAATTTTCTTTTCATAGAAGAGAAGTGACCTTTAATAAACGTTTAACACTCTGAATTTTACAGGACTTTATTACAAATACGTGTTACACTTTTTCCTCAAAGAAGCCAGTTGACCGTAGAATTTAACGGTCAAATCTCTCAATTTTAATGATTTTTTTTACAATGTATGGGGTTATCTTAAAGTCAATGTATTCGTGTCCGTCCATAATTCTCCAAGTCTTCTATAAATTTTTTACTGAAAATTATTATGATTTTATGGAGAGTTAAATAAACATAACAGTAAATCTGTAGAAATAGTTTATATCATTTTTTTTTTTTTTTTTTTTTTTACAGAAAAGAAAAAATGCAATACATGTATTTTATCGAGTGCACATTTTCTCTTATACGAGGCGCAATTGACGCAAAGACTCGAGTCTTTGAATCATTAACAACGGATATTCTATCAGTGTGTCAGAAACTGAAATGGCGTATAAGTATATGCCGTGTAGAGGCACACTTAGAGCATCCATAGAAACTTGGATAACGATGGTTTCGTTATAAATTTCAAAAGTAAAGTAATTAAAGTGTTTAAGGGTTCTTTTTGGTCCGATTTAATATGAAACACTCTGCATATATACGCAAAAACATTGAGAACATCAACTATCAATTTCTTACACTGAAAAATATTATGAATTTACGGAGAGTTTAGATAAACAGAACAGTAAATCTGTAGAAATAGTTTATATCATAGTTTTATTACAGAAATGAAAAATAATGGTCTATCGAGTACACATTTTCTCACATGTGTAGCTCTCTCACATCAGAGCATTCGACACAAGTCTAGGACCTTAGTGTAGTCAATCGGTCTTAAACCACGTAACTAAAACCAACCATTTTCTAACATTCGGATAATGAATTTGTTTTAAAAAATATATGCAAAAACAAACATATTATTTAGCGAAGATTTTCACTCAAATTAAATACATAAAAAAGTTAAAAATCACAAGCAAATGTGATAATACTGGTATCATTCTTATTATAAACTCATTAAAGGCATATAAAGTCATGAAAAATTGATACTTTTACATTGTTTGGAGATAAAGATGCTGATTTAAATTAATTAATAGTATTTTTCAAAAATGCCGAACATGTATTTTTTTTAATTATTTGCGCATTGTAAAAAACCAAAGATTCTTTAATATATATATATATATATATACATTGTTTAAAAACATAATAAGTTACGCTACTGTGTGAGAAATGTCTATACATTTTTTTTTAATACATTATGTTATTTCATACAAAATTTCGCATAATATGTTTTAAAAATATATACCTTATTTTAGTTGTGTCCATTTTCCGCACTTCATGGTAATCTGCCGTCTATCTGCCAGTCTTTTTTCTACGAATCTCTCTCCTTCTGGCTGTCTTTATCCCAAGTAGCACAGGAACGTTCTGTGAACGTCTAATAACGGTTTCAATAGTTCAAACACCATGTTTCGTGTCAAAAGAACGTTCTAAAACACGTTCAGAAATAGTATTATTTAGAACGTTCTGAAAATGTTTGATTTGTACCATCTATAAAACGTGCAATTCTAGTTCTATATAGAACGTTCAAGTGTGACACCGTAATAACACGTTCTGTAACAGTGTAATTATAACGAATATGACAAAATGACTTTTTAGTACTATTGGTTGGGAAAATTGGTTAATCATGAAAGTTTTTGACTTCAGTTTTTGATTTTTTTACACGTTTTGTGGCGTGAGGAATCCGGAAGTCAAAAGGTTGGTATGGTATCTGTTAATGTGTATCGGCTTCGGCACCTATTAGTGTGATAGCCCGTTAGTTCATGTACACGATATCTCAAGAACAAATGATTGCAGAGAGATCGGACCAGTTTTAAAATATCACTTATGATATTGATAAGAATCTTATTGAGAGATTTGCAACATTCTAATTTAAAAACTTCGCAAGTTATTCGAAATTTATAATTTTTAGCATGATAGAGAATAGAGCATTTTTTACATTTTCACTTTAACGTTTTGTTAGCACGTCAGTAAAGAATGCTTCTCAATAATCCGTAGCGGTCAGGTGAAAAAAAATTACAAAATTTTAAACTCATGGAAAAATTTTGTGGATTTTGTATTTCAGGAATCAATGTATGGAATTCAACCAAACTTGTTACAATATTAGATCTTGCCCTAAATTGGAGTTTATTTGAATTTCATTTGGGATATATCGTCCGATAGATTGCGGTGCTATGCAATGAAACCCTCCATTTATGGGACGGCTATATCTCAGCTTCTATAGTGTACAAATGCATTAAACTTGATATATTGGCATATATCATCATAACCTCTGCTAATACAATTTGGATGTATACATTGTCCAACAGGTGGCGTTGCTAATCTGCAATTTAATCATTTTAACTGAAAGGCAATATTTTAACTCTTGTGATTTAACAATAAATTTTGTGATACACTGAAGTTATAAGTGAAATCGATTTTATGTAAAGCTTTAATGGTCCGTTTTGGATGCACATCGGCCAACAGGTGGCGTGGCTATGTTGCAATTTAATCTCATAACGGAAACGGAGAATCTCAACTTCTGTGATTTATAAATATTGTAAATTTGGTAAGTGAAATTAATATTACGTAAAACTCTACAGATTGCCTTTGGGTGCATATCGGACGACAGGTGGCACTGCCACGTTCCAAAATTTTCCATTCACAGAAAGGCTATCTATCAGCTTCTGTAATATATATACTCACCAAACCTTCTGCGTGACATACATTTGATATATATTATTGATTCAATTTGGATGTATAACGAGTAATAGTCAAACAGTTTTTTTTTTATTATTATTATTCATAGGACATTGTTTTTTCCCCTAGGAATAAGTATACATCATCCCTGGGGGATGGGGGAGGGGTGGATAAAAATTTTCACTATGATTATCTTTCAAAAGAATTCGATATCACCCTTAAAACGAATAATTGAAACATCGTTTTCTGATGATTTAAAATAAATTTACCGTTTTTTTTTTTTTTTTTTTTTTTCATTTGTAATAATAATAAGAATAAACCCTTAGAAAAATACATTTTCTAAGATCTTCTATACAGCATAAAAATGATTGTCTTCTGTCATGAAAATCTATGCATTCCCCAGACCCAGAGTTTAGATACAAAAAGCTAATCACGGATGTTATTGAATAAGTAATATAGTGTTTTACGCGAGTTTCAAAGAAAATCACGGGAAAACTCCGAAAACCTAAGTCGACGAGCGTGACCAGAAATCGAAACCAACACTTCCCGTCTGTAAGGTTCGAGAGTAGAACCTCGCGTCTCTAATACTCATCGGGAAGTTACAGAAATGAGTTTTTTTCTTCTTTTCTTTAAGTTATGATTCTATTTAAGTTTAAATGTTACTGATAAATTATCAATATTGATCATGTTGTTAAATCATTACTCTGTTTGATTGGTCTTATTTTATTTTATTTATTTTCACTGAATATTTTGTTCAATACTGAAATATACACTAAAACAAAATATGCTTTTCCGTTTAATTCAAGATTTTAAAATGGAAAAATAAAGTGATCTCATAAGTTTTTAAAATACTTTATAAAAATTTAAATAATTGTTTAACTCCACTAAATTTTTCCTTAAAATATTGACTATATGTTTTCTACAGCTATAAATGCTTAATAAATTTCTGTTTCAAATGTTGAACTTTGAAACATGATTATTGCCGGATGCAAGAAGGGAGAGCAGATGATAACATCGACATCTGTGGATTGCATTTATTTAATTTTCGCTGACCGTGCAACTGCAAAGTCAAACGCCCGGCGCCTGGCGCCAGGTCTTGGGAAAGTCGTGTCGTTATGTGAGGCGGTAATTTTAAAACATGTAATCTGATTTGTTCAGTTTTAGCGTTATAATGACTAGGATAAGCTTTAGAAAAGGTAAAAATGTAATATTTTTAACCTGTAATATTCTCTATGTTCTGTTTATTAAAGTCTTATTTTAATATCAATTAAACAATCATTTTCATATCTGCGTAAGTTCTTAAGCCTAACTTTTGATACTTGAAATCAGCGTTGAATCGCAGAAAAAACTGCTCCTGTTACAGATAACCGCTTAGAAATTATGGATTCATTTTATTAATTTAGTCTTCTGAGATGGAATTTGTTAAAATAACTATTTTTGGTTATTATAATTCTGAATGAAGTATGAAGAAGTCACAAAGACTTTACAAGATAAGAGCTAATTTTAAGTGAATGCCCTTCCGACTGGTCATTGTGTATTTTAAAATGCTAGTTGGAAGGGTGTTTTCTTGTAGAAAATTCTTATGAAAATTCAGAAGGTTCGTAATTTTTTTTTTCTTTTCTTTTTAAATTCTGAAGTATTTATTTAATGTTTATATGATAATATATATACAATCTAGGTTATGCAAATTGCACATTTTTAAAATAATATCCTAAGTTTCACCGACTTACAATTTTAAATATCGCTTTACTGTTATTTATTAAATAAAATATATGAAATTGTTTAACTGCATAATAAAACAAAGATTCAATTCAATTTTATTCCACATCTTTATAAAAAAAAGATATTCTGCTTAAAAAAAAGGACGATTTACTATATTATTTATTAATACTAATAATATTTACATTTATCAATTATTTAATATGCCATGATAGCATAATTACATCAAATGAGGTAAAAATTGCGTTGACTCAATTTAAAGAAATTTAAACATTTAAAGAATACCAATTACATTGCCATGTGTAATAAATTTAAATACCTGCAAACATCATTTTTGTAAACTGCTGCTGTAAACTGAAAATATTTATACACACATGCACTGAAATTTAAAAATATGAAGTATGTTAACTATTTTAGAAAAATATTTTGATTAAATATATATATATGTATTTAAGTATTTGGAAATTTTTAAAATTTCCTCCTTCTAACTAATTTTTAATTTTTTGTTTCAATTTCTTATTATTATAAATTAACAATATATTCTAAACTCAATTATATATTATTTTAGCGGTGTATTGGTAAATTCATTTTTGAAATTATTTTTTATGTTGGAATATTAAAACTTTCTATGAACTTCAGCATTCAAATATATTTATAAACTATCCATGGACTTACAAAGTAGTACCCAGAAATGTTTAGAATATACAGGGTGCAAAGTCGAGAGCAGGCCTTTATTTGCGCAACAATTGGTCTTAGACGTCCTCCAATAAGAAAATGTATTTAAAAAAAAATGTAAGAATTCATTATATGACATGTTTAAATTTAAAAAATCAATTTATTAAAAATCACAAAAACTGATAATTTTTATAGAATTTTCATGACACTAATAGTGAAAGTTGAGTTCCTACCTAAAAAACCTATATAACACAAAAAGTTTCACTTTTGTGCACCCAAAATTGTCTGAGATAGTTAGTTTCAAAATTTAGGATTATTTCGCATTTTCTCGGGCTTTATTAAAAAGTCAATGAAAAATTCTTTAATAAACCCAGGGAAAATGCAAACAAAGTCCAATTAGGATTTTTAAACCGATACCTTATTGAAGGCCGAAATATGTTAGAAAATCCAAACTTTAAATATCTTGTTCCATTTTGGGAGAATAGAAATGAAACTTTTTGTTAGGATGAGTGTCAGTTTTTCTAAATATGACTATAGGGATCTGGGACTATGTAAAAAGCTAGTTTTTGCATTTTTGAAAAAAAGAATTCTGAATCTGGAGAAGTACTTCTCCAGATTCAGAATTCTTTTTTTTGCACTGATGACGGTACACTTTAGGCTACCGAAACAGCTGTATGCACCTCAATAATTTTTCTTTGGCGTTTCTGACGTAGTAGTTTATTCCTGTTTTAATATTCCAACGCCAAGTCTCCTGCTATTATCATTAGTTCTTAGAACGTGTTTGCAGAACAATTTTTGAACGTTCAGAGAACGTTTCGGTGCTGCTTGGGATGTTATATGATTCTCGCTATTCAAATTTTCAATTGAAAAGGGTATAAATAACGTTATGAGATTGTTTACAAGAGCTTACGATAGAATTCACTGTAGATTTTAGAGGTAATTTCTTAAACTGTATTTGAAAATTTTTTATGGATTAAAGGTGACGAAAATAACATATAGTAGTGTATAAAATTAAGGACTAAGTTAAAATATCAGTATGAAAAGTAAATAAGGCAAAAGAAAGGGTCGGCAGATCAGTCAGTAGATAGACTATGCATTAGTGCAGTGCAACAAATGCATGTACGAGTTTGACTCTGAAATATTTGTATCCGTAACAGACAATTAACGCGAAAAAAAAAAAAAAAGGGGGGGGGGGAGATTAAATACGTGAATTTGAAATTTTTTATAATTGCAGATGATAATTTGTGGCAATAATTGCTACTTAGCTGTCGTAAAATAAATTTTCGAAGAAAGGAAAAAGGATTTGACGCAAGAGGAATATAGCGTTATTATTTTCTGTGATTTTTAAATGAGGTTAAATCAAGAATGCCTTCAAGTCTAGAATTAACAGATGGAAACGAAGCTATATCAGTTCCGCTGTATTCAGATGGTTTAAAAAATTTTGTAGAGATTGAAAATCTGTCCTGTATCAAGAACACACTGGAGTAATTTTATTAGCTATAGTCCCAAAAAATGTGTTTGCCATGCGATGAATGATATTCACTGTTCTTCTGAAATGATACAGAATGAATTTAACATTGGATCCGCAGCTATACATAAAATGATTCATGAAGAGCTGCACCTGCAATAATAATAATAATAATAAAGTTTGCCATTCTGTCCCCTTTTATTTAATAGAACATCAAAAAGCGGATCGGGACAGAATCTCTGAAGAAAGCCCAAAGCTACGTATTGGTGGCGGACACTGCCTTGTTTCCACAATCATAATTGGTGATGAAACGTACCTTTTAGTGGCATTCACACACACCAAGAAAGTAAAACGTGGGTCTTTGGAAATGACCAAAATCCAACAATCGGGAAAAGACAACGAGCAATAAAAATATCTCGTGTGTAACGATAACAAGAAATTTGTTATCCACTAGCCACCTTCTGCGTCCAACTGACTCACAATCCTTTAAAAACTGATCCTGACCATATTAAACCCCCGTTCGGTGAAACAACACGAATTTCCTGATCCAGAACCTACAACATTTTTTCCGCTCATAGTGCAAAAACCTTTGAAAACTTCCACTGTAGCAGATTTTCGTTCAGTAGCGAGTGCAGCGCATTCTTCACATTACATAATGTGAAACAGCAGGTTCGTTCAACGTGCAAATAATTATTGAAAATTCTAAATGTAGGAAACCCAGCTTATTGGCACTTACGGTGTTCTAATATGTCCTTTCTTTTGAAATACCCTGCTCGCCCACAGTGGAAATGACCTTTGAAAATTCTGACCGTGACAAAATGCAACACGGTAGCGCCTACAGTCTTTTAATCGATTCTCCCAATAATTTTTGCTTTTATAATAAAATAAAAAATAAATTAAACACGTGTAATTTATTTTAAAACAAAATGATTTAATCAGAAACAGCTTAAATTTATGAGTATATCGGTAGCTTTTTTACTCTGTAGGAATAATTTTCTTGTGTAATTTTCTTTTAAGGAAGACAAAAGTTAATCCCCAACCTTTAAAGTTTGAGTACGTAAAATAAATTAATCTTGATCGTATTTTAGTGCATATCGTTCGGAAAGTTGCGCTATTATTCTGTATATTCTTAGTGTGTATTCATTTAGTTTGAGGCTATATTTCAGCTTCTATGGGACATTACGACCTTAAAAAAATGTATTCGTCGCTCTATTTTTCCTTTTCATGTTTTAATCTGCGTGTTTAACAGCCGAAAGGTGTCGCTGTTATGCGTAATTTTCCCTGTTTTTAAAAAAGCTATGTCTCAAAATTTAATATGTGTAAATACATTTTTCTTTTTTAATTTATGCGTATATTGAGAAAAAAAATTGTTTGTTATAAATCATATTAATGAACAATTTTGATAAATTTTGCACTCAAAATTGTTCATCTATCAAGGGCGATTAGCGATTTCTGCTGAAATTCGTCTCAAATTTGCGATACACCAAAAATGCTTTTTTACTCCCCAGTTTAGAAAATAAAGAAAAATAAAGCATTATTATTCCTTTAAAAGTAATTTTTCTCTCTTTATATAAACTGATAAAAGAAAAATGAATTTAAATAAATATAATCTGTTTAAAATTTTCATTTTTAATGCTATTCTTTAGATTTTTTAACGGCAGACTGGTGAGCAGCAATAACGGGCGATTATCAATTTCTGCTTAAATCGATTTAAAATTGAAAAAATTCAAAATCTGTTTTGTTTTTATTCCAGTACCTTGTCATGTACTTGAAAAGCAATTATTCCCAAACGGATAAAATGTCTGGCACTAATAGAATGACTAGCTGGAACCCGTCGACTTCGACGGTCACTTTATTGACCGTAATGTTTCAAAAATCGTCGTATCATTATTTAAATGTATTTCGAGTTAAAACATCTAATATAATTTACAACATTTCACTTAAAAAGAAAAATCGGAAAAATGGTTATAAATTGAAATACTATATATGACATCACTTTCTACAAAGTACTGTCAATGTGACGTCAAACTGACTCCAAATAAAACAGTTGCTATCTTTTATTTTCTGTTTCTTTTAATACTAAGGCTACATGTTAGCTGACCCGCCCGGCGTTGCCTGGACCCATGATAATAACCTTAATTGAACCTTAAATTTGTATGATTTTATATCTTTAACTCAATTTTGTTTGAATTTCTATTTTTAAATAAAGGCATCGCGAAAAAAATAATCAGCTGTAACAAAAAAATTACCTCGAACCGAACGAAACTCAGTCTTGTGACACCGGTGTCTGCGGCAGCACATACGTGAGCCGCTAATAACATAAAAAAAAATTCCCCAAAATTAACCTGCAACCGAAAGAACCCGCCTGGTGTTGGCCGGCCCATGATAATAACCTTAAATGCACCTTAAATTTGTATAGTTTTATATCTTTAACTCGATTTTGTTTGATTTTCTATTTTTAAATGAAAACCTCACAAATAATAATAATAATAATATTCTGTGACAAAAAAAAAAAAAAAAAAAAAAAAAAAATACTTCAAACGGAACGGAACTCGGATTCGTATCCCAGTGCCTGTGGCACGTATATGCAGGCCGCTATTAACATGAAAAAATTCTCGAAAATTAACCTTGAACCGAACGAACCTCTGACTCGTATTACCGCTGCCTGCGGCTTCGGCACCGTCTAGCAGTTATGCTACGCAAGCACTGCAAAATCCACTTTCCTCCAACAGGGAGCGCAGTATGTTGTATACGAACATCACCAATCACCTTGATTTTCCAAGACCTTTCAAATAAGGTGTCACATGGTGGTGTCAATTGCAAAATCCTTTAGTTGCACTTTCCACCGCAAGGGAGCGCAGTTTGTTCTGTACGAACATCACCAACGGTGAGGAAATACCAAGACCATTAAAATAAGATATAACATGATAGGGTCTAGTACAGAATCACCTAGTTCCATTTTTCACCACCAGGGGGCGCACTATATTGTATACAAACATCCCCAATCACCTTGAATTTCCAAGACCTTTCAAATAAGGTGTCACATGGTGGTGTCAACTGCAAAATCTTTAGTTGCTCTTTCCACCGCTAGGGGGCGCAGTTTGTTCTGTACGAACATCACCAACGGTGAAGAAATACCAAGACCTTTAAAATAAGATATAACATGATGGGGTCTACTACAAAATCACCTAGTTCCATTTTTCACCACCAGGGGGCGCACTATATTGTATACAAACATCCCCAATCAACATGAAATTTCAAGACCTCTATCACCAATCGCCTTGGATTTCCAAGATCTTTTAAATAAGGTGTCACATGGTTTTGTCAACTGCCAAATCCTTTAGTTGCAGTTTCCACCGTCAGGGGGCGCACTGTGTTCTGTACGAACATCACCAACGGTCAGGAAATACCAAGACCTTTAAAATAAGATGTAACATGATAGGGTCTACAGCAAAATCACTTAGTTCCATTTTTCACCACCAGGGGTCGGACTATATTGTATGCAAACATCCCCAATCGACATGAAATTTCAAGACCTTTAAAATGAGGTGCTACATGTGTGGGTCTAGAACGGATTTCCCTCTCAAACTAATTTGGCCCCCTTTCCCTTCCCCTCCAAATCTACTTTCCCCCCTTTTCCCCCCTTTAAAATCGAAAATTCCAAATTCGCAGATATTGATTTTTTAGTATTCGACTCTAGTCCCCTTATGTACAATTTCTTCCCCGTGAAGTAATTTGAAGCTTAGTTAAGCTCGTAAACGTGTTTTTAACCCGAAACGGGTAGGAAACGGTTTCCCACCCGTTTCCCCCCCTTCGATTTTTTTTATTTTTCTCTTCTCATAGCACATCTGACCAAGACCTTTTTTTAGACACCTCAACCAAATTTTTACACCAAGTAGTTCTCTCAATATAGTGGAGACAGACAAAAACATGTTTCAAATTAATATATAGATTTTTTCATGTTGCCACACTGTAAAAAAGGATCAATAATTAAGAAATAAAGTGATAACACGTGAACTTTGTTTTTATAAGGCAATAAAAATTCAGATAAACTCGCTGTATTGTTGCATTTCCGAAAATGACGTCATTCGTTTTTAACCCAAACGGGTGGGAAACGGTTTCCCACCTGCTTCCTCCGGGGGAGAAACCATTCGACTTTTTTATATTTTTCTCTTTTCATAGCACATCTACAGACCAAGACCTTTCTTTAGACACCTCAACCGAATTTTTACACCCAGCTGTTCTCTCAATATAGTGGAGACAGACAAAAACATGTTTCAAATTAATATATAGATGAAACAATTAATAAAGTGTTGCCACTAAAATTTCATACTTTAGTTAATTAAAACTATCCTATTTAACACATTGAAAAGATGGTTGCACCCCAAATTCTGCAAATTCTCCCCTTACATTTGGTACCACATTTGTAACGATCGGATCGATATTTCTAATTTATTTTGGCCGTTTAACGTGGCTTCAACCCTTTTTAAGCTCAGAATTGACTCGTTTATGAACTGATATGGTTGAAGTTTCTACCACCAGAAGGCTTATGAGCACCAGTATGTATTTTTTTTTTTTTTTTTTTTTTTTTTTTTTTTTACTTCTACGTTCAGTGGAGTCTGAACGTATAAATGAACAGACAGACAGAGAAAAATCGATATACACATATTATGTATCGTATTTGAGATAATGTGGTCAAACACCAAAGAATTACCCCATACGAACAATTTAATGTATGCTTCGTAAAGATATATAAACAAGAGTTTACATGAGAGCTTTTAAAAAATTGGTAGAGCCATTTCTTGAAGCAAATTCAGAGATCTAAAACTGACCTGTATAGCCAAGATGCCTGTTTATTTTTCTGTAGTAGTCTAGCAATGCATTCAAAAGGTCATTTAAAAAGGGATTTTTTGTAGCAAATTCGTAAAAAATTATTAAAGCAGTTTTTGATATGCCAATTTTCATCCCTGTTTGTCTTTTTTACCAAAACATGTTAAACTCATCTTTTAACTTTATACCAACAATTACAAGCGTAAGGATATCTGAAAGGGAACCAATAGGACAAAATTGAAGAAAATCCGTAAACCGTTTTTAAATTAATGCACTTCTGAGACATAAAAATGAACTGCTTATACAGACCATTTATCAGTTTTTCTCAATTAACCAACAAATACACATGAAAGGACATCTATAAGAACTTTTTATATAGCAACTTTGAAGAAAATCAACAAAGGCGTTATTGAGATATGGAAATGAGATAAAAACTCGATATCAACATTTTTTAACGAATATAATACTTCCATTACCGATGTAGTCAGGTAATTGATGTAAAAACTAATGTATGCTGTTTACATCAGAAATACAGGACTTGCCAGAGTCCTCAAGCTAATGGAACAAAAGATACTTACATCTAACTGGTATACCAAATGATTAATCCAGAAATTCTTCCAGAAGTGAACGTAATGTAAGAGGACTCGTACGTAACCATAATAATTAATTTTTACATACGTCAAGATTCAAAGTTTTGAATAAAAATGCATCAATGTGATTGAACATCCAACTTATTCTTGCTATGTGTAAAATGTAATTTTTCTTTTTTCTTTTTTTTTTTTTTTTTCCTGAAGAAAATTTGACATTGTCGTCGTTTTTATTTCTAAGATGAGATTGAAAAGACTATACAAGCATACATTTTACCATTTCCAATAATCCGATTCTATCGGATGGCTTGAAACATTTAATCTTTGGAAAATTCGACTACAAAAGTGCACTGATGTTGGAAGGGACAATTTTAAACACTCATAAGATTCGGTAAATTTAACTTGTACCATTTTGTTATAACTAAAAAATTTTAGAGTGAACATCGAATATATATCAAGAAGAGTTATGGAAGATTATAAAATCTAAGGATGAGCGCTTCACAACCATTTGTAGAAACCCGCTGCATAATGTGGAATTATTTCAGTGATGTCCAGTTGCTTCTACCCTATGTTCATTCAGCAGATAATCTAGAAGACATCACCTGGATGACTTTACTCAATATCGAGTCATTAAGAAATCAGAAGAATGTGGAAGTTTTCGCAATGCTGAGAGGAGTTCAGGATTGGCCACAACATCGTTTTACGAGGTTCAAATCGAGATTTGTTTACAATCTTCGTTTCTTTTTCTCGAGAACTAATTGATAAAGTGCTGGCCGGGTGTTTCGGTCAGTAGGGTAATATTTTCTAATCTACCACGTCCCGGGTTCGAATCCCGGTTTGAGCATGGACGTTTGTGGTGTCCTATGTCTACAAGATTGTGAACTTGTTTCTGTGAATTATTGTAATGCAGATCAAGCGAGACCAAAGTTATCGTAACTATGTGTCTCAAAGCTATCAAATAAATACCAAAATACCTAATAATTGGGCCCTGAATTGGGTTCTTGATAAATTTAAAGTACCTGAAAGTTTTCGTTGCGATCTATGTGTCATAGTTCATGAGTGTTCCTTAGGTAAAAACTTTTAAAACACATACATAATGAATTTTTACATTCATATTTTATATATTTTTTCTATTCGTAGCTAATTACAAATATTATAAAATTACAAACAATTGCTTTAGTTTGCAAATAAATTTTACATACTGATGAATTTTCCATTACATAATTAGTAATATTAAAACAAAATTACATTATTTACCTTCTTTCCTGGGTGGTAAAAACTTATTGTAGTTACTCTGAAAAATATCTGAATCCCTAAAGGCAAAAGAAAAGTTAAAAATTTATTTAATTTAGGAAGAATTCATAATTACAAACGATATAGCTTAATTTTTTTTTTTTTTATACATTTTGTTCACTATTTAATTTAGAGTGTTTCATATATCGATTGAAAAACTTAGATAGATAAACAGGTAGATAGATAGATATTAAAACCTACTTTCGATATATTGAAATATTCTCATACATAATATACTATATATATATAAAGGTATTTATTTTTAAGTAATGTTTGGTTTACTATATATATATATATATATACATACATTACAAAAAATAGAATATTTTCAAGATATATAAATTTTTTTGAAAATATTTTATAAAGTTCTCAATCTTTGAAAATTCCTAATTCGAGAAATGATTTAAAAAATAAAAAAAATAAAAATACAGAGAAAGCTGAACACATTTTCTGGAAAGCAAGAAATGTATCGGAAAAATAACTGTAACATATTATTTTTGTAGTTAAGCCTCTATTATAAACAATATACAATCGGCAGCAGAAGTATCCGAACAATAGCAAAAATTCCTATATGAAAAAAGTACATTTAATACAATTTTGTTAAAAAGATCCTTGTCGAATCCTGTTCTTAGTCAGTTTAAGAACAAGATTCGACAAGGATGTATTTAGCAAAATAATACTAAAGTGTTTTTTTTTTTTTTAAATATATATAGGATTTTGTTAGTGCTTGGATACTTTTCCTCTCAACTGTACTGCAGAAGTGGACAAAAGGATTCTCAGAAAATTTGATAGGGATGACAATTCTTGAGATGCGTTCGAAAAAATTCAAAATCAGGATTCAAATACGGGTACTGGACTTTTTTCTCGAAGAAGGAAACTGGCCGTATAATTTATTAGTTAACTTTCAGAATTTTACGAAAATTTCTTAGAATGAGGAAGGAAAACTATCTTGAATGCCCGCTATGGGTCACTTTGCATTGAAAATAGGAAAATATGGGCGTGTTTGTAAACTCTAAGTTAAAAGCACTAGTTTTCGTGGCACAAACTGAAATTAGTGGAGTTAGTTACGGAACAGTACAAACAGTTTTGTATGAGTTTACAAACATTTTTGCATCTAGGCAGTACGACTAGCATTGCTCTAATCTTTTTGTAAAGAATTTATCTCTTTAGAGTTTCTTAGTTATTTTCAGTTTGTTTATATTTAGATTATTTTTTTATATTTTCATAAGGAATGTTGGTAAAAAACAAAACAAAAAAAGCAATGATTATTACAGAATATGTATTAAAAATCGTGTTCGAAATACAGTAGCGAAATAATCTTTTGATAATTTTAAAAAGCAACTTCGTCTCAAAATAAACTTTTAATGACTGCAAAGTCTCTGTAAAATCAATCAATATAATGCATTGAATTGTTTGATGTAACTAATTTTTTTTATTTTCACCTTAATTGTACTTTATTATAGTTTATCAGTATATTCTAAACGTATTTGTGAATTAATTTGTTAGTTGATTAATAAGTTATAATAATAATAATAATAATAAAATATTTTAATATATAAAAAAAAAAAAGAATGCATGAGATTTCAGCATTCAAATATAAAAAAATATTTCTAGAAAATTAACTTAAGCCACAAATAAACGCACAAATATGTTTAGATTATATTGATAAAGTAAAATAATGTGGAACTCAGAAAAAAAAAAAAAAAAAAAAAAAAAACCAGTCGCATTAAATAAATAAATATATATATATATATTAATTTTGATAATCTTCGAGAGATTTTAATATATTAAATATTGATACTCCTGAATGCGCATGTATTGAAACTTTCATAATTTGAAGACATTAATTTCGTAGACCGATTTTAACGCCCACCATCTGCTCAATGGATTCTTCCCAGTTTCGTCTGCTCAATCATGTGATAGAGGAAAACGAATAATCGAATTTTGAGAATCGAATTTAATTAAATTTTGTTCTTAAGAACAAAAATTTTAGTATTTAATAAAAAAAAAAAAAAAAAAAAAAAAAAAAAAAAAAGTAATATTGTGCATTTGTAAACAGTAGAATAATTGTATTTGTAAATTTAATAATTTTTAAAAAACTGAACTGTAAGAATCGATTTTTGTATTTTCTAGTGTAGCTGTTACATTAACTGATCTAGAAATAAATAATAGCTTGTTCTTGTGCAATGTTCATGAATTATAATTTGAAAATTTAAAATATTTGCATTTAATTTAATTGCATGAAGGTGTTACAATAAATTAATTAACTTAGTTACTGGTCTAAATGGATTTACGCAGTACGATATTGCACTGTCACTGATTTAAGTACCAAAAATCAGAGTATTTAACATGTTCTTCATGACCCCCCCCCCCCCACGCCCTAAATAATAAATAAATAAATAAATAAAATAAAAATAATCTGTTATTTTACAGAAAATTTCTGGTGGCAAAGTTGCCAGAAAATGTCCGTATGGTATGGAGAAGAGACATTTTTAGTAGCAGAATAATATAGAAAATATTCGTACACAACAGACTCTTTTAAATAAGATAAGCCATAATAATAATAATAATAATAATTATTATAATAAAAACCTCTCATCAAAAAAAATTATCCGGTTCTGCTAGTCAGCGTGGAACCATTGTGCACTGCATAGTGGGTGATGATCCAAGGAATCACAATTTTTGTTGCTACTTAACATTTTTCAAGCATGCCTTTTCACCAAGTTCTTTGCATGCAAAACATAAAAAAATATGTAACTACTAATTACTGTACCAATAGTTATAGTTTTATTTGTTTATAGAAAAATTGTGTCACAGAGAAGTAATTTTACAATGCAAAGTTTACACACATGTGGCGTTTATAGAGTTGTAGTTTTACAATAAATTGTTGTAATTTTAGGAAACAGAAATTTTTTGTAAAAAATCTACAGAAATTTTATGTTTTTAACACAAGTTTTTACAGTGCGCAATCAATCAAAACGTTGGAGATTTTATTTTGCAGTATGGTATTTTATTGGCAATACTCGTAATTCAATTTTGCCATTATTACACAATAGCACAATGAGCAATTGAACTCATAACACCGTATTTAGGTTACAAACTGTTTTCAAAGCCGTTTTATACTTTTTAATAAGCAAGTTTCTATCTACAATAATTTTTGTTTTATTCGCTTTTCAAATATGGACGGACCAAAAACTTGATAGTATGTCTCTGCACTACAGTTTGAGATGTTTCCTAGACTGTTGTCAAATGGCCACAGGGTGGCAACACACTGTAAAAAAACATTGTAAAACACGGTATTTGACCGTATAATTTTAGGAGAAATGATCGTTTTGCTACCTAACCGGTCATAATCCGTAAACTGATGTTTCGAAAGTATAATTTTTTTAAATTTTTACGTGTAAAAGCCGTTAATCTACGCAAATTGCTCTTATCGTTCACCAAACCATTTTCTTATGAGAAAATCTCTTCAAATACTATCATCTCAGTGACATCAAGAGAGAATTCCATTTTTTTTCCATTTTCAAACTGAAACTATGATTGCTATTTATACTAAATGAATGTGTTTAATTATGCACGCATGACGCATAGAAACATCCATTGGTTTTAATAAGCTATTGTTTTCTTAATTTAATTTAAAAGAATTCCATCTGACTGAAACTGAGTAATTGATATTGATGAAATTGATTTTCTTTGTCTATTAACACGAAAACATTAAAAAAGAAAGCTAAAAAGGTTTTTTGATTTGAAGACAGATTTCTAAAACACAAACTACAACCAAATAATTGTTTTATCCACTAAACACATTTTTTTTAATTTTAGTTTTTAATTTTTTTATTTTTTTAAGCATACAGCATTCTAATTGCTCTTAACCCCATAGTTAAGCCCCAGAAAACGGAAAATTTTAATGTTGTTTCCACAATGCATTTTTTACAATATTCTAAAATAAAGTTTATTTCATTATGAAATGAATATGTAATTAACCATTTGAAGGTAAGTCTTATGATTATTATGTATGATCTTCACTGTTAAAAAACAAAGCTCTTTTATCTGAATATGACCATCAGATATGTACATTGCATCATATATAGCAGGAGCAGGTTTTGCTCTCGAAATACTTCAGTCCTTTCTCCATTCTTTGGATTCGGATTTTGTTAATAAGGCCGATTGACTGCTATAGGTAATCGGAGGCCAGAGGGGGAGTGCCCTCCGTGGGGGTCTTTCTAAAGGGTCCTAGCCCGTATTTACTCAAGTTTCGATGAAAACCACGGAAAACTCCGAACGGGTAGGCCAACTAGCGCGACCTGGGATCGAACCTGGCACCTTACGTCTACCAGCTTTGAACGCAGAACCGCTCGGCCGCTGGTGAGCTCCTTTCAATAAATACAGCTTTTTTCAAAAAAAAAAAAAAAAAAAACTCTTCTGCTATTCTAAAAAGTGCAAATACGCCTAACACTTCATAAACACAGTTTGAAATCGACCTTATAATGGAAAACTGTTTGGATGAATGAGAATTAGGTTCTAGTTATTTCTTCTTTGCACCCACTACTGAAATCATAAAGATCGAAAACCATAAAAAAAAAAAAAAAAAAAAAATCGTATTAATTGGAGATACAAATTATCTGTATTTACCTAAAAGATTTATTATTATTATTCAAAGTTTATTCTGCGTCTCAGTTAATTTTGAGAGATCTCACATAGTTTTCAAAAGTTTCATTTTGTTTTTGAAAAAAGGTGAGAAATTCTCACCCATTATTTACCTCTAATGAGAACCTTGAAATAAGACTACCTCTTTAGTGTTAGTGTTTAAGAATAAAAAAGGCCCACCAGCGGCCGAGCGGTTCTGCGCTCAAAGCTGGTAGACGTGAGGTGCCGGGCTCGATCACAGGTCGCGCTCATTGGCCTAGCCGTTCGGAGTTTTCCATGGTTTCCTCCGAAACTTGTGTAAACACGGGCTAGGACCCCTCAGAAAGACTCCCTCGGAGGACACTCCCCCTCAGGCCTAAGACGTACAGCAGTCAATCGGCCTTATTCCCAAATCCAATCCAGTCCGTTTACAAATAAAAATGATTTCGAAAAATAGTTAGATTTTCTTTCACAAAATTCAGTATCGTAGTCTTTATAGGAAAAAAAAAAAAAGCTTTTGTTTTTCCAATATAAGAATTGACTGACTTCTTAATTTTGTCAAAAATAGCAAATTTAGATTTTAAAATAGTCTTAAAATAATATAATTTTTAAGCATACTTTTGAACGTTAACAATTTAATCACTAAAAAATTTCTGTAAAAATAAAACACTTCTTTTAACATAAATACAGCATAGGTTGCTGTAAATTTGTATAGCTAGTTCTGTAAAAAATAATTGAAGATTTGTTACTTCACATTGTGATTGTGCTGTAAATCGGTTTAAAAATTTTTCCAGAAGTCTTTTGGTGTGTATGACAAGATTTATCAACTAGTCAGTTCTGATGTTGACTTTATCTGTTTTTGTAAAGGAAAACCTCTGCGATCCCAACGGCGCGGTTGGCAAAGCATTGGCTTCTGACATAGGTGATTGTGAGTTCTAATCCCGTGCTATCCAAGACGGTTTGCTTCGCATGAAAATTAATAACTTATCTTTTGCGTATAAAGAAATAAATAAGTTTTTTAGTGTTGTGGATTTCTCCCTGCACGCATGTGAAATAATTGCAAGATACTTTTTTAAAGCATTCGAGAAACTCAAACTTTAAATTTTAATTTTACGGTTAATGCTACTTTTTTCGCAGGTTGGTTTTATGTTTCATCACAACGTAAAATTACTGGCGATACATCATCCATCGTCTAAATGTATTTTTACGGGCTTTGACTGGAATCTCTGCTGCCGGGCTTTGCCCGTAATTTTACTGCAGTATTTTTTATAGTGCAGTGCAAAGTAAAACATACTTAACCTCAATCTCATATATGGCAGGATTTTTAGGGGTTGGTGGTTCAGAATATATAACTCAAAAATCGTGTTTTTTAATTAATATATTGAAATAGGAAAATAATTCTTACTTGTCACCAACGTTTTGTCCTTCTGAGTACTTGAGAATATTCAAAATTACAAACAGCACACAATGCACTTTCATTTTTGTAACTAACGTTTATGTGCCTTAATAGAGTACAGAAAATTTCTGAATATAAATTATGTTTGAATTTACCTTTTCAAGTTTTTAACTGACGTCAAACATTGATGTACTTATTATAATTTTATTTTGTTAATTTATATTTTTATACATAAACTTTATTTTGATCTTTTATTTCAAAATAAGTTTTTAAATATTTCAGTAGTAAATGCTGATGTATTTAATCCTGCTTTCAAATGTATAAGTTAACATCAACAATTTGCACGCATTTATGTTACTATCACGCAATATCTTTTTTATCTATTTATTTTTCTTAAAAAAATAAAAGTACACTAAAAAAAAAAAAAAAAAAAAAAAAAAAAACTGTTAAATAATGATTTATTAACCTTTTGTTTTACTCTCACTTTACCATTTATTTATAAAACAGTAGAAACACCGTTTATCTGCAAAGATTTTTTTAAAATTATGCCTAAAATAGCGGTTGTACAGCCATTTAACTTCAGTAAGGTCAGGTAACTGTAATTTTACTTTTAATTTGATTGTTTGGCAATGCCGCCATTTTAAATATCTTTTATGGCGGATTTGATTCATCATTCCTTTAAAAAAAAAAATAATAATTTAATACAGTCCTTGTATTCTAAATGAAATTATACAAGGAGTATATTTTTAAGTTAAGTAAGTTAGATTCTTATACTTTGTGCTGTAATTAATGCATAATTTTGATTTAATTCATTTATTTTACGGTCTCTTAATCATAAAGTCAAAATGTGGTTAAATAACTGTTATCTAAAAATACAGTCAAACGTATGGGCAGAAAATTGCCGTTCAAATAACCGTTTTCTTACGGCGAAAAATTTTACAGTGTAGTTAAAATCGTGTATCTCTGTTATTAATTATATTATTCTCACAAATGAAGGAACAACATAAGTGGACATTTGAATAAAATATAGAATCAGAATAATTTTCGAAAAACTTTTAAAAGCATTTTAAAATCTTTTGATGCGTTGTCGAATATATTGCTTTCACTAAGGTATAAATTTTAAAAGGTTTGCGTTTAAAGTGGGAATAAATTTGCGGGAATCTATAAACTTAGTTTGGAAAATTTTGTACTAATTTAAAATATAGTGAAACATTTCTAAATAACCAGTCGAAAACAGAGATTAATAATGTAATATAGAGAAAAAATTGGAATCTGTTATAATCGTGTAGGTAAAAGAGGTTTTTAAGAATAAACTAGTGGGGTGTTGCCATCTGCTCACTCCGCTCACCAACCCTTGTGGTAGGCTTCACCAACACGATACATTTTACTCATTAAATATTGCGGAGCTCTACCCACCTACTCGCAGCTTTGCCTTTCATTGAATAGGAATATTAATAATACGTAACATAAGACATTGAAGAACAATATTATATAAATCCCCGTATTTGATATCACATTGAAATACACAATATTTAACACTATATCTTTTTTTTTTCTTAAATAAAATAATAAGTCAAAAATCTGTTTCAACATTCGATAAATTAATAACAATTTGCCACTATTATGGGTGAAAATATATGCTAGCTAGACACACAAAATAAACAACGACGGCAGTAACTTTTTTTTTTTTTTTTTTTGCTTGTTTTTTAGAACAGAGAGAAATTTATAATATCTAAACCATTTAGCGTTGCATCTTTAGTAAATGATTCCCTTGGATACAAATTATAGTCCCAATTTGGCAATGAATTTTTGGGTATAATTACTTGTTTAAAGAAATTATGAACTTAATTTTTCTAATACCTATTTTTAAAGCGTTTAATTATTTAATTACTTAATTTTTATGATTTTGTCAGACACGTTGGAAATAAATAACCTATGTGATTATTGTAAATATTTTAAATAACCCATTATTATTGTTGTTATTTTTCTTATTATTATTTCACCTTTTTTATAATTTATCTATATATTTAAGGCATGGCTAGAGTTAAAATGGCTATCGTGGTCACGGAAATGAACTCCTTGGCAAAAAACGTCCGAGCTACACTTTATCTCTAAATTATGAAAATCTCTAAATTGATTATACTAAAGATGTTCCTATTTAACCAATTGTTTAAATATGTTTTGGATTAAAAACCTAAATTTTTATATAAACTCATCTAAGTTGCTGTCTCTTAAATTCCATTTTAATAATATCTCAGCTTAATTTAAACTTCTATAGCAATAGTTGTATAACATAAGCATCATATTTTTGCTAAATCTTTTTCGGTTGGCGTTATTAAGGTTGGCGTTATAAGCTAATTTTCATTTTATTTCGTTTAAATTTTTGCTTAATAATTTTTAAATATCGTTTATTTTTAAATGTTTTAACTGTTCTAAATAATTTTTTTTCTTCCTTCGAGTTCCTCGAGGATGCAAATATTTTAATTTCTTTAATTTATTACTTTTCATTTTTATTTTTATAATATTAATAATAATTATTATTATTATTTTACATTTTATTTTCTAAAAGTTGAATTAAAAAAAAAAAAAAAAAAAACAGTGGACGATAAATTACAATTAAAAGTTCATTTTTTCATTGAAAATATGTAAAATAACGTTTTTTATTTATTTGTAGGTGATAAATTTCTTTGCTACTGATTGTAACATTGACTTTTATTTATTTATTTATTTTTTACACCATTGATCATATTTTAATTTTCCTGGAAAAAGTGACGTCAGAAACTGAAAAAACAGCAAAATAAGAGAAACTATTTGAAAGTTGGCAAATAAAGTACCTTTGTTAATGCGAGTTTCTTTTATAATAATTATTACTATTATCGATAACTTCGTTATTTAAAGCGATAAAAAAATTTTAACCAAAAGAAATGTCTGCCTTCGAGCGTTTGCCAAACATGGATACCTCTCATGACACGGAGGAGAGGTATACACATCCTCTTTCACGAGGATATGTGACCACAGAAAAAAAAAAAAAAAAAGCCTGCAGCATTATCTTTTTTCAGTATGTAGAGAAAATACGCAAATACAGTTCAATTTATCATGAGAAGTCAAAACAGACATATACTCAAAAATTTAACGCTGCATTTGTGTGAGACAGATGTATATTTTCTTACTATATTCTAATTTATTAAATATTAAAATAAGTTGTATCATTCTACTTTTCATTTTACTGAGTTTTAGGGTAATATATTATTTAAAATTTAGATTTTTTATTTATTTATTTATTTTTTAATTGTTCCTTTAAAAAGCAAAATCGGTTTAATATAATTAGAGGAATTTATGCAGTATTTTAGTTCTCCATTATACTACTGCTATGGAGATCCTAAGAATTCATGAAAATTTTCGTCATCGGTTCCTTCAAGTTTTTACTCGTTTTGAGGCTTGATAAATTCTAAAATCAAAAACCAATGAGGCATCCATCTGTGTAGACAATAACTCAAAACAAATGATTGTAAAGAGGTTGGGTTCGTTTAAAAATATCACTTGTGATAGCGGCAAGTTGAATCTATTCATTTTCAACATTCTAATGTGTAAATTTCGTAAGTTATATAAATTTACGATTTTCTTAACATAGTAAGAGGGCAAATTTTCTCGTAAACATTCATTATGAATAAAAATTTCAAAGTAATGGAATCAGACCAGTTTTAAAATTCCATTTATCATACTGGAACCACAACATTGAATACGGATATACTATTTTGAAAACTCTGTAAATTATTAGAAATTAAATATTTAATTAATATGACAAAATATCTCAAATTTTCTCATAAACATATATCATGCAAGTTATTTATCTGGAAGTGGTATAGAATTGTGTGGGAACTAAAATTAGAAATTAACCTTAATAAAAATCCTCAGGAGATGAAGATGAAGATAGAGTATCGAATTGATGGTAGGATAACCTGGTGGGTGGGCCATTTCCGTCTAAACTATGCGGAATGGTCAGCCGGTATTATTTTTCTCAGCATGAATATAGGATGCCCTATAGTATAAATTTGTTAGATCGAATATATGATAGGGATACCAGCAGAGGATTCTTCTAATAATAATCACGTAACATTTTATTTCATTTCTAACTTAAATAACTTAAATTAAATACTACGAATTGTAAGATTTAAAACTATTTAAGTTATAAAATAATTTAAGAATTATTTAAAGAACTACAATATGATACTTATCGGTTTACTTATGCCACTTTTAACATTAAACAAAAATAACAGGATTTCTGTGAAAACTGACGTGCTATTAATACATCAATTTATACCATCATTTAGCCGTACAATAAAATATTCAATACATAATTATACAGTCTGAGTAAAAACTTTATGACTAGAAATTTTTTTTTGATTAAATGAAAAAATGAAATGAAATGGATTTAAACATTATTGTATTATTAATTATTAAAGTTCATAACTTAGAGATTACTAAACAGACAGGATTTGTAAATATGCTTATAATTATCAGAAAAAAAAATGGTATATACAAAGTTAATATTTCAGCCTGAATAAAAACCTTAAGGCCACTAATATTTTTTTAAAAACTAGTATGTTGTGGCCACCACATGACTTTCTTCTATATTTTCCTATACAAATTCACCCAGTAAAAATAATTTATTAAAATTATTATTTAAAAAAAAATATCTTCCATGATAATGCGGAATACTTCCATATTAGAGAAGTAGTATAACACTAAATATCAAAAAAAAAAAAAAAAAAAAAAGTCAAAATTAAAAAAATTAAAAATTTAATTTTTAATACTAGCCGTCTTCAGCGACCAGCTGGTTCACAATCCTTGAAAAATCTGACTTTACGAAACTTCCGTTCGGTGGCGCCTGCGGCGCCATTTTCCCGTTTAAGTTCTTCTCTGTCTTTCGCCTGCCCTTCCCGCCCCCTAATAATTTTTCACTTTTGAAAATATCCTCAGTTGACTTGTGGGCCGCAAAACTTATATATACCAATTTTGAACGGTCTAAATCAATTTCCAATTTTTTGCCCTCTTCCGCTACTCTAATAATTTTGCACTTTCGAAAATATTCTACTTCTAGATCCTCAAAATTTATATATACCAATTTCAAACGATCTAACTCAATTTCTAATTTTTTGCCCTCCTGGCCCTCTTCCCGCCCCCATATTAATTTAACACTTTCGAAAATATCCTCTTTCGACTTGTAGGCCCCGCAAACATATATATACAAATTTTGAACGGTCTAACTCAGTTTCTAATTTTTTACTCCTCTTGCCCCTTCCCGCCCCCCTGATAATTTTACAATTTCGAAAATACCTTCATTCGACATGTAGGCCGCATAAACCTATATGTACTAGTTTTGAACGGTCTAATTCAATTTTTAATTTTTTGCCCTCCTTGCCCCCTTCCCGCCCCCTTAGTAATTTTACACTTTTGAAAATATCCTCAGTCGACTTGTAGGTCCCATAAACCTATGCATACCAATTTTCAACGGTCTAACTCAATTTATAATTTTCTGCTCCCCTTGCCCCCTTTCCGCCTCCTAATATATTTACACTTTTGAAAATATCCTCATTCAACTTGTAGGCCCCACAAACCTGTATATACCAATTTTCAACGGTCTAACCCAATTTCTAATTTTTTACCCCCCCTTGCCCCCTTCCCCCTCTAATAATTTTACACTTTCGAAAATATCCTGATTCGAGTTGTAGGTGTAGGCCCCATAAACTTATACATACCAATTTTGAAAGGTCTAACTCAATTTCTAATTTTTCGCCCCCGCCCCCAGTAATTTTACACTTTCGAAAATATCCTTATTTGACTTGCAGATACCACAAACGTGTATATACCAATTTTCAATGATCTAACTCAATTTCTAATTTTTTGCCCCCTTACCTCCCTTCCCGCCCCTAATATTTTTTCACTTTCGAAAATATTCTCATTCCACTTATAGGCTCCATAAACCTATACATATCAATTTTGAACCCTCTAACTCAATTTCTAATATTATGCCCCCTTGCCCCCCTTTACGCCCTCCAAATAATTTTACACTTTCGAAAATACTTTCATTCGAACTGTAGGCCTCATAGACCTATACATACCAATTTTCAACGTTCTAACTCAATTTCTAATTTTTTGGCCCCCTTGCCCCTTTTCCGTCCCCCCTAATAATTTTACACATTCGAAAATATCCTCATTCCACTTGTAGGTTCCATAAACCTATATAAACCAATTTTGAATGGTCTAACTCAATTTATAATTTTTTGCCCTCTTCTCCTCCCCTTTCTTGGACTTGGGAGACCTTAAAACATGTAAATCGTGTGAAATCTCGATATAAATTTTTTGAACCTTCCATTACCTACCGTAGTCGGTTAATGGAAGTATAAAGAAAAATAATTATATGGAACTATAAAGAAAAATAATTATTTTCACCTTCAAGTGTATTCATTGTTATGGGAATTGGCATCCTCTTTGGAGCGATAGATTACGTGTGTTGGAATAAATTTTAATTTGCAATTAAAATGCAATTTTTTTTAAATTAACCAAAATCGATGAAATTTGAACTGCAACTTGTTGTACAGGTTGTATATTAAGTTTTGTGTGCGTGAGAGAAAAATTACATGATTTTGAAATTTGCAATTTTTAATACTTCAAAAACACGTGACCTCAATGAGTTGCAGATGTTTTCATTCCGTTCGCTCGGCCGAGTCATTCGTCTGCAGAGTTTAGATTCTTGGGATTATTTCTTTTATTAATTAACATAGGTTGACGCTTTAATTAATATCTCTGCAACTAATTAAAAAATTTTAATTCCTTTTTCACCATACCCTCGGGAAGTCTTCTGAGCACCCGTATGTCAAATTTTGTACTGCAACATTCAGTAAGGGCTGAATGTATAGATGCACAGGCAGACAGACAGATTATTATTCAGACATCAATTAAGCATACATCATTTATTATTATAGATTACATAAAAAAAATATTAAAAATGAAAAAAATGAAAAAAGTTGATAACTTATATTTTAATTACCACAGATCGATGGTTCAAACATTTGTTTTAATGGTATTGACGAGTTCTTTTGAAAGATACCCATCATGAAAATTTACTCCCCTCGAGGGGGGACTTCCCCCCCGGGACGAGAGGCGATGCTCCTACATACATATTTTTTTTCCCCCAGTTGCCTAACTCTATTAGAAATAATGCTTTTAAGTTTCATAATGCTTTTAAAAAAATAAATCTCTTTATGCACATTTATGCAAAACTTTGTCCTATACAGTCGGTAACAAACAAAAGAAGAAAAGCAAAAGAGGGTTGCTCAAAGGTAGAAAAGCAAAAGATTCTTAATGTAACACATTAAAAGTCCTATATGCATAATGTTAAAACTATATGGAGGTTGAAATAATAGCTTAATACATATATAAATTTTCAAAATTATAAAACGTATATTTAAATGTTTCCGCAATTTTTTGCAGGTGAGTCACTCCATGCCAAATCAACACAAAATAATTATACTACTTTTAAAAAACTAAAAAGAAATGTAAACTAATAAATAATTTAGGATTAAACAAAAACCATTTTTAAAAAATCTCCCCTGACTGGGCTCGAACATTAAACCTTTAGTTTCGTCGCCCGGAGCTTAACCTCACAGCCTCAGCGGTGACGTAGGGAAAGATTTTTTTTTTTTTTTTTTTTTTTTTTTACCATATAGAATTTTTTTTTGCTCCCAGAGTGGTTACAAACATACATACAAGTGAAGTTAATAAAAGAATGTTAAAAAAAGAAACAGCATTTTTAACCTGACCCCTCAGATTTTTATGAAAATGGGCTCATTTATTTGTAAACTAGAAATGAATGCACTGTAAATAGAAGCGTCTTAAATTCAGACTAAAATGTGTCTGAAATACCAATTCAGACACATAAATGCCTGAAACACTTACACATGCAAAATTTCAGACGCTTGTGCTGTCTTAAATTAAAACACGTAAGTGTCTCTTTTATAAATGAGCTGAGATAAATTTCTGAATAATATTGATATGTCTGAAATTAAGACCTATTACTGTTTAGACACATAAAATTTCAGACATTTTACAATTTAGGCACTTAAAAATCCAGACATTACATATTTCAGACACTTAGAAATTCAGACATTTGTATTACTTAACAAATTTTCCATACGGAATCTACTTTAAGCAGCATGCATATCCTGTTTTAATATTTTTTTTAACAAATAAATTTGATATTTTTTTATATAATATAAGTAGTTTACTTATTTAAAATACTTAGACGCGGAACTTATTCTATTAAAAATTAAAAAACAAAGTTAATTTTTATTTAAAGTTCCAAAAAAAATATTAAGATAAACGAAGCATGTAACTTGTAGCTAAGAAAGCGAATTCGTAACTAAACAACCTTAAACAATTTGTGCATAATTGATTTTTTTTCCGCGTTTTAAAAATTATTTTATATTTCCCTACAGTTCAAAATGTAAAAGAACAAATTATTTGTTTTCATGTGCATAGTTTGTTTTCTTGCAAATACCAGTTAAAAAAAAAAAAAAACTCTAAACCTTTACACATGAAATTTAAGATAATAATATCTATTAAGCTTTACTCATTATGGACAGTTTTATTGAAAAGTCATAAAACTTCAATTTGTTTTACGGATACTAGAATACATTTCATTATACAAGCAGCGCACAGCGTGAGTACCAATGAGCATGAGAGCCGTGAGCTTGATTGGGAAGACGTTCGACATTGAATCCGTTGATTGTCAGTTCAATTCCCGGCGCGGGCAACGGGGAGCATTTTTGTAAAAAATATTAATGCATTTTTCTTTATGCTCTAGGAGATTCAAAAACCTATTTTTTACAGGTAAATAGTATAAAACACATCTTTTTATTTATTTATTTATGAAAAATATTCACTGTAGCCAGGATCAAAGATGGCGCAATTTCAGACACTTCGAGTGTGAAACGATGTGCCTTTTAAGATACTTCAAGTGTCTGAAATAAATAAAACACTTTTTAGTATCTTAAAATTGAACAACCATTTTAGACACAATTGTATTTTAATTTCAGACACTTGTATTTACAGTGTGTATACCAATAAGTCCCTATCACTTTTAGTTTTTGATATGCAGGGCTTCAAAAATGGGTAAAAAATGCAAATTTCCGAGGTTCTTCTACTACAAATGTACCTATATTTTCTTTCCCAATTAACTTAGAGATAAAAGATTGATATCATTAGAAATCTTGTAATACAGGCTTTCACATGATATATCACAAGTATATATTTTTAAATTATTTCACTTTAAGGTGAAACAATTTTACCTTTGACTTCCAATATCTCAAAAAGTTCACATTTAATTTTCTTTTAAAAAATATATTTTATTTTTATATTTATTATCTATCACTCTAAAATTTCAACAGGGGACGGCTAGGAATGCTGGGTTATAAATTAATATGAAACGTTAAGTCAGTATTTTCATACTAACTTAACATAAGTTTTTCCCATATTTTGTTCTCTAATTAACTGAGACATAAACGATTGGTATCAATAAAAAGCTTATAATACAGGCTTTTAAATTATGTATCACATGTATATATTTTTAAACATTTTCATTTAAATGTGAAGCATTTTGAATTTAAACATCAATATCTCAAAAATTATACATTTAATTTCCATTTAAAAATTATATGTTATTATTACGTTTATTATCTAAAACTATTGTAAGTTTCAACATGGGACAACCAATTTTTTGTAAAACGTACATTATGTTAATATGGAAATACCGGTAGAGTTGCATTTTAATTTATAACTCAGTATCCCATGGCCGCACCATGATGAAACTTACAGTAATTATAGATAACAAAAGTAAGAATAACATATAATTTTTAAAAGAAAATTAAATATGTGCTTCTTGAGATATTGAAGGTCAAAAGTAAAAAATGATTGACCTTAAAATGAAAAATTTTAAAAATGTATACATGTGATATATCATTTAAAAGCCTGTAATACAAGCTTTCTGATGATACCAATCTTATGTCTCTAAGTTAATTAGGGAACAAAATATGGAAAAAACGTACGTTATGTTAGTATGAAAATACTGATTTAGGGTTGCATATTAATTTATAACTCAGCATCCTTGCGGCATTCCCATGTTGAAATTTGCAAGAGCTATGGATAATAAATGTAAAAATAACGTATAATTTTTAAAAGAAAATTAAATGTCTACTTTTTGAGATATTGGAGGTCAAAGGTAAAACTCTTTGACCTTAAAGTGAAAGAATATAAAAATATATAATTGTGATACATCATTTGAAAGCCTGTATTATAAGCTTTCTAATGATATAATTTTTTTGTATCTCTAAGTTAATTGTAAAAGAAAATATGGGTACATTTGTAGTAGAAGAATTGGAGAAATTTGCATTTTTTACCCATTTTGGGAGCCCTTTATAACAAAAACTAAAAATGATACAGACTTATTAATTGGTATACATTAATTTCTCAATAGAACAAATAAATGAGCCCAATTTCATAAAAATCTGAGGGGTCTGGTTTTTAGCTCTGTTGATATGACATGGCATGACTCAGGTACAAAATAAAACATAAATTTTAAAACAATTTACAAATATATATTGAGATTAAAAAAAAAAAAAAAAACTCTTACTGGGAATCGATGTCTTGCCCTTCAAATCTATGGAGAATATGTAAAATTACAAGAAGCATATAAATTAGTTCCATTTTTGAAGCGATGATTTATATTCCGTAGTACAGTACAGAAAATGTCTGAATATGAATCTCGATTTCTGTTGCTATGTCTGTGTAACACATGGCACCAAACACAATATATATATACATATATAATAACCCACGACTTACTTTACTATGTATTTATTTATCTACCGTTGTGACGTAAGACTGCTTTTAATATTTAATTTTTAAACGAAATTGTGCATTTTTTAATCTTAAATTGGGAGAGACTGTACCCTGCACTCAAAGCCATGGATGAATATTAGCAATTTTCTCTACTTTTATACTCTCTCGTATACATCATACTTTACACAATAATTATTTTATTTACTATTTCCTTTTTTACTCATTAAGAAAAAAAAAATTAAAATGTTTATTTTTGTTATCAACTACAAATACTACATTATTGCTTACAAACACAAACCAAACTTTGATAATCGAACATATAGAATTAGGATAAATTTACAAAGCTTACAAAAGCATTTTATTGTTTTCATAATTGAAGTTTTGAATAATTAATTTCGATTATGGTAAAAAATTTAGAGGTTGCCAAATTACCACTTTTTTAATGTGTGAGAATAGGGCAAAATTTTGCATAAACATACATAATGAGGAATATTTTATCCATATGCGTGTCAAATATCATTTATGATACTGTCACGAACATCATTGCCAATATTTATCCTATTTTAAAAACTCCGCAGTTTATTAGAAATTTAAAATTTAATTAGTATGGGCAAATATATGAAATTTCTCATAAATGTAGGTATAACATAATTATCACATTGGAAATAGTATCATGGAATTGCATGAAAACTAAAATACGAAACTTACCACAATATAAATAATCATTAAAAAAGGATTTTTCAGCATTCTGTAATGAGCAAAGGGGAAAATTTATATACTTATATGTACATATTATTTTAATGATTTGAATATTAACATAGAACTGTTTTTTTCATTTTACGTCACGTTAAATTCTAACTATCTTAAACGATCGAATTTTTTTGTTTTGAAATACAATTTTTAAAAATAGCTTCCAGTAAAAAAATAATTTTTTTTTAAGTTTAAGAAAAAAAATAAATATGTTTCATGGGATTAATATACCATAATACACAATATTAAAACTGTATGCGTGATTTAATAATATTTAAATGAGGATTTATTTTGAAAATGTTTAAACATATATACGAATGTTACTGTAAATTTCACCTACAAATACAAAATTTCATGAATTTTAAAATTTTATATACATATATCGCTTCCCAGCAGAAAAAATGACCGAAGTAAAAAATGCAGTATTTGAAAAATATAAATTTAAATAAAAAGACAAAGTATTGACAGTCGGATAAATTTTAAGACCGGTATGTAACCGATTTCGTGGCAGTTGGGGTGCTTCCTACACGTTTTACAATATTATAAACTCACTATTGCCAATTTTTGACTTACGTCATTTTTCTTGCCGGTTTGATACATATTCATATGGAAAGATATTTCTTACTTGTTTTTCCACTGTTGTTGCACTTGTCCTTCTGAATTTTCGACTTTCTGTAAAATTAAAAATAGCATATAAATTACTTCCATCTTCGCCTCGATGATTTAAATCCTTGCAGTTGTTAGCATAGAACAGAAAATATCTGAGTATGAATTATGTTTGGCATCATTATGTCTTTTTAATACATATCAAATATAATTACATTATTACAACATTTTATTTATTTTATTTAATACCATAAGAGTGTCCTCGGTATTTTATATCAAAACTAAATCGTAAATATTATAATAATAAATAGAGATAAACTACACATAGAGATAAACTACACAAATGTATAGAAAGATGTCAACAATTTTTCCTTCGCTTTTACTCTCATGTATCCGTCATAGTCTCATGCAATATTTTGTTTATTTTCTATGTTTACTACATTTACTACATTGATACTTACAAATCGAAAACCAGCTTTCGCCTGTATTTGAATTAAATATAAAAAAAATAGAACGATTCTTTTAAAGCTTTTAAAAGCTTTATAATGGACATATTCAATAAATTTTATTCGATTATGGTAATATTGTTGAAGAATTGCTGTTAAAGTCGAGTAGTTTTTAAGCTTTCTGTGACACGCAAAGTGGAAAAATTTGTATATATCTTTGAATTATCCTAAAGATTTCAATAATAAAATAAGTTTTATCGCTTCTCGGCCTCTTGGCTAAGATCAAAGTGTAATAATAAAATAAGTCGTCCTTTTTAAAACAAAAACAATTTTTTGGTTTTAGCATTTCTAAACATTTCTCTTACCCATATTTGAAAAGAGAAACTTTTTAATTTCTCTTACCCCGTAGAGAAAGTACTGTTTTAGGATCAGCTTTACAAAATTAAGTTTCAGGTATATTTACACGTTTTAAGGTCCCCTGAATCCGAAAAAAGGGATCAAGCGGTTGGTCTGTGTGTGTGTTTCTGTGTGTCTGTCTGTGTGTATGTTATCAGCATATCTCAAGTACAAAAGTACAAGAAATTTTAAATTCGGCATTTTTTGTCGAAAGTATTCGAATAATGTTTCTAAAAATTTAGTTAGAGGGGTTTTGTAATGACAGTTCGATCTGAAATACCCTCATAACGACAAAATCTTGATTTTCTTCGGAATCGCTAGAATAGTAAAAAAGAAAAAGAAAGAAAGGAAAACGTAGGGTTAGAATTTTTTTAGATAAAAATTTATCTGGCTTAACTTTTTTACAAGAAAAGAAGCTCATAGCTGATAATCCGTGCATCATCTAGAACAAAATATAGCAAAAATCTGGTTTTCTAGAAAATAGGGTCAATGATTTTGATCAAAAAGTTATAGTTAGAGGTTTATGTTTATTATTCCATTTGAATTTTGTTTATAATCAGAAGAATTAGCTTTCACTGGTAACTCGCACTTCAGCCGGACAAATTTTCATATTTATGAATATTCAAGCAGAACGAAAGAGCAGCATGTAGGCCATGAGAATAGTTATATCATTCTAAGTATTCTTTTTTTTTTCTTTTTCTTTTAATCTTTCTTTTAAGGGAAATCTGTGTTGTGTAAAAAAAAACAAATAAATGAAAAATTAGTAAAAGGACCAGACTACATAAAGGAAACCCAGATGCCTAACCAACTGAATTTATACACTAATACATTTTAACCTTTCTAACTGTTTACTTTTAAAAGTAAATTATTATTTCAGGTAACACAGTTAATTAGATGAGCAATTGATAATTAAACTTCAAAGTTTTCAAAGTTTTCAAAAGTTTACATTATTAGACTCTAATTTTGAGCATTCATATCAACTATTCTATTTTTTTTTTTCTAGTTATTACAGTTATTTTATTATTATTTATTTATGATTTTTTTGAGTCAGATAATAAAGTACTTAAATCAGTTAAAAAAATGATAAATAAATAAATAAACATAAAAATAAAATAACATAAAAATAACATAAAAATAAAAATAAAAATGAAAATGAAACATAAATGTTATTCAAAACGTTTTATTCTGCTACTCTTCTAACCTGAAAATCAAAAATGCTAGCTCAAATTATTTTAAGAATCGTTTCGACAAGTTTCAAAAACAATATATTATTTCTTTAATTAAAAATAATAGTATAAACAAATTATTGTTCTATCATTTCTTTCAAGAACGTTAAAATTTCAGAACACTATACACAATTCCTATGTAATCTCTCTCTAAGCTAGCTAACTGCACTTACTGACTCATTAAATAACAATATAATTTTTATTTTTAAACAAGATTCACTATTTTCTGTTAGAAATGTTTACTAATCAATGCTAACACGCATCTACTTTTGGAATCTTTTGTAAAGGGCTAACAGTTTAATTAGTCTTACTTTAGGTTATTATCTTTAATCAAATCCTTTTACAAAAAAAAAAAAAAAAAAAATCCAATTTTTGACACTTTCCAACAAGGTTGAAAAGTGTTTACGACTTCGGTTTGTCTGTATGTCTGTCTGTCCGCGCTCGAACTCCCGTAAATATTAATAGAATTTCTTGAAACTCATATGTGTTATTCAACTTCACTATCGGATGTTCCCTATTGAAAATGGAGTGAGCACCTTTACTGGTTTGTGTACAGGGACTATCAGAAAGTTTTCCAAAGCATTGCGTCCTAAGAGAGGCATTTCTATAAACCATATTCCAATACCGTTAACTTTACACAAATCTGAATGAAATTGAAATATGTTTTTCATGTCCATTATTGGATGCTTCACATTGAAAATGAAATAAATACCATCTATGGTTTGTATACAGGGACACCCGAAAGTATATCTAAGCATCGTGTTCTATGAAAACGAATAACGTATTCTATAAACCAAATTGAAAGAACTTTACTTTGCAAAAATCTAAATGAATTTAAAATATATTATTCATATGCACAAAAGATTGTTTTTCATAGAATACAATATCATTAGCATTAGATTTACAGGGCCACACAAAAATATACATTTGCATTAATGGATATAATTAGAAGTTTGTTGGAATTGTATTTTCATTTATATTAATCGTTTCTTATTATTTTTTATATGTTTTTAACACTTTTGAATAAGGTTGAAAAGTGTAAATGACTTCTGTTTGTCTGTCTGTCTATCCGCGCTCTAACTCGCGTAAATATTCATGTTTTTTTTTTTTTTTTTTGAATCTGATATATGATATTCAAGTTCACTATCGGTTATTCCCTATTGCAAATGGAGTGATTATCTCAACTGGCTTGTGTACAGGGACACACAAAGTATTCCAAGCATTGTGTTCTATGACAGGTATTTTTATGAATTATATTTTAATTCCATTATATTACACAAATTTCCATGAAATTGAAATATGTTGTTCAAGTTCACTATCGGATATTTTCTACAGAAAATGGAGTAAATAGCACTACTGGTTTGTGTACAGGGACACCCAAAAATATGTCAATTCATTTCATTTTAGGACAGAGATATTATAAATCACATTTAAAGAAATTGACATTGATTTTTAATATGCTAAAATAATAGTTTGTATAAAATATGATTTTTTTATCCTTCAGATTTACAGGGCTACACTAAAATATTCAGATACATTATGGACTGCAATTAGAATATAAGGGCTACGTTATTTCTTTACTGTTGAGCATTTTTAACATTTTCTAACAATGTTTAAGAATGATTACGAATTTAATTAATCTATCTGTATGCCTTTCAGAACTACTGTCTGTCCGTTGTGTGATTACGTAGGCAAAGATTATTGGAAGTTATACAATACAACAATTACGTGCATTTGGAAAGTGTTAATAGCCAATGCGTATCGCATGATTTTGCGTTTTTGTTATTTTGTTCACACAGGATTCAGATTTTTTGAGGGATAGACCCTCAAAGATTTCCTCCCATAAAGTTATTTACTCTTTGTTTACCCCCCCCCCTTTTTTAACCCGGGTAAGACTAGTGGTACCATATGGTACCACTTAGCCCTTGCCGGAATATTGGGGGAAAAAAATCAATTTCCTGAGATATTGGGAAAAAGGATGTTGGAAAAAAATAATAATTCAGGCTTTGCCGGGTTAATAAAAATCAGTCAAAAAGGAATTTTCTACCTTACATTCATAGAAACAGACTTGGCATAATTTTACAGCATAATTTTACAATAAGGTTTTAATTATTTGTTCCTATCCTTACCACTTTCTTATTAGTCTGAAATATTTAATTAACTGATCCTAGATATTTACAATGAACACACAACAATTCAAATAAAACAATTATATCTTCAATTAAACCAAAGTCTATTATTATTTAATTTTTGGTTAGCAATCAATTATTTATTATTATACACATTTTTTTAGCAAAGAACATTAACACATTTGGAGTTATAATGAATTATTCATTTCCTAGCACACACACATCTATAGAGTTTCTTGTCTTGTCTCTTTTTCTTTTTACAAAAAACACACACTTATTGATTGCATAAATTGTAACAAATCGCCTGCTACTGAGCCAGTGCAATTTTCTTACTAGAAAAATTATTCTTTGACTACTGACAACTGACATTAAATTAATCTTCTAACAAATAACAATTGTAAGTTTTGGGATTATAAACCCATACACATTACTGCACATTTTTAATTTTAGAAAAATATACGTAAATCAAAATACAGTAATAAATAAAAAAAATTGAGACTTACATAATACTATGACAGGTAGATGTAAGGATCCCTCCAGAGGCCTGGGAACAGATTAAACGTTTGTTGGTCCATAGGTCGTAAGTACACATATGGTTCTTTTAAATTGTCAGACAAGATTGCGTACACTAGGAGTATTTTTCTATACGAAAAATATAGAAACGTTTCGGTTCTAATTCTCCTCGGGGACAGCACCACAGAGCATGTTGGGAAGGAATACACTAGCTCCAGTCTCCATTTTTTTTTTTTTTTTTTTTTTTTTTAGGGGGGGGGGTAAATTATTAAGGAAATAGTGGATTTTCAGTTTGAATCACTCACTGGCTGGAAAACATGTTACTGGAAAAAAAAAAAAAAAGAGCCATTATAATTGTGGAAACACAATCGGAACAAGCTCAAAATTGTACAAAAAATGAAGATTATGTAAGAGCAACGAAGAGTCGTAACATTATTCTGCTATGTTGCAATGGTTTTAAAAGAAATAAAATTTCATTTTTATTTATTTATTTATTTCATAAATAATGTTTATATTAAGATATTTCAATCAAATTTCTAGATGCAACCTTCGATACGATTGATACTCTAATACGTCACTTATAAAAAATGCATGTCCACCCTTCCACATAACAGTTTTAAATTATTTTCGTGCATTATCGGTTGAAATTTTTATGACAGAGCTTTTATTTACTTTCGATTACCTATGTAATGGAGAAAGTATTGTTTTTAAGTTAAATTCTTGAAATTGAGTTTTTGGTTATACTTGCCGTTTTGATGTTCCCATAATCCTATTATCAGATTTTTAGCAATTTAGTACGCAATTTTTCCCTACCTCGACCTGCGCCCTAAACGAGGCATAAAGTATTTTGTGACGAATTGAGATTTTTAATTAATTATTTAATTTATTTATTTAATTAACTTTGTAACTCGAATTAGTAATTGTGTCCAGTATATATTTTTTTATATACTTACAAATTTTACACTTATTTTCAATAGAATTATATTGCTTCTGTGTTTTGCTGCCTACAGGTGTCCTAAAAAGGAAAAGAAAATTAATGAAATAGAAACTTTAATATAAATTCATTTAATAATAGTTCGGAGACACATAGTTTTCTTTCAATTTACTTTTTTTAGGTTTAAATAAAATTTTCTTTTGTCGTTTTCAGTTTCAAAAACGTATTGAAACACTGTGTGTTGTAGTTTAGTTTATTTATATATTGTACCCCATTTTAAAGGGTAATAAAGACAAAGTATGCCAATCGTATGAAAAAATAAATATTTTAATAATATTTTACTTAATATTAAAACAGATTTCTCTTCCTATAACGTGTCAAAAATCTAAAATCAGTGGGAAAAAATCTCTATTTATGTTATTTGAATCTTACTTTCTTTTAGTGGGTAAGTGTTGTAAAATATATATTTTGAAAATCGTGTGTGTGTGTTTAAAAATAATTTTAAAAGTGTACTGACTGCTTGCTTTCAAAGACAAATTTTTTATGATATTGCATATCAAAAGTATAAAAATACAAAAAGAATATTTTTTTATCGACACACTATACCTAGATTAAAATACAGTTTTAGAGAAAAATATAAAACACACGCAAACACGAACACACAAAAATAAAATGAATAAATTCAAATTTCTAATGTTTTTTAAGCATATACACTAATAACATTTTATATTTTTGTGTGGGTTCTCAGTATGATCTATAGATTTTTCGTACTATGTAAATTACAAACATTTTATACTGTGGGAAAATAAAAACCATTTCTAAAAATATATTTCTAAAAATTCTTTGAATGTGTTTCTGAATTATATCGTGTACCTTTGTAAAAATACTAATTATGTGTCATATACCGATTTCTATTACAAACATGCAATTACACCTATAATAACTAATGTAGTGCATTTATTATTATTATTATTATTACTATTATTATAATTATAACCGAATTTAGAGAATTTTATGCAAATGTAATTAAAGTATCACTACAAGAGACCATACTGTAACGACATACTTGTATTTATATATATATAAAGAAATAATAATAATAATAATAAAAAGCAAAGTAAGTGTTAGGCACGCTTCTTTTAATAGATGTATTTAGTGAGCTCTAGAACACAACATGCCATTTGCAAAAGTAAAAATATAAAATTTTGCACAACACGTTTTTAGCCTTAACCGTCATATATCCTAATAGTTTTGTGTATAGATCTCTAATTCAGAATGTGTACTTTGCGTGCCATTTTCAGCATTGAACATGAAACTGAGAACCTCATTAGTAACATTTCAGTAACGTCGAATCGTATTATAAAGATATAATACCTATAGAAAGGCTTATAGAGAACATGAGAGTTAGTTTAACATACCACAAAATTATTAAAAATTTTAAACATCTATAACAAAATTAATGTTCTAAGTTTAAAAGGGAAGTAATTTAATTTCGTTAATTATTTTGTATCAAAATTAAGTTTAAATAAAATACTTAAAATGTAAATGATGCATTATGCTCAGCATGTAAAATCTCTCAGAAGAAAATTACTTTATTATAATAAAAATATTAAAAAAAAAAAAAGAAAGAAAATGCATAAACTTCATTTCGTAAAATAAAACAGTATGAAACATTTAAGTTGCAAAGAAAACATTTTCCATTTCGAAATGAAAGCGAATAAAATTACATGTTAATTATTTTTTGGTATTTCTAAATAGTTTCGGCTATAAATCATACATTTTGAAGAACAAAGGAAATTGTTAAATAATTTGATTAAAGCCTAATTTCAGAAAATGCGGTAGTGTATAATAATTCTTTTTTTTACTCTCTTTTTGATTTGTTACACCCGTAACGACTCTTAATCTACTCCATACTTTATGAACGTACCCAAATTTATCTCTATATAATTACATTTGTAATAAAGTGAAAACAAAGTCACTTAAGTTAGTTGTACAAAGGGAAGTAGAAAAGAATGTTGTAGTAATTAAAACATATGAAACATAATTACAATATAAAGAACGATTTTTTTTTCTTTAATAATTTCGTAAAATAACATGCTGTTCCCGTCTGAAAAAGTTTTTCTATATAATTTTCTATAATAGCGCCACCTATTGGTTCATATGCATAAAATTTAACCAACATAGCTTCAGACCAAACAGATTTTACAAATGCAGTTTGGCACAATTTTTACAAATAGATGCTGAGATATATTTATATTGAATGTGACAGAAGATAAGTAATAACAGAACCACCTGAGTGACGGTGTAATCAAGTTAAGCCCGGACATTTTTTATAATAGTTATCTCACATATCACGTTTTGTAAATGTATACGATATAGAAGCTGAGATATAGCCTTCCAGAACACGTGATAAATTGTAGCGTAGCAGAGCCATTTGTCGGCCAGTATGAACTAAAAGTCGGTAGATACCAATTTGTGTCATAAAACATCTAAGTATTAGGACCTTGCATAAGTTCTCGCTGTTTCCTAACAGTTTAGGAAAATTATACCTCTGGGGGTTACCGAAGCGGGAGAGCCATCTCTTCCGTGGAGGATCAAAATTGTGATGGCATGTCTCCGGACCACCTCTAGGGGTGTGTCCCAGACCGTCGCCAATTGCCCATCTGCGCAGCATTAGTGCGACGTAAAACCCAATCACCAATCACCTAACAGTTTAGCTACCTAAAAAATAATAAAGTTTTTTTTTTTTTTTTTTTTTTTAATGCTGAAATATCGTAAGCAAAAAATGAAATAAATTCTTGTAGAAAATATTGTTAGGATTTATAACTTCAGCCAAATGTATGAGGGGTAATTCAGATAGAAATGACTAAATAGTTTTAACAGCGATAAAGGACAAAACTGGTCAACCTGGTTAGAATAGTGACACAGAACATTGACGTAGAGCGTTGGCGTAATATACCAAGAACCCAGATTAGATTCCTGGCTTGGTCACTATTCCCACGCGTTAAAACTATTTCGGCTTTTAAATCTAATGTATTATATAGGAAGCATTTTAGCTGATTTTTGAGATTATTAAAAATAAAACACCATAAAAAGCACAGTAACAAATACTGACTGAATGAAATCTCTATACATATTAAACGTGTTATTTTAATAGTTGTATCAATATTAAATTAAATATGGACAGATTATACACTATTTTATCTTAATTTTTTATTTGTGGGCTACTATTACAAATTTATGAAACAATTACCAATTTTATTTTAAATAGAAATTTATTAAGAAGATCAACACTTAATTTCATTTATGAAAAGCATTGTTCTTTCTATTTAGAAAAGATGCCTAAAATTCTGGAATTATTTTTATGTAGAAGGGTCAAAGCCTTCTTTTCTTCTAGAAATTTAAAATTGTTTTATCTTTCGTTTTTAAAAATCGGTGCTATGCTCTAGTTGATATAAAAATGCTAATTAACAATGACATTAAGTGACGTAAAAATGTTAAATAACTCATTAAACGAAAATAAAGTCACATTTCTGTCCTATAGAAATATTATTGATTTCTTTGTTAATTGGCATGACAAGAAAACATTTTTTTTTCCTTGAGATCGCATTGTTAAAATACGTTCCTTATTCATTTGCTCGGTAGTTTAGAATCTATTTTTGTGCATTATGAATATTTCGATACATCATTCTGATTTTAATAATTTTTGTTATAAACCTGAATAAGCTTTTACTAAAAACTATATGACGATCATTTCTGAAAGAATAACAATTATAGGATATTTATAGTAGAGCAAAAGAAAAATTCATGAGTCGGATAGTATATTTTTTCAAACTGCATCTATATGTAATGAATTCAGTTCTAAAATTCTTGTTTTTTTTTTTTTTAATACATAATGCATACAGATAATGATAGAATTAATTATCCTTCCTCCCACGACATACAACTGTAACGGTTATCCAACCCCTCAGTTTAGTTGTAAAATGAAGTACTCAGACGAGTCTTCTTATATTAAATTTAAAATATATATATATATATATATATATATATATGAAACTTAATATATATATAAGATAAAATTTAAATATAAGATGGAGTAAAACATGAATAATTAAATATATAGAACTAGAACAGAGTTTATATAAACCAATGTGCGATTGCAGCAAAAGGAAATATAAAACTATAATAAATAAGCAAAATGATCAAAGCCAGATGAAAAGTTAATCCCAAAACACATGGGGCCCTTCATCAGGGGAGCTCCCCAATGTAGTGAAAGGAATATGAGAAGTTTCTAACGAAACGCTGGTAATTTAATTTAAACTTAAAATGTGTTTTAGGTTTAATTTTTCATCTGGATTTAATTATTTTGCTTACATATATACATATGCATTTTACAATTTACTAAGCTATATAATGCGTATATATTTGTGTATATTCAAAATGTTTCTAATGACCCAACTAATCCATTGAAATCAATTAGCTAATTTCTTTTTAATTTTTATTAAAAAAAAAATATTATATATTTATTTATAAAATAACTTGTTCTACCCAAAAAGAACAGATGCATACATTTCTGAAATTATTTTAGTTATCAATTTAATCTTGAAAAACATCCGTTTTTCTAGAAAAAATAAATTACATTATAATGAATTATTTTATTTTTAAAATTCATCGCCGTACTCTAGTTGATATAAAAAAAATACTACTTAGCAATGATATTAAAGTGATATAAGAAAGTTCACTAACTTATTAACCGAAGTAAAAAACGTCTATATTACAGTAATGTTATCGATTTCCTATTTTAAATCGTCTTTTCAAGGAAACGCTTTTTTGTTTGAGTCGGATATCCTATTGTTAAAATATGTTTCTCATTCCTTTTCTAGGAAGCTTACATTTTGCCTTTTACGCGTTATAACTTTAAAGCGTGCAGTTCCTTGCAAGGAGAATTATTTGAAATATAAATCTGAGTAATATTTTTCTAACAGTATTAAATGATACTTCGATTTTAGAAAGAATAAAAATGATTTGGTTTCTTCAGAAGAATAAAATAAAAATTGAAGAATTTGATAATATATATTTTTAAAGGATACTCATACGTAATGAAGGTATTTGATATCTTCTTAATATTAAAAGCCCAATTTTCCCGAAACTAACACTGAAAATGATATCATAGATAAAAAAAAAAAAAAAAAAAAAAGTAATGAATTGGAATAAAGAAAGTTAATTTTTATCTATGGTTTGCATGCGTTCATTTTACTTAAAAAAATAATGAAAAAAAAAAAAAAAAAAAAAAAAAGATAATTTAGCTGAAAAATTTACATCCCAAACAAAGAAACGTATTGAGGTAAAAAAAAAAAAAAAAAAAAAAAAAAAAAAAAATTATTTATGGCTTGCATGGTTTTAGAATTTTTGCTCATTCATTCAAAGCAATAAATTTTAATGCGCCAGGAAAGGATAATAATACTAAATTAAACACGTAAAATTGAATTATGATGCCATTTTTAATTTCTTGCAGACGTTTGGTCTACAAAACATCTAAATATCATGATGTAAAAGATGAAACATTTGTTTTAAATATTATGTAAAGCAATGTTTAGTAAACTGAAATGGCAAGGAGAATTAAATTTGAAAATACATGTGGAAAAATTGAAAGCTAGGCAGGTAGAGATCTACTAGTATTTTAATATTTTATCAAATCATAATATATATGAAAAAATATCATTACCTTCCTATGCGCATATTAATGCAATTATTAGTATTAACCTCATCTTCATAAAATATAGTAAATTTTGAATATAAAATTTAATAAAAGAAGAATTTTAATACATTTTTAGGGATTTTTATAATAATTAGCAAATTAACATAACTTACAAATCTACATTTAAACGTTTGTTTGACTCATATGTTGATTCTGTGTATATGTTACTGCGTATAAATCACAGCTTTGTCACACATACATAATGAATTACTGAAACTATTTTTAAAAATGCGGTAAATATAAATCTATGAAATTACAAAATATTATTTTGTAGAATTATTCACTTATATTTGACTAATATACATAACGGAATAAAATTAAAACGTTTACTCTGATTGAGAAAGTATTTATAAAATCGAATGTTAAATTATTCCATTCATCTGCATTCTTAAAACGAAAGTATTGGATTAGTAAATAGTTTAAGATTTTGATTTTCGACAGATTTCTATGTTTTGAGGTCTCTTGAACACGATCTGAAACTTTTTTGCAGAATTTCAGCCTATTTGTGTATATGTGCGTTTGGCAAAAATTTTATAGCCGCTCTTGGTCAAAACGTAATACACAGAATTTTAATAAAACTTTAATTTTTTGTTCTCATGGCATACATTTCTCTCTGCTAACTTCTGGTGCCTATTAGTCGATAGGTAGGGGTGTCATAGGAAAAATTTCAAAGGTATGGGAAAGTGATATCTTAGATTTTACAATAAATAAAAGCACCAGAATTGATAAGTAGAATGATTGTTATGTAAATCTACGCCGGAGGCAGCTATGCTGTATTTTTCTCAATTTACGAGAAGGGTGTATTTCAGCTTCTACTGTGCTAAAGTGCAATTTTTATATTTTTAAAATTTTCATATTTCTTAAAACACATGCTAGATTTAAATAATATGCATCACATATTTTTTGAAAAGCAATTTACATGTTATCATTGTACTTAATTTAATGTATCAATTATAAATCATATCTCAGGTAAATGTACCAGGCATTGTTTAACAAAATGAAAACTTTTTGTCCACTTACGACATCGGTAGTGAACAATTAGAACGCATCGTTTGTTTTGACGTCAAATAAATCGATCAACTCCAGGAAATGTGAAAATTATTCACATATGCCATAAGGTCATTACTTCGAAGTTATTCCGCTTGGACTTGCAGGTATTATGAAGAGATTTTCAGCTTGCTTGCGTTTCTAGTGATATCATGAATTTATCTTAGTTAAAGAATATTTATTATGAGTAGAATTTTAAGGTTCTTTAAATATAGATAAAGATATCCTTTAATTGTAAAATTTTCCTAACTGAATTATTTATTTATTTTAATTAAACAAAGAAAAAAAAATAATATGAATATTCCTTTACGAAATAAAAGTTAACTGTTGATTAACGAAACTTATTATTTCATTTATTATCTATATATTCAGTTTGTGATCATTTTTTAATTATTTTTGTTCCTGAGTTATTTCAAAATCATTCATGGAAGGTATAGTGCAAAAAGACACATTTTTTACACATAATAAATTACAGATGACAATATCTCCAATTTTGCGTTACGTCCTTAGTCCATATAATAGCACAAAAAAAAAAAAAAAAAAAAAAGGAGGTGTGCATTGGTTGTTAAAACTCCCCAACTGTGCGTAATTGTTGATAACTTTCAATGTTATTTGCTTATGTTTTATAACGCAGCACACAGATAGAAGGACTGAAAAGCATACAGATAGACTAAATGAATTCAAACTATCTCTTAAACATCGTTGAAAAATATTAAAGTTGCTTAACGCAAAAGAAAATGCAGCCCTTAGATTCTAACTGCAGCCCTTTATCTGTCTGAATATTTCAGTAAAACCTTATAAATTTGAAGAGTAACTACACTCGGCAGCAAAATTATTGAAACACTAGCAATAAGTATTATTTTAAAGCTGTGTGTCTAAAACCGCTTTGTGAAGTAAATATTTGTCAAGTAATGATCTTAGGCTTATGCTGCTTATAAAAAAGTAAGTTGATGATAAAAATTAGCGATCAAACTAAAGAAAGAAATATGAAAAATGTGGATGTGGATGTGTGCTTCAATAATTTTGCTAACGACTGTATATGCTATTCTAAGAAAAACATTATTTTAGAATACTGACGATAAATGACATTTTTTTATGAATTTTGAAGTAAAAAGTTATTCAAATGTGGTTTATTTAAATGTCTGTTCTAAAACGCAATGCATTTACATTTTTTTTTTTGAGTGTCCCTGTACAAAACTAGTTGTACATGTTCTATTAATGTCATTTTAAATAGAAAACATTTCATAGTGTATTTGAATAGCATATTCAAATAGCACATACATTGAATAGCATATTTGATATAATTGCATATTTGAATAGCATATTCAAATTTGATTTCAATAGCATATTGATTTTGATTTTAATAGCATATTTGAATAGCATATTCAAATAGCATATTTAGATAGCATATTCAAATAGCATATTCATATATAAAGAACTATATTCCACATATATATGCTGTTAATAATTATAAAAACAGTAGAGAAACATACTTTCAGCATATCACACAAATTAAAAAATCTTTATTCCGACGTTTCTGTTAATATTCCAATTTTAACCATCTTCAGAGAAATGATGTTCATAAACTATAAACATAAACAATTTAAGCCATTCTTTCATTACTGTTTTTACAATAGCATATATCATTTTTAAAAAATTCTGAAGATATTTACGAGCGCTGGTGCCGGCAGATAGATTGATAGACAGATGGGCAGTCGGACAGACAGATACACAAACTGAAATCTTATTCACAATTAAAAATTGTTGAAAAGTGTTAAAAACGCAAAAGGTAAACGAAAATGCAATTCCAGCAAATTTTCAATTATATCCCTTAATGTAACTGAATATTTTTGTGTGGCTTTGTAAATCTTAATTCTAATCGTACTATATTCTATAGAAAGCATTCTTTTCTGAATATGAATAACATATTTTAATTTCATTAAGATTTGTGCAAAATAAAGTTATTAAAATTTGGTTTACAGAAATATCTCTCATAGAACACTGTGCTTTGGAATACTTTCGGATGTCCCTGTACACGAACCAGTAGCGATATTCCCTCCATTTTCAATAGGGAACATCCGATAATAAACTTGAATAACATATATCAGTTTCAAAAAATTCCATGATTATTTACTTGCATTAGAATTCAGGCAGACATACTGACAATCCGAAGTCCTTTAAAAAAAGCATAATAACTGCATAAAAACGAAACATTAACCGAAATATCCTAATATCCATAAAAACAGGTTAGTGTATGTTGTTGTATGTTCAGTTCAAAAACATCTTAAAAGACAGTCCTTTTACAGTAGTGTCTTTCAAGATCCTTCTTGATTCTCTGCAAGATTTTTTAGGTTCTAAATTTCGTCCTTTAACTTTATCCTGAGGATTTTTTTCATTTTTTTCTTTAAATGAAGGCTTCAAATTACAAGATTTTTCTTGACGCATGGATTCAAATAAAATTTCATTTCCCACCGGTGAATGCTGTGTTTGTATATATGTGTGTGTGAAATTTTAAATAAATAAATAAATATATATATATATGTATGTATGTATATGTGTATGTGTGTGTATGACTTCTATGGTCTTTTATGCCTGAAGATGCCATTGCATTGTACCCAAAAGCTTTATAAATATATTTTTAACGTGTGAATTTTAACAGAATATACAGACCTTTTAAAACAATTTTATGGGTGTAAAATAGTTTCTTTACAGGTATTTGACAGCTATATTAAAAGCTATTTTTAATGATAATTATTACCCATTTAATGTGTAAGGAGACACGTGATTTTTGTGTTCTTATCAGGTCTAACGCCAATGATATATGTGAAGAACAGTTTGTTTTTACGGAAATTTCAAATGAAGATTTTATTGATCGATTCTGTTATTGATATTGATAGTTTCCGACTACGATATTGATAGCTTTCGTTATTTATGTTTAGATAAGAAATAAAGATTTTTTTTTTTGAGGGTGATAGCTTTTATCACACAATAATAATATTTTCTGTAGTTGGATTAAGTTAGACAAAATTAGTATAATAATTGGCATCATTTAAAACTAATGCTGCAACTATTGATGTATTTAATATTGACATTATCAAAATTTCAGGCAATATATATTTTTTTTCTCTAATTATATAAGCAAAGTAATAAGCAATAAAATAATGGGGAAAAAAGTTTCATGTGTCAATATAGTTTTTATTTTATATGTATTTCGTATATTATTATAATATTTTTTGAAGTCGAGTATTACTTTCTCCAAATTGCGCGTAAAAATTTGTATATAAAAAAGTACCCTTTTCAGTAAAATATTCTTAATTTGTCTGTTTATATGTAAGCAATATTCTAAAATTTTTTTTTTTCTTTTTTCTTTTTTCATTTTTTAAATTAATATTTCTAAATATTATTGTCATTTATAATAATTAAAAAAATTATTTTCCAAAATATATCTGTAAAGTAAGAAACAGTAAATTTGTTTAGTAATATCAATTGCAAAAACTGCATTTAGCTATCAGATTTAGATCTTTGGATGTGATTTAGAGTTACAAGAAAAACTAATATGTTGTGACCATCACAAAACTTTTTCTATATCACTCTATTCAATAGGTCCGTTGACTGTTTAACATTCACAAAAGATTAATCATAGCTTCTCGTAAAAAAGATATTATATATGAAGTTTAGTGCATTTTTTTTAAATATAGCCTAGTATAAGGATATTTAAATTTATCCCTGAGCACTGTTATTAACCGCCCCTTTTCTCATACTGCTTTATTTGTATTGTGAAATTTTCAGCAATACGTGATTATGATTAAATAAATAGAAAACTAACTTCAAAGAAAATAATACAGGCAAAACTATGATACTGACAATGCTCTGGAATAAATTTGCGTCACTAATATTACCTTCCTTCAAAAGGAGAAATCGTAAAATATCAGTGCCACCTGCTAGATGGTTTGCAACAAAAATTAATATACAATAATTTAAGACAATATACAACTACATATTAATATATATGAAATTTTGTAAATTAGTTACTGAGCTAGAAATGCCAGTTTTCTTTCTTTTTTTTCTTTTTTTTTTTTTTTTTTTTTTTTTGTAACGCACATAGACACACAACCATTTTCTAAAAATATTCAAATTGTGTTTTGGACCCTTTAAACTGTGCAAATCCGTCGAAAACAGGTAGTTGAATTTTTTTACGAATCCAATGTTTTCCAATATTAAAGAGAAAGTAATTAAATATTTGCAAATAAACTTGCAAAGAAGTAAGTATAATTCAATAAGGCTGATTAATATTGTTTTTTCCCAGTATTACTCATATTTTAAAATAATTTGCGCAAAATATAAACTCTAGCTTCACAATTCTAAAGTTACATTAATATTAAGATAAGTACTTTAAAAAGTATGAAAATGTGAAATTTATTAACATTACATATGCGTTTCTATTGCTTTTTTTCTTTTTGAAAGCTTTTTATTGAAATTGAATTTTGTCATCGCGTTTTCGTGTCACGCTAATAAAAAAAGGCGCCTCCACTTTAGAGTAAATATAAGCAGTTCTTTTTGTCGCACGTTGGCTCAGTTGATTAGAGCGTCATGTTGATAGCGCGATGGTCGTGAGTTCGATTCTTGAAGGTTTGATGTGTTTGTTGTTGCAGATAAATAGTGGAAATCGTTTCGAATGATAAAAGAAAATTTATTCTTCTCTACACAGTATCCAAAGAATTTTTGAAGTGTTCTTTTTAAGAAGCTCTTTAAAACGCACAAAACAAAAAGTTAAGTAAACAAAAATAAATAAATGAATAAATAGATAAAAATAAAAATAATATAAAATAAAATAATATATATATTTTTAGATGTTTTTGATTGAAATTACATTTTTACCACCGTGCCTTTGTGTGACGCTAACACTGTTGATAACGCAATGGTCGTGGGTTAGATCCTCAACGACCGATGTTTTGCTTTTCTGCAGATAATTAATAGAAAAGCAGTTAATTGATGAATGAAAATCTCTCATTGTCTACAGAGTATCCTAAGAAATTTTGATTAGCTCTTTAAGAAGTTTTTTTTTTTTTTTTTTTCTAGTTACTAAAATGCACAAATCAAATAATTAACTTAAAAAAAAAAAAAAAAAAAAAAAAAATCAGATGAAAAGAAAACTGTGTTAATTAAATCATGAAGGAATTATTTGTTTAATTACGAGAAAGAATATGCTTCGTTTAATGTAATAAATTTAGAGCTTCTTTTTATTGCAAAATACTATTATTTTGAAAAAAAAAAAAAAAAAAAAAAAAAAGATAATCTCATTAGATTAATGTCGTCCTTTTTTCTTATTATATCATTGAGCTGAGTCCACGAGCCTAAATATTTTTCATTTATGAATCTTATTTTATTTTTTATTTCATTTTGCACGTGCGCTTTTTATTTCCTAATTATTATTATTTTTTTTTAAAATCTTTTTCGATACTGTCCGTTTCGAAACTGATTATTATTAGGTTTCTTTTCTTTTTCTTAAAAAAAAAAAAAAAAAAAAAAAATTAAATTCTCGCAAAAGCAGAACTTAGTTTATCACGGAGGACTATTAGTTTTTTTTTAATTGTAACATCGTTTACAAATTATTCAATTACATTTTCTAAAAATTTTTGATTTCGATAAATGTGCATCTATCGTAAAACTGGTATTGTAAAAATCTGCAGATTGAGACTAATAGTCTTCAGTCCTAAAAATAACACGGGAAGCTTTTATTGTAGAGCGCTAGAAAGTATAAAATAAAAATTTATTTATGCAGAAACTTGCTGTAAAAAATAAATAAATAAATAAATAAATAAAAGTTTTAACAAGAAGAAGATTATAGACATTTCACTTTTGCAAGAGATGAAAAATTTTAAACATTCAAATTATTTTAAAAAACATTCGAGAACATTATTCTTTTTGTTAGATTTTTCTGATATGTTCTATGACTTTTATTGACTGTTTTATTTTTTGTTAGAGTCTCATGCTGATAACGCAAATGTCATGGGTTCGATCCTTCAAGAACCTATGAGTTGATTTTTGTGTCCGAATAACTGAATAAATGTCAATTGATAAAAGAAAATATTTCAATGTCTACACAGTGTCCTAAGAATTTCGGGTTAGTTCTTTTAGAAGCTTTTTTTTTTTTTTTTTTTTTTTTCTTTTGGAACTAAAAAGCACAAAATAAAAATGTAAGTAAAAATAAGTTTTTTAACAGTAGAAGTTTTTTATTGTGGAGCCTAAAAATCATTAAATACAAATTTATTCTTGCAAAGATATGCTGTAAAGAAATAGAAGTTTCAGCACAATGAAAATTCTAGAGAAAAATATAGATATTTTTCTTTTACAAGAAAGGAAAATTTTTAAATATTCAAAATTTTTTTTAAAGCTTTCGAGACCTTTGAATTTATAGCTTCACGAATATTTATAAAAAAAACAAATAACTAAGAATATTCGTCACGAAAGCTTTTTAAAATATCTTGAATATTTAAAAATTTTCCTTTCTTGTAAAAAAGAAATATCTGTATTTTTCTCTAGAATTTTCAGAGTGCTGAAACTTTCATTTCTTTATAGCATATCTTTGAAAAAATAAATTTGTATTTTATGATTCTTTGATTGCAGAATAAAAAGCTTCTACTGTTAAAGAATGTACTTTTACTTAAATTTTTATTTTACATTTTCAATTATCTTTACAAAATAAAACACCTTTATGGCCATTCTAAAGCAATATTAACTACGAAATATGCAATTTATAAAACACACACCAATGAATAATGTTCATTTTAAATATAAGTAATACATCCAATATATAAATGAGAATATAAAAAAAATAAATGGAAATAATTTTCGGCTGATTTTATCAGGATATAAAGTGGTATCTCTCTCTGAATTTTCTGTTTCCAATTGCTTCGGATGTGGAACTGTTATTTCTGGAGATAATCTTGATTTTAACAGAAGATTCTTCAACTTCTCTTTACATCTGCAGCACGAACCTGAATTTTCTGTAGGCTGTAAATATTTTAAGAAAGACCAGAGAAAATTATTATATAGAAACAACAAATAAATAATTGAAACATTAGTGAAAATTTCTAAAACAAAATGTCGAGAAAACGAGACATATTTATAGAAACATACATGGAATACTCTGTATATATGTATATATCCTTTATGTAGAGCGAATAAGTAGTCATTTTCTGAATCCCTAAACTTGAAATATAGATTTATAAGCAATGTGTATAAGTTAAACAGGTAACCTAGATAGACGAAATGGTCAGGAATTTCTAGTCTATACTTTTCTAGATGGTGAAATAGCACTATGACTATTTGGAATCTTCTATGTTACAAGAAATTATAGCTTCATGTCCTAGAACTGGGTCATAAAACCATATTATAGTTACTAAAACACCCCTCTTCAATTCGCAATAATTTGCAGAGATTTTTTTTTTTTTTTTAGTAATTTTGAGCCCACGCTAATATAAGAAAATTATCTAGAATTCTAATATGGATTTTTAGAACTTCCTAGGAAAGAGAACTAAAATTTATAACGATAACTTGGAATTATATTTACTAGAGATATAATTTAGTTTTTTGATATCAGTCACAGATTTTTTTTTTCTCAGTTTAACGGCTTGGAAACTTCACATAAACAAGTATTTTATTTTAAAATTTCAATGGTCTTTTGAAAACTAGAATGATTTTCTTTCTTTTTTTTAAATGAAGAAAATTATTGAATGGTAAAAAATATCTTAAATTCTTTAAGTGTAAATAATTATACCTAAATTAAAAATTTATGATTAATACATCTAAAATGCTGTATCTAGTACTACTATGATAAATGCATGTCAACTCCTAAAACTCTGTTTAAGTTTTGTGGCAAAAAATAATATACAGTAAACATAAAAATTTTATTCTACTTTTTATTCCCATAACAGAACTTGGACTTTGAAAGAATAAAAACGTTTCAATAAGCAGATTTATAACGAACATTTCATTAAATTTTCGTGTTCAATAAAAAAAAGAAAAAAAAAAAAAAAAAAAAAAAATGAAAGAAAGAAAAAAAAAAAAGTGATTACTAGAAGAAAAATGCGTATTTTATTTGATAGTTTGAAAAGATGTGCATCGTTACTTATCTGTAATGCAGCTTTACATCAATTTTCATTTTTAGTTTTCTTTTCCAAAATTATTTAAATTTTTCCTTTCTTTCAAATTTTACATTCGAGAAAAATTGAATTAATATTGGTATAAAAATCATTAATTATATTGAATTTACATAAATTTGATTAATTTGTTAATAACTAACATACCGTCATATTTCATGTTTATATGTTCATTTACTTGAACATTATACACAAACGAAGAAAGCGACAGAAATTTTGCTTTAATTTTACACGCTAGTGTAGTTTTATACATATTCCTCTAAGTATACTTTTTTTTTTTTTACAAAATATAATTTTGGGGAATAGGAATACTACACAAAGTCAGTGTTAGTTTTTAAGTATGAAAGCTTTTTAAAAGCTTCAAATTTGAAAAGAATTAAAAGACAGATTACCTTTCTAAATTAAATTTTCAATACGAAATATAGAGGTATGCAAAAATATTGCATCTCTCTAGTTTTCTATGAACAAGCTTATAAAAACACTTTAAAAGAAGTGAAGATTGAGAGAGGCATGAATAAACACCTGACACAGTACCAATGGTAACGAATCCACCAGGCAATGCAGCGATGAGAAAATAAATGCCATTTCATCTCATTGGTGATAGCTTCTTTCGTACAGTTGACTCCGTATCACAGGCGCGTTGTGCTAAAACTGTCTTCCCAATGTTTTAGTACATGTGCAACATTCAAAAGTATTAGCTATAATCAATACAGTGTTCTTCGTTTGATGAATAATTTCTGTGTAACTGGCTCAGCAACCAGGGAGTATATAAGTTAACTCCGAAAGAAATCTACTTCAAATCAAAAGCAATATTTTGTCAGATTATCATTTAATCCCTTATATCACTACATGAAAATGTAGCGGCGATTTAACAAGTGATTCTATGTTATAGTAAAGGTTAAATAAAAACTACTTCAAGCTGCTACAACGCAGCAAGTATGAGACCCAGTGCAATACCATTTTTAAGAAATTTGGCATACTATATTAGACACAGCATTCTGCAATCAGAATGCAAAAATATTAAATATCTATGATCATTTTTACTAAATATTTTTTACCTATGCATGCGCTAGCTTTAAAAAAGCATTTACATAATTTCCAAGGCAAAGGATATGAGCTACATATGTAACCCCCCCCCCCCCCAAAAAAAAAAAAAAAATAATAAATAAAAAATAAAAATAAAATATATATATATATCAGGTAAACTGAGAATGTTATGAAACATAGAATGGACAGAATTTCAGTTCTCTCAAAATAAAATCAAAACTATAATGGGTTTTACTCAAATTTTCATTTTATAAAAACAATGCCAATGGTAATAGAGTGTTCGCTGATTCTAAATATTGGTAAAACCCTCTAAATCATCTTCCTTGTTTTAAAAAAGAACTGAAATTCTGTTCATTATCTCTCTCATAACTTTTTGAATTTATACGATATTTGTTTGGCGTTTTCATATAAGTTGCTTAATAATTTTAGCTATGAAATTATGCAAATGAGATTTTTTAAAAGATAGCGCATGCGTAGTTAAAATTTATTTAGTAAAAATGCTCACATTTCGTAAAACATTTAATCCTGACGACCATGAGAAACCTGCATTCATTACTGGACAAGGACTGTGGCAATTCAAAGCTATGCCAAATGGATTGTGTAATGCACCTGCAACCTTCGAGCGCCTGATGGAGACATTGTTAAAAGGACACTTTCCTATGAAGTCTGTGTCGTATACTTGGATGACATTATCATTGTGGGGCATAAATTTGAAAATCATCAAAGAAACATCCGTAAGGTGCAGGGAAAACTCAGGATGACTAACCTGAAACTAAATCCTAGCAAGTGCAACTTGTTCCGTCGTGACGAGAGTTATCTCGGCCATATTCTCTGCTGAAAGTCTCAGAACTGATCCCGAGAAGATCTCTGCAGTCGAGAATTGGAATCCCCCTGAAAACGTCCATCAACTACGAAGTTTCCTAGGATTATGCACGTACTACAAGAAATTCGTGAAGGGTTTATTGAGTGTTGACAGATCATTCCATAAGCTGACGGAAGCCAAACAGAAGTTCTTGTGGACAGAGGAATGTGAAAAAGCGTTCAAGAGACTTAAAGAGGCTTTGACATAACCGCCTTTTTTGATGAATCCAGAGTCTGACAAACAGTTCATACTTGATACAGATGCTAGACATGAAACTGTCGGTGTGCTGTTCTGTCGATGGCCGAGAACGCGTCATTGCCTATTGGAGTAAATGCCTGTCTAAACAGGAGCGAAACTACTGTACCACCAAGAAAGAATTACTTGCCATCGTAAAAGCCATAGAACATGTTCTCTCATTACCTCTATGGCAAAAGATTCCTGGTCCAGACTGACCACGCATCTTTAACGTGGTTGTTTAATTTCAAGAACACGGAAGGCCGGATTGCCAGGGGGATACAACGCCTCAGAATATGACTTCAAGATATGCCATAGTAAAGGGATTCTACATGGAAATTCAGATGTATTGTTACGGAAGCCTTGCATGGAAAGCTGCAAGTACTGCTCTAGAGCACAAGAGAAATACCAGTAGATAAATCCGGTTGCTTGCCAAGCTACAATCTCAACACCATCGGAGCTGGACCAGTGAAGTGACCAGGAACTTAGAGAAGCCCAATTGGAAGATCCTGACAAAAAGCCAATATTGCAATTGAAGGAGACGACCAGCAACATACCTACTTGGCAGGACATTTCCACATTTAGCCCCATTACGAAAATTTATTCGGCACTCTGGGACTCTCTTCATATTAGAAACGATGTACTATACAGAAAATGAGAATCTTACGATGGAAGGAATTTTTACTACCAAGATTGAAGATTCCAGACGTTCTAGAACAGTTACATAGTAGTCCTACAGGAAGCCATTTTGTAGTGATGAAGACTCTACAGAAGGTTCGAAAACGCTTATACTGGTGCAAGGCAAAGGAGGACGTGGAAAAATGGTGGAAATCCTGTGGTGCTTGCGCGGTACGTAAAGGCCCGAAAAAACAGATCCGAGGAAGTATGCAACGGTACAACGTGGGAGCAACAGTTGAACGGATTGCACTTGACATCTTGGGTCCTTCGCCATGGACCTTCAGTGGAAATAAGTACATCCTCGTCGTCATGGACTATTTCACCAAGTGGCCTGAAGTGTATCCCATTCCTGATCAAGAGGCATGCACAGTTGCACAGGTTCTAGTGTAGCAATGGTCGTCAAGGTATGGCACACCCCTACAGCTTCATACTGATCAAAGCACGAGTTTTATCTCTTCTGTATTGAAAAGAACTGTGTCGTCTACTCGGCATAGACAAAACCCAGTCAACACCCCTACATCCCCAGTCAGATGGTATGGTCGAGAATTTTAAACACACCACCTTGAATAACCTCTCTCTTCTACTATCAAGTTTGGTAGTTGTTGTTACCGTTGTTCTTGCTAACTTATCGAAGTGTTGTTCATGAAACCGCCAGCTATAGATCAGCTCAGATGCTGTTTGGACGCGAACTTCGTCTCTCCTGTGATCTCCTGTTTGATTGTCCCCCAGATGCACTTTCATCGCCCGAGGAGTACATCCAAGTTCTCCAGGCACGATTTGAAGTCGTACGCAACATTGCTCGGGAGCGGATTCACATGGCAACGGAGAACGTGAAGACGAGGTATGATCTAAACACTGCACAACATGAAATCAAGAAAGGAAACAAAGTTTGGTTGTGGAACCTGTTTGACGCAAAAGACTCTCTCCTAAGCTACAGTGTGACTGGGACAATCTCTAAACGTAAACAGTCATAAAATGACTGAATGATGTCATGGTGGGAATTTCTAAAACACCTTCATCAAAACCGAATGTGGTTCACTACGATCAGTTAGCCACATACCACACTTACCGGTAATGTTCAAATCTGAAATGTAATTATTTGCTATATTTGTGCAGGTGTAATGTAAATATTTGTATATAAATATTTGTACTTACTTGTAAATTTTGTAAATATTTCTTAATTTGCAATCTGATTTTTATTTTATTGTTATATGCAATTTAATTTTTGTATTTTTGATTGTTTAGTTTGTTTAGTTTTGCCTCCTGGCTAAGTGTTGTACTGCCCAGGACTTGCAGTTCTTGGTAGGGGGCAGTGTTACAAATTTGCAAATAATTCGCTGTCATTTTTATGTAAAATCATTCAAGGAGGCTTAGTCAGGGGATAAAATGCCAATTTTTTACATTTCTAGCTCTTTCTTGCGTTTTAATAGCAATTTTCCCTAAACGCACTGAAAAGCTCAAATAAGCAAGGTAATGGATTTTCTCTCCTAAAAAAAAAAAAAAAAAAAAAAAAAAAAAAAAATCTAATAGTCCTCCGTACTAAACTAAATTCTGCTTATGCCAGAATTTTATCAAAATCTTTTTTTTTTTTTTTTTTTTCATTTTATTATTTTTTTAAATACTGTTTTTCAGCTTATTTTCTCAGTCATAAACTTTCTGCCGGTTAAAAACGGAAAAGGGGAGAAGTAAATTAGAAATATCAGACCTATCGTTACAAATTCAGTACCACATGAAAGGGGCGAGTTCTCTGAATCCAGGGGCGCAAAAATATTTTCGACACGACAATTAGATTTTTTTAAAATAACTAAAGTATGGAATTTTGGTGGCAACAACTTTTGTGTAACACATAAAATAAATTAGAAATATCAGTGCTATCGGTACAAATTCGGTACTAAATGAAATGGGAGATTTTTCTGAATCCATGGGAGCAAACAGTTTTTCGACACGACAATAAAATTGACTAAAGTATGAAAATTAAATTTACTGAAGTAAGAAATTTAAGTTGCAACAAAAAAGTTATATTTTTATTGGGAATTTCTAACACACGCGACTGATAGACAATGTAAGATTGTTTATTTATTTATTTTTTAAATTTTTTTTTTAGCTTACATTCTCTCATAAACTAGCCGAATCCGGGTTGTAAACAGGAAAAAGGGAAAATAAATTAGAAATATCATCCCTATCATTACAATTTCGAAACCAAATGAAAGGGGCGATTTTTCTAAATCCAGGGGTGCAAACAGTTTTTCGACACGACAATTAGATGTTTTAAAATTAACTAAAGTATGGAATTTATGTGGCAACACTTTATTTTAATCTTTTCATACTTTTAAGCGTGAATCAAGCTAACCGAAAAAGACTTTATTTATTTATTTTTTTTAATTAATTTAATTTTTATATTGAATAATTTATTGCGTATAATTTCGAAGCTGGAAAATTTCGAGTGCGGAAAATGAAAGTTCAGATATTTAAGAATTTTAAAGTAACCTGGGGACCACCAGAAAACCGTGTTACTAGTGTATTTGGAGGGAACGAAGAATCGAAAATATTTATTTTATTTATTTATTTATTTGTAATAGAGCTAGAGGCTACAAAAACCGTGTTACTCGGCTTTTAGTGGTAAGGAATTGACAGCGATTAGGCTGTTGTTGAGAATTAAAATTAAATAAGGGTGCAACAGGTCCCACAGATTGGCAGTGTGCTACTGGAGGTCTTTTTTTCAAGGATTGTTTGCACAGTGAGCAAACATCTTGTTGTATGTGTCTGAATCGGGCGGAAATTGACGCAAGTGTGGCACAGTGGGAATTTGCTGCGGTCAGTTTTTTCATGAATCATGAATATGGTCAAATTTTTAAGATCGTTTGCACGGGAAGTAAACATTTGTTGCTTACTGAGGAAGTGCATTTTTCATGAAGCATTAATACGGTCAAAATTTTAAGATCGTTTGCAAGGGAAGTAAATACTTGTTGCTTACAGAGTAAGTGCACCATAGTCACTGCCAATCGAGAATTTTCTACAGTATGGTTTCTCAGTGGTCATAAAAACATTCGTCGCCAAATGCGGTTATTATTTAATAAGCACTCTTTATAGGATAAAAAAATATAATGATATCCGAGCACATAAATGCTATAATATGCAGAAAATATAATGTAAGCAGAAATAAAAAATATTTTTTAAATGATTAAGGATTAGCTACACCTTTCTTTTCTATTTTGTTCACTTAAGCATCAAAAACATGAACATAAAATGTTTAAATTTCTTAAGATTCTTTTATTTTCATACCTTAATTCTTTTCATGGAATCGTGATACACAAAAGCAAATTCTAAAAGGCCAGAAAACATCATAAACAGGCAAGCAAAAAGCCAAACATCTAAAGCAGTAACATAATTGATTGCAGGTAGACTTGAATGGGCTTGAAATATTTGCGTAACCAAAGTTAGTAAAGTAGTTACTCCAAGTGTTACCCTAGCTGGAGCAGCATGGATATCCACCCAGAAAGAAATCCAGGATAAAGAAACGACAAGAGTACTTGGAATGTATACATTTAAAATGCTCCCACTCAGTCGTCGCTCAAATGTGAAATTGGCATAAAGTATAGTGAAGGTCTCTGAAATAGTAAATATCAACGGTTAAAGATAATTTTGCACCAGTTTACCTTAATGTGTATTAAAACAAATGCAATGGGAGAAAGTTCTTAAACTTTAAATTAATAATAATAAATAATCTAAATATACTTAATATATATATATATATATATATACATATACAAGTGTCTCCATGGTAACCAATCGAAGCTCGACTAAATTCAGTTTTTCAGACTGTTTCATCTATGGTTCATCTGGTTTCATCTGTTTTGACTGTTTCATCTATAATAACTGTAACTGTACTATGAATCTTTTTTGTATATATAATTCAAATGTTGCTGTACTCGTAAAAAAAAAATGGCTTTGTCCTGATGATGGCTTGATGGTCAGGGCGAAAGGCCTTGACAAGTTGTAATTTTAATTGATAATTTTAATTAACCACTTCACCGGCCATCCCGAGATAACTCAGGGTCCACACACTACAGTGGCCGGTGAAGTGGTTATATGTACCATTTTATACGTGTTGCAAAGTGAATTTTTTTTATAAAGTTTATTGTTTCATATTATTCATTACTCTCTTTTTATAAGTTATTAAAATAAGCATGTTTTTTGAAAGGAATTAAATATGTTCACCAGATAATTTAGCGATATTTTTTTTTCCTGCCAAGAATGGCATATGAAATCTATTCCGCTGCAACATATGAGTATCATATATCAGACACTTTATTTAGACACTTGAAAACAAATTTGACTTCAAATTATGATAGAATATTTATCATTTTTCTTTTAATTAGTATGTTAGGTGGATATTTATTGTGTAAATATCATCCTTTGAACTGAAATGTTTATGTTTTCAATCAAATATGGAAGTTTGCCGTTTTTTTTCCCCCCTAGAGTCACTTGATACAGCTACGTTTGCGTCTCGGTGACCTTGCCAATGGATATTATGTGAGAAATGCTTAGCTGGTTATCACCCAGGGTAGCTCAGTGGTAGAGCATCCGCGCATTAAGCGGAAGGCCCAGGTTCGATTCTCGGCTCTGGTATTTTTCACATAGTTCGTATAAAAATCAGCCTTCCACTCAAAATTATCTAAAACGAATTAAGGTTGATGATTAAAGAATTTCTAAATTAGAATTTCTAAAATATGATATAATATTTATCCTTTTTATTTTTAATTAGTATATTAGTTGGATATTTATTGTGTAAATATCATCCTTTGAAAGGAAATATTTGTGTTTTCAATTAAATATGGAAGTTTGCCATTTTTTTTTTCTAGAGTTTTAAAATTTAAAATTCAAATTTTATCAATTTTACAGCAAGAACAACTTAATCTAACGCATGCTCACAATAACTAATACATATCTATACCCAAATATGGGGATTAAAATCAAGAAATAATTTTCCTCAATTTTTAATAATTTTTTACAAAAAATCCAGCTGGTGATTAACATAGGAAATTTTTTTCTTGCATCCATGGACGACCAGCGACATCATCACTTTGCACTTTGCTTGCGTATATTTAAGCGCACAGACTCAGCTCAGTGAACTAATAATAATGGGGGGGGGAGGGGGGGTTTAAAAATAAAATAATAATTCTTTCAGAACAACATACATATAATTAGCACTACTTTAGCACTTTATCAATGTAGAAAGTTTTTAAAGTTATAATGACGTCAATTTTTGTGAGATGAACAATTTAACTTTTTATAATTTTTTAATGTTCATGATTAATTAAATGTATTTATTTTTATGTCGAAAGAAAATGAACTCGTAAATTTTTTTTGGCAACAATTAAATTATAGCTAATATTTAAAGCTATCTTTGTCATATAATAAACAAATAATTTGCAATAAAAAAATATTGTGACTATAAATTGAAATAAAAACTGTCTTATCTCTCAAGTTGGATGAAACTGCACACAGTGTACAAAATTTCATTAAAATCGGTTCATTAGTTTAAGAGTTCATCATGGACAAACATCGTGACATGAAATTTTTATATATATAAAGATATATATATATATATATATAAATAAAAATAAAAAGAACTCCAAAAATTTAAAAGCGGTTTAAAATTTTGTTTGTAAATATTTAATTTATTTTTTATCACAAAAAAGTATATATTTTGTTTTGTACAATAAAATTATTTAAAAGACATTTGGAAAATTAAGTCCTCATCATTATTCGACCTTTATGTACCGACGATATTTTAAAGTACTATCTCATTTAATTGTAATTATTTCCTGTAATAGTGTAATAATAATATTTTTTTTCTTTTATTTATATCTTAAGTTAGCTCTTAAAAATTAGAAAAAAAAGAAAGAATTTTTTTATGTAATGCATAATACAGTAGATAAAAGATTAACTAAACTCCAATTACTACTTAGAATCTAAATTAAATATCATGATTTTTAGTTCCCCATCATACTATAGATATGGGGAACTTAGGTAATCGTGAAAAATTTCGACCTCGGTTTTTTGACTTTTTTATACGTTTTCAGGTGTGATTAATCCGAAAATGACAAAATTTGTATGGTGTCTGTCTGTAGGGTTTTTGTTAATGTGTTAGTCCGTTAGTGTGTTAGTGTGTTACTCCGTTAGTTTGTTAGTCTGTTTACACGATATCTCACGCACAAATGATCGCGGAGAGGTCAGATCAGTTTTAAAATATTACTTCCGATACTTGTATGAACACTATTCATTTTCAACATTCGAATTAAAAAACTTCGTAAGTTAATAGAAATTTACGATTTTCTTAACATGGGAGAATAGGAAAACTCGAATAAACGACTACGTCAGAAACGCCAAAGAAAAATATTGGAAATGCATACAGGTGTTTCGGCAGCTTTAAGCGTGCCGTCTTCAATGCAAAAAGGTTCTGACGTAACCGTTTATTCGAGTTTTAATATTCCAACGCCAAGTCTCCTGTTACTATATGGGAGAATAGGACAAAAAATTCACTTAAACGTGCATTAAATGGAAACATTTTACTGTAAAAATGTCAGACCAGTTCTAAAATATCCGTTTTGATGCCAGAAGGAACATCAGTAACTATGAATATGCTACTTTGAAAATTTCGCAAGTTATTGGAAATTTACGAATTTCTTAACACGGCAGAGTAGGGCAAAATTTCACATAAACGTCAATTTTGAGAGGTATTTTCATCGTAAAGATGTCATACTACTTTTGAAATATTATTTAGGACACTGGCATGAATATTAATGACTATTAATTTTTCGATATAAAAATTTCTGAAGTTATTTGAATTTACGAAGTTCTTAACATGGTAGAATAGAGCAAAATTTTACATAAACGTCAATCATGAGGAATATTTTCATCGTAGGGATGTCAAACCACTTTCGAAATATTATTTAGGATACTGGCATGAATAACATAAAATATGATTTTTTTTTCAATTTAAAAAATTCGTAAGTTATTTGGAATTTACGATTTACTTAACATGTCAGAATAAGGCAAAATTGAGTATAAATTTCCATTTTGAGGATCCTAAATACATTAGACAAATTCAAAATTACATTTAAGATATTGGTTTGAACATGATTGAGAACAAATATTCTAATAGGAAAATTTCGTAAATTATTCGTAATTTACGATTTTATCAACATAGCGAAATCGTAAATTTTTCATATAAATATGAATTTTGAGGATTATTGCATTGGAAATTGTAGCATGAAAACTAAACAACAGAATTGACCCTGATAAAATAAATTAATAGATTAGAATAAGATAAATATATCGAAGTAAACGGTGGATAGCCTATTACGCGGGGATTTCATTCTGTCACTGTATCAAGCTTTGGTCAAATTCATTACTTTTAACATGATTATAGTATGTCTCGCACTAGAAATTTGTGAGAACATAAATATGATGGGGAACTGAGCAGAGTCCATCTATGCCAACTAGTTTTTAGTCTGAATTAAACAGCCGAAACACTTAACGTATTAAATAAAATTATGTTAACTCTTTAAAATTTAGTAATAAGCATCTTGAGCAGCATATATTCATTTATTTTAACCTCATTCAAAGGATATTATTTCTCTTGCTTTGCTGGTTTTAATCATTCTATATTGAAAGGCAACTTAAGCTATTATATATGGTATATATATGTATATATACCGGATGACCCATAAGTCTGTAGACATTTTAAAAATTCATAAAAATTGAAGGAATTGGTAGGTTTGAATGCGGTTTGCGTAAAAGTTGTTCCCATAAAAAGGGATTTTTTTTTTTTAGAAAAAAAAAAATTATTAATTTCTTTGCTATTTTTTTTTTTTTTTTTTTTTTTTTATAGAGGGTGCTGTATGTAAGCAAATCACAATTTTCTATGAAAAACTTCACTTATTTCCATGTAAAACTTTACAGGCTTATAAATTTTATTCTGTGTGTTCGCTATCACCGCAAATTATAGTTTGCAAACCAATTTACAACACTGCTAATTACAGCCTCAGTTGGTGATTCTTAGCTCAGAGAAATCATTAAAAAAAAAAGAAAAAAAAAAAAAAAAAAAAAAAAAAGAAAACGCTTTATCCACGTAGCTAGTATTGCAAAATAAGAAATAAAATATGTTAATCGTAAAATAATTGTGCTATTTATAGGACACTGATTTGCATATTTTTCGTTACGCATCCGTGCAGCACCCTCTACTGGCGAGAAATTTAACTATTTTTTCTCTGTACAAAAATATATATATAGATAAAAATAAATAAAAAAATCCTTCTTGAGAATAACGCAAACCACGTTCAGTTATACCATTTCCTATTACTAATTTTTATGAATTTTTAAAATATCTACAGACTTATGGAACACCCAGTATATATATATATATATATATATATATATATATATATATATATATTATCTTTAATATACATTCTTTAGAAAACTACCACACATATAAACTTAGAGTGCAACTATCAATCTAAAATTTACGACTAATTATTCTTCACAATAAATGGTTTTGATTTACCAGATGCTTAAAATTAAAGTGTGGCCTAAAATAGCTCTGGTACCTAAAACATTTCTAATATAGCCATTAAGTAAGATTTACTTTTATTACCCGGCAATGTAAGTAATGAAAGTGTTGTATTCGGTCAAAAATTTCCGTAGAGATTTTTCGGTTGCTTTACATGTTTTAAGATCTCTTGAGTTCAAAAAATTCTCATTATAATAATAATTTCTTGATTTTTAATCTTTATTACTGCTTTTATATTTGTTATTATTATTTATTTATTTATTTATTTTGTAAATTTTTAATAATTAAATAACTTAGAAGAAGCTATTGATTTATAGCAAAATTCATACTGATTATTCCTTGCTGCCTCATTATATAGAATTTAAAATTTCTTCATATCTTTTTAGAACCTGGAAACGATACTCATTGCAATAAAAATTTGCGCACCAAGAGTAACCGCATTTGGACCGTAACAAAACTTGGTATGCAGGTACGTGCGAAGCAAATGATTAGAAATGCAGAGTGATTTCGCGTTGCGTAATGCCACCGGAAGGCGTTGAGCTTCGTTCTTTTTGGAGTATAAAAGAAATAAGCAGAGCTTGTTTGGTGGGCGTAATCTGTTGCAAAGGGACGCCTTTTAAATAGCGATACCGTTTCGCTGCCATCAAAGACAATCCGAGCAGCTGTTAGAGTCCGAAAGGGAAAGAATCATCGGTATGATCGAATCCGGGTGATCAACTCTGCAAGTAGCCAGCCTCCAAGGCCGTTCAGATTTTACTGTGGGGATGTGTTGGTACTAGTGGACAAGGGAGATGGAGATGTCACTTACACTGCAACCAGGCTCAGGGCACACTCGACAAACTGATAATCGAAGTAACCGTCCCATCATACAAAACATACGCATAGCGCCAACTTTCTCATTGTCTGTTGTCCGGACATATGCAGCAGCTGCACTACCTGTCCCTGTTTCTGTACGTAGCATCGTAAGGCGCCAGGCTGAAGGACATTTGCTATCACGACGTCCATTACGTGTGCCGCCAATAATACACAATCCCCTCTTCTTCATTTGGAGTAGTGTAATGCTCAACGGGGATGGATAGCAACATAATGGAAAAACGTCGTCCTTAGCGACTAATCCAGATTCAGTTTTGGCAGGAATGACTAACATGTACGCGTGTAGAGGCAACGGGGGAAATATCTCAATTCTATCTTTTCTTTACAGCTGCACACCGCACACACAGCTGGTGTGATGATATGGATGATATTGCAAACGACACACGGTCATCCCTAATACTGATGCACGGCACCATGGCAGACCAGCGGTACGTTCGTGACATCCATCAGCCATAGGTGTTACCACTCATGGCAGGGCTCCCAGGAGCCATTTTTCAACAGGACAATGCTCAGTCATATACATGAAGAGTATCTCAGGACTGCCGCCACCACAATACCGTCCTTCCCTGACTTGCTCGATCCCCAGATTTGTCACCAATCGAGCATGTCTGGGATCACTTGGAGCTGCAAGTTGGGCAGCCTTCGAGTTTGGAAAAATTAGAGGTGCGTTTATAACAAATGTGGAACAAGATGCCGCAGGAAATCCTACAGGACGTGTATGCCTTAATGCACGCCCGTATCGCATTGTGCCTTCACGCTAGAGGTATCCCAACCGGGCACTAAAATTTCCCTTCTTTCATAAATTTTTCTGAAATAACTGATCATTTCGCTTTGATTTTGTAATCATTTACAGTCATTTGCAAAAGTTTAAGGCCAGTAACCGATTTTCAGTATTTCAACGCATTGCATCATTTGCGCAGATTATTACGTCATCTCAAGTATAAAGGTGGCCGGCACGTTTATTGCCATTTGTTTATTGGATTTTATCGTAGACAGTGCAATTATAGTAATGGGTAAAAAACCTTCACATACTGTTACAAAAAGGAAATATTGACCCTGTATAAAAATGGATTTTAAGAACGTCAAATAAAATCGAAGGTAGTGTGAGAAAAAGAGCTGTGCATCAAGCTTTTAGAAAATTGGCGGACCTTAAGAGAAGCAGTCGCCCTAAAAACACGGGTGCACGTGACGATCATGTGATAAGAAGGATGGTCGTACAAGATCCAAGAGTCACCTGAAATACTATTAGACATTCTTTGACTGCAAAAGGCACCAACGTGAGTTTGAGTACTATTTCAAAACGTTTGGTCAAAGATTTTGGTTTATCATTCCATAAGCCTGAAAGGAAAACTCGACTTAACTCCAAGTATGAAAAAGAAACGAGTGACTTTCGCCAGACAATATCAGATTTGGACAATACAGCAGTGGAGCAGGGTCTAATTTTCGGCTGAGCCAAGTGTGCAGCAATTTTCTGCACGTGCTACAAAAGTTCGCCGCTCAAGGAAAGAAATATATGATAAGACATATACGATCCAAATTGTCAAACATACTCCAAGCCAAATGATATGGTTGCAATGTCTGCATCCGGTACTGCTAGTCTGTATTTTGTGCCACCTTAAACCACTATGAACGGAGAGCGGTACCTTTACTTACTGCATGAGAAGTAGAAGTTTTATATGCGTGTTCATAAATTTTCAGTTTCCATGCATGATGAGGATCCGTATCACAAGGAGAAGATTGTCAAGAAATATCTGAGGGCACAGGAAATCAAAATGCTTGACTAGCCAGGTAACAGCCCACATTTGAATCCAATAGAGAATATGTGGTTCATTGTGAAAAATAAAGTCGCCTAAAAGAAAGCATCCACTGCTACTGCTACAGCACTTGTTGAAGCATGTCTTGTGCAAAGACATTTCTAAAGCTTACTGCAAGACTTCTACCTAAAGCATGACTAAGAGGATTGCACAAGTTATTAAAAACAAAGGAGGTCTTACAAAATACTGACTTTATTTACAGTAAATAACCATGAACAGTGTATTTGTTCTTTTATATGAAAAATATGTATATTATGTTTGAGGAATTCCATTAAATCGAATTTTTCTATAGGTGGTCTTCAACTTTTGCAAATGACTGTATAGTGCCTACATTTATTAAAACAAAAATCAAGTCTGTTATTAATTTCCTTTTAATTTGCGAATCTTGATCAACTTTCTTGATCAAGTGGCAACTTGATATAAAATCCAAAGTACCAGATTTGAATTTCTTGCAGTTATTCGTTATTAAATTATTCTGCTAATTCATATATATACAGATCAACTACTAATAATTTGACTTTCGTATTCATGAGGCCTCAAAACGTGATACTGTGGGTATGTGTATGAGAAATTAATTTTCCATCCTGTGTCAGAAGTGCTCTTCGACATAAAAAAAAAAAATGCAGTAAAGAATATAAGTCAATTACATTTAATAGAAAAAAAATGACTAGCTTAATTTTGTGTAGCTCTATATATTGTCTATAATGTTATGATTGTATCATAACATTTGTCATATTCTTAATTTTTTCTTTCTTACAAAAAATTAAATTTAATATAAACTATATATGTTACCGCTAAAGTGCAGAAATCAGTTAATCTGCAGATTAGCTAGGCAATCTGCACATTAACTAGGGTGATCCGTTAAAGTGAGGAAAATTGTATCATTTCTCAAATTACCTAGGTAATCTGCGAATTACCTAGATAATCTGCACATTACCTACTGGACACTCGTTAAAGTGAAAATAAGATCTCTGGTGGTATAATTTTACAGTACGCTCTGTTGTAATTGTTTTTTTCATTCGAGAAAAGAAAAAAAAATTGGTTTGCTTTTCTTTTCTTTCTTTCTTTCTTTACTTATTTTAATATGCATGTGTATTAATTTTTATGTGTTTTAAAGTTATATTTGTTTTATTTATTTCATCTTTTTTATTCTGTCAATATAAGTTTGAAGATGTTATGCATTTTTAATATGAAATATAATATCTTTAATAGCTTTCAATAAAGTCTATTTTATAAATGAATGTTAGAATTGTAATACAGTAACGACTTCTTTTCAAAATAAAAATATTTAACCATTTAAATAAAAGAAAAAAAAAAACGTTTTATTAACAACTTACATTGCTATTACTATATTGAAAAAAAAAGTTATGCACCAATTTTTGATTCGCTAAAGAAATATTAAATTAGACAAATCAGAAGCATTTTAAGAAGCACTTCAAATAATTAAAACAGCTTTAATAATTTTTAGTACGCATGAAAATTAAAATGACGGTTTTCCAATGCTTTATTAAACTATATTTTGCAGCATACATATATCTGCATAAGTTTAGGAAATATATTAATTTTACAATTAAAAAAAAAAAAAAAAAAAAAAAAAAAACTTTATTAACTACTACGAAATTATTTGAAAAAGCGAACAAAATTAAAAATAAAAATATAATCATGATATATAAAGGAAACTTGAAATTGAAAGAAACAAAAAAGAAAAATTGTAATGAAATGCTAAAAAATGCATAAAAATTTCATATTAGGCATTTATTGAATAATGCCATATTGAATGCCATATTTTCCAGAGTTAAAAAATAATACATCTGTTCTTTTTTTCAGTAAGTAATAGTAATTTAAGTCAATTTTAAAATAAAGTAGTTTTAAAAAGTTGTGGTTTAATAGTTTTATTTCGGGAGAAAATAATTACTGTGCTGTAAATTTAAGATTCATAAGTTTAAATGAAGTTTCCCGAGAGAGAGTTTTTAATTAAGATTATATTTCATTCATAAAATGCAGAGCCTTATCAAACTTATATTGACAGAATTAAAAAAGAGAAGAAATAAACTCAAAACAATTATAACTTACTTGTATTTTAAAATTTGTGTTGGTTGTAATAAGAAATCTAATGTCATAGCCTCGATGATCCACGTTTTGTGCTTACTTTTTTATCACAGCGGAGAGGAAGGGATAAAAGTTTCGGTTTGTGTTTGAAGGTCAATCGCGTCACAGACTAATCTGGGATTCGCGTATCTATATCACATGACTGTTCGACGTCATAGTGAATGGAAAAAAACTAAGACTCGAAACAAACATTTGAACTTTAACGACACAGAAGCCGTTAATATGCAGATTACCTAGTTAAAATGCGGAAAACTCTTTATTCCGCACTTTAACGGGTCATTTTAGTTAATCTGCAGATTAGCTAGGTTATCTTCAGATTAACGGGTTTCGCGCTTTAACGGTAACATATACACAAGACATTGTATACGTAAATTTAGTGTTATATGTAAAACATGTAACAGAAAATGAAATACACTTCCAGCAATTTCGAAGTATAGCTCCAATGTCTCCAAATACTCTGGGTCACCCTGTAAATGAATGATGAATGATTGCCCTACCAACAAGCTACACAAAACATGTTTTTATGCATTTAAAAAATGCATGTAACTCATTTAGTTTTAAATACACAGGTACGCGGTGTTTCGTAATGATCACGTTGCAGTAAAAGTAAAATCTTTCTAATTAATCAAATTTGTCAAGAGACGTTGTTTAAAATGTATTAGGGATACAAATAAGTTTCCGTCATTTTCTATGAGAAATTAGAAATTTATTCTGAAAGAATGCTACATTACATTTCATTCAAGTTATTGACCATCGCCAGCCACTATTTTTTTTCATCTTTCTGTAGCATTTGGATGCCACGTCGGAAGAACTCTTCATCTTTTGAGGCTATTCATGAATCGGCCCATTTTTTGGAATCTTCATACGATATAAAGTGTTGATAAGACAGATCATGCGTCCTCGACCGGAAGTGATAATCAGAAGGGGCAATGTTTGGTGAACTAATCGGGTGAGGTAAGACTTCCCACTTAAGTGTTTCAAAATAGATTTTGACCGGCGCCGCAACATGCGGACTTGGCTTCAGTTCATATGGAACCCAAATCCCATGTTTTTGAATCATTCCTAATAATTTTAAACAATGTGAAATTGCTTGTTGAGTCACTTCTAATGTACGTACAAGTTCTTTTTGCGTTTGGGACAAATTTTTCTCCAATAATACTTCCAGTTCTGTGTCTTCGTACACTTTCGGGCTTCCACTGTGTTCTTTGTCTTCCACGTCAAACTCGCCATTTTCAAAATTTTGAAACCACTCACGACAACTTATCTTATATAAACCAGCCTCACCATATCCTACAATAAGCAATCGATGCGCCTCAGCTGCAGATTTCTTCAAATTAAAAAAATAAATCAAAAGTTCCTGCAAATAACTCTTATTCGACACAAAACTTGACATTTTCGCACGGAGTCACTAAATACTTCAAGGTTATGCTGTTACCAAGTAATGAAACTTACGATATTACGTTTCACATCAGACAATTTCAACATAATCTCCTGGTCCTGCCATGTTTTTTCAAACAGCGGAAACTTTTTTGTACTCCTAATAAAAAAACTGCAACTTTTTATAAAATTAAGAAAAAAAAGAAAATAACGTGATTTTTTTTTCAGGCCTTATTTTGAATATTTTTGAAATTTACACTGCCATTTATCTGTTATAAATAAAAAAATAAAACAAATTCTATCTTTTTGAAACATTCTGTCTGTATATATATATATATATATATATATATATATATATATACATATATATATATAAATACAGTGTAATGTATACAATTATAGGATGTAGTGTATAAATGTTTTATATTTTATATTCTAACATTGAATATTATACAGCGTACAGTCATAGTTTTTAGTTACAGTTCAATATTATTGTTTAATTTCAAGTTTATTCTAATTCTAATTTAATTTGCATTTAATATTTAAATTTAAATATTTTCTTTATGTATACCATTATCCCACATTTCTTTTATCTTGTGTGTCTGCGGTCGGAGAAGATCATACATCAGTGGTTGAATTTCATACACGAGAGTTATACTTTCTCTCCTCTTTTTGTCTGGATACTCTTCAATCCATTGAAGAAGAACTTGATGATCAGGATTATCTACTGTCGAATTAAAATTAAATATTTATATCATTAGAGAAAAAGATATAAAATTTCAAATGTATTTTATCATCTGTTAAGTAGTAAAATATTAATTTTTCTTTAACACCGCCCATCAAAGTGCAAAAATGTTTATAAAATTTGTTCGTCTGTCTATCCGTGTTTTCATTTATACTTATTAATTTCAAAATGTTTTACTGGTTATATATAATATTCAGGTTAACTATGTGTTGTTTCTTATTGAAAATAGTATAAAAAGTACGTGCAGCATTGTGTATTGAGATTGTGTAAGAATTGAAATACAATACGGTCTGTGAAAGGTCTTTTCTTATAGCCTCTGTTAATATTCTTATACTAAAGCGAATTGTATATACAAGAAAGCCATAAAATAACTTCCCTTGTTGGATGCATCTGCAGCGAAAACTACCAAATTTAATTTATAGACTGCAGAAAACATGGGCGATGATTTCCACAAAGAAAAAAATAAAGTATTAAATAATCTAGTGTGTAACTCACATGACTTTCTCTTACACTGAAATTTAATACTATAAATACACATTGGAGATTAATGGGTAAGATAACGAGTTCAGTTATATAAAGCTACGTATGTAATTATTAATGTATGTAATTAAACTTAGCACAACACATACACAACAAAGAAAATAGAAAAACACAACTTGAAATGCTTTTCTAGCCATACTACATGGCGCAAATATGTGTGTGGCCCTATAAGCGAATACTAAATATATTTATTTATTTATTTGTTTACCTTTTTTCTTTTTTGAATGTGATGTTCTTTCGTGCACATAAATAATATACGTTAATATAATTTTGTTCCATGCTGTCTAAATACATTAAACTGCTCCTACCAGAAATTTCTCCCAAATACACAACATATTTAAATACTGTTTTATGTTGTTTTTATAAACCCACTATATCCAAATACTTTGAATAGCTCTGTAAACGAATGATGAATGATTTCCATATCACAATCTACACCAAAGCATGCTTTTAATCATATAAAGAAATAGATTCATTCCATTTTGTATAGGTTACCTTATAGATGATACTTTGTATTTACCAGAAATTTTCCTTCGTCGTAATGTATTTGAATTCTCTTGGATGTCCCTGTACATGAACTATTTGCTTGATCTCAATGCAAAGTTTAATGTAGCATTATTATATGATACAGATTTAGAATACTGAGTTTGGATGTCCTCATACTATTTATTCATGAGATATGCTGATAACAGACATATACTCAGACACCCAGACAGACACTCGGGCAGACAGAAACGCAAACAGACACACACAGACAAACCGCTACAAACATGTTTTTCAGATTCTGGTGACCTCAAAACGTGTAAATGTAACAAAATCTCGGTTTCGAAAATTTCACCCAAAAACAATACTTTCTCTACTATATGGGTAAGATAAAATAATGATAGTCTTTTTTTTCAGTCGCTAAAAGGATGAATGTTCATAAAAGAGTTTTTGGCTCTAAAATTGGGGAAAAAATTAGATTAATTATACATGGAAAATTTGTGCATTTATGTATTTTAGAACATGTATATTTTAAGTTTCAATAAATATTTTTTTTTATATTATTCCAATATTTCTTTGCTGTCAGGGTCCCGAAAATTCACAATTTTGCATTTTTGGCAATTATCCCTATTTTCAATGACTTGATCTACTTTTTTTATATGAGTGCATAGGAGCAACAATTTCTTATTGAAATACATTATGTAGTACACTATGATGTAAATTATATATAAAGATAAAAGTGTTACTCCACTACGCTCATATAAAAAAAGTTAAAATTGAAAGAAAAACACAACATGGATTACAGTGTATACATGCGTACATAGCATACATGCGTACGCTATCACTTCACACTGGTTTAAAAGCGATAAAACTGATGAAATTGAATCTATTTAATCAAATTCCATTTAAATCTCACTTTTGTTGCACAAAATATATTTTTAAAATATGTAAGTGTTTTTTATATGTACAGTTTATATCTAAACAGCATTAACACTTCCAATGCAGAAAATAGGATCTGTAACATTTCGAAATCTGTAACTCTGCCTACGACGTTTCTTTTGCAATCTGTATGCTACAATATTTCTTAACCCTCTGACTGCCTTTTAAAAGAGGAAGATCGATTTTTATTTTCACTCTACAGTTGTTTGAATGTGCAATGCTTATTACAACTTGAGATTAAATATGTAATTTTGCACATGATTACAATCCTTATGAATATTATTTAAGAATTTCAAAACTTAAAAAAGGAGCTTAATTTCATAATTATATTATTTTGAATTCTAAGTGTATTTTAGAAAAAGGTCAGCTAAGTGACTGGATATTTTTGCTCAATTCAATATATTCCTATTATTTAGCTAAAGTGGTTAAAAATACACACAAATTCATCTTTCTACAATTAATATTCAATGGATACAAATACTTTGATTAAAAAAAGTATATATATATATACATATATTAATTTGTTATATAAACATAAATACAGAATGTCCTGTTCTAAAATTTTGTAACGTTCAACAATAACGTCCACAGGCAGAGCTTACATTTAACACTATGCAAAAATGACCACGAGCTGCTACGCATTGACACTGTTATATAATATTTCATATTAGTTATACTGAACTTTTGGAGCTAATTCACATCATTTCTTATTTATAGTAGTCTAAACATTCATGTAATGAAATAGAAACTTGAAATTCTTTAGTGCCGAAAAACCCTCTTATGCTCTTATGGACCTCCATCCTTTGAGGTTTAAATGATAAATTTTAATAATTTTAGCCCCATATAATAAAAATAATACTTTTTTTAAATTTCTGATTAAGAAATCACGTTTGTGTTTAGGTAGCGGTTAGGACACATAGGGAAATAATATTTTTTTAAAGAAAGAACAATTTATAAGTGTCCCTTATTTATTAAAGTACTTTTTAACAGATCTTATGGAAAGAGGAGCATGCGATTAAAAACTTGTTGCATTCGTTTCATTTTCATACAAAAGATTATGTATGTTAATTTTAAGGATGACATCGAATTCGTTATTCATAGAATATTACTCATACCTGTTTAAATAATTCCAAACATGTCCACATTTAATTTATTCCGGAGAAGTATTGGTACCCGCCCTTTTTTCACCGTACTTTATTTCTAGGGAAACTTTTTTACAATGCATAATTATTGTTAACACTTTCGCGACCGCTGACGTAGATTCACGGCAGTTGAAAATATCTAACTACACGAGTACGCCTTTCTTTCTCAATTTATAAGTTATTTATTTCTTAAAAATATACCAAGTATTCATATTTGTACTATCAATATACTATGGATATAAATGCTTTAAATAGAAAGAGTATAATTTTAATGTAAATCCATTTGTAATATAAATGTAAATATGCAAAATTTTGTTCTGAAATATTCTAAGGAGAATAACGCCTACAGCCAGTCCTTACTGGGAAAATGACAAAAACACGCGGCCGCGAAAGTGTTAAGTAAAAAGAAAAGTATCCATTAAGTGCAGTGGTGTGAAGAAAAGGCGTATACTAAGAAGGTTTCAAAATAAATTAAAATGATGGCGTGTCAGTAATTCTTGTTAAAAAAAAAAAAAAAATTATGTCTTTAAGTAGATATATATGCATATGTATACTTACGCAGTGCTATTTTCAAGTAACATTTTTGGGTGTCCATTGGGTACAAATGGAAGTCCATAGGACATCCGACAATAAAGTTATACCTAAAGAGCAAAATATAATAGAGCAAAATGTTATAGTAGGTAATATTTTCAAGAAATAAGGTTTAAAATTTTAATAATATTTATTAAAATGAAAGATCAAAATGTACGTGAATATTTTTATTACCTTAACGAAAGTTAGAAAAAGCAGATTACAAAAAATTCATGTAAATATCTATAAGCTAGTTGGCATAGATTAATTCTGCTTAGTTCTATATCATTTATTTGTTTTCATAAATTTATTATATTACTCATAAATTTTTAAAGTAGGAAGTTAATATGCAATGATGTTTATGTCGTTATTGTAAATGATATTTTTTAAGTAGTATGACTTTATTATGATAAAAATGATTTTCACAATGTCCATTTACGTAATATTTTGCCTATTTTTCCTTGTTAAGAAAAAATTTGAAATTTTATGACATATTGATAATAATTAAATTGGGTTCTGGTCAATATAATAAAGAATATTTTAAAACTGTGGTCTCTTTGGTCTTCATACACTCTTAAAAAACCGAGTGAAAATTACTCCCAAAGAGCAAAATTTAACTCCTTTTCGGATATAAAAGTGAACAACGCCTTAGGAGTTAATTTTACTCCATTTTCGGAGCAATTCTATTTTGCTCCATTTTAGAATATTTTTTACTAAATTTTGAGCTTTCCATCTTACCCGATTTACGAGGAATTTTGCTCTATTTTAGAGCACTTTTCACTACATTTTAATTTTTTTTATGCTTCATTTTGGAGTTTCTTGCTGTATTTTAGACCCCTTTCCACTACACTTAGTGCTTTCCATTTTACTTGTTTTTGGAGTGATTTTGCTCGATTTTAGAGAAATTTTATAATTTATTGTTATAATAATTATTATTATTAATGCATTGATTACTTTTTGGTTATTAGTCTATGGAAGAATTATAGGCGTGATCCATAAATTTTGAATATGTACTTAACTGACTATATATGTACTATATAGCTTAACTGACGATCTTGATGTTCAAAGAAAATAAATAAATTTCATAAAAATATCCACATTTGAAGATTTGAAGTAGCCAAACGTGAGTATGTACATTTTTACTTTCGGAACACTATAGTGGGGAAAGTATTGTAATCATGTCAAAAATCCGAATTTGAGATTTTGATGTTGAGTCCGTCTTCACTATTTTTACGATGATAATTGTGTGTGTGTGTGTATGTGTGTATGTGTGTGTATGTATGTATGTGTGTGAATGAACACGCTATCGTCTAAACGCTTTGTTCGAATGAGATGTAAGTTGGTACACATATTGCAAGTCACCATAGCACAAACCCTATTGAGTTTGATGAATCTAGCACTTATAGTTTTTTTTACAGGGACACAAAGAAAATTCTTTATCATTATGGCCTATGGGACCAAAATCTTAAAAGTGCGATAGCATCTAAACGCCTTATTTAGTTGAGAAAAACTTTATACACATATTATAAGTCACAGATACTCACTCTGTATAGAATTTGGAGAATCTAGTACTTATAGTTTTTTTTTTACAGGGACACAAAGAAAAATTCTTTATCATTAGGGCCTATGGGGCCAAATTTTTAAAAGTGTGATAGCGTCTAAACGCTTTATTAATCTGAGCAAAAAAGTTGTACACATGTTATAGGTCACAGTTCCACCTACTGTATAGATTTTGGTGAATTTAGCGCTTACAGTTTTTTTTACAGAGACACAAAGAATAATTTTTTATCATTATCGCCTATGGGACCAAATTTTATAAAGTGCGATAGCATCTAAACGCCTTATTCAATTGAACTGAAAATTTATATGAATATTATAAACCACTGTTGCACTAACTATAAGAATTTTGGTGATTCTAGCATTTAAAGGTTTTTACAGGGACACAACGAAAAATTTTTTATCGTTATGATCTATGGGCTCAAAGTTCAGTAGCGTTAAATAAGACATCGTGTAATATATGGAGAAAAATAGTCAAACATTCTACTATGGTTTCTCTCTTTTGTTTGTTTAACAACTCTTCTTTCTTTACTTTATCTACAAAACTGTTAATTACTCAATGTTTGGAAAGTCGACTGGAGTCACTCCAGAATATTTCTTTTCTTTTCAACTTTTATACAATTTACAATTTAAATATGTGCAAATTTTTAGAATTTTTGAAACTATCACTCTTTTTTTTAAATAGAGAATTAATATAATATAATTTTATGTGCTTAGTTATATTAAAATAAGTAGAAAATTAAAAAAAAATAATTGACAGCATTGCACTTTATACATATATATATTTACAGTATTTTCTTTTGAAAAGAATTTATCAATTCGGGTTTTGATTAATTTTCAATAATAAAATACGCATATAATGCAATAGTGGCATTAACCAAAGAAGTGTGGGCAATTTTTACCATTGAAAATCTGTTAAGTTTATTGCCACACATTTCTGGTTTTAAAAATTACATGTAAAAAAAAAAAAAAAAAAAAAAAAAAAAAAGAAAGAAAAGAAAAAGTCTTTAATTTCATGCTGTGTAAATATGCTAAACTGATAACGATTAAATATTATGTACATAGCTTCCTAGTCATGCTGTATTTATTTTTCATACACCCGATAATTAAATGCTGTAAAGATTTTACATTTATTTTCTCTCAATTAAAAATACTAATTGATAAAAATAAAAGAATTAGTCTCTCATATAGGATGTCACCCTGTAAAGCAACAAATTATTTATTTCAGTTTGTACTGTTTATTGAAACATTAGCACAGTATTTAATTAAACTGTTTTATTTAAAATTTCTGCAAACCATATATGATTGAAAATAATTTGAATATAAAATCTCGATAAGTGTAAATAATAAATTAACAATAATTCATTGCACTTGACAGGCTAAAATTTAACTCTGGTGGAGGTTTATAAAATCGTTTTTATTTTGTTTGTTTATTTGTTTATTCTTTTATTTACACGACACTAAATAAAAATTCAGTTTAGAAAGTTATAGTTTAGAAAATTAAATTAATTATTCAAAATTTAGATGTTATTTAATGTTTATCATCTTGTTCATATTTAATTTAGAAATGTGCCCGATTTTTTGTTTAAATTATATAAGTGAACATTTATTAAAATTTAATTCCTTAAAACTTAAATTAGAGTACTTTGTTGATTTCTTTTAGAAAGATTAAAATTTTCTGCATATACATGTTAATAATAAAAATAATAAAATTGAAATTTCTCCCACCTCAACTATGTGTAGAATGTGCTTCATATTTTATGAGTGATACATCATTTCACTTATTTTTCTAATATTTATATAGACACCCTGTTTCATTCTCATTTTTATTGTAATTATTTCTTTCCCTAAAAATATTGAATTTCAATTTTACTACTTTTATTATTATTGTCATATATATGTATAAAATGTGAATCTTTCTAGTGGAAATTATCTAAACTCTCTAATTTAAGTTTTAATGAATTAAACTTTAATGAATACTTAATTATATTATTAAAATAAATTCTGGGCCATTACAAATCATATTTCCAAATTAAATATAAATGGATGAAACACACTGAATATCTAAATTTTCAATAACATAATTACATTTCTAAACTAGAAATTACAAAGAATTTTTATTCAGCGTTGTGTAAACAAGAAAATAAGTAACATATGAACGATTTAATAAAATTTTTACCAGAGTTAACTTCTGGCCTGTCAAGTGGAATACATTTCTGTTTATAGTTATCTAGATTTCATATTCAAATCATTTTCAATTTAATATGGAATACAAAACTTATAAATAAATAGTTTGATTAGATGCTCTGCTCATCTGTCAATAGATATTAAAAACTGAAAATAATAATTTGTTGCTTTACAGGGTGACATCTTATATGAGAAATTAAATCTTTATTTTTATTAATTAATATTTTGAAATGTAAGAAAAAATATGTAAAACCTTTACAGCGTTAATTATTGGCAGAATAAAAAATAAATGCAGTATGGATAGGAAGATACCTTTATAATATTTGTTCACTGTCAGTTTAAACACTATATTAGTAGATTATACTGCATCAAATTAAAGCCCAAATTTTTTTTATATAATTTTTTAAACCAGAAGTATGTGACGATAAATTAAATACATTTGTATGGAAATAATTAACAACACTACTTCAGTTAATGAAACTGTTACAATATATGTATTTGGTTTGGGGGAATTAATCAAAATAAAAATTAATGAATAACTAGCGAGCTTCGCCCGCTGGCGGGTCAGTATTTTCAAATGAATCACTATAATTAATGAATCACTAACAGTAACTTTTACTCCTAAGAAAAGAAATTAAAAAAAAAATCATTTCTGATCTGGTAAAATGTCGTCCCGGGCCCCACTGCCTTAGGCAGCGCAGTCCCGTGCGCGCTGCGCGTGCACAAGTTAAGGGATACACGCGCTGCGCGCGCGTATTCCTTCCCTGACACTTCGTGCCCTCCCCAAAAAAATCATTTCTGATCGGGTAAAAACTCACACCGGGTCCCCACTGCCTTCGGCAGCGCAGACCCATGAGCGCTGCGCGCGCACGTGTGAAGGTATATGTGCGCTGCGCGCAAATATTCCTTCTCAAATCAAATTTTTATTCTTCAGAAAAGAAAAGAAAAAAAATCATTTCTCATGGGGTACAAAGTCGGCCCGAGTCCCCACTGCCTTCGGTAGCGCAGTCCCGTGCGCGCTGCGCTCTGCACGCCCGCATTCCTTCCCTGACACTTAGTGTCCCCTAAAAAAATCTTTTCTGATCGGGTAAAAAATCACACCGGGTCCCCACTGCCTTCGGCAGCGCAGACCCATGCGGGCTGCGCGCGCACGCTTGAAGGTATACGCACGCTGCGCGCACGTATTCCTTCTCAAATCAAATTTTTATTCTTAAGAAAGGAAAATTAAAAAAATTATTTCTCATCGGTTAAAAAGTCAGACAGGGTCCCCACTGCCAACAGCAGCGCAGTCCCGTGCGCGATGCGCTCGCGCAAGTTAGGGGATACGCGCGCGGTGCACGCCTATTTCTTCCCCACCCTTTCAGCCCCTTCTAATTAACCTACGTATACCAATTTTGAACGGTCTTACTCAATTAGCTAAGATGCAAAAGAACACCTAATCAGGACGCGTCAAAACGTGTAAATCTGCTGAAAACTTTCGATAATATAAAAGAACTTTAAAATATCTTTCGAATGATGTATTAAAAATAATTTAATCATGATTATAAATTGAAATATTGAAATTTGAAAATATTATAGCGCCATCTGGCGGTAAAAATTTCTGTATTCCACTGTTCGATCCCAAATCAACAAAGCTTTCTAATGATATATTACTTATGAAATTATTTTAACTAGTAGTTGAGTACAAAAGAAAACTCATTCAGGAGACCTCAAAACGTGTAAATCTGGTGAAATCTTGAATTCCATTTTCGATAATGTAAAACTACTTTAAAATGTATATCGAATGACGCAATAAAAAAACTTTAATCATGATTAAAAATAGAAATATTGTAATTTAAAAATATTACAGCGCCATCTGGCGGTAGAAATTTCTGTAATCTACTGTTCGATTCCAACTCAACAAAGCTTTCAAATGATGTGATACTTATGAATTTTTTTTTTTTAAATAAGTAAATGAGACAAAAGAGAAACCCATTCAGGACACCTCAAAATGTTTAAATCAGGAGAAATGTCAAAATATCGAATTTCTGTAATCTACTATTCAATTCCAAATTAACAAAGCTTTTAAATGATGTATTACTTATGAAATTATTTTAATTAGCAGCTGAGATACAAAAGAAAACCCATTCAGGACACCTCAAAACGTGTAAATCAGGTGAAATCTCTAATTTCACTTTCGACACTTTAATTAGTAGCTGATATACAAAAGATAACCCATTCAGGAGACCTCAAAACGTGTAAATAAGCTGAAATCTCGAATTCCACTATTACGATGCAAAAGAAAACCTAATCAGGAGACCTCAAAACGTGTAAATCGGGTAAAATCTCGAATTCCCTTTCGACAATGTAACCGTACTTTAAAATGTGTATCGAATGATATATTTAAAAAAAAATTAAACATAATTAGAATTTTAAATATTGAAATTTTAAATTATTACAGCGCCATGACACCTCAAAACGTTTTAGTCAGGTGAAGTTTCGAATTCCATTATCTACGGAAGTCGGTTAATGGAAGTAAATAGAAAAAGAAATATTTTTACCTTAAGTGTATTTGTGTCGTTTTGAAACTGGTATCCTCTTTCGACAGATAAAATGTCAGGCGTGTAAAAATAAAATTTAATTTGCAATTAAAATGTAAATCTTTTGTTTATTAACCAAAATCGATTAAATTTGAAATGCAAGTTTGTTTTGTGGCGTTAAGATTGTAGACTAATTGAAATGTGCGAATTTTGAAAAATTGAAGAAAATAGAAAATGGCAATTTTTAATCGCAGTACAAAAACACGTGACCTCATTAAACACCAGATGTTTTTTCTTTCCGTTCAAGATCGTCTGCCAAGTTAAAATGCTTGTGATTTGTTGCCACCATTTTTTTTAGTTTAGTTAATTTAAAAAAATCTAATTGTCCGATCGATAATCCGTTTACACCATCGGATTGAGAAAAAAAAGTCCTTTCCAATGGTATCTTGTTTGTAACAATACGACTGATATTTCTAATTAAATTTCCAGTTTTTCCTTAAAAATGTCGCTTTTTAAGCATTTAATCATGAATTCTGGGTCATTTTTCGGTAGACATCAGTGGACATTTTAATTATTATCTCCGCTAATTAGGGTCGCATCGCTTAGCGAATTATTGCGATGTCGAGATGAAGAAATTTTGCGTCTGTCGACACCGGTTTTGAGGCGATGCGACCATTAGCGCCGGAGCTTTAGCGGTCACAAGGCATTTCTCTCAGACAGACAGACAGACAGATAGACAGAAAGACAGATGCGCACAGATTTTAATAATATAAGGAGACTAGCGAGCTCCGCCCGCTAGCGGGTCAGTATTTTCAAATAAATCACGATAATTAATGAATCACTAACAGTAACTTTTAGTCCTAAGAAAAGAAATTAAAAAAAAAATCATTTCTGATCGGGTAAAATGTCGTCCCGGGTCCTCACTGCCTTCGACAGCGCAGTCCCGTGAGCACAAGTTAAGCGATACACGTGCTGCCCGAGCGTATTCTTCCCTGACCCTTCGTGCCCCCCCCCCAAAAAAAAAATCATTTCTGATCGGGTAAAAAGTCGAAATCCCCCACTGCCTTCGGCAGCGCAGACCCATGCGCGCTGCGCGCGCACGTGTGAATGTATACGCACGCTGCACGCGCGTATTCCTTCTCAAATCAAATTTTTATTCTTAAGAAAAGAAAATTAAAAAAAATATTTCTCATCAGTTAAAACGTCGGACCGGGTCCCCACTGCCTTCGGCAGCGCAGTCCCGTGAGCGCTGCGCGCGCGCAAGTTAGGGGATACGCGCGCGGTGCACGCCTATTTCTTCCCCACCCTTTCAGCCCCTTCTAATTAACCTACGTATACCAATTTTGAACGGTCTTGCTCAATTAGCTGAGATGCAAAAGAGCACCTAATCAGGACGCCTCAAAACGTGTAACTCTGCTGAAAACTTTCGATAATATAAAAGAACTTTAAAATATCTTTCGAATGATGTATTAAAAATAATTTAATTATGATTAGAAATTGAAATATTGAAATTTGAAATATTACAGCGCCATCTGGCGGTAGAAATTTCTGTATTCCACTGTTCGATCCGAAATCAACAAAGCTTTCTAATGATATATTACTTATGAAATTATTTTAATTAGTAGTTGAGATACAAAAGAAAACTGATTCAGGAGATCTCAAAACGTGTAAATCTGGTGAAATCTTGAATTCCATTTTCGATAATGTAAAAGTACTTTAAATTGTGTATCGAATGACGCATTAAAAAAAATTTAATCATGATTAGAAATATTGTAATTTAAAAACATGACAGCGCCAACTGGCGGTAGAATTTTCTGTAATCTACTGTTCGATTCCAACTAAACAAAGCTTTCAAATGATGTATTACTTATGAAATTCTTTTAATTAGTAACTGAGATACAAAAGAAAACCCATTCAGAACACCTCAAAACGTGTAAATCAGGTGAAATCACTAATTCCACTTTCGACACTTTAATTAGTAGCTGACATACAAAAGAAAACCCATTCAGGAGACCTCGAAATATGTAAATAAGCTGAAATCTCGAATTCCACTATTGCGATGCAAAAGAAAACCTAATCAAGAGACCTCAAAACGTGTAAATCGGGTGAAATCTCGAATTCCCTTTCCATAATGTAACCGTACTTTAAAATGTGTATCGAATGACATATTAAAAAAAAAAAATTAAACATAATTTGAATTTTAAATATTGAAATTTTAAATTATTACAGCGCCATGACACCTCAAAACGTGTAAATCAGGTGAAATTTCGAATTCCATTATCTAGGGTAGTCGGTTAATGGAAGTAAATAAAAAAAGAAATATTTTTACCCTAAGTGTATTTGTGTCGTTTGAAACTGGTATCCTCTTTCGACAGATAAAATGTAAGGCGTGTAAAGATAAAATTTAATTTGCAATTAAAATTTAAATCTTTTGTTTATTGACCAAAATCGCTGAAATATGAACTGCAAGTTTGTTTTGTGGTGTTAAGATTGTACACTAATTGAAATGTGCGAATTTTGAAAAATTGAAGAAAATAGAAATTTGCAATTTTTAATCGCAGTACAAAAACATGTGACCTCATTAAACACCAGATGTTTTTTTTTCCGTTTAAGATCGTCTGCCAAGTTAAAATGCTTGGGATTTGTTGCCAACATTTTTTTTTAGTTTAGTTAATTTAAAAAAATCTAATTGTCCGATCGATAAGCCGTTTACACCATCGGATTGAGAAAAAAAAAAGCCCTTTCCAATGGTATCTTGTTTGTAACAATACGACTGATATTTCTAATTAATTTCCCACTTTTTCCGTAAAAATGTCGCTTTTTAAGCATTTAATCATGAATTCTGAGTCATTTTTCGGTAGACATGGGTGGACATTTTAATTAATATCTCCGCGAATTAGGGTCGCATCGCTTAGCGAATTATCGCTATGTCGAGATGAAGAAATTCTGCGTCTGTCGACACCGGTTTCGAGGCGATGCGACCATTAGGGCAGGAGCTTTAGCGGTCACAAGGCATTTCGCACAGACAGACAGACAGACAGACAGACGGACAGACAGAAAGACAGACAGACAGACAGAAAGACAGACGCGCAAAGATTTTAATAATATAAGGAGACTAGCGAGCTTCGCCCGCTAGCGGGTCAGTATTTTCAAATGAATCACATTAATTAATGAATCACAAACAGTAACATTTAGTCCTAAGAAAAGAAATTAAAAAAAAAAAAATAATTTCTGATCGGGTAAAATGTCGTCCCGGGTCCCCACTGCCTTCGGCAGCGCAGTCCCATGCGCGCTGCGCGTGCACAACTTAAGGGATACACGCGCTGGGCGCGCTTACTCCTTCCCTGACCCTTCTTGCCCCCCCCCAAAAAAAATTTATTTCTGATCGGGTAAAAACTCACACCGGGTCCCCACTGCCTTCGGCAGCGCAGACCCATGCGCGCTGCGAGCGCGCGTGTGAAGGTGTACGTGCGCTGCGCGCAAATATTCCTTTTCATATCAAATTTTTATTCTTAAGAAAAGAAAAAAAAATCATTTCTCATGGGGTATAAAGTCGGCCCGGGTCCCCACTGCCTTCGGCAGCGCAGTCCCGTGCGTGCTGCGCGCGCACAAGTTAAAGAATACACGAGCTGCACGCCCGCATTTCTTCCCTGACACTTCGTGCCCGCTAAAAAAAATCATTTCTGATCGGGTAAAAAATCACACCGGGTCCCCACTGCCTTCGGCAGCGCAGATCCATGCGCGCTGCGCGTGCACGTGTGAAGGTATACGCACGCTGCGCGCACGTATTCCTTCTCAAATCAAATTTTTATTGTTAAGAAAAGAAAATTATAAAAATTATATCTCATCGGTTAAAAAGTCGGACCGGGTCCCCACTGCCTTTGGCAGCGCAGTCCCGTGCGCACTGCGCGCGCGCAAGTTAGGGGATACGCCCGCGGTGTACGCCTATTTCTTCCCCACCCTTTCAGCCCCTTCTAATTAACCTACGTATACCAATTTTGAACGGTCTTACTCAATTAGCTGAGATGCAAAAGAACACCTAATCAGGACACCTCAAAACGTATAAATCTGCTGAAAACTTTCGATAATATAAAATAACTTTAAAATATCTTTTGAATGATGTATTAAAAATAATTTAATCATGATTAGAAATTGAAATACTGAAATTTGAAAATATTACAGCGCCATCTGGCGGTAGAAATTTCTGTATTCCACTGTTCGATCCCAAATCAACAAAGCTTTCTAATGATATATTACTTATGAAATTATTTTAATTAGTAGTTGAGATACAAACAAAAACTGATTCAGGAGACCTCAAAACGTGTAAATCTGGTGAAATCTTGAATTCCATTTTCGATAATGTAAAAGTACTTTAAAATGTGTATCGAATGACGCATTAAAAAAACTTTAATCATAATTAGAAATAGAAATATTGTAATTTAAAAATATTACAGCGCCATCTGGCGGTAGAAATTTCTGTAATCTACTGCTCGATTCCAACTCAACAAAGCTTTCAAATGATGTATTACTTATGAAATTTTTTTTTAAATTAGTAACTGAGACAAAAGAGAAACCGATTCAGGACACCTCAAAACGTTTAAATCAGGAGAAATGTCGAAATATCGAATTTCTGTAATCTACTATTCAATTCCAAATTAACAAAGCTTTCAAATGATGTATTACTTATGAAAATATTTTAATTAGCAGCTGAGATACAAAAGAAAACCCATTCAGGACACCTCAAAACGTGTAAATCCGGTGAAATCTCTAATTCCACTTTCGACACTTTAATTAGTAGCTGATATACAAAAGATAACCCATTCAGGAGACCTCAAAACGTGTAAATAAGCTGAAATCTCGAATTCCACTATTGTGATGCAAAAGAAAACCTAATCAGGAGACCTCAGAACGTGTAAATCGGGTGAAATCTCGAATTCCCCTTTCGATAATGTAACCATGCTTTAAAATGTGTATCGAATGACATATTAAAAAAAAAAAATTAAACATAATTTGAATTTTAAATATTGAAATTTTAAATTATTTCAGCGCCATGACACCTCAAAACGTGTAAGTCAGGTGAAATTTCGAATTCCATTATCTACGGTAGTCGGTAAATGGATGTAAATAGAAAAATAAATATTTTTCATTATCTACGGTAGTCGGTTAATGGATGTAAATAGGAAAAGAAATATTTTTACCCTAAGTGTATTTGTGTCGTTTTGAAACTGGTATCCTCTTTCGACAGATAAAATGTCAGGCGTGTAAATATAAAATTTAATTTGCAATTAAAATGTAAATCTTTTGTTTATTGACCAAAATCGATGAAATTCGAACTGCAAGTTTGTTTTGTGGTGTTAAGATTGTATACTAATTGAAATGTGCGAATTTTCAAAAATTGAAGAAAATTGAAAATTGAAATTTTTAATCGCAGTACAAAAAACACGTGACCTCATTAAACAACAGATGTTTTTTCTTTCCGTTCAAGATCGTCTGCCAAGTTAAAAGGTGTCGTGCCCTTAGCGACCGTGCCCTTAGCGGAACGTGCCCTTAGCGGAATGTATGAAAGGGAAGAAGGAGGAATAGAAGAAGCCGTGCCCTTTGCGGAAATAAGAAGGTGTGCATGTGGAAGATAGAAATATGTTATTCAAATGCACAAAATAGTACTTTCTATAGAATGTAGTATGATTAGCATTAGATTTACAGAGCCAGACAAAATTATTCAGTTACACTGAGGGTTATTATTGGAAATTTTCTGAAATGCATTTTCTTTTACATTAAGCGTTTATTCGACCATTTTTTAAAATGTGAATATGATTTGAATTAGTATGTCTATTCTACTGTCCGTTTGTCCGCCTCCAGCGCCCGTAAATATTTAAAGAATTTTTACTTTCTTCTATATGTAATATAGAGAAAGTATTGGATTCGCGAAAATTTTCGAAGTCCACTTTTTGATGGATTTACATGTTTTGGGATATGGAGAACACGAATTAATAGTTTTTAGAAAATGTCTGTCTGTCTGTCTGTCTATCTGTCTGTCTGTCTGTCTGTCTGTATCATTTTTTTGTGGACGCTGTATCTCACGAACCAATGAATGAAATTTAACCAAACTTGGTATTTAGTTGAACCCTGACATAAACTGGTGCTGATTAGATTTTGGGATCACTCGCTCAATAGGTGGCGTTGTGATCGCATTTTATGCAAATTTTTAACATGGCAGAATAGGACAAAATTCCGTATAAATGGGCATAAAGAGAGTTATTTTACACTTGTGATTGTAAAATTAATATGAATTATTGATAATAGTAGTAGTTAGCTAGGAAAAAAAATTTGTGCATGGGGGGCATCGGTTCCCCCCCTGGGGGGGAAAATCCCCCCCCCGGGGAAGTAAATTTTCAAGATGGGTATCTTTCGAAAGGTCTCGTTGATAATAGTAATAGTTAACTTGGAAAAAATTTTTGTGCATGTGGGGGCATCGGTTGCCCCCCCCACCGGGCGAGGAAGTTCCCACCCGGGGGGGCAAAATTTCAAGATGGGTATCTTTCGAAAGATCTCGTCAATACCTTTAAAACGAATGGTTGAAAGATAAATCTGTGATAATTTAAACCAAAGTTATCGATTTTTTTTACTTTTAACAAAAAAAAAACTTAGAAATATATCGCAATTTTTTTTTTTTTTTTTAACGAAATTTAACCAAACTTGGTATTTAGTTGGTCCCCGACATAAACTGGTGCTGATTATGTTTGGGGATCAATAGCTCAACAGGTGTCGCTGTGATAGCATTTTATCTAAATTTTTAACATGGCAGCATGGGACAAAAATTCGTATAAATGTGCATAATTAGAGTTGTTTTAAACTTGTGATTGTAAAATTAATATGAATTATTGATAATAGTAGTATGTAACTAGGAAAAAAATTTTCTGCATGGGGGGGCAACGCTTCCCCCCCTGTGGGGGAAGTACCCCCCCGGGGGGGATAAATTTTCAAGATGGGTATCTTTCGAAAGGTCTCGTCAATACCTTTAAAACGAATGGTTGAACTATAAATCTGTAATAATTTAAAACAATGTTATCGATTTTTTTCACTTTTAACAAAAAAAAAAAAAAAAAATTAGAAAAAAAAAAATCGTATTTTTTTTTTTTTTTTTTTTAATATTGTTACTGATTGAATATGTATAGGTAAATATAGAAGAAAGTCTTGTGGTGGCCACAACATACTAGTTTATTTTTCTTCTATATTCAATAGAAGAAAGTATTGGATTCGTAAAAATTTTAGATTTCCGGTTTTCGACGGATCTACCCGTTTTGTAATATAGAGAAAGTATTGGATTCGCGAAAATTTTCGACCTCCGTTTCTTGATGGATTTACATGTTTTGGGATGTCTAGATTACGAATTAATAGTTTTTAGAAAATTTCTGTCTGTCTGTCTGTCTGTCTGTATCATTTTTTTGTGGACGCTGTATCTCACGAACCAATGAATGAAATTTAACCAAACTTGGTATTTAGTTGCACCCTGACATGAGCTGGTGTCCATCAGATTTGGGGATCAATAGCTCAACAGGTGGCGCTGTAATCGCATTTTATGCAAATTTTTAACATGGCAGCATAGGACAAAATTCCGTATAAATGGGCATAATGAGAGTTATTTTAAACTTGTGATTGTAAAATTATTATGAATTATTGATAATAGTAGTAGTTAACTAGGAAAAAAATTTTCTGCATGTGGGGGCATCGGTTCCCCCCCTCCCCCCTGGGGGGGAGGTACCACCCCGGGGAAGTAAATTTTCAAGATGGGTATATTTCGAAAGGTCTCGTTGATAATAGTAATAGTTAACTGGGAAAAAATTTTTGTGCATGTGGGGGCATCGGTTCCCCCCCTGGGGGGGGGGGCAAAGTTTCAAGATGGGTATCCTTCGAAAGGTCTCGTCAATACCTTTAAAACGAATGGTTGAACCATAAATCTGTGATAATTTAAAACAAAGTTATCGATTTTTTTTACTTTTAACGAAAAAAAACTTAGAAAAAAAATCGCTTTTATTTTTTTTATTTTTTTTAAACGAAATTTTACCAAACTTGGTATTTAGTTGGTCCCCGACATAAACTGGTGCTGATTATATTTGGGGATCAATAGGTCAACAGGTGGCGCTGTGATAGCATTTTATCTAAATTTTTAACATGGCAGTATAGGACAAAAATTCGTATAAATGTGCATAATAATAGTTATTTTCAACTTGTGATGGTAAAATTAGTATGAATTATTGATAATATTAGTATGTAACTAGGAAAAAAATTTTGTGCATGGGGGGGCATCGCTTCCCCCCCTTAGGGGAAAAATACCCCCCAGGTGGCGTTAATTTTCACAATGGGTATCTTTCGAAAGATCTCGTTGATAATAGTAGTAGTTAACTAGGAAAAAAAAATTGTGCATGTGGGGGCATCGGTTCCTCCCCCTCCGGGGGGGAAAGTACCCCCCGGGGGGTGTTTAAATTTTGAAGATGGGTATCATTCGAAAGATCTTGTCAATACCTTTAAAACGAATGGGTGAACTATAAATCTGTGATAATTTAAAACAAAGTTATCGATTTTTACTTTCTTCTATATGTAATATAGAGAAAGTATTGGATTCGCGAAAATTTTCGAAGTCCACTTTTTGATGGATTTACATGTTTTGGGATATGGAGAACACGAATTAATAGTTTTTAGAAAATGTCTGTCTGTCTGTCTGTCTGTCTGTCTGTCTGTCTGTATCATTTTTTGTGGACGCTGTATCTCACGAACCAATGAATGAAATTTAACCAAACTTGGTATTTAGTTGCACCCTGACATAAACTGGTGCTGACTGGATTTTGGGATCACTCGCTCAATAGGTGGCGTTGTGATCGCATTTTATGCAAATTTTTAACATGGCAGCATAGGACAAAATTCCGTATAAATGGGCATAAAGAGAGTTATTTTACACTTGTGATTGTAAAATTAATAGGATTTATTGATAATAGTAGTAGTTAGCTAGGAAAAAAATTTTGTGCATGGGTGGGCATCGGTTCCCCCCCCCCCCCGGGGGGGAAAATCCCCCCCCCGGGGAAGTAAATTTTCAAGATGGGTATCTTTCGAAAGGTCTCGTTGATAATAGTAATAGTTAACTTGGAAAAAATTTTTGTGCATGTTGGGGCATCGGTTGCCCCCCCACCGGGGGGGGAAGTTCCCACCCGGGGGGGCAAAATTTCAAGATGGGTATCTTTCGAAAGATCTCGTCAATACCTTTAAAACGAATGGTTGAACGATAAATCTGTGATAATTTAAACCAAAGTTATCGCTTTTTTTTACTTTTAACAAAAAAAAACTTAGAAATATATCGCAATTTTTTTTTTTTTTTTTAACGAAATTTAACCAAACTTGGTATTTAGTTGGTCCCCGACATAAACTGGTGCTGATTATGTTTGGGGATCAATAGCTCAACAGGTGGCGCTGTGATAGCATTTTATCTAAATTTTTAACATGGCAGCATAGGACAAAAATTCGTATAAATGTGCATAATTAGAGTTGTTTTAAACTTGTGATTGTAAAATTAATATGAATTATTGATAATAGTAGTATGTAACTAGGAAAAAAAATTTCTGCATGGGGGGCATCGCTTCCCCCCCCTAGGGGAAAAATACCCCCCAAGGGGGGGTAAATTTTCACATTGGGTATCTTTCGAAAGATCAGGTTGATAATAGTAGTAGTTAACTAGGAAAAAATTTTTGTGCATGTGGGGGCATCGGTTGCCCCCCCCACCGCGGGGGGGAAGTTCCCACCCGGGGGGGCAAAATTTCAAGATGGGTATCTTTCGAAAGATCTCGTCAATACCTTTAAAACGAATGGTTGAACGATAAATCTGTGATAATTTAAACCAAAGTTATCGATTTTTTTTAGTTTTAACAAAACTAAACTTAGAAAAAAAATCGCAATTTTTTTTTTTTTTTTTTTAACGAAATTTAACCAAACTTGGTATTTAGTTGGTCCCCGACATAAACTGGAGCTGATTATGTTTGGGGATCAACAGCTCAACAGGTGGCGCTGTGATAGCATTTTATCTAAATTTTTAACATGGCAGCATAGGACAAAAATTCGTATAAATGTGCATAATTAGAGTTGTTTTAAACTTGTGATTGTAAAATTAATATGAATTATTGATAATAGTAGTATGTAACTAGGAAAAAAAATTTCTGCATGGGGGGGCATCGCTTCCCCCCCTGGGGGGGAAGTACCCCCCCGGGGGGGATAAATTTTCAAGATGGGTATCTTTCGAAAGGTCTCGTCAATACCTTTAAAACGAATGGTTGAACTATAAATCTGTGATAATTTAAAACAAAGTTATCGATTTTTTTCACTTTTAACAAAAAAAAAAAAAAAAAAAAAAAAAAAAAATTAGAAAAAAAAATCGTACTTTTTTTTTTTTTTTTTTTTTTTTTAATATTGTTACTGATTGAATATGTATAGGTAAATATAGAAGAAAGTCTTGTGGTGGCCACAACATACTAGTTTTTTTACTTTTAACAAAAAAAAAAAAAAAAAAAAATTAGAAAAAAATTCGTATATATATATATTTTTTTTTAAATATTGTTACTGATTGAATATGTATTACTTTTAACAAAAAAAAAAAAAAAAAAAAAAAAAAACTTAGAAAAAAAAATCGTTTTTTTTTTTTTTTAATAGTTGTATGTAACTAGGTAAATGTAACTGATTGAATATGTATAGAAAAATATAGAAGAAAGTCTTGTGGTGGCCACAACATACTAGTTTAGTATTCGAGTCTAGTCTCCCATGTACAATTTCTTTACCGTGAAGTAATTTGGAGCTGAGGTTTTCTCGCCAACGTGTGTTTAACCCCTGCCCCCCAGAGAGGGTTCAACTTTTTTTATTTTTCTCTTTTGATGACACATCTACAGACCAAGACCTTTTATTAGACACTTCAACCAAAGTTTTACACCTAGCTGTTCTCTCAATTTAGTGGAGACAGACAAAACACGTTTCAAATTAATATATATATGACACATCTACAGACCAAGACTTCTTATTAGACACTTCAACTAAAGTTTTACACCTAGCTCTTCTCTCAATTTAGTGGAGACAGACAAAACACGTTTCAAATTAATATATAGATAAATACAAAAAATGCACACATTTATCATTTAATAAAAAAAGGCACCCTAAAAAAATGGCTTATCAATTCATGACATCATCAAATATCCATATACAGTCGGCAGCAAAATTATTCCAGGGTTAGCAATAATTCTTATATAACTAGTATGTTGTGGCCACCACAAGACTTTCTTCTATATTTTCCTATATACATATTCAATCAGTAACAATATTTAAAAAAAAAAAAAAAAAATACGATTTTTTCTAAGTTTCTTTTTTTTTTGTTGTTAAAAGTAATACATATTCAACCAGTAACAATATTTAAAAAAAAAAAAAAAAAAAAAAAAAAGTACGGATTTTTTTTTCTAAGTTTTTTTTTTTTTTTGTTAAAAGAAAAAAAATCGATAACTTTGTTTTAAATTATCACAGATTTATAGTTCAACCATTCGTTTTAAAGGTATTGACGAGATCTTTCGAAAGATACCCATCTTGAAAATTTACCTCCCCCCGGGGGGTACTTCCCCCCCAGAGGGGAAGCGATGTCCCCACATGCACAGAATTTTTTTCTAGTTAACTATTACTATTATCAATAACTCATATTAATTTTACAATCACAAGTTAAAAAGTAACTCTCATTATGTACCTTTATACAAAATTTTGTCCTAAACTGCCATGTTAAAAATTTAGAAAAAATGCGATCACAGCGCCACCTGTAGAGCTATTGATCCCCAAATGTAATCAGCACCAGTTTATGTCGGGGACAAACTAAATACCAAGTTTGGTTAAAAAAAAATTATAATTTTTTTTTCTAAGTTTTTTTTCGTTAAAAGTAAAAAAAATCGATAACTTTGTTTCAAATTGTCACAGATTTATAGTTCAACCATTCGTTTTAAAGACTTGACGAGATCTTTCGAAAGATACCCATCTTCAAAATTTACCAACCCCGGGGGGAACCGGTGCCCCCACATGCACAAAATTTTTTTCGTAGTTAACTACTACTATTATCAAAAATTCATACTAATTTTACAATCACAAGTTTAAAATAACGCTCATTATGTACATTTATACGAAATTTTGTCCTATACTGCCATGTTAAAAGTTTACATAAAATGCGATGATCTGCTGGGCGATTGATCCCAAAATCTAATCAGACACTTTCCATGTCAGGGTCCAACTATACACCAAGTTTGGTCCAATTTCATTCATCGGTTCGTGAGATACGGTGAAAAATATGAAATTTTGCGATCACAGCGCGACCTGCTGGACGATTGATCCCCAAATCTAATCAGCACCATGCCCCGTAAGTTTCCAACTATATACCAAGTTTCGTTGAATTTCATTCATTGGTTCGTGAGATGCGGTGAAAAATACGAAAATTTCCCCAATACTGCCATGTTAAAAATTTACATAAAATGTGATCACAACGCCACATGCTGGGCTATTGATCCCCAAATCTAATCAGCACAATGCCCCGCCAGGGTCCAACTATGTACCGAGTTTGGTTGAATTTCATTCATTGGTTCGTGAGATACGGTGAAAAAACGAAACCACAGACAGACAGACAGACAGACAGACAGACAGGCAGACAGACATTTTTTAAAAACTATCAATTCGTGTTCAGGACATCCCAAATCGTGTAGATCCGTCAAAAAACGGAGGTCGAAAATTTTCGCGAATCCAATACTTTCTCTATATTATATATAGAAGAAAGTAAAAAATGTACACTTAATACTGCTTTGTTTAAAAATATATGTCGAGTCATATTCTTAGTCAGTCTTAGAACATGATTCGACAAGATTTTATTTAACAAAACAGTATTAAATGTACTATTTTTTTTTTTTTTTTTTTTTTTTGCATAGGAATTATTGCAAGTGCGTGAATAATTTTGCTGCCGGCTGTATTGCATAATTAACATTTATAATACTTTACATAATTTTGAAACTAGGAGATATTTTAATAATTTTTAGTTCCACATCATACTATAGGTATGGGGAACTTAGGTAACCGTGAAATTTTTCGACCTCGGTTTTTTGACTTTTTTACACGTTTTCAAGTGTGAAGAATCCGAAAATGACAATATTTGTATGGTGTCTGTCTGTGGGGTGTCTGTTATCATATTAGTGTGTTAGTCCGTTAGTTTGTTAGTCTGTGTACACGATATCTCAAGAACAAATTGTCGCAGAGAGGTCAGATTAGTTTTAAAATATTACTTTCGACACTGTCAAGAACCCTATTCATTTTCAATATTCGAATTTAAAAACTTCGTAAGTTATTAGAAATTTACGATTTTCTTAACATGGGAGAATAGGACAAAAAAATCACTTAAACGTGCATTAAATGGAAACTTTTTACTGTAAAAATGTCAGACCAGTTTTAAAATATCAGTTTTTGATGCCGGAATGAACATCAGTAACTATAAATATGCTACTTTGAAAATTTTGCAAGTTATTGTAAATTTACGAATTTCTTAATATGGCAGTATAGGGCAAAATTTCACATAAACGTCAATTTTGAGAGATATTTTAATCGTAAAGATGTCAGAATACTTTTGAAATATTATTTAGAACACTGGCAAGAATATTAATCACTGTGAATTTTCCAATATAAAAATTTCGTAAGTTATTGGAAATTTATGAATTTCTTAACATGGCAGAAGAGAGCAAAATTTCACATTAACGTCAATCTTGAGGGATATTTTCATCGTAAAGATGTCAAAGCACTTTCGAAATATTATTTAGGATACTGGCATGAATAAATACATGAATATTATAAACTATGATTTTTCCAATTTAAAAAATTCGTAAGGTTTTTGGAATTTACGATTTACTTAGCACGTCAGAATAAGGCAAAATTGAGCATAAATTTCAATTTTGCGGATCATAAATACATTAGACAACTTCAAAATTACATTTATGATATTTCTTTGAACATGATTGAATACAAATTTTCTATTAGGAAAATTTCGTAAATTATTCGTAATTTACGATTTTATCAACATAGCGAAATTGTAAATTTTTCATATAAATATGAATTTTGAGGATCATTGCATTGGAAATGGTAGCATGAAAACTAAACAACGGAATTGACACTCATAAAATAAATTAAAAGATTAGAATATGATAAATATATCGAAGTGAACTGTGGATAGCCTATTAGGCGGGGATTTCATTCTGTCACTGTATCAGTTTGGTCAAATTCATTTCTTTTAACATGATTATAATATGTCTCGCACTAGAAATTTATGAGAATATAAATATGAGGGGGAACTGAGCATATTAGAGATAAATCAGAGTTAATTAAGTAAAATGCATTAATTCGTTAATTGTCGTTAAAGACAATGTAATAGAGTAAAAAGCTTTTATTAGACAATTTCGTTTAAAATTTAGATTTACATGATTCATAAATTTCTATATAAAATTCAGCTCTGAATTCTAATAATTTTTTTTTCATACGTTTCTCAGTTAATTTTAAATTCAATTGGTAACAATTTAAATGAATTCTATCCTCCATCATCCTGTGTGAAATTTATAAACAAACGAACAAAGAATGAAAAAAAAAAAGATTTATATGACATCAGTAATTCCGATCTATTTTCGTAAATACTAAGGGGCTACATCCCCTGCTCACTGTGCTCACCAACCCCCGAGGGAGGTTTCACCCCTCGACTCGATTTTCTCATTAACCTCTGTGAGGTTCTACCCACTTATTCGCAGCTTTGTCTTTCACTGGATGGAAGAATTAATGGTACATAACACAAGACAAAAGTAGAATAATATTATAGAAATCCTTATTCATCCCTTTGAAATACACATATAATATTTTTCAATATTTTTTTTAAACGACACTTTTTGAATGTTTCCTTGTAAGCAATTATTAGGCAAATAATGCTTTCATGCTGCCTTTGTAACTACTTTTTAAAACTGTAAAATAACGACCTTACCATGTTTTACACAAAAGTATTTCTTTTTACTTCCTTATACGAAGTATAAGGAAGTATAGTAATCCCGAATTGCGAAATGGATTTTGTATTTCACATATCTAGAAAACGAATGATCGCTGAATGTTGCCAATTTATAGGTGTGACTATCATGATGTCTAGTTGCACACCTACAAGTGTCGTCTTAACACGAGCTCTCGTTTTAGAGATATAAGGGATTTTATACAATTTTTCGTGACGTCTGTATGTGTGTGTGCCTGTCTCTGTGTGTGTGTATGTCACATAACTCAAAAACGGTTGGACGTAGAAAGTTGCGAATTGGTACTTAGGTTTGTTATAACATCTAGTTGTGCACCTCCCTTTTTGGACTTTGTATGATTTTCTGTTTTGGAGATATTTAGGAAAATTAGGTTCATAATGACAAAAAAGCATACTAGGTTTTGGCCATAATGTATGAAAAAAACGGTAATAACTCAAAAACGGTTTAGACAAATCTTGCAATTTAATTGAATTCCCGACTAGCTAGACATTTGAAACTTTCAGAAAAGCTCAGAACACGTTGACAATGCATTTTTTAAATATTTTTAGCCAACTGTTTCTGATACTTGCTGCCTTCGGCAGCGTTTATGCGATTCAACAGAAAATTTATTTAACTAATTTCCCGACTAGCTAGGCATTTGAAACTTTCAGACTAGATCAGAACACGGTGAAAATGCATTTTTTAAATACTTTTAGCTAACTGTGTAGGGTCCCTGCTGCCTTCGCAGCGTTACCAGTGCAAATCTTGGAATAGATTTTTAACTAACTTCCCGATTAGCTAGACATTTAAAACTTCCGGAAAAGCTCAGAACACGGTGACAATGCATTTAAAAAAATATTTTTAGCCAATTGTTTCGGGTCACAAAAGAAAATTTATTAAACTATCTTCCCGATTAGCTAGACATTTCAAATTTTCAGAATAGTTCAGAACACTGTGAATATGCATCATTTTAATACTTTTAGCCAACTGTTTCAGGTCTCTGCTGCCTTCGGCAGCGTTTATATGGTTCAACAGAAAATTTATTTAACTAACTTCCCGACTAGCTAGACATTTGAAACTTTCAGAATAGTTCAGAACACGGTGAAAATGCATTTTTTAAATACTTTTAGCCAATTTTTTCGGGTCCCTGCTGCCTTCGTCAGCGTTACCAGTACAAATCTTGCAATCGGTTTTTAACTAAGTTTCAGAAAAGCTCAGAACACGGTGATAGTTCTTTTTTTTTTTTTTCTTTTTTTTTTTTAAATATTTTTAGCCAACTGTTTCGAGTCCAATGTCAATGTTTTTTAACATTATGTATATTTCTAAAAGTGTATAAGGAAGTCATGTGGTGCACACATCAGATTTTTTAATTTAAGGTATTCTGTTACATTGTATTTACTGATTATTAGTTGAAATGTTTACAAATATATAAAGTTAAACGAAATCATAAGCGTTCTCTACCTTGTTGTCTTCCGAAGTGTACCCTCTGTAGAAACTCGAATGAAAGTATTAGGTAATGATAAGTGGAACAATTTCCCATCTTTAACGTTGTCAAAAACCAGACTAGGTATCCATATAGCTGAAGCATAATAAGTCGGCAAAATATGGTGATCTGGTTGTTGGAATGCAGTTAAGTTGAGACGAAAATCCTCCCATCTTTCAAACATGTACAACTGAAGACTAAACTCCTAGATATAAAAAAATAAATTTCGGATTTTAAAAATTACTCGTTATTATGAATAACACAAAAAATTAATTAGCTTCTTAGAAAAGAGTTTCAATTAAGAAAGATTTATTTAAGAAAATTTAAGTTTAATAATCTTTAATTGTTTGAATATAATTTAATAATCACCATTTTCTCGTCATTTATGGAATCAACATCCATTACCATGAGATCAACATACACATTAGCAGGCTGACCTAATAAAAATAAATGAAAAAGTTTAAAAGCTATAATATTAAAAAATATGCTTAAGTAATAATAGACAAGTTGTAAAGATAAAAGGACACATATTAATTATAAAATTGAAAAATAATTATTAAGTATAAATTTAATAAAGGATATAGAATTGAAATTATGAGACGATTTACTGATTAATTGTAAAAAGAATATCTTAAAAAAACTAGCAGCAAATAAAACGGATTTTAATTACACATTTTAATGTAATAAAATTTTAATATCAGGTTCTCAATAAAAATATTTATCAGAAAAGATACTGCAAATTATTTAATTTGAATCTTAAGTAAAATTACACTGAAAAGGAGAAATATTAAAAAGAATTTTTTATACATGCATTTGAAGGGTAAATATAACTTTAATCAACTACTCTCAAAAGTAGTATAAGTGATTTGTAAAATGTTCTCTCAAGCAGAAACATTTCTTTATATTTTTGATAAGAAAATAAAACAATATATATATATATATATATATACAGGGCGTTTCATACAGAATGGGGCGTAAAGAAAAACACATAACGGATTCTGCAATTGATTTATTTTGCCGAAGCAAATTTCTTAAATTACTAGTATACAAGTTTTACCTGTCAAACAGCGAAAAATCCCCTGTGTACGATATTGCTTTTAGCGCTAGTGTTAATCAAAGTGATGTCACCAATGGCATAGAAATGGATTATTGGCCAAATCAAACGATATTCCATCAAACGATATGCCAAATCGAACGATATTCCATTATCACTGTCACTTTCTTGTTGGATATCGAGATACCCCGATCTAACCCACTGAGGCTTTTTCCTATGGGGTTATCTTAAAGTCAATGTGTTCGTGTCCATAATGCTCCAAGACTTGAGAGCATCATCAACTATAAATTTTTTACTGAAAAATATTATGAAATTTACGGAGAGTTTAGATAAACATAAAAGTAAATCTGTAGAAATAGTTTATATCATAGTTTTATTATAGAAAAGAAAAAAAAAATACATGTAGTCTATCGAGGGCACATTTTCTCTTATGAGGTGCAATTAACGCAAAGACTCGAGTCTTTGAATGATTAACAACGGATATTCTATCAGTGTGTCAGAAAGTGGAACACCGTATAGATATTTGCCGTGTCACCAGAAAGGCACACTTAGAGCATCCATGGAAACTTGGATAGTGATAGATTCACTATAAATTTCAAAAGTAAAGTAATTATACGGTGTTCAAATGAATGCTTTCTTTTTGTCCGATTCAATATGAAACAGTCTGCATATATATATACGCAAAAACATTGAAAACATGAACTATCAATTTCTTATACTGAAAAATATCATGAATATATGGAGAGTTTAAATAGACATAACGGTAAATCTGTAGAAATAGTTTATATCATAGTTTTATTCAGAAATGAAAAAATAATGCCCATCGAGTACACATTTTCTCTTATGTGTAGCTCTCTCACATCAGAGCATTCGACACAAGTCTAGGACTTTACCGTAGTCAATCGGTCTTAAACCACGTAACTAAAACCAACCATTTTCTAACATTCGGATATTGAATTTGTTTAAAAAAATATGAAAAAACAAACATATTATTTAGCAAGGATCTTTCATTCGAATTAAATGGATAAAAAAGTTTAAAAGTACAAGAAAATGTGATGATACTGATATCATTCTTATTATGAAGTCATTTAAAAACATATAAAGTCACAAAAAATTTATATTTTTACATTGTTTGGAGATAAAGATGCTGATTTAAATTAATTAATAGTATTTTCAAAAAATATCGAATATGTATTTTTTCAGTTATTTGCGTATTGTAAAAGACCAAAGATTCTTTTATAAATATATATATATACATTGTCTTAAAAAAAATAATAAGTTACGCTACTGTGGGAGAAATGTCTATACATTTTTTTTTAATACAATTTATTTAATTTCATACAAAATTCTGCCTAATATGTTTTAAAAATATATACCTTATTCGTAGTTGTATTGATTTTTCGCACTTCATGGCAATCTGCCGTCTCTCTTCCAGTCTTTTTTCTACAAATCTCTGTCCTTCTGACTGTCTTTATGTTATATGATTCTCGCTATTCAAAGTTTCAATTGAAAATGGTATAAATAACGTTATGAGATTGTGTACAAAAGCTTACGACATAAATTAATCACTGTAGATTTTAGAGGTAATTTCTTAAACTGTATTTGAATTTTTTGTATATATTAAAGATGACGAAAATAACCTAAAGTAGTGAATAATATTAAAAACCAAGTTAAAATATGTATGAAAAGGAAATAATGCAAGGGGGGTCGGCAAAAGAGGGTCGGCAGATCAGTCAGTAGATAGACTATGCATTGGTTGAGTGCAACAAATGCATGTACGAGGTTGAGTTTGAAATTTTTGTATCGGTAACAGATGATTAGTATGAAAAAAGGGGGGAAAAAGGTTAAATAAGTAAATTTCAAATTTGTGATAGTTGCAGATGATAATTTGTAGAAATAATTGCTAATTAGCTGTCGTAAAATAAATTTTCGAAGAAAGAAAAAAGGTTTAGACGCAAGAGCAATATATACCGTTATTATTTTCTATGATTTTAAAATGAGGTTAAATAAAGAATGCCGTCAACGTCTAGAATTATCATATGGAAACGAAGCTATATCACGTTCCGCTGTGTTCAGATGGTTTACAGAATTTTGTAGAGGTTGAAAATATGTCCTGGATCAAGAATAAGCAGGAAGAATTTTATCAGCTATTGTCCTAAAAAATGATATTCGCTGTTTTTCTCAAATGATACAGAATGAATTTAACATTGGATCCGCAGCTATACATAAAATGATTCGTGAAGAACGGCGCATGCAAATAATAATAATAATAATAATAAAGTTTGCCATTCTGCCCTCTTTTATTTAATAGAACATCAAAAAGCGGATAGGGACAGAATCTCTGAAGAAACCCCAAAGCTACGTATTGGTGGCGGATACCGCTTTGTTTCTACAATTATAATTGGTGATGAAATGTACCTTTTTGTGACATTCACACACACCACGAAAGTAAAACGTGGGTCTTTAGAAATGACCACAATCCAACAATGGGGAAAAGACAACGAGCAATAAAAATTTCTCGTGTGTAACGATAACAACAAATTTGATATTCACTAGACACATTCTGCGACCAGCTGGCTCACAGTGCTTTAAAAACTGATCCTGACCATATTAAACTCCCGTTCTGTGAAACAACACGAATTCCCTGTTCCAGAATCTACAACATTTTTTCCGCTCATAGTGCAAAAACCTTTGAAAACTTCCACTGTAGCAGATTTTCGTTCAGTAGCGACTGCAGCGCACTCTTTACATTACATAATGTGAAACAGCAGGTTCATTCAACGTGCAAATAATTATTGAAAATTCTGACTGTGGGAAACCCAGCTTGGTGGCACTTGCGGTGCTCTAATCTGTCCTTTCTTCTGAAATACCCTGTTCGCCCGCAGTGGAAATGACATTCTAATCGTGACAAAATGCAACACGGTGGCGCCTACAGTTTTTTAATCGAATATTCCAATAATTTTTGCTTTTATAATAAAATAAAAAATAAATCTAACATGTGTAATTTATTTTAAAACAAAATGATTTAATCAGAAAAAGCTTAAATTTATGAGTATATCGGACAGCAGATGGCGCTTTCTTACTCTGTAGGAATAATTTTCTTGTGTAATTTTCTTTTAAGAAATAAAAAGTTAATCTCCAACACTTTAAAGTTTGAGCATGTAAAATAAATTAATCTTGATCGTATTTTGGTGTATATCGTTCGGAAAGTTGCGCTTTTATTCTGCATATTCTCTGAATTAGGTTGAGGCTATATGACAGCTTCTATGGGACGTTACGGCCTTAAAAAATGTATTCGTCACTCTATTTTTCCTACTCATGTTTCAATCTACGTTTATAACAGCCGAAAGGTGTCACAGTTATACTGTAATTTTTCATGTGTTTAAAAAAGCTACGTCTCAAAATCTAATATGTGTAAATACAATTTTTTTTATTTATTTATTTTTTTTTATTTAATTCTCAGCGAAGTTTTCAGCGAAGGCCTAAATAAAACAAAAGAAAAAGAAAATTTCAAAAATTAAAAAAAATATCATCAGCGATAGGCGATGCATCCATTAATGAGTAACTTCAATGTTACTCATTAATGATTTGAAGTATGAAGAATTTGAGTATGAAGTGAAAATTTTCTTACTCATGTTTAAATTTGTGTGTATAGTGCCAAAAAAAGATATATCTCAAAATATTGATGAACAATTTTGATAAATTTTGCACTCAAAATTGTTCATCTATCAAGGGCGATTAGCGATTTCTGTTGAAATTCGTCTAAAATTTGCGTTATTCCAAAAATGCTTTTTTTTACTTCCCAGTTTAGAAAATAAAGAAAAATAAAGCATTATTATTCCATTAAAAGTAATTTTTCTCTCTTTGTATAAAAAGATAAAAAAAAATTAATTTAAATAAATATAATCTGTTTAAAATTTTTATTTTTAATGCTTTTCCTTAGATTTTTTAAATGCAGATTGGTGAGCAGCAATAACGGGCGATTATCAATTTCTGCATAAATCGATTTAAAATTGCAAAAATTCAAAAGCTGCTTTTATTGTTATTATTATTATTATTATTATTATTATTATTATTATTATTATTATTATTATTATCTCAGTAGCTTGTCATGTAGTTGAAAATAAATTTTTCCCAGCAGGATAAATAGTCTTCCAAAATGTCTGGCACTGTAGAATGATGAAACAATTAATAAAGTATTGCCACTAAAATTTCATACTTCAGTTAATTAAAACAATCCTAATTGCTACATCGAAAAGGAGGTTGCACCCCCAGATTCGGAAGAATTTCCCCTTTCATTTGGTGCTACATTTGTAACGATCAGATCTAAATTTTTAATTTATTTTGGCCATTTAACGCGGCTTCAACCCTTTTTAAGTTCAGAATTGATTCGTTTACTAACTAATATGGTTGAAGTTTGAATTAATATGAACTAATTAAAACTTCTATATATCAACTAATTAAAATTGTGAACAATTAATTAAGTTTTTAATTATTTTTTCACCATCCCCTCCAGAAGGCTTCTGAGCATCCGTATGTCAACTTTTTTACTTCTGAATTCAATGGAGGCTGAACGTATAAATAAACAGACAGACAGACAAAAATCGGTATACACATATTATGTACCATATTTGAGATAATGTGGCCAAAAAACATAACCTTGTCTTAACAGATCAAACACCTAAGAATTATACCATACGAACAATCTAATGTATGCTTCGTAAATATATATAAAAAAAAAAACTTTAAATGAGAGTTTTTAAAAAATCGGTAGAGTAATTTTTTGAAACACAAATTCCGAGATCTAAAACTGACCTATATAGTTAGGATGCCTGTTCATTTTTCTGTAGCAGTCTAGCAATGCATGAAAAAGGTCATTTAAAAGAGAATTTTTGTAGCAAATTCGTAAAAAATTATTAGAGCAGTTTTTGATATGCCAATTTTCAGCCCCATTTGTCATTTTTACCAAAACTTGTTAAACTCATTTTTTAACTTGAAACCAACAATTACAAACGAAAGGATATCTGAAAGGGAATCAATAGAGCAAATTTGAAGAAAATCCGTAAAGCGTTTTTAAATTAATGTACGTCTAAAACTTAAAAATGAGCTGCTTATACGGGCCATTTATCAGTTTTTTTGCACATGAAAGGACATCTATAAGGATTTTCTATATAGTAACTTTGAAGAAAATCAATGAAGGCATTATTGAGATATGGATTTATGGAAATCATATAAAAACTCGATATCAACATTTTTTACCGAATACAATACTTCCATTACCAATGCAGGACCAACCCCTTCCATTACCAATGCAATGTAATGGATGTAAAAACTAATGTATACTGTTTACATCAGAAGTACAGTCAAAGTCCTCCAGCTAATGGAACAAACGGTAATTACAACTAAGTGGTACACCAAAATGTTAATCCAGAAACTCTTTAAAAAGTGAACGTAATGTAAGAGGACTCGTACGTAACCATAATTAATTTTTACATACGGCAAGATTGAAAATCGAAATTTTTGAACAAAAACGCATCAAAGTAATTGAACATCCAACTTATTCTTCTAATCTTGCTATGTGTAAAATTCAGTTTTTTTTTTTTTTTTTTTTTTTTCTAAAGAAATTTTTCTAAAAAAGAAAATTTTACGTCGTCGTCAGAAAAGGATATACAAGCATATTTTCTACCGCTTCCAAGAATCCGATTCCATCGGATGGCTTGAAACATCTAATCTTTAGAAAATTCGACTACAAAAGTGCATTGATGTTGGAAGGGACAACTTTAAACAATCATAAGATTCGGTAAATTTAACTTGTACAATTTTGTTATAACTACAAAATTTTAGAGGAAACATCGTAGAGGAAACAGAGGAAACACATGTATCAAGAAGAGTTTGAGAAGATTATAGAATCTAAAGATGAGAGCTTCCCAACTATTTGTAGAAACCTGCTGCCTAGTGTAGAAGTATTTCAATGTCCAGTTGCTTCTACCGTATGTTCATTCAGCAGATAATCTAGAAGACATCATCTGGATGACTTTACTCAATATCGAGTCATTAAGAGACCAGAAGAATGTGGAAATTTTCGCAATGCAGGGAGGAGTTCAGGATTGGCCACAACGTCGTTTTACGAGGTTGGTAAGCAAATCGATGTTTGTTTACAATCTTCGTTTCTTTTTCTCGAGAACTAATTGATAAAGCGCTGGCCGGGTGGTTTAGTCAGTAGGGTAGCAACATCTAAACTACTATGTCCCAGGTTCGAATCCCGGTGCGAGCAGGGATGTTTGTGATGCCCTATGTCTACAAGATTTTGAACTTGTTTCTGTGAATTATTGTAATGTGGATCAATCGAGACCAAAGTTATCGTAACTATGTTTCTCAAAGCTATCAAATAAATACCGAAATACCTAATAATTGAGCTCTGAACCCATGTTCTTGATAAATTTAAATTACCTGTAAGTTTTCGTCGCGATCTATGTGTCATAGTTCAGGAGTGTTACTTAAGTAAAAACTTTGAAAATACATACATAATAAATTTTCACATTCATATATTTTTTCCATTCGTAGTAGATTACATATATTACATATTTACAAACAATTACTTTAGTTTGCAAATAAATTTTACATATGGATGATTTTTCCATTACATAATTAGTATTATTAAAAATAAATTACATTATTTACCTTCTTTCCTGGGTGGTAAAAATTTATTGTAGTTACTCTGAAAAATATCTGAATCCCTAAAGGAAAAAGAAAAATTAAAAATTTATTTAATTTAGGAAGTCATTCATAATTACAAACGATATAGCTTAATTTTTTTATACATTTTGTTCTCTATTTAATTTACAGTGTTTCATATATGAAACTGAAAAGTTTATATATATATATATATATATATATATAGATAGATAGATAGATAGATAGATAGATAGATAGATGGATAGATAGATAGATAGAAAGATAGTTAGATAGATAGAAAGATTAATATAAAAACTTACTTTCGATATATTGAAATATTCTCATAGATAAAAAATAAAAAATCATATAAAAGTATTTATTTGTAAGTAATACTTGGTTTACTATATATATATATATATATATCAGTACAAAAAACCCTTAACGGCTTAAAAGTTTGTGACGCCGCTACTTTGTGACTATAAGAATTTGAAATATGAGTCTTAAAAATAATGATATTAAATTTTAAGTGACGCTTTGCAATTAGTTAAAATATACATAGATTTTCTTATTTTATCATTCACTTTTATCTTTTATTTATATTTATAATGCAAACGTAATATTTTTAACTTCAAGATCAGACAGATATTTAAAATACACACACTGATGCTTTTTCATTCGCATTTCAAATTCAAAATAACAGTTTTAAAAGGAATGATATAAAAATTCTAGTGGCGCCTCGGTGTTATTTTAAAAGATTTGTTTTTAGATTCCATTAAAATTACTTTTGTTTTGTCTAATAAAGTATATTTACACATTTAAACAGTGCTTTTAATTTTCAAATATACTGTCAAATAATTAAACTTTCACTGAGTTAGCATTATAAAGTAAAATTATTTATTTCAATAAATTGATTTATCTTTTGCATCACGCTATCCAAAACATAGTATCATAGTGTCCAACTAAGTGAAAATTTGCTCAAAGAGGTAGTGTGACGTAAAGAAAACATTTACATAAATTTTACTTGCAGTTTTGGATAGCGTGACGCAAAGGATAAATCAATTTATTGAAATAAATAATTTTACTTTATAATGCTAACTCAGTGAAAGTATAATTATTTGACAGTATATTTGAAAATTAAAAGCACTGTTTAAATGTGTAAATATATTTTATTAGAAAACAAAAGTAATTTTAATGGAATCTAAAAACAAATCTTTTAAAATAACACCGAGGCGCCACTGGAATTTTTATATCATTCCTTTTAAAACTGTTATTTTGAATTTGAAATGCGAATGAAAAAGCATCAGTGAGTGTATTTTAAATATCTGTCTGATCTTGAAGTTAAAAATATTACGTTTGCATTATAAATATAAATAAAAGATAAAAGTGAATGATAAAATAAGAAAATCTATGTATTAACTAATTGCAAAGCGTCACTTAAAATTTAATATCATTATTTTTAAGACTCATATTTCAAATTCTTATAGCCACAAAGTAGCGGCGTCACAAACTTTTAAGCCGTTAAGGGTTTTTTGTACTGATATCATTACTTTTTAGTGGTTATTGATCAAAAAATTAAAACAAGTCCTTCTGGCTCCTAGGAAGGGTAAACTAATTTATCTTTTCGTATGAAGTTGTCACCATTTTTTTTTTCAAAATGGCAGCTACAATTTATTAATGGACTTAGTGGATTTATAAATGAAGGCTATTTATATATGGAGTTTTAAGCAAATCGGTTCATAAAACCTTTCTAATGTAAATTTGAAATTTTCAGTGTGCTGACACAGGGAAACAAGAGGGTGGATTAAGTTGGCAAATGAACATATCAAATACATTTCTGAGATAAATCCACACAACAAATTTAGTGTGAATTAATTCAGTATTTCAAACGTTATCATTCTCACAAATTTTCAAGTAGCCTGCCACTTGGAAACAAAATGAAGAAGCTTCGCACTACAAAAATTTATTGACTGGGATTCTCAAACTCTTAAAAAAAAAAAAAAAAAAAAAAAAAAAAAGTAAGAGAAAATTTTCAAATTTAAGTTAGAATTAGGTAATTTACATTTTGCAAGTTTCTTTTTAGAGAATTACAAATTAAACAATTAAAAAAATATATCAAGTAAGTATTAAAAATGGAATTTTATATATGTTCTTTCCCCTTTTGAGGCTAAGTATACTGCTCCAATATTCACAATTTAAATTTTCATCAAAAGTGCAGGTAAAAATTACTTCCTATATATTTTCATATAAAACGTTTGGGGGGAAAAATAGACAAAATATAAATTAGGCTTTACATTTCTATAATTTTAAAAATAAGATAAAATCACCTGGAGAAAAATTTTATGGAAAATATAAGTTAAGTTTTAAAAAAAAATGAAATTTCTGCGTAAAAATACTATTTCATAAATATATTTACAACTACAATAAACAAAAAACGCTCCTTTAATTTTAAATAATTATTTCTACATGTTTCGAAGCTATTAAAAGTTTTTTGCTTTCTTTCTTTTTTTTTTTTTTTTTTTTTTTTAAAGAAAAATAAATTAAATGTAGTGGTGCCATCTAGTATTTTTTTTTTTAATCATATACATACAGATTTAATTTTTTTTTTTTTCATTAAAAAAAAAAAAACTTGTTTAGAAACAGGTAGAAATAGTTATTTAAAATTAAATGAGGATTTTTTGTTTACTGTAATTGTAAATTATGAAATTGAATTTTTCATGCACAAGTTAATTAATTAAAAAAAGAAAAGAAAGAATAATTTTTTTAAAATAAATTACTATGGGTTTCAAAGTAAAGATGTTATTTATTTATTTTGACGTGTTTTTTAATAATTGCTATTTGACACATTTTTCATGAATTTTGCTGAAATTCATGAAAAATGAATTTTATTAAAACACTGTTTAAACACTGTTTATTAAAACACTGCTTTTTCTAATAAACAGTGCAAACACTGTTTCATCCTCTAGTTATTGCTTTGAATAATAATAAAAAAAAAAAATTGATTATGTTAATATTTAAAATATGTATCATTTTAAAGTCTGAAAAATAAATAAATGAATAAACACTAACTGTATTTTCAAAAGAGATTTTTAATTTTTAAAAAGAAAAATATATATATGTATGTATTTACGAAAGAATATGTTTTAAATAAAAACGATAGATGGCGCCAAAACTGTATTTGCTGTTTTTTTCCATTCCCGGAGCGTAAGGATACATGAATAGGAATCGCAAATCATTGAGTTATTATAAAATCGATTTTCATGAAAGATTAAAAAAATTTTCGCTTTAAAAAATTGTAAATTCATCATTATTATGATAAAATGGAATATCTAAAATTACAAAATACTTCCTTATTTAAAATATTATCTAAATATTTCTTTGACTAAATATGAAATTTTGAAATCAAAAATATTTTTTTCATAACAGAAGAGAAAATATATTTAAGTGAATTTGACTTAGTATATATACAATAAATATTTTAAACATGTAATAAAGTACTTTTGCGTTAAAAAAAAAAATTCTAAATAATTCATTGGTTGCATTCAAGTCGGTCAACAAACCAACCCACATACCTTACAAGTAAGAACCGCATAATAGAGTTTTCACCGAAAAAACATATGTAATTGGCGGAGTAATATAGTTCCATATTTAAAGCGATTTATATAAAAAACAAGAGTTTTCCTGAAAAAAACAAAAACGTTACTAGATTCAGAAAGATCCCATTAACAACATATATTAATTAAATTAAAATCGTTCGTGCGGTTTTAGAGATATTTTTATTACATCCTTACATCGTTACACCACACATTTTCCCTTTTTCGCTTTAAATTGAGATTCAGATCTCAAAACATACTGCATGTAGAAATGTAAAATTTTCAGGATAGATTAAGACCGAAGATAAAAGACTGTTTTGAAAAAATCAGAACAAAATATGGCTTATTTGCTGAGATATTAAGTGTCGGCTTTTACAAATCTCTTTGATGTCAATCTAGGCGTATATATGAGTTCGCAGCTTTCCGTCCGTTTGTCCTTCCGCTTGCGTCACTCGAAAAACTGCCGTTTTTCATGATATTACAAAAAATATAAAATTTTCTAGATTGCAATATATACAACAAATATAAATTTTTTTGAAAACATTTTATAAAGTTCTCAATCTTTGAAAATTCCTAATTCGAGAGATGAAAAAAAAAAAAAAAAAATACAGGCAAAGCTGAACACATTTTGTGGACAGCAGGAAATTAATCGTAAAAATAACTGTAACACAGGATTGTTGTAATTAAACCTTTATTATAAACAATATACAGTCGGCAGCAAAATTATCCGAATAATAGCAAAAATTCCTATATAAAAAAATGTACACTTAATACATTTTTTTAAATAAATCCTTGTCGAATCCTGTTCTTAGTCAGTCTAAGAACATGATTCGACAAGTACAAGTATTTATTTAAAAAAAAAAATATTAAAGGAATTTTTGCTAGTGCTTTGATACTTTTCCTGCCAACTGCACTGCAGAAGCGGGCAATAGGATTATCGGAAAATTTGGTAGGTATGACAATTCTTGAGATACGTTCGAAGAAATTCAAAATGAGGGTTTAAATACGGTATTGGACTTTTTTCTCGAAGAAGAGAACTGCTCGTATTATTTAACAGTTAACGTTCATAATTTTACTAAAATTTCTTAGAATGAGGAAGGAAAACTATCTTGAATGCCCGCTATGAGTCACTTTGCACTGAAAATGGAAAAATATGGGCGTGTTTGTAAACTCTAAGCTAAAAGCACTAGTTTTCGTGGCAAAACTGAAATTAGTGGAGTTAGTTACGGTAAAGTGTAACCAGTTTTGTATGCGTTTACGAACTTTTTTTGCATCTAGTCAGTACGTCTCTGAACTTTTTGTATAGAATTTATCTCTTTAGAGCGTTTTTGTATTTTCAGTTTGTTTATATTTGTATTATTTTTTTTATATTTAATAAGGAATGTTTAAAAAAAATGAAAAATAAAAAGTATTTGCTTTTTTAGTAGATATTAAAAAATAATAATAATGATTATTACAGAATATCTATTAAAAATCATGTTCGAAATACAGTAGCGAAATAATCTTTTCATGATTTTAATAAGCAACTTTGTCTCAAAATAAACATTTAATGATTGCCAGATCTCTCTAAAAGCAACCAATATTAAATTGTTTAATGTGACTAATTTTTTTTCCCCTCAATTTTACATTATCATAGTTAATCAATATATTATAAACGTATTTGTGCATTAATTTGTAAGCTGATTAATCAGTTAATAATAATTTAAAAATATGTTTTAATATGAAAAAAAAAAAAAAAAAACGCATGAGATTTCAGCATTCAAATTAAAAAAAATATTTCTAGAAATTTAACTTGTCAGTCAAGCCACAAATTAACGCACAAATATGTTTAGTCTATATTGATAAACTAAAATAATGTAGAAATAAAGAAAACATAAAAAAAAAAAAAAAAATAGTCGCATTTAATGAAATAAATAAATAAGTAAATAAATTTTTATTCTATTTATTTATTTATTTATCTTTAATTTTAATAATCATCAAGAAATTTTCATATATTTAATATTGATACTCCTGAATGCACATGTATTGCAACTTTCATAATTTTAAGACATTAATTTCGAAGACCGATTTTTAACGCACACCATCTCTTCAATTTCTTTAAATCCTCATTGTATTCAGCATAGTCACATATGACATGTTCATCTTTTCGGAGCTGTTGAAAATGACGCCAGAGAAGTGTTGTCCCATTACGTTTGTACGTGCGTGCGCAACAAACTTAGATTGCACCCCCCCCCCAAAAAAAAAAAAAAAATAATAATAATAATAATAACCTGCTATTTTACAGAAAATTTCTGGCAGCAAAGTTGCCAGAAAATATCTGTATGCTATGAGGAAAAGTACGTTGAGAGAAATTTTTAGTAGCAGAATAATATAGAAAATATTCGTACACAACAGACTCTTTTAAATAAGACACGCCATAAATAATAATAATAATAATAATAATAGTAATAATAAAAACCTCTCCTCAAATAAAATTATCCCGTTCCGCTAGTGAGCGTAGAACCATTGTCCACTGCATAATGGGTGATGATGCTATCTCTTTTCGAAGGATTCACAATTTTTGTTGCTACTTAGCATTTTCCAAGCATGCTTTTTCACCAAGTTCTCTGCATGCAAAATATAAAAAAAATATGTAACAACTGATTACTGTACCAATAGTTATAGTTTTTATTTGTTTATAGAAAAAAATGTGTCACAGAGAGATAATTTTACAATGCAAAGTTTACATAAATGTGGCGTTTATAGAGTTGTAGTTTTACAATAAATTGTTGTAATTTTAGGAAACAGAAATTTTTTGTAAAAAATCTACAGAAATTTTATGTTTTTAACACAAGTTTTTACAGAGCGCTACCAATCAAAACGTTGGAGATTTTATTGTGCAGTATGGTGTTTCATTGGTAATGCTCGTAATTCAATTTTGTCATTATTACGCAATAGCGTAATTGAACTCAGAATACCGTATTTAGTTTACAAACTGTTTTCAAAGCCGTTTTATACTTTTTAATAAACAAGTTTCTATCTTTAATACTTTTTGTTTTATTCGCTTTTCGAATATGGGCGGACCAAAAACTTGATAGTATGTCTCTGTACTATAGTCAGAGATGTTTACTACACTGTTGCCAACTGCCCATAGGGTAGCATCAGTGCAAAGTAAAACCACTTAGCTTCAATATGGGAGAATTTTTTAGGGGTTGGTGGGTCAGAATATATAACTCAAAAATCGTGTTTTTAATTAATATATTGAAATAGGAAAATAATTCTTACTTGTCATCAATGTTTTGTCCTTCTGAGTACTTGAGAATATTCAAAATTACAAACAGCACACAAAGCACTTTCATTTTTGTAACTAACGTTTATGTGCCTTAATAGACTACAGAAAATTTCTGAATATAAATTATGTGTAAATTTACCGTGTCAAGTTTTTTACCTGATGTGAAACATTGATGAACTTATTACAAGTTTATTTTGTTAATTTATTTTTTTTATACCATAAATTTTATTTTGATCTTTTATTTCAAAATTAAATTTTAAATATTTCAGTAGTCAATGTTGATGTATTTAATCCTGCTCTCAAAGGTATAATTAATATCAACAATTTGCACGCATCTATGTTACTGTCACGCAATGTCTTTTTTATCTATTTATTTTTCTTTAAAAAATAAAAAGTACACTAAAAAAATTTTGTTAAATAATGATTTATTATCCTTTTATTTTACTCTCACTTTACTATTTATTTATAAAATAGTAGAAACACCGTTAATCTTCAAAGATTTTTTTTAGATCATACCTAAATAAACTGTTGTACAGCCATTTAACTTCAGTGAGGTCAGTTAACCGTAAGTTTACTTCTAGTTTGGCATTTTAAATATCTTTTATGGCCGATATAATTCAGCATTCCTTTAAAATAAAAAAGTAGTTTAATACAGTCCTTGTATCCTAAATGAAATTATACAAGTACTATATTTGTAAGGTAAGTAAGTTAGATTCTTATACTTTGTGTTAAAATTAGTGCTTAATTTTGATTTAATTCATTTATTCTACTGTCTCTTAATCATAAAGTCAAAATGTGGTTAAATAACTGTTATCTGAAAATACAGTCAAGCGTATGGGCAGAAAACTACCGTTCAAATAACAGTTTTCTTACGACAAATACTTACAGTGTAGTTAAAATTGTGTATCTCTGTTATTAACTATATTATTCTCACAAATGAAGGAACAACATAAGTGGACATTTTAATAAAATATAGAATCAGAATAATTTTCGAAAAAACTTTTAAAAACCTTTTAAAATCTTTTAATGCGTTGTTGAATAAATTGCTTTCACTAGGCTATAAATTTTAAAAGATTTGCGTTTAAAGTGGGAATAAATTTGCAGGAATCTTTAACAATTAGTGTGGAAAATTTTGTACTAGTTTAAACTATAGTGAAACATTTCTAAATTACCAGTCGAAAACAGAGACTGTAATAATGTAATATAGAGAAAAAATCCGAATCTGTTATAATTGTGTAGGTAAAAGAGGTTTTTTAGAATAAACAAGCGGGGTGTTGCCACCTGCTCACTCCGCTCACCAATCCTTGAGGTAGGCTTCACCAACACGATACATTTCACTCATTAAATATTGCGGGGTTCTACCCACCTATTCTCAGCTTTGCCTGCCTTTCATTGAATAGGAATATTAATAATACGTATCACAAGACACTGTAGAACAATATTATATAAATCCCCATATTTGATATCACATTGAAATATACAATATATAACATTATATCTTTTTTTTTTCCTTAAATAAAATAATAAGTCAAAAACCTGTTTCAACACTGGATAAATTAATAACAATTTGCCACTATTTTGGGTGAAAACATATGCTAGCTAGACACACAAAATAAACAACGACGGCAGTAACTTTTTTTTTTTTTTTCTGTTGTTGTTTGTTTGTTTTTTAGAACAGAGAGAAATTCGTAATATCTAAACCATTTAGCGTTACCTCTTTAGTAAATAACCCCCTTGGAGACAAATTTTAGTCACAATCTGGCAACGAATTTTTGGCTATAATTACTCGTACAAAGAAATTATGAGCTTAATTTTTCTAATACCTATTTTTAAAGTGCTTATTAATATTATTATTTTTCTTTTCTTTCTTTCTTTTTTTTATGATTTTGTCAGACACGTTGAAAATAAATAACTTATGTGATTATTGTAAATATTTTAAATAATCCATTATTATTGTTTAATAAAGAAGCATCACAAAACTGGCGTTGTAAAAATTATTACTTACAAACTTTGAATAAACACCATAAAATGCAATAAACTCGCAACAATTGTTTCGGGTCGAAAAAACACACGACCCTTCATCAGGCGAACAAAGTAAGCACGAGTGCTGCAGTCAAAGCGGCAACGCACAAAATCGTTTAAAATGAAAAGAAAAAGTTTATAAAGTAGAAACTAAACATAGCTACTGGTGTGAGTAGAATTGTACATAAAAACAAGAAAATAAATAAATGAGTGAGATTAAACATATAACAATCTAAGGATAACAAAAATTAATTTAAAATCTAAGTTACGTGAGTAATTTCCAAGCATCAGAGAAGAAAGGAGTGGAAGAAATATCATTAACAAGATTTTTCGAATTTTTAAATATGTAAAATGCTTCATGAATATCCAAATGGGAGGAGCAGACAGGAGATGAAATTATGTTAGTTTTGGAAAAATCAAAACGATGACCTTGAGACCAGCAGTGGGAAGCAATAGAAGATTTGGTAATCTCTTCATTACGAACATTCCGACGGTGCTCATTTATTCTGTATTTCAAACGCCTCCTAGTTTGACCAATATAACCTAAGTTGCAGGACGAACACGGAATTAAATAAATTCCAGAACGGTTTTCGGTGGGAATGGGATCCTTAAGAGAGGATAATTTTATTTTATTGACGGGTTTGTAAATAACTTTGAAACCAAACGGTGAAAGAATTTTAGAGATTTTAAAAGAGAGTGAAGAATAAAAAGGTAAAACAACTGGGATGAGACTGTGATCGTTTAATTTGACGTTTTAAATTAAACGATCACAGTCTCATCCCAGTTGTTTTACCTTTTTATTCTTCACTCTCTTTTAAAATCTCTAAAATTCTTTCACCGTTTGGTTTCAAAGTTATTTACAAACCCGTCAATAAAATAAAATTATCCTCTCTTAAGGATCCCATTCCCACCGAAAACCGTTCTGGAATTTATTTAATTCCGTGTTCGTCCTGCAACTTAGGTTATATTGGTCAAACTAGGAGGCGTTTGAAATACAGAATAAATGAGCACCGTCGGAATGTTCGTAATGAAGAGATTACCAAATCTTCTATTGCTTCCCACTGCTGGTCTCAAGGTCATCGTTTTGATTTTTCCAAAACTAACATAATTTCATCTCCTGTCTGCTCCTCCCATTTGGATATTCATGAAGCATTTTACATATTTAAAAATTCGAAAAATCTTGTTAATGATATTTCTTCCACTCCTTTCTTCTCTGATGCTTGGAAATTACTCACGTAACTTAGATTTTAAATTAATTTTTGTTATCCTTAGATTGTTATATGTTTAATCTCACTCATTTATTTATTTTCTTGTTTTTATGTACAATTCTACTCACACCAGTAGCTATGTTTAGTTTCTACTTTATAAACTTTTTCTTTTCATTTTAAACGATTTTGTGCGTTGCCGCTTTGACTGCAGCACTCGTGCTTACTTTGTTCGCCTGATGAAGGGTCGTGTGTTTTTTCGACCCGAAACAATTGTTGCGAGTTTATTGCATTTTATGGTGTTTATTCAAAGTTTGTAAGTAATAACATTATTATTGTTGTTATTTTTCTTATTTTCCTTATTATTATTTTACAATTTTATAATTTATCTACATATTTAAGGCATGGCTAGAGTTAAAATGGCTATCGTGGTCGCGGAAATGAATTCCTTGGCGAAAAATATCCGAGCAACTTTATCTCTAAATTATGAAAATCTCTAAATTGATTATACTAAAAATGTTTCCATTTAGCTAATCGTTTAAATATGTTTTGAGTTAAAAACCTAAATTTTTATGTAAACTCAGTTGCTGTCTCTTAAATTCAATTTTAATAATTTCTCAGCTTAACTTAAACTTCTATAGTAATAGTTGTATAACATAAGCATCATATTTTTACTAAATATTTTTCGGTTGGCATTAAAATAATATTAATGAAATATAAACTAATTTTCATTTTATTTGGATTAAATTTTTGCTTAATAATTTTAAAATATCGGAACAGTTCTAAATATTTTTTTTTTCTTTCTTTCGAGCTTCTTGAGAATGCAAATATTTCAATTTCTTTTATTTATTGCTTTTCATTTTCATTGTTATAATCATTATAATTATTGTTATTATTATTATTATTGTTTTATATTTTATTTTCTAAAAGTTAGTATTAAAAAAAAACTATGGAAGATAAATTACAAATGTACGTTCACTTTTTCATTGAAAATATTTAAGATAACGTTATCTATTTATTTGCAGGTGATAAATTTCTTTGTTACTAATAGTATCATTGACTTTTATTTATTTATTTATTTATTTTTTACACCACTGATAATATTTTAATTTTCCTGGAAAAAGTGACGTCAGAGACTGAAAAAACAACAAAATAAGAGAAACTAATTGCAAGTTGGCAAATAAAGTACCTTTGTTAATGCGAGTTTCTTCTTCTTCTTCTTATTATTATTATTATCGATAACTTCGTTATTTGAAGCGATAATTTTTTTTTAACCAAAACAATGTCTGCTTTCAAGAATTTGCCAAACAGGAATACCTCTCATGACACGGAGGACACTCTCTTTTACGAAGATATGTGATTTTGAATTAAAAACTTTTTTTTTTTTTTTCCTTTAAAAATCAAAATTGATTGAATATAATTAAGAGAAATTATGCAGTATTTTAGTTCTTCATTATACTACAGCTATGAATAACCTAAGTATTCATGAAACTTTTCGTTATCGGTTCCTTCAAGTTTTTACTTGTTTTGAGGCTTGAGAAATTCTAAAATAAAAAAAAAAATGTGGCATCCATCCGTATATACAATAACTCAAAACAAATGATTGTAAAGTGGTTGGGTTCGTTTAAAAATATCACTTGTGATAGCGGCTAGTTGAATCTATATATTTTCAACATTCTAACGTGTAATCTTCGTAAGTTTCTTGACATAGTAAGAGGGCAAAATTTCTCGTAAACATTCATTATGAATAAAAATTTCAACGTAATGGAATCAGACCATCTTTAAAATTTCATTTATCATACTGGAACCAAAATTATTGACTACGGATATTCTATTTTGACAACTCTGTAAGTTATTTGAAATTAAATATTTAATTAATATGACAAATAATCTAAAATTTTCTCATAAACATGTATCATGTGAGTTATTTAACTGGAAGTGGTATAGAATTGGATGAAAACTAAAATAAAAAATTAACCATAATAAAAATCCTCAGCAGATGAAGATGAAGCATCGAATTGATGGTAGGGTAACATAATGGGTGGGCCGTTTCCGTCTGAACCATGCGGAATGATAAGCCGAGATTATTTTTCTTAGCATGAATATAGCATACCCTATAGTGTAAATTTGTTAGGTAGAATATATGATAAGGATCCCAGCCGAGGATTCTTCTAATAACAAACACGTAGCAATTTATTTCATTTCTAACGTAAATTACTTAAAATAAATACTAAGAATTGTAAGACTCAAAACTATTTAAATTATAAAACAATTTAATAATTATTTAAAGAACTACAATATAATACTTATCGGTTTGTTTATACGACTTTTAACATTTAACAAAAATAACAGGATTGCAGTGTAAACTGACGTGTTATTAATACATCAATTTATACCACCATTTCACTTTCGAAAATATCCTCAGTTGACTTGTAGGCCACAAAAATCTATATATACCAATTTTGAACTAACTAACACAATTTCCAAATTTTTGCCCCCTTTGCCCCCCTTCCTCCCCTCTAATAATTTTACACTTTCGAAAACACCCTCATTCTACTTCTAGGCTCCCAAAACTTATATATACCAATTTTGAATCGTCTAACTCAATTTTTAATCTTTTCCCTCCTGGGCCCCTTCCAGCCATCATAATAATTTTACATTTTCGAAAATATTCTCATTCGACTTGTAGGCCCCATAAACCCATACATACAAATTTTGAACGGTCTAACTCAATTTCTAATTTTTTGCCCCTCTTGCCCCTTCACGTCCCCTTGATAATTTTACAATTTTGAAAATATCCTCATTCGACATGTAAGCCCCATAAACCTATGTATACCAATTTTGAACGGTCTAACTCAATTTCTAATTTTTTGCCCTCCTTGCCTCCTTTCCTCCCCCCAAGTAATTTTACAATTTCAAAAATATCCTCAGTCGACTTGTAGGCCCCATAAACCTATTCATACAAAATTTGAACGGTCTAACTCAATTTATAATTTTTTACTCTTATTGCCCCCTTCCCGCCCCCTTAATATATTTACACTTTTGAAAATATCCTCATTCGACTTGTAGGGCCCACAAACCTGTATATACCAATTATCAACGGTCTAACTCAATTTCTAATTTTTTACCCCCCTTGTCACTTCCCCCTCTAATAATTACACTTTCTAAAATATCCACATTCGAGTTGTAGGCCCCATGAACCTATACATACCAATTTTGAACGGTCTAACTCAATTTCTAGTTTTTTACCCCCTTCCCGCCCTGCCCCCCAATAATTGTACACTTTCAAAAATATCCTCATTCGACTTCCAGGCACCACAATTGTGTATATACAGATTTTCAATGATCTAACTCAATTTCTAATTTTTGGTCCCCCTGCCTCCCTACACGCCCCATAATATATTTATACAGTCGAAAATGTCCTCATTCGACTTGTAGGCCCCTGAAACCTGTATATACCAATTTCGAAAGGTCTAACTTAATTTCTAATTTTTTATCCTCCTTGCCCCCCCCCTTACCGCCCCCTAATATTTTTACACTTTCGAAAATATCCTCATTCGACTTGTCTGCCCCATAAACCTATACACACCAATTTTGAACACTCTAACTCAATTTCTAATTTTATGCCCCTTTTGCCCCCTTCCCGCCCCTCTTAATAATTTTACACTTTCTAAAATATCTTCATTCAAATTGTAAGCCTATTAGACCTATACATACCAATTTTAAACGTTCTAACTCAATTTCTAATTTTTTGCCCCCTTGCCCGCTCCATAATATATTTATACATTCGAAAATATCGTCATTCGACTTGTAGGCCCCAGAAACCTGTATATACCAATTTCGAACGGTCTAACTTAATTTCTAATTTTTTATACTCCTTACCCCCTTATACCCCCCTAATACTTTTACACTTTCGAAAATATCCTCATTCGACTTGCCTGTTCCATAAACCTATACATACCAATTTTGAACACTCTAACTCAATTTCTAATTTTATGCCCCTTTAGCCCCCTTCCCGCCCCTCTTAATAATTTTACACTTTCTAAAATATCTTCATTCAAATTGTAGGCCTATTAGACCTATACATACCAATTTTAAGCGTCCTAACTCAATTACTAATTTTTTGCCCTCCTTGCCCCCTTCCCGTCCCCCCTGATAATTTTACACTTTCAAAAACATTCTCATTCGACTTGTCTGCCTCATAAACCTATACATACAATTTTCAACCCTCTAACTCAATTTCTAATTTTATACCCTCCTTTGCTCCCTTCCCGCCCCTCCTAATAATTTTACACTTTCGAAAATATCATCATTCGAATTGTAGGTCCCATAAACATATATAAACCAATTTTGAATGATCTAACTCAATTTCTAATTCTTTGACCCCTTTGCCTCCCCTTTTTTGGACTAAGGAGATCTTAAAACATGTTAATCATGTGAAATCTCGATATCAAATTTTGGATCTAATACAATATTTCCATTACCTACCGTAGTCGGTTAATGAAAGTATAAAGAAAAATAATAATGTTTATCTTCAAGTGTATCCGTTGCTATGGAAATTAGCATCTTCTTTGGAGAGATAGTTTACGTGTGTTGGAATAAAACTTAATTTGCAAATAAAATGTAATTTTTTTTTTATTATTATTAACCAAAATCAATGAAATTTGAACTGCAACTTGGTCGTGTGTTGTACAGGCTATATATTAAGTTTTGTGTGCACGAGAGAAAAATTGCAGAATTTTGAAATTTGAACTACGTTCAGTAAGGGCTGTATGTATAGATGCACAGACAGACAGATATATTTTATTATTACAGATTATATTAAAAAAAAATGTTAAAAATGAAAAAAAAATCGATAACTTTATTTTTAATTATCACAGATCGATGGTTCAACCATTCGTTTTAAAGGTATTGACAAGCTCTTTTGAAAGATACCCATCATGAAAATTTACTCCCCTCGAGGGGGGGGGGACTTCTCCCTTGGGGGGGAGGCGAGACTCCTACATACATAATTTTTTCCCCAGTTGTCTATATCTATTAAAAATAATACTTTTAAATTTCATAATGATAATTAAAAAATAATTCTCTTTATACACATTTATACAAAATATTGTCCTATATCACGATGTTAAAAATTTAGAAAAAGCGGAGTTGCAACGCAAGCTTTTGGACAATTTTCATCAAAAGTTGATAGGCACTAATTTATGTCAATCTGCAACAATACACCAATTTGTATGAAATTCTGTGCATTAGTATCTGAGACACAGTCGCCACAAAATATTGTCACACACACACACACACACGCACACAGGCGGACTGACAGACAGACATTTTCTAAAAATTATCAAATCTTGTTCTACAGCTCTCAAAACAATTAAATCCATCAAAAACCCGAGGTTAAAAATTTTTACGAATCCAGTACTTTCTTCTATTGAATCTAGAAGAAAGTAATAAATGTACTTGTACTGACCTGATGATTAATGCAATTACAATCGTTGTGACAACTCCGTGATTTGTGAACCCTTTCCGGCGCAGTGTTCCCGCTGAGGGAACACCTAATTTTAATTCTCATGTGCAAAAACTCATCCCGGAAATTTTTTAGCAAAAATTTACATTTATAACACAATAGAAAGAGCCCTTTTTAACACGCTTTTAGTTGCTTCACCTGTATGTATGTTTGTATGTATGTTTGTAACCGCTCTGGGAGCAAATAAAAAGTCTATCTGGTAAAAAAAGACTTTCCCTACGTGAACGCTGTGGCTGTGAGGTAAAGCTCCAGGCTACGAACCTAAAGGTCGAACGTTCGAGCCCAGTCAGGGGAGATTTTTTAAACATGGTTTTTGTTTAATTCTAATTTTTTTTTTTATTAAAAATTTAAATGTATGTAAATATTGTGGTGTGTCACTCACACGATTTTCTCTTACACTTCATTTTAATACTATAAAGGTAGATATTTTGTACTTTTTAGTTCACATTTCAATAAAAGCGTGTTCTTTAATTTTTTTAAAGTACAATTTTATTTTAACCTGAAAATTTAAATTTTATTTTATTTTAATTTTGTTCGTGAATTCCGGTGGCAGTGTAATTTAAATGATCCGAATTACCCTACGCCGCAAAGGGTTAATTTGTTATATATTTCTATGAAGTTTCGGTTCTGTTTGTGATGAAGGCGAAAGGCAAGAAGTTAACTGATGAAACATGAAAGAGTGTAGATAGAAGCTTTTTCTGAAACAGAAATGAACAGTCGTACTATTGCGATAAAAATGGAAAAATCAAAGACTGTGGTCATCAATTTTTTTTTTTTTTTTTTTTTTTTATTGAAGGAAAATTATGGTAAAAAGAATACCGGAGGTAGATCTAAAGCTTTGTCCTTGCGTCACGGAAGGAGAGTTTGCAGACTTGCATCTACTGGAAAGTACTTAACCAGAAAACTTACTGAAAAAGACAGGATTAAAGGTTTGTCAACAATTAGAAGGTCTTGAAAACACATTTATACAGCAAAATTGTTTAAGCCTCAGTTGTTGCAAAGACACAAAATAGAGAGTTTAAACTTCAGCTAGCAAGTAATGTCCTGGGACAACAGATGGATATAAATAATTTTTTCTTGTGAAAAAAAAAGGGGGATTTGGACGGACCAGACGGATGGAATTATTATTGGCATGATTTAAGGAAAGACAAAGAAATATTCTCCAAGCGCCAATTGGATGGAGTCTCTGAGATGACTTGGGGGTGCTTTGCTGACAAGGGTGTCGGTTCAGTTGCGGTCGTTTCGGGTAAAATGAATTTACAAGCATATCAACGTGTCCTCTGTAGTCATCTTTTACCAAATGGTGAATTCTTTGCTGGAGAAAATTGCAAATTTCAGCTAGACATTACACCTATCTATGCAAGTAACAGTACATAAAAATTGGTGCCTAGTCAACAATGATGAAACTTTGAAATGGCCAGCAAAGTCTCCAGATCTCAACCCAAGCGAGAGCTTATAGGGTGACTTAGCAAGTAAAGTTTATGGACATGGGTGATATATTTTACGCCAGTAATAGAGTCGAAATCTACTATTGAAGATGAATTGTATAAAACAGATATTGATCGTCGTCAAAAACTAGTTTCATCCATGAAAGCAAGAACATTTGAAGTAATTCGAAGAAATCTGTTCGACACAAGCTTCTAAATGTTAGTATTTTTTTCCTTATATGCTATTTTCTATTTTGGCCTTAAAGCTTTTAATCAGGCTTAAACATTGATCTGTGTGTTCTATAATATTTTCTGATAATAAAATATTTAAGAATGAATTTTACTTCTTTTTTAATTCGTATTTAAGGTTAATAATTATCACCAAACTGGCAAGTTAATCCGCAGTTTAAGGTTTTTCATTTTCTCAAACATTTTTTACTGGATTTAAAGTTTTTACTCAGACTGTAAATTACTATAATAAATAGTTAATGTTTACGATGTCTGTTTGAAAAAGGTTATATACATATTTATATATTGTTGCGTATGCGGGGTTCGTGAGTTGTCTTTGATTGAAAGGCAAAACTTGCAGAAGCCCAAAAGTTTATTTACAGAAAATGCTAGACGAATACAGGTCTATAAACCAAGTATCAAATTCAGTTTCACCTGTAAACACAGCTCAAATTACAGCTGAAAACATCAAATTCACAGTACAAATTAAAACTGTATCATAGCGTTAACATACACTGCAATGCACTGCTAATAAGAGACTAGTCAAGAGCGCTTTATCGTAAGGCAGTTGGCGAGAAATTGACTACTTGGCCGCATTAAGCTTCCTTCTATACCTTTCTTTAAAACCCAGAATGTTCTGGTAAATCGTAGAACATTCGAGTTAGAGCTTCCATATTTGGTACATTGATAGAAAGAATTTTCTCCCCAAGGTTGCCGAAAAACTCGCCAAATTTGGCGCCAAGGCCATTACCTGCCTTGTTGAAGCTTTTAAACACGTTCATAACGGGGAATGAGCTATTTTAATGTGAAAACAAACTAGAAATGCAGAAAATTAACATTTTATAACCTGGCTGAGCTTCTTTAAGTGAATTTACGTAAAAATAACTACAATTATTTACAAATTCGTAACACTATATATATATATATATATATATATATATATATATATATATATATATATATATGTACATGTATACATATACGGGGTGTCCCATAGATCTGCAGACATTTTAAAAATTCACAACTATTGAATGAATTGATAGAATTCAATGCGGTTTGCAAAAAAATCATTGTCGTGAAGGGGGGCTTTTTTTGGATAAAGAAAAAATATATATATATATTTTTGCCGATGCTATTTAGACAAAAAGTTAAATTTTTCGCACAAATGTGAAAGAAAAATATGCAAATAAAAGTCCTATAAATTGCATAATTTTGCGATTAAAACGTTTACATCATATTTTTCTTCTTACTTGTGCAGAGATGAAGTTTATATTACGATGCTGACTTTGTGAATAATATATTGAAGAATAATATGTTGAAGATGTTTTTCCTAAGTTAAGAACTGCCAATTGAAGCTTTTGTTAGCAGTGTTATAACTCGTTTGCAAACTGTAATTTGTGGTGACGGCGAATACATAGAATATGATTTATATGCCTGTAAACATTTGAATGCGACTAAGTAGTTTTAAATTAAAATGTTTGATCTAGTCACGCACAGCGCCCTCAATCGACAATTAGCTTAATTATTATTTTTCTTTATCAAAAAAATTCCTCCTTCACGCGAATGTTTTTTTTCACAAACTGAGTTCAATTCTATCAATTTTTTTAATAGTTATGAATTTTTAAAATGTCTACAGATTTATGGGAAACACACACACACTGTGTGTATATATATGTATATACATACATGTATATATACATATAAATATATATATATATATATATATATATATATATATATATATATATATATATACAGGGTGTCCCAAGAAGATTGAAACGCAGTTTTATTCTTTACCTGTTACAGGTAAGTGGGCAATGTAAATGGCAGAATTATTTAAAATAAGATACGAAATAAGACTTCATTGATAAATATTTCTTTCATTTAATTTTCAAAAAATTACAATTTTTAAATTTTTATGCGACCCCTCATGACAAATTTAGTCGATTAAAATGTTTTAATCATCCATCCAACAAGACAATTAGAAAAAGCAGTATATCTATATCTATAAAACCAACTGAATTACGATACGGAGAAAAACCTGACTAATGTCAAATTTCCGTATTACTCAAAAGGTTGTTTCTACGGTGAAAACAGGGAGTGTATGCTAACTGATAATAACTCTCTTTAGGTCTAAGATAATATAACAAAATAATCTCTAATAACTGAAATAAGTTCTTAAGGGGGTATTCTGGTTTAGAAGCTCAAATTTTAGGTATTTTTCTGGAGGCGATAAAAAAAAAAAAAAAAAAAAAAAAAAAAAAAGGAATATTTTTACTATCCATTTTTTATAAGTTTTTTAATGATATTTAAAGAATACAAAACATGCATAATATTAAAAAAGAAATCAAATTTTAAAAAACTGCAGGCCGGCAAAGTGGGGACTGTTAAAAAAATGGCGTGTCCTGGTGTGCAGGATCCTTCCAGTGACCTGAAATGGAAAACCATTAATAATCCATGAAGAGGAAGGATATAGTTATCGCACTACGAGAGGATTTAAAAAAAAAAATTCTCACAAAATGGCAGTGTTTTGAAAAATACGTTTCATTTTTTCCCTGTTTTTTGGCCATTCCGAATTTTTTAAAAATACAAAAATGAAATTAAAAAAAAAAAAAAAAAAACTCTTGGTAGTGCGATATTATAATGTATAAAGAAGAGCTGTATTAAATTTAAAGTGAATCGGTTGAGTATAACTTGAGATATCATGCACACCGTTTCTGAAAATGTAGTTCCGAGAAAAACGCGTTTAAAGATTCAGGACAAGTCGCGCGCAACCGGAGTCGCTTAACGGCTTGCTATACTTACTTTTTTTTAATCAGCGATTCCTACTCCATACAAAGTACCTTCCTCCACTTCAAATGTCATGTTTGAAGACGACCTTTCAGATGATCTAGCAGTTCTAGCTTCCTTGGAAGCCTCAGAAGCTCGTACCTCCGACCTGTTAATTTGTACGTCCACTATATTTTCTGTCCATTTTGCACCGATTAATTTAATTTTACATTTTAATATATTTTTTTCACTTCACTATTTACAGTCCTTCTCATAATTATAAGGACACCCGTTATTCCATATTAACTAAACACTGAACACTATAATTTAAACAAATATATTTTTAATTAATTTGAATTTCATTAATAGACTATATTTAAAAAGTTTTATCGTTTTTCTATCTTAAAAAACTTTAAATATGGTAAAAAGATGATTTTTCAGGTGTTCACAATTATAAGGACAGCTCGAATTTTTTTCAGTTTTTCTTTAAATTAATATTTTATGGGGTCTCTTTTTAGGGTTAAACAGTCAGACATTCTCTCTGGTATATATATATACATTTTTTTTTAATATTCAATTTCAATACCATTTCATATAGCATATATGATATTTTTAATACATTTAAACTATTTAAAATTGCTTTCCACTTGCATGCACATTTCTAATATCATAAATTAAGGTTTTTTCAACTATTAGACCATGGGAAAGGCAATGATACAGACGTTTCTTTCTTCAAACTATTTCCTATTGCTCTAAAAGTAGAGAAAAAATGTAAGTCTTGTCGAAAAAAAATATTATTACCCCCCAAAATCTAACAAAAATCTAATAATTCGACGTTTAAAATTTGCGGATATTCTCTTGATGTTCATAATAATTGAAAAAATTACTAAATTCATTCTGCCTTCAGTAGAAGCAGCTTCCCAGAGCACGATAGATCCAACTTTTAAATGCCCGATTCATATCTGCCTTTAAAAAATCTGCTCTGTCTTTCGCTATCTTCAGATCGTGCCAGTAACTGTTAAATCCATTTGGTTAATCAAGAACAAAATGTTTTTCATCCAAAAATGCAACATTTTACCATTTAATATTGTCTTTATTCAATTTTAACGCAGACGTTCTTTCCCCCATTAAATGCTGATTGATTATTGCAGGTTTTTTATTCATTTTAACATATTATGAATTATTTTAAACATGCATAAATGTGGAACCTAACCTTTCGTTAAAAAATACGAGCAAATTTAGCAGCAGTCATTATGAGTAGAACAGTAAGAGGAATTATGAGTCTTCGATCTCTGTAAAACAACTCTGATTTTGTATCAGATCTCTCTCCTATCGAACCAGCAGTTCAACATTTCATCACATTTCCTTCAACAATTTTAGATCTTCGAATTTCATTAGAAATTCGGCGGATTAAAATTATCATTCCTTTTAAAAAACGCATTTATCATACTTCACTACTTGAACGTTCTTTTTTTCGAGGAATTTTCAGTAATGTCCGTCCAAGAAAAATTGAAGGCTTATATATGAATTAATCAAGCCCAGTAGTTAACAAATTCGCATGTCAACTGTAATTTATCCGCAAGTAATTTAAATAAAACGAAAAAATCTGGATTGTCCCTATAATTATGAACATCTAAAAACGTGGAGAAAAACACATTTTGCATTATTTTTTATTAATTTTGTTTCATATTAAAAAAATTATAGCAATTTTGGTTTTTAGAATACTAGATATATTAAGTGCACTTAGTTAATCTTGTTCACAATTACTTTTACATTAGTTATTTCAAAATATAAAGTGTCCTTATAAATATGAGAAGGAGTGTATAGAGAACTTACGTCTGTACGGTGTAGTGATTGAAACTAAACTAGAACACGTAGTATGAATTTATTTAAACAAAATCCGTAAGAAACATTACCCAGGTCCCGAGTAGTTACTTTCGAGAAATAAACTTCGAGTACAAACGATTTTTCATGACTCTGATTCTCTTCTGGTAGTCAGAGTGTACCGACCGTCTATTGTTCGCTGGCGCTCTGGCCGCGCTGCCGACCGGCTTTGCCGGCGCGTCACTAAATGAGCTGTAACTCCGAAAATAATTAGAATTTCAAAAAATCCTTTTAGGAACATGTTTTTAAAGGGTTATACTATGAAAATATGTAAAAAAAAAAAATCGATTTTCTGAATTTCTAAACCAGAATACCCCCTTAATAGTGGTCTAACAGTGCATACTGCGAGATATTTTATAAAATGCATTTTAAAGATAACTCACATTTGTAACTATAATATGATACAATAAGAATATTTAGAACTTAAAATGTTTTGGAATATATTGAAACATCTTAAATCAAATTTTTGTCAAATTAATTGTTTTACAGTTAAAAAAAATATTTTAAAGTATATATTTTAACCGGCCAAACTACAGTTAATAAAGAAATAATTTTGTGTGGCACTCACACGACATTTTTTTACATACTATTTAAATGTTATAAACACAGATTACTGAATAAGGCTAAGATAACTATCACTGTATATGGAAGTACGTTAAAAACAGTGTTATATATATATATATATATATATGCTTTGTTTTGTTTTGTTTTGTTTTTGACATGTATTTCTGTGTATTAGGTGCTATCGCACTGCTTAATTCCTCCTTTAAATTTGCTACCCAAAGAATTTAAGGACCTTATTAATTTCATCCATATTCAGCCTAAAATTAGTTTATTAAAGATTATTCGGGAAATTGTCACCCGCACGACGTCTTGAAACTTCGAAATAGTGATAAAATATTTGGAGCGGCAGTCTCATTTATTACCATGTAAACGAATGATAAATGATTTTTCTACCATATTTTATATATGCATAAACGTATATTTTATACAAAATATGCTTTTATGCGTATAAAATTTACATGATCATTTCAGTTTGTATAGTGCATTCCAAAGATATTAAACTACATGTACCAAAAGTTTCGTCCATATATATAATGTATTTGAATTCTCTTAAATGTCCCTGTATGCAACTCGTTTCTTCGGTCTCAACAAACAGTTTAGTGTAGAGTTCGTATATGATATCATGAAAACGGCAGATTTTCTAGTGACGCAAGCGAAAAAACAAACGAACGCGGCGACACTCAGCGGAAAATACGAACAAAAACTGCGACACATATATACAACTATTTTGAGATCAAAGAAACCGCTGAAAGCCGACACTTAATATCTCAGGAAATATAGCATGTTTTTTTTCTGATATTTTCAAAATAATCTTTTTCCTTCTGTCTAATTCTACCGTGAAATCGCTACATTTCTGCGTGCAATATATTTCGAGATATGAATTAGCTTATTTAAGTTATAAATAGACGGCCTATACGTAGTACAATTTTTTCTCGAATATGGCTCGAGCGAATGTTGTTTAATTGATATATGATATTAATCGTTTTTATCTGATGTGCCTGACATCTCCCTTTTCCCCCGGAAAACTCTTGTTTTTTTATAACTCAGTTTGAAAATCGAACTATTTTTTACTCCGAAAATACCGTGATGCGGCAGTTTCGCGGACTTATACAGTCTTCTCTTTCATCTGAAATACTCAATATCAAATAATCGTTTTGGCTCCCTCTATCGGGAATTGGCGTCAAAAATAAACACAAAAATATAAAAAAAATATTTTTCTTTCTTTAATATATATATATTAAATGAGTTATTTATTCAGGTACTTGTATTTTATATGACATTTGTTTATAAAAAAAAATTGTATTTACATTGTTTTCATGCTGATACGTTGTTAACTTTCAAAATTGGTTTTATTTTAAAAAGCGATTGCAACAACAAAAATTTTTTTCTTTATCTTCATAAAAATGACAAATAATATGATAATCATATGCAAATATTTGTAATTTTTTCAAAATTAGGTGATAAATAACTTAAACTACTGATTCAAAAATTCTTAAAACAGAATTTGAAAATAATTAATTTGCTTATTAAGTTTCTAGTACATATATATATAAATTACAAAATGTTAAGCTGTAATAAAATTTTGAATAGATTAAGATTTTTTCTTTTTTAATTAAATTCATAACAAACTATACTACTTAAATATTTACCAGTATAAAAATTTCACTTTTTAAAGATTTTTCTGTTATTATTTATTTTTCTCTTTTAAATCAAATCGATAAAAAAATATTCGCGTTTCTTTCTTTCTTTCTTAAATTTAACAGTAGGGAGGTGGCATGAATATAACAATTAAAACTACTCCAGAAAAAAAAAATATATCCTCCATAACTCGTATATACTTATTTCTTAGATATAATAGTGATATAAAATAAAATTTAAATTACCATGCATCTGCAACTTTTAAATTAGAAATTAATAATAACATTGTAAATATTGTACACACTATTCTAAAAAATATGGCATAAAATTTTGAGGATTTTTTTTTTTTTTTTTTTTTTTTTTTGGTGAATGATATCATTTAAATGATTAAATGACATAGATGTTCAAATAGGATTCAAGGATGTTTATTTCCATTACAAAAGTTTTTTTTTTTCCTTTTACTATCACATATTTTTTAAAAACCTCTGTTATTCATTATTTAGTACAACATATTGTTCTGAAATTTGCGTAAGTACTTGTTTATTTTTTAATATAGCTTTCCTATACAATATCCATAAAATCTTAAAAGTGTTACGAGGTAAACTGAGGCAATTTTAAGCTTTTAATTAAACACAAAAAGTTAAGTAAAATTATAATATGTAACTGTTTTCCCTTTGTAAAACTAATCTATTAATCAATTTAAAAACTTATAAGTCGTGGCCAAACCAACAATAATAACGATTAATACTTATACTAAATTAAATGATTTTTCCGTAGCTTAATAATTACTGTTAACACAAACATTGTTACAGTAACTTGAGTTTGCATTATATTATAAAAATCATAAAGGCAAATTCTTTACGAAAACAACTTTAAATTAAACTGATTTAAACTCATTTTGTATTATATAAAAAAATAACTGTACTGTAGGACTGTTCTGTAGAATTTTTATATTAATTTATTTTCATCGATTTTAGAAAAGTGTGTTTCCAAAGTTCATACAAAATCTCGCCAAACAGTGTCGAATACGAATTATTCAAGTTGTTTTTATCTAGTAATTTTCGGATTTTCTAAAAAGTGTAAAACATGTCTACGAGAATTTTTACGGAATTTTGTTTAGTTAAGAATAAAACAAATGTGTATAGTAGGGGAAGGGAGGGGGGCATAAGGACTCAGTGATGGTCAAAATGTCTTCTACAAAAAAAAAAAAAAAAAATAATAATAATATACTTTGTTTGCTTCTTTTTTTAAAAAAAAAAAATACTGAAAATAGTCTCCATTATGTTCCTATTTCAGGATCACGTCGTTTGATCTTGTTTGGTTTATTAAAAAAAAAAAAAAAAAAAAAAAAAAAAGAAAGAGAAAAGAAAGGAAAAGAAAAAAAAAAGAAATTGAAGCTGAATTGAGATAGAAGAAACCTTAGGAGGCAAACATTAAAATTTCGAATAGGAGGGGGATTAGGAGCTCATTTAAAGTTCTACTTAGACTCATATTTAATATGCACGCTTTTTACGTTTTCAAAACTTTCAAGGCGTTTCCTATAGATTTGGGAAGAAAAATGGGACTTTAAGAATATATATATATATATATAAGCTTCTTTTAAAAATGCCCCACGAGCGGTTCTGCGCTGAAAAGCTGGTGGATGGGAAGTGCCGGATTCGATCCCATCCCGCACTCTTCGACCTAGCCGTTCCTTCAGTGTTTTTTCTCCGAAACTTGCATAAACACGGGCTATGACCCCTTAGAAAGACCTCACGGGGGGCAATGTACTTATAGGCCTAGGGCCCTAGCGCAGTCAATTGGCCTTAAGACCTACAAACAACCAACCTTAAAAAAGTATCGCAGTAAATATTTTAAGTGATTATATTTAGAAGATTTCTCAAAGTGCTAAAAAATCCTTATCATTTAAAATTTTAAAGTTAGATCTCTGATATACACTTTATACTCCCATGAACCAATTTTCGAAAATGAGGCAAAGTCTAAAATCTCTACACTACGTTTCAGAAAATTTTTAGGAATTCTAAAGTGATTCCGAAATACTAGGAAGAATGTGGGGACTATGTACAGTATGTTTAATCAGATAGAATAAAAGTAGATGCATAACATTTTAATGTATGTTTTTTAGATTTTTTTTTCTAAAAAGCGATTTCCCTATTAAAATTTCTAAGTGATCTAACTGGTAACCCCCTTCCTATTTTCCCCAGCTGAATTAATTTTAAACCAAAAAGATCTCTCTCAAATTGATTAAGCATCTTTTTTTGAATTATCAGAGTTTCCAAGGGAGGATCTGAACCTCACCCCAATGGTGCTAGGTATTTTGGAAAATTACTGTCATATCCTTAAACAGTTTTACTTTATGCATCTACAATTTAAAAATTACAAAATATTTATCTTTTGTTCACTCTATTGACCATTTAAAATTTTTTGTTAAATTTTTATCGAACTAAAATCGATGTGGTGAAAACTCTTTAGAAACTTATTCGTAACACTTTTTTACAAAAATTTTCTTTTGTACACAAATTATTTTTTTAAATTTTGAATTTTCTGTTGAACTATCTAAGAAATAGTTGAACCAATGAGCTATATAAGAAATTGAATATTGAATAAAATAAAAAATCTTTTTTTATTTACTTTTTTATTTGTAGAAATGTTTGTCATTTTTAAAATGTACTATATTATGCCTTTGTAATGTCGCATGTTTCCATCCCCCAAAAAATATTCTTTCTTAATTTTTTTTTTTAATCACTTTTTATAAAATTTTGAAATTTCATTTAGTTTGTTATTTTTTTCGAGTATGACCTATAAAACAACACTTTTTATACAGTATTATAACTCATTACCATGCTCCTTTAATTTTACGTTTTCATCATTAACCTCTAAAAAGTAATGATATCAATACAAAAAACACTTAACGGGTTAAAAGTTTGTGACGCAGCACTGTACTTTATGGCTATAAGAATTAGACATACGGGTCTTAAAAATAATGATATCAAATTTTCAGTGACGCTTTGATATTAATTAAATTATACAGAGATTTTCTTATTTGAATTTGCTTTTTCCTTTATTTATATTTACAGTGTAAACGTTATTTTCAACATAAAATAATATATAGCATTTACTCATTGATGTCTTTCCATTCACATCTCTTATACTATGAAAGCATGTGTTTTAAAAGAAATTATATGAAATTCCAGTAACGCAGTGGTGTTACATTAAATGATTTGATTTTAAATTTCACTGCAATTATTTTGTTTTGCATATTAAAGTATATGTGCACATTGAAATATTGCTTTTAATTTTCAAATACGCTGTCAAATATATCACTTTCATTAAGCTTATATTATGTACTGAAATATATTTATTTCAATGAATTATTCTACCTTTTGCGTCACGCCATCCAAAACTGTAAGTAAAATATATGAAAATGTTTACTTTGTGTCATTTCATTCAAATAAATTGAAAATGCATGCAAATAGATATTGTGCTGTAAAGAAAAAAATTGTGAAAAATTGTTTCATAATTATTCGTAATTTACAATTTTATGAACATAGCGAAATTGTAAATTTTTCATATAAAATATGAATTTTGAGGGTTATTGCATTGGAAATAGTAACATGAAAACTAAACAACGGAATCGACCCTGATAAAATAAATTAATAGATTAGAATAAGATAAATATATCGAAGTGAATGGTGGATAGCCTATTAGGCGGGGATTTCATTTTGTCACTGTATCAAGCTTTGGTCAAATTCATTTCTTTTAACATGATTATACACTCATGGACAAAAAAATTAGCGAACCAAGAAGGAGTCGTCAAAATGAAACGAAATTTTACATACGTAATGACTACTTTGATATAAGTAAATGATTAGAAAATCAAAGAAAAAGGATAATTTATTTCAGTGAAAAAGGCAAAAGAACGGAGGATTTAATACCCTGTTGGACCCCCTCTAGCGCGAATGCACGATGCGATACGATCGGGCATTGAGGCATACAAGTTCTGTATGATGTCTTGAGACATTTTGTTCCATATTTGCTGTAACCTTGCCTCTAGTTCGTTCAAACTCGTGGGATGCCAAACTCGCCGTCCCAAATGATCCCAGATATGCTCAATTGGAGACAAATCTGGGGATCGGGCAGGCCAAGGAAGGGTAGTAACAGTGCTGAGACAGTCTTGAGACAGCCTTGACGTGTGAGGCCGAGCATTGCCTTGTTGAAAAATGGCTCCTGTGAGCCGTTGCATGAGTGGCAACACATGTGATTGCAGGATGTTATGGACATACCGCTGGGCTGTCATGGTGCCATGGATCAATACTAGGGGTGACCGTGTATTGTAAGCAATGGCACTCCATATCATCACACCAGCTGTGGATGCAGTGTGCAACTGTAAAGAAAAGGCAGAATTGAGGTACTCCCCCCGTTGCCTCTACACACGCACATACATATTAGTCATCCCTGCCCAAATTGAATCTGGATTCGTCGCTAAGCACGACGTGGTTCCACTCGGTTGCTATCCAACCCCGTCGAGTGTGACACCCCTCCAAACGGAGCAGGAGGGGGGTGGGTATTATTGACGACACATGTAATGGACGCCGCAATACCAAATGTCCTTCAGCCAGGCGCCTTCGTATGGTTCAAGAGGACACAGGGGCCCCTAGTGAAGGTGCTACCTCTGCCTGGATGGCGGCCGATGAAGCAGTTGGCTGTACGCGTGCATTTCTTACGATGTGGCGGTCTTCTCAACGACTGGTCTGTCGAGGGCGTCCTGAGCCTGGTCTTCATGTACATGACATCTCTCGGGTCCACTGGTCCCAACATCTCCTCACAACACAATCAGAGCGGCCTAATTGACGAGCTACTCGCCTAGCTGACCACCCAGCTTCCCTCATGCCGATGATTCTCCCCCTCTCAAACTGCGACAACTGCTCATATTGTCTTCGAAAACAACGTAATGGCATATTAAAACAGGAATAAACTACTACGTCAGAAACGCCAAAGAAAAATTATTGAGTTGCATACAGCTGTTTCGGTAGCCTAAAGCGTACCGTCATCAGTGCAAAAAAATAATTCTGAATCTGGAGAAGTACTCGTATATATAGGAGAGGGACCGGATTTATTTCAACCAATAGGATTACGGAAGAGGTGGGGAGTGTGGCCAATAGGAATTAAGGAATGTGTAGCTGTGTAAACAGTAGAAAAATTAAGGAAATGTGGACTGAATGTAAAATTTCCAACAATCAGACAAATAGGGAACAGCGAAATCACAATTTACAAGGTTTTTAAAATTTTTATAAATATGAAAAGCTTCAAAGAAATCCAGTTCATGAATGGATTTAGGTCTGCAAATTATTTTAGCTGAATTAAATTTAAAATTATGATTTTCCTCCCAGCAATGTTTAGAAATAGCCGATTTATTGGTTTCTTGTTTGCGGACGTAATTCATATGTTCTTTTAGACGAAATTTAAGACTGCGTTTAGTTTGGCCAATATATGATAAACCACACTGACAGGATATACTATAAATGCCCCAAGAATTATGCATATCAATAGGATCTTTTAACTGAGAAAAGGTGAGTTTATTGGAAGGCGAAAATATTATTTTAAAATCATATTGTTTGAGAATTTTAGCTATGGTTTGACTGGTTTTAGAAAAATAGGGTAAAACAATACTGATATTAGAAGTGACTGATTTAGTAGACCAAATACGAGGGAGTGTTAATTTTTGGATAGCTTTGTCTATAATGGAAGGGTCATAACCTCTGTCAATTGCGATGGCTTTCAGGTATTTAATTTCAGATTTAAATAAAATAGGATTTGAACAAATATTAAGGGCACGGTTTACAAAAGTATAGAAAGCAGCCATTTTTTGGTTAGGTGGGTGACATGAACGCGCATGGGTAAGAAAATATCTTTTCCTTTTTGGACCCGTTATGTTGACGACACCTTCACGCTTATTGACACATCTCTTCATAATATTGACCATGTCTTAGAAACCTTAAATTCAATTGACAGTAATATCCAGTTTACATATGAAATAGAAAATAATGGCTCCCTTCCATTTCTTGACACCCTCGTCTCTCGCACTGTAAATGGATTTTCAACCACTGTCTATCGTAAAAATTTTGCTGTCTCCCTTCCTCCCCATGCGCGTTCATGTCACCCACCTAACCAAAAAATGGCTGCTTTCTATACTTTTGTAAACCGTGCCCTTAATATTTGTTCAAATCCTATTTTATTTAAATCTGAAATTAAATACCTGAAAGCCATCGCAATTGACAGAGGTTATGACCCTTCCATTATAGACAAAGCTATCCAAAAATTAACACTCCCTCGTATTTGGTCTACTAAATCAGTCACTTCTAATATGAGTATTGTTTTACCCTATTTTTCTAAAACCAGTCAAACCATAGCTAAAATTCTCAAACAATATGATTTTAAAATAATATTTTCGCCTTCCAATAAACTCACCTTTTCTCAGTTAAAATACCCTATTGATATGCATAATTCTTGGGGCATTTATAGTATATCCTGTCAGTGTGGTTTATCATATATTGGCCAAACTAAACGCAGTCTTAAATTTCGTCTAAAAGAACATATGAATTACGTCCGCAAACAAGAAACCAATAAATCGGCTATTTCTAAACATTGCTGGGAGGAAAATCATAATTTTAAATTTAATTCAGCTAAAATAATTTGCAGACCTAAATCCATTCATGAACTCGATTTCTTTGAAGCTTTTCATATTTATAAAAATTTTAAAAACCTTGTAAATTGTGATTTCGCTGTTCCCTATTTGTCTGATTGTTGGAAATTTTACATTCAGTCCACATTTCCTTAATTTTTCTACTGTTTACACAGCTACACATTCCTTAATTCCTATTGGCCACACTCCCCACCTCTTCCGTAATCCTATTGGTTGAACTAAATCCGGTCCCTCTCCTATATATACGAGTACTTCTCCAGATTCAGAATTATTTTTTTGCACTGATGAAGGTACGCTTTAGGCTACCGAAACAGCTGTATGCACCTCAATAATTTTTCTTTGGCGTTTCTGACGTAGTAGTTTATTCCTGTTTTAATATTCCAACGCCAAGTCTCCTGCTATTATAACGTAATGGCATGTCTACCTCAGCTCTTCCTTTGTAAACGAGTCAGCACACTCAAATAAGCTTTGGTTACCTTTTTTATACTCCACAGAGAACTACAATAAACGCCCTCTACCGGCTATACATAATGCGCAATCACGCTGCATTTCTAATCATTTGCATATCTCCCCGACATGTACATTCATGCCAAGTTTCGTTACGATCCCGCAATTATTTCTTGGTGCGCTAATTTTTTTGGCCATGAGTGTAATATGTCTCGCTCTAGAAATTTATGAGAACATAAACATGATGGGGAACTGAGCAGAGTCCACCTATGCCAACTAGTTTCTTTACAGAATCTTGTTAAGTAGGAAAAAAATCTGTTTAAAAGCATGTATTATTTCTTTTATTTTGCAGAGTAGAGGCTAATAGGGTTCCCTATTAGTTCCCCATCATACTATAGGTAAGGGGAACTTAGGTAATCCTGAAAAATTTCGACCTCGGTTTTTTGACATTTTTATACGTTTTCAGGTGTGAGGAATCCGAAAATGACAAAATTTGTATGGTGTCTGTCTGTAGGGTGGCTGTTAGTGTGTTAGTCCGTTAGTGTGTCAGTCCGTTAGTGTGTTAGTCCGTTAGTTTGTCAGTCTCTTAACACGATATCTCAAGAACAAATGATCGCAGAGATTTCAGATCAGTTTTAAAATATTACTTTCGATACTTGCAAGAACCCTATTCATTTGCAACATTCGAATTAAAAAACTTCGTAAGTTATGAGAAATTTACGATTTTCTTAACATGGGAGAATAGGACAAAATTTCACTTAAACGTGCGTGAAATGGAAACTGTTTACTGTAAAAATGTCGGACCAGTTTTAAAATATCCGTTTTGATGCCGGAATGAACATCAGTAACTATAAATAGGCTACTTTGAAAATTTCGCAAGTTATTGGAAATTTACGAATTTCTTAACATGGCAGAAAGGGCAAAATTTCACATAAACGTTAATTTCGAGAGATATTTTCATCGTAAAGATATCAGACTACTTTTGAAATGTTATTTAGGACAGTGCTATTAATATGAATGACTATGAATTTTCCAATATAAAAATTTCGTAAGTTATTGGAAAATTACGAATTTCTTAACATGGCAGAAGAGAGCAAAATTTCACATAAACGTCAATCTTCAGGGATATTTTCATCGTAAAGATGTCAAACCACTTTCGAAATATTATTTAGGATACTGGCATGAATATCATGGACTATGATTTTTCCAATTTAAAAAATTCGTAAGTTATTTGGAATTTACGATTTACTTAACATGTCAGAAAATAAGGCAAAATTGAGCATAAACTTCCATTTTGAGGATCCGAAATACATTAGACAACTTCAAAATTACGTTTATGATATATGTTTGAACATGATTGAATACAAATATTCCAATAGGAAAATTTCGTAATTTTTTCATAATTTACGATTTTATCAACATAGCGAAATTGTAAATTTTTCATAAAAATATGAATTTTGAGGATTATTGCATTGGAAATAGTAGCATGAAAAATAAACAACGGAATTGACCCCGATAAAATAAATTAATAGATTAGAATAAGATAAATATATCGAAGTGAACGGTGGATAGCCTATTAGGCGGGGATTTCATTCTGACACTGTATCAAGCTTTGGTCAAATTCATTTCTTTTACCATGATTATAATATGTCTGGCACTAGAAATTTCTGAGAACATAAATATGATGGGGAACTGAGCAGAGTGCACATATGCCAACTAGTTTTATTTTCCAATAAAAAGTTTCAAATAAAAATATAATAAAAATATAAAAATATAAAAAATAAAATAAAAATATAATGTAATTCCAATAAAAATTCCAAAATATATCAAAAGAAACACAATTTCGCTGGACACATTTTAAAAAAGCTTCTTCTTTTCAAATGATCTGTAAATTGAGGTATCATAGGTATGTCCTCGAGGATCCAAGAGGCCCTATTAGACACAAACTCAATTTTTTCAAATAGAAACTATACTTTTATTTTATGATAAACCATAACTTTTCTAGAAACCATACTTTTTCTTTGCGATAAACCATAACTTATCTAGGAACCATATTTTTTCTTAATACGATACTGTGAAGAAAAATCCTATTTTTTATTTTAAAAAATGGAGTTTTTGTCACGGAGATTCTAGGGCCCTTGAAGCTTACTATGTTACAGTCGGTAACAAAAGTGTCCGAACACTAGCAAAAATTCCTATGTAAAAAAAGTACACTTCATACGGGTTTGTTAAATAAATCCTTGTCGAATCCTGTTCTTAGTCAGTGTAAGAACATGATTCGATAAGGATTTATTTGACAAAACCGTATGAAGTGTACTTTTTTTACATAGGAATTTTTGCTAGTGTTCGGACATTTTTGTTACCGAATGTACTTCATATAACAGATCATGTGAGTATACGACAATTTTACAATCATTGTGTTCAATGAAATTGTTTATTTATCAAGATATTTTCTAATTTCCCGATTTTTTATTAAAACATAATATTCGGGCCCCATAACTCCCTACTTTGGAAAAAAAAAAAAGCTATACAGGATTTAAAACAGACTTTTTCCGCTTAATAACTTTCTTTTAAGAAAAAGTGTAATTTCCTTTTGCAAAAATTAAGTTTGTGTGAGATGGGCCTTCTAAAGGCGCTCGGTCTCGATTAGAATGCCTCATCTAATAGATCATGTGAATACACGGCACTTTTTTAATTACTGTGTTCAGAGAAATTTCTTTTTTGTTGAGGTATTTTGTGTTTTCCAGAATTTTATTACAACATTAAAATTGGACCTCCGCGATCCGTGGCGCCATACGTGTAAAAATAAAAAAAGCAATACATGATTCAATAGATATTTTTTCTGCTTCACACGATTCTGTGAAGAAAAGTGTGGTTTCTATTTGAAGAAATTAAGTTTGTGTCACATGGGGCCCCTGGGGACGCCGGTGTCCCATCTACTATACCTCATTTGAATCCATGGCTATTTTTAAATGATTTTTCTTATCGATTTTTTTTTTTTTTTTTGGAGATATTATGGAATTTCGAGAGTTTTTATTACAACGTAAGAATTGATGATTTTATATAAAAAAATGCATGTTTTAATAAAGATTCTTTCCCAGTTAATACGATTCTGTGAAGAAAAGTATGGCTTATGTTTAAAAAAATATGAGTTTGTGTCACGTGGTGTCCCTAGGGTCCCATCTATGATACCTCATCTGATAGTTTATTGGAATGCACGAAACGTTTGAAGTGAATATTCTAAGCGAAATTTGTTTCCTTTCGAGATATTTTGGTGTATTCAGATTTATGAAACACCCTGTATATATATGTATTTAAAGGTTTTGAGTGTATCATTCGAATAAATTTTACTGCATTACATCGTTATCGTAAAGTTTGACCTCTATATATTGTGTGAGTGCGAAAGAGTTATACCCGTTTTTGGATATGCAAATTTGCAATGGAATTGACGTAACACATGACATTATAATGACTCAAATCGTCGGCCAATCGAAAGTGTGGATGCCTCACATATAAATGCATCGTGCATCACAAAGTTAATCATCTAAATATATATATATATATATATATATATATATCAGAGGGTGTAACATGGAAAGCGAGAAGGAGCACATAAGGCATTGTTTGTTATACGAGTTCGATAAAAAGTGTATGGCAGCCGCAGCATGTCGCAATGCTTGTCAATTTGTGGGAAGATAAAATAGATGAAAGCACATGTCGTCGATGGTTTCGTAAAATTAGGGAAGGAGACAGAAGCTGCAGGGCTCAGGCTAGGAGTGGACGCCATCACACGTTGGAGACGACGATATTGACCAAGCCATAAGGAACAACCCGAACCTAACCATACAAGAATTGGTAGAGACTTTGAACGTACACCGGACAATGGTTGAGAGACGGCTGGTTAAGTTGGGTTTTACGAGAAAGCTGGATCGTTGGGTTCCACATAACCTGACAGATAATCAAACGGGAGGAACGAATCGCTAACCTGAGTTTCCTTGCTTTCCCGGTACAAAAATGACCCACTCTTGACATGAATTGTGACAAAAGATGAGAAGTGGGTTGTGTACCGTAACGTGAAACGTCGTAGGACTGTGTGTCGTCTTCTGATCCGCCTGCATCGACTTCGAAAACTGAACTTCAACCCAAGAAGGTGTTATTGAGTGTGTGTTTGGGATGTGCAGGGAATAATTCACTGGGGGGTCCTGCCACTCAACCAAACCATCAATGCTACATTCTAGTGTCTACAGTTAGACAGGCTGCATTCAAATTTGGTAGCAAAGCGGCCAGGTTTCCTCAATCGTCGCGGTGTTATCCTTAATCTAGAAATCGCCAGGCCACATGCTGCTGTCATCACTCGCCAAAAGTTGCTGGGTTTTGTTTGGGAGGTTTTTATCCACCCTCTCTATTCTTCTGACGTGGCACCAACTGACTGCCACCTATTTTGTGCTTTGAACATTTCCTTTCGTGAGAAAACCTTTGATGATCTTTATACTGTGAAAACTGCCATCCAAGACTTTTTTTTACTCGAAACTGCCGGAATTTTACCGCCGTTAGATTCATCTCCTACCAGAAAGATGGCAAGAGGTCATAGATAGCATAGGAAAGTATGCACAATAATAGGCACTGTTCATTTTGCGTTTATTTGCTCTTCTTTATTGGTAATAAAAATGGTTAGAACTTTTGCATTTGCCCAATATTTTTAAAAGGTTTCTAAAATACTACTGGAACTGGATTTTATATATAACACCGTTATTGTAAAACTTGACTTTCACAAATAAATGAATTACATAATCACTCATTTCTTTGTTTAGATGCATTTATACCTGATTTCATGGCAACTCGATTAAATTGGTATGCTGCAGCCACACCAATATTTTCTTGTTATGTATAGAAAAAATAAAAAGAAAAGATTATTAATGTAACACATTAAAAATCCTATATACATAAAGTTAAAACTATATGGAGGTTGAAATAATTGCTTAATAGGTATATAAATTTTCAAAAATATAAAAGGTATATTTAAATGTTTCTGCAAATTTTTGCAGGTGAGTCACGCAGTGCCAAATCACACACACACACACACACACACACAAAAAAAAAAAAAAAAAAAAAAAGAAGAAGAACACAGCATTTTTAACCTGACTCCTCAGATTTTTATGAAATTGAGCTCATTTATTTGTTCTATTTAGAAATGAATGTATACCAATAATAAATCCCTATCACTTTTAGTTTTTGATATACAGGGCTCCAAAAATGGGTAAAAAAGGCAAATTTCCGAAATTCTTCTACTACGAATGCACCCATATTTTCTTTCCTAAATAACTTAGAGATAAGAGATTGATATCATTAGAAAGCTTATAATACAGGCTTTCACATGATATATCACAAGTATATATATTTTAATTATTTCACTTTAAGGTGAAACAGTTTTACCTTTGACCTCCACTATCTCAAAAAGTGCACATTTAATTTTCTTCTAAAAAAATATATTTTATTTTTACATTTATTATCTATAACTCTTTTAGATTTCAACATGGGGTGGCCAAGGATGCTGAGTTATAAATCAATATGAAACCTTAAATGAGCATTTTCATGCTAACATAACGTATTTGTTTCCATATTTTGTTCCCTAATTAACTTAGAGATATAAGATTGGTATCATTGGAAAGCTTATAATACAGGCTTTTAAATGATATATCACATGTATATATTTTTAAATATTTTCATTTAAAAGTGAAATATTTTGAATTTAAACTTCAATATCTCAAAAAGTATACATTTAATTTTCATTTAAAAATTATATGTTATTATTACGTTTATTATCTATAATTATTGTAAGTTTCAACAAGGGAAGGCCATTTATGTGTAAAACGTACATTATGTTAATATGGAAATGATGATAGTGCATTTAATTTATAACTCAGTACGCCATGCCCGTACCATGTTGAAACTTACAGTAATTATAGGTAACAAACGAAAGAATAACATATAATTTTTAAAAGAAAATTAAACATGTAATTTTTGAGATATCGAAGGTCAAATGTAAAAAATGATTGACCTTAAAATGAAAAATTAAAGAAAATGTATACATGCGATATATCATTTGAAAGCCTGTATTATAAGCTTTCTGATGATACCAATCTTATATCTTTAAGTTAATAAGGGAACAAAATATGGGGAAAACGTACGTTATGTTAGCATCAAAATACTGATTTAGTGTTGTATATTAATTTATAAGTCAGCAACCCTGGCTGTCCCATGTTGAAATTTGCATGAGCTATAGATAATAAATGTGAAAACAGCGTAAAATTTTTAAAAGAAAATTAAATGTGTACTTTTTGAGATATTGGATGCCAAAGGTAATAATGTTTAACCTCAAAGTGAAAGAATTTAAAAATATGTAATTGTGATACATCATTTAAAAGCCTGTATTATAAGCTTTCTAAAGATATCATTTTTTTTTACCTCTAAGTTAATTAGAAAAGTAAATATGGGTACATTTGTAATAGAAGAATTTCAGAAATTTGCATTTTTTACAATTTTTGGAGCCCTGTATATCAAAAACTGAAAATGGTATAGACTTATTATTTGGTATACATTCATTTCTCAGTCTAACAAATAAATGATCACAATTTCATAAAAATCTAAGGGGGTCAGGTTTTTAGCTGTGTTTCTATGAGATGGAATAACTCAGGTACAAACTAAAACATAAATTTTAAAACAATTTACAAATATATATTGAGATAAAAAAATAATTCTTACTTGGAATCGATGTTTTGCCCTTCAAATCTATGGAGAATATGTAAAATTACAAGAAGCATATAAATTAGTTCCATTTTTGGAGCGATGATTTATATTCCGTCGTACAGTACAGAAAATGTCTGAATATGAATTTCCATTAGTGTTGCTATGTCTGTGTAACACGTGACACCAAACACAATATGTATATATAATAACCTACAACTTACTTTTACTATTTATTTATTTATTTATTTACCGTTGTGACGTAAGACTCTTTTTAATATTTAATTTTTTAATGGAATTGTGCATTTTTTAATTTTAAATTGGGAGAGACTGTACCTTGCTCTCAAAGCCATGGATGAATATTGGCAATTTTCTCTACTCTTATACTATTTCGTATACATCATACTTTACACAATAATTATTTTATTTACTTTTTTCTTTTTTACTCATTAAGAAGACGAAAACATAAAGTTAAAATTGGTTACCTTTGTTATCAACTACAAATACTACATTATTAATTATAAATACAAAGCAAACTTTGATATTTGAACATATAGAATTAGGATAAATTTACAAAGCTTAGAAAAGCATTTTATTGTTTTCACAACTGAAGTATTGAATAGTTAATTTCGATTATGGTAGGAAATTCGAGAGGCTGTCAAGTTACGGCTTTTTTAACGTCAGAGAATAGGGTAAAATTTTGAATAAATATACATTATGAGGAGTATTTTTTATCCATATGCGTGTCAAATATCATTTATGATACTGTCACGAACATCATTGCCAATATTTATCCTATTTTAAAAATTCCGCAGCTTATTAGAAATATAAAATTTAATTAGCATGGGTAAATGCATACAATTTCTCATAAACGTTGGTATAACATAATTATCACATTGGAAATAGTAGCATTGGATTGCATGAAAACTAAAATACGAAACTAACCACAATATAAATAATCATTAAAAAGCAATTTTTCAGCATTCTGTAATGAGCAAAATGAAAAATTTATATACATATATGCTAGAGGTGAGTTCGGGCTCTATTTTGGCAATCCGAGCCCGCCCGGGCCCGAAACATTTTTGAACTGAGCTCGCCCGAGCCCGAAAAATTTTGTGTGATCAGAGCCCGAGCCCGCCCGAGCCCGATATTGAAAGTGGTACGCTATGCAACGCATACACAATGGTAAAATTAAATACCGTTTTCATTTTCAAATTAATTTTTTTAATATCAATCCTCAATTTAAATAACTGTAAATGTTATTATAACAATTTATAATGTCTGTGTCCCTTTATACATGTATATATTTATATAATATACATTTATAGTGCAGCCCATTGTTTATAACGCGCCTATCGGGGGACAAAAAATTTATCCGAATGAGTGATATAATGAGGCCCAATATAATGAAGGAGGAAGGATTACTGTATAACACTCTGACATAATATGCATCCCGTTGAAAAAAAAGTTCTATTTAGAAAAAGGAAAGTCAAAGCTGCTAAGGTTTGCAAGACTATTTTGTGATTTATAACCTATCATGATTATTATGGCATTACTAAAAGTGCTCTCAAAATGAATAATATTTTTTTTTTTTTTTTTTTTTACATTTTCCAGTTAGTGAAGAATAAAATAAACGGAACTTTTAACTTGAATCCGAGCCCGCCCGGAGCACGAAGACTTGCGTAAGATTTGAGCCCGATCGGGCTCGGGCTCGGGCTCGGGCTTACGGGCTCGGGCTGAGCCCGTCTCATCTCTATTATATGCACATATTATTTTAATAATTTGAATATTAACATAGGACGTCTTTTTCCATTTTACATTACGTTAAATTCTTTAACTACATTAAACGATCGATTTTTTTTTTTGTTTTGAAATACAATTTTTAAAAACAGCTTCGAGTAAATAAATAATAATTTTTTAAGTTTAAGAAAAAAATAAATATGTTTTTTTGGATAAATATACCATAATACACAATATTAAAACAGTATGCGAGTTTTAATAATGTTTAAATGAGGATTTATTTTGAAAATGTTTAAACATATATACGAATGTTACTGTAAATTTCACCTACAAATGCAAAATTTCATGAATTTTCAAATTTTATATGCATATATCGCTTCCCAGCAGCAAAAGTGGCCGAAGTAAAAAATGAAGTATTTGAAAAATATCAACTTAAATAAAAAGATAAAGCATTGACTGGCGGATAAATTTTGAGACCGGTATGTAACCGATTAAGTGGGACTTGGAGTGCTTCCTACACGTTTTTCAATAATATAAACTCACTATTGCCAATTTTTGACTTATGTCATTTTTCTTGCCGGTTTGATACATATTCATATGGAAAGATATTTCTTACTTGTCACATCCCACTTGTCCTTCTGAATTTTCGACTTTTTGTAAAATTAAAAATAGTACATAAATTACTGCCATCTTCGCCTCGATGATTTAAATCCTTGCAGTTGTTAGTATAGAACAGAAAATATCGGAGTATGAATTATGTTTGGCATCATTATGTCTTTTTATTGTATATCAAATATACCAAATATAACTACATTATTACAACATTAGATTTTTATTTATTTTATTTAATACCATAAGAGTGTCCTTGGTATTTTATATCAAAACTAAATCGTAAATATTATAATAATAAACAGAAATAAACTATACATTAATTTCAAAGGTATAGAAAGTTGTCAACAATTTTTCCTTCACTTTTACTTTCATGTATCCGTTATAGTCTCGTGCAATATTTTGTTTATCTTCTATGTTTACTTCATTTACTACATTGATACTAACAAATCGAAAACCAGCTTTCGCCTCAATTTAAATTAAACATAAAAAATAGAAGATTTCTGTTAAATCTTTTAATAGCTTTATAATGGGCGTATTCAATAAATTTTGTTCGATTATGGTATCATGTTTGAAGAATTGCTTTTAAAGTCGAGTAATTTTTAAGCTTTATGTGACACGCAAAGTGGAATTTTTTTTTACATATTTTCAAATAATCCTAACGCTTTCAATATTAAAATAAATATCTTTTTTAAAACATTAACTTTTTTGGCTTTAAGCATTTTTTTAATTTCTCTTACCCATATTTGAAAAGAGAAACTTATTAATTTCTCTTACCCATATTTTGTAGAGAAAGTATTGCTTTAGGGTCAGCTTTTCAAAATTAAGTTTTAGCTATACTTATACACGTTTTAAGGTTCCCTGAATCCAAAAAGCAGGATTTAACGGTTGGTCTGTGTGTGTGTATCTGTCTATGTGTATGTTATCAGCATATCTCAAGAACAAAAGTACACGAAATTTCAAATTAGGCAGCATTTTAAGTCGGTAACATATAAAGATGCTACATTAAACTTTATGGATGGCAAATGGTTTGTATACAGGGGCATCCAAGAGTATTCAAATACGTTACGTCTATGGGATGAAATTGCAGGTAAGTGTAACATATATAGGCTGCATAAAACCAAATGAAATAAATATATGTTTTTTATAGACATAAAAACATGTTTCATTTAGAATATGGTATGAATATCATTCACCGTTCGTTTACAGGGCTACACAAAAGAACTAGAATAAAGTGTGATAATACATGGAAATTCATGAAAATGCATTTCAAGCTGTGCCATATGTTTTTGATATAGGATTATATTTAAGTACACAATGTGATGTGTACTTAATTTTTAGAAGATGGGCTGCCAATAATTAAGCAAAAATATTCCTTTTTATCGAATATAATTAATTGCTTTACTATAATATTTTACAATGTTCAGGAAAACTGTTCAGAAATTAAAATTAATTCTTGATACGTATATGGTAAAAAAAATTACTTTTTTAAACTAAATATTTAGCTTTTTTTTTTTTTTTTTAATGTTGACACGTTTTGAAGTCCGTGAATATGTTGCTATTCAAGGATAATGAATAATGATGAAATACAAATTTCTTAAGCAATCTGTTTTTAATATTTAATCTTTGTTTTCCATGTCTTTTATCAAGTTTTAAGGAATGATACGGGTGAAAGTCTGAATAATTTGGAATGAGCTTTTAAATTTAATTACATTTTATAATTCTCTCTTTGGAATTCTCTTTAAATTTAAGTATAATATTGTAACGAGGGGTTGAGGAGGACAGTAACCCCTCCCTCATATAGCTTTATTTATCAAAAGAAGTTTTTCCGAAGTCTATTTTAAATTGTTTTTCATAAAGGTTTATATAACAGGATTCGTTATCTTATCACTTAATGTCCAATCTGTCTTCATGGTATTTAATTTTAGAGTAAGAGAAAGTCGTGTGAGTGACACACCAGATTATTGTTATTTATTTATTTATTTATTTTTTAAATTTTAGATTACTAAACTTGCTTTGAACTAAAAAATAACTTTTAAAAAATTAAAAAAAATTATTATTTTTTTTAATGAAAAAGAAAGAATGATACATAACATTTAAGCTATACGTGTGTTTAATTAACACCTAAATAATGATCATTATATTATAAAAGTTATAAAACATATATGTAAATATTATCGCAGATTTTTTACTATAGGTTAAAAAGTATATAAATTTTTCAAGCAATCTACACAGATAATTTAAAATAGAAAACTTATTCTTACTTGTCATAAATGTTTTGCCTCTATGAGATTTTGAAAATAAGCAAAACAAAAAGTAGCATTTAAATTACTTAAATTTTTGTAGTAATAAGTTATATGTAAATTTTGTAATAAATATTTATATTTCTGAGCATATAATTAAAATTAAAACAAATTATTTTAAGTAATTTATTTTAGTTAAGTCAAATCCTTCGCTTTTATTAAACGAGATAATCATGTGACTTGTGATAAAGACTTTGCATATGGTTATCAAAACAACTTTAATTATCCTTCGATTATATTAAACGAGTTAATAGCTTGACTACAAATGTATACATACTTCTTGAGTTTTTTGGATGGATCTGTAAATATTTTTATGAAAGTTTGGCGTCAAGGAGTTTGTTTAGGTTAAAAATCGATTGGATTTATCCCCATCTCCTAGAAAATTCGCGTTTGCTCTTACATATATATATATATATATATATATATATATATATATTGTTAACCCTCACTCCCCTTATAGGTAAATATGCAGAAACTTGGTTTTCTTGAAAAATGACTGAAACCATTTTGATGAAAACTTAGGAATAAGGATTTTTAAAACGACAAACCAATCCAATTATCTCTCGTCTGCCAAAAAATTAGCATTCGGTGTTAATTCTTATTCCAACTGTTGTAAATTATGGCAAAAATTTAGTTTGCACACAGTGTATGACTAATATTTTTTGTGGCCATGAAACTTTCAGTTTTCACATCCGTCTTAGAAAGGTGAAATTTTAAAAACTCTGTGAAGTATGATAAGCAGAGGGCAAGGAGACAGATACTTCTCTCCTCCATCCACTAACTCAAGAATGAAGAAATACTTCTACTTCCTCTTGCGTCAAAAATAAGAAAAAAAACTCATGATTTTATTCTTAATTGGTTTCGATACTGGTATTTTTAATAGGGAAAGAGATCGAGTAAAAAATATATTTAGCCGAAAGAATAATTTCTATTTCATTTTATCATAAAAGATAAATAAACATATTCCATTAGAATAAACATTATTTTTATTTGGAAATTTTATTCATATAAGAGTGAAATATGGCTGAGGTAGAAAAAACATTGAGATTTACCAAATTTGTTTTTCTCGACCATTATATTATTAGTAGAGTCATTTGCAAAAGTTAAGATCAGTAGCCGATTTTCAGCATTTTAACACATTGCATCATTTGCGGAGATTATTGCGTCATCTCATGTACTGATTGCATCAGACACGTTCTGCTGCTATAAATAAAGATGACCGGCACGTTTATCGCCGATTGTTCATTGAATTTTGTCGTAGACAGTGTTGTGTAATTGTTGTAATGGGTAAAAAACCTCCACTTACTGTTACAAAAAGGTCAGAAATATTGACCCTGCATAAAATTGTATTTCTGAACGTCGTATAAGTTTGAGAGTAACTGTGAGCAAAACAGCTGTGCATCAAGTTATTAGTAAATTTAAAATTTCGGGAAAATTGGTGGACCTTAAGAGTCGTTTCCTTTTCCTACTTGGCTAAGTCGAGGTTTTCTTGCAGGTTTATGGGATGATAAACCAAAATCTTTGGCCAAACGTCTTGAAATAGTATTAAAACTGACGTTAGTGACTTTTGCAGCCACAGAATTTCTAATCGTATTGTAGGAGGTTCTTGGATCTCGGACGACCATCCTATCACATGATTATCACGTGCACCCGTTTTTCTAGGGCGACCGCTTGTCTTCAGGTCACAAATTTTCCCGAAATTTTAAATTTACTAATAGCTTGTTGGGCAACTGTTTTGCTCACATTTACCCTCGAAGTTATTTGAAGTTCAAAAAATCCACTTTTATGTAGGGTCAATATTTCTAACCTTTTTGTAACACTAAGTGAAAGATTTTTTACCCATTATCGATTGGACTTATATTCATCCTTATGAAATTCCGTGTTCAATATTAACTCTTTACTCTCATTTAAATATAGCACAAAATTTGTTTACTTGGAAATGGATATAATGATTTTAGTGAATTTTTTGAGTTGAATGTCTAGGAGTGAATAAATCGATTGGACTTTTATCCTCTTCAGGAAAATTCGTGTTCGTTGTTAACCTTTTATCCGCTTGTTGTAGTATATGGCAGAATTTAGAATTAATCGGAAATTGGTATAACGATTTTGATAAAAATATGGAATTAAGATTTTTTTAGGGTTTTAAATGTATTAGATTCATTTTTATATTCAGAAAAATTAGAGTTAATTGATAACTTTTAACCACCGTTTTCAAAATACAATAGAAACTGAGTTCACTCAGAAATGAATATAGCAATTTCAAGGGAAGTTTATGGTTTAAGGGTTTTGGTGGTGAAAATTTGATTGAACCTTTTTTTATCATCAAGAAACTTTGCGTTCGCTATTAAATCTTTATTTCCAGGTAACAAAATACTGCATAATTTGTGTTTGCTTGGAAGCAGATACAATAATTTTGATGGAAGTTTGGGGTTAAAGGTTTTTAGGGTGAATAATCTATTACACTTTTATCATCTTCAGGAAAAATGGAGTTAGTTTTTAACCCTTTATCCATCGATTTCAATATATAGCACAGATTAAGTTTACGCGGAAGTGAATATACCAATTTTGATAAGATTTTGGGATTATGGAAGTTTGGGGTGAAAAATCTATTGAACTTACATTATTTGTACAAAAATTTGCATTCTCGGTTAATTCATTATTGCAGAAATTGAGTTTAAGCGAAAATGGATACAACGACTTTTAAAATATTTAGGGTAAAATGTTTTTTGAAAAAATAAGCCCATCGCACTTGTTCTTTTCATTAAGAAAATTAGCGTTGACTGTTAGCGGATTATATTCCGGCTGTAAAATTGCGTTTACTCGGAAACAAATATAGTGATTTTGATAAAAGTTTAGGGTTAAATGGTTTTTGTGGAAAAAACGATTGGTCTTACCCTTATTTTCAGGAAAATTCTCTTTCGATATTAACACTTTATCCATAGTTTACAAAATATAACACAAACCTGTTTTTTTTTTTTTTTTTTTTAAGAAATTATTATGAAGATTTCGGTAAAAACACAATCTAATTCATTGATTTAGATAAAAAATTTAGATTTACGAGTTTTTCTCGTGAAAAAAGTGGTAAAATTCTCGTTTTTGTAGAAAGCACTGTAAATAGAAGCGTCTTAAATTCAGACAGAAATGTGTCTTAAATGCCAATTCAGACACATAAATGCCTGAAACACTTATGCACGCAAAATTGCAGACGCATGTGCTGTTTTAAAATAAGACACGTAAGTGTCTTTTTTTGTAAATGAGCTGAGATAAGTGTCTGAATAAGATTGATATGTCTGAGATTAAGACATATTACAGTTTAAACACATACATTTTCAGACATTTTACAATTTAGGCACTTAAAAATTCAGACATCACACACACTTGAAAATTCAGACATTTGTATTACTTAACAAATTTTCCATATGGAATCTACTTTAAGCAGTAAGTAGTTAACTTATTTAAAATACTTAGACGTGGAACTTATTCTGTTAAAAATTAAAAAACAAAGTTAATTTTTATTTAAAGTTCTCACGTGTAATAAAACAAAAAATATTAAGAAAAACAAAGCCTGTAACTTGTAGCTAAGAAAGCTAATTCGTAACTAAGCAATCATAAACAATTTGTGCATATTTGATTTTTTTCCCGAGTTTTAAAAATTATTTTATGTTTCCCTACACTTCAAAATGTAAAAGAGCAATTTTTTTGGTTTCATGTACATAGTTTGTTTTCTTGCAAATACCACTTAAAAAAAAAAAAAAAAAGAAAATCGTTTCAAATCCATAATACATTCAAATCTATTTTTTCATATTTATTACGCATTTTACAAAAGAAAAAAAAACCTCTGAAACCTCTACACATGAAATTTAAGATAATAATATGTTTTAAGCTTTACTTCTTATGGACAGATTTATTGCAAAGACATAAAACTTCGATTTGATTTACGGATACTAGAATATATTTCATTACACAAGCAACGTATAGCGTATAAATGTATAGCGTGTAACAGTATAAAAAGCATCTTTTTATTTATTTATTTATGAAAAATATTCACTGTAGACAGGATCAAAAATAGCGGAATTTCAGAAACTTCCAGTGTGAAACGATGTGCCTTTTAAGATACTTCAAGTGTGTGAAATAAATAAGACACTTTTTAGCATCTTAAAATTAAACACTCGTTTTAGACACAATTGTGTCTGAATTTCAGACACTTGTATTTACAGTGAGTACTTGAATAATTTTGCTATAAATTTAGGGTTAGAAGGTTTCTGAAATAACAGTTCGATCTGAAATACCCTCATTACGACAAATTCTTGATTTTCTTGGAAATCACTGGAATAGTTAAAAAAAAAAAAAAAAAAAAAGAGAAAGAGAAAGAAAGGGAAAAGAAAAAGAAAAGAAAAGAAAGAAAGAAAACGTAGGATTAGAATTTTTTTCTGGCTTAACTTCTTCTGCAAGAAAAGAAGCCCATAGCTGATAATCTGTGCTTCATCTAGAACAAAATACCATCAATGATTTAGATGAAAAAGTTATAGTTAGAGGTTTATATTGATAATTCCATTTGAATTTTCTTTATAACCAGAAGAATAAGCTTTCAATGGTAACTCGCACTTCAACCGGAGCAAAATCGTACGGAATTTATTTCCGAAAGAAAATTATTATATTCACTACGAATAATTTTTACAATAAGACCAAATACTAAATCAATAAATCACACAATAACTATTATTCTACATACAAAAAACAACCTATTTTTATGTTGTTTCTAGCTCAGTTTAGACATATTAGGTTCAAGGAATTTTTCTTGGTTATCTACAAAAGAAATTTTCAAGTTTATGAATAACCAAGCAGTACAAAAGAACTAGATGTAGGCCATGAGAATAGTTATATAATTCTAAGTTTTTTTCTCTTTTAAATTCCCAAAATGAGAAATATGTGTTGTGTAAAAAAACAAATAAATGAAAAATGAGTAAAAAGACCAGACTACATAAAGGATGTCGAGATGCCTAACCAACTGAATTTATACACTAATTAATTTTAACCTTTGTAACGGTTTACTTTTAAAAGTAAATTATTATTTCAGGTAACACAGTTAATTAGATGAGTAATTGTTAATTAAACTTTACCTCCTTCAAAAATTTCCAATGTTTACACTATTAGACTAAGTTTGATCATTCAAATCAACTATTTTATTTTTCTAGTTATTACTGTTATTTTATTATTATTTATTTATACTTTTTTGGAGTCAGATAATACAGCACTGCACTTAAATCAGTTAAAATAATAATAATAATAATAATAAATAAATAAAAACATAAAAATAAAAATAAAATAAAAATAAAAATTGCACATAAATGTTATTCGAAACTTTTTATTCTGCTACTCTTCAGACCTGAAAAGCAAAAATGCTAGCTCAAATTATTTTAGGAATTGTTTCGACAAGTTTCAAAAACAATATATTCTTTCTTTAATTAAAGAAAATAGTATAAACAAATTATTGTTCTGTGACTTCATTCAGGAATGTTAAAATTTCAGAACACTACACAAAATTCCCATGTAATCTCTAAGCTAGCTAACTGCACTTACTGACTCATAAAATAACAATTTAATTTTTATTTTTAAACAAGCTTCACTATTTTCTATTAGAAATGTTTACTGATCAATACTAACACGCATATACTTTTGGCATCTTTTGTAAAGGGCTAACATTTTAATTTATCTTTAATCAAATCCTTAAAAAAAAAAAAAAAAAAAAAAAAAAAAAAAAAAAAAAAAACACTTTTTAACACTTTTCAACAAGGTTGAAAAGTATTTATGACATCGGTCTGTCTGTCCGCTAATTCCCCTATATATTTATAGAATTTCTTCAAACTAATATATGTTATTCAAGTTCACTATCGAATGTTCCCTACTGAAAATGAAGTGAGCACCTTTACTGGTTTGTGTACAGGGACATCCGAAAGTTTTCCAAAACATTGCATCCTAAGAGAGGCATTTCTATAAACCATATTTTAATACCGTTACTTTAAATAAATCTCAATCAAATTGAAATACGTTATTCATGTCCATTACTGGATGCTTCAAATTGAAAATGGAGTAAATACCATCACTGGTTTGTATACAGGGACATCCGAAATTATATCTAAGCATCCTGTTCTACGAGAAATAATTCTATAAACTAAATTTCAAGAACTTTACTTTGCACAAATCTTAATGAAATTAAAATGCATTATTCATATGCACAAAAGATTGCTTTTCATAGAATACAAAATGATTAGCATTAGATTTACCGGGCCACAAAAAAACATACAGTTACAATTATGGATATAATTAGAAATTTGTTGGAATTTCATTTTCGTTTATATTAATCGTTTTGATTATTTTATATATGTTTTTAACACTTTCCAATAAGGTTGAAGAGTGTTAATGACTTCTGTTTGTCTGTCTCTCTATCCTCGCTCTAAGTCACGTAAATATTCATGGAATTTTTTGAAACTGATATATCATATTCATGTTCACTATTCGTTGTTCCCTGTTGCAAATGGAGTAATTTTCTCTACTGGCTTGAGTACAGGGACATACAAAAGTATTACAAGCATTGTGTTCTATGGCAAGTATTTTTATGAATTATATTTTAATTTCATTATATTACACGAATTTCAATGAAATTGAAATATGTTATTCAAGTTCACTATCGAATATTTGCTATGGAAAATGGAGTAAATACCATCACTGGTTTGTATACAGGGACACCCAAAAGCTTTCCAACGCATTTGTTCTATGTGAGGTATTTCTATAAACCAAATTTTAATAACTTTATTTCTAACAAATCTTAATAAAATTTAAATATGTTATTCATATGCACAAAAGAATGCTTTCTAGAGAATGTAGCATGATTAGCATTAGATTTACAGAGCCATCTAAAATATTCAGTTACATTGAAGGTTTTTACTGTAAATATCTGCAATTGCATTTTCGTTTACAATTAGCTATTTAACAATTTTTAACTTTTTTTTTTTTAATTTATGAGGGAATATGACTTCAATTTAATTATCTATCTGTCTGACTGTCCATCTGCCGCCCCAGTGTCCGTAAATATTTTCATATTTTTACAAAATTATACAGGTTATTCAAACTCACTATGGAATGTTCCCTTTTTAAAATGACATCAGTAGGTCCTTTGCAACTGGTTTGTGTACAGGGACACCCGAAAATATGTGAATGCATTGCATTTTAGGACAGACATTTTTTTATAAATTACATTTAAAAAAATGACATTGATTTTTAATATACTAAAATAATATTTTGTGTAGAATATGATTTTATTTTCCTTCAGATTTGCAAGGCTACGCTAAAATATTCAGATACATTATGGATTGCAATTAGAATATAAGGGCTACGTTTTCTTTAGTGTTGAGCATTTTTAACATTTTCTAACAATGTTTAAGAATGATTAGAAATTTAATTAATCTACCTGCATGCCTTTCAGAACTACTGTCTGTCCATTGTGTGATTACGTAGGCAAAGAGTATTGGAAGTTATACAATACAATAATCACGTGCATTTGGAAAGTGTTAATAATCAATGCGAATCGCATGATTTTGTGTTTTTTTTTATTTTGTTCACACAGGATTCAGATTTCTTGAGGGATAGACCCTCTGAGATTTCCTCCCATAAAGTTATTTACTCTTTGTTTAACCCCCCCCCTTTTTTTTAACACGGGAAAGACTAGTGGTGCCGTATGGTACTATTTAGTCTTTCCCGGGATATTATGGTGGAAAAAATCAATTTCCTGAAATGCTGGAAAAATTATTCATTTCCTAGCACACACGCATTTCTAGAGTTTCTTGTCTTTTCTTTTTTTAACACTTTCCAACAAGGTTGAAAAGTGTTTATGACTTCGGTTTGTCTGTCTGTCTGTCCGTCTGTCTGTCTGTCTGTCTGTCCGCGCTCTAACTCCCGTAAATATTTATGGAATTTCTTGAAACTGATATATGTTATTCAAGTTCACTATCGGACGGTCCCTATTGAAAATGGAGTTTATACCTCTACTGGTTTGTGTACAGGGACACCCGAAAGTATTTCAAAGCATTGTGTTCTATGAGAGGTATTTCTACAAACCATATTTTCATACCTTTACTGTAGACTTACCTTAATTAAATTGAAATATGTTATTCCAGTTCACTATCGAACGGTCCCTATTGAAAATGGAGTTTTTACCTCTACTGGTTTGTGTACAGGGACACCCGAAAGTATTTCAAAGCATTGTGTTCTATGAGAGGTATTTCTACAAACCATATTTTCATACCTTTACTGTAGACTTACCTTAATGAAATTGAAATATGTTATTCCAGTTCACTATCGGACGGTCCCTATTGAAAATGGAGTTTATACCTCTACTGGTTTGTGTACAGGGACACCCGAAAGTATTTCAAAGCATTGTGTTCTATGAGAGGTATTTCTACAAACCATATTTTCATACCTTTACTGTAGACTTACCTTAATGAAATTGAAATATGTTATTCCAGTTCACTATCGGACGTTCCCTATTGAAAATGGAGTTTGTACCTCTACTGGTTCGAGTACAGGGACACCCGAAAGTATTTCAAAGCATTGTGTTCTATGAGAGGTAATTCTACAAATCATATTTTAATACCTTCACTGTAGACATATCTTAATGAAATTGAAATACGTTATTGATGTTCACTATTGGATGTTTCCTGTATAAAATGGAGGGAATACCACCATCGGGTTATACACAGGGACATTCAAAAGTTTTCCAAAGCATTGCGTACTATGAGAGATATTTCTATAAATCAAATTTTAATAACTTTAGTTTCCACGAAATTTTAGGGAATTGAAATATGTTATTTTTCTGCACAAAAGAATGCTTTACATAGAATATAGCATGATAAGCATTATATTTACAGGGTGGCACAAAAATATCCAGATAAATTAAGAGCTATTAATAAAAATTGCTAGATGTGTACTTTCGTTTACGTTAAGCGTTTTTAACACTATCTAACATTTTTAACACATTCCAACAAGGTTGAAAAGTATTTATGACTTCTTTTTGTCTGCCTGTCTGTCTGTCTGTCCGTCTGTCTGTCCGCGCTCTAACTCCCGTAAATATTTATGGAATTTCTTGAAACTGATATATGTTATTCAAGTTCCGTATCGGACGGTCCCTATTGAAAATGGAGTTTATACCTCTACTAGTTTGTGTACAGGGACACCCGAAAGTATTTCAAAGCATTGTGTTCTATGAGAGGTATTTCTATAAACCATATTTTCATACCTTTACTGTAGACATATCTAAATGAAATTGAAATATGTTATTCAAGTTCACTATTGGATGTTTCCTCTATAAAATGGAGGAATTACCACCATCGGTTTATGTACAGGGATACTCAAAGGTATTCCAAAGCATTGCGTTCTATGACAGATATTTCTATAAATCAAATTTTAATAACTTTACTTTCCACGAAGTTTTTGGAAATTGAAAAATGTTATTTATATGCACAAAAGAATGCTTTGCACAGAATATAGCATGATTAGCATTAGATTTACAGGGTGGCACAAAAACATCCAGTTACATTAAGAGCTATTAATAAACAATTGCTAGAATTGTACTTTCGTTTTCGTTAAGCGTTTTTAACACTTTCTAACATTTTTTAAGAGTGAATATGATTTCAGTTTTGTGTATCTGCCTGTCCGTCTGTCTGTCTGTCTGTCCGAGCTCTAACTCCCGTAAATATTTATGGAATTTCTTGAAACTGATATGTGTTATTGAAGTTTACGATCGGATGTTCCCTATTAAAAATGGAGTTTGTACCTCTACTGGTTTGTGTACAGGTACACCCGAAAGTATTTCACAACATTATGTTCTATGAGAGGTATTTCGATAAAACATATTTTCTTACTTTTACTGTAGACATATCTCAATTAAATTCAATATGTTATTCAGATTCCGTTTTGGATATTTCCTGTATAAAATGGAGCAAATTCCACTACTGATTTATGTACAGGGACACTTAAAAGTATTCCAAAGCATTGCGTTCTATGCGAGATATTTCTATAAATCAAATTTTAATAACTTTACTTTCCCCGAAGTTTTAGGAAATTAAAATATGTTATTTATATGCACAAAAGAATGCTTTGCATAGAATATAGCATGGTTATCATTAGATTTACAGGTTGACACAAAAATATTCAGTATATTAGGAGCTATTAATAAAAAATCTGGTGTGAAACAACCACACGACTTCCATTACCCACTATTACACGTATTATATGCATTTTTGAAAGATAATGTGATCAGAAAGCATAAAAGTGACCTAAAGAGAAAATCGTTAGAGCCGTTTTTGGGATACCAACTTTACAAAAAATCAATTATTGACCGGAAAACAATAATTACATACAAAAGGATATTTAAAAGTGAGTTAATAGGGCGAGTTTGAAAAAAAATCCGTACAGCCGTTTTCAAAGGAACGCGCTTGCAAGACCTGAAATTGAGCTATTTATACAGGACGCCTATCAATTTTTCTGAACTAACCAACTGTATCATTCGAAAGGACATCTAAAAGAGTATTTATATAGAAAATTTGAAGAAAATCGTTAGAGCCGTTTTTGAGATACGGACTTACGGTCCCACTTCCGGTTTCCGATGTCCCACTTCCGGTTAAACTCAATTATTGACAGGAAAACAATAATTACATACAAAAGCATATTTAAAAGTGAGTTAAAATGGCGAGTTTGAAAAAAAACCGTACAACCGTTTTTAAAGGAACGCCTTTGCGAGGCCTGAAATTGAGCTATTTATACAGGACGCCTATCAATTTTTCTGAACTAACCAACTATATCATTTGAAAGGACATCTAATAGAGTGTTTATATAGCAAGTTTGAAGATAATCGTTAGAGCCGTTTTTGAGATACGGACTTACGGTCCCACTTCCGGTTTCCGATGTCCCACTTCCGGTTTTTCAATTTTCACCAAAATTTAAAAATTTCATCTGTACACAAGACGTATTTCAATTCTAAAGTTTCGTAGCTCTATCTTTATTAGTTTCTGAGCTATAATAGCCAGAAGATTCTCCACATACATACATACACACACACACACACATACATACATACATACACACTGACCAATTGCCAAAAACCACTTTTTTGGATTCAGGGGACCTTGAAACGTGTAAATCAGGTGAAAACCCGATATCGAATTTTCAGACCGAATACAATACTTCCATTACCTACGGTAGTAGGGTAATGGAAGTAAAAATTGCTAGAATTGTACTTTCGTTTACTTTATGCGTTTTTGAAACTTTCTATCATTTTTTTAGTGTGAATATAATTTCAATCTCTGTATCTGTCTGACTGTTCTTCTGTCCGTCTGTCTGTGTCTGTCCGTCTGTCTGTTTTACTGCACTCTAATTCCCATAAATATTTATGGAATTTCTTTAAACCGATATATTTTATTCAAGTTGACTATCGGATGTTTTCTATTGAAAATGGAGTGAATACCTCTTCTGGTTTGTGTACAGGGACACCCAAAAATATTCGAAAGCATTGTGTTCTATGGGAGGAGTTTCTATAAACCATATTTTAATACCTTTAATGTATAGAAACTTCAATAAAATTTTAATATATTATTTATATTATTCAATTCCCTATCGGATGTTTCCTATGTAAAATAGAGCCCATTTCTTACTGGTTTGTGTACAGGGGCACTTGAAATTATTCCAAAGCATTGTGTTGCATGAGAGTTATTTTTATAAACCAAATTTTTATAATTTTTTTCTCCGCAATTGAAATATATTATTCGTATGCACAAAAGAGTGCCTTCTCTGTAATATAGTATGGTTAGCATTAGATTTATAGGGCCACACAAAAATAATCAGTTACATTAAGAGCTGCTATAAATAAAAATTTGCTGGAATTGCACTTTTGTTTACATGAGCGTTTTAAAACTTTCTTATAATTTTAGTGGGGCTATGATTTCAATTTGTGCATTTGTCTATCCGATTGTCTACCTTCTTATCTGTTTGTCTACGGCTCCTATCATCCGTGAATACTTTGAGAATTTTTAAAAAATTATACACTCAAGTTCCTTATGGAATGTTCTCTATTTAAAATGCCATTAATAGGTCCTGTACAACTAGTTTGTTTACAGGGACAACAACAACAACAATAAAAAAACAAACAATGTATTACGTTTTAGGACAGAATTTTTTAAAAGTTATATTTAAAAATATTTCTACTCTAAAAATCATAGAAACATTGACATGCATTATTAATATTCTAAAATATTGTTTTTTATAGAACATGATATGATTAACTTTCAGATTTACAGGGCTACACTAAAATATTCAGAGAGATTAAAAGCTGTAATTATAATCTAACGGCTGTGTTTTCTTTTGCGTTAAGCCTTTTTAACACTTCCCAAAATGCCTAAGAGTAATTTTAAAATCAATTAGTCTATCTGCATGTGTTTCAGTCGTTCTGTCTGTTGTGTGATAAAGTAGGCAAAGAATATTAAAAGTTATTCGATACAATTGCGTACAGTTGGAAAGTGTTACTAATCAATGCGTACTGCATGATTTTTCTTTCTTGTTTTCTTTTTACAACACACACACACTTTTTGATTGCATAAATTGCTACAAATCACCTGCTACTGAGCCAGGGAAATTTTCTTACTAGAAAAATTATACTTTGACTACTGACAACTGACATTAAATTTATCTTCTAACAAATAGCAATAATAATTTTTCGGGTTATAAACCCATACACATTACTGTACATTTTTAATTTTAGAAAAATATGCGTAAATCAAAATACAGTAATAGATTAAAAAAAAAATAATAATAACTTACATAATACTGTGACCGGTAGATGTAAGGATCCCTCCAGAGGCCTGGGAACAGACTAAACGTTTGTAGGACCATAGATCGTAAGTACAAATATGGTTCTTTAAAATTGTCAGACAGGATCGCGTACATTAGGAGTATTTTTCTACACGAAAAATATAGAAACACTTCGGTTCTAATTCTTCTCGGGGACAGCACCACAAACCATCTTGGGAAGGAGTACATTAGCTCCAGTCTCCAATTTTTTTTTCTTTCTTTTTTCTTTGGATGGTAAATTAATAAGGAAAAGATGGAATTTCAGTTTAAATCACTCACTGGCTGGCAAACTTGGGAGCCTTCACCCATCGATCCGAGAATTTCCTACTTATTATCGAACTTATCGAACCATGTTCTTACACTGACTAAGAACAGGATTCGACAAGGATTTATTTAACAAAGCCGTATAAAGTGTACTTTTTTTACATAAGAATTTTTGCTAGTGTTCGGACACTTTTGTTACCGACTGTATATATATATTTTTTTCTTCTTCTTCTAGAGATGGAAAAACAAAAATTCTTCAATCCTCAGCTAACGCCGAAGTCCTTTCCTTCTTTTCCCGCTGCAAAAACAAAGTCTTGGGTTGCCACAATTGGAAAACTAAACTTTACAAACTTATCCCGTACCAGTCTAAATTTACAATTTTAGTATCTGATCGCCTTCGAACACTCCCTGAGAGGCCTTATTCGGTTAAACGTATCCTACTTTACGAACAAAACCCGTACCTATTTACAATTTCTGGAAACTGGTGTTGGAATAAAAAAACTGACCCTCATCTAGGCTAAAGTAAATAAATATAGTTTCTTTTTTGCCTAAGAAAGTGTCATACCGTAACTAAACTACCCTCGCCTAATTGCTTTACTTAGCTTTTACACTAGTTTAAGAAAAACAGTAGCAAAAGGGATTTTTGACAAAAGGTCTGTTTGCTTCTTGGAAAAACACAGCTGCAAAAATAATTTGTCTCATGGCAGCATACATGACTAAGTGAAACCGAGCTTGTTATTTCTCTTTATTGCTTTATTTCCTTGCCGAATTACTTTCAATTTTAAAAAGAGAGGAAAGAAAAAGAAAAAAGTAGTAATTTACTGAATTAAGCACTCAAAATTCTTTATTTGCATTGATGTTTAGTTATTAAAAAAAAAAAAAAAACATGTTTGTTACGATATTATTAAAAAGAATGTCGTAACATTATTGAATGTATAAATATACAGGGTGATTCCGAGGTCATGGGATAAACTCTAATAGGAAGAAGAGAACATCACAAGGAATCGGAATTGTATAGGGACTCATGTCCCCAAACGCCATTTTAACACCTTAAGAAATGCATGTTTTGGGTTGTTGTGTACTAAAAAAAAAATGTTCGAGTTTAATTCAATGGCCGAGGATAGTTAATTGGACACAAGTTAAACCACATTAATCAAATTTGTAAAAAAAAAAAAAAAAAAAAAAAATATATTAATCCTTCACTTTTACTCTCACGTACTCCTAAATTTTCTCCTTCTCGCAAATGTTCATGTTTTAGAATTATCCAACTCTGTAGCCCCTGAGAAGAAATTTAACAGTTAAAACAACCCCCCCCCCCTCATAAAAATTAAATTTATAGCCATAAAATCACCGAAACTTGATAAAAATAGGGGGTCGTCCCTAAAGAACGGTGGGTGATTGGGAAAAATGAACGTCATATTCGGATTCAGGTGGTCATTTTACATAAAAATTTGCAAATTTGCAAATGTTGGGGGCAATTTGCATGCCGAGCAGTGTTATAGGTGGCACTTATACAACATTATCTCACCTCTTATTTGAATAATATAAATACAGAATTACGGATTAAGTTGTAAGATTAGAAATAATACATGTGAATATCCTTAGAAAAGAAAGTTACCATATTTTTAAAAACAATTTCATTTGATCCCCCCCCTCCTTTTTTGTGTGTATGTATGTGTGTGTGCAGTATGAGCTAAAGCTTCTTTTTACCTCCCGTTTGAATGTAGTTTCTATACTGATAAAATTTAATTTGCGCATTTTGTGAACCTAAAACACATAATTAGAGTAAAAGATGTGTATAAAATATTGGACCAATAATTTGTCTGCTACATGGGTATGAGAAAGTAATCAGAAGTTTTCTTCAACTCAACCTCATCTTGGATGAAACCTTTTTCCAACGTCATCTTGAACTGAAACACTTTAAGCAACCTTACTTAATTTTTAATTTAACCAAATTTGAAAAACCTGCAATTATTTGTTTTTGTTTTTAAATTTTACTGATAATAGACATATATACGGATCAATTACTAAATACTTGATTTTCGTATTCAGGAGACAATAAAACTCTTAACTATAGCATAAAAATCAACGTTGAAAATCGGATTCCAACCTAATTACTTCGTCTTACCACACACATATGAGAAAGTAATTATAATTCTTAAGCAGTTTTCTGGAACTTGGTAAAATTTAGTAAAGCACTTCCATTATTACATTCAATAGAAAAGAATGTTTTCGTTTAATTTAATGTTACATTATATATTATCAATAAATTGAATACACACCACATGATGTATTTAAATTTATCACTGTATGAATAAAACATAACACAACTTGAAATACTCCACTAGCGATTTCAAAGTATAACCTTAAACCTTCATATATTTAACAACGTTAGTAAAAATAGTACAAAACTATATTAACTGCTTATAAAAAAAATAGTGTATTATGGCCATCACGTTCCATATTATTAGATATAAATGCACCAACTATTGATTACCATGCACAAAATTTTATGTAAAAAAGCTTCTTACATATCATATTGTATGTATACAGTTCAGTAGGGATTAGTTGAGACAATGGTATAGTTGGCACTCAGCTTCTCTTTCATGTATCAGTGAAGATGAAACGCTTTCATTTTACTAGTGAAAAACGCATATATAGGTGCACCATTCACCGTAAATCCTGTCTGCTTGGAAGGTTCATGAAGGAAAAATCTCTGTTTTATCATTTTTCTGACTGGTAAGTAAATTGATCTGGTAAATTTATAGAAAAATTGGGGCTCTCTTTATGACGGTTTTCGAAAGAGTGGTTAACTGTCGTTATGTGCATGTATAATTTTTGTTATGTTATATGCATGTCTTTCATTTTTTATGTTTGGATTTCTGTGGTTTCCATCTTATTCAGGTCATTGTATGGGACCAACTGGAACAATTAGTTACCAATTGGCATAATTATAACATTGCTCTGCATAGTTTGACTTTCCTTAAAGACAGTTCAAAGGCTAAAGTACCTTTCCAAGATGTAAAGTTTCATCCCCAATCTCCTGCCAAGACGATAATGAGGATTTTAATTAGACAGCTTCTGCGAACAAAATTGCTAAGAAAAATCACATGAAACAAGATCAACACTGAATCTTCCATAAAATCAAGAGTCTCTATTTATAAACCGAAAGTAAAATAAATGATTTTGTTTTCGTCAAATACTAAAAGAAACCGACGGCAAGGAGATTCACATGTTCATCATGGGTCAAGAAAAAAGGGGGGGGGGGGGCAAGGGGGGAGGATGGAGATGGTCCTAATGATTCAATTTTGTTAAAACATGCATTTTTCCCCCAAAAATAAAAATAAAAATTGATTAAAACTAGGGAAATTTGAAACATTTTTATATAACAAAAGTTATATATTATTAAGTGTTTTGGTTTCACCGAGAAAACAATAAACGCTAAAGGGCGTTTAACTAACTAAAATATTGCATATAAGTTCAATAGTTTTATATTTTAGATAACAAAGAAATAATAAACATTTATTTATTTATTGTTATTTACAGTTACGTTAGTTATTTGAAAAAAACTAATTACAAAGAAAATTTTCAAATAAAATAAAAATTATTTGATTATTATTTTCATTTATTTAGTCGAAACATGTTCAAATAATCAAAGGAATTTGTTTGAAAAAAAAATATTTTGCAGATTAATAAACATGCTTAAAATCTCTCAAAACTTTAAAGAAAATTGCGTCTCTGTTCAGTAGTTTGTTGTTGCTTTTGGCGAGCAATTAAGGAAAAAAAAAAAAAAAAAAAAAGCTGTACCATTAAATATTTATAAAGTTAAAGAATAAATAGACTATCTTTTAGAACATGAAAATGTATTTAAAATTCAAAATCTTTTGAAGTACACAAAGCAATTTATTATTTATTTATTTATTTATTTTATAAATTCATAAACACTTTTAAAATGTAAACATATTTCGTGTCAGTTGTATAGTTTGTTGGTTTACACAACTGAAAAAAGTGTACTAATATTAATATTACTATTTATTACAACATTATATACACATAAGATATAATTAAAAGTAAACTTTCACAAATGGATATATATATATACTAATTGAAAGGATGTTTAAACTTACAAAATTATTTACTACAAAAAATCATTGCATAATTCTATAAATGTATTTAAATTTTTTTATTAAACGAAAAAAAAAAAGTTATAGCTAGCTTTAATTGTTTGATATTTTATATAACGAGAGATTCAGGACCAGTTTCCGTTTTGATTATTTGATTTTACAACTAAACTTAATTTAAAAATGTACTTTCATAAATGCTAAGAACATTTATGTTAAAGAGAAAAACATGATGAAATATAAACGAAACAATTTGTTTGAAAAATTTTATTTTACAACTCATAAACATGTTTTAAAACTTTTAATGGATTGAAGAAAAAAAAATATTACATGCAGTCATAGAAAAAGTAATAAGTTTGCTGTGTTAGCTTTTAATATAATGAAGTAATGAAACGTGTTCTTTCAGCCTTGCACGCAAGTGGCATGTAGGATAACATAAAACTCATATTATTTGTCAGCCATTACCAGTCATGAGCGTTTCGTAATAAAACAAATGTAATTAGATTATTCCTTTGCAAAATATTGTCATAAGAACAATGAATATACAATGCACAATATTTGCAGTAATGGTAGTTTTTGCGAAAGTTTATGGAGAAATAACTCGCCACAGGTATGTTTGTTTCATTCTTTTATAATTAAATGAAAAAAAAAAAAATAGTTATTATGTTAAAAATTCGTAAATAACAAATAGGTATAGTTATCAGTATTGATTTTCATGTCTATTTTTACTAAAATAAAGTATTCAGAGGAAATTTAAATTATTCCAATTTCCTTACACTTTATATGCAAATAAATCAATTGCTAAGTACTTTAATGATAAAAAAAAAAATAATAATCATAATAAATGTTTTATATAAATGTTTTTTCTTACTTTCTTTTTATTCGCTTTCTTTTTTTTTTTTTTTTAAATCAAGGTGCATAAGGCGCAGAAACCTTTTCTAAGCATAGCCTTATTTATTTATTTATTTATTTTTTCAGTAAACCAATAAAATGCAAATTTAATTCTAATAATTTCCTTTTTACTTCCATTAAAATTTCGATATTGTGTTTTAAAATGTTTTTAATGGTTGAAGGTCTTCTGTTTTCATATTCTTTCTTTTTTTCTTTTTTTAGTAAACCAATAAAATGCAAATTTAATTCCAATAATTTCATTTTTCCTTCCATTAAAATTTCGATATTGTGTTTTAAAATGATTTAATGGTTGAAGGTCTTCTGTTTTCATTTTCTTTCTTTCTTTTTTTTTTTTTCGGTAAACCAATAAAATACAAATTTAATTCCAATAATTTCATTTTTCCTTCCATTAAAATTTCGATATTGTGTTTTAAAATGTTTTTAATGGTTGAAGGTCTTCTGTTTTCATTTTCTTTCTTTCCTTTTTTTTTTCTCCATAGTGAGTGGTTGTTAGTACGGGTGTGAAGGGAATAGTCTGACAATTATGTAATCAAAATGGAGAAAATGGCGTACATAAAGTTTGCCATGTTTTGGTGAAAAAATATAAAACAGGGAGTGGGAAATAAAAAGTCAGATATGCGAACGAATATCGATATTGGCTCTAACAATTTTCTTCAAATTAGCTATAAACCTTCTTTCAGATGTCCTTTCGTATGTATTATTTGCTTACAACAGAAAAACTGATTTAGAAGATCTGATTGGGTAACTTAATTCTAGGTCTTGTCAGTGGGTTCTCTACATTTCTGCGAATTTCCTTCAAATTTTCTATTTTACTCACTTTTAGATGTCCTTATGACGTATGTATTAGTTGGTTGCTACAAGAAATTTTAAAATAGTTATCATTAGTTAGGCCAGTTTTATGTCGTCTCATGACAGTATATCCGATATTATGTGTGATAGAGGGTAATCTATGTCGTGTAGCTGTTAATGCACCAGATTTGTTTTTGTATAATTGGCTAAGTGAAAACGTTAATTATATTAACATTTTATTTATTCCAGAGGAATTAATTTCAGGATTAAAGCAATAACAAATATTTTCAAAATGATTAATAAATAAATAAATAAATAAATAAATAAATAAATTAAAAATAGAGTTTAAAAAAAAAAAAAAAAAAAAAAAAAAAACTAGGTGGTGTAAAATGAAAAAATATATAATAATAATAATAATAAAATCTAGTATGTTGTAGCCATACTGGGTAATAGAAGGGTAATCGAAAATATTGCGACATGCATATTAGATTGTTGCGGCAAATGTTTGATTACTAGATACTAGAGGTGTGTTTTATTAACTCAGCATTTTTAGCATTTGATAGATCAAACATTACATGAAAAAAGGGTTTGACCATTTCAGATAAAGTAAAGGTTATCAAGGTAAGACATTTTTAACATAATAAATTTCACTAAACAAAATGTATAGATGTTGATATTAGGGTTAAGACCATATGACTGAATCAGGGTTCTGGTGTGGGTGGTGTGCCTTACTTGGAGGTCTTTCTAAAGGGCCCTAGCAAGTATTTATGCAAAATGTGCATGTGAACGTAGAAAGGAAAATATAACCATGTTTGAAAAATCAATCGATCATTAAATCTTTTACGTTGAGAGAGTCGTTTTTTATTGACAATAAAATCATTCTCAGAAAAAAAAAATCTATAAAACAATACTTAAAAAAAAGGCATTTTGTGCAGTAACTATCTAAGTTTCAACATCTACGCATGACGTTGTTACTTACTTCATAAGAGAGCTTAATTACGTTGTGCGTGGAACAGGGGTCTATTGGCAACGTTCTTGCTTTCTACTTAGATGCCTCTAGTTCAAATCGCAGATGATGAAATGTAACTATTTACCGCATAAAATATTCCCTTTTTCCTTTTTGATTGTTTTACATTGTAGCTTTAATTTTATTTTTCTTTTTTTGATAAAAATGATTTTACTGACAATATAAAAAGATATTCAATGCAAAAGGTTTAATAGTGGATGGATTTTCTAAAAATCTTTATATATTTATTTTTATTTTCACCTAGACATTTTAAATAAATATATACCACTCAAATCTAGGATCCTCATGTAGTCAATGTATTCGGCCTTAGCATCAACTGCAACGCCTACATATTTTGTTTACTGAATTTAAATATGTTAAAAAAGTCTTACCTCTAAAACATTTACTTTGCCTGAAAAAATGGTCAAGCCCCAGTGGCGGATTTAACGGGGGGGGGGGGCTGGGGGGCTGAAGCCTCCCAATTCTGAGCCTCCCCCACTGACATTCCCAATTGAATAGTACAATTGCAAACTTTTCATTGATCTGGAATTACATCTTGAAAAATCCCCCCCCCCCCCAAAAAAAAAAAAAAAAAAAAAAAAAAAAAATTAATTTCTGGATTCGCCACTCTAAGCCCGTTTGTTTTGTGCAATGTTTTGTGTACTAAGTGATAAATTAATAAAATCTACATCCAGCATATAATAGTCAAATTTTTCTCACAACAATTAAGTGTGCCACTCATAATATTTTCTGTTACCCTGCATTTTTATAACAACAATAATAATAACAATAACAGAAACATATTATTATGATATGATGCGTAAGGTAAGTTGTGCTTTAATTTAATGTGTCCATATTACATTAAAAAAATTCAAAATATGTCTTTAAAGAAGTTTTTGATATACATTATTGTGTAAGGTGTTCTATTCTCCCCCTAACTCCTCTGATTATTGTAGCTACATCATCAAAATATTAAATAGTTATTAAATTATTTAAATTCATTTTAAGTTATTCTGATAATGTTAGTTCATATTACTCTTTGAATTGTTTTAAATTATTTTGTTCATCCAATATATCCCTTTAATTTATATATTTTTCGCATAGCGTGCAGAATTTTACAACGGTTTGAGAAATGGATTGCCTTTCCAAATGAAGCAATTTCGAAATATAATCCTAATATATAAATAATAATAATAATAATAAATCTATAAATAAACTAAGAATACATTTTATATTATGTTCTATAGGAAGCATGTTTTTGTGCATCAAAATCTATGTTCATTTAATTATACTTAGTGCTTTTCTAGATGTTAAAAGGCACCAACCAGATTGTTTGCCGTTAGAGGTAATGCATTTAAAACATTTTGTACGTTTCTGTACTCGAAACTTTTTCCCGCCCCTCTTCCCCCCCCCCACACACACAAAAAAAAGTTATGCTGCACATAGCATCTTCTTATGATACTGATTTAGAATTGTGAAATTTGATGCCCTGAAAATATCTCATATTAAGTTATTCTTATAACACACACAACGAAAGACTGAAGCAGATCAAATAAAAAAAAACAGAATTTCTTATATAGCGGATATCAAAACGTGTAACTACAGGAAGAACGTTTATTTGCGGAATAAGACCCTCCCCCCCCCCCCCCCCCACCAAAATAAATAAATAATCTAGCGTATACGGTTAGTGCGTGATGGTACGTACATTAAGGCCAACCATCTACATTTATATTTGGCTTGGATTATCACTCTACGGTTATTTTTTACACACTAAAGTTAATCTAATAGTAGGGTATTCAGAATTATTATAAACGACCTAGATTAAACCGAGATTCGAAGCCAGCACGTAACAGCTGAAAGTCAGAGTGCTAATCATTTTGCCATTCGATGGGGTCTCTGCTTTCTGGGATCTATTTCTATAAGTCAACCTTTTTGTTACTGTATATTAATAAAAAATATATAAAAATACATACAATTTATATAATTTTTAAAGCATTTTTTAATGTGTGAAATGCAATTTAATTAACTACAAAAATCACAATTATTTTTCACTTGCAATTTTACAAAATATTATTTGTTATTGCAGGCCGGAATTCATCTTTCCTGAAAATTATGATAAATTTGAGCTTCCATCGAAAGAAGGTATGTTTTAAGATTATACATTTTTTACAGAAAAAAATGTTTAAATAAAATTTTATTAATATTCTCTGAATTAAAAAAAACCACAAATGAAGAATAATTTGTAAATATAAATCTTTTTAGCATATGTTCTTAAGAAACGAAAATACAGATAAATCACTTTAATAATTAGTTGAAGATAAAAAGCATTTAAATGATTAGAAGAAAAACTTTATGTTAAAAGAATACATTTATATGCATATTTTATAAGTGATATTTTTTTTAATAAGTCTGCTGTAGACACAGCATAACATCCTTACATAGCCGTTCAATTATCAGAGTGCCTTTCAAAGCATAAGACGGTTTAGTTATATAAAATAACAAGAACGGAAATCATGCAATTAGCATTGATTATTAAAACATTCCAATTTCACGTACTCTTTTCATCATTTAATCTTCAATAATCTTTTTCTACTTTATCACACAACGGAAAGACAGAAGGAATGATTGAATTCAGAATCGCTCTTAAACATCATTGAAAAATGTTAAAAAGGTTTCACCCAAACGGAAATGCCATTTTAGCAATTTCCAATTGTATTTCTTAATGTATATGAATTTTTTAGTGTAGTCCTGTAAATCTGAACGCTAAGCGTATCATATTAAATACAAAACATTATTTTAGCTCATTACAAATGGCAATTTCATTATGATTTTTGCAGTAGAAATTTATATAAATGTGATTAAAAAAAATTTCTCTTCTAAAATGCAACTCTCTTAAAATTTGTGAATTTCTTAAAATGTGTGAATCTCTTAAAATGTGCTTACTCAAAAACGGTCGGAATATTTTTAGCCCTAATTTGAGAGGAATTTCTAGAAAAAAACAAAACAAATTTGAGTAAAATCAGTCTTTTCTGCCAAAAATCCTTTCAGTCGAAATGATCGTTTAAGTATAAGCCTAGTTCTAATTGAATTTCGGTCATTTTTCATTTGGTGTAAGAAAATTGCGTAATGATGGCGCCATCTGTCGAAAATATTTCAAATGACACATGAAATATATTTTTTAGATACCTATTTATAATTCATTAATTTAATATATTGTTTAAAAAATATGTTGAGGATTTTGATGATTGGAAAAGTAAAATATCAAAGTTATTACAATTTCCTTTTTATAAATATGACAAATATTTTATATACGACTGACAAAAAACGCGCTTTAGTCATAAAACACTGAAATAAGCAGTGAATGTCTTTTTAAAAACTGTTTCTTAAAGAAATATGTGAAATATAAAGAAAAAGGAAATATTGTATTTATATAATGTAGAAATTTATGTTTAAAGTTATTTAATACTTTTATTATATTCATTCATTCATTCATATTCTGGTAAAGTTTTAATTAAAAATAAACTCAACATCGGGAATAATATGCATAAACAAAAAATAGTACCTACATACTATTTTTTAAGTTCATAGTTATTCAAGTACTTCTGAAACGTTGCGTGGAAGAATTTATTTTTCTAAACATGCTAAATTATATAGAATTAATATGAAAGCTACTAAAAACTCTGCTTGTCATAGAGGTTCTGTTTTCAATTTTTTTCCTCAATTTTATATCAGTAGTGTTGTTTTAAGGAAGTTTATTGGATTTCCACAGCTTTATGTTATGTATATAATAAGTAAAAAATAATATTATAGTTTTAAAAAATTAAAGAACACGCTTTTATAGAAATGTGAACTGAAGAGCACAAAATATCTATCTTAGTATTAAAATGCAGGGTAAGAGAAAATCGTGTGAGTGACACACCATAATATTTACATACATTTAAATCTTTAATTAAAATAATTTAGAATGAAACAAAAACCACTTTTAAAAAATCTCCCCTGACTGGGCTCGAACGCTAGACCTTTAGGTTCGTAGCGCGGAGCTTTACCTCACAGCCACAGCGTTCAGATAAAATTGAGTTTGTGTCACGTGGGGTTCCTGGTGTCCCATAGAGAATTATGCATAATAATAGGTACTGTTCATTTTGCTTTTATTTGCTTTTATTTATGGGTAATAAAAACGGGTAAGAACTTTTGCACTTACCCAATATTTTTATAAGGTTTCTAAAATACTACTGATACTAAATTTAATAAATAACATTTAATATTTATTAAAAAACTTGATTTTCTTAGATAAATGAATTACATAATCACTTATTTCTTTGTTTAGATGCATTTATGATTTCATGCCAACTAGATTAAATTGGTATGCTGCGGCCACCCCAATACTTTCTTGTTATGTTTATAGAAAGAAGAAAAACAAAAGATTCTTAATGTAACACATTAAAAGTCCTATATGCATAATGTCAAAACTATATGGAGGTTGAAATAATAGCTTAATAGATATATAAATTTTCAAAATTATAAAACGTATATTTAAATGTTTCCGCAATTTTTGTAGGTGAGTCACTCCATGCCAAATCAACAGAAAATAATTATACTACTTTTAAAAAACTAAAAAACACGCTTTTATTGAAATGTGAACTAATAAATAATTTAGAATTAAACAAAAACCCCTTTTAAAAAATCTCCCCTGACTGGACTCGAACGTTAGACCTTCAGGTTCGTAGTCCGGAGCTTTAGCTTACAGCCACAACGTTCACGTAGAGGTTGTCTTTTTTTTTACAATACAGATTTTTTTTTTTTTTTTTTTTTTTTTGCTCCCAGAGTGGTTACAAACATACATTATACATACAAACATACATACATACATACAGGTGAAGCTAATAAAAGCGTGTTAATGATAAATAACATTTCCTTCGTTTGAGAATGATTGAGAACGGCTATACAACCTTTTTAGTTTGAAAACAAAGCGTAGGGGTAGCGCGTTAGCCTAAAGCGGAAAGGGACCCGAGTTCGATACCGGCGGTGGGAATGTGACTTTTTTTTTTTTTTTTTTTTTTCAGCATTAAAAAGTTTCACTCAAATCTGGTTCAATTTCTCTCAAAAATAAGTTATTTCAATTTGCTCAAATCTGAGCCGCTCATAGCAAACAGCTCAATGATTTGAGAGGATTTCCCTCAACGTGAGAATTTGCCTTTTGACGTGTCGACTGAGTGAAAAATGGGTCAGTTTGAGAGAATTTTCCCTTTCTATTTTTAGAGAAAATATACTGCCACTTTTGGGATGTCTTTGCACACAAACCAGTTGTACAGGGTCTATTAATGTCATTTTCAATAGTGAATATTCTACGGTGGACATGAAAAACATACATTATTTTTAAGAAATTTTGAAAATATTTACGGACTTTGGAGTCATGCAGACGGACACATACGACGATGGAAAATCAGACAGACATACTCATACAAATCGTTTCACTCTTGAACATAGTCACAGAATGTGCTTAAATGTTTAACAGAAATAAAAATGCAATTCCAGCTATTTCATTACATTGTCCTTAATATATCTGAATACTTTCAGGTGACAGTGTACATCTCAATGTTAATTATACTATATACTGTGAAAACATTCTTTTGCGCATAAGAATAATATATTTCAATTTTATTAAAATTTGTGTAGAGTAAAAGTATGAAATATGGGTTAATAGAAATACTTCTAATATTGAACGCAATGCTTTGGAATACTTTCGAGCGTCCCTGTATACAAACCAATAATGGTATTCATTCCATTTTTAAAAGGAAACATCCAATAGTGGGCTTGAATGACATATATTAGTTTCAAGAAATTCCATGAATATTTACGTGAGTTATAGGTGGACACATAGGCTAACCGAAGTCATATAATCACTTTTCAATTTTTTTCTTTTTCTTTCTTTTATTTTTTTTAATGTTAAAAAACACAAGATTGTAAAATAATAATAAATTCTGGTACGTAGCTGAAGCATCCTTCACATCTTTACACAATCACCTCCTACATTTAAGATATATCTTATTTGTTCACGAACTTTAGAATTCTTTTGTTTTACTGTTCTGTCGCCAGTTCAATTACCCTTTTAAAAAGACCATTTATTTCTAATAATGATATGTTAAAAATTTTTAGGACTAAAATTGATTTAATTAAAAAATAATCTGGTGTGTCACTCACACGACTTTCTCTTACACTGAAATTTAATACAATAAATACAGGTTGCAGATTAATAGGTAAGATAACGAGTACTGTTATGTAAACCTATGTTAAACAATTCACATTAGGCTTCTGAAGAGTTTTAAATGATAATTAGTTCTGTGTGAGGGGGGCTACCGCCCACTCAACCCCCCGTTTCATTAATGCATCTACATTTATATAGAATTTAATTCGGTTATTAAAAAATAAGTCTGTTTTAAAAAAATAATTTATTAAATTTATTATTTAAAAAAATTATCTTTCATGATAATGCAGACGATTTCCATATTAGAGAAGTAGTATAACACCAAATATAAAAAAAAAGTCCATTTTATTCTCAAGAAAAAAAAAAAAAAGTACGATTTTTTTTTTGTAAGTTTTTTTTTTCGGTAAAAGTAAAAAAATCGATAACTTTGTTTTAATTATCGCTGATCGATGGTTCAACCATTCGTTTTGAAGGTATTGGCGAGCTCTTTTGAAAGATACCCATCCTGAAAATTTACTCCCCTCGAGGGGGGGGACTTCCACCCAGGGGGGGAGGCGAGGCTCCTACATACACAAAAAAATTTTCCCAGTTAACTATCTCTATTACAAAATATATATATTCGTTTCATTTGGTTTAGTGCAGTCTATACACGCTAAACTCTACTTTCCTGCAATTTCCCCCATAGACGTAATGTAATAGAATTCTCTTAATTGTCCCTGTACACAAACCATTAGCTTGATCTTAACGAATAGCTTACTGTGGCATCCCTATATGATACACATTTAGAATACCAAGTTTGAACTTTCTGCCATAATTTGTTTTTGAGATATGCTGATAATAGACAGACACACAGACACACACAGACATACAGACAGACACACATACATACAGACAGACACACATACATACAGACATACACACAGACCATTTGCTAAAAACATGATTTTCTTACTCAGGGGACCTCAAAAAGTGTAAATATAACAAAATCTCGTGTTCGAAAATTTGACCCAAAAACAATACTTTCTCTACCTTATGGGTAAGAGAAAGTAATAAAATGAAATTTATTTTTAATGCTTTATAAGACCATGAGAATTATACTTGCCATCCAATCCATTAATTTTAAATGAGAAAGGCGTAGTCACTTTTTCTCACCTACTGTTTTTACTCTAAGCAGCCATTTTTACTATCTGTTACCCATAAGGTAGAGAGAGTATTGTTTTTAGATCAAATTTTCGAAATTGAGTTTTTGTTATATTTACACGTTTGGAAGTCCCCTGAATCCAAAAATTACGTATTTAGCGGTTGTTCTGTATGTGTGTGTGTGTCTCTCTCTGTGTCTGTCTATTATAAGCATATCTCAAAAACAAATTATAGCAAGAAGTCCAAACATGGTATTTTAAATGTGCATAATATATGGATGTTGCACTAAACTTTTCGTTGAGATCAAGCAATTAATTCGTGTACAGGGTTACCCAAGAGTATTCAAATACATTACGTATATGGGAGAAATTGCAGATAAGTAGAGTTTAAACATGTATAGACTACACTAAACAAAATGAAGCTAATATATGTTTTTTTTTATGCATTAAAACATATTTCATTTAGAATATGGTAGAGAAGTCATTCACTGTTCGTTTACAGGGCTCCACAAAGAACTTGATTATAGTACGAAAATACTTGAAAATTGATGGAAGTGTACTTCAGGTTTTTCCGTATGTTATTAATATAAAGTTATATCTTGTGCCATGTGATGTATTCATAAGTTTCAGAAGCAATACAGGGCTGCCAATATTTAAGCTATAGCTTTTTTTTTATTGTTAGAGAAAGTGCTTTATTATAATTTTTTACCATGTCCAGGAAAGCTGCTCAGGAGTTGAAATGAATTTCAAATGGAAAATAATGTACTTTTTTAAGCTAAATATTCATAGCTGGGTCTTTTGTATACTTACACGTTTTGAGGCTTTCTGAATGCCGATGTCAAGTTTTAAACGTTTGATCTTTTTGTATCTGTTAAAGTAAATTAAAAATAAATGATTTGAAACAATCCAAATGTTGTATTTTGAAGCTAATACTTTTGTTACTAGAATATTTTATTCAAGATTGATAAGTTTTAAGGAACGTTACGTGTGAAAGTTGTCTGAATAATTTTAAATGAACTTTTGAATATAATAACAGATTTGAATTCTATAGAAATGTAGGTACAATAATGAAATAGGGTGTGGTTAAGGTTTACGTAACAGTATTCTTTATCTTACCACTTAATCTCCAGTCTGCATTTATACTATTATATTTTAGGGTAAGAGGAAGTCTTTTTTTTTTTTTTGTAAAAGTACTTATTACGGTGTTAGGGGGGGAAAAGGTCAACACCGAGTGAAACATTTTTTTTTTCACATGTTATTTTAATAAAGTAAAAAGGGTGTAGATGCAGAAGCTTACTATACCTTCACTATTTAAAAATTGACGATTTTGTGGGTTGATAAGTATACTTACCACCATTAAAGGAAAAGCTTATTCATTTCCCATTTCTTGACCGAATTGTGATTGATAATGAGTTATGGGTTTCTTACATCTCCCCCAGAAAGCAAGTGTCAACCATTTAAATGACATCAACTCTCACCCCATTAAAAAAAACAGAAAAATTTTGATAAAATACTTGACAAGGAAAGGTCATATCAACCGTCTTTTGTGACAGCAACTCTCGATTTTTCTCGATCTTTTGAGTGATGATGAGGAATGATTTCACTCAAGGTATTGGCCCTTGTTCTCTGAGGTGATGTGAGACACCCACGTCTCATTACCAGCCATAATCCAATGAAGAAAAGAATAAACGACTAGCCTTAATGAGTTGATGGCAGATGACTATAATATTTTAATTCTCAAGCTCATACTTTTAAATTTAAATTTCAAAGTACGTTCTTTAGGCAGCCAATTTTGTAAAACTATTATTTCAAGATATAAATATTAGGTTCTGTTGAAATATTTATGACGGAAAATGTTTCATTTTTTTTCATATAATGACCAAAAATGTTTTGTTTGGTTAATATAAATATAATTTTCTTTGATATATACAAAATGGAATGTCGTATAAAGGTAAAAAATGCTTAAAGTTATATGTTATTAAAAAAAAAAAAAAGACCTCTACACAAATTTAAAGCATCTAACATCCAATTGTTCTTGAATTATTCGAGATACACACACATGTACACACGAATACACACATACTCACAGAACACACATTCTCTACGAAAAGTCGTGGACTTAACGTGGGAAGTCGTGTCAACGCCAAAATTGAAAGTGTAGAACCAGACGTCATGACAGTCAGAAATATAAATTTCTTTCGCAATTTTTCCTTATGCATTGTATAAAAATGTAATAAAAACATAGAATAAAATGAATCTCCATTATTTATTTTTAGCTAAAAACTCTGTATAAAACGCTGTATAAATATATCAGTCTGTCGAAACGCTGTATAAATATATCAGTGAAATTACATAAATATTTTCAGTGTAAATGCATTCAAATATTAGTGTGGTGATTTGTCAGTAATTGACACTTATTCTTAATCACACACACACACACACACAAGCAAACAATAACAACAAAAAATTAATGTTAAAAAACCCTGAATCTAAATGCTACATAAATAAGACATAAATAACACCTAATACATTACTCTATTACAATTTCCAATAGCAACTAATATTTTGGTTCGATACCAATGCGGAATAATTAGAAAATTGTTTACAAATCTTAAAATAAATAGCTGTTAGTATTAGCCAATTGTTGACATTTATAACACCTATAGTTACAATGACTTTTGTCTCGATTGATTCATATTACTATAATTCACAGACACAAATGCGCACAATATATGGTAGACATAGGACGTCACAAACAAACATGCCCGCTCCAGGATTCGAACCATTAACCTGGAGATCCAAAAGTACAAATCCCTGCCGACTGAACCACCCGGTCGGCAACCAAGTGTTACGATATGTTTAATTCAATTTAAAACATTAGAGCGCCAAGCTCACAATTCGAAGTTTGTGGGTTGGTCACTACCTCCTGTAATAATGATTTCGAACTGAGCTTTAAGTCACGGTCGATTACATTCAATCAATATTTTCTATAATACCTGTCGGATGGTTAGATTGGATTTTATCGATCTGTCTTCCGTGACGCAAATTTTAACACGAAAATACAGTGGCTGATCCAATTATTAGATTTTTTTTTTTTTTTTTTTTGACATATTTTCAATTATCAAAACGAAATAACATGAAACTTCATACATGCAAAGAACATTTAAAAACTCGTATTTTTCCTCTATTGATTTAATAACGTGTCTATTAACTTTTATTATGAAAATCTGCCACCGTTGGAGTTGCCATCACGTATTTTCTAAATTTTTAAATTGATAGTATATATATATATATATATATATATATATATATATATATTGTATACATATATGAACAATAAGAATTATTTTTAATGAATCATTATGAAATAAAAAATAATTATAGTCAATTGAAAAAAAAAAAAAAAAAAACTTTGTGACCTGGGCCTGACGAAGGATGTTCTTATATGAGGATCTTTCAATAGGATCCTATCCCATATTCATGCGAGTTTTGGAGAAAACCACAAAAAATTGTCAATAGCTAGATCGTCGAGCACGACCTAGGATCGAACCCAGCACTTCCTGTCTTCAGCTTCGAAAGAAAAACCTGCCAGTCAAGGCTGAACCTTTGTACAGGAGCATCGATTCCTTCCTTGATGAGTAAATTTTCAATATATTTTTTAAAAAATAATCTGATGTGGGCACCACATCAGATGCCTTCCCTATACACCCATTGGAATATATACAGGGTGTTTATAAAGTCCCGGACCCATTTTGATGTTAAATAACTCATAAAATAATGAAGATATAAACAAACTTATGGCATTTATTGATGGAGTAACTCATATATTTTCTTTTCAGGTTTGAATATCTTTACTTTTGTAAATATCGTCTGTACGTGTAGTTAATTTCAGATAATTTCATTTTCCAGTCTAAATATCTGTACTTTTCTAAATATCGTCTGCTTATTAATTGCATTTTTCTCTCTTTTGTATTTGGCAACTATTGCAATGTTAAGTTTACTTTTGATGTGTTTGTTCTATGTAATACTTTTGCATGTGATATTTTATTCGAGCGGATATTACGGAGAATGCATACACCACAAGAGGAAGCACAGATTTTATGGTGGTACAGTCAGCCAGAAAAAAAACGCAACCCACCACCTAATTTCGCCGTAAATTATCGTAGAAACATGCGACTGGTACCGATCAGTTTGTAAAAACGTCAAGTTTATAATATTATAGTTAGATTTTACTTAGGGGGTCGTCTACATATTAAAACTGACATCAACTTCCTTTTTTTTAATGCTAACCCCCCTTTTTTATAATTTATTTGAATTCCTTGGATCAAATCATCACGGAAAATGGTATAGTTTATATATTTCGCTTAATTTTTCATAGAGTTATAAGCTGTCAAAGTTTGGGGATGCTAATGTTAAATGAATGTGACAAACATTAAATCATATCTTCCGAAATAATTATGATATTTAAATTCTGTTTTTTTTATTTGTTAGAATGAAGTGACCCAAACATATTCCATGCAAATTTTTGCTAAAAAAACATTTTTTGAATTATGAAAATTATTAATAAATTCATATTTGAAAAAATTATGAATTATGACCTATGTTAATTTTTGCACGAATAGAACGAGCATCATCAAAAACATGGGTTTCCAAATTTACAGCTCGTTCCTAACATTATTTTTTGAGTTACAGTGATATTTCATTTTTTACTGCTGTTAGGGGGGCGTCACTTGTTATAATTTGTATTTTCTGTGAGTCAATATTTCTATACATTTAGATAAAAAAATATTTTAATTTACCTTTATGTAATTATAATTGTTTTCAAAGAAACATTTCGATGTTTATTATACAAATTGGCTTATTTTTTAATAAATTATCGCAATGCAGGCAAGAGATTGGGAAAGAATTCCAAAAGAAATGTAGCCCTGCCTCTATATTGCGGAAACAGTATTAAAACAAACTAGTTTGCATACACATATATGACTCTATATGTGACGATGGTATGCATAAATGTCAATGACATTTACTACATTGAATGCAGAAGACAAAATTTAAATGATTTAATTGGAAGTATGTAAAATAATTCTGTTTTATAATGTAAAGTTTTAGAAAAATTCTGTAAAGGCGTGGCTTTCGCTGCAAAACGGAGTTTTCTCGATTCTGAAATGTTAAGTCTTTGTTCTTAAATATTACATAACTTTTTCTAGTTTCTCACAGCTAAAATTCTATTTTATCCCTTTTGTCTTTTGTTTTTAACTTGAATATTCTAGGATTCGTGCATCTCAAGTTATATATCATGATTTAGAAAATACGGTAGGACAAGAATTATTATTTGAAAGAGCAATATGCAGTGAAAAATACTTTTATTTTTGCTTTCTTTTAAATTAATATAATTCATTTTTATCACAATTTTTAAAACATTTTCTCTGTTTTAATCTTGTTGTGACATTTTTGCATTCGTTTACTCTACCGTTTATGCTTTTTAAATTTTATCGCATGACGTCGCAATATGTAATATTATTTATTTTCGATTATTCCAATCACGGCGTAAAACTGATGACACATTTATCACGGAAAAAGAATTTAAAACTAAGTAATATGTCTTATAACCTTTAAAGATACAGATTTTACGCATTTAAAATTAAGAATTCAAGTACAGTAGACGACTGCAGAACGGGGAATATTCGTTCTAGGCAATAGGAAACCGTTTTTTCTATATCCATATTTATTTTCATATGAATATACACAATAATTATACTCTTTCTAGTGAAAGTATTTGTATTCATACTATTTTGTTTATATATATATGAATATAAGGAATATTCTTAAGAAATATCGTAACACACAAATTGTGAAAGAAACGCCCACTGAAGGAGTTACAGATTTCAAAATGACGTGAAACTACGTCAGTGGTCGCGAAAATGTTAAATATCCTTTCTCAGATTTTAGTTTAAATCTTGTTACCTATATTTTTGTATATTATCTATTGTTGGTTTGTACGCCTAAAATTAAATGTAAATCTTTATAGTAACACTTTCGTGCGAGGCTTACTGTATAAAATAAAAATATACCCAACAAGAAGAAGACAAAAATTGTTAGTTAGTAGATATTAATTGTTTTTATATATATATTTTGTATATATATTTTGAAAAAGTATTTTATATATATATTTTATTATATATGTATTTTAACTTAAATTTTTGTCTCTTAAATAAAACAGTTTTTGCTTTTAAGAAGTAGATAATTCTTTTTCTTAAATATTAAATACTTTTATTTTTTTGTTCTTTTACCTTTGTATCTAGATTTTTGTAATTCAACATTGTAGGGTTCATATGATTCAAGCTATTTAATTTTTTTTATATGAAGTGTTGTATTTAACTAATCAATGTTTAATAAATTGAAACCAATAAAAATCTTTTAATTCATAAGCTAACACAGAAAGTTCTACGTATTTGAATCGTTTTTTATTTTATAAAAAACATTTCTGAACATTTTTTCCGGTGTGAAATTTAATAAATAATGTATATTGGGTGGTAGATCACAATTTATTTTTTCTAAATGTATATACGGTCCCCTAACACATTTTCACGTGTAACTCTGTTTAGAAATGATTTAAAGTATATAAATAGGTAGGTTTTCCGAACTGCCTTGTTCTCAGAAATCTGAATTTAAGGTCAAAAATAGGGTTCGTCATTGAAAAAAATGAAGTTTATACGTGTTTTAATATGAAGTTTATACGTGTTTTAATATGTAGATGACCCCTTAAGCAAACTCTAACTACACCATTAAAAACTAGACGTTATTACAGATCGATAGTTACCAGCCGCATGTTTCTACGATAACTTACGGCGAAATTAGGTGGGGGGGTGGCGTTTTTTTTTTTGGCTGACTGTACATAGAAACGATATCGATAGTATAAGCACAGAGAAATTGCAGAAGAATTTACCAAAAAGATCCTCCATCCAAAAGCAGCATCTTGCGGTGGAAAAATAATTTTCTAGAAACTGGAAGTATTGCAGATAATATACGTTCCGGACGTCCCTGCACAAGTGATTTTGATGTTGACCGTGTCAGAGAGACATTTTTACACAATCCTAGAAGATCTGTGAGATCAGCGGCAAGAGAATTGGATATGCTAATTTCGACGGTGTACAAGGTTATTAAGAAAAAATTAAGACTGCATGCATACAAGTTCAAATTGTTCAAGTTTTGGAACCGGACGATAGGCCTAGGAGGATGGCCTTGCAACAGATATGATAAGGAGGATAGAAGATGATGCTGATTCTCTGAAGTGCATAATGTTTTCCGACGAAGCATCCTTTCATGTTTCTGGCATTGTCAATCACCATAATGTGCGCATATGCCATATGGGGATCTGAAAACCCCCATGAATACCGTGAGACACAAAGGAATTCTCCAAAGGTTAATGTGTGGTGTGGACTAATGCACGGCCGAGTCATTGGGCCTTTCTTTTTTACAGAAAAGAAGGTCTCATCAGTCGTATACTTAGACATGTTGGAAAACTTCGTATTTCCACAACTAGAAGAGCTTCAGCCACATGTCTTTTTGCAACAAGATGGTGCACCACCTCATTGGGGTACCATCGTTCGTAGTTCTTTGAATGACCATTTCCCAGGAAGATGGATTGGGCGAGAAGGTCTAATTCCTTGGCCACCCAGATCACCTCATATAACGCCGCTGAACTTTTTCCTTTGGAGATTTGTAAAGGGCAATGTTTACAGGAGGAGAGTGTCGAACATTGATGACCTGAGAGTCAGAATTACAACCGCAATAGCCTCTGTGGATGCAGACATGCTTGGCGCTACCTGGCGTGAAATTGACTATCGACTTGATATTCTCCGTGCGACGAAGGGGGCACACGTGGAAGTTCATTGACAAGGGTCATGAAACTTTTTGAGACTATCTAACCATTTATGTTATTAATTTTAATCTATCTTTATTATTTTATGAGTTATTAAACATCAAAATGGGTCCGGGACTTTATAAACACCCTGTATTATTACGAATTTATAAATAATAGTAGTTTTTATTAATATAATTTCATTCAAAGAGGTTAGTCATACTATAAAATGATAATTTGCTGCATGTCTAGCTTGTTTTCGCATTAAAATAAATAACTTTCCTTTAAAAACCTGTTAAAAAGCTTCATTAAGGCAGGTAATGACTTTGGCGCCAATTTTTGTACCAAGATCTTTTTTTTTTTTTTTTTCGCTCCTTGACGACTTTTTTGACGACTTTTTCCAGAAAATCCTTATTATTATTAATATACCAAATAGCTAAGCTCTAACATGGTTATTCTATGAGTTACTGGAAAATTCTGGTTTAATAGAAGGGTATATAAAGTATTTGGATTTCGGCCGTCAGTCACTTTAACGTCAACCGCCTTACTGGAAGATGGTTTCAGCTGTTCCCAAATTAGAAAAAATTCTGCTCTGTAGTGTATTTAATTGTGTTTATTTGATTTTTATATAGAATGGCTATAAAATGGCTGTATCACTAAATTGTTTCAGGAATATTCATTGATTATTGATTTTTGTAGCACAAAAAGGTGCTTTATTCAACTGTTTCCTGAATATTCATTAAATAAAATGCATTCATCAACTAGAACCTCCTTCTCTCTTTGCGAATTACTTTCTACACTCAAAAATGTAGATAACTTTCATAACAATACCATTGCGGACTCTATCTACGGGTTGAATATTCATTCAATAAAGTGCATTCATTGACTGGACAATTCCTAGATATTGACTGGTGCATTCACAACCTACTTAAAGCGACAGTGTCAACAACTTTCACAACAATATCATTACGGGCTCTATCTAAGGGATGAATATTCATTTAATAAAATGGGTTTGTTAAATAGGATCTGTTATGTCCTTAAATATTACTTTCTACAAGCAAAAATGTCGAAAAGACAGTATAGTTAACGACGATATGTACGGGCTGAATATTCATTAAATAAAGTGCATTAGTTGACTATAACCTCCATATGCCTTTAAGAATTACTTTTTACCTGTAAACATGTCGAGAATTATCATAAGAGAATATCATTACGGGCTCTATATATGAGCTGAATATTCATTAAATTCAATACATTCATCGACTGGAACCTGATTATCGACTTATACACGCAAAAATATCGACAACATTTATAACTATAATATTGCAGGCTGAATATTCATTAACTTATTTTCATTCGTCCACTAGAACCTGCTTATGTCTTTAGAAAACTACTTTCTACACGCAAAAATGTCGACTACTTTCATACAAATATCATTACGGGCTCTATCTACAGGCTGAATATTCATTAAATAAAATGCATTCGTCCAATAGAACTTGCTTATGTCTTTAAGAATAACTTTCTACACGCAAAAATATCTTCGATTTTCATAACAATATCAATACTGGCCCTATCATTAGCTTCTTTTGAAATCTCTATGATGGTAGGTCATATATAATGGACAAAATCTTTGTATTTTTGGTCATTATCTATATAATATTTCTCTAAAAAAAATGACGACATTTGTCTTATGACATTATTTTACAGAATAATGTATTTTTAAAAGCTGTTTCTTCAGGATCTTTCCAAGCGTCATTTTAAACCTAGCAATGCTAAATACAATCATAAAAAATATAATCAAAATAGGATTTTTTTTTTTTTTTTTTTTTTTTTTTTAACAAAAAAATGTATATATAAAAAATAAAAAGCCATCGACAACAGGGTTACAAAAATTTAAAAGGCATCGTGGGAGTTCTATACTAAAACTGTACTACCGGTGGAAGTATGAAAACTGGGTCTTGAACCATGAAATTTATTTTTAAACCTTCCTTTGATGATTTTGGTTTCACTATACGCAAGCGAAGTGTGACTTCACTGAAAAAGATTTCCTATGTTAATCGCCCATTGGATTTTTTGTAAAAGATTACTAAAAATCGAGGAAAATTATTTCCCGATTTTAATCACCGTATTTGGGTATAGACATGTATTAGTTATCGTATGCATGTGTTAGATTGAGTTATTTTGCTGTCAAATTGACAAAATTTTAATTTTTAATTTTTAAAACTCTGTCACCCTTGGCATTTTTTGTATTTGGCGATCAAAAGCATAATACGAAAATATACATGCCAGTTGTATATTTTCGTAATATGTATTGTACGAAATATTGTTTCATATTATTCATTACTCTCTTGATATAAATTGTTAAAATAATCATGACTTTTGAAAGGAATTAAATATGTTCGCCAGGTAATTTGTCGATATTTTTTTCCGCCAAGGATGACAGATATCAAAACTATACTGCTGCAACATATGAGTATCTTATATCACACACTTTATTTAGAAGTTTGAAAAAAAATTGACTTCAAATTATGATAGAATATTTATCTTTTTCCTTTTAATTAGCATATTAGTTGGAAATTTATTGTGTAAATATCATCCTTTGAAATGAAATGTTTATGTTTTCAATAGAAAATGGAAGTTTGCCATTTTTTTTTCTAGAGTTTCGAAATTTAAAATTCAAATTTTATTTATTTTACAGCAAAAAAAATTTAATCTAACGCATGCACATGATAACTAATATACATATCTATACCCAAATATGGGGATTAAAATCGGGAAATAACTTTCCTTGATTTTTAATAATTTTTTACAAAAAATACAATGAGCAATTAACATAGGAAATCTTTTTCTTGCATCCACGGATGGCCAGTGATGTCATCACTTCGCTTGCGTATTGTACAACATTGATTTGGTTCCAATAATAATTTGGCTTTTGGTAAATTAAAATTTTAATTGGGGGGTGAAATTTTATGATATTTATGAGTTTCAAATTTTAAAGGTAATTAAGAAAAAAATAAAGTGCGAAAGTTTCGCACGGGTTTGCTAGTAAATATAATTTTCCTAAATATCTTTAAAACCGACAGTCGCAGAAAGACGAAAGAGGGAAGTGCACAACTAGATGTTATAACAAACTTATATACCAATTTGCAACGTTCTACGCTGAGTCGTTTTTAAGATATGCGAGATACACACACACACATTTACATACAAACGTCACGGAAAATCGTGTAAAGTCGTTGATTGGGAAATGGAGCTCGTATTTAGCAGCTAAGGCCACTGCAGGAGCCATACTGAGTCTATTAGAACATTGTGTACTGTACTAACTTATTTTATTTATTTCACATTAATTTGACAGTTTTGAAACGTATAAATACAATAGATTTCGTATCGAACGATCTGTATTACATAATTTCATAATAACAATTCAAAATTCAAAATGTCTTATAAAATTCTGTAACTTAATGTTTTCTGCGGTTAGGATTTTGACTTCGGATTGTTCCAAACATGTCATGTTTTCTTAAATAATTTTTCTAAGTCATCGTCAGTAACTAATTCCTGAGATTTAAACGCTATTTATATATATATATATATAACTTAACATTTAAGGTTTTTTTTTTTTTTTTTTTTTTTTTTGTGAAAGACCTCTTATGAACTCACAAATCTTAGTAACTAAATAAAAATATGTTAAAGTTACAGGCCTATAAGGATGTTTTCACAAAAAAGAACTTTTGCAATGTAGTTGAAATACTTGGATCTTCAAATTAAATGCGCGGGATGTAGAAAACCCCTTTATGAAATTTCATCTCTGTAAAATACCTAAAATCTAACTCGTTCTTTTGCCGAAATTTTGCTTAATTTTTACTCTGTTCAAATGAGCTTTTGATAAAAGTTTCCGATATATCTAACCTTCAACCTATGCAACACTTTTTTTTCTATTTTTCGCTTCAAGGGCAGATCATTTGGTAGCATCGTTACGGAGCGACGCCGCAGATATCCTGAAGACCCTTTCGAAGGAACAGCGAAATGACTTCATGACTTTGACTAGAGCACTGGAGCTGTGTTTTGGAGCGAAATAATCCAAACAATATAGTCGAATCCAGTTAAGGTCCCGTCATCAGAGACCAGCGGAAAGCTTACATGAAATGGCATAAAATATCCAGAGGCTGTCATATTTGGCTTTCTCGGACTGCTATGCTGAAACACGCAATGATTTGGCCCGAGACTACTTCATCGATGCTGTCGGAGATACAAAAATTCAAAAAGCACTCGGACTGTTCAACGTTAAGGATGTGGAATCAGCTTTAGTGTACATCCTGAAGATCGAGGCAGCCCAACAAGCCTCCCGTAAAAACCGCCAGAACAACACAGCAGTCGAAGTGAATGACTTTCAAGATGACCTTAAAGAGATTAAGAAAATTATGGCAGATCTTAATTAACGACTAAGCATCCTTGAGAGTAAGAAAGAAGTGAAGACTCATACACCTAAATGTTGGGGTTGTGGAAGGAATGAGCACATCAAACGAAGCTGCCCTGTAAGAACACCTAAAGAAATAACCAAGAAGGCCTCTGAAGTGCGCCTTGAGGAAGGAGCTCTACTGGAAAATCCAGATGCCTCGTTACGGAAGCCTCCCTCTGACCATCGGAAGAAATGCTCTACAGCCGCATATAAACACCAGCAGATATAGCAATTTGATCGCCAAGTTACAGTCTCAACATCATCAAATCAAGATCCGTGGAGTGGCGATTAATTGGAAGATCCTGAAGTAAAGCCAATATTATAACTGAAGAAGACGACCAGCAACAGACCTACCTGGCAGGACATCTCCGCATTTAGCCCCATTACGAAGAGTTATTGGGCACTCTGGGACTCTTTGCATGTGAAAAATGGCGTACAGAAAATGGGAATCGAACATTCGGACGCTTTAGAGCAGCTGCACAGTAGCCCTACCGGAGGCCACTTTGGAGTGACGAAGATTCTACAGAAAATTCGAGAACGCTTCTACTGGACCAGGGCAAGGGAAGACGTGGAGAAATGGTGTAAGTCCTGCAATGTTTTTTTGTGCGGCACGCAAAGGCCCAAAGAAACGAAGTCGAGAAGATTACAACGATATAACGTAGGAGCACCACTTGAACGGATTACACTCGATATCCTGCATACCTTGCCATGGACATCCAGTGGAAATAAGTACATCCTCGTCGGATCGACTATTTCACCAAGTGGCCTGAGGCATATCCTATTCCCGATCAAGAGGCATGAACAGTCGCAGAGTTTCTAGTGTAGCAATGGACGTCAAGGTACGGCACGCCCCTTCAACTACATACCGAACAAAGTACAAACTTTACCTCTGCTGTTTTAAAGGGACTGTGTCAATTATTCGGAATAGACAAGACTCAGACAACACCCCCCTACGTCCCCAGTCGGACGGCAGGGTCGAGACGGCACGGTTTAGCCGTACCATCCACTCTCTTCTAGTATCAAGGAACCAGCAAGATTGGGGCTTGAAGTTGCTATAGTTCCTGCTGGCTTACCGAAGTGCTGTCCATGAAACCAACGGTTATACTCCAGCTCAGATGCTGCTTGGACGCTAACTTCGTCTCCCAAGTGATCTTCTGTTTGATTGTCCACCAGATGCGCCTTCATCGCCTGAGGAATACATCCAAGCAACACCTCCTGTAATAATGCCTTCGAGCGGAGCTCTACGTCCTGGAAGACCGGCCGATTTCATCCAATCAACTCTTCCTATGATACATATTGTATCGTGGGGATTGGATGAAATCGGACGATCCTCCGTGACGTAGAGCTCAGCTTGGAGGCATTATTACAGGTGGTGTTGATCCAAGAACTCCAGGCATGATTTGAAGACGTACACAGCTTTGCTCGGGAGCGGATTCACATGGCAACGGAGAAAATGAAGACAAGGTACGATATAAAGTCTACACCAGATAAGTTCAAGGAAGGAGACAAAGTTTTGTTGTGGAATCCTGTTTGAAGCAAAGGACTCTCTCCCAAGCTACAGTGTAACTAGGACGGACCCTATACAGTTTTAAAAACACTGAACGATGAGGTGTTAAAAATAGCTAAAACACCTTTATCAAAGCCGAAGGTGGTCCATTGTGATAGGCTAGCCACTTAACACACGTAACTGTAATGTTCAAAATCTGAAATGTAAATATTTGTTAAATTTGTGCGTAAGTAATGTAAATATTTGTATGTAAATATTTTTGCTTATTTGTAAATTTTTTAAATATTTCTCACTTGGTTTTTTCAATCTGTATTTTTATTTTATTGTTATATGCAACTTAGTTTTTGTATTTTAAATTGTTTAGTTTGTTTAGTTTCGCCTCCTGACCAAGGGTTGCACTGCGCGGGACGTGAAATTGTTGAGAGGTGTGCAGTGTTGCGAGTTTGTAAATAATTCTGTTTATTTTTGTAGAAATTCTTTCAAATAGGCTTAGTAAGTTGATAAAATATCAATTTTCTGCATTTCCAGCTCTTTTTTTGCGTTAAAATAGCTAATTTTCCCTTTAAAACGCATTAAAAAGCTCCAATAAAGCAGGTACTAGATTTGGCGACTTTTTCCTCCTTGGCGACCTTTTTGGCGACTTTGTCGAAAAAATCTTTATTATCGATATATCAAATATGGAAGCTATGATCTCATTGGCTGACCACATTCTGGAATTTTCTACACTTTTCTATGAGGGTATTTAAGGAGCTGCGTCCCGCCAAATAAGTCAGTCTGAGTGAGTTCCGCCAAACGTTTGCATTGCTATTGAAAGAGTTCTGAGCCTCTATGAATGAGACTTTGGATTTGCTGTTGACATCTCTTAATTAAGCTGTGTTTATTGGTGGATCTGAAGCTGATACTTATTTTATAGACCTGTATTTTTCTGGAACTTTCTGTAAATTGAACTCCTGAATTTTTGCAAGTTCTGCCTCTCATTCTCGGAACACTTACGAACTCCCAAGTACGCAACAATATTTACTGAAATTGATCATATCTCAATGAAAATTACACGTGTGAATCTTTTGTTTCTATTGTTTTGTCAATTTTTCTGCAAGTTTTTGAAAATTTTATGAAAATCCGTTCTACTTGTAAGCGTAAAACTTGTCCAAAAAAATTGTAATTTTTGAAAAGAAAAAATTTTATCCACCTAAATAATTGCGCAATCCCCGCACTAAAACATACTAATATAGTAGATAGTATGACAGTATGTGCAATAATGTATTAAAGTTACAAATCATTTACAGCTTTTTGTGATACAGGGAGATCCAAAGTATTTTCGCTGTTCTTGAAATTGTGATTGGTCCCCTAATTACACGCTGGACTATATCGATAGTGGAAACAATGGGTTTTTAATTGTTATTTGCATGTGTGATGTTCCAGGCCATTTTGTCTATTATTGTTTTAAAAAATTGAAAAAATGTCAAAAAAAAAAAAAAAAAATATATATATATCTAATAATTCGCGTACACCAATGGTGGTCGGGGCATGTAATATCCGTTGTAGACGTAATGTTCTCCATATTCCAAAATTAATATTTCTGGTAGTTATAGAAGTAGGTGAATGATCTATTACACAGAGAATGAAGATTTTGATGGCATGTGGAAAAGCACTAGAGTTGAGTCCCAGACGTTTGGCAATTCCCTTTTCGTAACTCAAGTGCAATGTAAAACCCATTCAACCTAAAACTCAATTTAAACATCAAACTGAGGCTGTTACCACAAATGTTTTGAAACATTTCGAGTTGAAGAATAATGACGTAGAAAAATGTTTTCAGAAAGTATCAAATGAAATCTATCTTAACAGCAATTTCGATATTTCGTTCCACATCTAAACATATTTAGTATATTTACTATAAAAACATTTTTCCAGAGTACTAAATACGAAAAATCGTAAATGAATTTTAAAACGTTACATCCTTAAGATGCCAAAATCGACTATTGAAAGATTTTGATACGTTAGTGGTAGCACCCTTTATTTTATCCCAAAAGTTTATTTAATGAGGTATACAAGTCATTTATATTAGTTTTAAGTAAATAATAAAATTTTAGAAAAAAAAATAATATTTTTTATTGGAATTAGTAGGTTTGTCGGAATGTCAATCACACGATTAATAATTAACCCAAAAGTTGATTTCTAAATATTTGATATGTATCACTAACGGCTTTATTCACCATTAACTTCAACTCTCGGTTCAACGCAAAAACTTGAAAAGCATCTAAAGGCAAAGTTCAGCTTTTCCACAATATTTACCACAATGCTTCTGCCCTCTAGCTTCAAAGATTTCGTGTAACCTTTGATTAGTTATTTTTAAAAAATTCGAAAATAACATAATCTAAAAAATCCGAAAATAACAATGCCGCTAGATGACAAAAGCAATGCGTCAAATGTTTCTGAAGAATTGAACCCTGTCTTTATACGCTTTTCAAATTGTCGTGCTCTACCGGGAGTTGACGTTAATGGTGAATACAGCATTTATATTTTCACAGTTGATTTGTGAACTTGCGAAGGTTTCTAGCGTTCGATTTTGATAGTGTGTTTAGATCCAATATTTTAAGTGATTTAAGTAGGATCAGTTTTGAGAAAAATCGTTGGGCTCCAGTGAAGGATGCATGGATGAGAAGTTTTAATGTCCCACTAGAGCTGCACAATGCGAGATTGGTATCGGTCTGGCATTTATGCCTAGGGAGTTGAAAAGAAATTATTTAAGGGGACAAATGAGAAATTCTTTTAAATAATGAGAAAATGAAGAAACTTTCGATCAACTTTCAGAATTTTTTAAAAAAGAATAAATGCATGTACAAACTTTTTTTTCCCGCGTGTTAATCAGTGTGACATTACCCTATTGATTAAAAATTGTAGTTTACTTTTAACAGAAAATTATTTTATTGCAGATTAGAAAATAATCAAGGATGCTTTCACACTGCGCGCAGGATATCTCACTTACAATTTCTTTTACCCATATATTTTTTACATTAAATCAAACAAGACATTCAAATAAAAAATTTTAACCAAAAAGTTTTAACTATTTTAATAATATGTATATAAATTGGTTTATGGAGGCTGCAGTCTCCTTCCGAACTCCAGGACTTTTTTCCATTGGGTTCTGTCCAGGCATAGATTCTAATTAATACCCACTTTTGTAGTGGCTTTACCCTCAATCTTTTCTTCATTGATTTGAATTCTATAACTTTCTTTGTAGTCTTTCTTCATTCATTCTCTTCACATGTCGAAACCAAATTATTATTATTTTATTTATTTTTTTGTATATAATCGCAGATTGTCTCGTCCAGTTTTATCATCTCCTTCTTTCATATTATTTTTTTGTTTTCTCCAGATGTTGCAGGATCATCTTAATGCTTCCATTTCTGCGGCCAACAACTTCCTATACCATCCCTCTGTCATTCTCCAAGCCTCCGATCCATATATTAGCATGCTTTTCACAATGGTGTTATAAATATTCTTTTTGCTATTTCTTGTTAACTCCTCACTCCCCCAAATTCCTTTTAGTCTTCCAATTGCTTTTCTTCCCTGAGTGATTCGATTTTTTATCTCCAAATTATCTCTACCATCTTCATCTATATCCACTCCCAAGTATTTATAATTTTTGCATATCTATATCTCTTTTCCCTCAAGTTGTAAATTTGTTTCTTCTCTTCCGTGTACATAATTACTTCGTTTTGTTAATATTCATTGATAATACCCATTTCTCATTATCTTCCTTTAATTTTGTTGTCAGATATTCAAGGTCTTCTTTATCTTCAGCCAACACTACTTGGTCATCTGCAAATTGTAGGGTAAATATTTTTGTGTTATTTATATGAATTCCCATTGGTTTGTATTAATTTTCCAGGTCTTAAGTGCCTTTCTCTATATAAATTTTGAATAACGTTAGAGATTTACAGCAGCCCTGTCTTAAACCCTTTGTAATTAAAAAACTTTCTGATGTTTTTTTTCCGACTTTGATTTTGATTTTTGTATTTCTATATAGTTCTTTAATTTCTTCAATAATAGTGTCCTTTACCGGCAACTCTTCCAGTGCCTTCCGTAATGTCATGTGTGGTACACAGTCGTACGCTTTTCGTAAGTCAATAAACAGCCAGTATGTTTCCAGTCCAACTGCCAATCTTTTCTCGATGATCTGTTTTAGACAGAAAATATGATCTATACATGACCTGCCTGCTGGAAATCCACATTGCTCTTCCGCCTCATGTAATTTATATTCATCCTCTAGAATTCCTTTTAATATACAGCCATATAGTCTGCTAAAAGTTCAAGTGACTTTATCCCTCTGTAGTTCTCACATAACTGTTTATTTCCTTTTTTAAATATGGACGTCAAGTGCCCTATTTTCCATTCTTCTGGAATCAGTCCTTCATTGATACATTTTTCAAATAAACTGGTTATCAGTCTGATTAGTTTGCGCCTCCTGTTTTTAATCGGTTTTGTTGGTATTCCCTCAGGACCACTTGCTTTACCATTTTTAAAGCTATTTATTGCATTTTCTGTCATTTTTAACGTGAGTTTCATTTTGTTTTCCTTAGAGTTCGCCACTTGACTGACCGGTAAATTTAGAAATTTACTATAGTATTCTTCGCATTTTTTTGTTGATATGTATTGCGAGCTTTTATTGTTATTTTCGTTTCTTACTTTCTTTGAATTTCCATGCTTCAGAACACTTTCTTACTCCAATATAAGTTTCTATTTCTCTACATTTTCTATCCCAAAATGAGTTTCTCTTTTTCAATATAAATGTCTTAATTTATCGACTCGTCTCCTATAATTATCTCTATCATCATCTTTTTTCGTGTTCATCCACTTTAAATATGCTTCTTTGTTTTGTTGTGTCTTTTGTTCACATTCATCATCCCTCTAAAATGCTCCATTCCGTCTATTCTCTTGCTATCTGTGTCCCGATGCCTCAAGAGTCGCCCGATATAGGCTTCTGCTATTATATTCATACATTTCCGTCGTATATTCAAAATCTTTGTCTTCCAATTTTAAATCTAATCGTCTTTGAAAAAGTATCTTGGTACTTTCATCTTCTAGACTTTCTGGTCTATAAGTATTTCTTACAACATTTTCTAGTTCCGAATCTTCTGTATTTTGGTTTGCATTCTTTCCTTACCAGGGAATACTAATATTGTTCTTATTAGATAGTGGTCAGAACCACACTCGACACCCCTCTGAATCCTAACATCCATTACCTTTATTCTCGTTTTTTGTTTTATAATTAAGTAGTCAATTATGAATTTTTGCTTTTTTGTATGTTGGATACTATTTTATTAATATGGAGTTTAATTAATAATTAAATTTGAAATATGAAATTACCATTAAAATTTTTATATTTCCACAATCATTTTTTTTCTATTGAACATAACTTCTTATTTTTAGTTCATTTTATTGATGATGTCAAAATGTATTGTTGAGAAAAATTTTAAGTTCATATCTCAAATACTTTTTGAAATATCATGCGCTCAGTGAGAAAGCATATTTGAATTTTTTCAAAAATAATCTGCAAAAAATAATAATAATAATAATAATATTTTTTTATTTTTTATTTTAAAGTAAACCAAATAATATTTTTAATCAATAGAGTAATATCATACTAGTTAACACACACACAGACGCACAAATTGTTTGTACATGCATTTTTTTTTTAATTCTGAAAGCTTATCGAAAATATCTTTATTTCCTATTTTAAAAGAATAGTCTCTTAATTAGTAAATCTATGGAAATACATCGCCAGTACGTATTAATGTATATTACATATTTGCACTGAAATATAATTTAAATATATATTTTCATCAATAACTTTTCATTAAGCAATTTTTCAAACTGAAAAATTAGAATAGTCAATTTCTAAAATAAATATGCTGTGATATATATTTGAGTGGCAAACCAGATTATTGAGAAAATAAATATAATTTAATAATGTGAATAAGCTAATAAATTTTCATAACGTATAACTTAAAATCAAGTTGTTAAATTACCTTTTTCCTGGATGAATCAATATTAGCTACTTTCAGTTCAAAGAGGGATAGATTTATTAAAATTAAAAATAATAAAATAATATTACAATGTATATATATATATATATACACTGATGTAAAAAAAACTCCCAACACCAAGAAAAAATTATTGTACAGTAATGAAATTTCAGCAATACATTTGTCTACGTAACATATTTAATTGATTAAAGTTTCAAGATCACAGGTAGAGCCATTGGCGAGAAGAGCCATTTCAAATGTGAAATGTTGGTACATTAGTATCCGGTGTAATCGCCAGAATTTTGAATGCAAGCATGCAAACGTGCATGCATTGTGTCGTACAGGTGTCGGATATCAGTTTGTGGGATGGAGTTCCATGCCTGTTGCACTTGGGCGGTCAATGCAGGGACGGTTAATGCTGGTTGTGGATGACGCTGGAGTTGTCGTCCAATGATGTCCCATACGTGCACGATTGGAGAAAGATCTGGTGATCTTGCAGGCCAAGGCAACTTGTCGACACTCTGTAGAGCATGTTGGGTAACAACAGCGGTATGAGGGCGAGCGTTAGCCTGTTGGAAAGCACCCCCTTGAATGATGTTCATGAATGGCAGCACAACAGGTTGTATCACTAGACTGACGTACAAATTTGCAGTCATGGTGCGTGGGATAACCACGAAAGTGCTCCTGCTGTCATACGAAATTGCTCTCCAAACCATAACTCCAGGAGTAGGCCCTGAGTGTCTAGGCCGCAAACAGGTCGGTAGCAGGCGTTCACCTGTCCCCCTTCTAACCAACACACGGCTATCACTGCGACAAAGGCAGAACCGGCTTTCATCAGAAAGCACAACAGATCTCCACTCCGTCCTCCAATGAGCTCTAGCTTGACACCACTCACGTCGCAAACGGCAGTGGTTTGGAGTCAGTGGAATGCACGCTACAGGGCGTCTGGCTCGGAGCTGTCCTTGAAGTAACCGATTTGTAACAGTTCGTTGTGTCACTGTGGTGCCAACTGCAGCTCGAAATTCAGCTGCAGACGCAGTACGATTAGCCACAGCCATACGCCGAACACGGCGGACTTCCCTCTCAGTAGTGCCACGTGGCCGCCCGGAACCCGGTCTTCTTGAGGCAGTACCTTCCCTTGACCACTGCTGCCAACACTCATGCATAGTGGATACATTCCTGCCAAGTCTTTCTGCAATATCGCGGAAAGAAAACCCACCTTCTCGTAGCCCTACTACACGACCTCGTTCAAACTCAGTGAGCTGTTCATAATGTCTTCTTCGTCTTCTTAGAGGCATCCTTGACTAACATTAACCCACTACGTCAAATCTCAACTGTAAATAATGATCACGAACCTTACAGCGCTTATTTAAAGCAAACCTCATTTGCATGTTCATAGTGTCGCTCCTAGCGCCACACTTATGCACGCAGCTCGAAATTTGAATCGACGTCATCTTTCAGATGTATAAACGCGCCTACCAAATTTCGTTTATCTAGCACAGCTCCTTCCTGGTGTTGGGATTTTTTTTTTCCATCAGTGTATATATATATATATATATATATATATACATAATTATTATATTGAAATCTGTTTAAAATGACAAGTTATGAAGTATTTATCTTCTATTAATATTAGTGAATATATGATGTTTATTTTTGAAGATTTCATTTGTATATTCATTTATAATTCAGGGAGGTTTTTATTTTCTAGGAGAACCAGCTCATGTGTATGTTGCTCTTATCATACTTGACGTTGAGAACGTTGATGAAGCAAAAATGGTAAATGGGTTTATTTTATATACTTTTTTTTTATTTTTTTATTTTTCAAAAAAAAAAAAAAAAGTGCAGTTCAATTAAGCAAAATTTCGATTAGAATTTATATTCAAGTAAAATTTATAAAGTCAAGAATAAGTAATATTGTGTGAGTTAAAACTTTGATAATTAAGTAAAATGTTTATTGTACATGCCTGAACAACTGTCCGTTTTCTCCATAACCAGCTAAAGACTCTGAGAAAACAGAACTTCGTAAAGCATTCTTGAATCTGCAATAAAAATATTTCCTCAGACTTCCGTTTTACAATTAAAGAAACTTTGCACCACTGAAGTTTTTTTTTTTTTTTTTTTTTTTTTTTTTAAATAGAAACTTACATTTCCATTTAGTGTTTATAAATTGAACTATATTAGGTTTATTCATCGACATATAAATTCAGGCAACAAATCTTATGGTTTTTGTTATATTTTTTATAAATTTAAAATCTTTAAATTGCTTTTTTCTAGTTTGCATTTTTTCATGAATCTATAATTTTCAAAATGCTAAGATCACATATTTAAGAAAAGACAATATATATATATATACCTTTTTTTTTTTTTTGTATGTTTAATAAATCCTACTTAAAAGATTAGCGACGGATTTTTCAATAACATTAAAAGAGAAAAATATTAAAAATAAAAATATAACAAAAATCATTCCTAAAATGTAATAAATAAATTTCAATATCCAACCCTTTTAAGAAATTTTTATGATTCATCCAATAAAAAAAGGGGGGCTGGTTCCTTAAATATCTGTAGAAGTTTTCGCATTTTGAAAATCGCGAATTCATGAAAAAATGCAAACTAAAAAAACGAAATATAAGGACTTTAAATCTGTAAAAAAATATATCAAGAGCCATAAGAATTAGTGTATTCTTCGAGTCACATTACCCCTTTGCGCAAATTTTCACTTAGTTGGATACTATGATACCAAAGTAACATTTATATAAATTTTACTTGCAGTTTTGGATAGCGTGACGCAAAAGACAAATCAATTTATTGAAATAAATAATTTCAATTTATAATGCAAACTCAAGGAAAGCATAATTATTTGACAGTATATTTGAAAATTATAAGCACTGTTTCAATGTGTAAATATACTTTATTAGACAAAACAAAATTAATTTTAATGGAATCTAAAGACAAATCTTTTAAAATAACACCAAGGCGCCACTGGAATTTTATTATCATTCCTTTTAAAACTGTTATTTTGAATTTGAAATACTAATGAAAAAGCATCAATGAGTGTATTTTATATATCTGTCTCATCTTGAAGTTAAAAATATTATGTTTGCATTGTAAATATAAAGAAAAGAAAAAAGTAAATGAATAAAAGTTTAAAAAAAAAATCTAAGTATATTTTAACTAATTGCAAAGCGTCACTTAAAATTTGATATAATTATTTTTAAGACTCATATTTTAAATTCTTATAGCCATAAAGTAGCGCGTCACAAACTTTCAACTCGTTAAGGGTTTTTGTACTAATAAATATATCAGACAACTTCAAGATAACATTTATGACACTTGTTTGAACATGATTGACTACAAATATTCTAATAAGAAAATTTCGTAAGTTATTCGTAATTTAAGATTTTATCAACATAGCGAAATTGAAAGTTTTTCATATAAATAGGAATTTTGAGAATTATTGCATTGGAAATAATAGCATGAAAACTAAACAACGGAATTGACTCTAATAAAATTAATTAATAGATTAGAATAAGATAAATATATCGAAGTGAACGGTGGATTGCCTATTAGGCGGGGATTTCATTCTGTCACTGTGTCAAACTTTGGCCAAATTCATTTCTCTTATCATTATAATATGTCTCGCACTAGAAATTTATGAGAACATAAATATGATGGGGAACTGAGCAGAGTCCACCTATGCCAACTAGTTTAAAAAGTTCGTAGATTATATTTGAAAAGTTGGCGAACCAATTTAGTCCGTACTTTTATAGCTCAAAGAGTTAAAAGTTGACCCCGAGAGAACCTTTGGCTTAGTTTGCTTCGCCGTAAACGGCAACCCGAGTGACGCTCGGGCTTAGAACTCAAAGTGTTAAGCAATTAAAGCAATCATTTGAATATTGCTAAATAAATCTGAATTTAATAAAATTAGTCTTTCCAGATTATATTATTGTTCAGTTTTTGTTACATTCTTTCTGCGTTTTTTTTTTTTTTTTTTTTTTTTTTTTGTAACTAGGAATACACTATTCAAGCTCATGTCCAGCAGTTCTGGAAGGATGAAAGACTGAACTTATCCAGTTACCAAATGGATCTCAAAGGACCTAGAAATTTCCCTTCACAACTTGTGGAACTTATATGGCAGCCTGATTTAACCTTCGACAATGCAAAAGATGGGAAACTTTTTAGTCTACCTCTTCCGACTACAGTTATTAAAGTTTTGGAAGAGGGAACTTTTATGAAAGATTGCAGGTTTGTTTACATTTTCTTTATTCAATAAAAGAAAATAATAGCTTCGTAAAAATAGTGACTTTCAGTTTCTTAATCCGTTAACGGGCAAGGTGATTTTGCTCATTCAATATCAATAGCTAATAGAATTTATGATTTATTTCTTCAAATTTTTAAAAGTAAAATTTTATATTATATATATATATATATATGAAAGAAAAAATCTGTGTCGAGTTTTGGCTTTTAAAAGGGTTAAAACATTAATATATATATACACACACACACATATATATATATAAATATATACATATGGACCTATATTTTCACTCCTTCATTTTTTTCTTTTTCTTTTTTTTTTACAATGATAACATATGCATGAATAAGGGTTAACGGTAATGTAAATTTTTCCATCGTTTCTATTTAATATTTACTGTAAGATATATAAACAAAAAGTCTTATATAACATATATTTAGAAAATACTTAGGTGACTAATAAAAACTCTTTCAAAATTGCAATAAATTATGTTTTATAACAAGTATACAAAGAGAGCAAAATCTTTTTCAAATCGCAGCTGATACCCACATATATGCGAGCACGGTGCATCGGCTGTGGCGAACATGGTTGGAACAAGGAAATGTGACAAGATTGAGGGGTGCAGGTGCAGACAGAGCGACGTCAGCACGCGTGGATCGACGCATCCGCCGACAAGCTAGGGCAGACCCGGAAGTCACTTGTACCTCGATTCTGCAGCATGTGCAAGATACCCTGGATGTTCCCGTGTCGACCAGAACCATTTCCCGTCGATTGGTTGCACGTGGGCTGCACTCACGGCGTCCGCTAAGAAGACTGCCATTGACCCCACAGCATAGACGCCAACGTTTGGAATGGTGCCGGACTAGAGCGACGTGGATGACAGAATGGCGAAACGTCGTGTCCTCAGATGAGTCACGCTTCTGTTTATCCAGTGACAGTCGTCGCATACGTGCGTGGCGTCAACGTGGAGACAGATCTATTCCGTCAGTAAATGTGGAACGCCCCACCGCGCGACAGCGTGGCATAATGGTTTGGGACACTATTGCGTATAATTCCATGTCACCTCTAGTTCGTATTCAAGGCACTATGACGGCCAAACGATATTTGGATAATGTACTGCGGCCTGTGGCAATCCCCTAATTTCAGGGGCTGCCTAATGCAATTTTTCAGCAGGATAACGCCCGACCACACAGTGCTCGCATCTGCTAATATGCTCTGCAAGGTATACAGATGCTTCCCTGGCCACCCTACTCGTCTGACCTGTCACCAATCAAACATATGTGGGATGTGATTGGACGCTGTTTGCATACTCTGCCCCTGCCTCGTGCAGAAGACGAACTGTGGCAAATGGTTGAAAGGGAATGGAGAGCCATCCCTCAGGACAGCATCCGCACTCTTATTGACTCTATGCCTAGACGTGTTTCTTCGTGCATCGCTGTCCGCGGTGGTCCTACATCTTACTGAGACGACGCCGTTCTCGCTCTGTATTCTGACTCTCATTTTGAAATAATGATCCCTTATTCCTTGCTGTCTCTGTTTTTTTTTTCTTCCAAATTTCATCACTTTCTGACCACTCCTTCTTGCTGTTGCATTTTCAATGTCGAGCAGTGTATTTAAATCGTTTCACAATCATTGCCTATGGTGTCGAAGCCTTTGACTTCCCTGTTCATTACCAAAATTGATTGAAGATATATTAATATATATATACATATATACGAGTATAAGTATGGTGACTCCATGGTTACGAATATTTTGACGAAAACTTTTCTTATAAATAAAAGAAATTGGCAACAGACTTTATTCTAAAAGAAAATAATGTTTATATTTTTCAACGCAACGATGTCGCTTCTGTCTACATATATTCTTTTATTGTAATATGTAAATATGTACATATTTTTATGCTCTATATAAATTTAACGTTACTAAAAGGAAACTTTGTTATTATTCTATACTGGTGACTCGGACGTCACCGCTCCTTGTCTCACTGGTAACCCCTCCTAGTCTTCATATACCGGGTGATCCAAAAGTGACTACACATTTTAAAACCTTATAATTATTAAACTATTTACAATAAAATGATGCGGTTTGCATAGAAATGCTCAGAAACACGGAGCAATTTTGTTTTTAATGGAAAACAATATGTTTATATTAGTTACATTTTTGACCAAAAGGTGGCGCTGGAGTTCAATTAACAGACTTATGAAATTATAATACTGCTCATTGATATGAGTAAAAGGGCTTCAATACCTACAGCTATTCAATTTGATTCCCATCACTGATAATTAAGGCCGTCAGATGATTGAAAACACCCTGCACAGCGTTAAAAAACATGTCACAGGGCATACATGAAACATAGTGGCGTATAGCTTACTTTAACTGCGCTAAAGACATAGGCCGATCTTTATACACACGTGACTTCAAATAACCTCATAACCAGAAGTCATACGGTGTAAGATCGGTAGACATTGGGGGCCATTCGTGTGGAAAACATCGACTAAGGACATGGTTTCTTCAAATGTCGAACAAAGAATTGTCGGGACAATAACAATGTGCGGAGGCGCTCCATTGTGCATAAATGTTATTGAATGAAGTGCTTGACTCTCTTGCAAATAAGGGATGACTTTATTTTTTAATAGCGTTTCATATCGTTCACCTGTGACAGAAAATGTTTGGAATGTTATGAGATAATGCACAATTAACTCATCTGCTTATTTAATACATGATAAGATTTTATTCTACATGAAACACTAGCGCCACCTTTTGACGAAAATTATAACTAATATACAATATATATATTTTTTTTTTTTTTTTGAAAACAAAAATCCTCCATGTTTCTGAGCATTTCTGTGCAAACCGCATCGTTTTATTATAAATAGTTTAATAATTAAAAGGTTTTAAAAAGTCTAGCGACTTTTGGATCACCCGGTATATATGTATATATAAAATAACGACCAAACTTGTAACTAACTTGAAACATTAACAAATTTTTGTTTATTTACTAAGTTTTGTGAGATCATAAGCGGTTTTTCTCAAAAAAGAACTTTTGCAAAGTGGTTGAAACAGTTGGAACTTCAAACTAATTACGCAGCATATAAAAACCTTTTATGAATTTTAAACTCTTGGAAAATATTTTGGAATATCTTGGATAATACTTTTTGCTCTATTCAAATGAACTTTTGACAGAAATTGCTCAATATATCTAGTTTTTAACCTATTTAATAAAGTGTTTTCTATCTTTCGCACATGCGCAGTGAAAACGTTTTTTATAAAAATGTTCATATTTCATGAGATATTTGAAATATTTGTATTCCTATTGCAGTATATTGTTTCAAAAGTGTTTTTTCAATAATTCTGAAAGTGAGATTAATTTTCGTTTGAAATTCCGTATATTATAAATAAGAAATAAGCGGATTTTTTTTAGAAGTTTTAAAACAAATGCTTATATCTCAGTTATTTAATACGCTACCGTCACACTCATCCAGAATTTGTACTGTGTTTATATTAATATATCCTAAAGTTAAGGAACATTTCATTCACTTAACGATACAGTGTGTTCACAAACATTATTGATTTCGCTCAATTTGTTACCGGCCCCATAATATTGTCTTAAACCAAACTTCACTGAAAAACTTGAGGAAGATCCACTTCTTTAAATATCAAATATTTGAAAACATTTTATCGAAAGCTAATTTTTTCCAAAAAAAAAAAAAAAAAAAAAAAAAAAAAAAAAACAAGAAAGAAAAATCATGCAGTACGCATTGATTAGTAACACTTTCCAACTGTAAGTAATTGTTGTATCGAATAACTTTTAATATTCTTTCCCTACGTTATCACACAACAGACAGAAGGACTGAAAAATAAACAGATAGACTAATTGATATTAAAATTACTCTTAGGCATTTTGCAAAGTGTTAAAAAGGCTTAGCGCAAAACAAAATGCAGCCATTAGATTATAATTACAGCTTTTGATCTCTCTGAATATTTTAGTGTAGCCCTGTAAATCAGAAAGTTAATCATATCATTTCTATACAAAACATTATTATAGAATATAAACAATACATTTCAATATTTTTATGATTTTTTCAGTAGAAAGACTTCTAAATAAAACTTTCAAAAAATTCTGTCCTAAAACGTAATGCATTGGCATTCTTTTTGTTGTTGTTGTCCCTACAAACAAACTAGTTGTACAGGATCTATTAATGTCATTTTAAATGGGGAACACTCTATACGAAAAATATTTATAAAAATAACACTTATAGAACACATTGCTTTCGAATACTTTTGGGTGTCCCTGTACACAAATCAGAAGAGATATTCACTTTATTTTCAATATGGAACATCCGATAGTGAACTGCAATAAAATATATCAGTTTCGAGAAATTCCGTAAATATTTACAGGAGTTAGAGCGCGGGCAGACAGATAGAAAGACAGATGGATAGATACACAAACTGAAATCATACTCACACTTAAAAATGCCAGAAAGTGTTAAAAACGCTTAATGTAAACAAAAGTACAATTCTAGCAATTTTTTGTTGATAGCTATTAATATAAATGGATATTTTTGTGTCACCCTGTAAATCGAATGTTAATCATGCTACATTCTATACAAAGAATTTTTTTGTGCATTTAAATAACATATTTCAATTTCCTAAAACTTCGTGGAAAGGAAAGTTATTAAAATTATAGCTATGCTTTGAAATACTTTCGGGTGTCCCTGTACACAAACCAGTAGAGGTATAAACTCCATTTTCAATAGGGAACGTCCGATAGTGAACTTGAATAACATATATCAGTTTCAAGAAATTCCATAAATATTTACGGGGGTTAAAGCACGGACAGACAGACAGCAGATACACAAAACAAAATCATATTCACACTTAAAAAAATGTTAGAAAGTGTTAAAAACCCTTAACGTAAACGAAAGTAGAATTCTAGCAATTTTTTATTAATAGTTGTTAATATAACTCGAAATTTTTGTGCAACCCTGTAAATATATTGCTAAACATGCTATAGTCTATGCAGAGCATTCTTTTGTGCATATAAATAACATATTTCAATTTCCTAAAATTTCGTGGAAAGTAAATTTATTAAATTTGAGTTATACAAATATCTCTCATAGAACGCCATGCTTTGGAATATTTTGAGTGTCCCTGTATATAACCCGATGGTGGTATTTCCTCCATTTTATACAGGAAACATCCAATAGTGAACTTGAATATTATATTTTAATTTCATTAAGATATGTCTACAGTAAAGGTATGAAAATACGGTTTATAGAAATATCTCTCATAGAACACAATGCTTTGAAATACTTTCGGGTGTCCCTGTTCACAAACCAGTAGAGGTATAAACTCCATTTTGAATAGGGAACGCCCGATAAGGAACTTGAATATCATATTTCAATTTCATTAAGGTATATCTACAGTAAAGATATGAAAATATGGTTTACAGAAATACCTCTTATAGAACACAATGCTTTGAATTACTTTCGGGTGTCCCTGTACACAAACCATTAGAGGTATAAACTCCATTTTCAATAGGGAACGCCCGATAAGGAACTTGAATAACATATTTCAATTTCATTAAGATATGTCTACAGTAAAGGCATGAAAATATGGTTTATAGAAATACCTCTCATAGAACAGAATGCTTTGAAATACTTTCGGGTGTCCCTGTACACAAACCAGTAGAGGTATAAACTGTATTTTCAATAGGGAACGTCCGATAGTGAACTTGAAACACATATTTCAATTTCATTAAGATATGTCTACAGTAAAGGTATGGAAATATGGTTTATAGGAATATCTCTGATTGAACACAATGCTTTGAAATACTCTCGGGTTGCTATTGACTTGCAATTTGGTACACATACTCATGAGCCCAACGCAATTAGCTGTATAGTTTTAGGTGTGTATTACATTTATAGTTCGTGTACAGGGACACGCCAAAGTTTTTCTTATCATTACGGCCTATGGGAAATATTTGTATATACCGCGACAGTCAACGCAAAAATAAAGCTATTGACTTGCAATTTTTGTCGAAACGTCAGTGGTGGCCCTCTGTTGAGACTCAAAAAGATTTTTGGTTCCATCTGTGTGTCTATGTGTCTGTCTGTATGTCGCACGACGGCGACCGAAAAAATCACGCTATTGACTTTAATTTGGTTTACATGTTCATGTGCCCCACGGAATGAGCTGTATAGTTTTAGGTGTGTATTCCATTTGAAGTTCGTGTAGAAGGATACGCCAAAGTTTTTCTTATCATAATCGCGTATGGGAAGAAATTGTATGTACCGCGACAACCACCGCAAAAATCGAGCTATTAACTTGCAAATTGGCACATACATTCAGTATCTGTATAAAAATAGCTATATAAATTTGTATGTCTATATTTTTTATGGACTGTGTACAGGGGCACATTGAAATTCTTGTTACAGCATATGGGGACAATTCCGTTTAAACGTATTTTGACATCATTATACTTTGCTATCAACAAAATGAAATACATTACTGATAAGTCTAAACTTATGTTTTCTGCAGTAAATATGTGCTCGTAGGCTACCTAATTACAGGGTCATACAAAAGTGTTCAGACAATGTAACTTAATCAGCCAAATTATGTCAAATTTCGAACAATTATTCATGAAAAACGTATAATAATCTGAATAAATTTTACTGGTGTATACAATGTTAACGATTCTTTTACGGAGACACACAAAAGAATTTCGTGACATTAGAGACCATGAACAAATTTTTAATTAAGCCCACATTAATGTGTTTATATGGCATTGAACATAATGGAATTAACATACATTATAAAGATGCTTAAAAGCATGTTTCTCCTGAAAAAGGATAGGTATAGACTAAATGATTTATTTACGGTTCCCCAAAAAAGCGTTCCGATGACGTACTATAAACACTCAAATGGTGTCAAATTAGGTTGAGATATTAGTGAGTTATAATTAATTAAATAGATGTATTCTTTTTTGTTTATAGAATTACTGTGGCTCCTTTTCTGGGATACATAAAAGAATTTCGTATTTTTACGGTCTATAGTTGGCATTTCTTAAAAGTATTTTTTTACATATAATAACAGGAGACTTGGCGTTGGAATATTAAAACCCGAATAAACTACTACGAAAGAAACGCCAAAGAAAAATAGTGGAAATGCATAAAGCTGTTTCGGTAGCCTACAGCGTACCGTCTACAGTGCAAAAAGGATTCTGAATCAGGAGAAGTGCTCGTATATATAGGAGAGGGCCCGGTTTAGTTCAACCAATAGGATTACGGGAAAGGTGGGGAGAATGGCCAATAGGAATGTTAGCTGTGTAAGCAGTAGAAAAATTAAGAAAATGTGGACTGAATATAAAATTTCCAACAGTCAGACAAATAGGGAATAGCGAAATCACAATTTACAAGCTTTTTAAAATTTTTATAAGTATGAAAAGCTTCAAAGAAATCGAGATCATGAATGGATTTAGGTCTGCAAATTATTCTAGCTGAATTAAATTTAAAATTATGATTTTCCTCCCAGCAATGTTTGATCAAGGAGAGGGACACCGCTCATCACTCTTGGAGCAATTTTGAGCGCTTCTATGGCGATCTCTCCATTTATTGAGGAAAAAAAAAAAAAAAAAAAGTTTACAAAAACGCCAGGACTCAGTCCCAAACCGACAAAGGGCGTTGATACAAAACGATTTGGAAAAACAAAAGATTGAAATGTGCCAGGCTTATTGCCTCACACGACAAGTGGCACTCAGAGCTGCAGTATTGGTTTGATAGATGAAAGTTCTTGTTTGAAATATTAGAAAAGTCTATTTGAGTAATGTCTGAAGAAACAAGGTGCTAAATACTGTTTCTACTGCGAGTTGCCAGGATAAAATCCCATCGCGACAAGGGGCGAAAGCAGGTGGTGGAAATTATTGCCAGGATTGACTTCCTCTCGCGACAAGGAACAATCCCACACAGCACACTTCCTTGAAACAAGGTTGGCTTTCAAGTGAATTTACCATGACAGAGCAAAGTTGCTAATTCAAGGATATCTCAGACCAACTTCAAGTTAGGAAAATTACGCATGCCAAATCAAGCATATTTCTGGCTTAAAATTTCCTTGACGTCAAGTAACTGTCCGCGCATGCTCTTACTTCTTATTTGCATATAGTTGCCTTGCTACATCTGTTATCATGTTGTTGTCATCTCGCGAAATACGAAGCGAGTGCAGGACATTTTTGTTCACAAAATAAAATATTTTTATTGTCGTCTGCTTCTATAAATGCAGAATAATTTTTTCCTTTAATTGAAATATCGTCTGCTATATATTTAGCATAATAATTTAATGAGTTCAATGTATTGTTTTGTTTGTGATTCGGAAAAGATGTTTCCTGCGTATTCTGTTAAAAAATGCCACGTTCTAAAGAAATTTCTAAAGATGAAATTATTAAGATTTTACAATTAAAAGCGCAAGGACAAAATCCAGTACAAATATTGAGAGGAATAAAGATATCCTTGAGCAGTATTTATAGTCAGGAGATCAGATGGAACATGGAATACTCGAAAGCGAGTCGGAAACCAAAGAAAACAACGCTACGTGATGATAGAATGTTATTAAATAAGGCTTCTGTTGATGATTTATCTGTGCGTGGAATTGCATCAACTTCCAGAATTTCAAAAAGTACTGGGAGATCTTATCTCGTAAAATATATGAAAATAGAAAGCAATATACATGCGTAAAATGACTTAAAAACTGCAATTGACAAAGCGTGGTATAAAAAACTCCTTCTGTAATTTAATGCTTAATTAATTCTATGGAACAACGTGCATTTCACGTTATAAAGTGTCGTAGCAATACAATTTAATATTTAAAGTAAGTTTTTAGTTACTCTTATAAATGTAAAGCCAAAAAACACTTACAGGTGTCTATACTTTTGGACAGCACATTTTTATATAATTTAATATACATTTTATAATTTTAAACCTTTGACCATAATTTATATGTGTATATCAGCAAAACTGTTTTTGTTTATTATCTATCTAGCGAATTTTAATTGTACCATATTACTTTTTATGTTTAATGCAAGTTTTATTGATTGTCTAAACTTTTGGGACACAGTGTATTTCGAGGAATCAAATATTAAAGTTTCCCTTTACTTTTACGTTAACAGATGCCATTTTATTAAATGTATTCCTTTTAGGGTGTTTTTTAATAGTTTGAAAATAATTTTAACTCAACTTAATTATTCATAAGATAAAACAAGAAAGAAAAATTATGCAGCACGCATTGATAAGTAACACTTTTCAATTGTACGTAATTGTTATATCAAATAACTTTTAATCTGAAAATGTTAATCGTATCATATTGTATACAAAAAATTATTTTAGAATATTACAAATACGTGTGAATGTTTTTATGATTTTTACAATCGAAAGATTTTAAATATAGCTTTTAAAAAATTCTGTCCTAAAACTTAATCCATTGACATTTTCTTTTTTTCTTTTTTTTTTGTCTCTGTAAACAAACTAGTTGCACAGGATCCATTACTGTTATTTTAAATAGGGAACACACCATAGTGAACTTGATTGTATCATTTTTAAAAAATTCTAAAAATATTTACCGACGCTAGGAGCCGGAAACAAACAGATAGAAAGGTAGACAGACAGATACACAAATTGAAATCACATTCCCACTAAAAATAGAAGAAAGTGTTAAAACGCTTAATGTAAACGAAATTGCTATTCTAGCAAATTTTTATTAATAGCTCTTAATGTAACTGAATATTTTTGTGTGGCTGTATAAATCTAATGCTAATCATACTATATTATATAGAAAGCAGTCTTTTGTGCATATGAATGATTTATTTCAATTGCATTAAGCTTTGTGCAAAGTAAAATTATTTAAATTTGGTTTATAAAAATAACTCTCACAGAACGCAATGCTTTCGAATACTTTTAAGTGCAACTGCACACAAAAAAAGTTAGAAATGTACTCGATTTTACATAGGAAACATCCGAAAGGGAACTTGAATAACATATTAAAATTTCATTAAAGTTTCTATACAGTAAAGGTATTAAAACATGGTTTATAGAAACTCCTCTCATAGAACACACAGCTTTCGAATATTTTTGGGTCTCCCTGTGCAGAAAGTAGTAGAGGTATAAACTTCATTTTCAGTAGGGAACACCCGATTGTGAACTTGAATAACATATCAGTTTCAAAATATTCCATAAATATTTACGGGAGTTAAAGCACGGTCAGACAGATAGACAGACGGACACAAATCGAAATCATATTCACACTTGACAAATGTTAGAAAGTGTTAAAAACGCTTAATGTAAACGAAAGTACAATTCTAGCAAATTTTTATTAATAGCTTTTAATATAAAGGAATATTTTTGTGTCACATGTAAATAAATCTAATGCTAATCATACTATATTCTATGCAAAGCTTTCTTTTGTGCACGCAAATAATATATTTCACTTTCATAAAACTTCGTAGAAAGTAAAGGTATGAAAATATGGTTTATAGAAATATCTCTCGTAGAACGCAATGCTTTGGAATACTTTTGAATGTCCCTGTACACAAATCAGTGGTGATATTTACTCTATTTTCTACAGGAAACATCCAGTAATGAGCTTGAATAATGTATTTCTATTTCATTAAGATATGTGTACAGTAAAGATATGAAAATATGGTTTATAGAAATACCTCTCATAGAACACAATGCTTTGAAATACTATTAATGACATTGCATAGACTTTATAACTAAAAATACATTTTAATAGCACAATAAAATGTATACAATTGAAATCCCTCAAAATTTTTAGAATTTTAATCTCATGTACCGGACTTGATACAGAGAAAGAAAATAGTTCTAATGAGAATCTGTATATATATATATTTTTATTATATTTTCAAAAAATTATATTTCCATATTATGGAAATATAATTTTACACAAGCTTAAGCAGCTTGAACTAATTAATTGCTAACTCCTTAAAACCCAGAAATATTGAAACAGTAAAGTTGTTATGTAAAACTATTAATAACACTGCTCTGCAGAAAAAAAAAAAAAAAAAAAAAAAAAAAAAATGGAGTTCTGATACCATTCTTTCTGATTCTTATGTAAAATGTCCTGAATCCGAATATGGATCCCATTTTGTCCAGACACCTACCGTTTTCTAGAAATATCACCCCCTCCCTCAATTTCTTTCCCTCTTCAATAATTTTATAACCATGAATTTGATTTGAAGAATGAATAATAATTAATTTAACACCTAAAAATTATATATATATATATATATATATATATATATAAAGTTAAAAAAATTACATTAATAACAGATTAAAAAAATGTAAGATACATAATGCTTAATTTCAGTGGTAAATCCCCCCCTCCCAAAAAAAAAAAATAAATAAAAAATAAATAAATAAATATTCCCTTGTCATAAATGTCCATGTTTTACAAATTTCCAATTCTGTCGCCCCTCAGAAGATATTTAACAGTTAAAATAATCCTCCTCCCCTCCTAAAAACCAAATTTATAGCCATAAAATCACCGACAAATGATAAAAATAGGCGGCCATTCCTAAACATCGGTGGGTGATAGGGTAAAATGGGCGTCAGATTCGAAGTTCAACTTAAATTTATATTGCCAGTCCAACTACTATGATAACTTCGACAATTTATGCAATTAATTTTTAATGGATTTATCTAATTAAAATTTACGAGAATGAATAGCGTCTAGGTCAGGATTTGAATCTAAGACTTTTGCGTTAACGATTCAAACGCTGTACAGACTGAGGAATCGTGAATGAGAACTGACCTGCATGATTTGCTGATAAGACAGTTATTTTATTTACTTATTTATTTTTCTCCATTTGTTCTGCCAATACAAGCACAGTACCATGATAGAAGTTCATTTAATTTTAATTCCATAATTACAGTCGGTAACAAAAGTGTCCGAACACTAGCGAAAATTCCTATGTAATAAAAGTACACTTCATACGGTTTTGTTAAATAAATCCTTTTCGAATCATGTTCTTAGACTGACTAAGATCAGGATATGACAAAGATTTATTTAACAAAACCGTATGAAGTGTACTTTTTTAACATAGGATATTTGCTAGTGTTCGGACACTTTTGTTACCGACTATACTGGATAGTAATAAATAACACTGCTCTGAAAAAAAAAAAAAGAAAATCGAGATCTGATGCCATTCTTGCTGATTCTTATGTAAAATGACCTCCTGAATCCGAATATGACTCCCATTTTGCCCAGTCACCCACAGTTTTCTAAATACATCACTCCCCCCTCAATTTCTTTCCCTGTTCGACAATTTTATGACCATGAATTTGATTTGAAGAATGAAAAAGAATTAATTTAACACGTAAAAACAAAAAAATATAAAGTTTAAAAAATAACATTAATAACAGATTAAAAAAATATAAGATATGTAATGCATAATTTCAGTGGCAAATTCCTCCCCCCCCCCCCCCCCCCACAAAAAAAAAAAAAAAAAAATCCCTTGTCGCAAACGTCCATGTTTTAGAATTTTCCAACTCTGTAGCTCCTCAGAAGATATTTAATGATTAAAATAATCCTCCCACCTCCTAAAAATCAAATTTATAGCCACAAAATCACCAAAAACGATAAAATAGGAGTCCATTTCTAAAAAATTGTGGGTGATAGGGCAAAATGGGCGTCCTGTTCGGATTCGGGAGGTCATTTTATATAAGAATATGCTGAAATGGTGTCATAGGCAATTTTCCTGCCGAGCAGTGTTATTAGGAAAATAATTTGATCATTTATGCAATAAATTTTTAATATATTGGTCGATGTTTTACAACAACGAAAAGGGATCAGGCCAAGTTCAGACCTAGATCCTCTGAGTTAACGTCATAACGCTGTCTCACTTTTCGCTCCCTGTAAAATTTTATTTATTCAATACAACAAAAAATTACTGTATAAATGGTGGAAATTATTATCCTAAATATCTAACTGCTATCAAACAGCTATGGAGTTAAAATAAATAATTTTCTTCTAAGACTGAGTTCATATTCCCAGAACAGACAAATTGAAAATTTTTAACTTTCACATGAACGAGCCATGTGAGTTATCATCCTAGAACTCAGTTGAAAGAGGGTTGGGAGTTAACACAAGTGTCCAAGTTCAAATTCAGGACAAAATCATTTTCTGTTCATGTAAAAATTAACTCACCAATTAACTTCACCATTTGGATAACTCACCAAAAATCTACATAAAATGTGATTGACCGTCCCAGAAATAAGAATGTATTAAGTTATCTACATCAGGTTAAGAGCGTAGAATAACGATTTTCTCCGACAGCCAAAACCCATATTATTCTATGGGGAAATTTATTTATGGAATTAATCATTACCTTATGTATTTTTTTTAAACCATTTTCATACTGGGAAAATTCACACTATTTAAATTTGTATATGTTTTCTAAAAGTAGTTTCATAAAGTTCTTATTTTTGACTTTAAAAATACGAAAAATTAAACAATTGCATTTTTCCCTACTTTTTTCTGTACGAGGAGTTATTGAAATTTAAAAGATAATTTTTTGGAAAACGAGAACGTATTTAACGGTTGTGCTTTTTCCAAAAGTGAAAAAGGAATTTAAATAAATACATCTGGTTATGAGTCATTCTGTAAATAAATTTCTGCATATAATAACATGAGCTTTAATAACAGGAGACTTGGCGTTGGAATATTAAAACCGAATAAACTACTACGTCAGAAACGCCGAAGAAAAATATTTTTCAAATATTTTTCTTTGGCGTTTCTGACGTAGTAGTTTATTCGGGTTTCAACATGAGCTTTAGCTGTCGGCGAAGAATGCATGCCATTAAAAGCATGCTTGATAAGCAATATTTGCTTCATGTATGCTGTAGAGTAGAGAAGACAATTATTTCTCCGCAGATGGCTTTCAGCGACGATAAGTAGAAAGTTCCTTTGCGTTTGATGTACAGTCGGCAGTAAAAGTGTCCGAGCACTAGCAAAAATGCCTATGTAAAAAAATTACACTTAATACAGTTTTGTTAAATAAATCCTTGTTGAGTTCTGTTCTTAGTCAGTCTATGGACATGATTCGACGAGAATTTATTTAACAAAACAGTAGTAAGTGTACCTTTTTTACATAGGAATTTTTGCTAGTGCTCGGATACTTTTGCTGCCGACTGTATCATGTTAAAAACATGTTTGGCAAGTAAAATTTGATTCACGTTTGCTGCATCAAGTATAATTGATACTTGATGCAGCAAGTATAATTCATACTTGGTGCATCAAGTATAATTCATACTTGGTGCAGCAAGTATAATTCATACTTGATGTATATTACTTGATTCGTAAGAGCTGTGGCAAACTTAGTGCATACTTGATACATATAACTTGATTCATGTTTGAACTATCAAGTCTAAAGCAAGTGGGACAAGTGTAAACTAGGATTCTTGATCTTGACTTGCATTAAACTTACAGGCTTGAGATGTCAAGCTCGATGCAAGTTTCTTGACTTGAGTTGTCAATGTTGATGATAGCTTAATGCAAGTTCTCTGTGCTGTCTGGGATAATTGTTGGATAAAGAAGACTCCATTAAATAGTAACAGAGCAGGCAACCAAGCTCTATTGATATTAAAATTCTTAATCAGATAGGTTGACTAAATCCATGAGAAAAGAAAAAATTTTATTTAATATTTATGAGTATTTTGCGGGAAATTATATTTTCCAACCAATTGTTTGGTCGTGGGGATGGATTTCTTAAGTGAAAATTTCTGGTTATGGGACAATGAAAATAATAATGTCTAGGAGTTCCCTCTTCGCCGCAAGGACACAACTTGTTAAGGTTGAAACTTGTTAAGGTAAGAAGGAAAGGGACTATGGCCGGTTAAAAAATGCCGTAATGGGTGGGGTAAGGGTCCAAGTGTTAGGGCTAGCCTGTGGCACTAAATTAAAAGTATATCTGCCCTTTTCAGATTCACTCCACAGGTCTTGCCATTTTAAATTCAATATTTGTTTAACTCGAAATTTGACAAAAGTGGGAGGGGCGGGGAGGGAGTAATTAACATTTGGAAATTCTGTGGCTTCTTTTGCCAAAGAGTCCGCAAGTTCATTGCCGGCTATACCCTTGTGGGCAGAAACGTGTGCCAGGGAGACTTTTAAATTTAAGTTAGTTAAGAGATTTTTAATTTCTATAATCTGTGGATTTCTGCTCCTGTGGCGAGCAATAGCAAGCAGACCCGAGAGACTGTCACTAAAAATATTTATTTCTTGATGATTAGGATTATCAATTACCCAGAGTAGGGCTTGTTTAATGGCAAAAATTTCTGCCTGAAAAACTGTGTTATAGTCCTCGAGCCTGCCCGCCCACCTATGGACGAACTCACCGAAGGCATGAACGCAGAATGCCGCAGCGACACCCTGATCGGTCTTTGATCCATCGGTAAAGATCGCCACAGAAGCAGAGGGAGAAAAGCTATTTATAGAACAATTGGTCAATAGGGAAGCAACGTCCTTGCCAGGGTGAATATTCCAGCTGCAGGTTGTAGTTTGTATAGGGATATTGGGAAAGACTATTGAAGCAAGTTCTGTATCATTAAGTTGTAATATTTTTGTTTTAATATATGTTTGGGAGACCTGCAGGTGGGCATGAAGAATTCCAGTGATGACGGTGAGGGCATCAGTCGAGATAGTTTTGTAACCTCTTGCAATTTGCAAGAGGAAGGGCCTTTGAGCTGAATTTAATTGGGCTATTGCGTCTGTTCTCAGATGACCACCCCAAATGCCGGCACCATATGTTATTATTTTTTCTATTATTGTACTATACCAAGTTTTTAGGAAAGAGGTGGAGATACCCCACCTCTTCCCTACCATTTTCATAGAATTGTGGTAAAATGTTAAGGTTTTTAGTTTTAGATATTTGATGTGTGCCAGCCAGTTGAGGTGATCATCAAAAAATATGCCTAGTAATTTTAGTTGTCGTACATGATGAACACTGCCACCATCAATCCTCATCGTGGGACTCCTCTTCAAGGCTTTAGGAAAGGCTAGGGTTAAAGCATTAGTTTTAGATGGGGATAATTGGAGATCCAAATCTTTAAGGAGTATACTGAAAAGGGTGAGAGCTTCCTGGGCTTGTTTCTCCAGGTCTTTCCTTCTAGGCCCCGAGAGAATCAAGGAGAAGTCATCCGCGTAGAGGAAGATGGTGAAGCCCTCAGAGGCCATGCCACGCAGGATTTTATTTGCTATGATTGTCCATAAAACTGGACCTAGACATGAACCCTGAGGACAACCTCTTGTTTGAGGAAATTCAGACATTCCATCGCCCCAATTGACGAGGATTTTCCTTGCTGAAAGATAACTGCGGATGACTCCCGCAAGATTACCCGGGCAGTTAAGTTCTTGGAGTGCTTGAAATATATGTGGCCACTCCACATTGTCAAATGCTCCTTTAATATCCAGTGAGATGATAGTGGTGTAGTTCTTTGCGTTGATGCTAAAGGCGCAGGAACTTTTAATTGCCTGTAAAGCCTGTTCACACGATCTGCCCTCTCTGAACCCATACTGATTTTGGTGGAGGAGTTGGTTTGACTCAAGATAATAATTTAATCTGGTTACAATGAGTTTTTCAAGTAATTTTCCTAAAGTGGGAAGTAGGCAGATCGGCCTGTAGGAAGTGAGTTCAGAGGGAAGTTTCCCTTGCTTTAGAAAGTACACCACTTCACCTCTACGAAGGGATTCTGGAAAAAATTGAAGATCTAAGCATTTGTTGGTCCATCCTACGAGTATATGTGGCATTGTGTAAAAAATGTTTCTTAAAATTTTGAAATCTATATTGTCAGGACCAGGAGCCTTGTTTATATTAAAACTGTGTAGAGTGGCTTTAACCTCGGCCTCCGTGAAGGGAACATCCAAGGGAGCCGAGAAAGTAGGTTCTGGGAAGTGTGGATAATTTGTTTTCGGGAAGAGTATTTCAGTTAGGTGTTCTCGGTTATTTTTTTTAGAGGAAAGAGCTGGAGGACGTTCAAGTTTCAGCTCTGTGGGTGTAAAGAATTTATTACTGAAGAATTTCTGCGCTGTGCCAAAAACTTTAGTTTGAGATGAGCAGAATTTTTTCCATGCGTTACGTTTAGCTAAGTTAACTTGTTTTTTAAATAAAGCTGCGTGACGTTTAATTTTCAGATTATGTTGTTGCATAAGGGAGGGGTATAGGTATTTTAACTGTCTCTTTAGTGCTGTAAGATGATTTCGCATGGAACGGAGCTGGGGAGACCAGAAGGTATAAGTGAACTGCCGACCCGACTTCTTAAGTCTGAAAGCTGAAGCAGCAGTGGATTGAATAGTTTTGACAAGAATTTGGGTAAAGTTTTCTAATTGGGTTGTAACTGTTATAGAATTTAGGTTGTCATTTAGGGAGGAGATGTGTTTTGAGAGAAGATATTTAAATTTTTTGAAATTGCCAAATTTAGTGGCAAATCTTTTAGAGTATGTTAGGGATGGAATTGAATTTAACGTGAAAGTTATGTAGTTATGATCGGAGTTATTTGCTGTGTCAAGGACTGACCAATCATTAATTCTAGCAAAAGTCTTTGGATTACACAAAGTAAAATCTGGCCAGCCCTTGGCATTATTTTTGAAGAAGGTAGGGTCAGAATTTTCTATGTTAGCCAGACAAATGTTATTAGAAGTTATGTATTCTATGAGGCTGCGACCCCTAGCGTCCTCCCGCGGGGAACACCACAGCGGGGAATTAGCATTGAGGTCACAGCCGCATAGAAAGAGAGATTTTTGAGAAATTAAATGCTGCCACTCCAGCAGACAGTGATCAAAGTCCGCAGACGGGGGAGCATAGGCGCTGCCCATAATTAGCTCACCCTCCTTTGTAGTCAGTGTAACGAAGACACAAAAATCCCCAGTGAAAAGGTGTGTGAAGTTAAGGTTTTGGGTTTGAATTACGAGATGTGCTTTGTTGTTTTTCGAGCTGAACTTGGACCAGGAAGAGGGGAAGCCATACAGGTCACGCCCAACAGTGCAGTAGGCATCCTGCAACAGCCCGATGTCAATAGAGTTTTTCTCCATGAAGTCCTGGGCCGTCGAGTTAACCACCTGACATCTATTGAGGTTGATCTGCATGAATTTTAAGTTATTGAAATTAATCTGGGTGGGAGAGGACGTTGCCTCTGGGGAGTGGGAAGAAGGAACTGTTGAATTTGAGGGATCGAATTAAAACAATTTTAAGGGTAAAAACTAGAAAAAAGTAAACCTGGTTACCTGCCTGTTGACCTTGAGGTACCTTGAAAGAAAGGAGCTTCATGTTGCTGCCTTTGGAAGCGAACTGCTTGGGAAAATTGACCATAATCCATTTGATAAGCAGAAAAGTTATAATAGAAGGGATATGGCGGTATGGCTGTGTGGTAAAAGTTTTGATCATTTGGATATTGCTCTAGATAGGAATCTTGAAAGCGGTCACTACGTGAGTTGTTATTTCTTCTTCTTTGATTCAATCTTCTGGGACCGCTTGGGGAACGTCTTGGTTTTTCTTGTTCGTTGTTAAATTGTAGAGGTCTATTCTTAGATGAGGATTGCTTTTCTTGCTCATTGTTAGAATGAGGGGGTCTATTCTTAGATGAGGATTTTTCCCTGTTGGAGCTTGATCTACTTAAAGCACGTGAAGAGCTGTATTGTCCTCTTCGTGAGCGGAGTTCATGGGCTTGATTATTCGGTGCTTTGCTGGAATTCCGTTTTCTTTGAGCTGCATCAGGGTATAGATTTTGACTTTGTGTTCGGCTTGGTTCCTGTCTAAATCGTGGAGGAACATCTGATGGGGTTGGTTTTGATAACGAATATTTAGCATCAAGCTTTTCTCTACGTTCATTATATTTTTCTCTAAGGAGCGGGCATTCCATCGAGTAAGCTGGATGATTAGAGGGGATAGCCTGTAGGTTATTTTTCCCCCTTTTGTTGTTTTGATTCTGACAGTTTAAACAGTTTGGTCTTGCTGTGCAGCCTTCCTTTTTTGTGGTTTCCTGAACAGTGGGAGCAGAATGTTTACCCTGAACACTGAGCTGTAAAATGATCTAGTGCCTGACAATTTGCACAACGAGCCACTCTTGTATAAGGCCTAAACAGGCAAGTGTAAATTCCCATAGAGAGTTTCGGATGCTATAAGTGCATCTACGATAGGAAGCGGGGCCTGTAGCACAATGTTTTTAAGGAAGGAGGATCTGGAATCTAGCTGCTTTATTACCTTAAGATCAGTATAATCTGAGGGAAGACCACTAGAGGTAATGATTTTTTGAATTATAAGAGACTCCTGTAGATCAGCTGGCACTCGAGTGAGCAGAAATTAGACATAAGGGCATGGTTTAATTTTGATGGATAATTTTTCTTTTACTTCTGTTTTAGACATTAAGTCGGCGAGGAGAAACTCTGCATCCTTCTGAGAAGGGCAACGTAAGTCCACCGACGATCGATAAATGTTCTTACCCTCGATTTTGGCAAGAGTAGACAGGTTTTGTGTTTTCAGGAAGTTCATTATATCAACTCCTCTATCCGTTGATGAGGAGGATTTTACGAATAAAGTGCTATTGATTTTTCGGAAAGCTGACAAGGCTTGATGCATTTTATTGTGAGTAGTACTTGGGGGAGCTGAAGGTATCACTTTTGTGCTTGGTTGAGGGGGGACTGTTCTGGATAACGGTGGAAAGTCTTCCTTGTGAGCTTGTGGTGGCAACGATCCTTGTGGCAGCTCGTTTTGTTGTTGCAATTGTTTGTGGGGTTCAAGGGGAGGATAAGAAATGTGTTCTTTAATGAGCTGTTCTTGTATCTTAAAATTGGTGTTCAGGCTATTTTGCAAGCCCTTAATTTCCTGGATGTGTACATTAAGTTCTTTAAGCTTGTTCTGAATACCCTTCTGGTATTCTCGTAGAGGGGAGTAAACAGCTGAGGTGTGGGTTGAATCTGTATCAACGTGTACCTGTGATGCTTGGGGAAGATTAGAAGGACCACAAGAAGGGAGACTTAACAGTTGTTCTTGAGTGTTTTGAAGTTCAATAATTCGTTTGAAAGCACATTCAAATATATTAAGAGGATATTTTAAGCCTTTTTTCCTAATGATCGTGATAATATTGTTGGCTGCGCTCGCAACATCAGTAACCGTTGAGAACCGTAGGAAGTCTTCCTTCCTGTTAAAGTTTTCGGTTTGGGGAAGAGTTGCAGGAGTTTCCTCCAGATTTTGGTCGGCATCAACAGGTTTTGTGTTGACTGGTTTTGGAGTTAGGATTTTAAAGTTTTCAAAGTCACCCTCAACAGTTGAGGAGTTGGAGCTATTAGTATCCATTTCCAGTGGAAAGAAGATTAAATAAGAGATTTATAGAACTTTTGTTCCCGATAGAAACGGAACTATTTTAATAGCTTTGAAAAAAAGCTTTTGATGATTTAGAATTTGAATTAAGATATCAGTTATAAAAACGATAAATTTACAAGTGATTAAGTTAACCAGACTAACCGTGGGAGGGCTTTCCCAGCCGCGCACACGCCGATCGGGCGCAGAGTGTCCAAGCTAAAAAAAATAAAAAAATAAAAAAAATAAATAAATAAATAAATAATAATAATAATAATAATAAAATATATATATATATATATATGTATATAAATAAAATAGCTAAAAGCTAATTGAGTCATTAAAGAGCTAATTGAGTCATTAAAAAAAAAAAAAAAAAAAAAAAAAAAAAGAGGGTTGAAGGGTAGTTGAAGGGTGAACCGGCTGTGACAGAGTGCTGAAGGGGAAGTACTGAAAGAAGGGTACTAACCAAGAACTATTCAGCATAGAGGGAAAACTGGAAAAAAAAAAAAAAAACGGACAAGGGCGATGAAGAATTAAAGATTAGAAACACTTAAACGATTAAAGATGAATAAAATTTAGGGATTTGCGCCAGGTTGCCAAAAAGAATAATAATAATAATAATAATAATAATAAATAAATAAATAAAAATAAAATAAATAAATAAATTAAAAAAAAATAAATAAAAATTTTAAACTGACAACTGCCGGATTAAAAGAAAACTATTGAAAGAAATAGGGATTGCGCCCTCCAGCGGGGACAAATGGGGAGTTAGCGCAGAGGGTGGGGCATGCAAAGACCTATTCAACGGTACAAAGTGTTTTGAAATCTAACAATTAGAGGCCAAGAAATCAACAAAAAACCGAAAAACTGGAAGAGTTAAAAAAAAAAAAAAAGAGGCGCCAATTAATTGGTCAACCAAAATTGTTGAGTGCACTTGAACAATTAGTCAAGTAGCAGACCTGTACGTGATAAAAGGTAAGAATAATGAAATGAAAAGATGGTAAATTAAAAATTGTAAAATGGCCATTATTAAAAAATTTTGGTTTCCCGGTCGCCAAAAAACCAAAAATGAAAAAGAGCGACGTGGGTATTAAAATTTAGAAATTGATCAATAGGCAACCAGAAAAGCGAAAATCTAATCATTGAATTAAAAGATATAGAATTTAAGGAATAGGGAATGCGCCCTCTGGCGGGGAAAAAGGGGAGTTAGCTCAGAGGGTGGAGCATGCAAAGACCTATTCAACTGTATAAAGCGTTTAGAGATCGAACAATTAGAGGCCGAGAAATCAACAAAAAACCGAAAAACTGGAAAAGTTAAATAAAAAGGCGCCAATTAATTGGTTAACCAAAATTGTTGTTTGCACTTGAATAATTAGTTAAGTAGCAGATCTATGCGTAATAAAAGGTAAAATTGATGAATAGAAAAGGTGGTAAGTTAAAAATTTTAAAAAGGCTGTTATTAAAAATTTGGTTTTCCGGTCGCCAAAAAGCCAAAAATGAAAAAGAACGACGTTGGTATTCAAATTTAGTTAAATTGATCAATAGGCAACCGGAAATACGAAAAACTAATCATTGGATTAAAATATATAGAGTTTAAAGAATAGGGAATGCGCCCTCTGGCAGGGAAAAAGGGGAGAAAGCTCAGAGGGTGGGGCATGCAAAGACCTATTCAACGGTATAAAACTTTTGGAGATCGAACAATTAGAGGCCGAGAAAACTACAAAAAACCGTAAAACTTGAGAAATTAAATAAAAAGGCGCCAATTAATGTGTTAACCAAAAAATTGATAGCACTCAAACAATTAGTCAAGTAAAAGATCTATACGTAAAAACAGGTTAAGATAAAGAATTGAAAAGGTGGCCAGTTTAAAAATGTAAGATGGCAGTTATTAAAATTGGTCCCTGGTCGCCAAAAACAAACCGAAAGTAAAAAGTACGGTTTGGCTATAAAAATTTAAATTTAATAAATAAAAGGTTTCAAGAAACGCGAAAAATTTATGGAAAATTAAAAAGATACGGAAAAAGAGGGATAGGAAATGTGCTCTCTAGCGAGGAGGTAGGAAGGTGAGCTTAGAGGGTGGGACAAGTCAAGACCTATCCATTGGTAAAAGACAATTGAAGATCCGGCAACCGGTTCATTCAAAACTGATAAAAATGTAAATAATCTAATTCCTTAGGAAATGACTGACATGGGAACTAACTCAATTGATTGAAACATAATGCTAAACATGATCAACCCAGAGTTCAGCTGGGTTACGATAAGGTGACCATATTTTCAAACAGTGATTTGGGGACAAATTACCGTTTGTCTCCAAATTGAAGTAAATTTCGAGGACATTGAAAACTTCATTTGGGGACTTTTTCGAGGACATAACAGACCAATACCTATATGCATTATTAATGAAAAGATCTTTGATTTATACAGTACAAAATGCTTTGAAACACTTTTTTCTATGAAAAATTTCTGAGCATAAAGTATGTTTATGCAAATTAAACTATCCCAGATATACCTGACATTTTTGTCAAAATTTCATTAAACAAATTTTATTTTTCACTTCACATAAATCGAGCAAGATAGAATTTATATACTGATCAGTAGTGCATGATTCTTTCTCTGCTCATGAAGTATGTGAGTCTTCATTTTAAAATTTTGTTGATTTCCACGATTATCCAATTACTTGTGCATTAGATTGCGATTTTGACTGGATTGGATTGGATAGATTTTACGTCGCACCAGTGCTGGGCAATTGGCGATGGTCAGGGACTCATTCCTAAAGGTTGTCCTGAGACATTCCATGACAATTTTTGATCCTCCTTGGAAGGAATTGCGATTTTGGAAGAAAAAAATACAAATATTTAAATTTGGGGACATTTAGTGTCCCCAAGTGGTCAAGGAAGTTTTGGGGACAAAAAATGAAAAAGGTAAAAATTCGAGGACAGTCCTCGAATTTCGAGGACGTATGGTCACCTTAGGTTAGGATAATATAGGGAGGCATTAGAGCCCCACTGATTCAAAAATAAATTATTTAATCTTCCATTATTAAAGAAAAACATAATAAAAAAAAATAATAAGTAAGTTTTAAAAATGGTTGGCCACCTCAATACAGTGAATAAATGAGTGTAATTTAGAAACATTGCATGGCAACGAGTTTGCCGTAAAAAGCCATGCCCGCGAAATCGTTAGGGATTAACCAACGAGATATATAAATTAGAGTGCTGATTCAATGGATGAAGGATTTGCTTTTCGTGGTTCAAGATGAATCACGTGACATGCTCTAAGAGGTTGCTGTGTTTGGCCCTTTATCGCTATTTTGGCATTTAAAATATCAGTTCGACAAATTATCATTATTATTAGGTAACATTACAGTCCTATGACCGAAATAAATTGTTTTTAAAATAATTTTACACATATTTCACATCTTAATAAATAATAAAATACCTTTTTTTTTCATCGTTTCCCAACAAAGTTTAAAAGTGTTTATAAAAGAAAATTTAAACTTTTAAAGAGCTAAATTTAACAACGAATAATAATTTTTCAACTATTTCTAAGCATTTTGTCGGTTAAAGTTCAACTACACGAAATAAAAAAGAAGTAAAATCAAAATCAAAATGATTTAGAACACAAGAATATTAAACTACGAAAATAAATAAAAACATTGGCGGTATGACTTAAGCGAAGAACAATCTTCAAACCGTTGCCATAGAAATTTACTGAAAATAAGCTGTTACCAAGGGAACCACCGAATACGCAGGTGCAAGAAGAGCATGTCACATGACTCATCTTGGACCTTCTCAAGGGTTACCATTTATCACTCTACTTTATATATCTCGTTGGGATTAACCAATCAGAAAATAAAATACTCGAAAAACATTCACTATATTATCAGTGGCAACCGCATAAAAGTTTTGGTTTAATATTTGAAAAAATCCTGATACGAAATAAAAGAGGGAAAAGCTATAATACAAAATATATTATAAAAACCATTGAAGGGAAAAATAAAGGGAAGATTAAAAATGAAAAACGTAATAAGAATGATATATAATATTAATTTATGTGCATTAGATAATTATAAATTGGATTACAATGACATAAAAGGTTTATATAAAGAATAATAGACAACATAAGCATGATTACCGTTAATTAACTTAATTATAAATAAAGAAAAAGCCCCTACTGAAGTTCCGTAGAGGGAAAAACACATTGAAAAACACATCATTAAGAAAATAGTAAACATAAAAACAAAACCAGTGGGGCTAGAATCAAAAATAAGATATCTACAAAGAGCTAGGACACTCATGCATCCAACACAATAGTACACAACCGGTACTCACCCCTGACCCCAGTAGATTAGCCAATCATCTGGAGCATCAAAACGAACGTCCTAATACCTCAGAAGCAGGGCTGGACCCCCAGCAATGTTTAGAAATAGCCGATCTATTGGTTTCTTGTTTCCGGACGTAATTCATACGTTCTTTTAGACGAAATTTAAGGCTGCGTTTAGTTTGGCCAATATATGATAAACCACACTGACAGGAAATAATATAAATACCCCAAGAGTTATGCATATCAATGGGATCTTTTAACTGAAAAAAGGTGAGTTTATTGGAAGGCGAAAATATTATTTTAAAATGATATTGTTTGAGAATTTTCAACCACCGTCTATCGAAAAAATTTTGCTGTTTCCCTTCCTCCCCATGCGCGTTCATGTCACCCACCTAACCAAAAAATGGCTGCTTTGTATACTTTTGTAAACCGTGCACTTAATATTTGTTCAAATCCTATTTTATTAAAATCTGAAATTAAATACCTGAAAGCCATTGCAATTGTCAGAGGTTATGACCCGTCCATTATAGACAAAGCTATCCAAATATTACAACTCCCTCGTACTTCGTCTACTAAATCAGTCTCTTCTAATATCAGTATTGTCTTACCCTATAGTCAAACCATAGCTAAAATTCTCAAACAATATGATTTTAAAATAATATTTTCGCCTTCGAATAAACTCACCTTTTCTCAGTTAAAAGATCCCATTGATATGTATCATTCTTGGGGTATTTATAGTATTTCCTGTCAGTGTGGTTTATCATATATTGGCCAAACTAAACGCAGTCTTAAATTTCGTCTAAAAGAACATATGAATTACGTCCGCAAACAAGAAATCAATAAATCGGCTATTTCTAAACATTGCTGGGAGGAAAATCATAATTTTAAATTTAATTCAGCTAAAATAATTTGCAGACCTAAATCCATTCATGAACTCGATTTCTTTGAAGCTTTTCATATTTATAAAAATTTTAAAAAGCTTGTAAATTGTGATTTCGCTATTCCCTATTTGTCTGACCGTTGGAAATTTTATATTCAGTCCACATTTTCTTAATTTTTCTACTGTTTACACAGCTAAAATTCCTATTGGCCACTCTCCCCACCTTTCCCGTAATCCTATTGGTTGAACTAAATCCGGCCCCTCTCATTTAAATACGAGCACTTCTCCTGATTCAGAATCCTTTTTGCACTGAAGACGGTACGCTGTAGGCTACCGAAACAGCTGTATGCATTTCCAATATTTTTTTTGGCGCTTCTGACGTAGTACTTTATTCGGGTTTTAATATTTTAATATGCTTACACCTTGTTAAATATAAATGAATTTAAAATTCAAATAAATTTTATTTGAATTTTAAAAGATTATTTTTCAGTGGAGAAGGGTGGGCATAGAATTATAATTCGTTTACAGGGTTACACAAAATAATTCTGATACGTTATGTAATCATCTTGCATGAAATTTGGTGCGAGTATTTATAAATTACAGGAGTTAATACAATACAATCAGTTATTAGAAATGCATATATATATATATATATATACAGATAGTTATAGAAAGAGAGATACAGCGAGGGGTTGAAGGGGGCGGAAGAAACGTTTCTGTTTATGTAGCAAATCAATCGAATCAATTTATATATATTATATAATAAGGAATAAAAAAATATATATGTTGAATAAATCGTTATGCAAATAGGACATTGAGGCTCCCGATCTGCAGATCCACTAGTTGTAAGTGGTCACATCGATGCACTCACAGACTTTTAAACCGACTTCATAAAGGAAGAGATTCTCAATACAAACCATGTTTCTTATTGCTGTTGTTGTTGAAATTTGTTAGCTTAATATAATTTCGTAAAATTTGCTTTATTTTTATACTTTTTTTTTTTTTTTTTTTTTTTTGTCGTAAAGATCTTGGCCTGAAAAAGGTTACATTATGATTTCATTAAGATTTAAACAAATTACAGGATACTCACAAAAGACCGTTCTCACTCATACTGCTGAACGCATGCAGCTACACTGGTAAAAGTAATACCTAAGTATCGTAAAGTGGCCATGCGCTGCGACATGCAACCGCTTACATCGCCACCTGTTGGAAACAGAGCGAAGTTAGCGTTTCTATCTCGAAAACAGTACAAGGTACAAGAGAAAATGTAAATTACAACGTTGCATAGCAACAATGGTTTAGTACGGAAGCACACCTTGAAGACGTAAATGTTAAAAATAAGATGTTTAAATGTGTATCTGTTTATTTACAGTTTTCCACACTGTAAACAAATCAAAAACCTTTATACCGATGTTGAAACTTCTGTACATCAGCTGCAATGCACATTTTGCTTTTTGTTTGAAATTTACGCTGCGCGCTTTCCAGCATAGCGGGTTACACGTCTTCAGTGAAAAGTTCAATATATACCTAACAGAATATTTGATTACAAATACAGCGTATCCGTTCTTTACATTTCTAAAGCTTTTTTAATTTAACATACGTTCATTCAATAGATAAGTTTTTTCTCATATCCGATTAAGGCAAGAAAAGTGACACAACTTAAAAATGCAGCATTTAAGAAAAATCAACTTAAAGATAACTTGACTAGAATAAAAACTGATACAGCTGTCTCTCGAGTGGATAATTTTCTAGATGGGGATGTAACATTTTTGTTCACATTGAATGCATTTCATATATTTTTCAGTGACATAAACCATTTTTTGAGTTATGTCACTTTTCTTGGGAGTCGTGATTTGTGAAACTGTCGTCGAACGTCTTCTGATGTTCTGCTATATGAATAAATTTTCACTGAAAAGAAAAAAAAAATAAAATCTTTTTGTAAAAAAATAGAACCGACTCCAAACAGCAACTACTATTCAAACAAAAAAAGTTATAAAATGAAGCTATAAATTGCGCCTAAAAGTATAAAATAATTTTCTTCTCCAAAAAACCTATAACAATATGATTAATCATAATTTTTGAAGTCGGCGCAAATTTGAACAAAAATTGATACCTCTATTAAATACAAAAATCAAATTCTATTCAAAATACGCATCTCACATTGTCACCTGCAAAGCGCAGCCTAAAAATTCTTTGAATCAAGAAAACAAATAAGATTTCGTAAACTGCAAAAATAGACGGAGCTGCTGGTATCCGGCGTCCTTGATGAAAGAAATCGCCAAATTATCTGACAAACATATTTAATTTCTTTGAGAAATCATGGTTATTTTAATAAGATACATTAAGAGAGCAATCAAGAATATGAAACAATACTTCGTACAATATATATAATGAAAATATACGTGCGTGTATATTTTTGCATTACCTTTTGATCGCCAAATCGAAAAGCCACCAAGGATGATTGTTATCATAAATACACCAAGTTTTCAAAGGAAACTCTAACTTCGTAGAAACATGAATACCGAATTGCGAAGAATTGTCACTAGTCTATGTAGATGTTACAAATGGACCAATTGTATACAGCAATGAAACAATAAAGAAAACATGAAAATGAATCATTCGAGACAACATCATTTGTAGCTACAGATCTAAAAACAAATCCTTAAACACGATTAAATTTTATCTTATTTTGCGCCGACTTCAAAAGTTATGAGTAATTGTACTGTTATAGATTTTTAGTCAAAGGAAATTATTTTATACTTTTAAGCGCAATATAGTTTCATTTTATACCTTTTTTTTAGATGTTTGAATAGTAGTTGCTTTTTGGAGTCTGTTCTATTTTTTTTACAAAAATATTTTATTTCTAAATTAATTGAATTTATGCCAGTTACTTCATTTTACGAAAAAAAAAAAATGATGTACTGTCATAGAATATTTTTTATTTTTATTGAATTTTTTATTATGTAAATATTAAAATATATTATGATCTTATATTTTTGTAACATGTTGGGTGAGTCCGAAAGTTCTACCCGTTTTTTAATATGCAAATTTGCAATGGAACTGACATCACACATGACACTGTAATGGCGCAGATTTTCGGCCAATCAAATGTGTGAATGCCTCACAAATAAATGAATCGTGTCTCACAAAATTAATTATCTCAAAGAAAAAAAAAATCAGAAGTGTAACATGGAAAGCGAGAAGAAACATATAAGACATTGTTTGTTATACGAGTTCTATTAAAAGAGTACGGCAGCCGCAATGTTTATCAAGTTTGTGGAGAGGATGCAATAGACGAATGCACATGTCGTCTACACTTTCGTAAATTTAGGGAAGGAGACAGCCCAGACAGCACAGAGAACTTGCATTAAGCTATCATCAACATTGACAACTCAAGTCAAGAAACTTGCATTGAGCTTGACATCTCAAGCCTGTAAGTTTAATGCAAGTCAAGATCAAGAATCCTAGTTTACACTTGTCCCACTTGCTTTAGACTTGATAGTTCAAGCATGAATCAAGTTATATGTATCAAGTATGCACTAAGTTTGCCACAGTTCGTACGAATCAAGTAATACACATCAAGTATGAATTGTACTTGCTGCATCAAGTATGAATTATTCTTGATGCACCAAGTATGAATTATACTTGCTGCATCAAGTATCAATTATACTTGTTGCAGCAAACGTGAATCAAATTTTACTTGCCAAACATGTTTTTAACATGATACAGTCGGCAGCAAAAGTATCCGAGCACTAGCAAAAATTCCTATGAAAAAAAGTACACTTAATACTGTTTTGTTAAATAAATTCTCGTCGAATCATGTTCATAGACTGACTAATAACAGAACTCAACAAGGATTTATTTAACAAAACTGTATTAAGTGTAATTTTTTTACATAGGAATTTTTGCTAGTGCTCGGACACTTTTACTGCCGACTGTACATCAAACGCAAAGGAACTTTCTACTTATCGTCGCCGGAAGCCAGCTGCGGAGAAATAATCGTCTTCTCTATTCTACAGCATACATGAAGCAAATATTGCTTATCAAGCATGCTTTTAACGACCCTCTTCACTCACCTTCGCCGGATGCCCGAGCCAATGTTATTCTATGGGAAAATTTTCTTTACAAATAACTTATTAACTAATACATATTTTTAAATTCTGTTTTCACATTCAGAAAATTCCCAACTGTTAAATGGACGCACCTTTTTTAAAAATGTAATTTTTTAATTTTTAATATTTTATTTTGAAATTGAAAAATGAAAAAATTTCACACATTGAAAATTCGTATTTTGCAGCTTCGAAATAAAATATAAAAAATTAAAAAAATAATTTTTTAAAAAAGGTCCGTCAATTTCGGAATATTCAGAATGTGAAAACAGAATTTAAAAATATGTATTAGTTAATAAGTTATTTGTAAAGAAAAATTTCCCATTGAATAACATTAGTTTCGGCTTCCGGCGGCGGTGAGTGAAGAAGGCCCTTAATGGCATGCATTTTTCGCCGACAGCTAAAGCTCATGTTAAAACCCGAATAAACTACTACGTCAAAAACGCCAAAGAAAAATATTTGAAAAATATTTTTCTTTGGCGTTTCTGACGTAGTAGTTTGTTCGGGTTTTAATATTCCAACGCCAAGTCTCCTGTTATTATAAAGCTCATGTTATTCTATGCAGAAATTTATTTACAGAATGACTCATAACCCAATGTATTTATTTAAATTCATTTTTCACTTTTGGAAAAACCACAACCGTTGAATACGTTCTCGTTTTCCAAAAAATTATCTTTTGAATTTCAATAACACCTCGTACAGAAAAAAGAAGCGAAAAATGCAATTGTTTAATTTTTCGTATTTTTAAAGTCAAAAATAAGAATTTTATGAAACTACTTTTAGAAAACATATACAAATTTAAATATTGTGAATTTTTCCAGTATGAAAATGGTTTAAAAAAATACATAAGGTAATGATTAATTCATAAATAAATTTCCCCTTAGAATAATATGGGTTTTGGCTGTTGGAGAAAATAGTTATTCTACGCTGTTAACCTGATGTAGATAACTTAATACATTCTTATTTCTGGGACGGTCAATCACATTTTATGTAGATTTTTGGTGAGTTATCCAAATTAATTTTTACATGAACAGAAAATGATTTTGTCCAGAATTTGAACTTGGACACTTGTGTTAACTCCCATCCCTCTTTCAACTGAGTTCTATTATGATAACTCACATGGCTCGTTCATGTGAAAGTTAAAAATTTTCAATTTGTCTGTTCTGGGAATATGAACTCAGTCTTAGAAAAAAATTATTTATTTTAACTCCATAGCTGTTTGATAGCAGTTAGATATTTAGGATAATAATTTCCACCATTTATACAGTAATTTTTTGTTGTATTGAATAAATAAATTTTTACAGGGAGCGAAAAGTGAGACAGCGTTATGACGTTAACTCAGAGGATCTAGGTCTGAACTTGGCCTGATCCCTTTTCGTTGTTGTAAAACATCGACCAATATATTAAAAATTTATTGTATAAATGATCAAATTATTTTCCTAATAACACTGCTCGGCTGGAAAATTGCCTCTGACACCATTTCAGCATATTCTTATATAAAATGACCTCCTGAATCCGAGTAGGACGCCCATTCTGCCCTATCACCCACAATTTTTTAGAAATGGACTCCTATTTTTATCATTTTTGGTGATTTTGTGGCTGTAAATTTGATTTTTAGGAGGTGGGGGGATTATTATAATCGTTAAATATCTGCTGAGGGGCTACAGAGTTGGAAAATTCTAAAACATGGACGTTTGCGACAAGGGATTTTTTTTTCTTTTTTTTTTTTTTTTTGGGGGGGGGGGGGGGGAGGATTTGCCACTGAAATTATGCATTACATATCTTATATTTTTTAATCTGTTATTAATGTTATTTTTTAAACTTTATATTTTTTTGTTTTTAGGTGTTAAATTAATTCTTTTTCATTCTTCAAATCAAATTCGTGGTCATAAAATTATCGAACAGGGAAAGAAATTGAGAGAGGAGTGGTGTATTTAGAAAACTGAGGGTGACTGGGCAAAATGGGAGTCATATTCGAATTCAGGAGGTCATTTTACGTAAGAATCAGCAAGAATGGCATCAGATCTCGATTTTTTTCTTTCTTTTTTTTCAGAGCAGTGTTATTTATTACTATCCAGTAATTATGGAATTAAAATTAAATGAATTTCTATCATGGTACTGCGCTTGTATTGGCTGAACAAATGGAGAAAAATAAATAAGTAAATAAAATATCTGTCTTATCAGCATGCAGTCAGTTCTCATTCGCGATTCCTCAGTTGGTACAACGTTTGAATCGTTAACGCAAAAGTCTTAGTAGATTCAAATCCTGACCTAGACGCTATTCATTCCCGTAAATTTTAATTAGATAAATCCATTAAAAATTAATTGCATAAATTGCCGAAGTTATCATAGTAGTTGGACTGACAACATAAATTTAAGTTGAACTTCTAAATCCCCCCCCCCTCTCTTTCTTTCTAAGTGTGTGTGCATGTAGTCAAACTACTTTTAGCATAGCTACCAACATTTTAATTTATTCCGGAGTATTTTCAGCCCCTCCCTTATTTCGCACTACTTTATAGAATTTTTTTCTCCGGTGTGTAACTACAATAAAATAGGAAAAAATTACTCTTAAAAAATAGGTGATATGAAATAAAGGCGGGGCTAAAAATACTTCAAATAAATTAAAGTGCTGGCAGCATTGATTTCATAAAGAAACTTGCCTGAGAATGTTACTTAGTAATGCAAAGCAATATTATTCTCTTATATCTTTTGGAAGGTGATAAAATATTGAGTTAAAAGTTTGAAAGGAGGGGGAAGAATTGCTATACAGATTTTTTTTTTTTTTTTTTTTTTTTTTTTTTTTGCCCGGGGGGGGGGGGGCATTATTACACTGGAACCTACGGTTTAAAGTAGATTTCAAACAAATGCGAATGTCCATGCTTGTACTGGAATTTGAAAGTGTTATGTTCGAATTCTGCTTTAGGCATAGATATTAGTGGTGGTTTGGATTTTCTTTAAAAACCACAGATTTCCGAAATTAAAATATCTAACTATTTTTCTAACAAAAATACTGAGAATCCACTTTTTTTTTCTAAATTTACCATTTATTTTAATTTGAAAAATAAATAAAATAAATAAATAAATAAAAATAAACATATATACTATCAAATAAAATTTAATGTTTCTCGCAAAAGATATAAAACTTGTAATTTTTATTAAAAGAACATTCTCTGGAGACGGATATCTAGATTTCAGTTGATTGTACAAATGCTTTGAAGTATTATTTTTATTTTATTTTATTTTATTTTATTATATATATATATATATATATATCTAGGGGAGGGTCGGGAGGGATGGGACACCTAAAATTATTCTTAAAATAAACAATGTATTTAATTTCTGTCACTTCCACCAGGTGAAGTAACTACAGCCCCATATCCGTTGCTATGTATCATTTTAGTGTGAGAATTCTGTAAGTTTATGTAACAAAATGACTATTTTATAACACCAAAAGTAAACAATTCCTTAATTTTCAAGGCAAGTTTTTAACGTCACTCACTGATGTCAGAATAATTACTTTTCATATTTTATATACCTAATAATATAACTTTTATGAATTAGTAGCTAAATTAAGCCTAAAAGTTGCATATGTCTAATATCAAATTATTTTTTTTTAAAAATAATGATAAGGGAGTGATGGGACAGAGCAGTTTATGGAGGGATGGGACGTATAAGAAAATGAAGAAGAATGAAGATTTTGATACTCCATAAACAGAGAATATCAAGAGGCAAATGTATGAGTAGATGGAAGAGAAAATGCACGAAACAAATTCAAAATCATGGAAAATAATTGGTGTGGCACTCACACGAGTTTTGTCTACCCTTTTAACTTTTAAAAATACTTTATTTCCCATATATGTATGAGGAATTAATTTTCATTCCTGAGCAGTTTTCCTGGAAATGATAAAATATAGAAAAGAAATTATATTCATCAATTACAGTTAGCACTTCTTGGTAATATTTGTTCTTGAGGTATGCTGATAACACACACAGACTAGCCATTAAAAACCTTATTAATGTTCAGGGAACCACAAAACATGTAAATGTAACAAAAACTTAATTTGGAATATTTGAACAAAAAACAATAGTTTCTCTGCTAGAAGTAAAAAAAAAAAAAAAAAAAAAAAAAATGATGAACTAATCGAGCATTTGAAAATTTTATTTAAGTGGTAACATTATATTCTAATGTTGGATAAAATTAGATGCTATTAATAATTAATTAACCTTACATACATAGTGACCCACTGTTTTTGTCATTTTTCATAGTATGCCAGTATATTATGTACTTATTTTAACTTTATAAACCTTTCCCATCCCTCCCTCATATAAGGGAGGGATGGGACATTTTCATGACTATGTTAATTGCTTATGAAATTAATATTTTAATAATTGCCATCAAATGTATATTTTTAAAAGCTGTTAAAGTAGGGAGGGATGGGACATTTTTATGACTTTGTTAATTGCTTATGAAATTAATATTTTAATAATTGCCGTCAAATTTATATTTTTAAAAGCTGTTAAAGTGTTTTAATTTGTTTCACTGAAACTTACAGTGCTGTACCAGTAAAAGTAAATTTGTAAAAAATATTTTTGTCAAAAATGTCCCACCCGTCCCTACTCTCCCCTATATATATATATATATATATATATATATATATATTAATAGTAAAAGCCGAGAAATATCTATATAATATAAAAATAATATTTTAAAACATATTTAAATTTTAAAACTTCTTCACACACTATAAATTTTAAGCCAGAATAACCGTTGCTTTTGCCTTCAAGGCAGTAGCACGTGTTTTTTTTGCACCAGATGAAGAAAGGCTACGTCCTTTCGAAACTGGTTGTGCTGGCTTAAAATATCTGGTGTGTGAAGAAGTTTTAAAGTTTAAATATTGATTGTACACCAGTTTTAAATTTAGTTTTGGGATTTTAAAACATTGTGAAAGCCGAGAAACAGAAACAAAATCACTGAATATATCCTTTTATTATCAAAAGGATTATATGTATATATTATATTTTTTCAGGAGTTATAAGACAAATTAGCTAGTATTTATAACTTTTACTGGATTCATATCTTTACTAGTTTGTTAATTACTATCCTTTTTTTTTTTTTTTTTTTTTTTTTTTTTAATTCATGTTTTTATTCTTCTAGATGATATTCTAAATACTTTAGTTGATATTTGAACAGTTATTTAATTATTCCAATCGTAGTTTCTATAAATGAAGCATACAGCAGGGTTCTCAGCAATCACTGTTTAGAATACCTTTTTTTATATAAGGCAATCTTTGTATTATTCTTTCGAAGATATATATACTACAAATGATTAATAATAATTACTTAAAACTTAATAATTACTTTAAAAGAAAAAAAAAAAGTGGTTATCAAAATTGTGACTGCTGAGAGCCCTGCATAGAGGATATGTCTATCAGATTATTTGTATTTGCTCAGGATTACATTATATCGCACATCGGAAAAGTTGCATTGAAAAATCAGCCTAAGGATAAAAATAAAGCATTGATTAGCCTACAATAAAACTGACATAAATGTATCTCATGTGGGTAAATTGTGAGATAAAGATATGATGCTTTTCGTGCCCATTGGGGAACCTCATACACATTTTTCAGTTAAATGAACTCAATTTTGCTATTTTTGTCTTATGTCCCTTTTCTTGCCGATATCACAATCCAAGACAAGGTAATTATTGTACTTTGAATTTGAATAGGTTTTAACGTCAACTTAACAAAGAAAAAAATGTCCTTTATTTTGAAGTAAAAACTGCATTAAGGTAACCTTTTCTTCCTTAAAAAACTAACACGCACGCTTTTTCTTATATCCTTAATATAAAATTAGTAATTTTAAATGAGAATTTAAAAGATAATACAACATTATCTAAAGATTACATTGCTCGGCATGAAAATTGCCTCTAACACCATTTCAACATAGTCTTATGTAAAATAACCTCCTGATTTCGAATCTGACGCCCATACCCTATAACCCAAAGATGTTTAGAAATGGCCCCCTATTTTTTATCATTTTTTGGTGATTTTATGGTTATAAATTTGATTTTTAGGAGGGGGGGAGGATTATTTTAACTGTTAAATATCCTCTGAGGGGCGACAGAATTGGAAATTTGTAAAACATGGACATTTATGACAAGGGTTTTTTTTTTTTTTTTTTTTTTTTTTTTTTTTTTTTTTGGGGGGGGGGGGGGGAGGGATTTACCACTGAAATTAAGCATTATGTATCTTACATTTTTTTAATCTGTTATTAATGTAATTTTTTAAACTTTATATACATATGTGTATATATAATTTTTAGGTGTTAAATTAATTATTATTCATTCTTCAAATCAAATTCATGGTCATAAAATTATTGAAGAGGGAAAGAAATTGAGGGAGGGGGTGATATTTCTAGAAAACGGTGGGTGTCTGGACAAAATGGGATCCATATTCGCATTCAGGAGGTCATTTTACATGAGAATCAGAAAGAATGGTATCAGAACTCCATTTTTTTTTTTTTTTTTTTTCCCTGCAGAGCAGTGTTATTAATAGTTTTACATAACAACTTTACTGTTTCAATATTTCTGGGTTTTAAGGAATTAGCAATTAATTAGTTCAAGCTGCTAAAGCTTGTGTAAAATTATATTTCCATAATATGGAAATATAATTTCTTGGAAATATGATTAAAATATATATATACAGATTCTCATTAGAACTATTTCCTTTCTCTGTATCAAGTCCGGTACATGAGATTAAAATTCTAAAAATTTTGAGGGATTTCAATTGTATACATTTTATTGAGCTATTAAAATGCATTTTTAGTTATAAAGTATATGCAATGCCATTAATAGTATTTCAAAGCATTGTGTTCTATGAGAGGTATTTCTATAAACCATATTTTTATATCTTTACTGTACACATATCTCAATGAAATAGAAATACATTATTCGAGTTCATTACTGAATGTTTCCTGTAGAAAATAGAGTAAATATCACCACTTGTTTATGTACAGAGACACTCAAAAGTATTCCAAAGCATTGCGTTCTATGAGAGATATTTCAATAAACTATATTTTCATACCTTTAGTTTCTAGGAAGTTTTATGAAAGTGAAATTAATATATTATTTGCGTGCACAAAAGAATGCTTTGCATAGCATATAGCATGATTAGCATTAGATTTACATGGTGACACAAAAATATTCATTTATATTAAAAGCTATTAATAAAAATTTGCTAGATTTGTACTTTCGTTTACATTAAGCGTTTTTAACACTTTCTAACATTTGTCAAGTGTGAATATGATTTCAATTTGTGTATATGTTCGTCTGTCTGTCTGTCTGACCGTACTTTAACTCCCGTAAATATTTATGGAATTTTTTGAAACTGATATATGTTATTCAAGTTCACAATCGGGTGTTCCCTATTGAAAATGAAGTTTATACCTCTACTAGTTTGTGCACAGGGGCACCCAAAAATATTCGAAAGCTGTGTGTTCTATGAAAGGAGTTTCTATAAACCACATTTTAATACCTTTAATGCATAGAAACTTTTATGAAATTTTATTATGTTATTCAAGTTCCCTTTCGGATGTTTCCTATGTAAAATCGAGTACATTTCTAACTTTTTTGTGTACAGGGGCACTTAAAAGTATTCCAAAGCATTGCGTTCTGTGAGAGTTATTTTTACAAACTAAATTTAAATAATTTTACTTTGCACAAAACTTAATGCAATTGAAATAAATCATTCGTATGCACAAAAGACTGCCTTCTATATAATATAGTATGATTAGCATTAGATTTACAGGGCCACACAAAAATATTCAGTTACATTAAGAGCAATTAATAAAAATTTGCTAGAATAGCACTTTCGCTTACATTAAGCGTTTTAACACTTTCTTCTATTTTTAGTGAAAATGTGATTTCAATTTGTGTATCTGTCAGTCTATCTTTCTATCTGTTTATTTCCGGCTCCTAGCGTCGGTAAATATTTTTAGATTTTTTTAAAAATGATACAATCAAGTTCACTAAGGTGTGTTCCCTATTTAAAATGACAGTAATGGATCCTGTGCAACTAGTTTGTTTACAGAGACAACAACAACAACAAAAAAAAAAAAAAAAAAAAAAAAAGTCAATGGATTAAGTTTTAGGACAGAATTTTTTAAAAGTTATATTTAAAATTTTTCGATTGTAAAAATCATAAAAATATTCACATGAATTTTTAATATTCTAAAATATTTTTTGTATAGAATATGATATAATTAACTTTTTCAGATTAAAAGTTATTCGATACAACAATTACGTACAGTTGGAAAGTGTTACTTATCAATGCGTGCTGCATAATTTTTCTTTCTTGTTTTATCTTATGAATAATTAAGTTGAGTTAAAATTATTTTCAAACTATTAAAAACCACCCTAAAAGGAATACATTTAATAAAATGGCATCTGTTACCGTAAAAGTAAAGTAAAACTTTAATATTTGATTCCTGGAAATACACTGTGTCCCAAAAGTTTAGACAATCAATAAAACTTGCATTAACATAAAAAGTAATAAGGTACAATTAAAATTCGCTAGATAGGTAATAAACAAAAACAGTTTTGCTGATATACACATATAAAATATGGTCAAAGGTTTAAAATTATAAAATGTACGTTAAATTATATAAAAATGTGCTGTCCAAAAGTATAGACACCTGTAAGTGTTTTTTGGCTTTACATTTATAAGAGTAACTAAAAACTTACTTTTAATATTAAATTGTATTTCCACGACACTTTATAACATGAAATACACGTTGTTCCATAGAATTAATTAAGCATTAAATTATAGAAGGAGTTTTTTTATACCACGCTTTGTCAATTGCAGTTTTTAAGTCATTTTACGCATGTATATTGCTTTCAATTTTCATATATTTTACGAGATAAGATCTCCGAGTACTTTTTGAAATTCTGGAAGTTGATGCCATTCCACGCACAGATAAATTATCAACAGAAGCCTTATTTAATAACATTCTATCATCAAGTAGCGTTGTTTTCTTTGGTTTCCGACTCGCTTTCGAGTATTCCATATTCCATCTGATCTCCTGACTCTATAAATACTGCTCAAGGATGTCTTTATTCTTCTCAATATTTGTACTGGATTTTGTCCTTGCGCTTTTAATTGTAAAATCTTAATAATTTCATCTTTAGAAATTTCTTTAGAACGTGGCATTTTTTGACAGAATACGCAGAAAACATCTTTTCCGAATTACAAACAAAACAATACATTGAACTCATTAAATTATTATGTTAAATATATAGCAGACGATATTTCAATTAAAGGAAAAAATTATTCTACATTTATAGAAGCAGACGACAATAAAAATATTTTATTTTGTGAACAAAAATGTAAAAGAAAACATGCAATGCCGTATTGTGTCTATACTTTTGGGACAGCACATTTTTATATCATTTAATGTACATTTTATAATTTCAAACCTTTGATAATAAGTCATATGTGTGTATCTGCAAAACTGTTTTTATTTATTGCCTACCTCACGAATTTTAATTGTACCTTATTAATTTTTATGTTATTGCAAATTTTATTGACAGTCTAAAGTTTTGGGACACTTTGAAACATTACCGCTTTATTTTATTTAGACAAGTTATTATAAAAATAAATCAATAATCATTTACCTTCAATTTAATGTCACCCTCACTCGCTTCGTATTTCGCGAGATGACAACAACATGATAACAGATGTAGCAAGGCAACTATATGCAAATAAGAAGTAAGAGCATGCGCGGACAGTTACTTGACGTCAAGGAAATTTTAAGCCAGAAATATGCTTGATTTGGCATGCGTAATTTTCCTAACTTGAAGTTGGTCTGAGATATCCTTGAATTAGCAACTTTGCTCTGTCATGGTAAATTCACTTTAAAGCCAACCTTGTTTCAAGGAAGTGTGCTGTGTGGGAGAAGCTGCAGAGATCAGGCTAGAAATGGACGGCCTTCACACGTTGGAGACGACAATATTGACCAAGCCATAAGGGACAATTCGAACTCAACCATACAAGAATTAGCGGAAACCTTCAACTTACAGCGGACAACGGTCGAGAGAGGGCTGGTTAAGTTGGGTTTTACGAAAAGGTTGGATGATTGGGTTCCACGTAACCTGAGAGCTAATCAACAGGATCACCAAATCGCCACTTGTGTGTCCTTGCTTTTCTGGTACAAAAATGACCCATTCTTGACGCAAATTGTGATAGGAGCTGAGAGGTGAGTTATGTACCGTAACGTAAAGCGTCGTAGGACTGTATGTCACCCTTCTATCTGCCTCCATCGACTTCGAAAGCTGAACTTCATCCCAAGAAGGTGTTATTGAGTGTGTGGTGGGATATTAAGGGAATAAGTCACTGGGAGGTCCTGCCACTCAGCCAAACCTTCAGTGCTGCTTTCTGCTGTCTGCAGTCAGACAGGCTGCATTCAAATTTTGTAGCAAAGCGGCCAGGTCTCTTCAATCGTCACGGTGTTATCCTTCATCACGATAACGCCAGGTCACATGTTGCTGTCATCACTCGCCAAAAGTTACTGGGCTTTTGTTGGGTGGTTTTACTTCCCTTTTCATATTCTCCTGATTTTGCACGAACTATCACCTATTTCGTGCGTTGAACAATTCCTTCAGTCAGAAAATATTTGATGATCTTGATGCTGTGAAAACTGCAATCTAAGACTTTTTTTACTCGAAAATGCGAAAATTTTACCGCTGTGGGATTCATCTCCCACCAGAAAGATGGCAAGAGGTCATAGATAGCAATGGGGATTATACACAATAATAGGTACTGTTCATTTTGCGTTTATTTGCTCTTCTGTATGTTTAATAAAAACGGGTAGAACGTTTGCATTCACGCAATACTATATATATGTACTAGCTATTAACCCGTTCTTCACACGGGAATTTAAATATTATTAACAGTATATTATTATAAAACTAGTATATAACCCCATCAAAAATGACGGAATGTGAAATCAGTTAAGGTAGTGAATCAACGAAGGCTTTGCCAGCTTCGCTGGATACTATATTTAAAGGGGACTATTGCGCAAGTTGCACCTGACGAACAAACAATTTCTTTTAACGAAAATACCTACTAACCCTGGACGATAGGTCTAATATAACGTATCATATTATACATCGTATTTATCGTAATATAACGCAGTACTTATTTCGCTTCCTTCCTCGACTCATTTTAATAAATATTTTTTATATGCATGGGCAAATTTAATATTTTTTAATTTTTCGCGTGAAAACATTATTTTATCTTATGCCACCCCCCCCACCCCCCAATATACATACATACATATATATAGATAGACAGATAGATAGATAGATAGATAGATAGATAGATATATAACAAGAACTGGTAAATTTTTTTCGCAACAATCATAAATTTAAATGTCCAGTTTTGAAATTATTTTCATATTTTAATTAATTCTAAAGTATCTAATCAAAACTTCGTTATAAATAAGGTACCAAATGAAAGGTACTATATTTGTAACGAAGTAACCTTAGGTACCTTATTTGTAACCTTATTTATTTTAACTAATTTGGTCAATATAAAGTCACAATCAACTGTTTGTTTATATCAGATAAGTACATTATCATGACTGCAAGAAAATAATGCAATAACTATTAGCCCATAATTTTTATTATTGAATTTTATATTACATTTTAATTTTATCCTCCATGGATAATTTAGAATTACAATGGTAGTTATAAACTTTCGTTGAAATTATTTTACATATTGAGATTAAGAGAAAAGTGTACGCACAAAAAATGTTCAGTTTTCAAAGATCTTTCTAATGATGTAACATTTATGAAGATTAATTAAAAAAAATATATAAAAAACATAAAAAAAAACATAAATTTCTAAGAAGAAAAAAAAATGGCTACCAAAAGTCTTTGTTTTGAAGCGGTCTAACCGGAATTGTTCCTGACAGAACATGATCATTATTATTATCTATACATATAATAAAATAAGATGTTTGTGTCTCTCTCTGTGTGTGTGTGTCATTGTGTATGTATATACAGAGCCTTTTAGGAAAACGGCAGATCGCAGAGCTACACAAATTGACATGGTGGTTCGTAATGACCTCTCCTAATGCACCTCGAAGCCCGATTTTCGAATTTCTTATTAGTTTTCTTTTAATTAATTAAAATATGAAAAAAATAACCTTCTAATTTCTGATAAATTAGCCATTTAAATTTTATCCATAATTTAATTGTTGCCATTTTTTTTTCGACAGAATAAAAAAAGAAAAGAAAAAGTACATTTATTAAATAATCTAGAAATATCCGTCGTATCGTTACAAATAAGATACCAAATGAAAGAAGCAATTTTTGCGAATCCAACGGATTAAACAGTTAATCGATCGGACAATTAGATTTTTTAAAATTAACTTAAGTATGAATTATAGGTGGCAACAGCAGAAGATTGTATGGAAAAATTTTTTCTGTTTTAAATAGATTATTTAAACTCTATGAACCATATTTTTATTTTATCAGTTTCATTAATAGATCCTCCTGGACGATTTTTACTTTCTTCTATATGTAATATAGAGAAAGTATTGGATTCGCGAAAATTTTCGACCTCCGTTTTTTGACGGATCTACACGTTTTGGGATGTCCTGAACACGAATTGATAGTTTTTAGAAAATGTCTGTCTGTGTGTCTGTCTGTCTGTCTGTCTGTGTGTCTGTATCATTTTTTTGTGGACGCTGTATCTCACGAACATATGAATGAAATTTAACCAAACTTGGTATTTAGTTGCACCCTGACATGAACTGGTGCCCATTAGATTTGGGGATCAATAGCTCAACAGGTGGCGCTGTAATCGCATTTTATGCATATTTTTAACATGTCAGAATAGGACAAAATTCCGTATAAATGGGCATAATGAGAGTTATTTTAAACTTGTGACTGTAAAGTTAATTTGAATTATTGATGATAGTAGTAGTTAACTAGGAAAAAAAATTTGTGCATGGGGGGGCATCGGTTCCCCCCCTGGGGGGGAAGTATTCCCCTGGGGGGGGTTAAATTTTGAAGATGGGTATCATTCGAAAGATCTCGTCAATACCTTTAAAACGAATAGTTGAACCATAAATCTGTGATAATTTAAAACAAAGTTATAGATTTTTTTTACTTTTAACAAAGAAAAAAAAAAAAAAAAAAAAAAAACTTAGAAAAAAATTCGATTTTTTTTTTTTTTTTTTTTTTTTTTTTTTTTTATTATTGTTAGTGATTGAATATGTATTAATTTTCACAAAAAAAAAAAAAAAAAAAAAATCTTTTTTTTTTTTTTTTTTAATATTGTTACTGATTGAATATGTATAGGAAAATATAGAAGAAAGTATTGTGGTGGCCACAACATACTAGTTTTAATTTTGGTGTTGAAGTATACAGAATGTTTTTCAGCAAGAAGTTTAATATAGCAACAGCCATTTTAATCTAAGTTAGCGCAACAAAAATATAAATAATTATAAGATAAAGAACTTTTTATAAACCCTGTTTTAAGATTTTCTGTAGAATCATAGCTATAGAACTAACTACATTAACATTTTATCAATGCGTATTGTTACGAAATTGTAAATAATTGTATTTATTTTTGTATAAATTCTTTCAGAGAGGCTTAGTAAGTTGATAAAAATGTCAATTTTCTGCATTTCTAGCTCTTTTTCGCGTTAAAATAGCTTAATCTTCACTGTAAAACGCATTAAAAAGCTCCAATAGGAAGGTAATGAATTTGGCGCCAAATTTGGCGACTATAGAAAGGAGTTTATAGAAAAAATGCAGTTTTAAAGATATCAAATTTATTTCAGCAAGCGCTATTTTAAACCTAAAAACCATTCAAAAAATAAACAGAATAGGAATGTTTCTTATATATAAACGAAAAGGTGTCTGATAAAATTATTAGCAGTATAGTCTTCCCCTTTTCATAAAAAAAAAAATTCCATCTCTAATATATCGACAAAAAGTCAAAAGCCTCCAATAGAGCAACATAATAAAGTTGTGTAGCACGATATGGTTTACCTATTTATTAATTTTTTTATATACTAATCACTATACAGGTAATGAATACTAATTCATCACCTGTGTTGGAGCTAATTCATCATACAAATAAATGAGCCTCTGTATGTGACTGCACTTGCATGCCGTCGAACAGAAATATTTGATTAATTAAAATTAATATTTAAATAAATAAATAAAAATAAAAACATGTTTAATGGGAAATATATATAACCATAAAAAGATTAGTTGTCTAAAATACGGCAAAAATAGTGCTCATAGCATATTGTTACAGGGATTAAGTCTAAAATGGTGACAAAAATTCAAAATTCGCCAAAGAGAACTATATTAAGGCTGTACTATGAGCAGATTTACAAGCCATGAATTATATATAACCACAAAAATTAATTGTCTCATGCGACAGACGTAGCCGGTCATAGCATATTGTAATACTTGGCGTGAAATTGCTGTCATTTTATGGTTGATCAGATAAACAAAATAAACATAGGAAATAATGTAAAAGCAAATATTATGTGCACCACGCATAGTGTTGTTCATATGTAACTGGGATTCAAATATAAAAGGAATACTTCATTTTTATCGACACTATCTATTTCGTAACTGTTATATAATAAGCACCTAAATGGAAGACTATTGGTAAACCAATGTCGCAGGTAATAGGGACAGGCGCCTGAGTTTTAGCGGGTGACCAAATCACTGCCGAAGTCAGCAGGGACCTGAAGCGAGCTTTTGAGCAATTTTAGTATTTTGTTTTATTTTATTTTTATAAAGCTATATAGAAAAGAGTGTCCTTTAAATTTAGTGGCCAGCGAAGCGGGCTAAGCCTGCTAGTTATTAATATATTTATCTTAGTTGAAACTTACTATGCTGATGAAGACAGAGAATAGGTTATTATAGTTAATAAGTATAATTTGTAAATTTTCACTCATATATATATATATATATATATACATAGTACTTGGATGACCGAGTATATTCAGTCTCATTGTAAAAAATATTCGTGGCGTAGATACAGTGTTTTGTTTTCAGGTAACTATATTTATTATTTATCAAAATCATTCAAGAACATAAAAATAAAAAACGAAGGTTTTGCTATCTTTCTTTGAGAGAGCGCGGTTTACAGTAAATGCTAAATGTTCTGAATAGAATGTGAACTTTTGTGATTACAAATCAATTGTAAACTCAAAATTTACTAAGTCTAAAATTTTTATGAAAGTCATTCAAATAGTTTTCAAGAAAACTATATCTCATCCTTTTTTCCCACAGTGGGTTAACATCGAGTGGGAACTTTCCTGAAGATGAGAAAAAGTCTAATGAATTTTGCACCTCAAAAATCATTTAATTCCAAACTTTCATCAAAATCATTATATCCATGTGGTGCCTGCTTTTTCGCACCTGGTTCTTTTCTTTCGGTAAATTCATTTCGAGACACATCAAGACACTGATCACACTTGGTTTACTTTTAAACGTATATTTACTTACGGCACAAACATAAAATACATAACGAATACAGAAATTAACATCAAGTAAAGTATTTTCTAAAAAACATGTAGAATGGAACGATAGTCCATCTTGATTCACATACGCACACACACTGTTGCCACACTTTCGTACCAAACTTTTTAGTTCTTGTTTTTTAATACTCTCGAAATCAGAGGTGCGGCGTTCACACCTTCCCTCCAGTTTCACTTGAGGGACAATGGCCTTCACAGTGAAACTACTAACCAAAATTTGTGGATAATTTATATAACTGTTCATGAAAGTCTAATTGTCCTTTTAAATTGTTAATTATTGTTTCATCTTTAAATAAATGTTCATGAAAGTTTAATTGTCCTTTTAAATTCTTAATTATTGTCTCATCTTTGACCTAATATCCGATGTTCCATCAAGAGCAATAACATTTATATTTCACTTAATATTTAAATATTTTCTATGGTATAAAATAAGTAACATTTAAACACATAATAGAAATAAAATATATATATAATATATATATGAATAAACATTTATCCTGACATGGATTTTCTTATGCACTTTAAATAATCTTAATGAATTAATATACTTGAATATAAGAAACAAAATAAACACACACACATATATATATATGTAATAACAAATACAATATTGAACTAACTTATGACTTTATTCATGAATGCGTGATAAAGCATCTGCAATAGTATTACTGCTTCCTGGCTTATGAGCAATAGTCACTTGATAGCGAGATAGAGCCAATGCCCATCTTTGTAATCTGGCGTTCTTAGGAACTGTTTCTGTCAAATATTTTAAAGGGTTATGGTCCGTGTGTAAGATAATAGTGGCTCCATAAGTCCACATTTCGAATTTACCTAATGCCCATATTACAGCATAAGCTTCCCTTTCAATAGTGCTCCACTTTGATTGAGCAGGGGTCAGTTTTTGGCTTGCAAAAGTTATTGGTTTCAGTTTATTCTGCTCATCTCTCTGCATTAGACAGGCTCCAATTCCGGTCACTGAAGCATCAGTATCGATTTCAAAAGGTTTCGACATATCAGGTGTATACAGAGAGGTTATAGAGCACAAACAATTCTTTAACGAATTAAATGCGCTTTCGGCTTCTTCTGACCATGGAAGGTCGTTTGGCACAGTTTTTCGAGTTAAGTCCGTTAAAGGTTTTGCTATATTGGCATACCGAGGCACATAGTCTCTGTAATAGTTAAATAATCCTAGGAGTGACTTCAAGGTTTTCTTAGTTTTAGGGGCTTTCAAATCTTTAATAACTGATATCTTGTCCGGATCTGGGCCGTGCTCTCCTGAGCCTACGACATGTCCCAAATATTTTACTTTCGACATCGCAAAAGAGCATTTCTTTAAATTTGCCGAAAAATTCAATTTTTTCAGAGTTTCTAAAATGGATTTAATATGATTAAGATGATCTTCCCAGGTTGAAGAAAATATGATAATATCATCAAGAAAACTTTCGGCGTAGTCACTATGAGGTCGCAATACTTGATTCATTATTCTTTGGAATGTTGCTGGTGCTCCGGATAACCCAAATGGCATCACCTTCCACTGATACTGATCCTTTGGAGATACAAAACTGGTTAATTCTCGGCTTTGCTCTGCTAAGGGTATTTCCCAATATCCCTTAAGGATATCTAAAGTTGTCAAGTAACGAGCTCCACCAGCTTTAAATCTAAGATTTTCTGAATTCTGCATAGGAAAAGGTGGAATTTTACTAACTGAGTTCAGCTCTCTGTAGTCCACGCAAAGTCGGACAGTTCCATCTTTCTTGGCTACACATACCAATGGATATGCTATTTCTGCTGAAGAGGGTTCTATCAGGTCTTTTTCCAATAATTCTGCTATCTGTTTTTCTATATTAGATCTTAATGTTTCTGGAACTTTATAAAGATGAGGTTGTTTCCTCTCTACTCCAGACTTTAACTGGATAACATGTGGCGGAACTTTGGCTTTCCTTAATTCCCCATCAAATATTGTTAGATATTCTTTACTCAGATTCAACAGCTGTTTATATTGCTTTGCTGTAACGAATTTGATTTTATATCAGCTTTTAGTTCTTCATCTGTTACTTGCCGTGATTCTACGGGCGCATGTTGTATATCTCCAAACTCTTCATCTGTTTCGTAAATAATTCCTACAGCTCTGACAGGTTGAATATATTTACGCAATTTATTTTGATGAAGATGTCGAACACTTCCATCAGGTAGTTTGACATAAAAAGAATGTGGAGACTTCTTTTCTACTATTTCTCCTGGTCCTTTCCATTTTGAACAAAGACGATTTGTTGAATCAGGGATTAACACTACAACTTCATCCCCAACAGAAAATTCGGTATCTTTTGACCGTAAATTATGATAATGTACATATTTCTGCTGCTGTTCTTGAGCTATGCTATTCGCATACTGTGCCGCGTCTTCTAAACGTTTCCGGAGTTTCAACAGGTAGTCAGCTACAGATTCTCCAATCCCTTGAGGAAGTACGACTTCATCTTCCCAACTTGATTTGAGGATGGCTAGAGGTCCTACAGGTGGTCGCCCATGAACTAGTAGGAATGGGGCAACACCCGTTGTAGCGTTAGGCACTTCTCTGTATGCCCATAACAAGAATGGCAACTGTTTATCCCAGCCTCGACCTTGTGAATTGATTGCATGATGTAGCATGGATTTCATAGTTCCTATCCATCTTTCAACCAAACCATTCGATTGTGGATAACCTGGAGTGGAAAATTTAGGAACACATCCTAATCGTTTTAAAAATTCTTTTGTCAGCTGTGCGGCAAAATTTCTTCCGTTATCCATTGCAATTACTCGAGGAATTCCAGTTCGTACAAATATTTCTATAAATGCATCACAGGCTGCCTTTGCTGTTAAAGACTTCAGAGGTATTGCTTCCGGCCAACGACTATGCTGGTCCATAACGCACAGTACATACTGATGGCCACGTGATGACTTTGGCTCTATTGGGCCTAAAATATCGGCATTAACCACTTGAAATGGGAGTTCTGACCTTCCAACAGACTCGATAGGTGTTCTATCGTTTACTTTTCCTTTCCTGCGCATTTGACAATCATGACACGAAGCACATAATTGTTTAACTTCTTTTGGCATTCCTTCCCACCAGAAAGACAGTGCAATTCTGTCTCTGGTCTTCTTAGCTGCCAGATGTCCACCAGTAGGAGTTTCATGAGCTAATTTCAAAATGTCCTTTCTTCTGCTTGCCGGTACGACCAATTGAATATATTTCTGTCCGCCTACTTTACCCATATGATATAATAAACCTCTTTCAATCCAGTAACCATTTTTATATTGTCTAGCTTCTTCGAAGCACCTTTTCAATGTAGGACAGGCTAACTGCTCATCCCTAAACACTTGTGCTTGTGGAACAGGGATATTTTCATTTCTTTCATCCTTACTATCGGTTTCGGTCAATGTCTGTTTAACTACTGAGTTATTAAAGACTTTGGTTTCTGGATGATGCGACTCGCTGTTGTTCAGCTTTGCCTTTCGAATAGTCTCGTGACTTTCTCCCTCCATACAGAACATACACTTTTCATTATCTTCTGTGAGTGGGGTACTAATTGCCTCATCCCCAAGATAATTGTCGTTTGAATTATTCTCAGGTACACTGAACAAGGATTGTTCACCGACTTTATTTATTGTGATTACTTCAACCTCTTCTTCTGAAGAATAGTTTCCGGGAGACCTTCCCTCCACTTTGAACAAGGACGGTTCATTGTTTTCTTCCACTGGGGTGATATTAACCTCAACCCCTGAATTTCCAGGATTTCTTCCTTTCACATGGAACAAGGATTGTTCATCGACTTCTTTCTTCGGGATATTCACTTTATCCCCTAAAGAAATGTTTTCGGGAGACCTTCCCTCCACACTGAACAAGGATTGTTCATTAGCTTCTTTTACTGAAGTGATTCCTGTATCATCTCCCAAATAAGAACGCTTTTGTTCCTTCAACCATTCATATACCCTGAGAGTGATTAAAGCTTCCTCATGCAGCCCTTCTACTACTGCAGCATGCACTTGAACATATGGAATGATTTCTTCATCTGTATGAAGACTTAGCGGAACTGACACAAGTTGTGCTTCCACTGGATTACCTATAGCAGGTCTCAAAAGAATTTTTCCACTTGACTGTAAGTGTTCCTCAGGTACAACTGATTTTCGTAGTACGGTGATTTCTGCACCACTATCCACGATGCCGTGAAATTTTTGACCTCCGATTCCTAAATCCACTTTCAGAAGCTCGCCATCTTTCTCGTTGACTGGAAATTCCCACTCGAAACAAGCGCTATTTAGATTAACACTGACCTTATTAAGGCCCTTACTTTCTTGACTCTTTTTGTTTGTTTTCACGTAAGATGTACTTGCTGAATTCAATTTGGGGCAAGATTTTTTTCATATGGCCTTCCTTTCCACACCAATAGCAGGAGAATTTCGGACGAATGTCTCTTTGTTCTTGCTGTGGCTTAGTAAAAAGCCTTTTCTCATCTCTATTGTTATTTCCGAAATTCGCCCCTTTGGATGGAAGATTCCAATTTTCTTTATGAGAAATTTCTTTCGGTTTTTTATTGAAAGTCATTTTGACATTTTCATAATCATCTAATTTACTGGAAATAATAGCAGATGACTTAAACAATGACCATTCATCGATGAAATGTTCTTTAATTTCTGGAGGTACTTTCCTTTTAATTTGATCTGTAATAATCAAATCATATAATTCTTCAAATGTGTTAACTTCTAATCCCCGAATCCATTCAGTAAAATAGTTTTTCAATTCGTAAGCAAAATCTCTCCATGTGATATCAGCTTTTTTAGTATGCTTATTGAAAAGTTGTCGAAATCTTTCAGGAGTAAGTTTATATCTCTTTAACAATAACTCTTTTACTTTTCCGTAATCATTCGTGATTTCTTCGTCTTCCCGAGCTATAACTTCCGCGATTTCGTATGGCAGTAGCCCAATGAGATGAGAAACCCAATCATCTCTTTTAATTTCGGCACGTTTTGCCTGCCGCTCAAAAAGAACTAAATACAGGCTAATTTCGCATGTTTTAGGATCAAATTTTTGTAAGATGTTATGTAATTTTACGCGCGTTTTCTCAGAAGTTTCATTTATAATTCCTTTCTTCTCAAGTTCTATTCTTGCATTTTCCAACCGCATTTTTTCCAATTCTATTTCTTCTCTTCTTAGGCGTTCCTCCATCTCTTCTTTTCTCTTACGTTCCTCTATTTCTTCTCTTCTTAGGCGTTCCTCCATCTCTTCATTTCTCTTACGTACCTCTATTTCTTCCCTTCTTATGCGTTCCTCCATCTCTTCTTTCCTCTTCCGTGCTTCAAGTACGTTCGCTAATGTTTCTTTAACAAATTCTTCATCGTAATTCTTTGAAGCCAAAATAGCATCTCTTAACTCATATAACTTTAAATGTTGAGTTCCTTCCACTCCAAGCTCAGTAGCAACTTCTTGCAAATCTTTTTTATTCCCTTTACCCAAAAATGCCATCTTCGGATGGATGAAATCAAATCAAGTTCAAATTTTCCTTAAGAACGCCAGATTTGACATCTTATTTTTTATCTTAAACAACATTTTCCCCCAAATTAAATAAAATAATCATTAAGTCGGAATGCATACGTAAAAGGAGAAAAAAAAAATAATATGTATCGAAATAACAAATAAAAAAAAATGTTTACACAATCAACTCTTTCATTAAATAAATCAGAATATACTTTATTACATAACCAGCTTTCAATAAATTAGAAATAATGTTGCCATAGCAACACAATCAACTCTTTCATTAAATAAATCAGAATATACTTTATTGCATAACCAGCTTTCAATAAATTAGAAATAATGTTGCCATAGCAACCTTTAATCAAACTTACTTTTAAACAGAAAAAAAAAAAAAAAAAAACAATTTCCGATTCATTCCTCAAAGTAAAAAAAATAAACAAAACAGGACGTTTACAAGAATAATTCACTAGTTTTTTTTTTTTTTTTTTTTTTTACTGAGATATTTCATTAATATTCCAATAATAATAAAGATAAATAATTATAAATAATTATCAAGGTCTAACAAATACACAATCATTCAATAAAACAGAACAAATAAATCAAAACAGAGCTCTCTCTCTTTTTTTTTTTTTTTTTTTTTTTTTTTTAATCTGCTTTAATGAAATCTTATTTATTCTAAATCACGTGATGAATAAAAAGAACACACAGAAATTAATCACAATTATCTTGAATAGTATAAAAACATATTCTTTTCATCATTCTTTTTACTATTTTCCGGCTTTTTAAATACAAATAAACAAATATATTTCTATTTTTCATTTTTCAAACACTAGAATTATTATTATTTCAACATTACGAAATATTCAATTTTCATTTACATACTCTTTACCTTGTTGGAATACAAAATCGGAACAAAATATCTAAATGCTTAATCCGAATTATTTAATATGAAACTTATACAAAATATGACTCTTGATGGAACATAAAAAAAAAACATACCCTTTTTTTTTTTCATCACTATCATGACATAATCCATACGAGTACTAGCTATATCACATATCCTTGTCAACTTCGCCAATTGTGGTGCCTGCTTTTTCGCACCTGGTTCTTTTCTTTCGGTAAATTCATTTCGAGACACATCAAGACACTGATCACACTTGGTTTACTTTTAAACGTATATTTACTTACGGCACAAACATAAAATACATAACGAATACAGAAATTAACATCAAGTAAAGTATTTTCTAAAAAACATGTAGAATGGAACGTTAGTCCATCTTGATTCACATACGCACACACACTGTTGCCACACTTTCGTACCAAACTTTTTAGTTCTTGTTTTTTAATACTCTCGAAATCAGAGGTGCGGCGTTCACAATCCACTTCCGAATAAACCCAATTTCTGCCACATAGTACAACTGTTGGATAAAGGGTTAAGGGAGAATACGAATTTTTATGAAGATGTGGATAAATGAGATAGATTTGTCATCTCAAAAAACCTTTAACGCTAAGTTTTTATGAATATCATTTGAGCCATTTCCTAAAAAGTTTCTGCCGTAATTTTGAAGCAGGCGGAGTAAATGCTAACTGTAAATGTCAAATTTTCTGAAGGTGAAGAAAATTGAGTTTGAATTGTTATTTAATAAAAATCCCAAACCTTCCAAGAAAAAAAAAAAAAAAAAAAAACTCCAGCAATACATTTTCTCAGTAGAGTGAAGATTAACACAGTAGTGAACACGAACGAGAGTAAGACAGATAGGTTTCTCATAAAAAAAAAAGTATTTCTATGTTTTTTATTAATATTGTTAAATTTATTTCGGGGAAAACCATATTTCTGCCATATTTTGCATTGGATGGAAAAAAGCTAACATAGAACGCTAATTTTAACCCCTTAACGCGCGCTGTCCTCGCTGCGAGGACGCAAAATTTAATATCCAGCTGCAAAAATTCATCCCGGAAAATTTTAGCAAAAATTTACGTTTATAACATATCAGAAAAGGCCGCTTTTTAATACCTTAAAATTAAAAATTTCGTTTAGTTTAATTTAGTTCATGAATTTCGGTGGCAGTATAATTTAAATGATCAGAATTGTCTTGCGCCGCAAAGGGTTAAGGGTTCCTAGTAGCCGCATACCTTCCTTTCTCCTTCAACATGTAATTCAATGCGGGGTTCTGTTGTTTTGTATTTTCCGGATATCTCTTTCAAAAATAAAGTTTTTCTAATTCTGTTTTTTTTTTTTTTTTTTTTTTTTTTTTAATTCCTTTCTTCGAACATGCCATATTTGTTCTTAGGAAGCAATTATAAAAAAATAAAATAAATATTTTTTTTTTTCGTGATTGAAAATTATACTCTTAAGTTTACTTAATGAAATAAAATATTTAGACCTATTCTTAAAAAAAAAAAGTGCTTCATAAGCAAAAATGTGTCATGTTCGAAGAATGGAATAAAAAAAACGGAATATGAAGAACTTTATTTTTGAACGAGACATCCGAAAGTACAAAGCAACCAAAATCCCATTGGATTACATGGAGAAGACTGAAGGGAAAGTATCTGACTCCTGGAGACCCTTATGTCAGATGGATTTGTCATTACAAAAAACGCTTAAACCTATGTTTTGTCAAAAATCGTTAGAGCCATTTCACTGACAACCAAGTTTCAGCCATATTTTTAAATTGGATGAATAAGAGTTAAGAGCGAAAGTTAATTTTCTAGAAGACGAAAATAAACCAGATGCATTTATCGTCTCAAGACAACATTATATCTAACTTTTTAACAAAACTATTTGAACTATTCTCGAGAAAATTCGGAATAAACCCTCTTTCTGCCCTATTTCTCAAAGAGGAAGATTAGCAATAGAAGTTGATTTTTCGAAAGATGAGGATACGTCGTGTGACTTCGTTTTCTCAAAAAATCTTTAACAGTAAATTTTTATTAAAATCATAATATCTATTTCTTAATAAATCCAAGCTCTGTGATATCTTCCAGCCAACGGCTGATAGGTTAGCCGCGAATGCGAATTTTCCTGAAAATGAGGATTAGTCCAATTAATTTTTTACCCTATAAAACCCTTAATCTCTATCTTTCCTGAAAGTCATTATATCTATTTCCGAGAAACCACATTTCTGCAATATTTTGCAGCAATAAAAAAAAAGGGTTAACAGCAAACGCGAATTTCCCGAATATGAGAATAAAATTAAACAGTTTTCCTCTTCAAAAACCCTTAACCGCAAAGTTTCATTAAAATAGTTATGTTTATTTTCGAGTAAATCCAGCTTCACTTTATCCAATTTTTTTTTTTTCAAAATCATTAAATCCATTTCCCAGTAAACCTTATTTCTGTCGTAGTTTGAAACCGGGTGATAAACGGCTAACAGCGAGCAAAAATTTTTCTAAAGTTAAAAAAAAAAAAAAAAAAAAAAAAAAAAAAAAAAAAAAAAAAAACGATTTTGTACTTCAAAAAATATTTAACTCCAAACATTCATCAAAACTATTACATACATTTCCGAATATAGCCGTTTTCTCCCACATGGTGAAACTGGAAAAGACAGTGAAATTTTCCTAAAGATGAGGATGAGTCCGATCGGTTTATCTCTTCAAAAAACCCTTAATTCCAAACTATTATCAAGATTGTTATATTTATTTCCAAACAAATCTAATTTCTGCATATGTTGCAACCTGTCGATAAAGGATTAACAATGAACGCGAATTTTCCTGACGATGAGGATAAGCACAATCAATAAAGCAACCCCCCCCCCGAAAAAATAAATAAATAAAAAATAAATAAATAAAATAAATAAATAAGAAATAAATAAATAAAAAATAACCCTAATTTTATCAAAATATTTATATTCATTTCCAAATAATTCCAATTTCTGCCGTATATGGCAAGTGATATATAAAAGACTGACATTGAACGCGAATTTTCTTGAAGATGAGGATGTATATAATCGATTTAACTCCCCCCTTCCCCCCCCCCCAAAGAAAAAAAAACGCTTAACTCCAACCGTTGATCAAAATCGTTATATCCATTTCCAAGTAAACTCAATTTCTGCCATATGATTTAACTGACTGACAAAGGGTTAACAGCTAACGCGAATTTTGCTGAAGATGAGGATATACCCTATAGATGTATTCCCCCCAACAACCTTAACCCCAAGCTTTCATCAAAATCATTAGATCCGTTCTGGAAACAAATATATATAACACGTCACGTTGTTTACTTGATTAATATAAAAGAACTATACACATATATACATACATATATATATATATATATATATATATATATACATACAGTCATTTGCAAAAGCTTAAGGCCACCCATAGAAAAATCATTACATCCATTTCCAAGTAAACGCAATTTCTGCCATATGATGCAACTCGTCGTTAAAAAAGGTAACAGTGAACGCAAATTTTAATGAAAATGAAAACACATCCAATCGATTTAGCTCTTTAAAAAACACTTAATCCCAAACTTTCATTAAAATCAGTAAATTCTTTTCCGAGTAAACCCAGTTTCTGCCATGCGGTGCAAATGACCGATAAAAGGTTAACATCGAAATTGAATTTTCCTTAAGATGAGAATATGTCCAATCTTTTTAGAGCTCTAAAAAACTCTTAACCTCAAACATTCACAAAAACATTATATCCATTTTCAAATAAATCCAATTTCTGCTATATGTTGCAATTGGCCAATAAAGGGTTAACTGTGAACGCAAATTTTCCTGAAGATGAGGATATGTCAAGTCGATTTAACTACTTAAAAACACTTAACACCAAACTTTCATCATATCCATTTTTAAATAAACCCATTTTCTGCTATGTAGTACAACTGGCCAATAAAGGGTTAACCCCAAATGCGAATTTCCTTGAAGATGATCATAAGCCCAATCGTTTTTTCGACCCAAAAAAATACCTAACCCCAAACTTTCATCAAAATCGTTAGAGTCGAAACTAGAGTCGAGACAAATCTATATAACACTTCACGTTGTTTACTTGTTTAATATAAGAGGATTATATATATATATATATATATATAGCAAACAATTGACAGGAAAATTTATAAATATATAAGTTTTACAGATTAGAAAAACCAATAGGAGAATTACAAACCAATGCACAAGATTGCAGCGAAAGGAAATGCAAAACTTAGATGTAGTAATATGAAATATATAAACAAATGAATGAAATTAAATGTAGAAATATATAAACAAATGAATGAAATTATACCCCAAAAAACACTGAGATCTTCATCAGGGAGGCCCCTCAGTGTAGGGGTGAACGAGAAGTTTCTGAAAGGAGAGTAGCTATAAGCTAATAACTATCCTTAGCCCCCAACTTCTCACCAAACAGAAAACCACCAATAACTGAAGAGAAATCAAACATACATATAATGTATAAAACTACTAAAAATATCAAATCGTAAAAGTTACAAAATTACATCAATTCATTTAAAAAAATATAATACAAAAGAGAATTACTGAAGGTAAACAAGAAAGTATAAAATGAAATAAAAATACAACCCTTCATATGGAACACAAACTATCTTCGGCCGACGGGGCTACTCGTCGGTACTTCAATATCGCCCTTGAATGAGGAAGTTGAACAAACCGAGATAGGAAAACTCTGAAATGTCAGTTAAAATTTGTGACGGGTAACAGTTAATTTGCAAGGTACTTTTTAAGTCTTCAAGAGCATATTTTAAATTTTCTTCATTATTGCAAATAGTATGAATTCTTTTAAGCTGTGCGAACATAATATTTTTTAAAACTTTTCTGCTGATATTTGAAAACCAATTAGTAAGACTATTAACTTTAAAATTAAAATCCTTTCTTTTATCATATAATCCAATGAGCCATTTATCTTCATTTCTCTTTATATTTAAATCTAGGAAAGAAATTTTATCAGTATCTGTACGGTTCAAAATCAATTCCTTAGGATATATTTTTTTAGAGATATTTCCGAAACAATTACAGTTAAAAACAATTAAATCATCAATATATCTGAAGAAAGTAATATTTATAAAAAAAATTTCGAAAAAATATAAAAATAAATTTGCGAAAGCACTCGAAAAACTCGTTCCCATTGGGATCCCCCTCCGCTGTAAAAAGTAATCTTTCCCGTTAAACAAAACGTTTTCAAAAATACAAAACCTGATAAGATTAGTCCAGTAATTTTTATCACAATTTAAGTAGCTGCCAAATTCATCATAAATGCTTTCAAAAACTTCTATTACCAAGTTATGTGGAATACTGCCAAACAAATTTTCAAAATCATAGGTATTTACTGAAGTAATGCTTTCTGAATTATTCCTGAAATATTCTAAAACTTTCTGGTTATTGTTTAAAATGTTACAATCATTAGCAGAATTTATTACTTTTAAAACTGAATTTAAATATTTAAACAAGATTTTACCGGCTTTATCATTATAGCTATTAGTACCACAGGTGACAAAACGAAATTTAACTGGATTTTTATGAAATTTTACAGTAACGAATAGATATGGAAAATTAAAACAATTTCTGCTTAAATTTAGTTTTTTATCAAAGGCCAATATACGTTTTTTGATAATAGAGGGGTTGTCAGTTAACTTATTGAAAGAACTATTACTTGAATATTCCTTTAAAAGAAGATTTTTATAAAAAAAACTTTACAAATAATAGCAAAATTACTATTATCTTTATCTACTGTAGCAATAATAAATTTATCTTTTAAATTTTCAATACTTTTTTTAAGTTCAGCACTATAATTAAACTCATCAAGGTTAAATCTACTATAGTAATTTCTAAGGAAAAGCAATTGTTTCTTAAAAAGGTACAAAAATTTAAATTTCCATTGTTTAAAATCTTCAAAAGGCCAGCTATATTTATAGGAAATTTTTAAAATAAAAATGTCTAAATCTTTTTCTATAAAATCAATGATTTTTTTATTGCTATAATTAAAATTCAACCTAAAGCTTGATCCCAAATTCATAATACTTTTTAAATGATCATCTTCAATTATATTTAAATTTCCTGAGACAATATGACCATAATAAGGATCAATAAAATCTTTTAAACTATCCGAAATGCAATAACATTCATCTTCTTTAATTAAACTAATACATTTACTATACTGATTATAATTGCAAATCAAATTTTTTAAAGTTTTATCATAACTATTAGCAATCCTAATATTAAAGCTGTTTTTTAAAGGAAATAAACTTTCACAAGCTTTCAAAACTTTTTTTAATTTAATGGAGTCAAAAATTTTATCTCTGAATGACAAAACCAATTTTTCCTGAGCGTGTTCTTTCGAATTCCCCTCTTTATCGAAATCATAATTACCAATTTTATGTTTAAACAAATCTAAAAAAATATCTTTAATTAAAATATTTTTAAAACAATAGCTTTTTAATTTATTTCTAATAAACCACTTTATAACTTTATTTTTCAAACTGAAGACCTTGGTTTTTATTTTATTTATATCACAGAATTTAATATTTTCCTTATTAATTGAATCCAAAGCTTTTAAGATATCGTTGTCAATGTTAATTTTACCTTATCCTCCAATGTTAATTTTACCTTTAGTTTGAAAAATAAAGTTATAAAGTGGTTTATTAGAAATAAATTAAAAATCTATTGTTTTAAAAATATTTTAATTAAAGATATTATTTTGAATTTGTTATTGGCGATATTGAAGTACCGACGAGTAGCCCCGTCGGCCGAAGATAGTTTGTGTTCCATATGAAGGGTTGTATTTTTATTTCATTTTATACTTTCTTGTTTACCTTCAGTAATTCTCTTTTGTATTATATTTTTTTAAATGAATTGATGTAATTTTGTAACTTTTACAATTTGATATTTTTAGTAGTTTTATACATTATATGTATGTTTGATTTCTCTTCAGTTATTGGTGGTTTTCTGTTTGGTGAGAAGTTGGGGGCTAAGGATATTTATTAGCTTATAGCTACTGTCCTTTCAGAAACTTCTCGTTCACCCCTACACTGAGGGGCCTCCCTGATGAAGATCTCAGTGTTTTTTGGGGTATAATTTCATTCATTTGTTTATATATTTCATATTACTATATATATATATATATATATACATATATATATATATATACAGTCATTTGCAAAAGTTTAAGACCATCCACAGAAATATCAGATTTAATGGAATTCAGCAAAAATAACATATATATTTTACATATAAAAGGACAAAATGGACTGTACATGGTTATTTACTGTAATTAAAGTCATTATTTTGTAGGACATTCTTTGTTTTTAATAACTTGTGCAATCCTCTTAGGCATGCTATAAATAAGAGACTTGCAGTAAGCTTTAGAAATGTCTGTGCAGCAGACATGCTTTATTGCTTCAACAGATTTTGCAGCAGTAGATGGTTGCTTTTCAGCGACTTTATTTTTCACAAAAAAGCACAGATTTTCTATTAGATTAAAATCTGGACCAGTCAAGCACTTTAATTTCTGTGCCCTCAGATATTTCTTCACAGTCTTCGCCCTGTGACACAGAGCCCCATCATGCATGAAAATTGAACATTTATGGACACGCATGTGAAGCTTCAACTTCTCACGTAACAAATTAAGGCACCGTTTTCCGTTCATAGTGGTTTTAGGTGGCACAATATACAGACTAGTAGTAACGGATGCAGACATTCACCCCACATCATTTGGCTTGGAAGATGTTTTACAGTTTGAATCGTACATCTCTCATCATATCTTTATCCCCTTCAGCGGTGAACAGTTGTAGCACGTGCAGAAGTTTGCTACAGATTTGACTCATCCGAAAATAAGACCCTAATCCACTGCTGCACTGTCCAATTCTGTTATTGTCTGGCGAAAGTCAGTCGTTTCTTTCTCATACTTGGAGTAAGTCGAGGTTTCATTGCAGGTTTAAGGGATGATAATCGAGTTGGATCTCGTACGACCATCCTTCGTATCACATGATCATCTCGTGCACTCGTTTTTCTAGGGCGGCCGCTAAAATCTAATTTTATGCAGGATAAAAAATTTTCACCTTTTTGTAACAGTAAGTGAAGTTTTTTTACCCATTACAATAATTACACAACAGCACTGTCTACTACAAAATACAATAAATAACTGGCAATAAACGTGCCGACCGCCTTTATTTACAGCAGTAGAATACGTCTGATGCAATCAGCACATGAGATGGCGCAATAACCTGCGGAAATGTTGCAATATATTAAAATACTGAAATTCGACAACTGGTCTTAAACTTTTGCAAATGACTGTATTTTAATTTTAAAAGTTGTTTATGCAGTGATTTAAGCATACATTTTCTCAACGCTCAAAAACATATTTTTTATAGTCATTTAAGTTCCGAAAAATGGATATAGTAGCTAGTAAAAGAAAAGTCGCGATAAAAATAATCTGTACTTTTCTTCAAAATTCAAAAACGTTGGTAAAACATTTCCGTGTTTTCTGCATTGAATTTTCTTCAAATGCTTAGTCTATAGCAATATCTGAATCTGAAATATACAACAGGAAACCTCTTAATATACATGCGTTATAAAATATAGAAAATAATTGTATTTTGGAATAACTTTAGTGGCCCCCAACTGGCAAAATTTGAAATTTGGCACCGAGGTAGCACGATCGTTTTGCACCAAGGAACCTTCTAGCATAACTGCGATAGCAGTTTTAATTAATCGCCAAAATGGAACAAAAATTTAAATGTCAGCAAGGGGGTACAGTACTACAACTGTGGTCTAAGTTCTTTAAAGAACACAGTTCTTTTTGATAAATCAATATTACTTTACTTACTAATTACTTTAAAATTAGCAAATGTACTGTACATTCTTTTTTTTTATGTGGAAATTAATATATTATAACAACATATTAACTTTTATCAATAGACCTATCATTACACTAGACAAAATATATTTTATATACCAAACAATCTAACTTTTAAAGAAAATTTATATTTTAATAAATTTTAAAAAGAACTTTTATATCTTTATATATCTTGATTTTATACGATATCGTCTGCATAAGAGAACGCCGAATTTACATTAAAAAATTAAAATTAAAATTAAAAAATAACAACCAATAAAAGTCGAGTTACTTTATCAAATATAGTCCTTCTAAAGTATCTAAATACCTAGATATGATTTTTAATTGGTTACAGAAGCATTTTTTGTTCATATATCTGTAAAACTAATTAAAATTTTGAAAGGTTATGTAGATATAATTTTAAGTTTGGTACTGACTTAAACTCGATCCAAGTGTCATTGAATTCTGTTAAGCAGTTTATAGATGAAATGTATACTGCCGAAAATAGACTATATACCTCCACCGTCCACCCCTTCCATGAACACATAGGAAATATTCTAAATCATTTTGGGATTCCTTGATGTCTAAAACCTAAAGACAACGTTATTATTATTATTATTATTATTTTCATTTATTTTGTTTTAATGGCAAAAGCCTTAAAGCTTATGGCCAGAATTTTTTTTTCCATATCTTTAATTGTAATATTCCTTTTTAAATTTTCGATATATATATAATTTTAAGTGTGATATAAATCTAAATTCATGCCATGCGTCGTTGAATTCAGTCTAGTCATTCTCACGTGATACCCGAAAAAAAAAATAGAGTTACAGACATACAGACACAACGACCCACACACAGACACACATATACAGAAAATTTTCAGAAGTCATTTTCGTTTTTCATGGTGTGTGTAAAACGGGAAGATATCGTTTTTTTTTTTTTTTTTTTTTTTGATAAATTTACAGACAAAAGTCTGATTTTATTAATATAGCTATCTATAAAGAATTCTTTATTTCTTTATTTCTTTCTTTTCTTTCTTTTTTTTTTTTTAATCTCAATTTAAAAAAAAAAAAAAAAAAAAAAAACTAATTGTTTATTCCAGTTTTTAGTTTTTAATCATTTATTCATTTACTTTTTAGATATTCTTTGACAGTTCATTGCCATATGGACTTACAACTTTATCCTATGGATACTCAAAATTGTATTTTTGATATATCATCATGTAAGTATTTATGAAATCACAGACATACGTATCTACGTATACTAAAATTATTGTTATCATTACTATTATTATCAATGAACTTAAAGCAAATAAATAAAAAGTCGATTATACAGGGAGTGGTAAAATTATAGGAAAATGCACAAAAATATCTGGAGTGAAGTAATTGTAATATGCAAGTTTACATATTTCTTTGTTGAAATCATATACATGATATGCAGTTAATATTATACAGTCGGCAGCAAAATTATTGAAGCACTAGCAATGATTCCTACTTAAAAGATAGGCATCTAATACTGTTTTGTTAAGTAAATGTTTGTCGAGTCATGCTATTAGTCTTATACTGTTTATAAAACAGTAAATTTATTATAAAAATTATTGATCAAACTAAAAATGTATATATATATATACATATAAAGTGCGAATGTGTGTTTCAATAATTTTGTTGTTGACTGTAACAAGTGTTTACAAAAGTTGAATATATTTTTTAAATGTATTTTTAAATGTGTATGTTTTTAATATACGCAGGGGCAAAATTTTAGGAATATATTAGGTCGTTAAAGATGAAACTTGTAAAAAAAAAAATAAAAATAAAGCAAAGTTAGATGGTAACTTATAAGTATAAGGAATTATAATTAAAAACATTTTAAGTTACCTTATAAAAATCCTTTAAAATAGAGGCCAATATATTTCAGCTCCAGCCGGAGCCATCATCAGAGCCCGATCACAAAACAAAGAGCTTGGCGGTTCACTCCCTTTTCTTAACTTCGTCGTTCGTCATTTCTTCACTTCGTTTCTCTGTTTCTAAGATCTGCTTCCATTCATGTGGGATGATATCAATATCGTTTATTGCGTCATGGGTGGTCAGGATTTCGAGTGCTTCTCTTTTTAGTGCGTATTTGTGTGAGTTGAAATTGGAAATTTTTTGAAAATTAATTGAATCGATATTAACTGATCGATATTAATGGATATTAATCGATATCGATATTAATCGATATCGATATTAATCGATATTGAATATTTCAATAAAAGCTTCGGTGGAATTAATGGAAAAATCAGAGGGGGGAAGAAGTGATTTATAAATATCTTTCATATAGACTTCCAGACAGTAGGTGGCACCTTCAGATTTGTTGACGATGGGGCGAAGTGAGGGAGGATTTTTATGATCTTTGTATTTTCCAAATAATCGAGGGATAATAGATGCGTGGTTGTTAAAGACGGGAGGGGTATTGTTAGGCCAAGTTCCAGGTTTTATTAACGATTTAGTTTTTTCAATAAGTTTATTAAGTGGGGAGTGTGAAAGTTTAACGGCGTTTAATTTTAGAATAGTGTCTTGCGTCATTTCTTTATAATTATCCCTATCCATAATTGTTAATAAGTTAGTTTTATCGGACATTAGGCAGGTTAGGTTACTTTCGTTTTTTAAATCGCGGATACTTTTGATATCGCTATAGTCATATTTATTGTCAGTATTTTTAAGGGAGTTGATAGCTGTGTGTCTAATAGCTATCTAATAGCTTCTAATAGAAAAAAAATCGTGGAACTAATATCCATTTTCAAGATACACTTGATAGCTTTGATGTTAAAGACCTGTATCCATCCATTAACATTACTGAAATTAGTGGTATTATTCACGCTCGGATCATCAACCAATTTGTGAATAATAAAATAAGTGATGCATTAATTCGTACCAGCAACCCTATCCTCAACGATTCTTTTTTTTTTCTTTTTTGATGGCTGTTTCTACAGACAAACTCAGGGCGTTCCTATGGGATCTCCGATTTCGGGGATTTTAGCCGAACTGAAAATGAGATATTTTGAACAATCTGCGTATAATATTATTAATAATTGCAAACTCTGGGTCCGCTATGTGGACGACATTTTTACAGTTATCCCCCAAAACATTAACCCTGAAAATCTTCTCTTTGATCTTAATAACCTCGACACTCTCATCAAATTTACCAATGAAATTGAAAACAACAATAGCCTAAACTTTCTTGACGTATACATCACTAAAAATCATAACCATACAATTGACACCACTGTTTTCCGTAAAACTACTAATAATAACGAAATTATTAACAATAAATGTAATACCCCCCTCCCTTATAAATACGCCGCATTAAAATCTTATATTAATCGCACAATTCTCATCTGCTCTAGCAAATCCCTTTTAAATGCCGAATTAAAATTTATTAAAAGTATCGTTAAAAAAGCCAACTACAACCCAAAACTCGTTGATAAATTTCATAAAAAAAGACTTAAATCCCTTAACTATATCCCAAACGCACAAAAAAATAAACCATCCTTTACTTCCGCGATCCCTTATTGTAAAGGCGCCTCCATCGAAATTCAAAATGAAGCAAAAAAACATAATGTTAACATTCCAATTAAACCTGATAAAAACATTTACCAACGGATTCGTAATGAGAAAAACCCTATTCCCTTCAATCAAACTGCTGGTGTTTATAAAATAAATTTTCAAGACCGCGATCAAAATAAAGCTAGCTATATCGTCATGACTAAAAGAAAAATTAAAGATAGAATATCCGAACACCTTGCTGACCTAAAATACAACAAACCATCCACAGCTTTCTCTAGGAATAACACAAATACGCACTAAAAAGAGAAGCACTCGAAATCCTGACCACCCATGACGAAATGAACGATATTGAACATAGCATCATCCCACATGAATGAAAGCAGATCTTAGAAACAGAGATACGAAGTGAAGAAATGACGAACGACGAAGTTAAGAAAAGGGAGTGAACCGCCAAGCTCTTTGTTTTGTCATCGGGCTCTGATGATGGCTCCGGCTGGAGCTGAAATATATTGGCCTCTATTTTAAAGGATTTTTATAAGGTAATTTAAAATGTTTTTAATTAAAATTGTAATCCTTTGTAAATTTAAATATGTATTATAAGGAATTATTTTATTCATCAAAGTATGCACCCATATTGTCCTCACACTTTTTTATTTAAGCGGCAGGTTATTCAGGCCAGTGGTACAAAACCCTGATTGACGTAAGTTAGTGAATTTCAGGAAGACCAGTTTTACAACTTATTCAGAATTGAACTGTTTTTCTATTAAAATAATGTCTAAATTGCAAAAGAAGTTGTAATCAGTGAGGGTTAGGTCTGCAGAGTATGGGGTATGATGAAAAAGTTCCAATTCTGACACCTGCAATTTTGCCACAGTCATTTATGCAGTGTGGGGTCTAGCGTCATCATGCAAAAAGTAGTAGTCTATCTTGTAATCAATCTAGGCTATTTGTCTTGATGTTTTTGCATTATTTATTCAAATTGTTTACAGTATATTTCAGCTTTTATCAATGAGCCAGGTTTTATGAAATCGTAATGCTACATAACAGCACTAGACTACTAAACACGCAGCATGAAATTAATTTATTGAATATTAAGCTTGAGTGTGTTTTGGTGATTTATCTTTATTCAACCACTGTACAATTGGCATATTGTATCCATCTATCTTGCAAGTGACAATTCGATTCAAAAGTGGATCAGATATTTGACAAGAAGGCAAAAACAAGCAAGCTTTCAAACGCTTTTGTTTCTGCTTTTCTTCCGGTTAATAATGAACCTACTTATGCAACTTTTTCACTTTACTGGTTTGACATAATAGAGTCATATTGCTTTTTTGCTAAAATATAACTTAGTGATAATTCATAGGCTCTCTGAAATGGGCCAGTATCAACAATGCCTTTTAGTTCATTATTACCGATCATTGATTTTGGGTAACTGCTTGATTCAATAGTAAACACGAAATAACCTGTGTGAAATTTGGGGAACAGTTTGATACTGTCTGCTGTGTAGTAATACAAGAGCCAAATACCACTATTAATATTTTACATGATCTGCGATGCCGTAGTTTCATGTAAGAACTAATATTTCATAACAGTGAGAATTTATCAAAATTTCTACTTTAGCAAACGTAATTAATAAAATAGTTTTTTATATTTTTAGAGCTTACAGTGATTTCTTTAAACAGGCGAGACGTATAATTTTCAAAAAAAAAAAAAAAAAAAAAAAAAAAAAGAAAAAAGTAAAAGTAAAATATTAAGCCACTGTCAAATAATAAGTTGTTAATGGCAGCAATATTATTAACTACAAGTTTCATTCTTGACAACCCAATAATTCTTATTTTAATGCTATGGCTTGGAATTGGTGGATTTATTTTCATATCATTTAGCAAAGCATTTAAAACACTTCATGATAGCATCCTTTTTGTCAGAAAGCATCTAGAAGATAGGGAGAGGACAAATATTCTTCAATATCGAAATAGATCAAATTTTAGCTTATAATAATAATGTGTGCCCTTTCAGAAAATTGCTGTTAAAAGGAAACTTCGAAGACATATTTCACACTTCATTGTCATTTTTAACACTTGCCAACAAAATTGAGAAGTGCTGATGACTTCGGTTTGTCTTTTTGTCCGTCTTTCTACCCCCTAATACCTGTAAATATTCATGAAATTCCTTGAAATAGATATATGTTATTCAAGTTCACACTCGGATGGTCTATTGAAAATGGGTAATACCATCGCTGATTTGCGTACAGGAATGCCCAAATAAATTTTTAAAGCACTGAGATTTATTATCAGATGTATTTTTTAAATCATATTTTAATACCTTCACTTCCCACAGGTAACACTAGAGTTCGCATTTACTATTCATATGAACAAAAAGTTTTTTTTTTTAAAAAAAAAAAAAAACCTTATGAGTAACACTAATATTTACAGGGCCACTCAAAAATATTCACATACATTAAGGGCTATAACCGGAAGTTGTTGGAATTGCATTTTTGGTTTTATTAAGCGTTTTCAGCACATTTCGATAACGTTTAAGCGTGATTATTATTTTTATTAGCCTACCTTTCAGTCCTTTTATCCTTTTGTCTGTCCGTTGTATGATTAAATAGACAAAGTACATTAAATGTTGAACAAGGTAGTTGACAAGTGTTAAGAATTTAAGCAAACCGCTGAATTTTCCGTTGATGTTTTCATTTCCTACAAATGCTGATCACAGAATATACTCCAAAACAGATATGAAGGTTACGAATTATTTCGAAATTATATAGAAGTTTGATTATTTACACGGTAATAAATAAAATACTGACCGCAAAAAAAATATATATACCGGGTGTCCCATAAGTCTGTAAACATTTTGAAAATTCATAAAAATTGAAGAAATTGATAGATTTGTACGCTATTTGCAAAAAAATTATTCTCATGAAGGGTTTTTCTTTTTTTTTCTTTTCTTTTTGGTAAAGGAAAAAATAATTATTAAAATTTTCGTTGATAGAAAGTGCTTTTAATGAGAAAATCACTAATTTCTATAAGAAACTGTATTTCCATGCAAATATTTATTGGCATATAAATCCTTTTCTTTGTGTTCGCCCTCAACACAAATTCCACATTACAAACGAGTTACAACGCCGCTAACTACAGCTTCAATCGGCGGTTCTTAGCTCAGGGAAAATATCTTGACCAATAACGTTTTGTCCACCAAGTCAACATCAGAATTAAAAGTTATTGTATGTACAAGTAGGAAGCAAAATAAGAAATAAGCTGTGTTAATCGTAAAACCATGCAATGTATAGTAATCTGATTTGCATATTTCTCGTTATGCGTTCATTTAGCGCCCCCTATCGACCCTATTCTTTCTTTGCCAAAAAATCTCTCTTCACGACAATAACTTTTTCGCAAACCACGTTCAGTTTTACCAATTTCTTAAATTTTTATGTTTTTTTCAAAATATCTACAGATTTTTGTGACACTCAGTATATAAGATGGATGAAGATGCCAGTATTAGTATAGACCAAAAGCAGATAAAAAGAGCAAGTAAAAGATCATAAATTTTTGGATGTGTAACACCGTAGAGGTGTCTCCCTTTAACACACACCCATATAAAAGCTTTCATTTTGCTTCCACAGAAATATCTGGAAAAATAAACGAATTGGTCTAAAATTAGTTTAATTAATAAGAATAAGTTTACTTTAAATGGTTCAGTGATCTGTAATCATAATGACAAGATCTTCAAACGAAAAAGGGAGTATTTTCTAAGTGTCTAATAGGAGCGGTTTTTCTTATGATTTGCGCCAGTTCCCCTGAACTACAGTACAATTATAAATCTTACAATTATTAAAAAAATAAAAATAAAAATAAAAATAAAATAAAAAGGCTGTTATTTATTTTACTTCAAACTTGCCACGCATTATCAAATTTTGTAGCGACAACCTAATACGAACTTCAAAACACGAAATTTGAATTCCCTGTAGTCATTTTTATTTTCAGTTATGCTGATAGTAGATATACATACAAATAAACTGCCAAAATTGGATTTCCGTATTTATGGCACCTCAAAACGTGAAATTATACAAAAAAAAAAAAAAAAAAAAAAAAAAAGATTTCAAAATAGAACTTTAAAAAGTACTTTCCTTACAGTATGAGCATGAAACATTAATTTTTCTTCCTGAGCAGACGTAGTAAAATGTCGCAAAGTAAACGACATAGTAACGTCGACATAGTAAAACGTCGCAAAGCACTTCCATAAATTACATTCAATACAAAAGAACGTTAAGTTCAATTTTGGGTAGCCTTGTATGTTGTCCATAAACAATATGCACTGTAAACAATATTATTTAAATTTATTCTTACTTTTAAAAAACAATTAATACAAAAGGAATTACAATTCCAGCAATAGCCTCAATATATTCAAGTACTTTGAACAGCCCTGTAAACGAAGAATGGATGATTTCCATACCACAATTTACACAAAACATGCTTTTATGTATATAAAAAATGTGTTTATCTCATTTCGCTTAGGAAGCCTATAGATGTTGCACTGTACTTATTAGAATTTTCGCCCACAGACGTAGCGTATTTGAATACTTTTGAATGCCCTGTAAACAAACCCTTTAGTTTATTTCAACCAAAGTTTAGTGTATCATCTATAAATGATACAAATGTAGAAGACCAAGTTTACTCTCCCTGCTACTATTTTTTATTGGGGTATACTGATAACAGACACACCTACAGGCACATTCACAGACAGACACACAGACCAACCTCTAAAAACATGATATTTTGATTTATGAAATCTAAAATCATATAAATATAACAAAAACATAATTTTGAAAATTTGCCCGAAAACAATACTTTCTCGAAGGTTCTCTAAGGTTATATAGGTAATGCAATAAGTATGGTTAAGATAATGCAATAATAATAAAAAATAAATAAAAATAAATAAAAAAAATATAAATAAATATATATATATGTATAGTAAATAATTAATTAATTAAAAATTCATAATTGTATTACTTTGAATTATAAGTGTACTGTGTGGGGAAAAATTCAGCTCCGTGAACGAATGTGTTCGTCAGCAGCGATCATATGGTTAAATTAAATACACAACGCGCGCGAGAAAAAAAAAATGTCATTTATGTGTACAATGTCATTTGTACAGTGTGGCGCAAAAGTTTATGCACAAGCTTAATTTTTTTAATAAAATGAATTATATACACCGGAATGCTTCGAAATTTTTACTGTATCTTAACATTGGATTACAAATTCATGCTTCGAATTCTGAAATAATTAATTGAAAAGAAAAATATTGAATAATAAAAAAATCAAAATTGTGATGTCACAAAATTTTAAGCAGAAATGAGTTTCTATGCAAATATCGCTTCCAAATATCTCTAAATGGGTCTGGTGGAGGATCGGTAACACTTCTCCCCTAGATTATAAAGTACAGTAGATTCTCGTATAACGCGGGGGATACGTTCCGTGTAAAAGAAAATCACGTTATAGGAGACATACATTAAGGAGTCTATGCATTCCGCAATGCCTATCTCATTCCGCAATGAGATCAAAATCGTCGGGTGTTGGCATAGTAACGGAGCAATCCTTCCTTGAACAGGTTGAAAGTAGAAAATATGTCGTCATGTGCATCCTTTATTTTACGCGTTATTCGAGACTTTTTATGAGTAATAGTATATGTTGTATGAGTAATAGTCGCAGATATTTCGTCGCGTTATACGAAATCGCGTTTTGTGGGAGCGCGTTGTACGAGATTCTACTGTACAGTGATCGCTGTACGAGTTATCAGATTTCCGAAATCGCTACAATCATTCTCTGAAAAAGTTGCAAAAGTGTGGAAGCTGAAAGCTGAAATTAAATCCATTTTCCAAATGTCACATATTTTAAATCGGGACAAAATTGGTATTTAATAGTGTTTATAGGAGAGCAATTCAAAATTGTGTAACGCTCTGAAACTTTAAGAAAAACCACATTTAGGGAGGACAGAAAAATTAAAAGAAAGGCTTTAACCCGTAAGCAGTCGCTAATACAGCGCCACCTATTACAAATTGCGCACTTTTTATTTAACTGTCACCAATAATTTTAAGAAGTGATGTGATCGACGTTTCTTCGATTTTATTCGCGTTTTATGTATATCAAATGCCACTTCTAAAAATTTTTGGTGGCTGTTGAATAAAAAAATCTGGCAACACTGAAGGATGGGCGGCAAATCGACCAACTAACGACTACTAACGGGTTAACTGAGAATTTGTCTTTTAACCGGATTAAAAAATCGACTTGGATTAAAAATATCACGTGACACCATACTTAGACTGATAATCGAATCAGCGTTCATCATAAACAAAAATTAGCTCGAATAACCGAATCAGGATTCATCATTAAAAAAACCCAGCTCGTAAGCTTTTCTTTGAAAACGTGTCACAAACAAAAAAGACTTCAGTGGCCAAAACAACACATTTATTATCTAGACGAATATATTATTGTTATTTTCTCTGAGGGAAAAAAAATGAAATTTGGATGGTCCAAATGGGTTCTCATTCTATTTGCGTGACTTCAGGAAGGATCCGAAGAGCATATTCAGCAGGCAAGAAGATGGTAACTCACTTTTGGATACAATGGTTTGGTGGCGCTTTTTCTGCAATGAACAAACGTCTCTTTGCTTCTTAAATGGCAGACAAAATTCAAAGAAGTGTTAGGTAATTGTGAGTGAACATTTATAACCGTTTGGTGAACTCCTAGGTTGTCCCAACAGGGCCTTTTAGTAGGACAACGCATCGATACACACTTCCCGTTATGAAAAAAAAAAAAAAAAAGAAAAAAAAAACTTAGATTTCAATCAGTGCGATGAATTGGGCAGCATTCACCCAGATCTCAATTTGATGGAGAACATATGGGGAATCTTCTCACGTGACGTCTACAAGAATGGAAAGTAATATTACTCAGTGCAAGAGCTCAAACCATCGATCGAGGAAACCTAGTACAAACTCGAACCAGAAACCTTCCATAATATCGTGATATCAATGAAAAATCTTGTATTAGATCTCATCAGGTGCAACAGAAACACCATACTCTGTAATGCACTTTTGTGCCTTGTCAAATATAAATATTTCGGTTTTGTGCATAAACTTTTGCGACATCACAATTTTGATTTTTTTATAATTTATTATTTTCTTTCCAGTCAATTGTTTTCGAATTCGAAGCATAAATTTGTAATCCAATTGTTTAGATACAGTAAACTTTTCGAAGTATTCCGGTATATAATTTTTATTTTATTAAAAAATTTGGCTTGTGCTTTAAGTTTTTCGCCGCACTGTGAACAATAAAGCGATGTTTAATGATTTTAAATTGTTTTTACAAATGGAACACAAAATTTCGCAGAATGTGTGAATCTCTTTTATAATGCCAGAGAGAGAAATCCAGGGAACAGTTCATTTCACGTGTTGTAAATTCACTGTAGAATTTATCAGGTAACACCGTCTTTAAAGAAAAAAAAAAGAAGAAGAAGGGGGGGGGGGGGGTTCTTCAGTGTGGTTCTTGGTTCTTAAAATTAAATACGTGGCATGGGAATAACCCTTATGAAATTCATCTCTGGAAAATCATCTCGTTTTTTTGCCGACAATTTGCTTAATTTTTACTTCAGAAGAACTTTGTCATAAGTTGCCCAATATATCTAACCTTCAACCTATGGAACAAAATTTTATCTATTTTTTCGCATGCGCAGCAAAAAAGTAATTACTATAAATGCTTATATCTTTGTGATTATTACATGTGTAAATTTTATGCTTCAAAATAATGTTTTTCAAATGTTTTGTCTATTTTTCTACATGTTTTGTATATATATATTTATCCATTCGTACTATATATGTGTATTAAAAATATATATATGTGCCCAAAAAATTACAAATTTTTGAAGAAAATTACACCTGATATTCCCCTTACTGCAAAATATATATAGAGAGTTGCGTGTAAAAGTTTCGGGCCAAACTAAATTTCACCAATAGGTTTTGAATGAATGAAGATAAAAAGAAATTGGATATTCTTTCTTAAAGTTTATCAAACATACATTCGAAATGTACAACTAGCAATTTTTTACAATGAAGGAATGTAAATATGTAATGGAATACATATAAATCCATTCATCAAAAGTTTCGGGCTAAGCAATTAAGATTTCAGAGTGACGTTATTGCCCTGAAATGACTCATTTAAGACGAAACACGACTACATAGAAGGAGTTCGAGTTAATTTACATTTGTGTGTCAGTACTGTGAAGTTAAGATGCCGAAGCGCATTCATTTACAAATCCGTGAAACTCTTATTAAATTATAGCAGGGTTGATAGTTTCTCATGATATTGCTTCAACATTATCAATTGGAAAAACAACTGTTGATAAAATTATTAAAATATAGAAGGAAATAAACATTTTGGCAAATCAATACCTGAAAGAGACAGAAAAGTTACTATGTCAGTTCATAAAGTTATTAAAAGATAGGCAGTTTTAACCCAAAGAAGAATGCTGCAATTACAGCGCGTGATATACTCGAGGAAAACTTGGTTGATGTTAGTCGTAGTACTGTTTGGATTAGATTAAACCAAGTCAGACGTTCTAGATGCATCGGAGTAAAGAAACCGTTGATTCGCACTTAGAATAAGAAGGCAAGATTAGAATTTGCTGAAGCACATGAATATGGGACTGTCAAAGACTGGAAAAAAGTGTTATTTTCAGACGAAACAAAGATTTTTTTTTTTTTTTTTTTTTTTTTTTTTGAAAATGACGTAAAGAGGTACGCTTCACGGCCAAGCAATGCCAGATATGATTCTAGATATCAAATGTTGACTGTAAAACATGAAAGAGGAAACATCATGCCGTGGGGAGCTTTATCGTATAGAGATGTTGTTTCTTTACTGACCATAAAATGTACTATAGACAAAGTTATATATAAAAAACATCTTAATGAACTAAATGCTTCCCTGTGTGCTCCTAAATATGACACGAAGGTGGATTTTGCAACAAAAAAATGATCCCAAACTTCGATCAATCTCGTTCAAGTCTTTTAAACGGCAAGAATTTCGTATCCTTGAACGGCCAGGTTAAGCTCCCGACTTGAATCCCATTGAACATTTATGGGAAGAGCTAAAAGTAAAAGTAGGATCTATCGATTCTTCAAATAAAATCGGTTTATCAGGAGAAAAATTCAAAAGAAATGGCAAAATATTGACCATACAAAGATTCAGACTTTAATAGAATCGATCCTTCATCGATGTTCTGGCGTGATAGCTTCAAAGGGCATGTCAATAAGATATTAATGTTATTTGACCTTTTCGTGTGTTCCTATTTTAATAGTTTATTTTTCATAAGTTTGTCTGGTCTGAAACTTTTGATCACATAAATCTTATATGTTTTGTTATAATTTAATATTTTTTTGTTAACAAAATTTGTAAGTCATTTAATTCGACAGTATAAATGATTTACTTTACGTGATAACACTACACTTTTTTAACCTTTATTCATACAATAATTATGGCCTGAATGTTTGTTAAAGAATGTTTGGCCTGAAACTTTTGCACGCAACTGTGTGTACACAATTATTGTACATAGTAAATGCAACAATGTGTTAAAGTTACAAGTCTTTTGTAGAATTTTGTGATACAAGGTGATCTAAAGATATTTTGCTTTTATTCAGTTGTGGTTGGTCCCCTAATTGCACTTCTGACTATCTCGATAGTGGAAATAGTGAATTTATAAATGTTCTTTACATGCTTGAAATTACAAACTATTTCGTCCAATAATTTTTAGAAAATCGAAAAATGTTTAATATATATATATATATATATATATATATATATATAATAATTTGATCACCCACTATAATTTATTAAAGTATATGGTTTTCAAACCTATATAAAAATGGCACAAAATGCTAGTATTTTCATTCTCTATCACATATAAATCAAAACGGCAAATGTCCAATTTCTCCATTGTTGCAATTGCTCAATGTAGCACTAAAATTAGCTATTAGTGAAGTATGTACTGTTTTATCACCTAGAAAATTTTGAAACCTACTAAATTCTAGATTATAATCCTATATTAAAATTATTAAGCTCAAAAGAGGCCTAATATATTTTTAATGCTACTAAACTGTGAAAATCTGCACCGTTCTAATCATTTTTCCCCTATGGCGTATCTCGTGAAATATATATTCAATTTAATGTAACAATAAATCTTATTTTTTAGTTTAAATAGCCTATTCAGGGCCATATAAAATTTATATTTTTCATAAACGTGAACTACAAATATTATATGCATTTTTTGTGAAAAACCAGATCTTCCCTATAATTTTTATCTGTATTTATCATTCAAAACTGTGTTTATATAAGTGAAATGTTTTATATGGAAATGAATGTAGAAAAAGTTAGCAATGCTTTAGAATACTAAGACATGCGAAAGACTCAGGTTTGAACATTAGTCTGGTCAATTTTCGTGCTTGTTAAAATTAATTCTGCTTTCCATGAAAAATCTCATGCATTTATATGACCGAATTTTTATATGACAGACGGATGCAAAATAATATTGTAAACTGTTTTTTACACATTCTTACGTCAAATAAAAATAAATTTGAATTTAATTCATTTGGTTTATTTGATGGTGGCAAATTTCAATAAGGATCCTGATTCAAAAAGAGGGAAAGAATTCATTGAATAATTAAAGATTGTGGTCTTTAATTTACGAACTAATTCAAAAAACTATATGATAAGGGCCTACGATAATAGATGTAATCTTTATATGGAAGAATAGAAAAAAAAAATGTAATATTCAAAATTGTCCTGTCGTATTAAATAAAATTTTGTCTCTGACAGAATTTTATTTTTATGTTATTATTATTATTATTATTAACTTTTTTTTTTTTTTTTTTTTTTTTTTTTTTTTCGAATGTTGTGTTTACTTTATTACAAATAATTTTCCGATTTTTGAACAAAGTATAAAATTATTTTAGTGAAGTGATTAAAAATCTACCAAATTAAACTTTTCCTATTGTGTTTAAGTAAATCAAACTCTGTATTTTTAGTGTCGCATACTACAGCAAGATTAGAGCTACATTGGTCAGAAGAACATCCTTTTTTCAACATCAAACCTATATTTAATCCTTATAAAATGAACTTGTTAAAATATGAACGACCCAAGTTAGTCCCAGCGAAACTATTAGAAATGTGGCCAGATGGTAAGTTAAATCAGACTAATAATTATTTCAATAATAAATATAATATATTTGTGAATGTATCATTTTAAAAATCAAAGTGCTTAAAATGACACATAATCAATGTGAGAGTTTTTTGTAGTGTTTACAGCGCTGTTTTTACTAATAATATTTTACACCACTATTTTTGTGAAGTTTATTCGGCTTCATTGAATAGTATAAACATTGCATAAAAATCATGTTTTTTTTTTTTTCTAAGTGGGGGAGCTCACTTACTAGGCTTATTTCTTCTTTGTGCTAAAGGAAAAAAAAGAAAGAAGAAAAATAAAAATAAATTTCATGCTGATTGGTTAATAAATCATGTGATGCGCGGTGCATGAGAAGGCTTCTGTGAAGCTTTCATTACCTATTTACAGTACAATGTAAAGTAACCAGACGTTAATTATTTGATCGCCTTATAAAATGATAGAACTGTAATGTTATTTCCGCAGTATAGTTTTGCGATGTACTAAAAGAAAGGGTATAGAATTTTCTCATTGAGAGCATGACTATATATATGAAGGTAAACTTTATGACTATATTATAACCTTCACATTTAAAGCACAATTTTTTAATTGAGTAATTTTTTAATTGAGTAATTTTTTAATTGAGTAATTTTTTAATTATTAGTGTATTGCGGCAAAAGCAGTAGTTCAGTCAACGGATATATCCGGTCGCGGGGACAGAATATTAATTGTTTATACAGAACTAGCTCTAAATATTTACGTGTTAAGAAAGTACTAAGGTAAATGTAGGAGAGATTGCGCGGTAGGAAAGATTGCGCCCATAGGGGATCGTCAGGAAGGAGTACAATGGACGCTCTGAAACTCCAGATAGTTCTACAATATCAATAGCAGAGTGCCCACTTTATAGAATGGTAGTATTACAAAATATTTTTTAATTAAACGATTTCACATGGACTGGTTTATAAAATTAATTTTAAGTTAAACATATTATCTAGTAATTAAACGCTACTTTTTATTATCTAGCCTTGCTTTTATCTGCTTCTTTCTTTCTTTATTTTTTTTAATAAAATTTTTAATCTTTTTTATGCCGGTAGCACTCGCGCGAGGTGACTGACTCATCCCAGCAGGGAGGATTTAGTTGAACAGGACGCCTGCCTCTGAAAAATCGTCAACATGGTTCTTTTCGTATCGTGTCGGAAATTGTAACCCTTCACTGCCGACATAAAAGGGCGCTAGTTTCGGTAAACAAGATAAAATGATAAATACGCTTGGGTTGTATTGGTAGGAATGATCAATGTTGCGCTAGAACTGCATAGTGAGTTATTGGAGACTGTCTGCCCCCCCCCCTTTTAAAGATACATATATTTTGTACATTTACAAATAAATATAAATATATAGTTGAGATTGAGCAATTTTTGCGTCACACTAGTCCTATGCTATAGGCAGTTGGTGACGGTCTGGGTTTCACCTCTAAAGGTAGTCCAGAAGCATGATATCTTAATTTGATACTCAGCAGAGGGGATGACACTTTCACTTCATTGACCGCCAGAGATATTATTTGGGATGGAAATACAAATGACATTGTGTACACGACAGTCGTCAGCCGTCTCGAGTATCGAGCCCACAATCTTCCAGTTACAAATTTGGCGCTCTACCGTCCAGGCTATATATACACACAGAATAATTGGATTATAATTGAATTTATCAATGAGATTATATTGCGAGGTTTCGCTATTTTCAATAATCTCCTAAACAGACATTCTTGACACTGGAAATGTGTTCAAGCTAAACAAGGAAAACGAGGAATTTAAAACACAATTTATTCAAAACTTACGTATAGGAGGAGTTATTTCTTAAATGATGTGTTTGGTTATCTTGTATGAAATGAAAAGACAGCGTAGAGCGTGTGTCCGCCTAAAGTACTGGCGACAATTAAACCTGACTCTAACAACACATATTTTTCTCTCACATAAAGTATCTTGAACATGAAACTTCCACAAGAAACTCGCGTGTATAATTTAGTGACCAGGTATTAGTACCTTTATAACGGATTAACTTTAAAAACAGTTAGAATTATCTAATTACGGATGCATTTTTTAATTATTCATAAATAAGGATAAAATGTAAAACATAAATGACAAATAATGTACTTTATACAATTTTTCAAAACTTAGAAAACGCCTTCAAACAAAGGCTGTCCCCAGAAAACGAGGACATTTGGTCATATTAGTGCAGGTCCTGTAAATCTGTTCTGAGAAATTTCTCCTAGGGAAATTTCACTAAAAGTCTTACTATACAGTCGGTAACAAAAGTATCCGAACGCTAGCGAAAATTCTTATGTAAAAAAAGTAGAGTTAATTCTGTTTTGTTAAATAAATCCTTGTCGAATCCTGTTCTTAGACTGAATAAGAACAGGATTCGACAAGGATTTATTTAACAAAACAGTATAAACTCTACTTTTTTTATATAGGAATTTTTTCTAGTGTTCGGATACTTTTGTTACCGACTGTACTTGAATAGGTCTTACCGGGAGTGAGTGAATGGATTTTACGTCCCACTAGTACTACTCTATAGGCAGTTGGAAATGACTGGAACACACCCTCGTAATGGTGATCAAGAGACATGCCTTTACAATTTTAATCTCCATGGAAAGTTAAATCATACCGAAGAATCAGTTTGAATGATCATCAAAAACAGAACTTCAGGTAAAACACTTTCCAATCCAACTACAAATCCATTAAATATCCTCACTAATCGTACAGCTCGCGTCAACGTGTCGTGGGGCCGTCCATGGAGGGAATGGGCGATGTACGTCTGGAGTGTATACTTTGTATGCAGATTGCTTACTCTGTGTGTATGGTATATGCTTCTGGCAGGATCACCCACGACGTAAAGGCCATTCCATCTTATCATCGTATCTCCATGTATCTTATTTAACTTATTTTTATTTGATATTTTGGCGGTGTACAAAACACACCATGCGTGTACTTGTGTTAATATATTATGCGCGTGTAGTTAAGCATTAAGTATCAAGACTTGATTGTTTATGGATCATATTTAAATCACAAAAATCAAATTGTAACTAAATAAAAAAAAAAAAAATATGAAAGGTACAGGAAAAAATGACATGAATGTAGTATCACAATTCTTATTTTTATTTATAAATATTGTATTGAAATAATTACAATCTATTTTTTATTAATTTTACATGCTATTTTAGCTATTGCCAGATCATAAGCAACTTACACGTATATTTGATTACATTCTTCACCAACAATTTGGGCCCGTTCCATTGTATGTTTTAACACCACTACTTTTGTTGCTGAAAAACTAATAGGTGTAAGATAAGATACTTTTTGTTTTGGGCTAGTATCTTTAATGATTTAACAATTAAAATCTTTTCACATTGGAGTATTTGGCACATGAAAGACGTGTGAAAGCAAATATAACAGATCTATTGTTTCTAGCAAAGGTAAGTTTTCGGGCAGAGTTCGTTCATTGTCTTCAACCGGTGTTAAGTTTTCTAACATCTGCAATCAATTACCAAACGACTGTGGTTCAAGAATTTCTTCGTTAAAGGCCCGTCTTCTTTTTGGTGGTGTCAGCATGTCGAGATTTTCACTTATATTGCTCGAATTCAATTCCACAATGCAGTCATTACTTACAATCTGGTAGATGATTCCTTCGGTGTCAAAGTATCTTTTCCATTTAAAGTATCGACGTATCTATCAAAATTATAGAATGCTACACCTGTGCATAATGACGTATTTCGAATGATGTTAAGAGGACAAATTTCAGAACGGTTTACAGATGAGATCGTAGCTTCGGTTTTTAATTCTTCCACCGTATTGTAATTGCAAAAATGTCCAAGTCTATTCAAAATATTTAACATTTTTCAACTACTTGTAAGACTTTTCACGGTCATTCCCAGAGTTATATGTTTCGATGGCTTAACAGTACGATTACTTCCACAAAAAAATGGCATCAGAAGCCAATGAGTTGCTCAATCTATGACAACTAACTCCATGTCTGCGACGAATATATTTACCTCCAATTAATGCTTTAAAAAAGCGATCTAATATTTCAGGAATCGTACACTCACCATTAATCAAATCCTTTGTCTTCATTACGGCAGGTAATTTTGTTTTATCCATTTTCAAAATAGTATTTCGTAGAATTAACGCAAGTTTATCAATGAGATCATTCTCTTCAAATGTCATAGGATCATCATCTTCAATAAGTTACTGTCTTTATGCATAATATTTTTCTTTCTTTTTTTGTTAGAATCTTTATTGGCTTGAATTGTTTTAATATTTTTTCTTCACGATGATGATTTGTCATTAAATTTACATCTGCTTCAGGTTGAAGTATTAACTCTTGTTGTAATTCGTTATTGCACGTGTCACAAAGAGAAGCTAATAACAAATAACTTTTTTTAAACTATATCTTCTTCAATTACTGACACAGTTGTATCAAAAATATTCCTATGAATATCTCTTACACTATGCCAGAAGGTGCGTGCAGTATCAGCAATGATTCTCTTGTTGTCATTGAAATATCCCGATTCACACGAATGGTGATAAATAAAATCGATCATTTCTACAGAAAAAGCAAACTCTTTTATTACTGAGATTTCTGTCTGTTGATTCATGATCCACGGTCAGCAGGATTTCAGGACAAGAGTTAGTTTCTTGGATGTTTGAATCATAGCATCGACTTGAACAAGCATCTCCATATGATATTGTCTCACTGTAGTATTCGGTAATAACGCAGTAGAATTGGGTGTGCTAGGAAGATCTTCTTCCGCTGAACTCGGACTCCCATCATCACATGAGATTGTTCCAATCACACCTACTGCAGTTACCGGTAATAACGTCGCAGAATTAGATACACTAGGAAAATCTGTCGTTGATATATTGGAAGCCTCACCACTATGTAACAGTGTCTCACTCACACCTATTAGGGTATCCGGCAATAACGGCGTAGAACTAGATGTACTAGGAAGATTTAATGATGAAATAGAGTTATTGTCAGATATATTACGATACTTAGCCATTAAGGCTGTAAAAGAACAATAACATTGTCTGTGGTATCCATCAGAAGTATTAATTTGCTCTGGTAACTTATGTTATTATATTTCAAGTTAAACTTAACACGTACACTCAAAACTTCTTTACATTTTTTTAAATTTTCTCCCACAAAAGTTATTATTTTTTTCATTTTTTCCATTACAAAAGACACATTTCATTTTACTAGCCATTATTATATTAAAATTTCACCGTAAACATAAAAGAAAAAAAAAAAAAAAAAAAAAAAAAAAAAAAAAACGTAAAAATATGACTTGGGACTGACGCCATCTTGAATGCATGCGCCGCCGAAATTTTCTTTATCTTTCTCACACAGCCAGCGATCAACTACTGATACACACGGAAAGAAAGATCCTGGCGTCATCTGCACACGGATGAAAAGGGCTGGTCCAATTATAAAATAGGAATGTCCGTAGCAGAAAACGAACAGGAGTATCAATGATTCTACACATAGCAGACGATTCCTCACTGTCTTCCCTTGCTGCGTCCCCTAGTGCGTTAGTGGAACCGTCCTGGCACTTTGCCAACTAGAGATCAAAGGAAGGAAGTTAAAGAATAGCTAAACTCTTCTACATGCATACTATTTTTACAGCAATAAATTGGTCTGGTAGTTGAGTAAACAACCGAATTTAAGTCTGGCAAACTAACTTTGTACTTATTTATATATAAATAAAATAATATTAAAATTACAGCCATACTAAAATGGTTTGATTTTTTTTTTTTTTAATAAAAAAATAGCATTAGGCACATTATTGTCAATAACAAAAACGTCTGGCAATAAATTCATGTTTCTAATAGTGTTTAGAAGTTAGTGAAAAAGAAAACATTCTACTTAAAATTATTTAAAAATCAGTATTTTTACCTGTAAAGGTGTGATGCGCACTAATAAACGCAACGTTTACCGGCAGCCAGGTAGCCTGCACGCTGTTCGAGAGAGCATAGGGAAAGACATATTAAAGAACAAGCATCCTTAAAATTCTCTCTCGAAAATGTTGCTGGCTCTTAGACTACTACGGAAGTATATCGAACCTCGTAAGGGCAACTCAGCCTAGAAAGGATGACCAAACCTTGTTCCTATGCAAGTGCTATCGGATTTGCCAGGATAGCTATTGCTAAAAAGAATTTTTCCTCTGTTAGACTGTCTATGGAAGATGTTGTTAGCATTTTGGGTTTATCTGATCTTGCGCTGAACTCAGAGTCAGGGGGCACCTTGCAATCTGACTCACCGCAGTGTATGTGTGAGAGTGATTAGCTTTAGAGTCTTGTAGAAAGATTTTTTGCTTGAGATGGGCCATGATGGCTAACTCCATCTGACTGTGCCCTCTCCGTTTCTCTTGTTATTAATGAGATTAGTGTTGTTTGACTGATTAGTGTTGTTCTTCTCTCAAAGAAGCTGACTGATGGAGTTCTGGATATTACTCTTATTTAGGAGCCATGAACCCGTGATGATAAAATCTTTGGTCTTGGTGCCAAAGGTTTTAGTATTTTCTATGATACCTTTTGTGATACTCCCAATGCTTGCATTATTGTTAGGTCCGAGCTTAATGCCCTTAACCTTGTTAACTTATTGAATAAAGATTTGGTGGCGGTTAACGTCAAACACAACGACAATGTCGCAATGTTGATTTTGTCTTTGTTTCTGTCTACATTTCTTATGAGGAAATGGACCCCTTACAGAATTTGGATAAAGCTATTTTCAATTATTATGGTTCTAGGCTCTCATCTTTAGCTGTACTTCAAATGGTTTACACACTCCTTGAAGAAGTAGTGATTGCAACAAGCGGGCAGAAAAGCTGATGCATTACATTTTGTTTTAAAACTTGTTCATCCTTAACAGAGGCAATGTTCTACTTTTGTTCCTTTTAATAGAAGGGAGTTCATTGATCTGACTTTGCGTAATTCCATATGTTTAGATTACATTTCTGATTGGAAAGCATCTGATGCAGTTACTGCATCTGATCACCAATTAATTACATTTTCTGTTAGAGGCCTTTCTCATGTAAAGGTTGATAGGAGAAATCACAGTTCAACTGACTAGAGTTCCTTCAGGAAATTACTTAGAAGGGACCTTTGTACCTTTTCTGGTAAATTTAACTGTGCTGATGATATATAGTCGACTGTTAACCAGTTGCAACAGATAAGTCTCAGTTCATATCACAGTATCTGGAAAATTACGTCTACTAGCTCCCCAAGGCATGTTCTTTAGTGGTCTTCTGAGCTTATTGCTTTGCGTAAGAGGTGTAGGAAGCTCTTTAATAGGGCTAAGAAATCTGATGTCTGGCAATCCTATCGGGATGCCGTCACTACCTACAATAAGGCTATCAGGGCTGTCAAAGCAGTCCTTTGTGATAGCATTAACCCGTTAGCGCTCAGTGTCCTATTTTGAGGACAGCTAATAAAATGGCATGTATATATTTTGTGGTTCTTGGAATAATTTCTGCTTTTTAGTAACAGTTTATACCGTCATTCTAAATGATCTCTGAAAGTTTTATGTGCCTACTATTAATTATTATTTCATAATTTGGATAGTCATTTTATGATTTTTCATTCGTTGCACATATATTTGCTTTTTGCGCAGGTATATTAACTTAAATCAAGTTTAATAATAATGTATAATATAATACTTTACTTTCGAGATCTTTGTCAACATATAATAGGAAATTAATCTGTTATCTCAAAGTTTTTCTATCTCGAAATTTTCTCGCTAGAACACTAAACGTCATTAAATGAGGATAGTCTTTAAATTTAAAACTATCAGAAAAACAGTTTAAGTTAATATATTTTACAGTCAGTTGTGTATATTAATTTAAAAGTGAAATAATCAGCTAATAACATTTTGCAAAATTATGTCGGGTGTTAACGGGTTAATGACATATCAGCCACTGCTAAAGTGGCTAAAATTTTGACGAAAGATTACAGTTGTAGTCTCAATGCTATTCGGCTACCTGATGGAGTGAGTCTACTGAGGAAGCTGTCGGTAATTTGCTTCGAGTTCCCTTTCTTGTTATTGTTCTATTATAAATAATCTCTAAAAAATAAAGAGTTAAATTGAACACGTGTCATTTGTATTAACTATATTTAAAACACTTTAAACACACGTAAATATAAATTGATTTAAAAGATGTTAAATTTTTTTATCCAAAGCTTTTCGCTTTAATAATAAAGCATCATCAGGGATTTATGATTCGTTTCCATTGCGCAGTTTTAATTTATTAAATCAATTTATATTTACGTGTGTTTAAAGTGTTTTAAATATAGTTAATTATTGTTCTATTGTTTGTGATAGCCATAGCTCTCACTCTTCGCTTACTTGCAGTAAGGACTACTGGGAAGCTGCTAAATTGGTGGTTACTCGTGATAAGATTATTTGGGCTATTAAGATTTTTGAGCCCTTTAAGTTCCCAGGGATGGATGGTATCATCCCCGTGATGCTTATGAAGGGTATTGATTTTTTTCTCGCATTCTCTGCAGAATTTTTCGTTCTTGCATTGCTTATGGGTATATACCTCAATCTTGGAGGAATAAAAGGGTAATTTTCCTTCCTAAGAATGGGAAATATAACCATTTTGAGGTTAAGTCCTTTAGGCCTATCAGTATTTCTTCTTTTCTATTGAAAGCACTTTAGAAGCTGTTGATAGATACCTTAGGCATCATGGTCATGTTGATAGGGCATTGTCTTCCTCACAGTATGCTTATAAACCTGGCAAGTCTACTAATACTATATTATATGAACTTTCTTTTCTCTTGGAAAAGAGCATTAATGATAAAGAAATTACCCTTACTGCTTTTCTTGACATTAAAGGGACGTTTTATAGGGTCTCTTTTGATACCCTATAAAACGTTCATTATTCATGTAACGTATATAACGTATATAATTCCTGCTCCTGAGTTTAGGGGCATTAATTCCATTATGATTAGACAGATTACTAATTTGTTTTCCTCTAGGTGTGTTTGTGCGTCGCTAATGGGTGCCTGCATGAAGGTTCATGTCACCTCTGGTTGCCCTCTAGGGGTGTGCTCTCTCCCATACGGTGGTGCATCGTTGTTGACTCTTTGTTAGTCCATCTTGATAACCTTGGCTTTCCATGTATTGTTTAAGCTGATGAATGGCTGTTGTTATCAGGGGCAAGTTTGTTAACTCTGTGTCTGATATTACGAATGGTGCTCTTCAGCATAATGTACATCGGTGCTTTGATTCAGGTTTATCTGTCAATCCATCTAAGATAAGGCTTGTTGCCTTTTGTAGGAAAATACATCTAAATCTTGGTGATGTCTACTTCCTATGTAATAGGCTGTTGCCTTCAAATGAGGTCAAGTTCTCGGGTGTATTCTTTGACACTAAGTTGAACTGGGGTAAATGTAAGACCATGAAGGTATTTTGGGCATGTAAAAATTCCATTGAAAGAACTTGGGTTTTATGCCATATGGTCATCCATTGGAACTACTCCATGATTATGTGCCCTATCATCACCTATGGCTCTGTTGTCTGGTGGTCTCGGACTAGAATGACTACTGTTAGAGCTAGCTTTTATAGGTTGCAAAGAATGGTCTGTGTTATAACTGAGCCATTTTCAATTTCAGTGTATAAATTTGTTTATTATTTATCCTCTATTTTTTGTAAGTTCACGTGCTGAACAATATGTCAAAGAAAAAAAGAGTTAAATGAATTTAATGCTTTTAATTTTTATGTAAAATATGAGCGCGTGCTATCTTCAAAATTTGTTAAAATGTAAAGATTATGTGATGCGTGTGGCATCCACAGTTTTGTTTTTTTTAATTCAAGAAATAGAACAGAATAAAGTCAGCAACGATGTTAGTTGCATTTTTTTCATATAGTTGGAATTTTTAATTTTAGTGAACTACTTTTTACCGTAGGAATAATTTTCTTATGTTTAATGTTATAGGAATTATTCTACGAGCACAAGAGGTGCTGCTTTAATAATTTTAATGTGTAAATAAGAAGTATTTGGCGTCCGCTTTTATACAGTTTAATTTAATAAGAGAAAAGCTAGGAATTTGCGGTGCTTATTCCGTTGCTTTACATAAGAATACTGGAGTCACTGCGACAGGACCTTTCAAGTGAAGTAAAATTATTTTGATTATATTAAGATTAAAAAGATGTTTAAAACCGTTAAAGGATTTAAAAAAGAAGATTTGAAATGGGTAGCCGAAGAAATTGGAGAGACTTTGCCTTCGACGTTCACAATAGCAAGCTTAAAAGAGCTGATTTTAAATAGTAAAGAGTATGAAAAGGATCCCGAATTTGTGAAAGATATCTTAGAAAATGCTATAGCGGAAAGAAAATTGAAAGAAGAAAAACAAGATTTGAAAGAAGAAAAACAAGCTGAAAAAGGAAAAGAACTCGAGTCATTAAAGCTAGAAAAAGAAGCTGAGGCATTAAGGCTGGAAAAAGAAGCAGAACTGGAGAAAGAGAAATTAAGATTGAATCATGATTTAGAATTGGCGAGAATACAATCATCTGGGCAAATTCAAACTGATGCTATTTTAAGTAATTATGAAAATAGTACTATGAGACGAAAATTTACTTTACCTAAGCTGGAATTTAGGAAATTTGGTGGGGAAATTAAGGATTGGTTGCCTTTTTGGAGCCAATTTGAACAAATCGATAAAGATGATGAGATTGCCCCAGAGGACAAGTTCCAGTATTTAGTACAAGCAACAATCGCTGGTTCACGCGCAAGAGAAGTTGTTGAAAGTTTCCCGCCAACTGGCGCCAATTATTCAAAGGCAGTGGAATGTTTAAAGGCTCGTTTTGGCAGGGAAAATATTCTAGTAGAAGTGTATGTACGAGAGTTATTGAAATTGATAATATCTGTGCAAACAAAAGGTAGATTTGCATTAACTTCATTATATGATAAGCTTGAGTCATATTTACGGGCGCTAGAAACATTAGGTGTTACCACTGATAAATATGCCTCCATTTTATACCCTATGGTTGAGTCTTGTTTCCCAGCAGACTTTTTGAAGGCTTGGAATCGCTCGAATCTCTCTTCTTCTAATACAGATGCTAAAGGAAGGTTGAATAATCTGATGCATTTTTTGAAAACGGAAGTAGAAGGTGAAGAGAGAATATCTTTAGCTGTAGCGGGCTTCGGTTTGACAAAGCGTGAAGATAATAAATATTCTAAAAGGAAAAACAGTGCAAGTGCAGACTATATGCGAAATAAGATATCGACAGCTGCAGGTTTATTGACAACGTCTTCTGCTTTAGATTTCAAAAGGGTATGAATTTTTTGCCAAGGCAAACATTTGAGCTCTGAATGTTTTTCAGCTCGAAAATTGAGTTTAACTGACAAGGAGAGGTCACGACATGGAAAATTCAGATCGGGACGAAATTGCGCAGGATTGTAGTATACTATGAAGGTAACAACATATTAAAGCAGTAGGACCCACTATCCACAAAATTTCGAGAAAAAAGCATTTAAAGTTTCAGTAAGCTTTAAATACAAGTTATTTCGCAAGCGAGTAAGCGCCTCAGTGGTGTGATCCTAAAGCGCTAGTTTCCTAACCAGATGACTTGGGTTCAAGGCTACCTGCGGGACTACTCTTTTTTTTCCTTTAACTTTTTATGTAATCTTAACTTTTTATTTATTTTACTTTATTTTACAATTGAATTCAAAATTTGAAAATTTTAATAAAAAATTATTTAATTTTCTTGAGTATAAAATAACTTTTTCTATTTTTAATATTTATAACTTAAAAATACAATAAATTTATATAATTTAAAAAATAAATTTGAGTTTTATTTTAACTGTAAAATAAGGTAAAACTAAAGAAACTGTTTTTAATTATTTATCTAAATATTTTATTTTATTTTAGGTATAGTTAGTTTTATTTTTTAAATTACAAAAAAAAAAAAAAAAAAAAAAAAAAATTACAGAGAAATAATGATTTTAATTACATATATAATTACAATCCAAATTAAATAATTACTTCTCCAATCAATAGTTTCTTAAAAATTATAGTATAGGATTGCGGTGCTATTAAATTATTACAGGTAAAGAAATGTTATCTTTAAATGTAGATTTTAAATGTTAATGAACATCGTTTCTTTTTCGATAACGACTTTTTTTATCCTTCTGTGCACAAAATAAAATTCACCTGCCCTTTATTATTAACAAGCTAGAAGTGTTTACGTAATTTATATACATTCAAACCAAATCAGGAAGCTCAAACCAAGATTTAAGTAGATCTGCTAACTATTTTACACTTTGTTTACAGCTTGCTTATTTTTTAACTATTTAAATATTTCTCTGCTTTTCTTTATGTTTCTCATTTAGGGTTTTGTAAAACCAAACTTTATTTTTTAAGTTATATAAATGTATTGTATTTTTAAGTTATAAATATTAAAAATAGAAAAAGTTATTTTATACTCAAAAAAAATTAAATATTTTTTTATTAAAATTTTCAAATTTTGAATTGAATTATAAAATAAAGTAAAATAAATAAAAAGTTCAGATTACATAAAAAGTTAAAGAAGAAGAAAAAGAAAAAAGTACGCCCGCAAGTAGCCTCGAACCCAAGCCATCTGATTGGGAGATTCGCGCTTTAGAATCACACCAGTGCGGCGCTTACTCGCTTGCGAAATAACTTGTATTTAAGATTACTGAAACTTTAAATGCTTTTTTCTCGAAATTCTGTGGGTAGTGGGTCCTACTGCTTTAATATGTTGTTACCCTCATAGTATACTACAAACCTGCGCAATTTCGTCCCGATCTGAATTTTCCATGTCGTGACCTCTCCTTGTGAGATACAAAATATTGTAAAGGATAAAAATTGCTGCTTCGCTTGTTTGTTACCTAATCATACAGTGAAAAAATGTCGAGCAGTTTTAAGATGCATTATCTGTTCTAAGAAGCATGTGCCTTTGATGTGCGATTTGCGTGATTCTCAAGGTAAAACTGCACAAGAAAAGGTTGAAGAAAATTCAGTCAGTAGTGAAGTAAACATGACAAATTTTAATAAGCAAAGTGCTAAAGTATTCCTTCAAACCTTAAAAGTGAAACTCATCTCCGAAAACAAGCAAAAAACAGTTCGTTTATTGTTAGATTCAGCATCCCAAAAATCTTATATTTTGAAAAGTATAGCAGAAGAGATGAATTATACTCCCATTCGTCAAGAAAAAATGATGCATTCATTGTTTGGCGAAGTTACAACAAAGGAATGCCAACATAATTGTTATAGAATAAAGGTTAAGGATATGAAGGAGAAGTTCACCTGTAATTTTGAAGTGATGGATCAAATTACTATATGTGAAAACATTCAACCCGTCACTAATGGTCCGTGGATTAAAGAGTTGAAAGAATATGGAATCGAATTATCTGATGTAAGTCATTGCCGTGAAGTTATCGAAATATTGATTGGTGCTGATATTATGGGAAAGATGTTAACTGGCAAAAGAAAAGTATTGACATCTGGTCTTGTTGCCATAGAAACATACCTTGGTTGGACATTGATGGGCAAAGCGCCTTACACCGAAGTCTCAACAGATAATTTAGCAATGATGGTGACTTCTTTGTTTGTAAATGAAGCTGATATCTCAAACTTATGGAGATTGGACTTGATCGGAATAACAGATACAATAGAAAAGAAATCTAAAAGTGAGATTGACCGTCAAACAAAGGAACATTTCTTAGAGACAGTAAAAATTAACAAGGATGGTCGTTACTAAATTTGTCTTCCTTGGGCTGACGACACATCTGCACTACCAGATAACTTGAGTTTGGCTGTAAGACGTTTGGAAAGTACAACTTCTAAGTTATTATCTAAGAACATGAACGGAAAATATGAAAATATATTTATGGACTGGTTGAATGAGGGGATCATAGAAGAAGTTCCTGCTACCAAAGTGAACTCTTATCGTAATTATTTACCTCATCACCCAGTTATTAAAGAGACCAGTAGTACAACACCTATCCGTCCGGTTTTCGATGCTTCAGCAAAGTTGGCTAACCATCCATCTTCAAATCAGAGTCTGCAGTGTGGCCCAAATTTGATTGAGCTTATCCCAGATATTCTCCTACGTTTCAGAGAAAGAAAATTTGGTGTAACCGCTGATATTAGAAAAGCATTTCTTCAAATTAGCATTTGTGAAAAGGATAGAGATTTTCTGCGATTTCTATGGTGGAAAGATCTAAAAGAGAAGAAACTTAAAGTATTTAGGCATGCACGAGTCGTTTTCGGTGCAAAGTGTAGCCCTTTTCTTTTATCATCAGTAATTGAATATCACATCAAAAATAGTGCAAGTTTTGAGGAAAATTTCAAGCAAAGGCTTTTGCATAGTTTTTATGCAGACAATGTCGCTACTAGTGTGCACAGTGAAGAAGATCTAAAGAAATTTATCTCGGACTCAAAGAAAATAATGGCAAATGGTGGTTTTGATTTAAGACAGTGGGAATACACTGGTGATCACGATGAAACGTCGAACCAGAAGGAAACTCAAGTATTGGGTCTGATTTGGGATAAGGTTTCCGATACATTAAAAGTCAACATGAAATGGCTAAACGATTTCAACACAGAAAGGATTACCTAGCGAAGTATGTTATCGGCAGTTCATAAAATTTTTGATCCTTTTGGTTTTACTGCTCCGGTGATGCTTTATCCTAAATTGATGTTACAGAAAGCTTGGAAATTAGGAATTAATTGGGATGACGAAATAACTGGTGATTTACAAAAAGAATTCCTATTATGGTTTCAAGAACTTAAATATTTAAATGATGTTAAGATACCAAGACATATCCAGATCACTCCAGAAAACTTACATGCATGCACAGTTCATACTTTCGTTGATGGTAGTAAAGATGCTTACGCAGCAGTAGTATTCTTGAGGATAGAAAAAGAAGATCAAGGGGAAATAATTCTGCTTGCTGCCAAGTCCCGAGTTGCGCCTTTAAATAATACAACTGTACCAAGGATGGAGCTATTAGCAGCTACTATTGGCGCTCGATTGGCGAAAACTGTTGTGGATGCTTTGGGTTGGCAGGAAATGAAGAGATATTACTGGAGCGATTCCTCAACAGTGCTTGCTTGGATATCAAGAAATGAGAGCTGGTCTGTATTTGTCCGAAATCGGGTTCAAGAGATTCAGAAATTAAGCAGTCCTTCATCATGGAAACATATACCAAGTGAGAAGAATCCAGCAGACTTGCCGTCTAGAGGCTGTAAGGCTAAGCAATTAGCTTTAATCAGATGGTGGGAGGGCCCACATTGGATGAAAGATTCAGCAGAATTTTGAAATCACATGAACACTTCCAATGAAGATTGGAATGAGGAAGAAATTCAGAAAGAAAGGTCAAAGTCTATTTGTATGTTGACGAAGCCTGAATTTCCACCCAACAATAACTGGTATTACAGCTACTTTTCAAGTTATGAAAAAATCATACGTTTAGTTGCTTGGATTCTTCGCTTTAAGCATAATTGTTTAAATCCTGATAAGAAGAGTAAAGGCGAATTGACGGCTACTAGATTTCGGGAAGCTGAGGTAAAAACTCTACGTATGGTTCAAAAAGAATCTTTCTCTTCTGAAAGTGATGAAAGATTGAAGACATTACAAACCTGTAAGGATGAGCAAGATGTCATTCGTTTGAAAACTAAAATAACTTACAGGAAAGATAGTGAAGATTTTCTCCATCCCATAATTCTCCCTTCAAGGCATGAAGTTGTTAAGCAACTTATTTTTTATATTCATGTAAAGAACTGTCATGCGGGGTTACAAATCCTCTTAAATTTGCTTAGAGAAAGGTATTGGATCCTCAACGGAAGAAAGAGTGTAAAGCTTGTGTTAGCCAGCTGTGTGATTTGTAAAAGATTTAATTCAAGGGCTTTATGGACATCTAGTGCTCCTCTACCTGAAAACCGAGTAAAAGATTCTGCCGTATTTCAAGTTACAGGCATAGATATGGCTGGTCCTTTGTATCTTAAGAACGATAAGAAGAGTTGGATTTTGATTTTCACATGTGCTATATGTAGAGCTGTTCATCTAGAGCTAGTGACCTCTGCTTCCACAGATGCATTTTTGATGGGGTTGAGAAGATTTGTGGCTCGCAGAGGAAGATGCTCTGTTATCTACTGTGATAACGGAACAAATTTTGTTGGCGCAGCTAATTTATTGAGAAGCTTAGATTGGTAATGTATACAAAAATATGGGTCTGTCAACTCCATAGACTGGAAGTTTAACCCGCCAACGGCGGCGTGGTGGGGTGGCTTCTGGGAGAGGCTGATTAGGGTAATAAAAGATCTTCTTAAAAGAGTCTTAGGACGCGCCTGTCTTACGTACGAAGAAATGACAACTCTTTTAGCTGATGTTGAAAGTGTAGTGAATTCAAGGCCTCTAACATACCTTTCTGAAGATGCGACTGTAAAGCCTATCTCCCCATCTATGTTTCTTCAAGATGTTCACGAAATTCAGCTTCCAGATGTTGATGCAGTTGAACAAAATTCTTTATCAAAGAGGCTCAGATACAGGCAGTCCCTACTCAGAGCTTTGAGAGATCGATTCAGATCCGAATATTTTGGTGCTCTCATACAGAGAGCAAATAGAAAACAGTCAGAAAAGGGTATCGCTGTCGGAGATATTGTATTAATTGGATCTGACAACAAGAAACGAATCCACTGGCCACTAGGCCGTATCACAGAGCTTATTACTGGAAAAGATAAGAAAGTTCGATTTGTAAAGGTTCAAACTTCGCAACATGAACTTTTACGACCTATTCAAAGATTATATCCTTTAGAAGTAACATCATCAAATAATAGTTCAAAACTGAAAGAAGCATACCATTCAAAGGAAACCTCTGCTCAAACTGTTAAACCCGTTGTAACTTCAGAAGAGGAACCAGTCAGATATAGCAAAGCGGGAAGGAGAATTAAAGTCCCTGAAAGACTAATGTATTGAGAACTACACCTGCAACATTTGGTTTTGATTATAACCTATAATCAAAAGGTGGGAGGATGTTATAACTGAGCCATTTTCAATTTCAGTGTATAAATTTGTTTATTATTTATCCTCTATTTTTTATAAGTTCACGTGCTGAACAATATGTCAAAGAAAAAAAGAGTTAAATGAATTTAATGCTTTTAATTTTTATGTAAAATATGAGCGCGTGCTATCTTCAAAATTTGTTAAAATGTAAAGATTATGTGATGCGTGTGGCATCCACAGTTTTGTTTTTTTTAATTCAAGAAATAGAACAGAATAAAGTCAGCAACGATGTTAGTTGCATTTTTTTCATATAGTTGGAATTTTTAATTTTAGTGAACTACTTTTTACCGTAGGAATAATTTTCTTATGTTTAATGTTATAGGAATTATTCTACGAGCACAAGAGGTGCTGCTTTAATAATTTTAAAGTGTAAATAAGAAGTATTTGGCGTCCGCTTTTATACAGTTTAATTTAGTAAGAGAAAAGCTAGGAATTTGCGGTGCTTATTCCGTTGCTTTACAGTCTGTGTTGCTCTTTCATGCTGCATTAACACTACTCCAACTGCTACCCTTGCGTACTTGCTTCGGCTGCTTCCACTTCATGTGTGTATTGAAACTGAGGCTTTGACTTACATAAATCAGTTCATGTGTCTTGGCTTGTGGAAGGATTATTCTACACATCTGTCGTAGGGTTCGTTCATTTTACATGTAATGGATTTTCCTGCTTTTATTATGCCTTGTGATTACATGGCTATGAGATATGCTTTTCATAAGCCTTTTAAGATCTTTTCCCTTCAACGGAAAATTGGCTTATTTTCCTAGTTGACTTAAAAGCAACTGTTTGATTTGGTATACTGATGGCTCTAATGTTGGTTCTCATTCTGGGGCAGGTGTTTATTGCTCCAAAGATGAAAGTCGGATTTCTTTCCCTCTTGAAAAGTTTGCCACAGTCTTCCAAGCTGAGATCTTTGCTGTTGTCTTATGCTGTAAGATATTCTTAGATAAAGACTATAGTAATTTAACTATTCGTATGTGTTCAGACAGTCAAGCTGTTCTCCTTTCGTTGGTGAGGTGTCACCTTTTCTCTTGTATGTGAGTGCTTCAAGGTATTTTCCAATCTTTCTTCTAATAAGGTTAGTCATTATTGGGTGCCCGATCAAACAGGTATTCATAGTAATAAGTTGGCTGATGAACTGGCTAGCTCTGGCTCCAGCACACTCTTGTGTGGTCCTAAGCCTGATTTGAGTATATCTCCGACTACATTCAGGGCTTCTATTTTCAAGCTCTTTGTTAAAGAGCATTATAGGCAATCATATAGTTCTGGTGGCCGAAGAAGGCAGAAGAGAATAACTGTGACTGTCCTGGTCTGCGTAATAAGGAGCTATTAAAGATTAACAGAAATGGTTTGATGAAAGTAATTGGCCTTCTTACTGGTCATTGCGCTCTTAAGAGGCATCTTCACATTATGGACATCAGTTCTGATCCCATTTGTCGTTGTTGTTGCCTGGAAGAGGAGACTGCACAAAACATTTTATGTAACTGTGAGGCTTTTTCTGCTCATAGGTTTGAGCATCTGGGTAGTCATCTCATTGAGCCTTGGGAACTGCAAGATATTCCTGTCAGGTGTTTGCTGAATTTTACTTGAGTTGCGAGACTTTTCTCTTAAGGATGCTTCTGTGTTTGAATACAATACGCAAGCGAAGTGTGACGTCACTGACCGTCTGTGAATGCAAGAAAAATACTTCCTATGTTAATCGCCCATTGAATTTTTTGTAAAAAAATATTAAAAATCGAGGAAAATTATTTTTCTATTTTATTCCCCGTATTTGGTTATAAATATGTATTAGTTATCGTATGCATGTGTTAGATTGAGTTATTTGCTTGCCAAATTGACAAAATTTTAATTTTAAATTTCAAAACTCTGTCATCCTTGACGTTTTATGTATTTGGCGATCAAAAACATAATATGAAAATATATATTCTGGATGTACATTTCCATAATATGTATTGTATGAAATATTGCTCCATGGTATTCATTACTCTCTTAATACAAGTTGTTAAAATAACTATGATTTTTGAAAGGAATTAAATGTGTTCACCAGATAATTTGGTGATTTTTTTTTCCGCCAAGGATGACACATATGAAATCTACTCCGTTGCAACACATGAGTACCTTATATCCGACACTTTATTTAGACATTTGAAAACAAATTTGACTTCAAATTATGATAGAATGTTTACCATTTTCCTTTTAATTGGTACATTAGTTGAATATTTGTTTTCTATATATGATCCTTTAAAATGAAATGTTTATGTATTCAATAAAATATGTAAGTTAGTCATTTATTATTATTTTTTCTAGAGTTTGAAATTTAATTTCAAATTTTATCAATTTTACAGCAAAAACAACTTAATCTAACGCATGCACACGATAACTAATACATATCTATACCCAAATATGGGGATTAAAAGCGGGAAATAATTTTCCTCTATTTTTAATATTTTTTTACAAAAAATCCAATGGGCGATTAGCATAGGAAATCTTTTACTTGCATCCACGGACGACCAGTAATGTCATCACTTTGTTTGCGGATAGACATCTGGTCGATGTGCCCAGTTTTCAGTGAAATGCTGAGAACTACCCTCTTCTTAAGTCACAATTCCTAAGACATTGTGATTAAATAAAAATTGTACTATTTCGAAAAATGTTAGTGAGATTAATTACTCTTAAGGAATTATTGAGTCTGTGTTTTGAAATCTTCCAGCTGATTTTTATATCTTTCTCATTCTTAAAACCAGAATGATTGCCTGTATGTCTGTAAATAGGAAAACTGAACCTGCGTTGAATTTTTAATATTGGATTTAATATTTGTTATTTTTTAAACTATTTTTTATTTTGTTTTATCACTTAATGTAGTACATTATTAAGTAATTTTAAAAATTCAGGATGCTTCAAAATTATGTTACCATACAAAAGCCAAATAGGTTCATGAAATGTGAAGTTAAATGAAAGTTTTTATACATGTATAATCTATATAATTATTTGAAACATGTTTTTGTCTGTCTCCACTATATTGAGAGAACTACTTGGTGTAAAAATTAGTTCAGGTGTCTAAAAAAAGGTCTTGGTCTGTAGATGTGCTATGAAAAGAGGAAAAATAGAAAAAAGTCGAATGGTTTCCCTCCCGGGGGGTGGGGGGGGTAACGGGTTAAGAACACGTTTACGAGTTTAACTAAGCTCCAAATTACTTCAAGGTGAAGAAATTGTACATATGGGGACTAGAGTCGAATACTAAAAAATCACTTTCTGCGAATTTGGAATTTTCGATTTTAAAGAGGGAAAAAAGGGGGAAACTAAATTTGGAAGGGGGGGGAAGGGGGGAAATTAGTTTGAGAGGGAAATCCGTTCTAGACCCACACATGTAGCACTTCATTTTAAAGGTCTTGAAATTTCATGTCGATTGGGGATGCAACTAAAAGATTTTGCAGTTGACACCACCATGTGACACCTTATTTAAAAGGTCTTGGAAATCCAAGGCGATTGGTGATAGAGGTCTTGAAATTTCATGTTGATTGGGGATGTTTGTATACAATATAGTGCGCCCCTTGGTGGTGAAAAATGGAACTAGGTGATTTTGTAGTAGACCCTATCATGTTATATCTTATTTTAAAGGTCTTGGTATTTTCTGACCGTTGGTGATGTTCGTACAGAACACACTGCGCCCCCTGGCGTTGGAAAGTGCAACTAAAGGATTTTGCAGTTGACACCACCATGTGACACCTTATTTGAAAGGTCTTGGAAATCAGAGGCGATTAGTGATAGAGGTCTTGAAATTTCATGTTGATTGGGGATGTTCGTATACAATATACTGCACCCCCTGGTGGCTAAAAATGGAACTAGGTGATTTTGCATTTGACCTTATCACGTACACCTTATTTTAAAGGTCTTGGTATTTCCTTACTGTTGGTGTTGTTCGTATAGAACACGCTGTGCCCCCTGGCGGTGGAAAGTGCAACTACAGGATTTTGCAGTTGACACCACCAGTGACACCTTATTTGAAAAGTCTTGGAAATTCAAGACGATTGGTGATGTTATCGTATACAACTTACTGCACCCCCTGGTGGAGGAAAGTGGATTTTGCAATGCGTGAATAGCATGCTTGCCTGCTATACAGTGCAGCAGCCACAGGCAGAGGTAACACGAGTCAGAGGTCCTCTCGGTTCAAGTTTCATTTTTGAGAATTTTTTTCATGTTATCAGCAGCCTGAATATACGCTGCCGGATGCACCAGGTCACGAGCTCAAGTTCCGTTCTGTTTGAGTTTTTTTTTTTTTTTTTTTTTTTTTTTTTTTTTTTTTTTCTTCACATTTTTTTTTTTTTTTTTTTTTTTTTTTTTGTAATGCTTTCATTTAAAAATAGAAATTCAAACAAAATCGAGTTAGAGATATAAAACCATACAAATTTAAGGTTCATTTAAGGTTGTTATCATGGGCCCTGTCATTGCCGGGCGGGTTCCTTTGGTTCCAGGTTAATTTTTTGGAATTTTTTTTTTTTGTTATTAGCGGCCCGCGTATGCGCTGCCACAGGCACCGGGATCACAAGGCAGAGTTTCGTTCGGTTGGAGGTAATTTTCTTTTTGTTACAGCTGATTATTTTTTTCGTGATGCTTTCATTTAAAACAGAAATTCAAACAAAATCGAGTTAAAGATATAAAATCATACAAATTTAAGGTTCATTTAAGGTATCATGGGCCCGGGCAACAGCGAGCGTGTTCGCTTGTTTCCAGATAAAATTTTGGGAATATTTTTAAGTTATTAGCGACCGGCGTATGGGTTGCCGAAGGCACCGGGGTCACAAGGCAGAGTTTCGTTCGGTTCGAGGTAACAGCTGATTATTTTTTTGCGGTGCTTTTATTTAAAAATGGAAATTCAAACAAATTCGAGTTCAAGTTGTAAAACCATACAAATTTAAGGTTCATTTAAGGTTATTACCATAGGTTCGAACAACGCCGGTCGGGTCAGCTAACATGTAGTATTTAACTGAATAGAAAATGAAAGATAGCAACTGTTTATTTGGAGTCAGTTTGACGTCACATTGACAGTACTTTGTAGAAAGTGATGTCATATATAGTATTTCTATTTTTCTGAATTTCTTTTTTTTAAGTGAAATGTCGTAAATTATATTACATATTTTAACTTGAAATACATTTATAATGATGCGATGATTTTTGAAACATTACAGTCAATAAAGTGATCGTCGAATTCGACGGGTTTCAGCTAGTTTATATTTTAGTCGAAACTTGTTTGCCAACACATAGAAATCTCAACGGTTATTAGTAGCATGTGTAACTCGTACGCATATTCTGCACGAAATGGATTATGTCCCATATCGTAATCGGTCTTTTTAAGTCATTGGTATCGCAAATTTTACTGTGATAACCGCTGCTTGAGTATATCTGCCAATCTATAACCGGAATACAGAGTCTGGTGATTGTGGAGGCTAGCGAATTGCTCCTTCATAGTAAACAATGACGTTAATACATAATGAATATAAGCATTTTTTATAGTCTGATTTGAGGGCTAAAATTCAATAATGTGCATCTTTAATGCCCAGTTAACATATGAATAGGAAGATAAATACATTGTTATCCCAAGTCAGAAGTAACGTAATTTTTAAACAACTTGTTTATTTTGTAAGTGTAAATGAATAGGTATAATGTCTTTTCATGAAATATTACAAAGTACAAAATATTTTAATAACTTATGTCATCAATACAAGTTCAATTATTTTTTACATATTTTAATTAAAATTTTCTTGCAATCTGATTAAAAATTGATGTTATTATTATTATTATTATTATTATTATTATTACTATTATTTGTTACTTCACTTTTGGAATTACTTAATCCTTTAACATTTTAGTTACCCATCATACCATAGGGGAAACTTAGAAAATCGTGAAAACTTTCGGTCTCGATATTTTGATTGTTTTACACATTTTGAGACGCGAGGAATCAAAAAATGATAAAATTGATGTGGTATCCGTTTTCCGTTTGTAGTGTGTGTTATTTTGTTAATCTTTGTGAACGGATATCTCAAAAAAAAAATATTCACAGAGTGATAGGGCCAGACTTAAAATATTACTTAATACACTAGAAAGAGTCCCAATGGTTTTCGAATTTCTAATTTGAAAACTTGAAAGTTATTCAAATTTATGGTTTTCTTAACATGGGAAAATTGGGCAATTTTTCAATTAAACATGCATATAAAAAAATATTTTTACAGTAAAGTTGTCAGAACAGCTTTAAAATATTATTCAAATATTAGTTAAAGGCTTGAATGGACATAATTAACTATGAAAATTAAACTTTAAAAACTTCGTAAGTTATTGAAAATTTACGAATGTCTTAATATTGCAGAATAGGGAAAATTTTCCCCTAAACGTCTATTTTGAGTAACGTTTTAATTGTAAAGACGGCAGACCACTTTTAAGATATCGTTTTGGGTACTAGCATAAACATTTTTGACTATGAATAAAATTTTCATAAGTTATTCGAAATTTACAATTTACTTAACATGGTAGAATAGGGCAAAATTTCGCATACACGCCCATTTTAAAGGGTTACTTTCATCATAAAGATATAAGGCCAACTTAAAATGATACTTGTGATACTGACTTGAACGTCGTTGACTACAAATATTCCAATTTGCAAATTTCTTAAATTATTTGAAATTTAAGGTTTTATCAATACAGCAAAATTGAACGATATTCCATGTAAATTTTCATTTTGATGTCCGTTGCATTAAAAATAGCATAGAATAAAAAAAAAAAAAAAAAAAAAAAAAAAAAAAAAAAAAAAAAACTACGACACTGACTCTAATAAAATAAATTAATAGATTAGAAAAAGTTAAATGAATAGAAGTAAATGGTGGGTAGTCTATTAGTTGGGGTATTTCAGTCTGTCACTGTCACGAGTGATTGGTCAAATTTATTTGTCTTAACATGAATATAGTATTTCATGAACTAGAAATTTATGAGAAAACGTATACGATGAGTAACTGAGCAAAGTACACCTATGCCAACAAAGTACACCTATGCCAAAGTTTTACTTTTATATATCCAGATGCGTTTTTACCTGTCTTCACCGGATCTAAAAAATCTTGTTAAAATTGCCATTAAATGTTTATATGATTCCATAACTTAATTATTTTATTTTAATATAGAAGAGGAATATTTGTATTCTATAAATTAGAAAGAATAATTTCAGGAGAAATTAATTAGGGGAGACCCGTGTACCTACGGCTGCTTTTTTTCAATGCCCAAAAACAGAGCCCTTGACCTGTTTAAAATTATCAAACTGATATGTACATATCTTTAGGACTAATTGGAATTAATATAAATACCTAAAATAATAAATTCCGACAAATAGAAGGATTCTTAAAAAACTTCACTCGTGGCCCTAGGTACAACACACTAATTGTACCTGGGGCCAGACCTCATTGTACCTAGGGCCATTCTCACAGATTTAGATTTCACTTTGTAATGAACAGAAAATAAGCATATAAACATGTATTTTATAAAAGAAACAACATCAAGTAATATATTTATTTATTTTATAATAATTATCATGTTGCAGATTAATTTAAAACACGAAATTTTTCCCTTTTTTTATTCTTTGTGATAGTCTAACAGAATGTTTTTTTTTTTTTCCCTTCAATTTCTTTTTTCCCTGGAGTGTCTCTTGGATTTCTAGATCTCTCTGGTTTTTGGTCCCATCTTTCCTTTGATGTGGGAGGTTTTGCTTTAGGTAAAGGGTTTGTTTAGGTTCGTACCTGTTAATGCATAACATACGAAAAGATGTTAGATGTTGAAGGTTTCGAAATTTCAACAGGACACGAAACAGAGACACCCAGTTCTATCATTGTTGGTTCACTTTCTTCCTGGATTTTTTTTTTTTTAATTTATGGAGATGTCTTGTCTTTCAGTCACATTTGAACTTAAATATTCATCTCAGTGAATGTGTTTTGATTTATTGGCTATATGCCGGATACACGAAAGCCTGATAGAATATTTACAAGAGTAAAGGCCGACAGATAGGACTTGCCAACACTTTCAGCAACGTCATATATAGTCATTGGTTTACCAGGGTTTGCCAGCCTCCAATTACTATAGGCTATACTAAGTTTCTTAACATTTTCTCGACCGCTGACGTACATTCACGTCATTTGAAAATATGAAACTCCACCATCTTTTGCAATTTGTATGTTATTTGTTTCTAAAAAATATACACAATATTCATATTTGTACAATCAGTACGCTATGGATGCAAATACTTTGATTAGAGACAGAGTATGATTATAATGCATATCTATTTGTAATATAAATGTGAATACGGAAAATCTTGTTTTGAAAAACTGTAACTTATGAGAAAAACGCCTACAGGTGGTCTTTACTGTCAAAAAGACAAAAACATGCGGTCATGAAAGTATTAAAAGGTCCAAACACACTGGCCCTAGGTATAAGGCAGCGATGTGGCCCTAGGTACAAGTTTTGGTAACTTCATTTAAAATGCCTTCCACTAAGAAATCCACATGCAGTGAGGACTAATTAAATATCTCATTTATTACTCTATATAACAAGCAAAATTATGCACTAGAAAGGAAAGAAAAATATTTGATTTGCCTTTGTAAAATAGCAAAAGAAATGAGCTGCAAAATTTTACTTCAAACCATGTAAATTCGTTTTTTACTTGTAATTTGTCAAAACTCTGTCCTCAAAAGTTCCAAAGTAGTTGTAAAAGTAGCAACTGGTGTTGTTACTCACCCAACTGAGTATTAAAACTTAAAATTAAATATTATTTAAATAAAGTGGGGTGGTCCTAGGTACATGATGGCCTTAGGTACTCGGGTCTCCCCTACTGTCTTTCTTTTCCCGGCAAAACAGGAAAAAAAGCAACTGTTACGATAAGAAGATTTGCTTTTACCTTTGTATGCGTGATTTTCTTTTCTTTTATGTGATAAAATGACTTCTACTTCATTTTGAAGTTTTACTATGCAAAATAATAATAATAATAATAATAATAATAAGTAATTTCTTTCAAAAATCTAGATATTTTTTTAGTAATTACTCTTTTGTAAAATTTAATTTTTATTTCCATTGTTTCATTATCTTTACAATATTCTTATTTAATATTTGTTTAGGGAATTACACTGTACTCATGGTTAAATTTAAATTCATTCGTCGACTTACCGGGGCAATATTCAACGTATATCTTCCCAGCACACTTGTAGTACTGTTATCGTGGATATCATTTTGGGTTGATGTGGAAGCAGTACCAGGAAGGGTTACTCTTGGAGTTACATCGTTACTGACTCTGACAACACAAGTCATCCAAATTCGGAGTGGTCTTCCACCAATAAGTTACTTAACAGCATTGGATATTTGGTTATTCGTATGTCTGCTTAGCGTCTTTAGTGTCTTAGTGGAATTTGCCTTTGCCTATCAGTGTTTTCTCTTGGGCAATAAAGTAAGTTGATTTTTTTTTAAATATAATTCTATCGGTATGCATATGTGAGAAATACATTTTTTGCGATATTTAACTTTCGATGAAACGGGCGAAATATTTCGTCTTTCAGGTTTATTCTCTGTCCGCTACGGTCAGATAATTCGTCCTCTACAAATTGTGGTATTCAAAAAATTTACATGACATCTGATACTATATTAAAATTATATAATTTTCATTGAATTTATGTTCTCATGATATTAAAATTCATACAATAAAAAGAATTCTGATGAAATAGGGTGGAAAAAATTTCTAACAATGCATGAGATCCTGAAAACTTTTTGCCGGCATGAATCTTCACGTACTAATACAATTTGTTTTTGTTCTTGCTTGATATTTTAGCAACAGATAAACTGAGTAGTTAAAAGCCATTTCTATATCAGTTAATATGCATAACTTAATTCATGGGATGTCTATGAAAAATGATTAAGCATCACAAAATTCAGTATAACCAAATTTTATGTAGTTATATATATATATATCAAAGATAGCTTAGTGATCTTCCTGCCTCTACAATGAAAAAGAAAACTGTGGTAAAATTCCCTAAGATATTCAACGATGTTACACTGTAAAAAATATGTCTTATTTGCTGCCAGAAAATCTCTGTAATTTGAGAAAATACGCGTAATTTACGAAAAAATTACGTTGTCAGAACATATTTTCCCAAATTACAGAGAATTTCTGGCTGCAAATAGAACATAATTTTTACAGTGTAGTAAATGCTAATTTTATAATCTATAAAAAAAAAAAGCACTTTTTACTTTTTCTTTAAAAAAAAAAAAAAAAAAAAATGTAGCAAATTAGTCCAAAATCTGCTGACATATATTGCAATAAAATTTGTATATGTTTATTGCTATTTCTGATTCAAACACGTAAACATAAGGAAGTTTTAATGAAAATTAGAAAAAAAATTCTAACAAATAAATTTACAGCACATTTGATATAACTTCTTTAAATCTTCTTTACATGTAAAATGACTTAATTATTCAATTTCCTGCAATTACTTTTATAACATTTAAGCAATTTAAAATTCAGTGTCTTTAGTTTTGGCTCTCAATGAATGATTATGCCCCGAACTCACTACATGGAATTTGGATAAATAAGCTTCAAATTTTAGCGAATCTTGCTGCAGTTGAAAAATCTAATACGTATTTGTAAATGATACCTATACTTCTGTGAATTCCAATTTTTTTCCATCACTCTTCTTTTTATTATGGATTTTTTTAAAAGATTGCTTTGAAAATGAAATGTATTTTTTAAGTTTACTAATTTGTTTATTATTATTAATATTATTATTACTATTATTATTATTATTATTTACTTATTTATCGGAAATGATAAAATAGCACAATTGGTTTGTGTGCTCAAAAAATAAATTGGATAAATTATGAGGTAATCTATAAGAGGCAATGTTTCTTTAACTAATGTATCTTTATAGAATACAGGCTATAATGAAACTAATATATTATTCAAATGCACGATGGCATGCTTCCATAGTATATGATAAATTGCAATCAATAATGGATTTACAAGGACAGTAAATGAGTTTTTAAATACATTGTGAGATTTGGGTAAAAGATACTTAAAGTTCAGTTTCGGTTACGTTATGCATATTTAATAATTTTCATTCCTTTTTGAAAGTGTTTTTCAGTTCGTTTTGTCAATATTTCATGTAGTATATACAGCGTACAATGTAAAATATGGAACGTATTTTGCAAATTATGGGATGCACATGATTTTTTTTCTTCTTTTTTATTACAAATGATTTAAAATTTTACTCATTGAAATCTGTACAATATATAACAGCAATATATATATGAAGCATATCAAGTTGATTACTCACCGGTCCAAATTATATCCATAACCTGTTTTCTCGTTTCCTTCTTTTCAGCATCATTTTTAATCAAATGAACAGATGAACATAGAATTTGGATAGCATGTTCTTTATCAAATCACTAATCAAGTTTCACAGAACTTTAACAAAAGCAGTAATTTTTAAACTGATATTACATTATTTTTTTCTCAAAAGTGAGCTTTTGAAGAAATTTAAAATTTAAACAATTTTTGAAAAGCAAACTATTTGGAAAGTGTTAAAGATGCATGGCAAATAGGTGAAGATACACAGATTTTCAAAAGTTAAATTAAAACTCGGTTTTCCTTTCTATACTCACTTTTCTTTTTCGTATCCCTTCTTCTTTTACAAAGAATTAAAAGAGAAAAACGAAAAAAAAAAAAAAAAAAAAAAAAAAAAGTACAAACGATTATGAACATTGGATGAGATATTCTTTATAAAAATATTCACTGGCATTTTTATTATTCTGGCGGCGTTTATTGTACGAAAACTAATATTTAAGTTTTTTTCCAAAAAGTCCTTTGTAAAAGAAAAAGAATAGAAAATATAGAATTAAATGCACAATTTTAATTTAAAATTTGGAGGTATCTCTATTTTCAGCTACCCGTAATGCGTACTTAATACCCTTACATATTTAAATTTCTTTTCTTAGCCTTTGTAATTTTTTTATTTCTTCCAAAGCTTACTTTTGAGAAAATTTGAATTAATATTAGTTTAAAAATTATTGATTATGTTAAACTTCTATATAATTCCATTAATGGTTTTATGAAGAATTTAAATATTATGTTAAGACGTTTATTTGTTTAAAAATTACGCTAAAATCAAGAAAACTGGTTGTGACATTAATTTTGGATATGAGTGCATTTTAAACTCACTAAAATATATATACTCACAAATCATCTATAGGTAAATCTTATATACTTCTATAGTATCAATTGCTTTCAATTAAGCTAAAAAATAATAGGCAATCGTTATTTTATTTCTTTCAATATCTTAATTAATGTTCGTTTTCAGTAATTTTGTTTAAGATGTAATTATTTTTTTTTTAAAATTATTTTTTATTAAAATATTATATTTTCTTTTTGTACAAGGAAAAAATTCGACAATAATACAGTATGAAAATCATAACATCTCGTAGAAAGTGCTTAAAACCAATTTAATATTAGTACTAAAGATTTTTGTAACGTTTTTATTGTCAACTAGCAGGCTTTGCCCGCTTCGCTGGACATTAAACTTAAATGAGTTGTCAAAATCCCATATCTTTATTAATAACCTAAGTTCTCGCTGTGATTGGTAGAGGTTTTCTCGCTCGCAAAGTGAAGAGTCTAGGTCTCCACTGTCTTCGGCACAACTTACCCACTTCTTACTTCCCCTTCCTCAGCGGGTGAGTTCGAAGTTTTGCAAAATCACACTAATGTACATAATGCGTACACTTAATCAATATACAGTCTGGGTCCCCACTGCCTTAGGCACAACTTACCCACTTGTTACTTCCCCTTCCTCAGTGGGTGAGTTCGAAGTTTTGCAAAATCCCACTAATGTACATAATGCGTAGACTTAATCAATATCCGCACACCAAAATTCGAAGCGAATTCAAACGGAAAAACATGTTTTTACACATGTTTATTGGGAACGACTTCAGTATAAACCCACAACGATATTTGGCGATTTTTTTTGTTGGCGATTATGGCTAAATCATAAATCTAAAAATCATAAATCATATATGATAAATGATAAAATCATAATCTAAATCATAAATCCAAAATAAGCAACATATTAGGCTGCCATATTATATCGCAAACAGTCCAGAACGACATCGTTATCCTTCAAAACGACGCCAAAGAAAAATCGCCAAATTCAGCTGTGGGGTTATACTGAAGTTATACCGTTTATTGCCCTCCAACACCGAGAAGGGGGGGGGGATTTCGAATTTCGTGAAATCCAGTTACAATAAGTGCCGGATGCAAACAAACAATTTACGCACCAAATTTCGTGACCACAGAAGTCTTTAATAGAAAATATAACTAAATAAGTACAAAACGCACAGCTTTAGTATGGGAACCCTTTGGTGACTTTAAATATTTTAAGCCATTTTTCCGATGAACTGAATTGGCTATCTCAATTGTGCAATCAAAGATCTTGGCGAGAAACGTCCGAGCTACTTCGGTTCCGAATTTCAAATTTTGCCAAAGGGATCCAATACTAAAGCTGTTCCATACACTAAATAAATAAATAAATAAATAAAATAAAATAAAATAAATAAAATAAAATAAAAACTCTTTTCTGATATTTACAAAATAAAAATAAAAAATCTTAATAAAATCCAAATTATAATCATTTACAATTAAGGGAGAACATAAAAAGAACCTCATAAGGTACATAATAACAACAAAAAATTTTGTTTTACTGCAGGAAAGAAAAGTACTGCTTAATTAAATAAAAATATTAAACTAATGCCAAATATCTCTATGAAAATATTTATCCACGTGCAAATTCCTCATTAAAAAAAAAATCACCAACTTTTGTAGGTATTTTTCTCTCTAATTTTTATTATTATTCCCGTGAAATTAAAAATATTTCATTTTATTTCTGGAAAATAAAAATATATAAAAATGCCTATATATAAATATAAAACCTTTTACCGAATCCGCGTTGAAAACGGAAAAGGGGTAAAATAAATTAGAAATATCAGACCTATATTTATAAATTTGATACCAAATGAAAGGGGTGATTTTTCTGAATACAGGGGTGCAAACAGTTTTTCGATGCGACAGTTAGATTTTTAAAAAATAACTAAAGTATGAAATTTAAGTGGCAATGGAAAAGCGGAAAAGGGGAAAAATAAATTAGAAGTATCAGACCTATCGTTATAAATTCAGTACCAAATGAAAGAGGTGATTTTTCTGAATCCTGGGGTGTAAACAGTTTTTCGATACGACAATTAGATGTTTTAAAATTAACTAAAGTATGAAACTCAGATGGCAAAACTTCATTTCAATCTTTTCATAATTTGTAGTGCGAATCACGCGAATAAAAAAAGTCTTTATCTTAAAAATTTATTTTTGCATTTTATTTTTCCATTCAAAGCGTTTTATTGAAAAAATATTTACGGCGCATGCGCAGGCGTTTTTTACCCACAATTTAAACACTAATCAGAATTTTGAAAATTTCTATAGATATAATTTTAAGTTGGGTGAAGACCTAAGTTTCTGCCAAGCGCCGTTAAATTCCGTCCAGCCGTTCACGAGTGATGCCGGACAAACGTGTTTTAGTCTTTAATACCCCAGGGGGGAACGGGGGAGAATTTCTGAAAAGTTGATGGATATAATTTTAAGTTGGGTGAATACCTAAATCCCTGCAAAGCGCCGTTGAATTCCGTCCAGCCGTTCTCGAGTGAAGCCCGGACAAACGTGTTTTAGTCTTTTACCTCCCAGGGGGGAACGGGGGAGAATTTCTGAAAAGTTGATGGATATAATTTTAATTTGGGTGAATACCTAAATCCCTGCCAAGCGCCGTTGAATTCCGTCCAGCCGTTCTCGAGTGATGCCCGGACAAACGTGTTTTAGTCTCTTACCCCCCACGGGGGAACGGGGGAGAATTTCTGAAAAGTTGATGGATATAATTTTAAGTTTTGTGAATACCTAAATCCCTGCCAAGCGCCGTTGAATTCCGTCCAGCCGTTCTCGAGTGATGCCCGGACAAAAAAAGAGGCATACGGACACGATGACACACACACGCACACACACACACATACACACAGGCAAAATTTTCTGAAGTCATTTTCGGCTTTCATGGGGTGTGAAACGTGAAGATATCGCAAAATTTTTCGATTCCGACAAATTTACAGACAAAAGTCTGATTTTATTAATATAGATAAAACCAAAAGATTTTTTTCATTCTATTTAAATCTTTTTTTTTTCTTTTTTAATAATTAAAATACGTTATGCTTTATGCATATGTTATGAATACTTTATATGAACACCTTTTTTTTCTTTTAAATGAATGCATATACAAACAAAATTTATTTGTGTTAACTAGTATGACATTACTCTATTGATTAAAAATATTATTTTGGTTTACTTCAAAATAGAAATTTTTTTAAATATTATTTTATTGCAGACTATTTTCAAGGGTGCTTTCTCTCTACGCGCAGGATATCTGAGTTACAATTTCTTTTATCCTTATAATTTTTACATTAAGTGAAACAAAATTAACAATTAAATATGAAATGGGAAATTACCATTAAGATTTTTATATTTCTTCAATCATAATTTTTTTTTCTATTGTACAGAACTTCTAATTTTTATTTAATTTTATTCATTATGTGAAAATGTATGGTTGAGAAAAATTTGAAGTTCATATCTCAAATAATTTTTGAAATATCACGCGCGCAGTAAGAAGGTACCCTTGAATTTTTTTTAACAAATAATCTACAATAAAATAATTTTTTATTCTGATGTAAACAAAAATAATATTTTTAATCAATAAAGTAATGTCATATACTAGATAATGCACTAACTCACACACACAAAAAAAGAAAATTTTTGTACACACATTCATTCTTTTTTTTTTTTTAATTCTGAAAGTTGATCGAAAATATTTTCATCTTTCTATTTTCTAAAGTAGACTATCCTCTTAATTTAAATAAATCATTTTTTTTTCTTGACGAATACGTAGATTTTCTCTTATAAATAAAGATTAATTTCAAGAATAACTAATGACAATTTTTCCTTTTTTTTTCTTCATAATATAGAAAATTTATTAAAAGGTAAAAATGTCTCTTCCAGATTGCTCTAGTTCACAAATTAAAGTTTTCTATTAAATAAATTAACTTTAAATTAGGTTTGTATTGAATAATTTTAATGTGTATCAAGTACTATGTAAATCGATTGCTATTAACTGATTGATGATAAGTATTATTATTTTAATTATACTTACTATTATTATTGTTGTTATATTGGGATATAATGCTAATCGTACGACAAAAGCTATAAGTTGAAATAGCATAACATTGAGTACATGTATATTTGAACATTATGTTTATATTTATCCATGTATAATTTCACAACTAAATAAGTATAATCTCTAAATTCCTTTTCGTTTTATGCTATATTTCATTTAAAAAATATAAAAATTTCATTCGATTTCAATTAACTTTCAGAAATTCAGAAGCATCTTAATTGAATGTTGATTATAAATTATAGTGTATCCAAATTACTTGTGAATCTTTGTAAACAACTATAAATGTAAATGTCACGCTTTTGAAAGTCAAGTGTGTTCCAGTAAATCTAATAACATAAGCGAATTGCATAAATTGCAAGAGTTCAAATTTAGGCATCAAATAATTAAAAAGCATATACAGTACTTTTTACGTGCATCTGCAAAGGATTATTGATGGTAAATAAGTTACTTTCATTTGGAAATATTCTTAAATAAGTGCTGATAATGCCTGGGAAATTCCTGTAAATGCATATACACTGAAGATCCAAAAAACTGATACAGGCTTACATATTCAAATATTAGAAGTATGGAACCAACAAGAGTAACGCGATGCAACCGACAGTGCTTCTATAAGATAACAGGTGTTTTTCAAGGCTTTTAGATCGATTAGTGTTGCTACAATGGCAGGTTATCAAGATTTAAGCGACTTTGAACATGGCGTTATAATTAGAGGACATAAGATGGGTAGATCTTCGAGGTAGCGAATCAATTTGGGAAACCGATAAAACATGAAATCTCTAACAGCGCTGGATCCAGAAAAAAATCGTAAATAAATTAGACCAATGATAATTGGCGAGAATCATTAAATATGACAAACGTGCAACCTTTCATCATATCCCTACTAACACATTTACAGAACAATTACAGGACATCTTAAACATGAAATAGACATCTTTAGGATGTAATGTGGATGAAAAGGATATTTTTAGGGTGAACTGTGGATAAGTGTGTTTGTAGAGGTTGCTATAGATTTGAATGTTGGAGCATCATCAAATGTCAGCGTGAATTATTTTCAATGGAGCATCACTGATATGGGCTTTCGAAGCTGAAAATTCTGTTGTGTAGCATTGTTGATTGAACCACACAAAGATTTACGCCTCACTTGGGCCCACCAACACCGTCACTAGACTGGTAATAATTAGAGACACGTTGCCTGGTCTGACGAATCTCGTTTCCAGTTATATTGGCCAGATGTGTGTGTACGTGTATGAAGATAAACCCCGTGATTCCATGGAACCTTCATGACGACAGGGAACTGTTCAAATGTTTGCCAATTACAGGCTACGCCATGTTATGGGTAATGTGTAGTTCATGTGATACGTGATACCTGATACGTCTAAATACAAATCTGACAAGTGACAGATACATAAGTATCCTGCCCGATCACCTGCAACCATAAATGCCGTTTTTGCATTCCGACGAACTTGTAGAATGCCAGAAGGACAATACGACAGACACTTCACACGTCGAGATTTGATATCGAGTGTCTCCAGGTAATAGCAACTACAGGTAATAACTGTCTCTTCTGGCTTCAGTGATGTCCATTGACCACCTAAATCCCTGTACATAAACATTTTTTAGCATATCTAGGATGCAGTGCAACGCGCAGTTCAGAAGAGGTCTCCTCCCCTAGCAATCCTATGAATTTGTTTATTGCCCAGCAGGAATTTTCGTGTGTAGTCCAGCACCCTCTACGCATTAGTGACAACAATGTCACGTTATCTATCGGCACTTCTATGTGATCAAGGGAACCTACCTATACGATATTACTCAGATGTACCACATTTTTCAGCATTTCAGTGTATTTTATAAGGATTAAAAAAAAAAAAACCCTGCAATGTTTCGTTTAAAAATACTGTACATAGAGTAATATATATATATATATATATATATACATGCATGTGTATTTATCTATGTATCCATCTATAAATACCCCTGCACAAAAATTTAGAAAGATTTGCAAACGATCAGTTATTTTCCATTTAAAAGCTTATCTCTCGATGAAATGTTTTTAATCATTGGGTATTTAAAGAATTGTATATTTGTCATATTTTTCAGTGAAATTCGGTCTGAGACAAAATTTAGGCGGCTGGTAACAAATTGATAAAAATCAATATAGTTTGGAATCACCCTGTATCGTTACGTGAACAAAATGATCTGTAACTTTAGGATATGTTAATAAACACTCAGTAAAATTTGTGGATGAATTTGTGTGATGATAGCATATTAAATAATGGATATATAAGATCAATTGAACGGAGATATAAGCATTTATTTTAAAACTATAAAAATAAAAATATACATATAAATAAATATTAGCATATTTTTTATTTATAAAGTGCATATTTTTATACGAAAATTATTCCCACTTTCGGATAAATTAAAACAAGAAAGAAAAATCATGCAGTACGCATTGATTAGTAACACATTCCAACTGTACGTAATTGTTGTATCGAATAATTTCTAATATTCTTTGCCTACGTTATCACACAGCAGACAAAAGGACTGGAAAATAAACAGATAGACTAATTGATTTTAAAATTACTCTTGGGCATTTTGGAAAGTGTTAAAAAGGCTTAACGAAACAGAAAATACAGCCATTAGATTATAATTACAGCTTTTTATCTCACTGAATATTTTAGTGTAGCACTGTAAATCAGAAAGTTAATCATATCATATTCTATACAAAACATTATTTTAGAATATTAACAATACGTTCCAATATTTCTATGATTTTTGCAGTAGAAAGATTTTTAAATATAACTTTCAAAAAACTCTGTCCTAAAACGTAATGCATTGGCCTTTTTTTTTTTTTTTTCTTTTTTAATCCTTGTAAACAAACTAATTGTACTTGACCTATTAATGTAATTTTAAATAGGAAACATTCTATAGGGAAAATATTTTATAAAAATAACACTCATAGAATACAGTGCTTTCGAATGCTTTTGGGCGTCCCTGTACACAAACAAGAAGCGATATTCACTCCATTTTCAATATGGAACATCCGATAGTGAACTTCAATAAAATATACCAGTTTCGAGAAATTCCATAAGTATTTACAGGAGTTAGAGCGCGTGTAGACAGACATTGGACAGATAAAGAATCTGAAATCATATTCACACTTAAAAATGTTAGAAAGTGTTAAAAACGTTTAATGCAAACGAAAGTACAATTCTAGCAATTTTTTTATTAATAGCTCATAATACAAATGGATATTTTTCTGCCACCTTGTAAATCTAATGCTAATCATGCTATATTTTATGCAAAGCATTCTTTTGTGCAGGAAACATCCAATAGTGAACTTGAATAACATATTTCAATTTCATTCAGATATGTCTACAGTAAAGGTATGAAAATATGGTTTGTAGAAATACCTCTCATGGAACACAATGCTTTGAAATAATTTTAGGTGTCCCTGTACACAAACCAGTAGAGGTATAAACCCCATTTTCAATAGGGAACATCTGTTAGTGAGCTTGAATAACATATATCAGTTTCAAGAAATTTCATAATTATTTACGGGAGTTAGAGCTCGGACAGACAGACAGGCAGACAAACAGACGGACAGACAGAACAAAACTGAAATCATACTCATACTTAAAAAATGTTAGAAAGTGTTAAAAACGCTTAACATAAACGAAAGTACAATTCTAGCAATTTTTTATAAATAGTTTTTAATATAACTGGATATTTTTGTGCCACTCTTTAAATCTAATGCTATTCATGCTACATTCTATGCAAAGCATTCTTTTATGCATATAAATAACACATTTCAATTTCCTAAAACTTCGTGGAAAGTAACGTTATTAAAATTTGATTTATAGAAATATCTCTCATAGAAAGCAATGCTTTGGAATACTTTTGAGTGTCCCTGTACATAAACCGATGGTGGTATTTCCTTTATTTTATACAGGAAACATACGATAGTGAACTTGAATAACATACTTCAATTTCATTAAGATATGTCTACAGTAAAGGTATGAGAATATGGTTAAATACCTCTCATAGAACACAATGCTTTGAAATATTTTCGGGTGTTCCTGTACACAAACATGTTGAAGTATAAACTCTATTTTCAATAAGGAACGTCCGATAGTGAACTTGAGTAACATATATCAGTTTCAAGAAATTCCATAAACATTTACGGTAGTTAGAGCGTTGACAGACAGAGAGACAGACAGACAGACAAACCGAAGTCATTACCACTTTTCAACCTTGTTGGAAAGTGTTAAAAACACTTTTGAAACAATATACTGCAATCTGAATATCGTAAATATCTCATGAAATATGAGCATTTTTCTGAGAAACGTTTTCACTGCGCAAGTGCAAAGAAAATCTTTTTGCATAGGTTGAAAGTTAGATATGTGTCGTTCATTATGTAAGTGAATTATCTCCTTGGAAATTGATTTTGAAAAAACGAGCTTTTTTAAAATTTATGAGTAGGAAAAAAAGTCAAGATTCAATAAGTGTTACCGATTTTTGTGTTTAATACAAGTCATAGTTTTAAGAATTTATAAATTATATTAAAAATAATTTGAAGTAACTTAGAAACTTCATTTTTATAATGAAAATTTAGAAGTTTTAGTTTTCTGAAAAAAACATGTAATAACATTTATGGGACTTGAATACGCTTATTAGAGTTTTTTGTTTTTTTAATGAAAGATGTGACAAAATGTAATACGATTAAGCAAAAATATATATATTAAAAAAATATGGTGTTACACCACTTTTAAAATAAGCCGTCCATATATAGGGCAAATTTTGTCCAAAAGTGCATTTGAATTGTGTAAAATTTAAGCAAATTGTCGGAAAAAGAACGAGATATAGTTTAGGTATTTTCCAATAGTTGTAATTTCCTAAATAGTAATTAAGCTCATAATTACTCTGCTTCTAATATAATCTACTTAATTTACATGCTGTGTAATTTATTTGAAGATCCAATTATTTCAACCACGATCCAAAAATACTTTTTTTTGTAAAAAAACCCTTATAAGCTTGACATTCTTTGACAGCGTTGAGACCAACAGTTGCAATGACTTTCGTCTCGATTGATACATATTACAGAAATGTACAGAAACAAGTGAACAATAGTTTGTAGACGTAAGACATCACAAAAATCCATGCCCACACCAGGATTCGAACCTGGGACCTGAAGGTCCAGAAGACATTGCCCTACCGACCAAACCACCAGGCCGGCTTTATAAGCTTGTAATGCTAACATATTTTTGTTTATTTACTAAGATTTGTGAGATGGAAAGAGGTTTTTCACAAAAAAAAATAACTTTTGCTAAGTGGTTAAAAAAATTGTGGATCTGTAAGTGAATTACGCACCATGTGGAAATCTCCTTATGAAATTTTAACACTTGGAAAATACCTAAAATCTAGCTTGATCGTTTTCGGATAATTCGCTTAATTTCTTCTCTATTTAAATGCCCTTTTAATAAAAGTTACCCATTATATCTAGCTTTCAACCTATGTAATAAAAGTTTTTCTATCTTTCGGACATGCGCAGTGAAAATGTTTTTCATAAAATTATTCATGTTTCAGGAGATATTTAGGATATTTAAATTCTGACTACTGTATATTGTTTTAAAAGTGTTTTTTAACTTATCGAAAAATAGGAATAATTTTCGTTAAAAACTCTGTGTATTATAAATAGAAAACATGCTTTTCTTTCTTTCTTCCTTCCTTTCTCTCTTTCTTTTTTTTTTTTTTTAGTTTAAAAATTAATGCTTATATATCCATTATTTAATATGCTATCGTCACACAAATTCATCCTCAGATTGAACTGTTTCCATATTAACATATCCTAAAGTTACAGTTTGTTTCTTTCACTTAACGATACAGATCACACACAGACGATACAGATATCAAAATTATTACTCATTTTGATCAATTTGTTACCGGCCCTTTAAATATTCTCTTAAACAATCATCACTGAAAAACATTAGGAAGACCCTTTCTTTAAATACCTAATGTTTGGAAATATTTCATGGAGAGATAAGTTTTTAAACTGAAAAAAAAAAAAAAAAAAAATGATCGTTTGTAAATCTTTCTAAATTTCTGAGCAGGAGTGTATATATATTTATTAATTAGATGTTTTCTTGTAAATTTTAAGAGTTGTCACGAAATATCGAAATTATTTTTAATTAATATATTAAAAAAAGTATTTATATTATGTAAATTAATGTTAATCTTTTACTTGATTTAATTTATAATTAATATTATTTTTTATTTTGTCTCTTTCAGGATTCAAATATCAACATTTATAAACGACCAAAAGAAGACGGGAAACTGATTTCTGAAATTGTCATTTTGAAATCAGGAAAAGAGCAAAATACAAAAACTAAAATCCTAGGAAATACTGTGGGCAACAGATGCTTATTAGACCATTTTAGAGGGAATAAAAATCTCGATATAATGTCAAGAAAGATCTTCCCATTACTATTTTTTACTTTTTCTTTAGTTTATTGGGCATACTTTTTGAGCAAAAGATGCGAGAATGAAGAAGAAGAAAGTAAGATATCAGTAGAGCTGATAGATAGACCTTTCACTAGAAAGCAATTTAACGATACGCAGTAGAGCATACATAGACACTTTTACTCATAATAAATGTCTAAAAGTTTCTTCTTCGCTGCACTGTTAAAACTGCATGTGTCAAACCGTTGCCATTTGGGACTTTAAAGTGAATAACGTTGAATTATACCTAAGCCTAGATCTTTGTGTTCCGATCACGGAAGAATATTGTATAGGAATGAAAACGAGATAGGGCAGCGAGCGCGGGAACCGGAGCTTTCTTTTCCGCATTAATTCAGCCTAGTGTAGGAAAGCGATTCGATCGCCGCCTGGTGTAGTATCTTTGAAACTTATCGGTAGAAAGCGAAACCCCGCCTTCGGCTTCTGTCATCATCTGAATTCCGAGAACGAACAGTCAGAAATATAAAAAGACGCGCTGATTGGTTAATTTTTGAGATCTGGTCGCCCTCTATCTGTAAGATGAAAATTACTACTTTTCCGTAACATTCGTAATAAATCCTATACTCTTTTAATCCGTGGTTCCGATCATGGAGATATAGAGGATAATTCTATTACCAAGGTTCCGATTTAGAAATTATAAATTGTACATAGGCTTTAAGGCTATTAATAATACATTTAATAATTTAAATCTAGTAACTTAATTCATAAACATCTCTAAAAAAGAAATTATGTTCCAATTATAATTTGTTTTTATATCTTTGTAAATAAGATGACTTGGCATTACTTTTATACGCATAAATATCCTTACAACCACAAAAACATGATATATTAATATGTATATATATATATATATATATATATATATATATATATATATATATATATTAAACATTATTTAAGTATGTTTAAGGCATTTATATGATTCAATTAAATGAAAAAGTTTTGTAAGTTTTTGAAACCGTTTATGTTTAAAATGTAAGTGTAGGGCAATAGATCCCTTCCCCCTTATATAAATTTTCATTCATGAATACTTTTATTGTGTAAGTAACGCATATATGCAGAAATAGGAACCTCTAACTGAATATTAAAGATCATTTTACTGTTTAAAAAAAATGTATAACAAAATAATAGTCGTCCTGGAATGATAATCTTTGTTTCATAAAAAATGCTCCTTTTTAATAAAAATCTTCTAATTTGTTTGTATAGCAGTACTTTTCAAACTGTATATGCATGTTCATGGCAATTTTTAAGCATTTAATCTTTTTTATTTTTTAAATTATTTAGTTTAAAATAGTAATAGTAAAATAAACGAAATCAAGCTAAAAGCTCTTTTTGAGTCTTATAACATTTATTCGAGAATAGTTTTATTTTGCAATTAAAATAAGGAATATAGGAAGCAAGAGGAACACCTAACTGTATGGATGGGCATTTTTATGAATGCATATGTATGTAACACTATTATGTAATGTACAACGTCCCAAACATAGTATAATTACCTCAAACGTTACGTGCAATATAATGACCCCAGTGCTTCAAACTGGTTCATGTAATATATTTTTTCGATTAAAATTTACTTATTTCCCGTATTCCGTTGTAAAAATCAAGAAACGTTTGAAGAGGAATGGAGAGCGTTGTATTTTTCAATTTTTACCTGATCCTGAAATGTATTGACTTCACTGAGAAAAAAAATATACCGTCTTCATCTAGAATGAATAAAAGGTCATTTTCTAAATCTTTAAAATAGAAATATAGACTTCCGAGCTACGCGCATAAGGCACGCCAATAAACTGAATAGACGAAATGGTCGAGAATTTTTAATCTACACATTTCTAAATGGTGACACAACATTCTGAATATTCTGAATCTTGTATTACGAGATATTCTCGCTTGATTTTCTAGAATTGGGTCATAAACCAAAATTATAGCTACTGAAACCCGTCTCTTGTATTCACATTTATTTGGAGATATTTTCAAATAGGTTTGTCCTCGATAGTATAGACAAACGCTCAAGAATTATAATAGAGGTCTCTAGAATTCGCTTTCGAAGGGGACAAGAAAAAAAATTATAAGAAATTTCTAAGGATGACATAGAACTATTTTTTCTAGAGCCACAATTTAGATTCTAGATGTCAGTTATAGAATTTTTTCTCAGTGTATTGGCGTGCCTTATACTCATAGCTCGGAAATCTATATTTCTTGTTTAGGGATTTAGAAAAGAGGCACCTATTCGTTCTAGATGAATGCGGTACATTTTTTGTTTCAGTGTTGTCAAACTTTGTTAATTCTTTTTTTTCACTTTCACTACTCCGAACATTTCAGAACTTAAAGTTTTACATGTTTATTGTAAACATTTATTCAAACATTCAGATTTAAAAAACTGTATTATACTTGACTGGATTTGAATTTTTTTTTTTTAATTTATCGTTTAGTACAATTCCAATCTCTGCAAGCTAGCTAGTTTCTTTTGGTTGAATGGTTGGGTTTAACGTTGCACTAGAGATGGGCAATGGGAAATCGTAATTTCTGTTGAATAAATTTTTAAAATAAATTACTATATTTAAGTTATTAAATACAATACAGCATAAAATTATAATTTATACAACAGCACTTAAAGTTTTACATGTTTATTGTAAACATTTATTCAAACATTCAGCTTTAAAAAACTGTATTATACTTGACTGGATATGAATTTTTTTTTTAATTTATCGTTTAGTACAATTCCAATCTCTGCAAGCTAGCTAGTTTCTTTTGGATGATTGGTTGGGTTTAACGTTGTACTAGAGATGGGCAATGGGAAATCGTAATTTCTTTTGAATAAATTTTTAAAATAAATTACTATATTTAAGTTATTAAATACAATACAGCATAAAATTATAATTTATACAACAGTACATTTTGCAATAACTATAATTGAATTCTGTACTAAATTTAGTGGAAAAAGATCAGCACATAGTATTTCATTATTCAAGACAATTAATACAATTGCTAGAAAAGAAGTGGGGTGGTTACTACTATGCACTGTGGATTGAGAATGTGTTTTGTTGTGGAGTAACACTGGTCATCTGGAAATAGGAACGCAATTATTCTTCTCTGGGGCGCCATCCTTTCTCAACCAGGGCATCTTGGAGTAGCAGCCAATATTCATCCCTGTGGTGCCATCCTTTCACCCACTGGGGCACCCTGGATTAAGAGAGTCATCCTTTTACCCTAACTGAGGGTACCATTCCGGCTCCCACAGAGATGTCAACAGCAAAACAAGCTTTTCACCCTCAAGAGGTACAATGAGTCACCTACAGTTTTAACAGTGTGTATTTTTCAATCTATTTATACACACAGAGGCCACTAGATTTTAATAGTATTAGTATAGATTGCTGTAGCTATGACGCCCATTTCATGCGTGACCTTCCCCCCAGGTAAATTAAGGCTATTAATTTTAAAAAGATACACATTCATTTAATTTTTGTTTTAATTCTAAATCTCCATATATGATAAACTTTTTTTAGTATAAACAGTCGCATATCTTATATCACTTCCTCAAATATTTTTAAATATTATATATTTTCATCAATGCAATCTCCTTTAAATCCTTCTGTGGAAAAACATTTTTTTTTTCATTATTTATTGCTCTTGTATTTTTTCTTTCTTAACACATTGTATTTCCAGAGTCAATATTTTTCATATTTTATCCTAAGTGAATTAGTAGAAATAAAAAAAAAACAGATGTTTGAAATATGATGAATTTTTAATGTAATAAAGAGAAACATTGTGTGTTTGATGTCCGTAAAATTATTTTGTTCTATGATAACAATGATTCACACCAGTTACAAAGCTACAATTGCCTCTAAGTCATTAACAAATGTTGGTGAAAACATATACATAGATGGCAGATTGGTTGTATACGGTGCTATCAACGCCCTTTCTCCGGTAGAGTATCAAAGCTCACAGACGAACAGCGGGATTAACCTTTTGTCCAGAGGTATGTCTTTGGAGTCCTATTCCTCAGATATCAGGTTCGAATGCAACCTACCGCACACTTGTCGCCAAAATTGGTGACCGCGGACGCTCAAACGGAACACACAATGAGTTACAGTCGGCAGCAAAAGTATCCGAGCACTAGCAAATATTCCTATGTAAAAAGTACACTTAATACTGTTTTGTTAAATAAATCCTTGTTCAATCATATTCGTAGGCTGACTAAGAACAGGATTCGACAATGATTTATTTACCAAAAGTGTATTAAGTGTACTTTTTTTTAATATAGGAATTTTTGCTATTGTTCGGAGACTTTTGCTGCCGACTGTAAGAACTTCACCATATGGCAATACATGGCAATAACCACAAATTCCTAACAGAGTCCCTGTATAAGGAAAAGACTGGACAATGACGGAAAGTCGGCCATTTTAGTGCCAAATCGGAGCGATCCCAGAGAAAGGTAATGCTTTTTTCTTTGCTATTGACACTACAACATAATTGGGAAAAAAAAAAAAAAAAAAGATTAAATCTATTCAAAAATCAATCCATAATACAAATGTGTATTTTTTTTTTCGTCTTGAAAAAAAAAGAATTTAAGGAAAAAAAGAATTTTGTTTTAACTTTTGAGTACAAATGGTAACTTTTTGAACTTTATCAGAAAACAGAGGAAATTTTATTATACATTTCTATATTAAGCAAAATACGTTGACTGTGAAAGTAATTCTACCTATTTTTTTCTGAAGGCATACATTTTATATTTAAAAAGTTAGAAAATTTTTTACAAAAATATAGTAATCTTAGATTTTCACAAACTTTATAAAAAAATTCTCTTTACAACACGTATAAAATGATACATTTAATTAAAATTATCAATTAAAATTACAACTTGTCAAGGCCTTTCGCCCTGGCTATCAGGGCTTCATGAGGACAAAGCCATTTTTTTGTTACGATTACAGCAACATTTGAATTATATATACAAAAAAATTCATAGTACAGTTCCAGTTATTATAGATGAAACAGCTGAAAACGGATGAAACAGTTGAAAACAGATGAACTATAGATGAAACAGTCTGAAAAAATGAATTTAGTCGAGCTTCAATTGGTTACCATGGAGATACTTGTTGTGAGACGGTTGAGTCTTTCTTGGACTTAAATCAAGTTGAAACTTTATTGTGCTTCTATGTAGCAACTTATATTCTGTAGTAAAGGGAACTTGTAGACCTTTATAGGAAATATGGAGAAAACTTTTAAATACCGCAATGGTTGAGTCATTTTTATGGAGAATTGTAGAGGAAAACTTGCAGTAACTGTAGAAGTTTTTGTAGGAGTTACTGCAAGTTTTCCTCTACAATTCTCATACATACCAATCTGTATGAAATTCTGTGCTGTAGTTCCTGAGATACAGTTGCCACAAAATTTTGTCACACACACACACATGGACACACAGACAGACATTTTCTAAAAATGGTCAAATCGTGTTGTACAGCTCTCAAAACGTGTAAGTCCATCAAAAACCCGAGGTAGAAAATTTTTATGAATACAATACTTTCTTCTATTGAATATAGAAGAAAGTAAAAAGAGAGAGAATTAATCATTTTCTTTTCTAAATATTTTTCTGTAAGTATATTACACTTTTTATTTATTTATTTATTTTATTTCTTTTAACACTGAAATTCATACATATGTTTTTCCAGGCTAAGTTCTAAATTTTTTTTTTTGATATGATAAATAAATACACTACAATTATTTTATTCTTATACGATAAAATAATTGAATAACTCCACATGTTTCAAATTTTAACCTAAACATCAGTAATTTAAACTTAATATATAGTATTTAATAATACATACTTAATTACATATATTTAGATACGTATAGTTAAGAACAAACTAATGTGAATCAAATAATAAGCTAGTGTCCATGTTGAAAATTTTAGTATTATAAAGCCTTACGAATTCTCTCGTTAACTTACTTTATTGATCACCGCGTATATTGAATATGTATTTCATGTTTTTATGTACTATGTTTGCTCTGTCACAAATCATTAAACTGATCATGGATTAAATCTTTTCAAAAGCGCCTCCTTGTATCTTATTTTAAATCAAAAAAACAACACGAACTTTTTTTCACACACTATATTTACACATATAAACAAAAATTATGCATTAAATAACAATTTTGTTTTACAATAAATATATATGTATATATGAATAAAAAATTCAATTTCTAAACAACAAAATATAAAACAATAGCATTAACTACTTTAATAAAACAACTATTTTAAAAATTTGTTTTTCTCAAAAAGAAATTTCTTATTTTAATTACTTTTGCGAAACAATGATAGGAATATAGCTGAAACATAGCTGGAAAATTTCTATTTTGAAAATTTATTATAAAACTTTTATTTTAATAATATACTGGCGTCAAAATCTAAAAATAAAAATATTCAAGAAAATGGTGTTAGAAAAATCTTTCAGAAAATGTAAAAGTAATAACAATAATAACTAGTATATTGCGGCCACCATAAGACTTTCTTCTATTCATCTACAATTTATTAAAATTATTTTCCATGGTGAAAGCAGAATACTTTTTTTTCACATAGGTATAACAATAAATGCCGAAAGAAAGTCAATTTTCCGCCAACATTAGAAGGAATGTGATTTTTTTTTCTCCCATATACATACACTTTCCCCCAGTTTACTACAGCAATTGTCAATAATTTGTATTACTTTTACAATCATGCATTAAAAGTAACTCTCATTATGTACATTTACACGAAATTTTGTCCTATACTGCCATACTAAAAATTTAGGAAAAATAAGATCAAAACACCTTCTCGGTGATCGGTACCCATATGTAATCAGCACCTGATTAGATCAGAGTCCAACTAAATACCAAGGTTAGTTAAATTTCGTTCTTTAGTTTGTGAGATACAGCTTTCATGAAAATTGTGACAAACTCACACAGAGACCAACAGACAGACGCTTTCTAAAAAGAGTCAATTGTGTTCAGAATATCTCAAAACGTATAAATCCGTAGAAAACTAGAGTTTAAAAAAATTCACGAATTTGTTACTTTCTTTTTATATATAAAGAAGGAATTAATGATAAGAAGAGTTACACAGTTAAAATTTTGTGTCGAAAATTGAATAAGTCCATAGAATATAAGCGAAAACATAAGAATGTTCCAACTTAAAAAAGTTTTATATACTTTAACCTAGATAATTACAGTAATTTTCTCTAGAGAAAAAGGAGAATTTCTATACCCATCAGCACAAAGCAAACTTAGTAATATCTTCAACCCCTTATTTTGCTAAACAAAGTTAAACAAAACATTTGTTCTTTTTAAGAGAAAGAAGAGATTCAACAATAGATATTTATTTATTTTTTACTTCACTTCGTGAAATTTGTAAGCAAAAGTTAAAAATCTTTAAAATATATTATATCCTTAATATCTTTATTTTAAAAATAATTATAGACTTTATTATTATTATTATTATTATTATTAATCGGCAATTTACATGTGGCTATTTAAAATGAATATTTAATTAAGAATAAATTTATAGCAATAAAATATTTAAAAAATAATATTAAAAACGAAAGACAGAAATTTATCCTGCATTATTCCAATAACATATTTTACAATTTTTATTAAAATCACACAATCAACTGATTGGAAGAAAATCATATTTATTGAAATTTTATTTTTTCGACTGAGTGAAAATAATGCATGGACCGGGAGTCGAACCCCGGATCTTTGACATACAAGGTCAAGGCTCTGCCAATTGAGCTATCCAGGCCGACAAACCGGTTGGCATTACTCACTCATACAACCTTTAGGCAGAAAACATCTGGTCCATCATTTAGATAGCTCAACAGAAATATGCCGCAGGTAATGGAAAACACCATTAAACAATGGGAAAGAAATACAATGTTTATTAAAATCACACAATCAACTGATTGGAAGAAAATCATATTTATTGAAATTTTATTTTTCCGACTGAGTGAAAATAATGCCTGGACCGGGAGTCGAGCCCCGGATCTTTGACTTACAAGGTCAAGGCTCTACCAACTGAGCTATCCAGGCCGACAAACCGGTCGGCATTACTCACTCATACAACCTTTAGGCAGACGAGCTATTAAATGATTGACCAGATGTTTTCTGCCTAAAGGTTGTATGAGTGAGTAATGCCGACCGGTTTGTCGGCCTGGATAGCTCAGTTGGTAGAGCCTTGACGTTGTAAGTCAAAGATCCGGGGCTCGACTCCCGGTCCAGGCATTATTTTCACTCAGTCGGAAAAATAAAATTTCAATAAATATGATTTTCTTCCAATCAGTTGATTGTGTGATTTTAATAAAAATTGTATTTCTTTCCCATTGTTTAATGGTGTTTTCCATTACCTGCGGCTTATTTCTGTTGAGCTATCTAAATGATTGACTAGATGTTTTCTGCCTAAAGGTTGTATGAGTGAGTAATGCCGACCGGTTTGTCGGCCTGGATTGCTCAATTGGTAGAGCCTTGACCTTGTAAGTCAAAGATCCGGGGTTTGACTCCCGGTCCAGGCATTATTTTCACTCAGTCGGAAAAATAAAATTTCAATAAATATATTTTACATTTAAAAAAGCAAAATACTAAAACAATAGGTCCATATACCATTAAAAATTACAGTTTTTTACAAAACTGCTTACAGATTTGCTTTAGTTAGTTCAATTAGCTTATTTTTCACATTTAATACGCATAATTAAATCCTTTATTATTCTTGTTTAAAGTAGTTATTAAGAAGTATTGTAAATCATCCAAATATATGCATATATCATTTTAAACAACATAGCTTTTTTGTGCTTTTTGTTTATTTTCTGAAAACGGACCAGTGTTTAACTTTTAAATAAAGAATAAACTTATTAGTTAAATTTAAAAAAAAAAAGAACTAAAAATAAGCCGTTTCGAGTAGATTATTAAAATTTTCCAACTGCACGTTGTATAGTTTAAGATTCAGTGTAGTTTGCCTACGTGATCACACAACGGACAGACAGAAAGACAGAAAGACTAATAGATAGACTATAAATGTATTCATAATTTCTCTTAAACATTATTTTAAAGCGTAAAAAAATGCTTAGTTCCAATCAAAATGTAATTCCATCAATTTCCAAATGTAGTTTCTAATGAATCTTAATATTATAGACCTGTAAATAGTAAAACTAAACAAACTAAACTTCATATTAAACTTTTATTATTATTATTATTATTATTATTATTATTATTATTATTATTATTATTTTGTGTGCGTATGAATTGTAAGTATCAGACTCATTATGATTTATGCAAAATTAAGGTATTAAAATATAGTTTATAGAAATACTTCATGGAACACAAGGCTTTGAAATTCATTCCGATGTCTCTGTGCGCAAACCAATGGTGATATTTTTTCCATTTTCAATAGAGAATATTGCATAGTGAACCTGAATTGTACATATAATTTTGAAGAAATTTTAGAGGCATTTTCAAAAACGCTAGAGGCGGACAGGCGTCGAGATAGACAGTTGGGCAGTCAAATGGGTAGAAAGACAGACATATAGAATAATTCAAACCATAATCAGTTTTAAACTTTGCTAGAAAATGTTAAAAAAGCTTGCTAAAAACAAAGATGCATCTACAGCAATTTTTAATAATGACTTTCAATGTAACTAAATATATTCATGTGGCGTTATAAATATAATAATACCCGATACTTTTTTTCTTTTTTTTAAACAAAATACATTAAAACGTAATATGTGATAATTAAATATACTCTTCAATTTTTAATACAACTGAATCAAGTAACTTTGTTTTTGTAAGATTTGTAATAAACAAAAATAATATTTTTCAAATTATATAGTATAGGGTAATGTTTTACATTATTTTTCAAGTTACATGTATAATTATTTTAATGTCTTCTTTCATAAATTCCTTAAAATCTACCATTTGAAATTGAATTAGATAATTTAAATTATGTGTTTTAAAAACAATAATCTGGTGTGTCACTCATGCGATTTTCTCTTACCCTGCATTTAAATACCATGAGGATAAATTATATATTAAACCTTAAAATCAATAGCATAAGATAATAACGTTCAATGTACATTTAAAATAATCTAAAATAGATTTAGGAAAAATTAATTTGACATATAATTCTGTGTGAGGAGAGCTACCGACCCGTAACTCCCCCCCCCCTTTCGTTTAATTATGTACATACAATTATTAAATGCGTGTATATATATACTATATATACAACTTTTATTTATTTGCCTTCAAACTTACCAATCTTGGTTAAATTTTTAAGGGGCAAACTAACACGAATTTCAAAATACCAAATTTGAATTTCCTGCAGTTATTTGTTATTAAGTTATGTTGATAGCAAATATACATACAGATCAAACGCTAAAATAAAACTTTCGCAACCAGGGCACCTCAAAACATGATATAAAAAAAATAGAAAAAAAAAGAGTGGAAATAGAACATCTAAAAATACTTTGTGTACTGTGTGGGTATAGAAAATTAATTTTGCTTCCTGAGCAGTGTTCATTGATATAGAGGAACTTAGCAAAGCACTTCTATTAATTATATTCAACAGAAAAGAAAGTTTAGTTTAATTATGGGTAGCCCTGTACATTGCCTATAATCAATCAGCACTGTAAATAATATTGTGTACTTAAATTTAATTTGACTTGAAAATCGTCTAATACAAAAGGAATTACAATTTCGGTAATTTCTAAGTATAGCCAAAATGTGTCCAAATATTTTGGGTAGCTCAGAAAGGAAATAATGAATGATTCCCATACCACAATCTACACAAAATATGCTTTTATGCATACAATACATTTTGTTCATTCCGTTTCGTTTTATATATGTTACAGAATTTTCATCATAGACATAATGTATTTGAATTTTCCTGGATGTCACTTGTACACCAACCATTTGATTGATCTCTGCGAAAAGTTTATTGTAGCATCCCTATATAGTGTACATTTAGATTTCCAGGTTTGGACTTTCCTCTTTAATTTGTTCTTGAGATATGCTAATAATAGACACACACACACACACACAGAAAAACACGCACACAGACCATCCGCTAAAAACATGTTTTACGGATTAAGGTGGCCTTAAAACGTGTAAATATAACAAAAACTAAAATTCGAAAATTTAACCAAAAGCCAATACTCACTGTATCATATTTATAGGTAAGAGAAAGTAAAAAAGATGTTATTTGAATAAATAAAAGCAGTCGTAAAAAAATTTACGAAGAGCAATTTTAAATTTCCGGGCTTTAAAATATTACAAATAAAATCGTAATATGCAAAATCAAGCAATACTATTCGAAAACTTAGAAATAAAAGTTTCTTTCACTTTCACATTTCATACTATTCATAGCTTTAAATACACTTGATATAAAGAATCTACAGAACTTAGGATATTTATAGATTCTAATATTTATGAGCAATTGCGTACACGATATTCCAAGGAAAACTGTAAAAAAATATTGCATGCAAGCGCAATAAATGAGGTCGATAAAGAGCGAAAGTAATACCATTATAAGGACTTTTTTCCGTGACATATTTCCGGAAAGTTATGCCTGTAGAAATTATATTATAAACGTATCATGACACAAATGCGATAAAGAGGTCCTTTTTTTTTTTTTTTTTTTTTTTTTTTTCACCGATTGTAGAATCGTTAAGATGAAGTAAAAAAAAAAAAAAAAAAAAAAAAAGCGTTACACTAAAAAATCTTATTTCAAATTGTTTAATCTTCATATAAATTAAAAGGTTATACACACACACACACACACATATATATATATATATATCCCATGAAAAATAATCTCAAGATTTTCTCTAGCATATTATCTGTAGAATATATATATTATTTGGCCTATTCTTAAGAAAGTTTACAAAATTCCTTTAAAATGTTTTCAAAGTTTCTGCAGATTTTTATAGAAAAAGGTAAATCTTCAAAATATTCAAAAATATTTGAAGAAAGTCTTAAGAAAACACTATTTTTCTCAAGAATATCTTCGGATTATTTTTAGTGGAGTATATATATTTAAGTTTACACATATTTATGTGAAAGTAATATAATTATAATAACTAGTATCACTCAGTGGTCGAATCTCGACAACTTTCTTTGCAAAGCAAAGCATTTGCCTTCTCTTAAAAAAATTAAATTGGAACACAGATACGCCAATTGTTTGTCGATATGCATTCAAAGGGAATCAGCAGATTTTTACGTAATATATTTCTTTAAGTTATTAAGATATTTTATGCATACACTGTAGATGCTGAGCCTTTCCTGAAATGAGAGGAAATCGCAACGTGGAAGCGACCCTGTTCGGTGATATAGCCAAAAAGTTAATCGGCACAAATTCAAACCAAGGTCCAACCAAGTATGACGTTCGGTAAAATTTGTTCGGTCCATTTGTTCATAAAATATAGTGTTCGAACTCAAATAGGTAAAAATTTTCTAAAAATTGTCGAACTGAGTTCAGGAAATTTCAAAACGTGTAACTTCATTGAAAACCGAAAATCTAAATTTTTTTTTAATCTTATACTTTCTTCTTATATATGCAGAGGATAGAATAATAAATCCACTTTTTTTAAAAAAAAGTAATCAATTTCAGTTCATTCGAATATAAGGAAAGCCCAAAACGCGTAAATTCATCGAAAAACGGAAATCGAAATTTTTTCCGTATTTTCTACATTTTTCTTATACATACAAAAACTAGTAATAAATCCTCTTTTTAAAAATAAATAGCCAATTTCAGTTAACTGAAATGCAAGGAAATTTCAAAACGTGTATATTCATCGAAAATCAGAATTTAAAGTTTGTTTCGTATCTTGCACTTTCTTCTTATACATGTAGAAACTAGTAATAAATCCACTTTTTTAAAAAAATAAGTAGTCACTTTCAATTAATTGAAACACAAGGAAATCTCAAAATGTGTAAATTCATCTAAAACAGGAAAATTATACTTTCTTTTGATATGTGCAGAAGATATACGCAAGCGAAGTGTGACGTCAGTGACCGTCGTTGGGACCAAGTAAAGAATTCCCTATGTTAATCGCAGGACTTTTTGTAAAAAACTATTAAAATTTGAGGGAACTTATTTCCCAAAATTGAGTGTAAACAAATTAGTTATTGTGCACATGTGTTAGATTAAGTTATTTTGCTGTCAAATTGACAAATTTTAAATTTTAAATTTCGAAACTCTAGAAACAAAATGGGCATAGATTTTACATTTGTTCGTTCTTGGCGTTTATGTATTTGGTGATTAAAAACGTAATACGAAAACATACATGCCAAATATATATTTTCGTAATACATATGAACTCTACTTAATATTGTTTCATATTATTGATTGCTCTCTTAATATACATTATTAAAATAATCATCATTTTTGAAAGAAATTAAATATGTTCGCCAGATAATTTGGCGATCTTTTACTACTTTTTTTTTCCATCGAGGACGACATATATCAAATCTATTCCTTTGAAATGAAACGCATTCTTTTGAAATGAAATGTTTATGCTCATATTCGAAATTGAAAGTCTGCTATTTTATTTTTCTAGAGTTTTGAAATTTAAAATAAGAATTTTATGAAGTTTACAGGAAAAATACCTCAATCTAACACACACACACAGTAACTTATATGTAATTGCAACCTAGATATGGGGATTAAAATCGAGAGATAGTTTTCCTTAAGGTTTAAAATTAAAAAAGAAAAAAAGAGAGAGAGAGAGAGAGAGAAAAAGAGAAAAAAAAAATCCAATGGAAGATTAATATAGGAAATCTTTTGTTTAGCCCCGCGGATGCTTAGTGACGTCATCCCTTCGCTTGCGTATAGTAGAACATAAATCCATTTTTTTTTCTTTTTTAAATAAATAACCAATTTCTGTTAATTGCAATGCTATATGTTTTTGCTTAAAAATTTGTCTTCAAATTAGAGCTGGCGTAAATTACAGAAACACACACACACACACACAAAAAAAAAAAAAAAAAAAAAAAAGGAAAAGGAAAAAAAGAAAAAAAAAAAAAAAAAAGGAAGAAAGAAAAGAAAAATATATCGAATTCGAGGTAGGGCAGTCTAATGAGTAAAGCCTTTCAGTCTGGAACATGCAGAGTATCAGTGAAATTCATTTCTATTAATATGAATATAGTATGCCTTATAATAAATATTTATAAGAACAAATGTATGTTTAGAAACTGGGCAGAGTATACTAATGATAACTAGCTACGATTTTTATTCATGTGCTGATTTTTATTAATAGTTTATTATGTTAAAAAAAAGTCTGCGCTAGTTTTAATTATATTCAGAATATTCTTCGAACAAAATTTATTCTGATATTTAGAGTCCGCAGAAAGCAATACCCGTCATAACACATTTTATAAAATAATTATAGTTAGGCACTAATATATTTTTATTATTTCTGTTTCTTTCTTCTGTTTATTTTCGAGAAAGTTAAGTTTGCGAATTATATATATATTACATTTTTGCATTTACAGTTCAAATTTATTTAGTAGAAATTCTCTTAGTTAATCAAGCATTTAATATTTTCGCATTGTAATTCCATATTATTGTGTCTGCTGTAGTGTATCGAATTTGCTAAAGATAGTATTGCATTTTTTGGAAACTTGAACAAATGTCATGAACAAATCACATTCAAAAGATATTGAATTTTCTTTGTACCTCCGTAAATATGCCTTCTAATGACATAAAAAATGAATAATTTTATTAAGAGAATTCTCATAATCACATGCTGCACTTAGAACGCATTTCAAACTTTTTTTTTAACCAAACATTTTTTTTACTGGACCCCATTTTGATTTAATTTGAAAATCTTTGCTGAAATATGTACTACCATTTTTCGACTACCATATGTAATGGAAGTATTGTAGTCGGTCCAAAAATTCCATATCGAGATTTCACCTCATTTACATGTTTTAAGGTCTCCTGAGTCTAAAAAGTGGTTTTTGGCAATTGGTCAGTGTGTGTGTGTATGTATGCATGTATGTGGAGAAACTTCAGACTATTACAGTTTCTAAACTGATAAAGGTAAAACAACAAAACTTTAGAATCGAAACAGGTCTGGTGTAAAGATTAATTTTGTAAATTTGATGAAAATTGGAAAACTGGAAGTGAGACCCTAAGTCCGTATCTGAAAAAAGGCTCGAACGAGTTTCTTAAACTTACTGTATAAACATTCTATTAGATGTCCTTTCGAATGATATAGTTGGTTAGTTCAATAAAAATAATAGGCGTCCTGTATAAATAGTTGAATTACAGGTGCGGTCCTTTCAAAACGGCTGTATGAATTTTCTTCAAACTGGCCATATTAACCCTCTTTTAAAGTATCCTTTTGTAATTAATGTTTTTTGGTCAACAATTGATTATACCAAGTTTTGTTAAAAGTCGGTATCTCAAAAACGGCTTTAACGATTTTTTTTTTTTTTTTTTTTTTTTTTTTTAAGTAGTACATAAACCCATTTTAGATGAGCTTTCTCATGCTTTATGTGGTTATCACAGGAAAATTATTAGTCATCAGATTAGACAGATCAGTTTTAGATCTCAATTTTTTTTTTTTTTTTTTTTAAGGGGAAAAAAAAAAAAAAAAAGGCCTCTACTGATTTTTTTTTTTTATTCGTTATGTAAACTCTGTTTTATATGTCTTTACACGTGTATTAGCTTTCTCTTGCCGGGAAAATTTAGATGTCAACTTAATTCGGTCAATTCTATGTATTCTGATCACATTATCTCCAAACAAATGCATATAATACCTGCACTAGTGGGTAATGGAAGTCGTGTGATTGTTTCACACTAGATTTTTTAAATATGGTATAAGGCTACAAAACGTACTTTTTATTTATTTATTATTATTAATTATTATTATTATTATTATTATTTTGGCTATTTTGAGTTATAATGAATTATTTTCAAAAGTATAAAATATTTTTTGCTCTTTGTTGACAACATATATTCTCTATAAAACAGATTTTATTTTACATTTAGCAACACATACAGCAGTCTGTTTCGTTTAAGAGTGTTTGGTAATTTTTGATAGACCTAAAAATTTTTAAAAACTAATATTTTGTTTAGTTTGTTGACAAAATTTGTTCATAATTCACTTTTATGAAGTATGAAGTACAGATTTTTAAAAACACGTTAGAAGTATTTATACTTATTTATTTATGAAGAATATTTTTTTGTGATGGACAAAAGAAATTAAGATTAACATTATTTCTAATTCTTTCAAATAGTGGGAGCTAAAATAAACTATAGACAATAAAATAATTTTCTTTGTCTATCTCCCAACACATCTCAGACTATGCATGTTCTGGATGTTGGCATTTTGCCTTAATAAAGCATTCTTGGAGAATTATTCAAAAGACATTGTAAAGAGTCGTCTTCAGAAAACGCCACAAGCTACATTTCTGTATCTGCTTAAAAAACATTATGTAAGTTTGAAGAGTGAGTATACAATAAAAATTTAAAAAGAGCAGGACTTTATTCTGTTAAAAAAGAAGCTGTTAAAAGCAGATTCAGGGTAACAGAAAAATTGTAGAGAACGCAATATAATTTTTAGTCAAATTATAATAGGAAATCCAATAATCCAATTTGAAAGCTTCTGCTTCAGTCACCACACTACGTTAATCAGAAGAAACGTAAGAGGTTTTTAAAAAATGCCAAATGATAAAAAAAAAAAAAAAAAAAAAAAAAAAAGCAATGTAAAGGTGAAGAAACAATGATAGAAACAGTTGTACTAAAATGATTTTTGAACGAAAGATATTATTAAGAAAAAGAAATTTTGTACTTTAATTATTACTGAAGAGAATTGACAAGGTTAAAAATTAATAAGGGTAATAAGAATAATATAAAAAGAAAAAGAAAGAAAGAAAATAAAAGTAAACCATTTTTACTTAATACTCTTAATAAACTTAATTTTAATCTAAATTTCGTGATAGCTGCTGATCAATGTTCAATTCCAGTTTGCTTGAAATATTGATGTAATTTGGTAATGGTGGAATACGCAGTTCAATACAAAAAAAAAAAAAAAAAATAATGGTCAGATTATTGACAAGTACTGGGAAGAATGATACTGTAAAATATCTAATACTGTCAGAATCTAGTGGGTTCTGATTGCTTATAAAAAGATGACACAGATTTATTTATCAGGTCTCCTATTAAAATTGTACAAGAACTAAGGCATAATAATCGTGACTTTTTATACATTTTTGGTGTAAATAAAACATGATCTCAAAATAAATTATTTTCCATTTCTTTTAGGAAAAAAATAATCATAATTTTAATTACTACCTATTTAATCCTATCCCTAGGTAAAATAGACATATAAAAGTAATAAAATTTAGACACTTGAATGTTAAAAAATGTGAATACAAATATTTTAATGGTTTCATAACAATAATTGCATTGCATAAATGCACACACACACACACACACACACACAAAAAAAAAAAGTTTTACATAATTTTTTTTTCATTTTCAAGTGAAATTAGGTGATAAAAGAAAATTAGTGCTATTTTTATCCATCTTATCCAACCCGACTCTATTCAAAACATCAAAAATAATTAAAAAATATTGAAATTTTCTGTACCCGATAAACATAGAGTATTAATGAAAAATACGATCAACGTAGAGTTTTAATAAATGCCTTTTAAAACGCAATACTACAAACATTCTTCTGATAACAGAAAAAAATACACTCACTAACTTGTTTTTAAAGTTTCATTTCTTTATAATTTAGCAAAAATTGTACTAATTCTACATTTTTTAATTTGTACCGTATTTTGTAAAGATAAGCCGCGGGCTATCTTTAAAAAATATGATGCTTGGGGGGGGGGGGGGGACTGCGGCTTATCTACCAGTGCGGGCTATCTAATGATAATGCCAAATTCCGTCGGCCATATTTCTTGAAACAGCTGATCTCCCCTGAAACGGAAGTTTAGTAATTGTAGTTTCCCGAATATCCTCCTTTTTTTCCGTATTTACATACTGGTATATTCTTTTTTTCTTTATGCATAATTATGTTTTTAAAATACTTTACTATTTTTATCTAATAATTTCTTATTTTGATTAATTTGCATATACGTCTAGAGTTCACCATCTTGTTCCCTTTTTTTAGATTTTTTGCACCACATTTGCATACTAGATTCGTTTTAATATTTTTTTTTATACGTTCATTTAAAATAATTTATTACTTTTATTTATAATTAATTATTACCTATGTTTATGACTCATCACACACGCCCGAATTCTGCCATTTTGCACCCTTGTTTTTCATATTTGTTGCATTACATCTGCATAATGGTATAGTTTGATTTTTTTCTTTATACAGAATTATTTTTTAAAATAATTTATTTTTTTCATTTATAATTAATAATTAATTGTTTTTTTTAACTTACGTAAATACCAGATGACTGCTGTCTTGTTTTCTTATTTATCTGTTACATCATCGAAACAATGCTTGCATAAGCCGCGGCTTACCTTCCGGTGCAGTTTATGTAAGAGTATAGCTTTTTTTCACAATATTTTAATAAACTGCGGCTTAGTTACCAGTGCTGCTTATAAATACTAAATTACGGTAGTTAACGATAGAGACATGCATATATCTATATTCCTATGAATAGGAAAAAATCTATATGAACAAATTGTTGCACGAGAGTTTAATGGATGCGTAAAAGAGAAAAAGAAATAATAATATTCTTTAGCAGGCTTTTATGGAACAGTTTAGTTTCACTACATTTATTATTAAAATATTTACCATGTAGTTTTCAAATGAAATGCTAAGAAGAGCCTTATGGCACAAAATAAAATAATAAATGGTAAAAGCAAACTTTTAATAAATATATGAATTTACAGTCATCCATTAACAGGATTAGTAATCCAAAACATATATTTCATATTCACACATTTTCTGCACTGTATTCAGACAAATAAATAGTAACAGAAATCGAAGTAATTTATATCCTGTTTGTGATTTTTCATATGCTTCAAAACTCAGATGGATAAAACATTTATGACAAGTAAGAAATAGTTTATATATAACGTATAATTATTAGGCCTACCAGGAAGTTCTCTCCGCTTTTAGAATAAAACACATTAATAATTTTTTCATACCCTGAATAAATTTTATTGAATAATATAATTGCCATCATTATTTATGTCTTCCTGCCAGCGTGATGGCAATTTATATATCCCATTTTTTAAAAATGCCTTCTCTCTAGAGGCGAAAAATTGAGCCAGTGATTGTCTGATATCTTCAATTTTAAGTTTTTTGCCCTGCAAAAAATTTTGCAAGGAGAAAACAAGTGATAATCGGAGGGAAGTATGGTGAGTGTGGCAGAATTTTCCAGCATAGTTCTGCGTGTTTCTGACAAGGTCTGGCATTATCATGCAGCAGTATGATGCCCCGTCTATTAACACATGCCGGCCTCTTTTTTTCAAATGTTATATTTAAATTATTCAATAGAAGCATGTATTTCTCCGAATTTACCTTTTCGTTTGGTTTTAACAGCTCAAAATGTATTCGTTTTCGAATTTCCACCATATACACAACATTCTCGCACTCAGGTTTAACTTCAGATTAGAAATGGAGGGGGCAGGCTTATCGTGTTCATAATATACCCTTTTCCATACAATGTTTTCATAGACAATCCACTTTTCATCCTCAATTATCATGTGGTCCAAAAAGTGTTCGCTTTTGTGCCCTGCAGGCAGAGATGAGCCTATGATGGTTCGACCATTCAAATTCTTCTCACTCCATCTCGAATGTTTCCACACTAATCCTAGTTTCCGAGTATGGTCTAAAACGATTTTCTGAGCTAAATCAAGCCTTTCCGCAATCTCCGATGTTGTCAGAAAAGAGTTTTACTCTAACATGACCTTGACAGTATCGTCGTCGATCAAAAATGGTCGTCCAGAGCATGGCTTATGAGGAAGGTCGAAATCACCTACTTGAAATTTTTCGAATCATCTTCTGGATTTTCTATCAGAAACCTTCACCAAACACTCTCAGTAAATTTCTGCACGCTTCTCTAACATTTCTTTCTTCTTAGAACTCGAACAAAATACAGTGGCGCAAATAAACATTATCAGTAGCCATAAGTACGCGAATGCATCTAATTAATACTAACATAAATCATTTTCGTTTTAGTTCATTTGCTAGGTTAGCATGTATACAGTCACTAATAAAAAGAGAGAGCCAGGTATGCACCAATGAATATGCGCATACTTGTTAAAAGTTGTAACCGGACAGGTCAAAACATTCCGGTAGATCTATTGTATAATGTTTTAAAAATTACAATATTTTTTGAATTATAGTTAAAATTTTAGGTTACATTTGCAGATTATGATTTTATAAATAATGAGAAATATAAATAGCAACATTCAAAAACAAATGGTCATTAAGGTGTTATTAAATTTTAGATATAATTATAATACTATGTATTACAAATTTATTTTAATGAAACAACAACAACAATATATATATATATTATCCATACGGTGTAGTTTTTTAAAGAAGAAATTTCAAAACTAAAGGAAAATAAAAAAAAAATCGAAAATCTAAAAAATTAAATAAATAAATCAAAATTATATAATTTAAATAGTTATTATAGTAAAATTATATAATTTAAAAAGTGATGTTCTATTTTAGTTTTCAAAGCATAAAGTTACACTATACACTCTCTAGATATCCACCTATATTTTAAGGGTATTTCTTTTTAGGAACGGTTTTATATGGTCCGAACTTTTTGTATATGACATAATATTAAGTTGTCTGTATTGAAGGCTCGCATAAAATACTGTACTTATTTTAAAGCGTCACAATGTTCGAGAGTCAATTTTATTTCCCCCTCTATTTGAAATGATCAATGTTCAGTATATAATCGATGTTATCTCTATGTATGTAATAAAATGGAGAGAAGATAAGTAGACATATCTCTGAGTATGCGTACTTAGAGAATTTCTAACTTTGTACCATCTATTAAATCTATATTAATAAAATCGGAATTTTGTCTGTAAATTTGTCAGAATAAAAAAATTTTGCGATATCTCCACGTTTACACACCATGAAAACCGAAAATGACTTCAGAAAAATTTGCCTGTGTGTGTGTGTGTCATGGTGTCCGAAAGTCTGTAACGCTATTTTAGTCTGGGCATCACTTGAGAATGGCTGGAGGAAATAAACGGCACTTGGCAAAAACTTAGATCTTTATCCAACTTAAAATTATATCTATCCACTTTTCAGCAATTTCCACACGTCCCCCCCATGGGGGGGGGGGGCAAAAGACAAAAACACGTTTGTCCGGATATCACTTGAGAACTGCTGGATGGAATTTAACGGCGCTTTGCAGGAATTTAGGTCTTTACTAAATTAAAATTATATTTATCAACCTTTCAGAAATTCCCCCACGTACCCCCTGGGGGGTCAAAAGACAAAAACACGTTTGTAAGCATAATTTGACTCCTAATTATTTCAAAGTAAATAAATTGCACAAGGGTATACTAGATATGAGTACAAATAATGCATCATCTGCGATTTAGAAATTTTTTATTTTCAAGGAAGAGAGGGGGGAAATCAATTTTTGGCTGGAAATTTCGAAAATTTTTGATTTTTGATTAGACCTCTACCAAAAATGAAGCAAATATATTGAAAAAAGTTTATGCGACTTCCTAAGGATATTTCCAAGAACACATTTTTGTTTTTTGTGGTTTGTGGGTTTTTTTCTTTGGGGGGGAAGGGAGGGGTTACGAGGAGGCAAAATCTAGACGTCGCTTTTAGCGATTTGTTCTGAGAATTCTATAGGAGCTGCAGACACGCATTTTGATGTTTGGATTGTTTTTATGTATCCGGCACCTAAAGTAACGGGATTTATCAAAATTACCCCCCCCCCCACCAAAGGGGGACAGAAAGCAAAAACACCTTTGTAAGACCTGGGAGGGCAAAAGCCAAAAACACGTTTGTAAGCACAACTCGGCTCCAAATTACTTCCCAGTAAACAAATTGTACAAGGGTAAACTTGTACAAGGATAAACTACACATTAGTACAATTAAAACATTATCTGCGATTAAGTAAATTTCGAATTTTAAAGGGCGGGATATGGAAAATCCATTTTTGGTGGGAAATTTTGCAAATTTTGGATTTTTGAGTAAAACTCTGCCAAACATGGAACATAGATGTTAAAAACAGCTATGCGATTTTTTTTTCGGGAGGTTGGGGGGGGGGGAGGGATGATATGTGTTATAAAGGGCAAATTCGAGACATCCTTTTTAGCGCTTAATTTCTCCTGGAAATTTTATGAGAGCTGCGGTCACGAAGTTTGGTGCTTGAATTGTTTATATGTATCCGACACCTAAAGAAAAAGGATTTATGGAAATACCCCCGTATCCTGGAGGGCAGGAAGCAAACAAAAGACGTTTATAAGCACAACTTGGCCCCAAATTACTTCATGGTGAAGAAATTGCACATGGTGAGAGACTTGAGTATAAATAAAACATTATGTACGATTTTGGAATTCTTGATTCTTAAATGAGAGAGGAGGAAAATCGTTTTTCGGGAGGAAATTTCAGAAATTCCGGATTTTTTAATAGATAGCTCTACTAAAGATGTTACAAAGGTTTTGAAAACAGCCATTTGTCTTGTTTAGAATATTTCCAAAAACACTTTTTTGTGTGTGTGTGTGTGTGTGATTTTCGATTTTTTTTTTTTGGGGGGGGGGGGGTGAGGGGGGTGAGGGGGGTTTACGAATTAGGAAATTTAAGACTCCTCCTCCCTCTTTTAGCGCTAAATTTGTCTTGGAAAATCTATGGGACCTGCGGTCACGAAATTTGGTGCGTAAATTGTTTACGAGTATCTGACACTTATTGATATGGTACTTTACGAAATTCTCTCCCCTTACCCCCTTGAGATTGAGAGGGCTATAAGCGCGTGTAAAAACATGTTTTTCCGTTTGAATTCGCCTTAAATTATCTTAAAATGGCGAACTTCGGTGTGTGGATGTTGATTATGTGCGCGCATTGTGTATTTTGGTGAGATTTCGCAAAACTTCGAACTTAGCCACTGGGGAAGTGGAATTAAGAATCGCGTAAGTTGCTGCCGTAGGCAGTGAGAACACGGACTCCGCACGTTACGAGCGAGAAAAATCTCTACCGAACACATGGGGAACTTTAACTTAGGTTAATTAATAATGATATGGAATTTTGACAATTCATTTAAGTATCGTGTCCAGCGAAGTGGGCAAAGCATGCTAGTATTTAATATACTTAAATGGAATGACTCCTAAAAGGAAATGTTGATTTCATGTATAAATATTTAATCATTAAACATTCAACTAGGTAAGATTAAAAATTAAAAAACTATGTACAGTAAGTACATTCTTCCAAGAACTTTTAGTGAAACTTAATAGGTTATTATGGATCTCTTTTTCTTTCAGATATCATGTTAAGCTAAACAATTTGTTCTGCTATGTATATTAAAACTGGTATACATATAAAAAGATTTTCAAGAAATTTATCGTTGAAGAGCTTCCAAAAATCGAACAAACTAATATTAATGATTACTATAAAGGATTTTGGAAAAATAATGTAAATTTGAATAATAAGAGTTATTTAATTTATATAATTCGTTTACTGAATTATGATCTTGAGAACATCTACTTAAATGCCGCCTCACTAAATAACCAGTTTCATATCATACGTTTAGTGGGGGGGAAAAAAATACTCTGAATATAGTAGAATGCTGAAGTGTAACCCCTTCCCCCCTTTTAATGTAATCCTTAAAAATATGTATCATAATTCAACAAAATTTATTCAATACTTCCTGTAAAACACAATTTCCATGGGTTTTATAAGCTTTTCCAATATCAGGCTTAGTCTATATATACGCATACTTATTTTATAGCTCAATCAATGTTTGGTCACCAATTGTAAGCAATGATGTTTTACAAGTAATAAAAAGTAAAGATGTACAATTTTAACTATTTTTCTTTCAATCAAAAAGCAAAAATGAACTAATTATTGCATGAGAATATGTTGGATGCGTGAGAGTAAAACTGAAGGAAAATTTGTTGTCCTTCTCCTATAGCTTTCATTAAAGTGTGCACTCTAACTATATATACTATTCAAATAAAACAGTACTGCAATACAAACATAAATAAATAATAAATGTAATCTTCTAAAATGTATTTTTATGTTTCACGTCATGTAACAGGCATAGAATCTCCAAACATAATTCTTATTCAGACATTTTCTGTAATGTATTAAATAATCGTGACGAATAAATGAAGGTAATTTCTATGTTGTTTGTGATTTTATATATCTTCAAAAACTCATTAAGACTGAAAATTTCTTACAAGTAAGAATTATTTTTTGATAGCAAGATATCTATTTTTATACCTATAAAGTTTTAAAATTTATCATATTGGTATTTTTGAACTTGAATATAAAATTTTCTTTAACATTCATATATAGACATGCGAATATTTGAATTTATTTCAGAGCAAAACAGGCACCAGTCTTTTATTTATTGATTAACTTATTTTACACCACTTTTATTGAAGGGCATTTTATTCTTATTTAATTTTGATTACATATTGAGAAATTTTTACTGCATATAAAATGATGGGAAAAAAAGGTAAAAGAAAAACTGCTCCGGAATACAATAAACTGTTGGCATGCCTGCACATGGGTTTTTTAATTTAAAAACTAATATTTATAAAGCTATTATTTAAATACACACATATTTTTGATATGATGTGTTAAGCTGTTTTGGAACGTTTCATATTTAAAGAGTAAAGAAAAAAAGTATTTTCTTAATTTTTCAGAATGTTTGAAATTTACATTATATTAAACGTAATCATTGAAAATTTATAAAATAATCAGATGTAATTTAGAGAATATTGTCAGTATGGAGTTTTTAAAATAGTTTTAGCTTGACAAAAATTATAATAATTGTATACTGTATTTAAATGTTAATGAATGTCTGATCTACATTTGCAAACAATAATGTAACATACGTAGTTACTAACAGAGATAAAAATTTTAACATCTTGTTATTCATGCAAAATGGAAAAGTAAATTAACGAATTAATGCATGAGATGATGAATGTGTGTAAAATTTTGTATTCTTCTATAGCTTTGAGTGCAATAAACGGGTGCATAAAACGGGTGCATATAAACGGGTGCAATTTAACTTTAAATACAGTGGAAACATTTTAAATTTCGTTTCCAAATTATATATGAGTAAATGTAAACCTATAATAAATTTATCTATGTTTCATGCTATATATTTAATTCGGACATAATAACTCCAAACATGATTCTCATTCAGAAGTTTTCTATACTATATTTTAGCAACTACATTTGACATATAAATTTTTGTCACAAATATGGAAGTTATTTCTATGCTATTTATAGTGTTGTATATTTCCAAGTACTTCATAGGACAAAACATATATAACAAGAAAGAACAACATTACTAATTTCAATATATAAGGTAAAGCTAGGAGAGATTGCGCGCAATTCAAAAGAATGATATAAAAAATTGAAATATTATTTTTTTGCTAAACAGTTGCTGAATAATTTGAATTCATTCGCATTCTATGCATTTTCATCACTTTTTCGGTTGTTATACTACAAATTAAAGCAATAGCTGTAATAAAACCAAGAGAGGTCAAGAGAGCTACTAATTTCAATATATCAGATAAAGCTAGTAGAGTTTGCGCGCAATTCAAAAGAATTATATAAAAATTTCAAATATTAACAATTTTTTGCTAAACTATTGCTGAATAATTTTGAATTCATCTGCACTCTATGCATTTCTATTACTATTTTTTTGTTATACAACAAATGAAAGCAACAGCTGTAATAAAACCAAGAGAGGCTATTTTCAAGAGAGCTACTAATTTCAATGTATAAGATAAAGCTAGGAGACCACGACCAGAATAGAAGTCATATGGATTTAAAAAAGCAAAATTTCAAAGCAGATGAATAACAATGAAACCACGAAGCAACAATGAAATTCACTGATTGATTACATTGTGTTTAATAGTATGATTAGAATTGTAAGAATAGTTTACAACTCAAAATGGAAGACACTGAAATTTTAGTGGAAAAAGAAAGTTTGCATAGCAATACAAAGTAAATGCAACAAGCCTTCTGCTTTTTTTTATTTAATTTCACAAACCCACCCAACCATCCTGCCTTACAACACCACCCCACCTCCGTAATCAAACATCTGCCCACCCAACCGCCACCTTTTTTTATTGTCTTTTATTATTTTTTATTTATTTATTTATTTTTTTGTTTTTTGTTAATATACACCAAAGTGTACACAGCTTTTTTTTTTTTCTATAATGTACTGACAGAGACAGGGTTAAGGATATAAAATAGAAAATACTAAGTTTTTAGGAAAACCCATTTTAGCAATGGCTGTGATCAGTTTATTAATATTCTTGTTTTTAAACTTCACAAAGCATAAATTATTAATTCGAAATAGATGGTTAATGATGATGTTTCTAAATACTGAATAATGCAGACATGAATTAAAATGGGTAAATAAGTTTACTTTAGAACTAAAATCTTGCCGTTTGTCATAGATATCGGTGTAAATTTTATTACCATCAATGATTATTTCGAGATCCAAAAAGTTAATTGATTGATTAGTTAGAGTATTTTGAGTTAGCTTTAAATTAGGTGGATAATTGAAGGAAAAGTGATTTTGTGAGTGCTTGTTGAGGTAAAATACAATAATATCATCTATGTAACGATAAAATCGAACATCATCATTGCGAATTTGCTTTTTATAATAATAAAGATAGAGATCTGTCAAAATACTGGAGCTACAACCTCCTTGTGGGATGCCTAATTGTTGCAAATAGATATCGTTGTTGTAGAAGATATAATTATTATGGATAACAAAGTTAAGAAGTGTTTTAAATTTTTCTGCTTTAAAATTGTGAGGAAGATTAATTTGAGCTTTAGATTCTTGAAAAAGACTGTAAATGATATTACTAAGATCTGATAACTCAATATTATTGAAAAGATCTTGAAAGTCAAAAGTCATAATATTGTCTATTGAATCAAGCGATTTGATGTATTGAATTAATTGAAAGCTAGGTATTAGTTGAAACTTGGGTATGAGAAGTATATAAGGATAATTAAAATTATTGAAGGAAAGTTGAAGTAGTTTATAGTAATTATGTATTTTTCGGTTATTAATAATAAGGTTATTATTAGTTAAACTGAAGATGTTACTACTAGTGACTGAATAGTTTAAAATAGAGATATAGTAGGATTTACAAATGATGGCATAATTATTAGGTGATTTGTCAACAAAAGTGATCACAAAGTCATCCTGTAGTGATTTGCTTGAGTTAAGAAGTACAGATATTTAAAAAACACCAGATTTGAAGAATTGAGAAATAATGCATTTTTAATTTTTTGTAACACTAAAACATTCCATTGATTGAAGTAGGCATTAGGTTTATTATTAGCAATGTACATTTTATAAATAAATAAATCTAGGTCATAAGAAAACTGTTGAAAGATTTGTGGAATACTAGTTTTAACTGGAAGTCTAAATTTGGTGCCAAATTCCATGAATTTTTTTAATTGATAATTATCAATAATATTGAGATTACCAGTGATAATATGTCCATGGTCTCTGTCAATACATTTTGAGAAAAAAGGATCATTGCATTTACATGTTACAGTATTGGTAAAAGAGGTAGACTTAGATACAGAATTATAATTGAATATCTTTCTGCCAAGAGGAAGAGGATATTTGAAGGTACGTGATAGATTTAAATCTTTAATCGGAAACAAACATTCTTTGTCATTAATGATAGACGTAATGTTAATACTATTCAATATTTGATTTGTAAAAGTCACAATTAATTGTGTATTTGTTTTAATTTTGTTGGTCTTTTTATTATTTTTTTTATATTAAATTGTTTGATTTTGTACATTATAATATCATAATATATATATATATATATATACGTGACCCGTCAAATAAGCCCAAGACAAAACGGACCCGACAAAAAAGCCCCGACAAAATAGCTCTAGACAAAACAGCCCCAGACAAAACAGCCCCAAGACAAAATAGCCCTGACAAAAGAGCACCGACAAAATAGCCTCCGACAAAATAGCCCCCAGACAAAATAGCCCCCCGACAAAATAGCCTCCGACAAAATAGCCCCGACAAAATAGCCCCCGACAAAATAGCCCCCGACAAAACAGCCCCGACAAAATAGCCCCGACAAAATAGCCCCCGACAAAACAGCCCCGGTAAAATAGCCCCGAAAAATAGCCCCCGACAAAACAGCCCCGACAAAATTTGTATGTATCTTTCTGTGTACATGGAAAATCTTCTGACTATCATATCTCAAAAAAAAAAAAAAAAAAAAAAAAAAAAGAGATAGAGCTACGAAACTTCAGAATTGAGGCAGGTGTGGTGTACATATGATTTTTCGAACTTTTGGTGAAAATTGAATAACCGGAAGTGTGTCATATAGTTTTTTTCAGAATCAAAGAAAAATACAGCGTATTAGCGCCACCTATCGGTCTATACACACAAAAACTTAAACATTAGTAGGAAAAAAATGGTGCACGTATAAACAATAGCTTTTGATGTGTAGTATTTCATAGGCAAGGAAAATTCAGAGAAATTTGCAATATAAAAACGCTACCTTCCGACCTATAACAAAGAACATTTCGTGCAATATTCACAGAATTTAAAAAATGATGCAGTTATGACCGTTACATTTTAAGATAAACTTTTCATAAACAAAGAAAATGACAGCATATTTTGTCCTGGGGCTATTTTGTCCGGGGCTATTTTGTCCTGGGGCTGTTTTTTCGGGGCTATTTTGTCGGGGGCTATTTTGTCGGGGATCTTTTGTCGGGGCCGTTTTGTCGGGGCTATTTTGTCGGAGCCGTTTTGTCGGGGCTATTTTGTCGGGGCTGTTTTGTTGTCAAGGCTCTTTTGTCGGGGTTCATTTGTCGGGACTATTTTGTCTTGGGCTAGTTTGACGGGGTACCATATATATATATATATATATATATATGAAAAATGTGGATGTGTGTTTCAATAAATTTGCTGTTGACTGTAAGTGTTTTTAACACTTTGCAACAATGTTTCAGGATGATTATGAACTTAAATAAACATTTTTTTTTGTTGTTATTTTGTCGGTCCATTGTGTGAACATAATGCCTGGTTTTTTCTATGCAAGGCAACAAAGGGAAAAGAAAGTTAAGCAGTTATCAGCTTTTGTCGAGGAAAAACCGTAAGGGTGAGTGTTGCACCTTGGTGTAGAGAAGGTTATGATAGTCAATGCATATAAAGTAATAAAGTATCTCTGTTCATGCTAAAACCCCACTAGTATCTCTGAATCCAAGTGAAAAGGCGGAAGATTCACTGTAAGATTAAAAACCCTCCTCTCAAGAATAAGGAACACATACATGAGTTCTAAAGGATCAAGAAAATAAAAAATAAGAAAAATCGACGGAACTCAACTTCGATTGGTTTCTCTGACTGACCGGAAAAGAAAACAATACACCCTACCTCCCATTCTGGTTTAAAAAATGGAAGAAGAGAGGGAAGATTTAGTGTGGGAGCTCTCTGTCCGCAAAAAAATGATGGAAAGTATCTCTTATTCTCTTGCCGCATAAAGTAAAGAGCGTAATATTGAGGCTGCATAATATGTATAATCACAGATGATATTTATGAATGAAAATGGTTATCCTAAAAATTATGAAAGGGGCATCATTCGCCAGTGCAGGAATTATGCCGATTCAACTTCTAGAGAGTATGGCGTATATAGGTAGAACCTCGTTTTCTCGATGAAAGTCTGAAATGTTCACAACTATGTCCGACCTAGTAGATGTTTATCGCCTATGAAATTCGAGCGATGTATTGTTGTATGTGACATACTTATTTGATGTGAACAATTATTGATTTGAGGACTTTTCGATGGAATGTTACTCCCAAATTACTTAGCTTTGTTCAAATAAACTGATTACTTTTTAATATTGGAACTCTAAATTTGACAGAATATTGAATAAGATCTCCCCAAATAGACTGATAAAGTAATGACCTTTAAGATCATCAACAGTGGGGTAAGTGATTTAATTAAACAATTCATAATTAATCAGAGATGAATCCTTAAAAAAAAAAAAAAAAAAAAAAAAAAATAATAATAATAATAATAATAATGTTTTTCTTCGCTGATCTAATACATGCTCTTTTGTATATTTATTTTGGTATAATCCCCAGGGTAATAATATGAAACCCCCTTCCTGATAAACGAACCCACTTCGGCCGACGGGGCTACTCGTCGGTACATAAATATCGCCCTTGAATGAGGAAATATAAAAAACCGAAAGAGAAAAAAAGAGGCCGAAGTGGGTTCGTTTATCAGGCAGGGGTTTTTATTTTATTTTATTTTATTTTATTTCATTTTTTACTTTCTTCTTTACCTTCCGTAATTCCTTATATTTTTGTATACTTTTTAAATGAATTTGATAACTTTTACAGTTTTGAAATTTTATAACTTTTTTTATATTTTATACATTATATATATGATTGATTTCTCTTCAGTTAATGGTGGTTTTCAGTTTGGTGCGAAGTTGGGGGCTAGGGATAGTTATTAGCTAATTGCTACTGTCCTGTCAGAAACTTCTTTTTCACCGCTACGCTGAAGGGCCTCCCTCATAATGACCTCAGTGTTTTATGGGGTTTCACTTCATTCATTTGTTTATATATTCCTACATTTAAGTTTCGCATTTCCTTTTGCTGCAATTCTGCGCATTGGTTTGTAATTCTCCTTTGATATTTCTAACCTTTAAACTCATATGTAAATAAATTCATTTCAATAGTTTTATATATATATATATATATATATATATATATATATATATACATATATATATATATAAACGAATTGTCTCATGAGATTATAATGAATGCGTGAGAGTAATATTGAAGATGCATATATATATAAATATTTTTATCTAAAAGCTTCTTTATTTACAAATAAATTTTCTTTAATTCGTTTTGAAACAAAATACCATTATTATAATATTATAATAAAAAAGGAAATAAATAAACTGAACATAAAATTTATCTCCTAATAAGTATATCTATAGTTAATGTCATTTATTAAATAGCTATAGTAACTATACTGATTCAATTTCTGTTTTTATCTACAGTGTATTTAATCATGCAAATCATCGTTACAAAAGTGAAAATGATTTGTATGCTATTTGTAATTTTGTGTAATCTCAAGTATTCAGAAGGACAGCGCATTTATGAAAAGTAAGAATTTTTCGATTTCAACATATATCTATATAATCTTTTAACTCCATGATATATTTTTACCTGTAGTTGTAAATCTGCGGATAAATTCACATTTATATAAAAATCTAGTTATGTTTTTAAGTTCTTTAACATATTACAGAACTTTTATTTTTATAAATCTGAAAAATAAATTATCATTGTAATTCAGTCGACGTTAATTTTTAAAGAAGCAAATTAGTATTCTAAGAGATTGTTAACAGGAAAAAAAACTTATGTAATATAAAAAGCGATGCATTATTGTGATATTCAAATCAATAGACTAGTTTAAAGATCTGTACGCATTTTTGCACTTAGTGGTTCATAAAATACTTCAAATTATCTACATATTACGCGCAAGTGTTAAAAGGATATTACACCATAATCAGGGTTTAAACTGCCATTAGTTTTTTTAGCATTTTGCTAAAAGGTATCATATTTTGCTAAAACAAGTCGGTCAGAATTTCGCTAAAAAGCTAAAACTGGATAACTGTATAAAATATCTCTATATAATAATTCAGATTTTTTTTTTTTTTTTTTTTTTTGTAATATTTGCAGGCAAAAACTACGAAAGGACTGGAATTTTTGGGAATCCTTTTTTATATAGTAATTTGGATTTATTTTTAATTTTCAATGATTAAATTTAAATGGAAAAATATTTAAAAGTATGTTAGAATTCAGAATTTGCTTCATAGAAGCATTTTTAGCACTAGTATTTCACGATTATCTACCACTACACTTTACTTGATTTCTAAATTGCTTTTTCATTTTACACACATGATATGAATACCTCTTTTTCTATTGATAAAATCAAAACATAGTTTCCCTGATTCATATTTTTAAAGTCACAAATATGGATGCTTGGTTAAAATCATCAATGAACAAAATGAATAGAAAACAAAACTGAGGATAACAAAGCTAAGTAAAAGAAATCAATGGTATCCAAAATATTAACTTTCGAAAAAGCTAAAATAGTGCTTGCCTATTTTCGCTAAAATGCTAAAGTAACTTTTTTTGCCAATTTAAACCCTGACCATAATGGAACAAAAATTATGTAATGTCTCCATTATAAATTTCTTATTAGTTTTGAAACAAATCATTCTATTTTCATATTTTATTCAAATTTCAATCAATATTGTGCCTACACTTGTAAGCATTAATGTTCTAAATGTTGTAAATAATAAAGATACACGACTTTAACTACATTTTTCCCGTAGGAAGGGAAAGTAAATAAACGAATCATTGCATGACAACATGACGAATGCATGAGAGTAAAAGTAAAAATATTAATAAATAAATAATAAAATAAAATAAAATAATTCGACCTTCATTTGCAGCTTTAAAATAACGGTCCAGTATGTTTATTTACTAACAAAACATTTATAATTTAGTTTTATTATAAAATACTGAGAACTGTCTTGGTAAAAAAGAAAGTAAAAAGTAAACAAACATATATTTTTAACTTGTAATATGTATATCTGTTTCTGATATCATGCATTAAGCAGATACTGTAATTCCAAACATAATTCGTATTTAACATACCCTGGGATGTATAAACAGCTCCAAGAAGCATATAAATCACCTTGAAAAAATGGAAGTAATTTATACCCTATTTGTAATATTGCATATTTTGAAGAATTCTGAAGGACATGAAATTTATAAGTAAGAATGATTTTTCTGTTGTAACATATACTTTTATAATGTTGTTAAAATCTTATTTTCTCACTGCTAGTTAAAATGTGTGGTAATATTCATATGCATGTTTCATAAGTCTAATTCATACATTTGTTTTCAATAACTAATTTTATCATTTAGGTATTATTGAAACATACATAGCATTTTAAGATTACGTAATAAATCACTTGAATTTGTTATAAATCTTTTTTCTTTTTAACTGTGCAGAAAATTGGTTATTTATTCCTTCCATGATATTTTCAAATCAGTATTTGAAAACTAAGAGAAGAAATCCATAAAGTGAAATAGAAAATGAAATGCAAAAGCCTAATGTAATTTTAAAAGAACGGTCCCTTTTTTCCCCCCTAAAATTTGTGCAAAATTTTCATCGCTGAGTGTTACAAAAAGCTTCAAATTAAATTCATTTTAAAAGCACACATTCAGAATTTTACAATAATGGAAAAAAAAAAAAAATTCTTCAATGCATTCTATATTAAAAGTTAAAAAAAAAAAAAAATTAAGCTTTCTGAAAACTATTGTGATTCTATATTTTACATAAATTTCGATGTAAAATAAATCAATGTTGTGTTTATTTTTGTAATAGAGATATTTCCTTTTTTTTAAATAAATTATTCATATAAGAAGAAATAAAATAAACGAACTAATTATATTGCGTGAGAATATGATAGATGCGAAAGTCTAGAAGATTTTTTTTTTTTTTTTTGTTCTTCTACAGCCTTGAGAGAAATGTCCAATCTATATTTATTTAGCATTAAAATATCCGAAATTTTATTGGAAATTAGACACCTAAATTCGATATATGCACAGAAGAGAAAAATAAACTATTGGATCTGTGGATCAGGAGCCCCAACGTCCTATTTGCATCACGCATTATTCAATAGGTCACTTTTATTTATTCCTTATTATATAATATATACATATACTGATTCGATTAATTTCCTACATAAACAAAAACGTTTCTGAGGGGGGCTGCTGCCCCACTCAACCTCCAGCCTTATCTTTCTTTCTATAACTATCTGTATGTATTTATGTATATATATGTATTCCTAATAACTTATAAATATATGTATTCCTAATAATGTCTTGTATTAATTCCTTGTACTTCATAAATACTTGTACCAGATTCCATGCAAAATGATTACATAACACATCGAAATTAGTTTGTGTAACCCTGTAAATTAATTACCAGTTCTATGCCCTCGCTTTTTCCCAGGAAAACATGCTTTTAAAATTCTAATAAAATTTCACCATATTTAATGGGGTGTAAATACGTTAAAATATGCTTTTAAGAAATAACGACTATAGATCGTAATAGAAAGAAATTCTTTTATGAATCTCGGAAAAGGAGCCACAGTTATTATTGGGAGTACAAATTAATTCGGTCCGTTTTCAATAGATGGCTCTGGCTGATTTGTTTACTGAATAATGATAGATGTTTTTGGCATTGTTAGAAAGGTTTGACCTTTGTCAACCATATTCAGTCAACGAAGCTTCGAGTTTCATACAACAACATTGGTTTTTTGAGCATTCAATATGTCGAGTTTTGTGCTAAAGAAACAACATTTGCGGGAAGTTTTGATTTTCTTTTTTAATTGGAAGAAAAGTGCCGCTGAAGCGCATCGATCGCTTGTGGAAGTTTATGGTGAATCTGCGCCATCTGATAAATCATGTAGAGAGTGGTTTCGACGCTTCAAAAATGGTGATTTTAGTGTCGAAGACAAAGAGCGCCCGGGCCAGCCGAAAAAGTTCGAAGACGCCGAATTGGAGGAATTGCTCGATCAAGATCCGTGCCAAACGCAACAAGAGCTTGCAGGATCGTTGGGAGTCACTCAGCAAGCAATTTCCGTGCGCTTAAAAAAAATGGGAATGGTTCAAAAGCAAGGAAATTGGGTCCCATACGAGTTGAAACCGCGCGACGTTGAAAAGCGATTTTTCATCAGTCGTTAAAAATTACTTGGAAACGTTGAAATGGGAGGTCCTACCCCACCCGCCGTATTCGCCAGACCTTGCTCCTTCTGATTATTGGTTGTTCCGACGGATGCATCACGATTTGGCTGGACACCGCTTCACTTCTTTCGAAGAAATTCAAGAATGGCTCGATTCATGGTTTGCGTCCAGAGAGGACTCATTTTTCAGAGATGGAATCCGAAAATTGCCAGAAAGGTGGACAAAAGTTGTGGCTACCGATGGACAATACTTTGAATAACATGTTTTTTCATTTTGATAATAAATAAAATGTTTTTTTAACGAAAAAAAACGGACCGAATTAATTTGTACTCCCAATATATACGCTAAGGAAATACATCTGTTTAATTAATTGCAGCTCATTAATATTTCAACCTAATTTGACATCATTTGGACTATTACAGAATATTATCCGAATTCTTTTGTGTGGTCCCGTAAATAAATCATTTAGTCTATATATATATCCCTTTTTTTTAGAGGAAGTATAATAATTCCATTATGTTGAATGCAGCGTAAACGCGTTAAAATGCGATTAAATAAAAATTTGTCTGTTTGCAATGATGTCATGTTTTTTTTTTTTTTTTTTTTTTTTGCGTATATCTTTAAACGAACCATAAACATTGTATACATCAGTAAAAACTATTTAACTTATTCTATGTTTTTCATGAATAATTCTTCGAAATTTGACATAATTTGGATGATTACGTGATATTTTTGGAACACTTTTGTAAATCCCAGTATATTAATTAGGAAGCCTAAGAGCACATACTTTCTGCAGAAAAAAGAAGTCTAAGAATCTCAGTAATGTACGCTAATTTCGTTTTATTGAATGCAGAGTAACGATGTTAAAATTCGTTTAAACTAAATTCACCCCGTAGGCCGTAATTATAAGAAATACTTTGGCGTGTTCCTGTACACAGTTCACAAACAATATAGACATAAAAATATGTGCAGCTATTTCTATACAAAGCCTGAACGTGCATACCAATTTACAAGTTAGCCGGAGAATTTTTGCGGTCGTTATTGTGGTACATACAAATTCTGTATATAAGCCGTAATAATAAGAATAACTTTGGTGTGTCTCTGTGCATGAATTACAAATGAAATACACACTCAAAACCATACAGATAATTTCATATGCCTTTTGAACATGAGAACCAAATTACAGGTCAATAGCGTGATTTTTGAGGCTGTTATCGTCATGCATACAAATTCGGTCCGTAGACCGTATTGATAAGAAAAATTTTGTTGTGTCCCTGTACACAAACTACAAATGGAATACACACCAAAAAGTATACAGATAATTCCATGAGGCTCATGAACATGTGTACAAAATTGCAAGTCAATAGCGTGTTTTTTGAGGCCGCTATCGCGTGACAGACAAACAAACAGACACACAGACGGAACCAAAATATTTTTGAGTCTCAACAAGGAGGCCTCCACCGTCGTTTCGGCAATAAATGTAAGATTATAATAAATGTATGTATATTTGGCATCGTGTATTAAACAGGAATAATAACTTAATACATGATTTATATTCAGACACTTTCCACTGTTACATATATAAATCTTAGAATGGAAGTAATTTACATGAATTTTGTAATTTTGTATATTTTAAAGAACTCAGATAGACAGTTCATTTATGACAAGTAAGAATTATTTTTGTATTACAAAACAGGTCAATAGAAATCACAATATTTTTGTAAATGTAATTAAAATTTGCACTATCATTTAGAAATATGTTTTTTAATTTTCAACATATTGTAATTATTAAGGTATGATTGAAAAGCTAGTATCTTTTCAGTATTATACGTTAGGAAATTTTAATGTATTACAAACTTTACAATTTTTTTCTTTTTTTTTTTTTTAACATGTTGTATAAATTTTTTTAGTTATTCACATGAAAATTCTTTTAAACAAGAATTAAAAATAAAAATAAAAATAAAATGAAATAAATGAATAAAATAACCTATGCTTATTTTTGATTTCGAAGTAATAGATGTCAAATTCTGCAAAAAACAGAATTTAATGAAGAACGACACCACTTAATTTCATCAATTTTTCCATATAAAGGTATGCAATAACTGCGTTTGATTTCTTAAGTAAACTAAAGTCTTTTTCATAGAATTTAGTTTATTAGATATTAAAATCATTATTTTAGAGATTTAATTTTCTTTTCAGAAATTTTAAAAATGTTAATTATAAATATTTTCAAATAAAATATTTAGTAGTTTTTTTTTTTTTTTACTTTCCGAACACTATAGTGAGGAAAGTATTGTAATCATGTCAAAAATCCGAATTTGAGATTTTGATGTTTCTATACGTTTCGAGGTCCAATGAGTCCGTTTTCACTATTTTTGCGATGATGTATGTATGTGTGTGTGTATGTATGTGTGTATGTGTGTGTATGTATGTGTGTATGTATGTGTGTATGTATGTGTGTATGTCTGTGATTGAACACGCTAGCGTCTAAACGCTTTGTTCGAATAACCTGAAAGTTGGTACGTATATTATAAGTCACCATAGTACGAACCCTATAGATTTTGGTGAATCTAGCACTTATAGTTTTTTTACAGGGACACAAAGAAAAATTCTTTGTCATTATGGCCTATGGGAGCAAAATCTTAAAAGTGCGATAGCATCTAAACGCCTTATTCAATTGAGCAATAAATTTATACACATATTATAGGTCACAAATACTCAATCTGTATGGATTTTGGAGAATCTAGTGCTTATAGTTTTTTTACAGGGACACAAAGAAAATTTTTTTATCATTATGCCTATGGGTCCAAATTTTTAAAAGTGTGATAGCATCTAAACGCCTTATTAATCTGAGCAAAAAATTTGTACACATGTTATAGGTCACAATTGCACGAACTGTATAGATTTTGGTGAATCTAGCACTTACAGTTGTTTTACAGGGACACAAAGAAAAATTCTTTATCATTATGGCCTATGGGACCAAATTTTTAAAAGTACGATAGCATCTAAACGCCTTATTCAATTGAGCTGAAAATTTATATGAGTATTATAAATCACTGTTGCACTAACTATAAGCATTTTGGTGAATCTAGCATTTATAGGTTTTTACAGGGACACAACGAAAAATTCTTTATCATTATGATCTATGGGCTCAAAGTTCAGTAGCGTTAAATAAAACATCGTGTAATGTATGGAGAAAAATACTCAAACACTCTATTATGGTTTTCTCTCTTTTGTTTGTTTAACAACTCCTCTTTCTTTACTTTATCTACAAAACTGTGAATTACTCAATGTTCGGAAAGTCGAGTGGAGTCACTCCAGATTTTTTTTTTTTTTAAAGTAAATTGGAATCTAAAGGTTGATATTTTTCACATAGTTGATAGGTAAAACATAAAACTTTACACTCAAATTTACTTAAAAATGAATATTTACAAGTGATGAATTCATGAATAAAAAAATTCTAAATTTTTTAGTTCACTAATAACTTCATATTCTTCTAAAATAATAATATATATATATATGCAAGTTAAGTTTACTTTTATTTTTGTTTTTTTCAACATATATAAATAATAATACATAATATATATCGTTCTACAGTGAATCTGTATAATTTCTTTAGCAGGATTTATCTCAATTTTATTTTAATTACTTAAAAATAAATAAATAAATAAATAAATAAAATATAAAGTGTTTGCACGGTCTATTTTTTTTTTTTTTTTTTTTTTTTTGATAATTTAAAGTTGAAATGGGGTTAAAGTTTAAAATTTAAAGTTAAGTTAAAGTTTAAATTATTATTTCAATACCTTTTAAACCAGTTAACCGAGGGAACTAAAAAATGCCACTTTAGATAGATTTTATCCTGATTAAAATGTGCACCAAATTATGATAAAATCTAATAATCCGGATTAAAATTTTGGACAGATACAATGACAAATTTTAGCGAAATTTAGATAATAATGTTTGCACGTTCATTCAATGTAATAGATAAAAATTGATAACGACGGCAAAATCGCCGTCTAAAAGAAATAGTGTACTACCTGTCGTACTAAAAGTATATAATCTAAACAAATAAAGAAAAATACACAACAAACTTAATGTAATGTCAACTAGAAATAGTTGTTTTATTTAAACACTTAAAGTATCAAAGTAGTTTAAAAACATGTACAAATTTTTGTCCTCCGAATATCATAGAAGGCTGCAAAACTATTCGATACCATAATTCAACGAAAATTATTCAATATTTCCATTATAAATTTTTTAATATGCTTTTATATCTTTTGCAGTAGCTATTCTTATTATATATTTTATTCAAATAGCAATCAATGTTGGATGTATTATATATTTATACGCTTTAGGGAGATGGTGAACATTAAAAATCTGTCTTTGAAATTGCTGATTTAGAATTATGAAAATATGCATACATGTCCACTGAAATGCGTCAATATTAAGTAAAACAAAATTTTTCAAATATTATCACACAATAATCCGCGAAAACGTTGAAATTCTGGACAATGAATGTATTTGCAATGACGTAAAATCAAATAAGTGAAAGGAACAAAAGTTGAGCTATTTACTAAGATCGATGATGGCAAGGGCACAGAGAAAACTTTTTCGTAATAAAAGGGAAATTTTGAAATTCGTTAACAAAAAAATCGTTTTGTTGCAGATCTTAAAAGAATTGTGTTATAAATTAAAACTTTTTTCGTCCTAAAATGAATTGATCTGTTTAAAAATTCTTCAGTATAGTTGGTAATGAAAATTGTGTGATTGTTTCATATCTGGTTTTTTATAAGCAAGCCCAGAAAGGGAAGAGAAAGTTAAAAAACCGTATAGTAATGAATACCTTCTGCACCTGTTCTTAAGATTGCAATAATATCTAGAAAACTATCTTTATATATTTTTAAATCGAATCATCAATGAGGCATTACTAAAATTTTATTTAAAGATTTTTAGAAGCATTATATACTATGCTTGAAAAACCTTATGAACATGTACAGTCTTGATTTTATTTTTAAAAAAAATTATGAATATGAAAACACGGGCAAACTTTTAGACAATTCAAAATAATAAATACTTTTAAAATTTGTTAGAAAGTGTTCAGAAGAAGAAAATTGCTTTTTAAAAGTAGGAGAAATAAGACGCATCAATAAGGGAAGTTATTTTTCTTTTCTCATAAAATGATACAACCACAAAACTAAAAAAAAAAAAAAAAATCTGGAGTGACTCTACTCGACTTTCCGAAAATTAAATAATTAACGGTTGTATAAATAAATTAAAATAAGAGAAGCCTCTAAATAAGAAAAAAGAAATTTATAATAGAATGTTTGAGGATTTTTGCCCAAATAGTATGCAATTTAATTCAACAAAATTGCACTACATTAAAAATATTTTGAGACTATACATCATAATGATAGTGTATGTTTAGTTGAGTCCCTGTAAAAATCTATAAGTGCTAGATTCATCAAAATTCACATAGTTCGTGCGACGGTGACCTATAACATATATATAAATTGTAAGCTCAATCGAGAGAGAAATTTAGACGCTATCGCATTTAAAATAAGTTCATCCCATTGGTCATAATGATAATGAATTTTTCGTTACGTCCATGTAAAATAAATAAATAAACTGTAAGTGCTAGATTTACCAAAATGTATACATTTTCTGGGATTATGATCATTCACATTTGTATAAATTTTCCTCTCAATCGGCTAAAGGTTTAGACGCTATCGCACTTTAAAATATTTCAGCCCATGAGCCATAATGACAAGAAAATTTTCTTCGTTGGCCGTGTAAAAATTATATAAGTGGTAGATTTACCAAGCTATGCGTACTTCGTACATCAACGACATATAATATATGTATAAATTTTCAACTCAATCGAAAAAGGTGTTTAGACGCTATCGCACATTAAAAAATTTGGACCCATAGATCATAATGATAAAGAATTTCTCTTTGTGTCCCTGTAAAAAAAAAAAAAAAAAACTGTGTTCTCTTTGTGTTCCTGTAAAAAGTACTATATTCCCCAAAATCAATCGGCTTCGGGCTACGGTGACTTGCAATTTACACACCAAATTGAAACTCATTAGAGCAAAGCGTCTAGACACTATCGTTTTGATTCACTTATATACACAAGTACTTGTAGTACTTAAATACGTGTATCACCGTAAAAATAGCAAAAATGAACTAAATGGACCTCAAAACACATATTGTGTAGAGTAAAAAATCATTGCTTTTTTTTCTATATTTTTCAAGGTCATATATTTATATAAAGGTTAAAAATGTCAATCAATGATATATGCTTGTGCGACGATATTTTGTCACCATTAGGCGAGCTTCATAATTCCTCGTTCGTAGAAGGACCTGTCATTATTTGCGAAAAACTGAATAAAGTGCTGATTTACAACCTCATCTGAATTTATCGTTTTCCGTGCAAGAATTTTAAAGAAAGCTAAACAAGTAAAAATCTGACGGTGCAAGGTCATGTGAGTATGCTGGGTGGAGAAACACACGTCATCCAGTCTCCAATAATTTTTGAAGGGTCGCGAAAGATGTGTGTAGTCTGGTGTTGTCGTAAGGGGACACTGCTCCTTCATGATTGACGAGCTCCAGACGTTTCTGTATGAGAGCTTCGTTCAAACTATCCAACTGCCCACAGTACACATCCAAATGGATTGCTATGTTTCTTGATTGGAGCTCAAAAAACACCACACCCTTCAAATCCCACAACACTGAGGGCACATCTTCCTTTGATGAAGTTTTGCTTTTGAAGTCGTTGACGGCAAATCAACACCTCGGGACCAAATCCGTTTGCGCACCCTATTGTTGCAAACAAACCACTTCTCATCACCAGTTAACATTCGATTCAAAAAAGGATCGTTTTCTTCACGTTTCGTGAACATATTGCAGATATTTATTCGCGTCGTCATTCGTTCTTTGAGTTCATGAAGAAACCAAATATCGAGCTTACTTACGTATTTCAGTTTCATTAGTTGGCCATGAGCACTTTTTTGACTCATGATCAATGTCTCTGCAGCTTCTCATGTCATGTAACGTGGGTTTGACTGGATCAATGTCTTTATTTTGTCGGCATCAATCTGAGTAGTTCTCCCTGATCGAAGAGCAACTTTCAAATAAAAACCACCAACGCAGAACTTCTTGAACCAGTTTTGGCACTGACGTTCTTGTTGGACATCATCACCGTAAAATTTTTGCAAATTTTCACAAGTCTGCCGCATGTTTTTTACTTTACGGAAGTTAAACAGTAAAATATGGCGAAAATGAACAGTTTGGTCTTCCATGTTCAACGGGCCGTCAAATCTCCAAAACTCAACGAAATCGCTCAATTTGTTCTCTACATATAGCAAATTCTTCAGGTATTTCAGAAACTGCACTACTACCATCTGTTGCACAAAAGAAAAAAAAAATCTGCAATGAGATTTTACTTAACCCAATAGAAACAGCAAAATATCAAAGTTGATTTTTGTCATGATTACAATACTTTCATTAAATACGTATGTTCAAAAAAAAATAATAATAATAATAAAATAAAATAAAAAAATAAAAATAATAAATAAAAAATGAAAATAATAACAGTAATAATAATAATGAGAAACTCAATGTAATATATTATGAGACATGTTATTCTGATATATAAGGTAGTAAAATAATTCAAATGCATAGCAAATTTCTCTTTAAAACTACCACAGAACGTTGATAAAAATAATATCAATTTAAAAACATTTTTTCAAAATTTATTTTGCTCGTAGAACAAAATATATATTTACCAGTTCTCTTCAAAGCTGTTTTGCCTTAGAAAATACAAAAAACTAAACTATTTCTACATTTTAATCAAATCTCAAATGTTGAATTTGGATTTGTAAGTAGTTTTGTTGCATACGTAGTTAAGTTTCGACATATATACAAATATCTGTATTTTTTATTCGTGTTAAAATAAATAAATAAATAAATAAACGAATTGTCTCATAAATGCATGAGAATAATAATGAAGATATATATTTTTTTAAGTATTCCTTTATATTTTTGTTTACTAATAAGAAATTTAAATTCCGTTTTGAAACAAAATACCACTAATATAACATTATGATAAAAAAGAAAATAAATAAACTGCACATAAATATTATCTGATAATAAGTATATCTATATTTGATATCAATTATTAAACAGACATAGTAACTTTACTGATTCGATTTCAGTCCTTTTCTGCAATGTTTTAAATCATACAAACCAACGTTACAAAAATGAAAGTGATTTTTATGATATTTCTAATTTCTATTGCGTAATCTCGAGAATTCAGAAGGACAATGCATTTATAACAAGTAAGAATTTTTCGATTTCAACATATATCTATATAATGTTTTAACTTCACGATATATTTGCGCCTGTAGTTACAAAATCTACGGCACAGTTTACATCCATATAAAAAAACTAATTATATTTTAAAGTTCTTTAATATATTGCAATACTTTTATTTTTATAAAACTGAAAAATAAATGAATTTTGTAATTCAGTCGATGCCATTTTTAAAGAAGCATATTAATATCTAAAAAGGTTGATAACAGGAAAAAAATCCTTATGTAATATAAAAAGCGATGCATTATTGTAGTATTCAAATCAATAGAATAGTATAAACATCTGTACGCATTTTTGCACTTAGTGGTTCATAAAACACTTCAAATTATCTACATATTACATGCAAGTGTAAAAAGGATATTACACCATAATGGAACAAAAATTATGTAATGTCTCTATTTTAAATTTTTTATTAGTTTTGAAACAAATCATTCCATTTTCATATTTTATTCAAAATTCAATCAATATTGTGCCTACACTTGTAAGTATTATTGTTATAAATTACGTAAATAATAAAGATACACGAGTTTAACTACATTTTTCCTTTAAGAAGGGAAAGTAAATAAACGAATCATGGCATGAAAACATAACAGAAAATAAATTATATATATATATATATATATATTTAACTTGTAATAAGTATATCTATATTTGATATCACGCGTTAAGCAGGTATAATTCCAAACATTATTCATATTCAGCATTTCCTGGGCTGCATTAACAGCTCCAAGAAGCATGTTAATCACCTCGAAAAAATATAAGTAATGTATATTTTATTTGCAATTTTGCATATTTTGAAGGACTCTGAAGGACAAGAAATTTATGATAAGTAATAACTATTTTCTAATGTAATATATACTTTTATGTTTTTAAAACCGCATTTTATCATTAGTAATTTAAATGTGCAGTAATATTCATAGACATGTTTCATAAGTCTAATTCATTTTCAATAACTAATTATCATTAAGGTATTATTACAACATACATATCGTTTTAATATTATATAGTAAATCATTTTAATCTATTACAATTCTTTTTTTCTGTTCAACTTTGCAGAAAGTTTGTTATTTATTCCTTCGGTAATATTTTCAAATCAGTATTTGAAAACTAAGAGAAAAGATACATGAAATAGAATAGAAAATGAAATGCAAATACCTAATGTAATTTAAAAAGAACGATCTTTCTTTTTACTAAAATGTCTACAAAATTTTCACCGTTGAGTGTTACAAAAAGCTTCAAATTTAATTCATTTTAAAAGCACACATTCAGAATTTTACAATAATAGAAAAAAAAATCTTTAATGTTTTCTATATTAAAACTAGTTGGCACAGGTGGACTCCGCGCAGTATTGTTAAAAACCATCAAAATAAAATTGACATATCGCATCCAGGCAAGAAAAATAACTCAACTTAAAAATGTAATATTTGAGAAGAATCAACTTAAAGATGGTATAAAGAATGAACTTGGATTTTATAAAACTAACATGAATGCCTCTCAGGTGGATGAATTGAGAGTTATAGATGCGACATTTTTCCACGCTCATTGGGGGTATTCTATACGCATTTTTCAATAACATAATTCGAAATTTGCCATTTTAGGTTGCTTTCTTTGGAAAGCGAAATAGTCCAATCACTACGTTTATCTCTCTCTCTCTCTCTCTATATATATATATATATATATATATATATATATATATATAATCGAAATCTTATCATCACGATAACTCCCGAAATAATACTGCAAATGAACCAGTTTTGGTCAGCGAATTTATATTATAAATATCTTGGATAAGTTCGTTAACCAAGTTGCTCCACAATTTTGTTTACAAGTAGCGATGTATGCATAAACCATATAAGAGCCTCAACCAAGTTTATAAATAAGTGTTATCCACCATGATATTACCAATCGTTTTTTATCACCAAACATTCCGTAACTCTAAACTTCCATCAAATTCGCTCTGTCCATTTCCGTGTAAACCATATTTGTACTATACATTGTAATTGGCCTTTAAAGATTTAACAGCAAACGCGACATTTTCAGAATATGAAAATTTATTCGAATCGTTTGCGCACCCGCAAACTTTCCTCAAAATCCTTTTACCCATTTTCAAATAAACTTAATTTCTGCGGTATCATAATTTTTCATATGTTACAACTTGTGGATAAAGGTTTAGCTGCGAATGAGAATTTTTCTGAAGATGAGGATAAGTCCAATCGTTTAAGCACCCCGAAAAACCTTTAACGCCAAACTTTCATCTAAATTCCTATATCCATCTCTAAGTAAACCCAATTTCTGCCATATGTTGCAATTGGCCGATAAAGGGATAGCTGTGAACGTGAATTTTTCTGAAGATGAGGGAAGTTTAAACGCTTTAACATCCCGAAAAACTCTTAACATCAATCATTTTTTAAAATCGCTATACCCATTTCGAAGTAAATTTCTGCCATATGTTGCAATGGGCCGATAAAGGATTAACAACGAATGAGATTTTTCTGAAGAAGAGGATATTTCCAATCGCTTTTTCTCCCCATAAAATCCCTAACTCCAAACTTTCATCAAAATCGCTCTGTCCATTTCCGTGTAACGATATTTCTGCCATACATTGTAATTGGCCTTTAAAGGTTTAACAGCAAACGCGACATTTTCTGAAGATGGAAATATTTCAAATCGTTTATGCACCCCCAAACTTTCATCCAAAATCTCTATATCGATTTCCGAGTAAACCCAATTTCTGCCATATGTTGAAATCGGCCGATAAAGGGTTAACTGTGAACGCAAATTTTTCTGTATATGAGGATAAGTTCAAACGCTTTAACACCCCGAAAAACACTTAACTAATCATTTTTTAAAATCGCTATACCCATTTCCAAGTAAACCTAATTTCTGCCATGTGTTGCAATGCTGACAAAGGGTTAACAGCGAATGACATTTTTCTGAAGATGAGGATATTTTCAATCGCTTTTTCTCACCAAAAAATGCTTAACTTGAATTTTTCATCCAATTCGCTATGTCCAATTTTGTGTAAACCATATTTCTACCATACGTTGCGATTGGCCTTTAACGGTTTAACAGCGAATGCGAAAGTTTCTGAAGATGAAAATATTTCCAATCATTTATGTACACCTAAACTTTCATCCAAAATCTCTATATCAATTTCCGCGTAAACCTAATTTCGGCCATATGTTGAAATTGGCCTATAAAGGGTTAACTGATAACGCGAATTTTTCTGAAGATAAGGGCAAGTCCAATCATTTTAGCATCTCCGGAAAACACTTAATCCCAAACTTTCAACAAAATCGCTATATCCATTTCCGAGTAAACCCGATTTCTGCTATGTTTTGCAATTGGCTGATAAAAGGTTAACTGTGAACGCGAATTTATCTGAATATGAGATCCAGTCGTTTTTTCTCATGAAAAATACCTAACTCCAAATTTTCATCAAAATCGCTTTCTCCATTTCCGTGTAAACCCAATTTCTGCTATACGTTGCAATTGTCCTTTAAAGGTTTAACTGTGAATGCGAATTTTTCTCACGGTGAGGACAATTGCAATCGTTTAAGCACACCCAAAAGCACTTTATTACAAACTTTCATCAAAATCCCTATAAATATTTCCGAGTAATCCCGATTTCTGTCATATGTTACCATTAACCAATAAAGGGTTAATAGCGAGCGCCATTTTTTTCTGAAGATGAAGGTTAATCCAAGCACCCCGAAAAAGACTTAACTACAAACTTTTTTGAAAATCGCTATATCCATTTCCTAGTAAACCCAATTTCTGCTATATGATACAATGGGCCGATAAAGGGTTAACAGCGAACACGAATTTTTCTGCCTTGCGAAATTTTCATAGTCGCATGTTTTATAGTTAATGATGTTCATTCCGGCATCAAAACTGATATTTAACAGCTGTTCTTACATATTTACGATAAAAATATTTCTTTTCATGCACGTTTAAGTGAAAATTTGCCCTATTCTCCCATGTTAAGAGAATCATAAATTTCGAATAACTGCTGAAGTTTTTTAATTAGAATGTTGCAAATAAATAGGGTTTTTGCCAGTGTCATAAATAATATTTTAAAACTGGTCTGACCTCTCTGCGATCATTTGTTCGTGAGATATCGTGTAAACAGACTAACAAACTAACGGACTAACATACTAACGAACTAACAAACTAACAAGCACCGTACAGACGGACATCATACAAATTTTGTCATTTTCGGATTCCTCACACCTGAAAACGTATAAAAAAGTTTAAAAACCGAGGTCGAAAATTTTCACTATTACCTAAGTTCCCCATACCTATAGTATGATGGGGAACTAAATATTATTAAAAAAATTAAGCTTTATTAAAACTATTGTGGTTTTACCGTAGGTGTCCAATAAATAATAATTATTTTTTATTTTTCATTTTTTACTTTTTTCATTTTTGGATTTTCCAAAAAAATGCTGGACAAAATAGCCCGGTACTTCAGACATGGAAAGACCATTTAAAAACCTTTTCCACTATCGATTTAGTTCAGAGTGCAATTAGGTAACCAACCACAAAATAAAGAAAAGCGCACATACTTTGGATCAACCTGTATCACAAAACGCTATAAATGACTTATAACTTTAAAACATTGTTGCACATACTATGAATAATATATGCATGTTTTGGTGCGGGAATTTCACAATTATTTAGGCGGATCTTATTTTATTTTATTTTATTTTATTTCAAAAATTACTAATTTTTTTAAACCTATTTTGCTTATAACTAGAACGTATTTCCATAAAACTTTACTAAATTTACAAAACATTTGGGAAAAAAAAAAAAAAAAAAAAAAAAAAAAAGAAGAAAAGAAAAGAAAATGAGAAACATTATTCTGAAACATAAAATTCCCACATGCAATATTTGCTGAGAATGAGCTTTTATTTTATGTTAATAAATATTTTTTTACTGCACATGCGCAAAATATAGAAATTTTTTATTGCATAGGAAAAGCTAGATATATTTTTTTAACTTTTGTCGAAAGCTCTCTTAAATTGAGTACAAATTATCGGCAAAAGAAAGAGTTACATTTCAGGTATTTTCCAGAGCTTAAATTTCGTAGAGAGTTTTACACATGTCTCGTATATAATTTGAAGATCTAATTATTTCAATCATGTTTGAAAAGTTCTGTTTTTTTGAAAATCCGTTTATGAACTCACAAATCTTAGTAAATAAATAAAAATACGTTAAGGTTACCCGTCTATAAAGGGTTTTTTACAAAAAGAATTAAATTAAATCGAAGTAATTGGATCTTCAAATTAAATACACGGCATGGGTAAAACCAATCATGAAATTTCATCTTGGGAAAATACTTAAAATCTAGCTTGTTCTTTTGCCGACAATTTGTTTAACTTTTACTTTTTTTTAAATGAGCTTTTGACAAATGTTGCTCAGTATATCTAGCTTTCAATCTGTACAATATATATATATATATTTATTTAATCCTTTGCACATGTGCAGTAAAACAGCATTTACTAATATAAAATACAGAGGCTGTTAGCACATTTTTTAGACGATTTTATTTCGCAGTAAGAAAAAATCGTTTGCACGGAGAATTTTATTTTCACAACAGTTATATTTTTGGAAGTTTTATTTATCTTCTGATATTTAGAATTTTTGTTTAGATGCAAAAATGCGCTTTTAAAAAGGCAGTAGATGGAAAGATGCGTTTCCGCTCTTTCCAAAGTGAGTTTTTAGTGAAATCTTTATGAAAAGCATTTATCAGGAGAAAAATGGAAAAATGTCGCAACAGTAGATGAATCTTGGGTCTATTTAAGTGGTTGCAATAAATAAAGATCAATTTATTATCACAAAAGTGGAGAATTTTTTTTTTCTACATGGTTCAAAGAATCAAAAGAAAGTTTTTCTAAAGGATTTATGATTGTCACTGATTTCTCATACAAGCGCAAGATAAAAGCAAAAGAAATGTGATAAAAATGTCAAAATCAGCTCTAAATACTATCAAGAACATATTTTATTTCCAATCTTTAACAATGAAAATCCAGATCTTTATCCACAATGTTATCAATCGGCAACAAAACAAGCAGCCACACATCACAATCCGCAATTGCTTTTCTAGAAAAAAAATGAAAAAAAAAAACGGCAATTAAAACCATACCCTTCACTGATATTCCTGCTAAATCTGCTGATGTATCACTGTTGGATTTTTGTGTTTTTCGACTCTTAAAATCAGCATTATTTTTGTTGTTGTTGTTGTTGTTTAAAGTAAAAAAAATCGATAACTTTGTTTTAAATTATCGCAGATCGATGGTACAACCATTCGTTTTAAAGGTATTGGCGAGCTCTTTTGAAAGATACCCATCATGAAAATTTACTCCCCTCGGAGGGGGACTTCCTCACCAGGGGGGGGGGGGGGGAGGCGAGGCTCCTACATACACATTTTTTTCCCCAGTTAACTATCTCTATTACAAAAAAATATATATTCGTTTCATTTGGTTTAGTTCAGTCTATAGACATTAAACTCTACTTCCCTTCAATTTCCCCCATAGACGTAATGTATTAGAATTCTCTTGATTGTCCCTGTACACGAACCATTTGCTTGATCTTAACGAAAAGCTTACTGTAGCATCCCTATATCATACATATTTAGAATACCAAGTTTGAACTTTCTGCCATAATTTGTTTTTGAGATATGCTGATAACAGACAGACACACAGACACACACACAGACACACACACTGACATACACAGACCATTTGCTAGAAACATGATTTTCGTTTTCAGGGGACCTCAAAACGTGTAAATATAACAAAATCTCGCGTTCGAAAATTTGACCCAAAAACAATACTTTCTCTACCTTATGGGTAAAAGAAAGTGAATATATCTGCCTAAACAACTGCACGGTTCCGTACTAGAACAATTAAATATTGTACATAGCATATGAAACAGTATATGTTAAAGTTGCAAGTCATTTGTAGTATTTTATGATACAGGGCGATCAAAGTATGTGCGCTATTCTTCAATTTGTGGTTGCTCCACTAATTACTATCTGAACTAAATCGATAGTGGAAAATGTGAGTTTTCAAATATTATTAGCATGTCTGAAATCCCGGCTAATTTTGTCCATTAATTTTTTAGAAAATTAAAAAAAAAAAAAAAAAAAAAAAAAAAAAAAATGAAAATCTAATAATTTGAATATTTACTGTATATTTTACATAAATATTGATGTAAAATAAACAAATGTCGTGTGTATTTTTGTAATAGCGATATCTAATTTAAATTATTTTTTATTCATATGAGAGGAAATATAATGAAAAAAATGAATTATTGCGTGAGAATATGATCAATACGAGAGTCTAGTACAAGAAAAAAATGTTTTTATTTTTCTAAAGCCTTGATAGAAATGTCCATTCTATATTTTTATCATTAAAATATTTGAATTTTTTATTGGAAATCAAACATCCAGATACGTTTTATGGTACTAAATGAAGAAATAAATAAATGTAAGCTTATAAAAGTTTATATATATTTGGCATCCTGTATTAAACAGGCATAGTAACTTAAGACGTGATTTATATTCAGGCATTTTCTGCACTATATGTATAAGTCATCGTTAGAGGAATGGAAATAATTTACATGATTTTTGTAATTTTGCATATTTTAAAGAATTCGGAAATACAGAGCATTTCCGAAAAGTAAGTAAGAATTATTTTTGTATTACATAATAGGTCTATAGAATTCACAATATTTTTGCAGATGAAAGTAAAATTTGCGGTATCATTTAAAAATATGTTTTATAATATTAAAAAAAAAATTAATTATTAAGGTATCATTGAAAAACTAACGTGTTTTTAGTGTTATAGATTATGAAATTTTAATGTATTAAAAAGATTTATAATTATATTATATACTAGCTGACCCGTCCGGTTCGCACGGATGAACAAATTTTAGTTAAAAATGGATTGATATGTAAAAAATCAAGAAAGATATCAGTTTATATGTTATAGTCAGGCAATATTATTAACTGAAAAGTCAAAATATAATTTTACAATTACAATTTTTGTTTTAATTAGTTGTTAAATGTTGAAAATTTTTACTTAATGTTATTTATTTATTTCATAAAAAGAAACATTTCTTTACTCATGGAGAAAAAATATTGAAAAATAAACCTGTGACATGAAAATGTTTTTGATAAAATTGACGTCATAATAACTTTAATTATTATCTATTTGTTCATCTCGCAAATATATTTATTTTTTTCCATAATTCATGGTTATTTTAATAATGTATATTAAGGGAGAAATCAGTAATATGAAACAATATTCGTACAATATATACTATTACAGAATCTGGTGTGAAACAACCACACGACTTCCATTACCCACTATTACACGTATTATATACAATTTTTTGGAGATGTTATATGCATTTTTTGAGATTTTCCAGTGAGAGAAACTTGATACACGTATAAAAGACAAATACAACAGAGTTTAGATAGCGAGTTAAAAAATAAGAGAAAGAAAAAAAAAAAAATAATAGAGAGTTGTTTTTTAAACACGAATTTCCGAGATCTAAAACTGAACTACCTAATCAGGATGACTGTTAATATTTCTGTAATAAGCACGTAATACTTCAGAAAGGTTATCTAAGTTGGATTAATGAAACAATTTTCAAGAAAACGTTAGAACCGTTTTTGAGATACCAGCTTTTACCAAAACTTAGCATACTCAATTATTGACCTAAAAACAATAATTACATACAAAAGGATATTTAATAGGAAGTTAACATGGCGAGTTTGAAAAAAACCGTACAGGCGTTTTTAAAAGAGCGCACTTGCTACATCTGAAATTTAGCTGTTCATAGAGGACGCCTATCAATTTTCCTGAACTAACCAACTATATCATTCAAAAGGGAATCTAATAGGTTGTTTATAGAGCAACTTTGAAGAAAATCGTTAGATCTGTTTTTGTGATACGGGCTTATGGTCCCATTTCCGGTTTTCGACGACCCAATTCCGTTTTTTCAATTTTTATGAAAATTTGAAAAATTTATCTGTATTCCAGACCTGAATCAATTGTGAAGTTTCGTAGTTCTATCTTTATTAGTTTCGGAGATATGATAGCCAGAAGATTCCACACATACGTACGCACATACACACACACTGACCCATTGCGAAAAACTACTTTTTTGGACTCAGGAGGCATTAAAACGTGTAAATCAGGTGAAACTCTAAATCGAATTTTTGGACCGAATATAATACTTCCACTACCTACGGTAGTGGGATAATTGAAGTAAAAACATAGATCTCGTATTTAATACGAAAATATACAGATTTTCGTATTGCGCTTTCGATCGCCAAATACAAAAATCGCCAAGGACGACAGATATCAAATCTATGCTTTGTTTTCAATTAAAATATTGAAAATTTGAATTAAAAATGTATTTTACCAAAATTTATTATAGCCTCTAGCACTTAGAGACAGTGTAACTTTGATTAGTATAAAAAAAGAAAGAAATAGAAATCGGCTTTTTAGTTCTAGCGATCGTTCTCTACATATACATATATACCTTTCCTCTTTATATATTAGTATAGAGCATAGATAGATTAAATATGTTTCTAATCAACATAATGTAACTCAAATAATTAAATGCTATTTGCATTTCAGTAATGGCTGTATGTGCTATGCATATTGAGCTACTTGTCATAACTGTTAGTTGCTAAAAGTAGTCGCCAAATAAATTTAAACTTCTCAATTATTTATATAAAAAAAATGCATAATGAAATGCAGATGATATTTATTTATTTTTTATATTTTTATTCGCGTGAAAATATATTTTATTAAAAGTTGAAAAATAAATTAACTCGTAAATTTTTTTGGCAACAATTATAAATTAAAATAAATAATTTAATAAAAGTTTAGAAGTTAGAATTTCTAATTTTATTCTTTTTTAATGGTTTATTTATTTTTAAATTCTAATTTCGTTTACACACATCAGTTTAAACATTAATGCTTAGATCATTATATTATATTATATCATATCAAATTATATTATTAGAAAAATAAATACTTTTAAATCTATAATGACGTCAGATTTAACGTGTAAGTTTAACATTTCACAAAGCTTTACATGAATTTCAATTTAATTCACGTGCAAATATATTTCTTTTCTTTTCATGTTAAGATATTTTAAAAACAAAATGAACATGTAAATGTTTCTTTTATGTTGGCAGCAGCTAATTTTTTTAATATTTCATTATTTCCAGTTCTATTATGGCTTTTATGGGGATTTTAATTAAAATGCTCAGATTTTAAACTAAAATTTATTTTATCAAAATTAAATATAGCCTATAACAATCAGGAATAGTGTAGCTTTTGGTCAGTGAAAAAAGTTTTTAAATCGGTTCAGTAGTTTCAGAGATTACCCTCCACAAACATACAATTTTTTGCTTTTTATATCTGTATATATATATATATATAAATTACGTGTCACGATGTTTGTCCGCGATAAACTCCTAAACTAAGGAACCGATTTTAATAAAATTTTGCACACTGTGTGCAGTTTGGTCCAACTTGAGAGATAGGATAGTTTTTATCTCAATTTATTGTCACATTTTTTTTTTTTTTTTTTTTTTTTTTTTTTTTGTTGCAATTATTTGTTAATTGTAGACCTTTGTTACAGTTGCTCCAAAATATCTGTGAGTTCCATAAGTTTAAATGTTGCCAAAAAAAAAAAAAAAAAATTACGAGTTCATTTTCTTTCGACATAAAAATAAATACATTTAATCAAACGTGAACGTTAAAAAAATTATAAAAAGTTAAATTATGCATCTCACGAAAATTGGCGTCATAATCAATTTAAAGATTTTATACACATTGATAAAGTAGTGCTAATGTAGTTCTATCAGATATAGTAATACATATATAGATCTATCATCCCCATGTTATGGTACAAAGATTTTTGATGCCGAAAAAAAATTATCTGGAGTTTTTCATTCACATTTAGTAAATAAATTATTCACAAATTTTATTTTTTGAAATATTCATATGTATTCCCGCGTGTATTCACTCGGGAAAAGACGGCCATATTTTGGTAAAAACGTCGTCTTTTCCCAAGTGAAAAGGAATCACTTTTTTTCTCCCCAATGATCACTCTGTATATACCAACGAGATATATGAATTAGAGTGCTGATTCAATGGATGAAGGATTAACTTTCCGTGGTTCAAGATGAATCACGTGATATGCTCGAATAGGTTGCTATGTTTGGCCCTTTATCGCTATTTTGGCATTTAAAATATCAGTTCGACAAATTATCATTATTAGGTAACATGACAGTCCTATGACCGAAATAAATTGCTTTTAAAATAATTTTACACATATTTCACATTTTAATAAATAATAAAATACCTTTCTTTTCATCGTTTCTCAACAAACTTTAAAAGTGTTTATAAAACAAAATTTAAACTTTTAAAGAGCTAAATTTAACAGCAAATAATAATTTTTCAACTATTTTTAAGCATTTTATCGGTTAAAGTTCAACTACACGTAATAAAAAAGAAGTAAAATAAAAATCAAAATGGTTTAGAAAAAAAGAATATTAAACTACGTAAAATAAACAAAAACTTTGAAACCGTTGCCATAGAAATGTACTGAAAATGAGCTGTTACCAAGGAAACCACCGAATACGCATGTGCAAGGAAAGCATGTCATATGACTCATCTTGGACCTTTTCAAGGGTTACCATTTATCACTCTACTTTATATATCTCGTTGGTATATACTATAATATATCTATGAGTTCTATACGCAAGCGAAGTATAACTCACTGACCGTCTGTTCAGCGAAGAAAAATATTTCCTATGTTAATCGCCCATTGGATTTTTTGTAAAAATTTATTAAAAATCGAGGAAATTTATTTCCCGATTTCAATCCTTATATTTGGGTATAGAATATAGATATGTATTAGTTATCGCGTGCGTTAGATTGAGTTATTTTGCTGTCAAATTGGCAAAATTTTAATTTTAAATTTCTAAACTCTGTCGTCTTTGGCGTTTTTTTTTTTTTTTTTTTTTTTTTTTTGTATTTGGCGATCAAAAGCGTAACACGAAAATATACATGCCAGATGTATGTATTGTACGAAATGTAACATGTATTATTCATTGTACGTATGTATGACATGTAATATGTATTGTAAGAAATATTGTTTCTTATTATTCATTACTCTTTTAATATAAGTTGTTAAAATAACCATGATTTTTGAAAGCAATTAAATATTTTCGCCAGATAATTTGGCGATATTCTTTTTTTCGCCAAGGACGACAGAAATGAAATCTATTCCGCTGCAACACATATTAGTATCTTATATCATATATTTTATTTAGACATTTGAAAACAAATTTGACTTCAAACTATGATAGAATATTTATCATTTTCCTTTTAATTAGTATATTATTAGTATATTAAAATTTAAAAGCATGGTATATAAAAAGTTTTTTTTTTTTTTAATCTTATAATTATTTTTATCTTAATCCTCAATGTTTCCCATCTTTATTAACTTGAATTTACTACTAAAATTTTAACATACTCAAAACCTTCTCATCACTACGTTAAAATATTGTAAACTTTTCCAAAATCTTTTTCTATTTAAAATGATACATGTATTTACTTTAAGTGTCCAATATTTCATAAGATGTCCTATTTTAAAGTTTTAAAATACTTATCAAATTTACTTATTTTTCTGGTTTAGCCATATTATTTTCCTCTTTATAACTACAGCTGTTGCTATCTTTAAAATATTTAAAATGATGAGGTCATTTTATAGTAAAATAATCCATTATAGCATATATTATATTTCACTCCTCCATAAAAATTGATTTTAAAATCGCCTGCTTCTTTTTTACTTTTATTTTAATAGAATTTTAATATAATTTAATTTATATATTAGTCATTATAGCATTTTTATCCTAAATAGCATTAGAAATAATTTATATCACTTCTCCATTAAAATTTATAAGTCCCCACAATAAAATTAATTTGTGCTTAAAATCAACTCTACGAAAATTTTTATCAATCACTTCCAAATTTTGACCTAAGGTTCAAATCTCAATCCTGTGGGTATTTATATCAGCTACAACGTCTTCGTCTTTATTCGTAAATAATAATTTGACTGTATTAAATATTTGACTGCAATATAATTAAACGTATAACTTAGTCACAGCAACGCGTGACCGGGTCTGCTAGTAATAGTATATATATATATATATATATATATATAATTCAGAAACTATTTTAAGACTTGAAGATAAGGGGGCATGGTTAACAAAATGAAAAAACTTTTATAAACTTAAAACAACGAAACAACGAACTAAATTAATAACACTACATGTGAAAAACACCCTTCCGCTTCCTCTTCAGTGAGTGGGAGCAGCAGAACAGACAATACAATATATTGAAAAGGCCTAACATGTTACGGAAACATGGCAAAACTAGCATACTCCCAACAAAAAACAACGAAATTCTAAAACAAGATTAAATTAATGGTAAATTATATATATAAACAGTAATGCTTAAGTTAATAGTAAGTTAGGTATAACAATAGCAATGCTTGATAAAAGCAAAATGTTTCTCTTACCAAGCATTGGTATTGTTATATCTAATTAATCTGAAATTATAATATGAAATAAAATATGACATCAAAGTCCTTATTTAATCATTTTTTAAATGTTAATTACAATAAACTGATAGTAAATGTAGTCATAAAAATTGATTTTTGCCCATGTATACACAATTTTTCTTTTATTTAAAACCAATAGAAAGTAAATTAATTTTGCATATTTCTTTCACGCATTATTAAAGTAACAGCCTTGCATTTTATATAGACACTTAGGTTGTTTCGTAATCCTGGCACCGTCTTTTATGATTTCAAATATCGTTATCAAAATTATTTTCTAAAAAGTTATATTTATTTTCACCTTGACATAAACTTGTGCCTATTAGCTTTGAGAGCACATCGCTCAGCAAGATACATTGTCTTACTGTTTTATTACTATTATTATTATTATTATTATTATTAATATTTCAGCATAAGATAAAATTTTGTATAAATTTACACAATGAGAATTTCTTTTGTCTGAACATCTTTGTATATATAGAAGCAACAACTTTTAGCTGCGAGAAGAGATATCATCCCCGACATAACCTTTTCAATATGAATATTTTTTTTAAATAACTCGTTAATAATTTTTAAATGATTCACCGACCTATTTACTTATGGTAATTGAAGACATTTTTTTTCTGAATGAATTTGCATAGAAAAACATCAGTTTTTTTTTTTTTTTTTTTTTTTTTTTCCCTATAGCCACAACATATGAATTTTAATTGTTAATTACAACTAAAAGTGATTTTGATAGCAAATACTAAATTTGGGTATATCTGTAAAAAAAATATTTGATTTAAAACCAAATTAAAGTAAACTAATGGAATATTTTTTACTCGTGGATTATTCGAAGAAAAGACTTAAATTTGAAATGTAAAGTTATTTTCATTTTAATTATTATTATTATTTTTAATATTTGAATGTATCATAATTAAGAATATATATATATATATATATATTGAACTCTGAAATATTTTAAAATTAGATAGAGGGAAAAAAATCGATAATTTAAACTCTGCTATTTTCAATATTTCATGACTACCTAAATAAATCTGATATAATTTTTTTTAGGGAATCAGCCATTTTCCAAAGTAACTACAGCAAATTTAAACCGCCAAAGAATGGAGGTAAGTATAATGTGTAGTTTTGTGTAAATATAAACCAATCTAATGGAAAAAATCTTTCGTATATAAGGTAAGTCTGGGAGAGATGGCCATACTTTTCAAAGATTGAAATAAAAATTCTCAGAATACAAATATAAGAAATATTTATGTATATTTAAAGTTCTTATACATATGCTTACCATATTTTGGGCAAAAAATAATTAAATATTGAGAACAAAAAGTTGTAAACAGTTTGAAATTAAAATGGCAGAGTCGAGGAGATATGGCCATCCAATTCAAGAAAGAAACAGCGTAATTAAAATAGCAGAAAATAACACGTTTTGTATAGTTAATCAGGAAAAACATATAGCAAATTCTAAATATGCAATTACACCACGGAAAGTGCGTGAATAACATTAAATTAAACAAAATTTGAAGTCTGAAGTATAATTTCAATCTTTCACTTTTCTTAAAACCGTATTTTTGACAAAGGTCTTGAAAAACTGTACGCGTTTCATGGGACAACTTCATGCATCTTTTACATTTCATCCAGCCACTCACGTCGGTTGTGGCATTGTATTCTTTCTTCTCTACAATAAACACAGTGATCATCATCAAATTCTATTCTCTCGGAACCTCTAGAATCTGATATTTTGAGATGTATTTCAAATTCTTCGTTACTGGAAGTGTCGTGCTTTTGTTTTTTCTTGCTTTTTTCTTAGACTTTTTTATTAAATTTATCTATTTCTGGATGAAAATTCCCGACGTTTTTCAGTATTTATTTTCTGGTGACGCCAAACTATAGCTACCTTTTACCATTAAACGTGCAATAAACACAACTGGTGCATTTTCTAACTGTTTTTGTCATGATTACATCAGGAACTGGTGCAATATCATAAAGTACTTTTGTGAATCGCTAGGAAATGAGTTATGAAAATTTCCGACGTTTTTCAATATTTTCTGATGACGCTAAACCATAGATACCTTTTTATCACTAAACGTACAATAAATACCATTGGTACATTTTCTAACTGTTTTTGTCATGGTTGCATTCAGTATCATAAAGCACTTTTGTTGGTAATGGCATATCATGAGTTTTTGATGTTTTTAAGGTGGTCATCTCTCCTCGATTTGATGTGGCCAGCGTTGGGCAGAATTGATTAAAAAGTAATTGAATTACAATTGAATTACAATTAAATTACAATTTTAATTATTTTACTGTCAATCGATTAACAAGTAATTGATTACAAATAAATTGAATTATTACAAATAAATTGAATAAGTAATTCAATTTATTTGTAATCAATTACTTGTTAATTGATTGACAGTGAAATTATTATAATTGTAATTTAATTGTAATTCAATTACATTTTAATCATTTATGCCCAACACTGGATGTGGCTATCTCTCCTGAAATTGAAGGATATATATCACCCAATTTCACACGTCATTCTGCCATTGTTCGTACTTGTTTTAGGGTTAAATGAAAAGACTGTTTTATGTACGTGCATTAAAGTCTGCACAGTGAAACAAAATTTAATGTAGGTATTATAAAACATTCAGATACCTATTTCAAGAAAAGTTCTGAATCTCTAAGTTAATTAAATATTAAAATTTCACTTACTATTTATGATCGAAAAACACAGCTACATGTCGCAATGAATAAACTCATTGAACCATTTCTTACGAACAAAATTTATGTTTCTAACTATGACCAATTTTAGGAAATATTTTGACTGACTCCTCTACGGCTGTCTATCTTAGTGTTAACCTACAATATATTTCAAATTAAAGTGATTTTTTATAGTGATTTCTTGTAGAATGTATAATTTGCAATATATACAATAAATACGAAATAATGTTTTTTGCCTGTGAGATAAGGCTCAGTTTCAACAAAAGGTACCTAGTTTTTGTTGGAAAGAGTTTTCTGAGGAGGATGTTTATAAGTGATCCTAATCCATATTAACGAGAATTTCACAGGAAACTCATAAAACATTAAACGCCTACGAAATGTATTGTCTTCCTGTAAGCTTTATGAGCAAAAACTCTCAGCTAATATTGGATCCAAAATATTATTGTGAAGACCATTTTTAACACTTTTCGACAAAGTTTTAAAGTATTTTTGACTTTGATTAGCCTGTTCGCCTGTCTGTCGTCTGTCAGTCTGTGTCTCTTCCCGTACTTTAAATCCTGTAACTATTCAGAGAATTTTCTTGAAACTAATGCATATTATTCAAGTTCATTACGGTATGTTCACCATTGAAATTGGAGTAAATACCACCGATGGTTCATGTATAGGTACACGCAAACGAATTCCAAAGCATTGCGTTTCATGAGAGGCATTTCTAAAAACCATAAATTAGTAAATTTATTTTGCATAAATCATAATGAAATTGTCATTTATTAGTCATATGCACAAAAAATGTTTTATTTAGAATATGCTTATCATTAAGAATTATAGGGATACAATGAAATAAATATATACACGATGGGTTAGAATTGAAAATTGTTGGAATCATATTTCCGTTTGTGTTAGGAGGTCTTCACATTTTTCACCAATGTTTAATGATACTTTGATTAGTCTATATGTCTTACTATCCTACAGTTTTTCCAGTGTATGATCAGGTAGGTAAAGTACAATGACGGTTGAAACATGCAACGAGTACGTATCGTTGGAAACTGTTAATAATCTATACAAAATCACATGATTGTTCTCTCTTTATGCATTCTTATTGTTTTTTCAAGACAAATGTAACTTTTCATTATTCAAAATCTGTCATTGATACAAAACCAATTTCTTCTTATTCTAGGCAGCAATCTAGACTAAAAAAAAAGTTGATATATCATGATGACTTTAAAGAAAAATTTCGGATTTTTTTTTTTTTTTAATCTATTTTTTTGTTTTAAATATTTTTTTTATCTTAACGCATACATAAATATACGAACAATAGACAAATAAACTTACAAAATTTACATATGAAGTATTATGGTTGATTATTTGGACTAAAAAATTTTTGTTCATTTTCCTAATTCATGGTGTTTGCTAACTATTTTTTAGCTTTTAAACATTATATTTTTAATTCATTTCACTATAAGTGGTACGAAGCCTAGTTTTCATAATTTATTTGTTTAAGTTATTTACTAAACAAAAAAAAAAAAAAAAAAAAAAAAAAAAAACTTTTCTGCCACAAGAGTTGAAAGTATGTGTTTACTATATCTTAAGGGGCTTCTTGCTTTTTTCACAAAAACTTTTAAAAATAATGATATATACAGCCAAATTTATTTAAAACACTCTGAGTGGCTGATACGTATTTTATCGTATACGGAACAGTCGTTTTTCCCTTCATACGCTTATAATTAAATAATACATAATTAGAAATTCTTAGTTTGTTCTTAAAGTATGAAAGTTATATATAATGTTCATGAGGCTTAGCTTGACATCCATGCCTACGACAGTAATATAATGGAAGTAAAAAGTAAGAAATTTGGGGTCTTTAAACGCTAAGCCCGTCTTTTTCTGACTTTCATAGTTGAAATACCCATTCCGCACATACATACATACATACTCACATACGCACACACATATTGACTAATTGCCAAAAACTACATTTTTTGGACTCAGCAGACCATAAAACGTGTAAATCAGGTAAAAATTTGAATTCGATTTTTTTGACTGATTACAATACTTCCGTTACCTACGACAGTAGTGTAATAGAAGTAAAAAGTAATAAATTTGGGGTCTTTAAACGCTAAGCCCGTCTTTTTCTGACATGCATAGTCGAAATAAAAGGCTGGTGTGGCTAAGTTTTGAAAGACACGTTGTTGTTTTTTGAGGAAATAAGTTTAATAGATACGTGTAGCATATAATGTTAAATTTTCATATTTGTACTGTGCATAGTAGTAATTTTATGAATCATTAAACAGATATACCAAAAATAGGCTAACACTGAAAGGGTTAAGAATTATTCCTTCGCCAAATAAACTAGTGACGGTTTTAATTAACTTGCATTGAAGTTAATTTGAATAGTAAAGGAAAATTGAATTAAATTCCATTACTCGAATTCTGTTGTTTAGGTAAAAAACATCGTTAAATTTTATATAATCTTTTTTTAACACTTTTCAATAAGGTTGAAAAGTGTTTATGACTTCAGTTTGTCTGTCTGTCTGTCTAATTGCTCGTCTGTCTGTCCGTCTGTTTGTCCGCGCGTAAATATTTATAGAATTTCTGGAAACTGTTACATTTTATTCAAGTTCACTATCGGATGTTCCCTACTGAAAATGGAGTGAACACGTTTGCTGGTTTATGTACAGTGTAACCCGAAAGTTTTCCAAAGCATAGTGTCCTATGAGACACATTTCTGTAAACCATATTTTAATATACTATACACAAATCTCAATGAAATTGAAATATGTTATTTAAGTCCACTATCAGATGTTTCTCATTGAAAATGGAGTAAATACCATCACGGGTTTGTATACAAGGACACCCGAAAGTATTCTTAAGCATTGTGTTCTATGAGAGGTATTTCTATAAACTATATTTTAATATCGTTATTTTACACAAATCTTAATTAAATTCAAATATGTTATTCAAGTCCGCTATCGGATGTTTTTCATTGAAAATGGAGTATATATCGTCCCTGTTTTGTATACAGGTATACCCGAAGTTATTCGTAAGCACTGTGTTCTATAAGAGGTATTTCTATAAACCAAATTTGAAGGACTGCACTTTGCACAAATCTTAATAAAATTAAAATGTATTATTCATATGCACAAAAGAATGCTTTCTATAGAATAGAGTATGATTAGCATTATATTTACAGGGCCACACAAAATTATTCAATTACATTAATGGGTGTTATTGAAAATTTGCTGGAATTACAGTTTGTTTATATTATTATTATTGTTATTTTTTTTTTCTAAATGCTTATAACACTTTCCAATAAGGATGAAAAATGTTAATGACTTCAGTTTTTCTGTCTGTCTGTCCGTCTATCTGTCTGTCTATACGCGCTTTAACTCACGTAAATATTCATGAAATTTCTTGAAACTGATATTTGACATTCAAGTTCACTGTCGGTTGTTTCCTATTGAAAATGGAGTGATTATCTCTTCTGACTTACATACAGGGACACCCAAAATATTCCAAAGCATTGTTTTTTTATGAAGTATATTTTAGTTCCTTTATTTTGCACAAATTTCATTGAAATTGAAATATGTTTATAAAATTTACTATCGAATGTTTGCAATAGAAAATGGAGTAAATACCACTTGTGGTTTGTGTACACAGTCATCCAAAAATATTCTAAAGTATTTGTTCTAAGAGAGGTATTTCTGTAAACCAAATTTTAATTTTACTTCGAACAGACCTAAATAAAGTTGTAATATGTTATTCATATGCACGAAAGTATGCTTTCTGCAGAATGTAGTATGATTAGCATTAGATTTACAGGGCCACACAAAAATATTCAGTTACATTGAAGGCTTTTATTACAAATTTGCTGAAATTGCATTTTCGACACTTTTTAAGCGGGAATATGATTTCAATTTAAGGATCTATTTGCTCGACTGTCCATCTGCCCGCCCCAGCGTCCGTAAATATTTTCAGAATTTTTACAAAATTATACATGTTATTCAAATTCACTATTGAATGTTCCCTATTTTAAATGGCATTTATATGTCCTGTGCAACTGGTTTGTGTACAGGGGCAAGAAAAAAAAAAAAAAAAAAAAAAAAAAGCTAATACAATGCGTTTTAGGACATATAATTTGTAAATTTGTAAATTACATTTAAAGAAATTTTTTCCTATTGTAAAAATCATAAAGAAATTTACATTGATTTTTAACATGCCAAAATAATATTTTGTACAGAATATGATTTTGTTATCCTTCATATTTACAGGGCTACACTGAAATATTCAGATACATTATGGACTGCAATTAGAATATAAGGGCTACATTTTCTTTAGTGTTAAGCATTTTTAACACTTCCTAACAATATTTAAGAATGATTAGGATTCCAATTAGTCTATTTGTATGCTTTTCAGATCTACTGTCTGTCCGTTGTGTGATTACGTAGGCAAAGATTATAGAAAATTGGAAAATAGATTCATTTGGAAATATATGAACTGGCAAGAGGGTGATAACCAACTAGTTAATTACTTTTTTTTTTTTTTTTTTTTTTTTTTTTTAACGCTAAATATCTTTTTTTTTCTTCCTGGTCATACTTAATATCATAATATTAAAAAATGGATAATATACATTAAAAATAAATAAATAAATAAATAAAATAAGAAGAAGTACTCTCGTTACATGAATCCATTTTTTTATTACTGTAACTATTGCAATTATTTCTGTATATTTACTGTAATGTTTAGTCAGAGTGTACGTAAATTTGTAATCTCTTTATATTAAAGAAAAGTTTATGTAGCTGGTGTCAAATGTTTTGGTCTGCGACCGCATCTTCTCGCGGAGGGCAAAATGTTCTGCATAATGGGAGGTATCAATGTGTTCCGAATACTTCAAGGCAGGCATTTCAGGTAGTTAGAAATATGTATCATTTTAATTAATGAAATTATTAATAGAAAACCTCGGGTATATAAAGGTACTCTATTTGCCATTAAAGAAATAATTTCTCTTATTACATCATTTTCCACAGTGACATCATTCTCCACAGGAAAATAAAAGTTTTATCACTGGTGTAAAAAAATAAAATAAATTCCGCAAACATATTTTTTTTTTTTCTAATTTTAGAAAATTAATTTTATTACTGACAATATTTATGTTCATTTTATTTATTTGTTCCTTTTTTTTCTGAATAACGAAATAATGTCGTGTCTCTATAACTCACCGCGTTTCTCTTTACCATTAAAGTGTATCTATTATTTTTATTTGAAAACGTTTTTTAAAATACTTTGGATTCAATTTGGTGTACAAAAATATTTAGATTTAAATTCGAACTCAATTATAAACGAAAAATCTTCTTATTTAGCATTGATAATTTTTTTAACATTACAGACTTAGGCATTTACATGATACATTTCATACTTTTAATTATGGCAAGAAAAAAATCACCTAAAATTTTTATGCATTTTATACTTCGTTAATGTAAGAAGTAGATAGGGGAGAAGATACTTTTCCTTACGCCGGCGAAATTCTCGCCAAGCAAACTTTATTCGCGACAACAATACATTTATGGATTAAAAGTAAATTTTAACTTAGATTTTTTTTTCTTTTTCAAATTTAAAGTTTATTTATATACGTTATTAAGGATTTGACAAAATAAATGTTATAATTTTTATGAAACAACACTTTTAAAAGCTTTAAGGAAAGCTTCAGAAAATTTAATTCTTAAAAATATAAAATAAATAAAATAAAATAAGAAAACGTAAAATAAGTTTTTTTAATTTTTTACTTTCTCTTACCCATAAGGTAGAGAAAGTATTGTTTTTGGGTCAAATTTTCGAACGCGAGATTTTGTTATATTTACACGTTTTGAGGTCTCCTGAATACGAAAATCATGTTTTTAGCAAATGGTCTGTGTGTCTGCGTGTATGTCTGTGTGTCCGTCTGTTATCAGCATATCTCAAAAACAAATGATAGCAGAAAGTTCAAACTTGGTATTCTAAATGTGTATCATATAGGGATGCTACAGTAAGCTTTTCGTTAAGATCAAGCAAATGGTTCGTGTACAGGGACAATCAAGAGAATTCTAATACATTACGTCTATGGGGGAAATTGCAGGAAAATAGAGTTTAACGTCTATAGACTTCACTAAACCAAATGAAACAAATATATATTTTTTGTAATAGAGACAGTTAACTGGGAAAAGTTTTTTGTGTATGTAGGAGCCTCGCCTCCCCCCCTGGGGGGAAGTCCCCCCAAGGGGGGGGATTTTTCATGATGGGTATCCTTGAAAAGAGCTCGCCAACACCTTTAAAACGAATGGTTGAACCATCGATCTGCGATAATTTAAAACAAAGTTATCGTTTTTTTTTTTTTTTTTTTACTTTTAACAACAACAACAAAAAAAAAAAGAACTGAAAAAAAAATTGTACTTTTTTTTTTTTTTTTTTGAGAATAAAATGGACTTATTTTTGGATATGTGGTGTTATACTACTTCTCTAATATGGAAATTGTCTGCCTTATCATAAAAGATAATTTTTTTAAATAATAATTTTAATAAATTATTTTTTTAAAAAGAGAAATATTTTTTAATAACCGAATTAAATTCTACATAAATGTAGGTGCATTAATGAAACGGGGGTTGAGAGGGGCGGTAGCCCCCCTCACACAGAACTAATTATCATATAAAACTCTTCAGAAACCTAATATGAATTGTTTAGCATAGGTTTACATAACAGTACTCGTTATCTTACCTATTAATCTGCAACCTGTATTTATAGTATTAAATTTCCGGGTAAGAGAAAGTCGTGTGTGTGACACACCAGATTATTTTCTTACTGTTATTCGAAGTGTTTTGAAACGATTACTCTGTCTTAGGTGCCTAATGTTTGGCGTCTGTTATATCATTCTTGGTAACTTTATTGCTTCACCGGCAAAATGGAAAAGTACCGAAGAGAATTAATAATTGAAGCTGCAGGCGGTTTTTCCAAATTAAAATGATAATAATAATAAAAAAAATTTTCTCTTTTCGATATTTTCGAATGTCTAAATTATTATCTAGCCGTTCAATAAATGCATACAGAGAGTATATACTGCCATAAATTAACTAAAGAAATTCAATAATAAAAAGTACGGGCATTAGAAAAAATAGGTTTTAATTTTTTAAAAAGGTTATTCTAATTTAATTTAAAGGTTCTATTTTTTTTTTTTTTTTTTTTTTTTTTAACGAGGAATTCTACGAAAAATTCCATCGCCAAATAGTGACAAAAACTTAAATGTCTCCAAGAAGTACATATACTGTTTCTGTAACATAAAATGGTCTAGATGTTACGGATAGACTCTTCCCAGCGTCGTCTGCTCAGTCATGTGATAGGGGAAAACAAATAATCGAATTCTGAGAATCGAATTCAATTAAATATTGTTTTTAAGAGCAAAAGTGTTAATATTTAATATAATAAAATAAAAGTAATATTGTGCATTTGTAAACAGTAGAATAATTGTATTTGTAAATTTAATAATTTAAAAAAAAAAAAAAAAAAAAAAAACACTTTGTGTGTTTATTTAATTTTACCTGTAAGAATCGATTTTTGTATGTTGTAGTGTAACTGTTACATTAACTGATCTTGTAATAAATAATTGCTTGTTTTTGTGGAATGTTTATGGATTATAATTTGAAATTTTAAAATATTTTCAATTAAATTTTATTGCATAAAGGTGTTACAACAAATTAATTAACTTTGGTCTAAATGGCTTTACACCGCACTATGTTGCACTGTCAATGATTTAAGTTCCAAAAATTAGAGTATTTAACATGTTCTCCGTGAACATCAATAACATAAACTAAATGATGATTGCAAATGTGTACAGCAAACAAAAGATGAAGAATAATGATATAAAATGGATTAAAAATGTTTAAGTATAAAAAAATAACACAGATTAAATACATTTGGTCAAAGATAATAATAGAAAATATGTTATTTCAGAAATCGCTATAGATATAGAAGACTTCGTCTGCTGTTTGTTTTTCACCTATCATGTGATCTCTGACATCAGGTGGGAAGAGTCCATTTCTTTCTTTTCTGAAAAAAAATACTGATTCTTAGCACATTATTTCATTTAAAAAAATGGTATTAAATATTATGTATTTAAATTTGACATTGAATATGGGTATTTCCATTTTTTTTTTCTTGTTTTATGCAGTATTAATTTTCCTATTCAGTGAAAGGTAAAGAAGCAAATATCAGCAATTTCTATTCAGTGAAAGGCAGAGCGCCGCAGGGGTTAATAAGTAAAGCGAGTCGAGAGGAGACGAAGCTTTCCTCGGGGATTGGTGAGCGGAGCGAGCACGGGGCAGAGGCCCCTAGTATATTTCAATAAAAACAAATAGCTGACATTCACAATGTTTTTCGTATATTTTTAAATATTTTATTCTTACATAAAGAGTATAAATGTTTGTTTCTTCTTCAGAAAGCGTATTTTAGATCACTTACTGATTCATTAAAATAATATTTACGAGTAAAAAGCTTTTGTAAAATATACTTTTGAACATTGTATATATTTTCATTTCTTTGTAATGTTGCATATAAATGAAGATAAGTATTTTAAAGTTTTTCTATTAAACTAAAATTATTTCATATTTTGAATTTTTTTAAATTTTTTTCTGTTAAATTAAGTTTTTCTTATAAATTTCCTGTTAAGTGAAAATAAATATTCAAGTTTTTCTACGGAAGATTTGATCAGTGTAATCTCTTAAAAGAAAAAAAAAATTACTTGCATAGGAAATTGCACAAATAAAATACGTTTAAATTACTACTGATTTACTTTTTCTTATTAGATTCGGATATTTCTTTTCTTAATATTTTGTATTTTAAATTGTCTTATAAGTTCCACTTTATATGTATCTTTTATGAATCTTTGTTTCTGCTCTATTTTGTATCTGCTATTTATGCCTACTTGTAAATAATATATATTTTTTCAAAAGTATTTATTGTATTTTTCAGGTCAGCCTGCTTATGTGTCTATTGATCTGATGATAATGGACATTGATTCGATAAATGACGGTAAAATGGTGATTATTTAAATAGGTCAAATAATTAAAGGGTTTTTCTTAACTCATTTTTTTAAATATAAAGCACTGTTAAATGAATCTCTTTAAATGTTTTGTGATGTCCATTATGAAGTTTCTTTTTATGTATTTAGGAATTTAGCCTTCAGATGTACATGTATGAAAGATGGTATGATTTTCGTCTCAACTTAACTTCATTCCAACAATCAGATAATCAAATTTTGCCGACCTATTATGCTTCTGCTATTTGGGTACCGACTTTAACATTTGATAATTGTAAAGATGGAAAATTGTTCCCTTTATCATTGCCAAATACTTACATTAAAGTTTCTACTGACGGAAAACTTCGGAAGACGACAAGGTAATGTGTTTATGAATTTTGTTAACTGTTATTTTTGTTGCATTCACTTCAACTACAACAAATAAATAATCTATAAGAAAATATCATATATTGAAGCAAGTTCGTTCAGATGAGTCTTAACAGTAGGCTAGTTTAAACATGATGGTGAATGGACTAAAAATAAAATTGGTTTGAGGTGATGTGTTAAATTTGAATTTGAAATTTTCGAATGGTCGTTATTTTTAACAGGACTGCTGATGAAGTATGTTAATGAGATAATGCAAGAAATTTCTGAGAAATGTCCACTGTCCAATTTTGATTTGAATTGATTCAGCATTTCGGAAATCATCGTAAAGACTATAAAAAAATTAGTATCATCTTACGATTAAAGAAAAAGAAATAAAAAGAAATCTAAGCTTATTTTTGTTTTCTAAGTAAAAAATGTAAAATTCCAGACAAAACAGAATTTAATTTAGAGCGATGGGATTTATTTTAATCTATTCTTCTACATAAAGTCATACATATTTCTGTAGTGATAAGTATAAAGGATTTAAGTCCATATTCTTGATTTTTCAGGAGACGAAAAATAAAGTTTAACTAGCTAAAAACAAATCAGATGAATGAATTAGGGAAAAGGTATTTCGTTGATTTTTACCCTTTATACCATTCAGTGGTTGTCAACCTTCATTTAATAACGGGAAAAATTGAATTAAATATTTTATACCATACATGGATGGTAAATTTCTAAATTGGTCCTTTTTTTACCAATGGATTTTCTGAAAGACTAAATGACATAGAATTAAATCCTTTATACCAATCGATAGAGAATTTTTTTCTGAGTCTGACTATGTACTTAACTCAAAATCGACATTTTTGGACTTAAATCCTTTATACCTATCAGTACAGATTTATAATGTTTCATTCCCTAGCATCACTAACTATATTCATTTCTTAATATCTCCTCGGTACAGGTTTAGCACAGGAACCCCTTGATGGTTTTTAAAGTTTTCTTGACATTTTGCTAATGAATAAAAGGGCTATTGCAATTGCGTAAGTAAAGATCTTGGCGAGAAACGTGCCAAATTGAATTTCGGTGCCAAATTAAAATTTCTCCAAGTTTAAAAATGATCCTTTTTTAACACGATTTTTTTTGATTATTTTAAATTAAGCATTTGCATGATCACATGTTTTAGACATAAAATGAAATAAAATTACATTTTTTTTTTTTTTTTTTTTTTTTTTTATGAATTTCAAAATTACAACGGGGTTTTCATTTAATACCTTTTGAACCAACTATCCGATTGAAGTAAAAAATACGCAGTTAGCTAGATTTTGTGCTGAATAATAAGTTTACTAATTTATGATAACAATGAAAACTTTCAGCTTTATATATCTAGATAAAAACAAAAATGTTTGCACTTTTATTCAAGCTGATAGATAAAAATTGGTATAGCTACGGCAAAATCGCTGTCTGAAAGAAATATTACCTGTCGTACTAAAAATATTTTTTCTCTAGTTGGTATATTTTATTTTTCATGCTTTAAATATATTTTAGAGGATAATTTAGTTCTTCTCAACATTTTCTAACAACTTTTTAAAAATTTATTATTTCGAATCTTCTGTTTGTCTGCCCGGTGTTTTAATATCCATAAATATTTTTAGAATAATACCAAACCTAAATATGTTCAGCAGATTTTAGGTATACTACCTAATGCTTCTCATTAAAAATGATAGCGCAAATCTTTTGAATGCTAGAAATCAAAACGTGTAAGAGAATTATTTGCAAAAAGCGATTTTCAACATTTTCATATTGCACTAAAAAAAATTAATTCAATGTAAACTTTTCAGGCGCTTTAAATTATGTTTATAATAGAAAATCAAGCAATTATTCATCTATAGGTACACAGAAAGTATTGATATTCATTGCAGGACATTGAAAGTTATTTATTTTTATTTATACTAAGCGTTTTCAGTACTTTTCAGTGACGTTGAATTATGTTTATGGCTTAGTTTAGTATTCATGATGTGTTGAGTAAATGTATATGTAATACAAAATATATACACACAAATAAATATGCAAACAGGTTGAAAAATGAGCGGAAATTGTAAGAACATCAAAAATTTCGGAAAAAATATTAAAAGTAACTAAATTATCCTTTAAAATATCGTTTAAGTTTGCAATATAGCATTATATTAGAAAATGAATTTATTTTTCTTAATTTGTGAAATGTACCTAATAATAATAATAATAAAAACAAAAAAAAAAAAAAAAACGTACAATTATTCTAATAATTTTCATTCGTCCATTAAAACTATTGGAACATAAAGGAATACAAAAGTAAAAACATCTCTGAAAAATTGGATTATTTATATCAAACATTTCTCAGCTTTTCATAAATGATATTTTAGCCAATAAATTTTCGTTTATAGCAATGTTTGTCTATTTGTATATTAAGTAATTTTTGTATGTTTTTACATTAAATATTTTATATTATATTCTGCGACTCATTATTTGAATATTTGAAATATATAGCTTTTCGATCAATCCAATATTAATTTGGTATAATTAAAAAACTGTCGTGAAGCAAAGATGAGGCAATGTGATAGTACCTTAGAAAACCATTACGGCAGATTAATGAATCCATTCATCATGCAAACATTTCGCTCTAACGTCCGCACAAGACGCTAGAAGATAGAACTGACCTAAGCCTGTAAAGTAATCTGGCATGTTACTCACAAAAAAATGCCTGTTTATGCCTAAAAATATTTCCTACAACAGTATACCATAAATTAATTAATATTAAATTTGTAGAATATAAGATTAAATGTTACGGTGACATTAGGTTTTTTTTTTTTTTTTTTTTTTTTTTTTCTTTTTATGGAAAAATTTTAAATTCTTTTAAATGCATATCCATATTACTTATGAGATGACTCAAACCTTTCTTATTTTCAATAATTTGCTATGGCAGTCATGTTATTTTCTCCTAACCTGTAAGTTATAGAAATAATTTTATCTGACATAAATCCCTGTGAGGAAAGCTACACCACTCCACCGCCCCCCCCCCAAATAAATAAATAAATAAATATAATAAAATAAAATAAAATAAATAAATCATGTGTTTCAATATCATACCTATATTCTCGAAGCCTTTATGGTTGTTGTGAAATTTAAAATTTAATTAAAATTATTTAGAGAAGACTTAAACATACCACTTTTGGAATTAACGTTCTTAGGCTAGAATTTTAAACAGCATTCCCATGTGATCTTTAAAATACGAAATTTAAACTTACTGCATTTATTCAGTTAGTTTGAATGATAACAGACACAGGAACTGGCCGCTAGAAACTTTACATCCACAGACATTTACAGGCAGTGTTATTCAATACATATCTAAAAAATATGTTTTATGTTTAAATCAAATGTAAGTATCCCAATAACCTACCTCGTATTGAATACCCAACTTCATTTTTCATATTGCAATTTCAAATATAATAATAATAATAATAATAATAATAAAAAGAAATGTGCGCCTCTTAAACGAAAAAGAAAAATTATGCTGCTGCCCGCATAGTATATAAATATTTTTAAATTGTAGCTGCATGTTAAATTGGTTAACTTTTAATAAAATTTACACCTTAAGATATATTTTGTACTTAATTAGACAGACAGAAATTCTCAAAAGAAATCTTTGTGCATTTTTTTTTAATGATAAAGGAAAAAATATACAATAGATTCAGTTTGATCAGCCCTACATGTTGGGGAAAACTTCAAATCTACCTAAAAAATAAATAAAGTAAAATAAACTATAGATGAGCGAACCTCACAAAAGCATCTTCATAATTTTAGTTATAAGGAAAAGCATTAAAAAGATAGATTCGTAGATAGATAGATAGTAGATAACAGAGAGTTAAAAAAGATTTTTTTGTAGCTCTACAGACCGCCAAAAATTTCCATGGCTGCATATAGTGCATTAAAAATTCTTCATGACAATGAAACTCTACTTTCATAACTTTCCACTTATATCCCATATGGTACCAAAAAAACTAAAGTGATGCCCTGAAAACAAGGCAGGGAAGTATTTTCTAAAGGAAAATATATGGTCTTTTGCAATATAGTGAATATTAAATTCGTTTTGTTATGTATTGTAGAGAGGTATTAAAATATATTTTAAAACTAAATTTCTCATACAGTCAATACATTTGCAAACATTTGTGATTTTGTGAGCACAAATCAACTGAGCTAGTTACACCATTTTACAAAGAGAACACGTCATTAATAAGTTTTATCGGTTTCAAGGCATTCTATAAATGCATACAGAGCGCGGACAGATGGACAGACATAGACAAACCGAAATCATAATCACTCTTAAACAGAGTTGAAGAGCTTTAAAAACGGAAAACAGAATTAAATTGGCCCTTTGAGCAATTTTCAATTATATACTCAAATATATGTGATTATTTTTGTGTATGATCCAGGAAATCTGAAAGACAATCATGCAACTTTCTTAAGAGAAAAAAAAAAAAAAACTTTTTTAGACTCTGAAGCCATTATTTCAATAAAGAATGCTCAGAGAGATATAGAAGTAGTTTTAAAACATTCTTTAGGATACTAGCCAGAAACCTACTAAATTTTAGCATTCTAGTTTGTGAAGGTAGTAAGCTTTTCAAAAATATTAAATATCATGAAAGGATGAAATAAAACTACACATAAATGTCCATCAGCAGGATTATTTTTATCGTGAGATTCTTTTTAAAATATCTTTTATGATGTTGAGATGAATATTATTGCATATTAATATATAAAGAGAAAATAAGAAGAATTAACGTATGACAATCTTCTTTTTTAGACAAATAAAAATTTTGAGGATGAATATTGAATAAAATTGTACAGAGCCTAAAAAATCCTAGGCTAGGGGTCGAACTTGTGAAATAAGGGCTTACCGTGTTAATGCCCTGAATCTAAACCATAGATATAGTAATATATATAGATCAATCATCCCCATGTTATCGAACAAAAAATTTTGAGGCCGAAAAAAAGTTCTAAAATCGGCCATTAGAGAGTATTGAAAGAAAGAATAAAAGGAAAAATGAATTTGAAACTGTATCTGGAGTTTTTCATTCAACTTTAGTAAAAGAATTATTCATAAATTTATTTTATTTACTAAACTATCCATGCGTATTCCTGTATAATTTACTCGGGATAAGGCAGCCATTAGAGTGACTTTTCCCGAAATAAAAGGCCTCACTTTTTCACTCTCGCTGATCAATCTATGTCTCATTACTATATCTATGATTTAAACTTGCCTTGGCATTTATTTCTAGAGATTTCACCTCAAATTTATTAACTGAAAAATTGAAATAAAAATCTAACTAATAATATTAAAATTGTAATTCATCATTATCGGTAATTTTCCTGGTTTCAAATTCTCTTTTTTTGAAATCCGCTGAAAACAAAATATAGAATACAAGGTTTTAATAGAAGATGAGTGAAGTATGTTGGTCAAAAATTGTCTTGAATGGATGAGTAATAGAAGTTCGACACAGTAAGTTGTTTGCTGCAGGCTCAATTTCTGACCCAGAATAGCTCTAAAAGAAATTACTCAATTTTTAACGTTAGATTTTTTAATTAATCAACTTGAACTGAAATAGTTTATTTTTAATACATACTTTTTAGACATTCGCATTATAATTATATGTATGAAAGGTGAATTTTTGTAATTTTCTTGCTTCCTTCTTCTTTTTCTTCTCTCTCTCTCTCTCTATATATATATATATATACTAGCAGACCCGGCCACGCGTTGCTGTGACAAAGTTATACGTTATACGGCTGTAAACTATTTAGTACAGTCAAATTATTATTTACGAACAAAGACGAAAACGTTGTAGCCGATGTAAAAGCCCACAGGGTTGAGATTTGAAACTTAGGTCAAAATTTGGAAGCGATTGATAAAAATTTTCGTAGTGTTGATATTAAGCACAAATTAATTTTATTGTAGGGTCCTATAAATTTTAATGGAGAAGTGATATATATTATTTCTAATGATACTTTGGATAAAATTGCTAAAATGACTAATATATAAATTAAATTCTAATAAAATTCTATTAAAATAAAAGTATAAAAGAAACAGACGATTTTAAAATCATTTTTTATGGAGGAGTGAAATATAATATATGCTATAATGGATAATTTTACTATAAAATGACCTCATCATTTTAAATATTTTAAAGAGGGCAACAGCTGTAGTTATAAAAAGGAAAACAATAAGGCTAAACCAGAAAAATAAGTAAATTTGATAAATATTTTAAAACTTTAAAATTGGAAATCTTATGAAATATTGGACATTTAAAGTAAATACATGTATCATTTTAAATAGAAAAAGATTTTGGAAAAGTTTAGTGTATTTTAACGAAGTGATGAGAAGTTTTTGAGTATGTTAAAATTTTAATAGTAAATTCAAGTTAATAAAGATGGGAAACATTGAGGATTAAGATAAGAATAATTATAAGATTAAAAAAATAAAAACTTTTTATATACCATGCTTTTAAATTTTAATATACTAATAATATACTAATTAAAAGGAAAATGATAAATATTCTATCATAGTTTGAAGTCAAATTTGTTTTCAAATGTCTAAATAAAATATCTGATGTAAGATACTAATATTTTGCAGCGGAATAGATTTCATTTCTGTCATCCTTGGCGAAAAAAAAAGAATATCGCCAAATTATCTGGCGAAAATATTTAATTCCTTTCAAAAATCATGGTTATTTTAACAACTTATATTAAAAGAGTAATGAATAATATGAAACAATATTTCGTACAATACATATTACATGTCATACATACGTACAATGAATAATACATATTACATTTCGTACAATGTATACATCTGGCATGTATATTTTCGTGTTACGCTTTTGATCGCCAAATAATAATAATAATAATAATAAAAGCCAAGGGCGACAGAGTTTTGAAATTTAAAATTAAAATTTTGTCAATTTGACAGCAAAATAATTCAATCTAACACCCGCGATAACTAATACCCAAATATAAGGATTAAAATCGGGAAATAAATTTCCTCGATTTTTAATAATTTCTTACAAAAAATCCAGTGGGCAATTAACATAGGAAATCTTTTTCTTGGCTGCACAGACGGTCAGTGAGTCACACTTCGCTTGCGTATAGAACTCATAGATATAGTATAGCATATATAGAATAGAGTGATCATTGGGGAGAAAAAAGTTATTCCTTTTCATTTGGGAAAAGACGACGTTTTTACCAAAATATGGCCGTCTTTCCCCGAGTGAATACACACTGGAATACATACTAATATTTTAGCAAATAAAATTTATGAATAATTTATTTGCTAAAGGGGAATGGAAGACTCCAGATACAGTTTCAAATTCATATTTCTTTCTTTCTTTTCTTTTCTTTTTTTTTTTTTTCAATACCACTTAATGGCTGTTTCCAAAGCTTTTATTTTTATTTTTTTTTTCGGCATCAAAAATCTTTGTACGATAACATGGGGATGAGAGATCTATATATATTACTATATCTATGATAGAACTACATTAGCACTTTATCAATGTGTATAAAATTTTTAAATTGATTATGACGTCAATTTTCGTGAGATGCATAATTTAACTTTTTATAATTTTTTAACGTTCACGTTTGATTAAATGTATTTATTTTTATGTCAAAAGAAAATGAACTCGTATTCTTTTTTTTTTTTTTTGGCAACAATTAAATTAATGGAACTCACAGATATTTTGGAGCAACTTTAATAAAGGTCTATAATTAACAAATAATTGCAATAAAACAATATTGTGACAATAAATTGAGATAAAAACTATCCTATCTCTCAAGTTGGACCAAACTGCACATAGTGTGCAAAATTTCATTAAAATCGGTTCCTTAGTTTAGGAGTTTACCCCGGACAAACATCGTGACACGTAATTTATATATATATATACAGATATATATATATATAATAAGGATCTTGATTGACATTTTTATTTATTTTGATAACTATTATATTATTTTTTGGAATTTAATTAATTACACTTAAAATTTAATACATGATAATATTTTCTTATTATCTTTCGCCTCGTAGGTATAATTTTATTGTTGGATGCCCAATGGATTTCCATTTCTATCCAATGGACACTCAGAAATGTTACTTGAAAATAGCAATGCGTAAGTATCACAAACATCAAAGTTTACCTTTCAAGTAAGATTTTCGTTTTCAATTGGTTTATCACTGGAAGTATTATAATGTATTTACAACTAAAAAGTTCACTTCCATTAATTGATTATACAAAATTTTACATAAAACTTATTTTGGTAGTCATTTTAATACAACCGCACATATTGCCTATCACCTTTTGAAGACATATATGTGTATAGTTTTTAAATGACCTTATTTTTCTAATTACCCACGACCTTGTTCACATAAATTTAATGAAAAAGTTTAAATTAAGCAGATTTTTTACCTATGGTATTAAACCTATCTATTACCTAAACCACAGAATTTAAAACAAAAAAAGGTTAAAAAATTTGAATTCTAGATATTGAAATCGTGTTTTAACGAAAATGAACATACTAAACATTTCCAAATCTTAATTTCATAATTATACACATATTAAAAGTTATAAAATAGTTTTTAAAAAATGTCTGTAAAGTGATACCTCCAAAAACTACAAGAAGCATTCGACCTATTCTCACAACCAAAGGATAAATAATGACATGACATTTTGCCTGACCAGGAATTGAATTTAAGTCTTCATAGCCATATGATAAATAATGTATTTTTTTAATGTAAATATTCATCACTTGGGTTTTTTTTATATTTACATTTTTTTGAGGGTTCCTGAATAGCGAAGTCAAGATTTATAGTTTGATCTTTGACTGCGTCTGTTAGAGTAAATTAAAAACAAATAATTTCAGGCAGTTTACAATGATGTATTTTGAAGTGAATGCGTTTGTTACTGGAAAAGTTTGTTCAAGATTGATAAGTTTCAAGGAAAGTTAGTTGTCTTAAAAATTTTATATACATTTTATATAAACTTTTGAACTTAATAACAGATTTGAATTCTATATAAATGTAGATACAACAATGGAACGGGGAGTTGAGGGGGGCGGTAGTCCTCTCACATAGATTGTTAAATAAAGGTGTTCCGAAGCCTAATTTGAATTGTTTTAACATAGGTTACATAAAAGTACACTTTATCTTAACCCTTAATATCCAATCTGTATATTTAGTGTTAAATTTCAGGGTAAGAGAAAGTTGTGTGAGTGACACACCATTTTTTTTTTTTTTTATTTTTTTTTTTAACTTTTAAGGTTATGGGCGAACTAAAGACTTAAAAATTTATTATATTTTAGTATTTTTCTGAAATTGAGGATACTAAAGTACATTTTTTTTTTTTTTTTTTTTTTTTTTTTTTGCTATTAGAAATCCAGTTTTCGGCCCACACTACTATTTAATCGAAATTTTGACGTAAGTTGTTGAATATATCTAGCTTTTAATGAAAGTAATTATAAAATCTTTTGCGCATGCGCAGTAAAATGTGTTTACTAAAAATGCTTATATTTCAGCAAGTATTTGCGTGGAAATTTAATCCTCAGAATAATGTTTCTCTAAAATTTTGTCAATTTTTCTTAAAGATTTGTAACATTTTGTTAAAATCCATTCTTGTTATGAGCAATAAATGGGCCAAAAAAATTATATTACTTAAATTTATATTTAAATTATAATTAACATGTTTTACGAGGTTTCTATTAACTCACTTTCTTATTTGTTTGTTTGTCCAGTACAAATTTCGCAATCGATTTTTAACTAACTTCCCGACTAGCTAGACATATGAAACATTTAGGGTAGCTCAGAACACAACGACAATGCATTATCTTGATACTTTTATGAAATTATAAATGTTTTCTTTTAAATAATTAATAAAATGTGAAAATAATAACCTCTTAATAGCTTTAAAATTAGCCATTTATGTTTCATTTATAATTTGATTGTTGCAAAAAAAAAAAAAAAAAAATACGAGTTCATTTTTTTTTCGACAGGAAAGTAAATACATTTATTTAATCGTGAACAATAAAAAATTGTAAAAAATTAAATTATGCATCCCACAATGACGTCATTATCACTTTACAAATTTTATACACATTGATAAAGTGCTAATATAGTTCTATAGCTATAACTTCCCGACTAGCTAAACATTTGAAACTTTTAGAATAGCTCAGAACACGATGACATACATTCTTTTATTACTTTTATTCAATTAATAAATATTTGAAAATTTCTTTTAATTGGTCTCTTTTTTAGGCATTTGATCATTTTCATTCAATTTGATGGGACAATTTATGAAAAATAAATAAATAAAAGTCTTTATTAATGCATAGAATTGCCAAGTTTATATGATTCAACAGAAAATTTAAGAACATGGTATATGAAAGGTTCTTTTTAACCTTATAATTATTTTATTTTTATTTTTATTTTATTTTTGTTTAAGTTCAATCTTGTTTGATTCCCATAAAAAAAAAATATACATATAATGTACAACAAAGTGTTTAAGTTACAAGTAATTGGTAGCTTTTTATGGTACAGGTCGAATCAAAGTAGTTGTGCAGTTCTTAAATTTGTGGTTGTTCCCTAATTATACTCGTGACAAAATAGATAGTGAAAAATGTGAGTTTATAAATGTTCGTTACATGTCTAAACTTAAGGCGACATTATCACCTGAAAACGAAACTATTCGTCCCTATGTTATTCTATAGGGAATAAATTTTACCTTCTAGCAAGTACAATTATTTATATTTTGGCTTCGTTTTTTTTTTTTTTTTTTTTTTTTACATTGTATGGATAAACTCAAGGCTCAGATGTTTCGCTTATTAAAATTTTTATATAGTTAATTGTAATTTTTAATTATTAATCAATGGTCGAAAAAAGCCTATCTAATAACATATGCCATTTTAATCGTATAGTAAATATTGTTTAAATTATCATAGAGAAATTTTTAGAACATGGACCTTTTCTCTAATGTATGCAGTTTTGATTAAAATAAACAGTAATTTTTTTTAATGGAAATTAAATTGATTATCGGTACAAATTAAAATTGTATCAAAACTGGCAAAGAAATATTCACAGCAAAACGAAACTCCTAATTTGACAGTTTGACAAATCACTTCACACTACGGGAGGACTGAGATAATGGGTTTTCTTCATGCGGCGGAAACCGGTATTTATCGTAAGGTGGGACTATAGTCAAATTACTAATTTGAAAACATACAGATGTTACAGAGAAAAAAAGCAATATTATTTGTGCTCAAATAAATATTTTTGAAAATAAATCTCTGAAGGTATTGTAGTAAAACACATGTTTGTGTATAGATCTGTTTTAATATATTTGATTTGCATTAAATTTAAACTAATTAAATATTAAAAATTTATTGTTATTTTACATAAATATTTTATATTTTACACCAGAGGAACATATTTTATAATAACAGATTTATAACTGTATAATTTTGCATTTTTTTGCCTTGGAGCTCTATAAAATAAAATAATAAAATAACAATTTGCTAACATATTTACTTATAATAAAATACTGTTAAAAAATGGTGATAAAACAACAGAGAGGAAAAAAAAAGTAAAGTCACAATAAACTGAAACTTTATAATGTGTAAAATTTTCGTAAATCAATAAATAAAAATTTGCTAAACCAAATAAAAGAAAAGGTGAAATAAGGAATTATAAGTTTCAAAGTTACAATTACTTAATTAAGCTAAAAACACTGTTTTTATTTAAAAACTTGCTGTCGTACCTATTTTACGCATATTACAACAGAAATTAAAGGGGGGACTCAGATTAAAATCAGTACACACAGATAAGTAGTGTAAATTAAAACCAATCTATATACATACACACACACACACACAAATATATAAAAATAATTAATAAAGAGTATTAATAAATTTTAATAATTAGCTGTTTGTATTTAACAGCATAGTAAGCTGTAAACATCAAAGAATAAATATTTTTAATATTGTTTTGAATTGAAGGTCATTTGCACTTTTTTTAAACAAACAGGTATGTAAAAACTAAAATTTAAACTTTGAATCAACTGCAAAACAGAAAAATTCGATTAATTATACCGTCAACGATAAGTAAGGGAAATCTGGAAATGAATTAAGGATAACATAAACATAATAATGATAATCTGGTGTGTCACTCACACGACTTTCTCTTATCCCGCTTTTTAATACTATTGAGATAGATTGAAGGTGAAGAGGTCAGATAACAAGTAGTGTATACGGACATACCTTAATTTTTTTTTTTTAATAAATTCAGGAACAGTTTTATTTGAGATGTAATTCTGTTGAGAGTTACCAGTTACCATGCCCTCAATCTCTCTTTAAATATTGTATTACTTATTAAAAAAAAAAAAAAAAAAAAAAAAAAAATCGACGCTGTTAATAAATTTAAAAGTTTATTCCAAGTCATTCAGACAACATTTATTCGCAGTGCTCATTGAAAGTTACAATTTTCAAGTGGTATTCTCATGTAAACTTCAAATTACCAAATTTTATTTTCCTGTCACTATTTGTCATTATTTGTGTTTAAGCTATGTTAACAGACATACATATAGTTTCACCGGTAAAAGTTTGATTTTCGTATTCATGGGATGATGGGATATCATTAAAAAAGCCAGAGCTCAAAATTATATTTTAAAACACACACACACACACACACACATATATATATATATATATATATATATATATATAGTTAAATAAAAAAAAAATCTTGAATTAAAATTTTTTTGTTTTTGCATCAAATTTTCGAAATTGAGTTTTAGTTACAATTACACGTTTTAAGATGCCCTAAGTTTGAAAATCAGGTTTTTGACGGATGGTTTGTGTGTATTTATTATTATTATTATTTTTAGATTAAATAATGAAATAAATATTTAAAATATACACATTAGTCTGAACATATTTAAAATATTAAGTACTACTTTTAAAGAAATCAAATAATAACAAGCTCTTTCTTTTAAAGCTAGCTTTGTTACTAAAATAATAATAATAATAATAATTTTTTTTTTTTTTTTTAATTGCTATTTTCATATTTACATTATCACCTGAAAACGAAACTAATAATAAACTGAAAATAAGCTTCTGAAGGTGTTGTAGTAAAACATGTTCGTGTATAGATATCTGTTTAATATATTTGATTTGCTTTAAATTGAAATTATTTAGATATTAAAAATTTACTTTTATTTTATATAATAATTACTTTATATTTTACAGCAGAGAAACATATTTTATAGTAACAGATTTTCAACTATATAATTTTGAACACTTTCCAACTGTACGTATCGAATAACTTTTGATATTCTTTGCCTAGGTTATCACACAACAGACAGAAGGACTAAAAATATACAGATAGACTAATTGATTTTAAAATTACTCTTAGGCATTTTGGAAAGTGTTAAAAAATCTTAACGCAAAAAAAAAAAGAAGTTGTTAGCTAAAAATTACAGCTTTTAATCGCTCTGAATATTTTAGTGTATCCCTGTAAATCTGAATGTTTTTATGGTTCTTTAAGTATAATTTTTAAAAGATTCTGTCCTAAAACTTAATGCATTGGCCTTTTTTTTTTTTTTTTTTTTTTGGTAGTATTGTCCCTGTAAACAAACGAGTTGTACAGAACCTATTAACCTATTAACCCTACAGAACCTATCTTATTTAGGGAACATTCCATAGTGAACTTGATTGTATTATGTTTTAAAAATTCTCAAAATATTTACCAACGCTAAGAGCCGTGGACAAACAGATAGAAAGGTAGACAATCGGACAGACAGATACATAAATTGAATTCCCACTAAAATTATAAGAAAGTGTTAAAACAATTAATGTAAATGAAAGTGCAATTTCAGCAAATTTTTATTAATAGCTCATAATATAACTGAATATTCTTGTGTGGCCCTGTAAATCTAATGCTAATCATACTAACGAACCAGCGAACATACTAAACCCTAACTAATCATACGAACCTGGGCCCAATGCAATGCAGGAGACAAAAAGAGCTGCCGCAGTCAGCGGTGACTTGAAACACACTTTTACAGATATTTCAATGTCATTTTCGCTTTCGGAACATATTGTGCAAGGAAATTATTGTAATTATGACAAAAATTCGACTCAGATTTTGGTGTATCTATACGTTTTGAAGTTCCCAGAGTTCATTTTTTAGTTTTTCTTTATAAAATGATGTAAAAAATTCTGGTGTGAAACAACCACACGTTTTCCATTACCCGCTATTACACATATTATAAGCACTTTTTGGAGATAATATAATCATTAGAATTGAGCTAAACAAATAGACAACTAAAATTTTTATTTAAAAGATGTTAAAAAAATTTTTTATCCAAACCTTTTCGCTTTAATAGTAAAGCATCGTCAGGGATTTTTAATTGTTCGTTTAATTGTTCTTTTTATTTCTTAGAGATTATTTATTATAATGGTGTCAGTTTTACAATAAGGTTTTCCAAGTTTAAGATTTATTATTTATATATAAATATCCCCCTTCCTTTTTTTTAATGCTTAAAAAATGAATGCGTTATTCATTTATTTATTTTTTTAAATGTTTGTTGTTCATGAAACTATGATATTTAATTTCTGTAAAGCTATAACAGCTTCAATTTACCAGTAGTTGTCTCAGTTTAACATTTGATGATTTAAATTATATGATTTATGTGTAAATAAAAATATTTCTTTCTATTACAGAAAAAAAGTGTTAAATTATTTATATATACGCATATACACACTTCGCGACAAAAAAATATGTACAAAGGTTTTGTTTTAATCTTATTTTTCATAAAATGACATTATCTAAATTGTGCTGATTATTTATTATTATCATAAAAGGACTCTAATTTAAGACTAATTTTTTTATAACACTAATTTAGAAAATTTTTAAGACTAAAATTTTTCTAATTTAAGACTACATTCCGCGACAAAAAGATAGGTACATAGATTATTTTTTTATTTTTGAATATGATATAAATATTTAGTATATTTTTGATAATAATAAATGATCAGCACGATTTAGATAATGTTATTTTATGGGGATAAAAAAAAAAAAAAAAAAAAAAAAAAACCTTTTTGTACCTACCTTTTTGTCGCGGAGTGTATAGATATATATATATTTATTCATTTGTATAAACATTGTCATATATATATAGCTGTAAAATTACAGTGCCATCAGTTTTACCACAAGTTTAACTTTTGACGATTTGAATTGTATGTATTATGTGTAAATAAAAATATTTCTTTCTAACTTTTTTATATATGTAGACATAAACGTAATAAATAAATACTTTTTTTTTTTGGAAAAATTTTGATGCACTCTAAATTTTTGAGGATGTTAATAAAAAAAAATAGCCACCATTGCTTTCCATCATGTACTTTTTTTTTTTCCCAACAAAAATAAATAAATCTATATTTTAATAAAATAAGACTTATGTCTGTAAATTTCTCAAAATCAAACAATTTTCAGATATTAACATAAGACTTGGCGTTGGAATATTAAAACCTGAATAAACTACTACGTCAGAAACGCCAAAGAAAAATATTGTAAATGCATACAGCTGTTTCGGTAGCCTAAAGCGTACCGTCATCAGTGCAAAAAGGATTCTGAATCAGGAGAAGTGCTCGTATGTATAGGAGAGAGGCCGGATTTAGTTCTACCAATAGGATTACGGGAAAGGTGGGGAGAGTGGCCAATAGGAATTTAGGAAGCTTTTCATATTTATAAAAATTTTAAAAACCTTGTAAATTGCGATTTCGCTATTCCCTATTTGTCTGACTGTTGGAATTGTCTGACTGTTGGAATTGTCTGACTGAATTTTATATTCAGTCCACATTTTCTTAATATTTCTACTGTTTACACAGCTAACTTTCCTAAATTCCTATTGGCCACTCTCCCCATCTTTCCCGTAATCCTATTGGTTGAACTAAATCCGGCCTCTCTCCTATACATACGAGCACTTCTCCTGATTCAGAATCCTTTTTGCACTGATGACGGTACGCTTTAGGCTACCGAAACAGCTGTATGCATTTCCAATATTTTTCTTTGGCGTTTCTGACATAGTAGTTTATTTGGGTTTTAATTTTCAGATATCTTCATGTATAACACATCATGAAATTAGAAAATTTTCTGCGCGTGTGTAGGTCGTTGTGTCTGTATGTCTATAACGTTATTTTTGTCCAAGCATCACGTAGAACGGTTGCACGAATTCAATGACCCTTGACAGATATAGGCAAAAAAAAGGTTCTGTAATCAATTTAAAATTACATCTAGGTATTTAGATTCGTTAAAATGACTTTATTTGACAAAAAACTCGACTTTGTATTTGTTGTTGATTTGTTTTTCGATGGGAACTGAGCGTTCTCTTACGATAACTTTCCTTATTTTGAACGTTCTTTTCAAAATTTATATTTTCCTATAAAAGATAGATTGTTTTGTACACAAAACATGTTTTATCCCAAGCAATATTGATTAGATATTCTGCAATAATCCATAAAGAAAGAAAAAAAAAAAAAAAAAAAAAAAAAAAAAAAGGTATGTAAAAGGAGAATCTATTACATTTTACACGTAAGATTTCTACCTTTTTAACGCACATTTGTAAAGAAAGTATTGTAATCATAATAAAAATTCGATTTTGAGATTTTCGTGTTTCTATACGTTTTGAGGTTGCCTGAGTCAATTTTTAGCATTTTTACGGGGATGTATGTATATAATTTTGTGTGTGTATGTATGCATTTGAGTAGTAACTATATGTTGTGCCCACCACAACACTTTCTTTTATATTTCTTTACAAATTCACTAACTGCAAATAACACTGCTCTGCCAAAAAAAAAAAAAAAAAAAAAAAAAAAAGATTTGATACCATTCTTGTTGATTGATTCGTATGTAAAATGACCTCCTGAATGCGAATATGGCTCCCATTTTGCCCAGGCACCCACCGTTTTCTAGATACACCACCCCTCAACTTTATGACCATGAATTTAATTCGAAGAGCGAAAAATATTTAATTTAACACCTAAAAACAAAAAATGTATAAAGTTTAATAAATAATATTAATAGCAGATTAAAAAAAGTATAAGATATGTAATGCATAATTTCAGTGGCAATTCCCACCAAAATTTTTCCCATGTTTTAGAATTTTCCAACTCTGTAGCCGCTCAGAAGATATTTAACTTTTAAAATAACCCTCTCCCCTTCTAAAAATCAAATTTATAGTCATGCAATCACCGAAAAATGGTAAAAATAGGGACCAGTCTAAAAAACGGTGGGTTGTAGGGAAAAATGGGCGTCATATTCGGATTTAGGAGGACATTTTACACAAGACTATTCTGAAATGTTGTCAGAGGAAAATTTCATGCCGAGCAGTGTAAATAACTAAAAATATAATTTATTAAAATTATCCACCATGATGAATACAGACGATTTTTATCTTAGAGAAAACTAACACTAAATACACAAAAAAAGACAGTTTTATTCTCTATAAATAGCATCTTAAAAAATGCATTTTTATAATGGTTACCTCATACATCAAGTTTCGTGTAATTATATGTCATAAAAGTTAAGATATAGACTTTCTGTTCTCCGATAAAACTGTAGTATAGCAGCGCCACCTACTGCCCCAAATAAATGAAATTGAATCATGAATCCTTTTCACATATCAAGTTTTATTTGATTATACACTACAGAATCTGAGATATAGTCTTCCCTTAAATTGCAGAAATTGCTGTGTATAAGCCTCTCCTGTTGAGATACTCACACCAAAAGTTGATAGGCACTAATTTATATCAAAGTGCATCTACATATAAATTTATATACAATTCGGTGCATTACATCTTGAGGTACAGTCGTCACAAAATTTTTTAACTCACCGATATAAACAGACATTTTCAATAAATTGTTCAAATCGTGTTCTGGATCTCTCTGAACATATAAATCCATTAAAACTAGAAGTCGAAAATTTTTACGAATCCAATAATTTCTTCTGTGGAATATAAAAATTAAAAAAAAAAAAAAAAGAAAGAAAGAAAGGGGGGGGGGGAAACGTAGATGCAATGCAATTTTTTTTTTTTTTTTCTGTTGTAGGGGAGAGTCGGGAGGGATGGGACATTGGGAAAGATGGGACACCTAAAATTAATCTTAAAATAAATATAATTTTTTATTTCTGACACTTCCACCAGTTGAAATAACTACAGCCCCATATTTGTTGCTATGTATCATTTTAGTTGGAGAATTCTGTAAGTTTATGTAACGAAAAAACTATTTTATAGAACCTAAAGTAAATAAGTGTTTAATTTTCAAGGCAAGTTTTCAACGTCATTCACTGATGTTAGCATAATTACTTTTCCTATTTTATATACCAAATATAAAGCTTTTATAAATTAATAATGAAAAGATGGGGGGGGGGGGGGAACAGAGCAGTTCAGGGAGAGATGGGACACGTAAGAAAAGGAAAAAAATGAAGATTCTGATAATCCTTACAGAGAATATCAAGAGGCACATGATTGAATAACAGAAAGAGAAAATGCACGAAACAAATTCAAAATCATGAAAAATAATTGGTGTCGCACTCACACGAGTTTTGTTTACCCTTTTATATTTTAAAAATACTTTATTTACCATATAGTATCTATAAGAATTAATTTTCGTTCCTGGGCAGTTTTCCTGGACATGGTAAAATATACAAAAGAAATTACATTCACCAATTACAGATAGAATTTCTTGGTGATATTTGTTTTTGATGAATATTTGAACTAAAAACAATACTTTCTCTGCTAGAAGTAAAAAAAAAAAAGATGAACTAATCGAGCATTTGAAAATTTTTATTTACGTGGTACATTATACTCTAATGGTGGATAAAATAGATGATACTAGTAATTAATTAACCTTACATATATAGTGACCCACTGTTTTCCTCATGTTTTATAGTATGTCTGTATATTATGTACTTATTTTAACTTTATAAACATGCCCCATGCGTCCCTCATATAAGGGAGGGGCGGGACATTTTTATGACTATGTTAATTGGCTTATAAAATTAATATTTTAATAATTACCATCAAATTTATATTTTTAAAAGGTGTTAAAATGTTTCAATTTGTTTCTGTGATACTTACAGTGTTGTACCAGTAAAAGTAAATTTGTAAAAAATATTTTTGTTAAAACTGTCCCATCCCTCCTTACTCTCCCCTTCTGGTTTTAGTGGGTAAAAGTCTATAAAAAAAAAAAAAAAAAAAAATCCTTAACACTTTTTTCAAAAAACTGTTAAGGATTTTTATTTATTTATTTATTTTTATTATTATGAGAAATACATTTCTCATTATATCTTTGAACGTCAAACAAATTATTTATTACACGCTATGTTTTCAAACTGAAGTATAATTTTAAATGGACCTGATTAATTTAACCATCTATATATTAATAGGCAAGCATAAAATTTGTTGTCCCTTTTTAACATATTAATTATGGGAGTAGAGGGTTGAAAATGGTATCATTCGAAAGGTATGGTTAGTCGGAAGGTGCGAATACAAATATTATTTTCTTACGATGTCAAGAAGGTATTTAAAAATACATTTATTTTTTATGCATTTTCCCCCATTTTTCCCTTTTATACACGTATTCCTTCACATTAAAAAATACCTAAAAGTAGAAAGTTGTTAAATCTGGCAATTTCATAAAGCTCAAATAAAACCATAGACACAGTAATTTGTATAATGTAGCATCACTATACGCAAGCGAAGTGATGACGTCACTGTCTGTCCACGGAGCCATGTAAAAGATTTTCTATGTTAATTGCCCATTGAATTTTTTGTAAAAAATTATTAAAAAATAACGGAAATTACCTGCCGATTTTAATTCCGATATTTGGGTATAGTTATATATAAGTTACTGTCTACATGTGGCAAGCAATAGGCAAGCATAAAATTTGTTGTCCCTTTTTAACATATTAATTATGGGAGTAGAGGGTTGAAAATGGTATCATTCGAAAGGTATGGTTAGCCGGAAGGTGCGAATACAAATATTATTTTCTTACGATGTCAAGAAGGTATTTAAAAATACATTTATTGAGTTATTTTTTTCTGTAAAATTGATAAAATTTTAATTTAAAATCACAAAACTCCAGAAAAAAAAATGGCAAAATTCCAGTTTTGAATGTAAACATAAACATTTCATTTCAAAGGGTGATATTTAAACAATAAATATTCAACTAATATACTAAATAAAAGGAAAATGGATTTGTTACTAACTGCTGCATGTATAAGTAGACGATACGGAAAAAATTCCGATTTCCGTTTTCTGCTGAATTTACATGTTTTGAGCTTTCTTTAAGTTTCAATTAACTGAAATTGGCTACTTATTTTTTAAAAAAGTGTCTTTATTGCTAGCTTTTGTGGGTAGAAGAAGCAAGTAGAAGATACATAAAAACTTTTGATTTCCAGTTTTCGATGAATTTACACGTTTTGAGATTTCCTTGCATTTTAATTAAGTGAAATTAGTGAAATTGACTACTTATTTTTATTTTTTAAAAAGTGGATTTATTATTCTTTTCTCTGCATATATAAGTAGAAAATATAAGATTCAGAAATGTTTTAGATTTTCGGTTTTCGATAAAGTTACACGTTTTGAAATTTCCCGAACTTAATTCGACCATTTTTGAAAAATATCTTTTTTTTTTTTTTTTTTTGTTCAAACACTGTACTTTATCAACCAATCGAATTAATTTAACAGAATTTGATACTTGGTTGGACCTTGGTCTGACATGGTACCTATTAGCTTCTGGGCTGTATCACACAACAAGGGGCGTTTTCACGTTGCGATTTTCTCTCATTTCAGGAAAGGCTAACATCTACAGAGAGAAATAGTTATATTAAGTAAAACTCTGCTGATTCAGTTAGAGTGAATATTGGCAAACAATTGCCGCAGCTGTGTTGCAATTGCATTCCATTTAGGACAAGGCAATAACTTTGCTTTGCCTCGCTTTGCAAAAAAAATGATCGATTTTCGACCACTGGGCGATACTAGTATTAATAAATCCGCAATAGTAATAATAATAATAATACATAAATAAATGAACTTTTAAAAGTCAGGAGAAGAACTTTAAAAAGTGAAATCAATTAAAAGTGAATCAATCTCTATTCTCTTTTTATTGTTATTTTATAATTAACTTTGGAAGCGATATTTCCCATAAGTATTCGTGTTTGAACTATGTGTTTATTAAATGTAGGAAATTGTGTATTTTGCCCGTAAAACTGAACTCACAGACTTTCGTGAATACGTGAATTTCTACACATCTGCAACCTTATCTTTCATTTGGTCAGCCCCGGAGATATTTTTTGTATTTTTCTTTCCCTGACATGACACCCCACGGGGAAACTACAATTTGTCATTCTTCCATCCCCGCCCACAGCAGAATATTTACGACTGAATCCAGAGGGCGTTGTCGGGACATTCGAGTTAAAAGCAAATGAATATTTCCCCTTAAAGGCCATTTTGGCCAATAGTCTTTAAGAAAATAGGAAAGAATATTAAAATAATATATATATATAATAAATTGATAAACCCACTATTTCTACCAAAAATAAATAAATAAATAAATAAATAATCAAGAGCACAGGCTAATGATCCAAATTTACAAAAATTTATGTTTATTTTATTTTGATAGTAGGTAATTCTGATGCTCAAGTTCTTCTTCAGTGGAAGGAAGACTATCCTGGAGATCAAAAGAGTGAGAGCATAACTCTTGTGTACGAAATTCAGCCACTGATGTATGAGCTTCTTCGACCACAGACATACAAAGCAAAAGAAGTGTGGGATGGTGGTATATATAAAAAAAATAATTAAATTAAATTTATTTATTATTAACTTATTATTACATATGAATTATGTATAGTCTTCTTAGAGAGATGTATTTCTTTTTATTCCTTAACTAGCAGTTCCCAAAGCAATTTACTGTATTCACTCTGAAATTAAAAGGCTCCCCTAATGATACCTACAGTGACTTTTGGTCTTTCTTTATTTTGTTGAAATTAATATTTTGATTTATTTTCTATTATTCATTACCTTATACATACAAGAGATTTTAATTTGTGTGATCAGAAAGCTAACTTTGAAGCTACTGACAATAGCGCAATACTTCCTTTTATAACAAGATTTCAAATGATATGTAGCTGTTTTTCATGCGATATATTTTATATGTATATATCAGTGTTGAGCATAATTGATTAAAAAGTAATTGAATTACAATTGAATTACAATTAAATTACAATTATAATTATTTTACTGTCAATAAATTATTAAGTAGTTGATTACAAATAAATTGAATCAATTATGCCCAACACTGGATATATATATATATACCGTATACTTAGGGAAAAAATGCTAGAAAAATAAAATAATAATGTGATTTTCTAAGCCTTAGAAGTTCTCTGAAGAAATTGCAATCTTACATTAAATGTAGTTCACAAACTTAAATCTTCGTAATTTTATTGACAATGCATTATTGAATATTATTCATAGATTTAAATTATATATATTTTTTCTGTAAAGAAAAAAAAAAAGAAGAAAACTCTAAAAATTCATTTTAAGAGTTAATTTTAAAAAATACTTTAATTCTTTAATAATCTCTTAATCTTTTCAATACATTTGTATTTTATTTATTGAATGAATAAAATTTGTGGTTAGGTTTTACGCCGCACTAATACTGCGCAGATGAGCAATTGGCGACGGTCTGGGACACACCCCTAGAGGTGGTCCGAATAAAATTTAAATTATAAAATTTTAGAAATTTTGAAAAAAAATCTTGAATTTCGTTTTCATCCATGTACTAATCTGATAATGACTCTTAAAATGAATATATGCCTACTCAAGGTCTGATATTAGTCACAAAGAAAGGACAGAAGATGTAGAAAATGACAAAGATGTTTAAACTTTGAGGAAAGTGTGTATTTATATAAGAGTAAAAAAATTAAAATTTCTCTCGAAGACAAAAGAACCCAATCTTATACATTCATCAGATGGTGATAACTTTCCTGATTTTACAGGACTTCTTCCATCTGCACTTGTACAGTCGGCAGCAAAATTATTCGAACACTAGCAAAAATTCCTGTATAAAAAAAGTACACTTAATACTGTTTTGCTGAACAAATCCTTTTCGACTCATGATCTTTGACAGCCTAAGAACATTACTCGACATGTATCAATTTAACAAAACTCTATTAAGTGTATTTTTTTAAATAGGAATTTTTGCTAGCTCTCGAATAATTTTGCTGCCGACCGTATATTTTCAGATGTTCACATCAACAGATATGATTAAAATATTAGTTGAACAAACAAATCTGTATATTAGTGTTCAACTAACAGGAATTTCTGTTATGGTGACGGCAAATGAAATAGAGCAAGTGTTAGGAATGACTATTAGAAAGGAACTAATCCGAATATCCCATATTAGAGGGTATTGGAAAGAGAGAATGGGGTAAAATCTAGTTACAGAATCAATGTCTAGAAAGAAATTTTAAGAAATCTTAAGATTTTAGCATATTGCGGATAATGCAGAGATTGATGATGCAGTTATGAATACAAGTATTGAAAGTTGAGATAATCGTTGTCTAAATTTAGAGAAAATGCGCTATTCATTACAGAAGAAAATAAGCAATCGATTGATGAAATATTGTTCCAATTTCGTAAGAGAATTCACATCAAGCAATAAATGCAAAAAAAAAAAAAAAAAATTCATACCAAATGGGGTTTAAAAATGTGGGTCTGGTGTAGACAGTTGGGTATTTGTTACGAATTTGATGTTTACACTGGACAATCTAAATGTTACTCTATAGGCTACCTAACACTAACCTAATCACTGGCTTTCTAAGAGCAGGTGTTATGAGGAAGTTATGCAGCATCATAAAAAAAAATCACTAAAATCTTTGCATCTTTTCAGATAATTTTTCTCTGGAATCCCATTAGTATGTGATTTGTCCAAAAAAATTTCAAGATTTGTTGAAACTTTGAGAGAAAACAAGCTGATGAAATATAATTTAGAATTAGAAGAAAATGAAAAAAAAGGAAAGGCAAATAATATGTTGATTATTCTGTACCATCTGTAAAAAACACAGAAATCATAGCTATAAGAGGGTACGGTAAAAGTTGTTGTTCTTTGGTATTGAACACTTTAGGAGTCAAACCTCTGACTAACGTACTGAATGAAAATGAAATGAGCAAAGAATGATCTCGAAATGCCCTTCCTGGCCCTTAGAAGTATGGGAGGGGTTGATTTAAATGACATGCTGTCATTACAATATAAGTATCCCTTATAATGAACTGGATGGTATATGTATGTATTTGGCATACGATTTCTATGTCAACAACTAATTCATGGCTTCTGTATCTACGATATTGTAACCAAATAAAGAGCAAACACGTTTGCTTTTGCAACGTTTTGAATTAATTGGCTACTAGCTTTATCACAGTAGGCAAAAAGAAAGTATAAGGGGGCATTCTCTAGACATTCCACAAGCTACAGTTTAAAAAAAATGCTCGCTTAGAAGAAGTACCAAATGTAAGTATTATATGTTAGTTCAAACTTAAATATAACTAACTAAACATAAAAAAATTTAGTTTTCAATTATTTTTTACTTATAGGATGAAAGGACTGACAATGTGTATCAGTGGCCAGTGTTTAATTTCAAACGGCAAAGATACCATATATGTCCTAGAGGAAAATTTACACAAGTTAAATGCGAATAATGTGACAATATTTTTGTTTTAAAAGAAATAGAAACTTTTTTAGAGCTTAGCATTTGTAAACAATTGTGAATAAATGAAACCGAATCTCCAAAAATTATCTTTGAAAATTTTGAAAATCACTTGATTTGCAGCCTAATCTGTCCATGGTAGCATATTTACTGCCATTAAAAAAAAAAAAAAAAAAAAAATAAACTAGTGGATCTGCAGATCAGGAGCCTCAACGTGATATTTGCATCACGTATTATTCAACATATATTTTTTTTTATTCTTTACTATATAATATACATATATTGATTCGATTGATTTGCTACATAAACAGAAATGTTTCTGAGGGGGGTTGCCACCCCACCCCCTCAACCCACCGCTCTATCTCTCTTTCTATAACTATCTGTATATATATATATATATATATATTATATGTATATATATATGTATTCCTAATAACTGATTGTCTTGTATTAATTCCTTGTACTTCATAAATACTTGTACGAAATTTCATGAAAAAAATATTACGTAACACATCTGAAATTTTTTGTGTAACCCTGTAAATGAATTACCAATTATATGCCCACACTTCTCCACAGAAAAACATTCTTTTAAAATTCTAATAAAATTTCATTATATTTAACGGGATGTAAGTATGTTAAAATACGCTTTTAAGAAATACCGACTATAGACCGTAGTAATACGAAATTATTTTATGTATCCCAGAAAAAGAGCCACAGTAATTATATACTCTGAAAAGAATACACCTATTTAATTAATTATAACTCCCTAATATTTCAACTATTTGAGATCATTTGGATGATTACAGCACGTCATCGGAAATCTTTTGTGGGATCCCGTAAATAAATTGTTTAGTCTATACACACCCTTTTTCTAGAGAAAACATGCTTTTAAGCATCTTTATAATGTATATTACTTCCATTATATTAAATGCAGCATAAACGCATTAAAGTGCACTTAAATAAAAAGTTGCCCATTGGATCTAATGTTACAAAATTCTTTTGTGTGTTTCCGTAAACGAAGCATAAACATTGTATACACCAGTAAATATTATTCAGCTTATTATACGCTTTTCATGAATAATTGTTCGAACTTTGACATAATTTGATTGATAAAGTTGCATTGTCAGAGCACTTTTGTATGATCCTGTAATTAGGAAGCCTAAGAGCACATATTTTCTGCAGAAAACTTAAGTCTAAGCATCTCAGTAATGTACGCTAATTTCATTTTGTTGATGGCAAAGTAATGATGTCAAGATGCGTTTAAACGAAATTTACCGCATATGCGGTAATGACAAGAATTTTAACCTATCCCTGTACACAATCCATAAAAAGTATAGACATAAAAAATTCTATAGATATTTCTATACAGATCCTGAACGTGTGTGCATATTTGCAAGTCAATCGGAGGATTTTTGCGACCGCTGTTGCGGTACATACAAATGCTGCCCATAGTCTGTAATGATAAGAAGAAATTTGGTGTGTCCCTGTACACAAACTACAAATGGAGCACACACCCAAAACTATACAGCCAAAATTCTGTGTGGTTCGTAAATATGTGTAACAAAATGCAAGTCAATAGCTTTATTTTTGCGGTGGCTATCGCGGTACATACAAATTCTTCCCATAGGCCGTAATGATAAGAAAAAAATTGGCGTTCCCCTGTACACGAACTACAAATGGAATATACACCTAAACGTGTATACAGCTAATTCTATTAGGCACATGCATATGTGTACCAAATTGCAAGTCAATAGCGTAATCTTTGCGGCCGCTATCGCGGTACTTACAAATTCTTTGCATAGCCCGTAATGGTAAGCAGAACTTTGGCGTGTTTCTGTACACGAACTACAAATGATCCAAAACTATACCCAACACATCTAAAACTATACAGCTGATTCCGTGGTGCTCATGAACATGTGTACCTAATTTCAAGTCAAAAGCGCGATTTTTGCCGCCGCTATCGCACGACAGACGAAACCCAAAATATTTTTGAATCTCAACAGAGAGCCTCTACTGACGTTTCAGCAAAAATTGCAAGTCAATAGCTTGATATTTGAAATGGCTATCGCGATACATACAAATTCTTCCCATACAAATGTTACATACACATAAAACTATACAACCAATTACTTTGGGCTCATGAATATGTGTACCAAATTGCATGTCAATAGGGAGATTTTTGCGGCCGATATCGCGGTACATACAAATTCTTCCATAGGCTGTAATGATAAGTAAACCTTTGGTGTGTCCCTGTACATGAACTACAAATGGAATACACACCCAAAACTATACATCTGATTCTATGGGGCTCATGAACATGTGTACCAAACTTCAAGTCAATAGCATTATTTTTGCGGTCGATATCACGTGACAGACAGACGAACAAACACACAACTTTAACTAGATATATATATATATTTGAAATTTTATATAGTCATTAGAGGGTTAAGAATATTTTCATTTTATTTTAATTATTTATTTCACTATTGTAAGAGATATATTTTTACTGTTATAGTGAGGACAATACGAAGTTTCTTTGAAAACAAATTTTTATGGTACTAATTTACTTAAATTTTCATTTTTCATAACGTAGAGAATTTATCTTTAAATTTTTTTCTAGCTTATAACATAATATAATACGTTTCAATTTTTTTTTTTTTTACAATTATTAAGATTAATCAAATGTAGTGATATTTTTTTCTTAAGTATGTAGAAATTAATTATTATTTGTCTCTATTAAGGTTAACGCCTGCAAAATATGTTATTGGTTAAAAAAGATTTTATATGCATGGATTTAACACTTTATAGATATAAGATGGTATACAAAATGATAATAATATAATAATAATTACTCATACATGTATGCCCTTTTGTATGAATTTTGACAGCATTACAAACTTTTGAAATTTAGTGTATGCTAAATTAAATGGGCAGACACATTCAAATTTTGACTATAAATTAAATGCTTAGAAAGATACTTAACTAATTATCCCGACGCCCGCGATATGAAAAGAAGATGGTATAATTGGTATGTTTCAGAAAAAGTTTTATCGTGAAGACAAAAAAAGTGACCAGTGAAAGATGAAAGAAAAAGAAAAGTTTTTGGGATCTTCTTTAAAAAGTATTATATGAAATACGTTGTAGCTGTAGTTTATAATTATGGGGTTTCTTTTAATTATACGTATTCAATATCTTTAAAGCACAGAGATTCACGAAAATGAGTTTTTACGTATATATGTATATTTCCAATTTCTTTATTTTAAAGTGTAGGGTATTTAACCCAAACTAGTGCCATTTTTAGGAAACTTGACAAACTACACTACAAAGCAAACTGTAGTAATCATGATAGAAACATATTAAATATCTCAAAAAATATAAAAATTCTTACTACATAACTGTTAACTACGCATGCGCAAGCTTTAAATAAATTTGTTTACATAATTTAGACAAATTTTCTTTTGTGTAATTTTTTAACCAAATGCATTAAGATGCTTAACAAACCTTAAACAAATATCGTGTATATCTAAAAATTTTTGCCCATACAATGAATTGAATTCTAGTTCCTTTTAAAAGGGGAAAAAAAAGATAAGGGTTATCCATATTTTTTCACAATCAATGTAAACTATTCAATTAATTAAATTAAAATAAAAATTTCGGTAAAACCACTTTTGGTTTTTCTTTTTTCAAAACGTAAGAGAGGAACTGAAATTTAGGTTATTCTATCAGCGATAATAAACAATCAACCATAAGCAAAATATATCGACTAGGAATTGTCTGGAATAGCTCAGTGGTAAAGTATAGGCAAGTTAAGACATACGTCGCAGGTTTGATCTGACATATGACATTATTCTATTGAAATATTTCACTTCATCTTCATGCGACTGGCTAAACAATAGTATAGAATTTGAGTAGATGTGTTCACCCTAAAAAATTGTGTGCTGCGACCGTAAATAAGTTTATAATTCAAAAATAGATTTAAATTTCCTTTATAGTGAAAATTTTTCAGTACTTCTAAACTTTTAGAATCTAGTTGTATTTATTTAATTAATTTATTATATACTTAGATTATATGCTATTGGAATCTTAAATCTGAATCTCCACCTCTTTAACATTCATTTTAAATCATAACAATGTAAACACGTGCGAAATATTTTTCTGATCGTTGTTGTTTATCATTTCAGACACATTCACTATTCTTTATGCCAATTTCACATTTGAGCGCCGACTGAGTGGGAGCATTTTTAATGTATATATTCCAAGCACTCTTGTTGTTTCGTTATCTTGGATTTCTTTCTGGGTGGATATCCATGCTGTTCCGGCTAGAGTAACACTTGGAGTGACTACTTTGCTAACGTTGGTTACACAAATACTTCAAGCCCATTCAAGTTTACCTGCAATCAACTATGTTACTGCTTTAGATGTGTGGCTTTTAACAAGCCTCTTTATGGTTTTTTCTAGCCTTTTAGAATTTGCTTTTGTGTACCATCAATCCATGAAAAATGTGAAGGTATGAAAAAAAAATTATTCAAAGACATTAAATGTTTTGCATTAATGTTTATAAATTAGTCAGATAAATAATTAAAAGAGAACCGTGCTTTTAATCTTCAATTATCTTAGAAAATATTTGTATTCCTATTAAAAAAAATATGTTTATAATGATTGTGTTTAGTACATTTTATTGTACTTAAGTTACTTTATCTATCTATACTAATAAAAAGAAATATCTGTATATGCGTGTTTACCTATCAGTGAAACCTGATGCGGTCGCTAGTAGTTCGTTATGCTATCAACGCGGGGCACCATTACTCCGTAGTCGATCAAAATTGAGATGGTCCTTTTTTTCTTCTCATTTCGATAGCTACTGCACATAACACGTTTTAGATTCGGCCTTTAATCCCCTGCCACGCCTATTTCAGTACATAAATTAACTTATGCACATCACTAACTAATATTCTCTTCCTCTCCCAGTGTCAATTACAGAATTTTCCTTTCAGGTTTTTAATATCCCCAGCTTCTTTCCTCGTTCAGCAGTTTTTAAACAGGAGTGTCATCGCAATTTCTTTTCAATAGTTTATTTTTTTCCTCCCATTTTTCTTCTTTTTTTCTTTTGTATGTTTGTTTCCTCTTCTTTTTGTCTAATAATTTCCTGTGCATGTAAACATTTGCGGCTCTCCAGCCCATTTCCCTCCTCTCAAATTGGTATTTTTTCTCAACTAGCTGTGAACTTAATTCAAAATTAAAAGATCCTGCCAATTACTCTGTGCGCTCTTATTAGTGCATTCTTGGAAATGCGGTTGTGATGGTCGAGCAATGTGTCCAAGATAAAATCTGAAAAAGGAAATATCACTGATGAATTCCCACCATTGAAATAGCAGTCTAATGTTAGAAGTCTTAACCAAGATCCTTTGGTCACAGCATAATTCTATGTGATGCTCAAGTAGCTCGAAGAATGGTTAATCGCCATGCAGTGATTTGGCGTTATTCGCCCCTTTGGTCAATACCAAACCTTTTAAACTTAGCCTAATTGAGTTAGGTAAGGGCGTTCATAGGTTTCTAAGATTCCAACATAAGCTATGATAAGATATCGCGGATCTCTGAGAAGTATAGGACATCAATTTGTCCATTTCTCTTCATTTTGGTTAATAAGTCAAACTATTTGTCAATATAATTTATAACTATGATTTTTTTTTGACACAAGCTGTATGAAATGGGGATAGTGTGGGTAAGCAAAATTTTTGATTGGACAATGAAACATGTTCTATAAAAAGTATGTATAGCCATGATAAAATCAAATCTAGCTTAAATACAATAGTCTATGTATGACAAAAGTACCCATTTATGATGAAACCTAAATGTTTAATAAGCAGAAAGATTGATTCTGTTTCCTAGAAGAGCTGCTTTGTTAATCTTTTTTTTAAATAACTGTACATCAATATCTATTACATCTATATATGACTTCGTCAACACAGTACACAACTCTGTTTTTTTTTTATTTTTTTTATTTATTTTTTTTTTTTTTTTTTAGAAAATTGATCAGGTTAAATTCATTCATTCATATCATGTGCCTTTGCTGCCCCCTTTTAACTTTTTGTATTTAGACATTATACCCATTTTTATAAATCATGTAAACTAAAAGTAACTATCAAATTAAGTATTAAATATAATCATTTGTAAAACATTGGAATTTATTACTTGAACTATAAAAGTAAAATTACCTAATATACGGTCTTTTTCATTTTTTTTTTTTAATTACTATATTGTCTATTTAAGAATGAAGTTTTTAAAAAAATTTCACTGCTTTGGATTTTTTTAATACTGTTCTCAGCGATAACTATTTATTTCTTTATAAATCTAAAAAAAATTATTATTAGTGATAATGTCTTTCATTCTTTATAATCAAGTTGTACGAACAATCTGACTTTTACTAGAAAAATTGATATCAAGCTCCAGATAGTGGAACCTTGAACAAATAGATTTTTAACAGAACGCGAACAATATGGTGGTGTCCACCATGATAGTAGGGCGTTGCAAAGGCCTATTATGTTTCTTTTTTTTTTTTTTTTCTGGGATTAGTATTTTCAGAAATAGCGAACAGCCTGGTAATATTGGTCTCAGTCGAAATTGTTTAAAGAAATAATCATGTAGCGGGCGCTGCGGGCGTCACCAAGTAGGAATTTGCTATATTGTCGGAAGCAAAATAATTCAAGCGCTAGCAATAATTCATACCTAAAAGATATGCACATTATACTGTTTCGTTAAGTTAATATTTGTCGAGTCATGATCTTAGTCTTATGCTGTTTATAAAAAAATAAGTTGATGATAAAAATTAGCGATGAAACTGAACACAAAGTATGAAAAGTGTGGATGTTTGCTTCATTAATTTTGCTGCCTACTGTAATATATATATATACCATATATATATATATATATATATATACGAGGCATGTTTTTTAAGTAAGTACCGTTTTGCGATTCCGCCGCCGCAGCGCTACGGTCGGCGTTCCGCGCATGCGCGCTGGTTTCCTACATCTCTTGTCTACGCACTGACGCCATTACAGTCTGATTCTTCACTGTATACGTTGTTTACTGAGTGTTTAAGATGCCTCCGACAATCGTGAATCCCGCCGATTGTGAAGTACGGGCTGTTTTACGATTTCTTAGTGCTAAAGGCGTAAAACCGATCGATATTCATCGTGAGATCTGTGAAGTTTACGGACAAAACATTATGAGTGATGGAATGGTAAGGAAATGGGTGAGAGCATTTAAAGATGGCCGCACAAATGTGCATGATGAAGAACGGAGTGGGCGTCCTTCGGTCGTTAATGAAGATTTGGTGCAGAAAGTGGAAGAAAAGGTGAGAGAAAACAGACGCTTTACAATTTCATCAATGTGCGACTGGATTCCTCAATATTCTCGCAGTGTTTTGTATCGCATTGTGACCGAAAACTTGAATTACCGGAAATTGTGTTCATGTTGGGTTCCAAAAATGTTTACGGATTTGCACAAAACCTAACGTTTAGGCAGTGCATTGACTTTCCTTGAGCGGTACCACAATGAAGGTGAAGATTTTTTAGACCAAATTGTTACTGGTGACGAAACATGGGTGGCCTACGTCACACCAGAATCAAAACAACAATCCATGGAATACCGACATTCATCATCACCCAAAATAGTGAAGTTTAAGCAAACAATTTCTGTCCGGAAAATCATGTGCACAGTTTTTTTGGACAAAAAGGAGTATTGCTAGTGGAGTTTCTGCCTCGTAATGAGACAATCAATGCAGCGTCTTATTGTGAGACATTGAACAATCTGCGTCGTGCAATCCAGAACAAAAGACGTGGCAAGTTGAGTAAGGATATCGTTTTGCTGCATGACAATGCCCGTCCACATGTGGCTAATCGGACCAAAGATCTCATCAAATCTTTTAAATGGGAAACTCTAGATCATCCTCCATACAGCTCTGATCTGGCGCCCAGCGACTACCATTTGTTCCTGCACTTGAAGAAACACCTGGGTGGTCAGCGTCTTCAAGACGATGACGAAGTCAAAACAGTTGTGATACAGTGGTTAACAAGTCAGGCGGCAGAATTTTATGAGGAGGGTATTCAAAAACTGGTGCCACGTTATGACAAGTGCCTCAATATTCACGGAAATTTTGTAGAAAAGTATATTAAAGTACAGGCTTTCATGTAAAAATAAAATTATTGCGATATCTTTGCACGTCTTTTTTTAATTCCAAAACGGTATTTACTTAAAAAACACGCCTCGTATATATATTCTATTAATCGTGAAGTACCTGCTTGTTCGAAGCGGCTACAAAATTAAAATCTACGTACATTTATGAAGGATGTTGAGAGTATTTCAATTGAAAATGCAATAACAATGGATTTTCAACAAAATAATTCGTGAATGTATGGTAGTTATATAAGAAGACAGTGTCATAAGAATTTGTAGTGTGTCCAACAGAAGTGAAAGTTTAAAGTGAAAGTTTACAGAATTTATTAAAAAATTCTTTTTTTTTTCAGGTTTCAGTAATTCATTTTCATTGTAAAAAAGAATAAATATATATTTGTATATTTAAAGAATTTATTTTTTTAAATTGATGTGGGTTGTGAGTGTGGTTGTACTGGTTAAGGTCGATCGTCTGCACTACGGTCCTAGGTCTATAGGAGGAATTTCCTTCATGGGGGGTCAGGTGAGTTTCGGTGAAATCCACGAAAAAACTCTGAACGAATAGGTCGGCGAGTGTGACCTGGGATATAATTCGGCACTTTCCATTATTAAAAAAAAAGAGAGAGAGAGAGAGAGAGAATGAAATAATCCTTTGTGTGAACTATTCATACCTTATGCGTTGTAAAAAAAATACTCTCATGTTTCTTTACAGATGTTTCTGCAGTAAATTATTTTGTTTAACAATAAAATATACTAGTACCCATTTTTGCCAGCATATTGTACTGTAAAATGAGCGTAATTTTTTACACCGTTCCATTTATGTTTATATGGGGAACAACTCATATTTATGACATATTACGCAAGAATTTTCCCTTAAATTTTGATTTATTTATTCACTGTTTTTATCTGAAAGCTTTCTTTAAAATTCATTATAAAAATATTTACAGCCTACAATAAATGCAGTTTGCTGCAGTAGGAGTAAAATGAAGTTGAAGACACTTACATCAAAATCAAGATTGTCTCCAGAAGTAGCATATCCAGGTATAAAGCAGGAAAAGACACAAACACCAGACAGAAATACCGTCGTTTTGTATCCTGATAAAATCAGCCGAAAACTATTTCCATTTCTGTTTCTTTCATTCTCAGTTATGTATTGGATATATTACTTATATTTAAAATAAACTTTATTTATTGATATGTGTTTTTAATGTAATTATTTTGTGTTTTAGTTAATTTCAAAATAGTAACACTTGTGTTTTATTATCATTTTCAAAAGATAATTACAAATGTAGAAAACAGAAGAAGAGTATATGTAATATTAATAAATTTTGCAGTTTCATATTTTTAAAATTACTCATTTTTTGTTTGAAATAGCAGCATAATTGCAAAGTTATGATAGTGATATTTTGATCAAAGTAATTTAAAACGTCACTAATACTCCCTTGCTAAAAATTAAGTTTAATGATTCATCGAATAAATTATGCCATTTTAAGTTAATTCATGTACAACCAAAGTTTTTTGAAAATTGGCCCTAAATTTTACAATTTTTGTAGTTAAATTTGAAAAAATAAGCACTAATAGTGCTTAAACTTTACACCATGTTTTTAAAAATAGTGTTTTAGATAATAAATCTAGCTTGGCATCATTTTTGGGGTGAAATTTTGCATCTTATTTTTAACAATGTAAGATGAGTTGAGTTGTGTTGAGTTGTGTGGATATAATGTCGAAGTACAGCTACTCAGTACCGATTGGCGAAAGTCTTGGATTCTTCCATAAGGGATGATCCGGATAGGCCGACATATCCAGCCTGTCGGCCTGGATAGCTCAATAGGCAGAGCCTTGACATTGTAAGTCAAAGATCCGGGGTTCAACTCCCTGTCCAGGCATTATTTTCACTCAGTTGGAAAAATAAAATTTCAATAAATATGTCTTTCTTCCACAGTTGATTGTGTGATTTTAATAAAAATTGTATTTCTTTTTCCCGTTCTTTAATGGTGTTTGCCTTTACCTGCGGCTTATTTCTGTTGAGCTATCAATATGATAGACCAGATGTTTCTGCCTAAAGGTTATCTGAGTAAATAATGTCGACCGGTTGTCGGCCTCGAACTCGATAGCTCAATAGGTAGAGCCTTGACCTTGTAAGTCAAAGATCCGGAGTTCGACTCCCGGTCCAGGCATTATTTTTACTCAGTCGGAAAAATAAAATCTCAATAAATATGATTTTCTTCCACAGTTGATTGTGTGATTTTCATAAAAATTGTATTTCTTTCTCCCATTGTTTAATGGTGTTTTCCTTTACATGCGGCTTATTTCTGTTGAGCTATCTATATGATAGACCAGATGTTTCTGCCTAAAGGTTGTCTGAGTAAATAATGTCGGTCTGGATAGCTCAATAGGTAGAGCCTTGACCTTGTAAGTCAAAGATCCGGAGTTCGACTCTCAGTCCAGGTATTATTTTCACTCAGTCGGAAAAATAAAATTTCAATAAATATGATTTTCTTCCACAGTTGATTGTGTGACTTTCATAAAAATTGTATTTCTTTCTCCCATTGATTAATGGTGTTTTCCTTTACATGCGGCTTATTTCTGTTGAGCTATCTATATGATAGACCAGATGTTTCTGTCTAAAGGTTGTCTGAGTAAATAATGTCGACCGGTTGTCGGCCTGGATAGCTCAATAGGTAGAGAATTGACCTTGTAAGTCGAAGATCCGGGGTTCGACTCCCGGTCCAGGCATTATTTTTACTCAGTCGGAAAAATAAAATCTCAATAAATATGATTTTCTTCCACAGTTGATTGTGTGATTTTCATAAAAATTGTATTTCTTTCTCCCATTGTTTAATGGTGTTTTCCTTTACATGCGGCTTATTTCTGTTGAGCTATCTATATGATAGACCAGATGTTTCTGTCTAAAGGTTGTCTGAGTAAATAATGTCGACCGGTTGTCGGCCTGGATAGCTCAATAGGTAGAGCCTTGACCTTGTAAGTCGAAGATCCGGGGTTCGACTCCCGGTCCAGGCATTATTTTCCCTCAGTCGGAAAAATAAAATTCCAATAAATATGATTTTCTTCCACAGTTGATTGTGTGATTTTAATAAAAATTGTGTTTCTTTCTCCCATTGTTTAATGGTGTTTTCCTTTCCTATCGGCTTATTTCTGTTGAGCTAACTATATGATAGACCAGATGTTTCTGCCTAAAGGTTGTCTGAGTAAATAATGTCGTCCTGGATAGCTCAATAAGTAGAGCCTTGACCTTGTAAGTCAAAGATCCGGGGTTCAACTCCCGGTCCAGGCATTATTTTCACTCAGTCGGAAAAATAAAATTTCAATAAATATGTTTTTCTTCCACAGTTGATTGTGTGATTTAATGAAAATTGTATTTCTTTCTCACGTTCTTTAATGGTGTTTTCCTTTACCAGCGGCTTATTTCTGTTGAGCTATCTATATGATAGACCAGATGTTTCTGCCTAAAGGTTGTCTGAGTAAATAATGTCGGTCTGGATAGCTCAATAGGTAGAGCCTTGACCTTGTAAGTCAAAGATCCGGAGTTCGACTCTCAGTCCAGGTATTATTTTCACTCAGTCGGAAAAATAAAATTTCAATAAATATGATTTTCTTCCACAGTTGATTGTGTGACTTTCATAAAAATTGTATTTCTTTCTCCCATTGATTAATGGTGTTTTCCTTTACATGCGGCTTATTTCTGTTGAGCTATCTATATGATAGACCAGATGTTTCTGTCTAAAGGTTGTCTGAGTAAATAATGTCGACCGGTTGTCGGCCTGGATAGCTCAATAGGTAGAGAATTGACCTTGTAAGTCGAAGATCCGGGGTTCGACTCCCGGTCCAGGCATTATTTTCCCTCAGTCGGAAAAATAAAATTCCAATAAATATGATTTTCTTACACAGTTGATTGTGTGATTTTAATAAAAATTGTGTTTCTGTCTCCCATTGTTTAATGGTGTTTTCCTTTACCTGCGGCTTATTTCTGTTGAGCTATCTATATGATAGACCAAATGTTTCTGCCTGAAGGTTGTCTGAGTAAATAATGTCGGCCTTGATAGCTCAATAGGTACAGCCTTGACCTTGTAAGTCAAAGATCCGGGGTGCGACTCCCGGTCCAGGCATTATTTTCACTCAGTCGGAAAAATAAAATTTCAATAAATATTATAATGTACATTTTAATAAAAAAAAAAATAATAAATCTTCAGTTATTTAATCCATTGTTTAATTCTCTAATTTTATGTGCGCTAATTAGCCGAACTACTCAATTTTTTAAAACTATATATATATATATATATATATATATAGTATACATTTCTTTAATTGAAACCCCAAAACAATACACGCAGCATATATAATACCTTAATAATTAATAAATTGCAAAGATTTTTTTTATTCCATCCCCTTTTGGTTTATAGGGGTTTTAAAATGTCATTTTTGTCTTTTTTATTTTGTAAATGGTTAAAACCACAGAGTTAAAATTACATTTTCTCATTAGTGTGATTCCAGTGATCAATTTGTGTGATGTTTTCTTTTCTAATTTTGTTAAAAGAGTTATTCACTATCGAAATGTTAGTAAAAATTTTACGTTTGACCTTGCATTTTGACCTAATGTAATTATTTTAGTTTTTAAGTTAAACTGGTATGACTAAACATGTGACGAATTTACCTTATATTTTAATACTGACATTTAAAATTAGCATTTACAAATTTGATTCAAAGAGATGTATGCTAAAGTATAAAAGTCTAATAATCTCATTTTTGACGATAGGAATGGTTTTTAATGACTTGTATAAAATCCAAGGTTAATAGAAGAGGAAAAATTAAAATTCTTTTAAATATCTCTCACATATCCCTAGAAGGGCACAAGTATCAAAAGAAACGAAAATAGTCAAGCGACACATTTCTAAAATATCTTATGAAATTATATGGACTGACTCAATGGTGTTTATCTGACATTGATGTGAGTTTTAAGTAGAGAGAGAATAAAAAAAAAATTAAATGTTATTATTCGAAATTGAAACTCAAAGCATTAATTAGGATTTCTGATTTCTCCGTTCACAAGTTTTAATAGATATAATTTCTTATTTGCCTGATAGATATAATTTCTTATTGCCTGATATGTTCAAAATGCTTTTTAAGTTATACGTTCCAACGCTTATTCAGAGTTTAAATATATTTTAAAAACACCGATCTAAAGTATGCTGGGTGTCACATAAGTCTGTAAATATACTTAAAAATTATATAAAAACTGAAAGAAATGGTAGAATGTAAAGTAGTTCGAGAAAATGTTATTATCATGAAGTGGGATTGTCTTTCTTTTTTCTTTTCTTTTTTTTTTTTTTTGTAAAGAAAAAAAAGGGTTAAATTTTATTCATCAAAGGAAGCTGCACAGTTGCGTAACAAGTAACATGCAAATGAGAGTCCTATGTATTTCACTGTTTTAGGATTAACAACCTCATTTTTGATTTTTCTTCCTCCTTGTTCAAACATAAAGTCTTAATTGCAGTGCTGACATTGGAAGATAAAGCGTCATTGGTGAAATTCCTTTCTCTTAGCAAAGAATCGACGACTGAAGATGCAGCTAGTGATGGCGTAAATCAATTAAAAACTGTAATTTGTGGTGATTCCGAACGCGTAGACAAGAAGAAATATGCTTGGAAACATTTGTCTGTATGCAAATAAATATAGTGTATCAACGTAAATTCTAACTATTATTAATATTATTATTTATTATTATTTTTTAATTCCCCACCCCCACCCCCAAAACAAAAGAAAAAAAAAACTTTTTTACAAGAATAACTTTTTTGCAAACCCTTTTCAAGTCTCCCCATTTCTGCAGTTCTTACGATTTTTTAAAAATATTTGCATACTTATGAGGCACTCGGTATTATTAATTTAGTAATACATTTCTAACTCATTGATACATTGCAGCAAACCTGCAATGTATCAATCTTTTTTTTTTTTTTTTTTTTTTTTTTTTTTTTGTGAAACTTAAGTAAAATTAAATTGTGTGACAGAATGTTGTTCGCATTTTAATTTTTACGTTAAAGAAAACTTTAAAAAAAAAATAGTTTGTTTAATAATTTTATTTTTCTAAATCAATCGCTTTAATAAGTGAAAATCACTTACATTCTGATGCATTTCAGTTTTAAATTTTGAAGGATTATGAAAAAAAAAAGGTTGGGAATTTAGTAAGCCATTTCAATGAATCTAACCCTTTATCTACTGCATTATGATACAGACAAAAGTTGTGTTTGAAACATATATTTTTAGTTACTAAAGTGCATTATTTAAACATATATATGATAAAAATTATGCATATCACCTCATCATAATAATTAATAAGAATTTTGTGAGGTCATACTTTAGTGTACCACTGGTACATAGAGGTCGAAAAATTTATTGCGACATGAAAAAAGTGTAGAGAAATATTTATTCTTTATGTTCCTCATATTTTTCTAAGATTAGTTGGATATTCTAGACATAATATAGGGATTAACTATACCGCACATAAAGATCGTGAAAATTATCGAGCAAAAACAGCAAGTGCACTCCATAAAATCCCTTATGGAACGAAAATGGCTATATGTATCGTCTAATAATTTTGTAGTGAGATTAAAGGGAGTTACATCTGTTCCCTTCTTATAAATATCTTTGACATTTCTTCTATAAATTTGAATTTATACTCTTTTTAAAGTAATGGTACTTTAAAGTGCCATCAGTAGATAGAGGGTTATCAAAATTAAAAACAAAAATATTTCATTAAAAAAATTTTTTTTTAAAGACAGAAAGATTCTAATTTTGAATGGCTGCATAGTTATTATTATATTACAGAGCAGCGAACATAATTATACTCTGCTAAACATATAAAATTAACATACATCGTTAAGATGTAATAAAGAATATTTCTTAAAGAAAATAATACAATTAATTTTAATTATTCATTTACAAAGCCAACAAACTTCTAATTCAATACGTAAAGTTGCTAGAGATGCATTTTCAGTTACGTTATGCATTTTCTACACTTTCCCACGATGTTGAAAGCATTTTTGACTATTGAAATGTATGGTTTGAAAAGAAAATCCATTTGAAAAGTGTTTTTTTTAAATTCTAAACGTATATATGAACATAAAAATGTGGATAAGCAGAATAACGAACTGAAGTCATAAACCCTTCAAAATTTTGTTAAAGGTTGTTAAAAATATTCATCAAACTATTCTTAAAGAATGAAAGGTAATAAAAAATTTTTAATGTGAAATTTCGAAAATTCATACCATTTCTTCTTCTTCAAATTTACGAATATAAAATACACTATTTGTATGATATACTTTCTACACTGTAAAAAATAGGTTCTTAAAAATAAGTATATATTTTCTCAAAATAGCCCCGAAACAATATATACTTAAATTTGAAAACCCCTGTACTCATTTTCGAGTATATTGACATGCTCAAAAATGGGGTTGACCAATAAGAATTTCAATATTCCCTTGTTTGACATGTCAATGTACTCGAAAATGAGTACATGGGTTTTCAAATTTAAGTATATATTGTTTCGGGGCTATTTTGAGACAATATATACTTATTTTTAAGAACCTATTTTTTACAGTGTAAAAATGAGTTTCAAATAACTGAAGATAAAATGAACAAAAATTTTAACAAACTTTATATATAAGTAATGAATAAACTAATCCGTTTGGTTAATTAACAATTAACTTTTATTTCGTGAAGAAAAACTTATATAAGATTTATGAATGTATTCAATTGTCTTATCAAAAAAATATTTTAATCTGGTTAAGAAAATTTTACGGTCAATGCATGTCATTATTTATATTAAAAGAACCTTAAAAATCTACTCATAACAATGACTCTTTAACTGAAATAAATTGATGATATCATTAGAAACTCAAGCAAGCTGAAAATTCCTTCATTATACCTGCAAGTCCAAGCGGAATAACTTCGAAGTAATGACCTTATGGCATATGTGAATAATTTTCACATCTCCGGGAGTTGATCGATATATTCGACGTCAAAACAAACGATGCGTTCTAATTGCTGACCACCGATGCTGTTAGTGGACAAAAAGTTTCGAGTTTGTTAAACAAGGCTTGGTACATTTAACTAAAAGATGTTTTATATCCGATACCTTAAATGATGTACCATAACAGTATGTAAATTATCTCTATAAAATGTATGTGATGCATATAATTTACACTTAATATATCTTTAAAAACAAGAATGATAAATCATGAGGGACGAATTGATTATTAAAATGTTTCAAATGCACGAACGTGTTGTATCGTATAATTTTTAATGTTCTTTGCCTATGTTATAACACAACGGACAGACAGAAGGTATGAAAGACATACAAATAAACTAATGGAATTCATAATCACTCTTAAACATTGTTGAAAAATGTTAGAAATGCTTAACGCAAAAGAAAATTCATCACTTAGATTCTAATTGCAGTCTTTAGTGTATCTGAATATTTCAGTTTAGCCCTGTGAATCTGAACGTTAACCATACCATATTGTATACAAACATTATTTTAGTATATTAACAATAAATGACAATTTCTTTACGATTTTTACAGTTAAAAGTTGTTTAAATCAAATCTTGTCTAAAACGCAATGCATTGGCATTTTCTAAGTGTCCCTGTACATAAACCAGTTATACATGACCTATTAATGCCATTTCAAATAGAGAGCATTCAATAGTGAACTTAAGTAGCATATATCCTTTTTTAAAAATTCTTAAAATATTTTCAAACGCTGGGAGCAGGCAGACGTCAAATAGATAGATTAACGATCAGACAGACAGATAAATATACACAAAATGAAATAATATTTACACTTAAAATTTTTCTGAAAGTTTTGAAAATGCTTAATGTAAGCGAAAATGCAGTTCTAGAAAATTTCCAGTAAAAGTCCTCAGTGTGACTGAAAATTTTTGTGTGACCCTATAATCTAATCCAAAGCATACTATAGTGAATAGAAAGCATTCATTTCTGCATATGAATAACATATTTTAATTTCATTAAGTTTTTTGCAAAGTAAAGTTATTAAATTTGTTTCATAGAATACCTCTCATAAAAGGTGTTGCTTAGGAATGCTTTCGGGTGTCCCTGTACACAAAACGTTGGTGGTATGAGAAATACTCATGCTATTACATAAAAAGCATATTTATTTTTTTCATTTATATGTATATTTTTTATTCACAATTTCTTTTCATCTATATTTATGTTTAATCAACGTTTACATTTATTCTAAGAAATATAAAAACAAATGTTGGACATAGAGAAAAATTCACCAAGATTTTAAGAATAATCAATAATTTTAATGTGATTTTTTTTCAGCTTTTTTAATACATTTTAAGTTCTGAGCCCCGGCATCTGCTGCTTCAGACCTCATTCTAAACTAGCAGCTAAAAAAAACTAAAATGTTTATTTTAACTTGAAATACGGTCAAGTTCAATGAAGAGAGAAACTAGGTAATCAAATTAAACAAATGAATTTAAGTAATATCAAAAATAAATCTCACCACTTGTGATTGAACTTATTCTTTTATTGATTATATTCTTACTTATTCTTAACCCTACAAGGCACCCAGTTCCATATGTGGAACACCGACTTTAATCGTTCGTCGTTCGTGTTTTTGTTATAGTGCCCTCAGTGTGAAATTTAAATGAAAGCGATACGTTAGTCGTTTGTCTGAATTCAAAAATGAAAAAGAATAGTTATTGAATAGTTTTGACTCAAAAAAAAAAAATACTGTGTGTTATAACGAAGTGCATATTTTGCAGAGGTAAGTTATATATATATATATATATATATATATATATATATATATATATATATATATATATATATATATATATATATATATATATATTACAATAGTAAACGTATTAGTAAATCATATATTTATGTATGTTTCACATACGGTACGTTGAGCTAAAGAGTTGATTTTTCCATAAAATATGGTTTTATTTTTATTTTTATAAGTTTTCCCTATCTTCTGATCACTAATTACAACCTATATACTTTTGTCGCGCACTAAAAAAAATTGAGCCTTGTAGGGTTAATTCTGAACTTATTCTTTCCGCCAATGTAGGAGAGAGGAGGGGGGAGCGTGATATAATTATGTTTTGTGCACCCTAACTTCAGTGGGCTTTAGTGCACTAAAGTCCCGTCTTCTTTTTTCACTGAAGACGGTACGCTTAAGGTACAGCTGTATGCATCGTAAGTATACAGCTGTATGCATCGCAAATATTTTTCTTTTATCGTTTCTGACGTAGTAGTTTATTCGGGTTTTAATATTCCAACGCCAAGTCTCCTGTTATTATGACTGTATATGTTATTGATTCTCAAATGAGTATATGTGTATGATTTTGAAAAATCTCAATGTCTTTCTGTCGAATGAGGTCATCATTTTTTTCACACAGAAATAAAAATGATTTTATAATTTGTATACAGCCTGTCTAAAATAAAATGTAACAAAAAATAAAAATGTAGTTATATAATTACGAAAAAAAAAAAAAAATACAAAATACAAAATTAGTGTCCTACGATCATCATAAAACTTTCTTTATTTCATATCTTTCTTTATTAAAAAAAAAAAAAACCTCTGGTACATTCGAAAAATTAAAGAAAAAATCTTAAATCGATGGTATGACAGTGCCATCATTCGGCCGATACGCATATATGCAACTAAGTCAGTATAGTTTTTCGTAAAAATATTTTTGCGTATGAAATTTGGCAAACTTATACTCAATAGTAGCTGAAATGTGCCTTCTTACAAATGGAGAAAATTGCAGCATAACAACACTCATTTAGATGATACGCTCCAAAGTTGAATCAGCATAGTTTTCATAATAGTTATCTCAAATAACAATGTTGGTGAGCATAAAAGTTTGGTGGTAAAACTCCTGGTACTGAGAGATTGCGTCTCTGTAATTGAAGAAAAGCCACCTTTCAGTCGATATGAACAGAAATTGAGTCAGCATAATTTAAAGCGATAAGCTATTTTATTTATTAAGTATTAAGTTTGGTGTATTTATACACTACAAAAGCTGAGACATAACATTTCAGTTAAATACAGAAATTTTCAGCACATTAGCATCTTCTACACTGTTTAAAAAAATGAAACTTTGTTGCCAGAAATTCTCTGTAATGAAAGAAAAATACGTTTTGCCAACGTGATTTTTCCGTAATTTACGACTCTTTACCCAAATTACTAAAAATTTCTAGCATCAAAGTTGCATTTTTTAAACAGTGTATTCCCCAATGTTCACCAAAAGTTGACAAGCATCAATTTAGAAGTTACCATAAAATATAAAGTTTCGTGAAATTCTCTCCACTACTTTTTCATCTAGACCTACCAATAAAAATTTTGTCACACACACAGACACACAGACGGACAGATATAAAAAAAAAAGTAAAGAAAGAAAGAAAAAGAAATAGGTCAAATTTTGTTTAAGTTATCAGTATAAATTCTCTAAAAACCGGAAAATTAAACATTATTTTCCGGATCGCATATTTTAATCTTATCAATATAGAAAAAGAAATAATTTAAAATTCGGTATTGTAATTAATTTATCTTTTAAGACAAACATTTTAACTTTATTTCATGACTATTAGTGAAAATGTAAATAATTTTATAAAGTATATTTTATTTTTTATTTCTAATATTTAATTTTATAGAATCATATTAAAATACTTTAATCAGTTCTTTGTTACATATATATGAATAAACACTAATCTATGTGCAATATACACAACAATTAAATATAGCTTGGTAAGTTATGTATATATTGATATATTAACCTATTTTTATTAAAGAAAGCAAAACAAAACAAAAAAAAAAACAAAAAAAAAACTAGTAAATTGTGCGCGAAAAATTCGTGATATTTTGCGATTGGGGTTATCATTAATAATAACACTAAAATATTAGTAGAAGAGTAATTTTTTCCCTCCCCCCCCCGCCAAAAAAAAAAAAAAAAAAAAAAAAAATGTAAAGCTAGGAGACAGGGCGTGGTAGGAAAGATTGTGCACATAGACGGTCGGAGGGAAAGAAAAAGTGTGCGAGCTGCGACTCCAGGTAGTTGTACAACAACAATAGTGGAGTGCTGACTTGAATTTTCACGTTCATTGTTTCGAGCGTCTAACATAAAACTTGATTATTTTGTTTTATTTTCATAATACATCATAGGAATTTCTATAGAATGCTGGAGTACAAAATATTTTTTTAAATAAAAGATTTCTCATAATCTACTAACCTAGACGAACGGTGGAAAAACCAAAGATTTTCTATAAAAGCTCATAATTATTGAATAAAAGTCTTCGTAATCTGTCATACCGAAATGGAAGAGTTTACGTGTTCGCTACTTAGGAGAGATTGCATACTGATTCCATCAAATTCTATACCAGAAGAGGTTACGTAGCTTATTGCTATTGACAAGACAATGAAGATCGAATGTCTGGAACTGTGTATCAGGATACAACTTCAAAAAATGTGTGGTGGTTAAACAAAAGCTGACCTTTTTACATCTATAAGTGCAACGATTGTGAACAACAACAATTTCGGTCAACAATCAAAAAATAATTTAAAATAAAAAGGAAATGTACTAATTTTAATTAAAACATGTTATCGAGTAACTTAATGTAATTTTATAATTATGTCTCTTCTCTTTTTTTCCCCCTCATTCTTAAATATTTCTCCTTTAAATAATTTTTTTTATTTATTTTTAAATTTCTTTTGCTTTTCAGCTTTTTTAATTAATAAATTGAAGTATTCACTCCGGGTACAATAATATTTGGTTATTATTTGTTTACAGAAACCTTACAACAATGTCGTTTAAGCGAAATTATTATTATTAACAATTTAATTGCACTTATTATGAATACCAGTCTCGCCTACCCATGTGCGTAATTACAACGACCTTGTAAGGACAGATCGCGCAGAATATTTCTATCTTTGGTTTTAAAACAGCAAGAGTATTAATATAAAATAGCAATGAAAATAACAATAAACCAAAAAGTAACTTAACAATGAAATAGCAATGAAAATTCATAAAAAACAAATTAATTCAAAAATATTCAGTGGTAGTTTAGCAAAAAATAATATGCAGATTTTTATCTTATTCTGCTGAATTGTGTACAGTCTCTCCTAGCATTACGCTACATATTATTACATAAAGGTTTAAAATATATCGACTAAATTCCTTATATACATAACATTTGTTGCATTTAATTATTTTTCTATTTATTTTTATCGAGTTCCTTAATTTTTATCTCGTTTTCCTGTAAAAATCAAACATTTTTGTTTTTTTCCAAAATATAAATATATAAATATATATATATATATATATATATATATATATATATATATATATATATATATATATATATATATGTATGTATGTATGTATATATATTATACTTTTTGTAAAACATTATATAGATTTATGTATATCTCAAATAATTCAACTGACAAAGCATTGCATTAAAAAAAAAGTTGCACATGCATAAAATATAGAACCTAAATTTCTACGAAATTCAATAGGAAACAGATTTTAACAACGGTATATCCGACTCAAACAAAAAGAACTTTCTTGTCAAGCAGATTCAATACAGGAAATCAATAACATTTCTGTAACATAAGAATCTACCTTTTCTTTCGTTAATGAGTTAGTTAAAATTTTTATGCCAGTTCTATGTCATTCATTGTTAGTTGGTATTTTTTTGTCGAGAAGAATGCAGTAATAATTATAAAAAATAAACGTAGAATGTAATTTATTGTTTCTAGAAGAGTTAATTTTGACATTTAAAATAACTAAAAACCTTTCAGACTTATAAGGATCATTTCTAATTTGGGATAATGCGTGTTTTTTTTTTTTTTTTTTATAAATGTAAAATTAAAGGTATATTTTCTCGGTAGTTTGATACTGAAAATGAAACAGTCAAGTATATTATTTCCTTAGTTATATTTAAATTAAATATTATCAACATTTAAGTTACAGTAAATTACAGTATCAATTAGACAAACGTTTATTTACAGTTTTGTTATCCACATTATTATTTTCTTTTTTAAAGAAAAAAAAATTGAATATAAGAAGACTCAAAAATAAAATAAAATAAAATAAAATAAAATCCATTTGCAGTTAAATTGGATATTAAAAAATAGTTATATATTTTATGAGGGATTATTGATTCTAATAGTAATGTAGCAAAACATTTTTAATATGCATTATAGTTTTAAGGGGGGAAAAAAGACAAGTTTCTACCTGCATTTATTACACAAATAAAATTTGAAAGGTTATACAATCTAGCTCTGAACTTTTATTCTTATTTTGTTTTTTTATAAAACTCAAATCATCTTTATACTTTCAAAAAACCTAAATATCGTTTTATACATTTCATAAAACATTATTCAGATTTATTTAACTTAAATAATTCAACAGAGAACAATTTATCCAAAATGCCATAATCCATAAAATATACAATATATATATTCTAGAAAATGAATAAAAAACAGTTTAACAATGGGATATCCGGCTCAAATAAAAAAAGTTTTTTCTACTCATACAAGTCTAAGAAAATAAAAAAATCGATAACTTTTCTGTGAGATAAAAAGATGTATTTTGTTTCACCTAATGAGTTAGTTAGCATTTTTATGTCTCTTTGATGGGATTATTAAAAAGCATTTTTATGTCAACTAGAATGTGGCAATGATTATCAAAAACGGAAGGCAAAATGCATTTTGTTATTTTTAGTAGCAGAAGAAATGATTTTAAAGCTTAAATTAATATCAAAATAATTCCAGAAGTTTAGGCATCTTTTTAGATTGGAAAGAACAATGTTTTTAATAAATAAACTTTTTTGCCAATGTTTTTTAATATCCTTATATTCAAAATGCAACAGACTTTTTAAATATGTAATTTAAGTGAACAGAGTTAAAATAAATATAAATTTTATTATTATTACCATTTATTAAAGATAATCATCGTTTGTGTATTTAATTTAACAATGATGTAACTGGTAAAATAAGATGAAAATAATATACAGATTTCTTTCACAAAACCAACATTTGATTATTTTTTTTTCTTTTACTTAGTTTTTTATTATCTCAGAAAACAGTAATAATACTTTTTAAATACTAATATATTTTAGAGGTAAAAGTCGAATTATTTTTAAAAATACAGAAAATTGATCAAATCAGTACTCAATCCTGTATTCTTGGTATAATCCATCAATGCGCTCTGCCACTGCTGTAACAGAGTCAATATTTGAGCAATTAAGGAGGGCCAGAAGCCAAAAAATGTGGTCAATTTTCAAAGTGATCAGACCAACTAATCAGACCAACTAATCAGACCAAAGTGATCAGACCTACTTAATCCTGTGTTGTTGGTATAATCCATCACTGTTCTCTGCCAATGATGTAACATGGTCAGTATTGGAGCAAGTAAAGAGAGCCAGAAGCCAAACAATGTGGTCAATTTTCAAAGTGATCAGAGCAGTACTCAATCCTGTGTTCTGGATATAATCCATCAATGCTCTCTGCCACTGCTGTAACATGTTCAATATTTGAGCAAGTAAGGAGGGCCAGAAGCCAAAAAAGGTGGTCAATTTTTGTTGTTGTTACATCTATTTCGTCCTTTCCATATAAATTATCTTATTTTCATTCGGTTGAAGATAGAAATCCGAATAATACTTTCTGCTAAATATTATTTAAAATTTATGATTATGATACATTAACTTTTTTTTTTTTTTTGTGACATGTTTCAGCCAGTAATTATATGTCTGAAGTATATGAAAAAAAAAATGTGATGAGCTTTTTCTAGCGTTTTACAGTTTTAGAAATGATAAATACTTCTTCGTTTACTTTATTACCTGTCTAAATTTATCGTTATTAAGTTAGTAAAACTAAAAACTATCGATGACCAATAACGTTAACCAAGTTTTCTAACATTTCCATCGTAATAGCTGATATTTGAAATGTTATTAACCAATTTTACTTTCTTCTGGTTTCAATATAAGAAAGTATTGGATTTAGAAAGAAAATGAAAATGCTTTCAGGTTTTAAAGTTTTTATATATTTTAAGAGGTCCTGAAAGCGTTTCGGACCAACTCTAGAACAAGAAATAATACACAAAAATTTTATAATGTATATTAAGACAAATCTTGATGTAAATCGATGTCTATCAACTTTTGGTGCATATCGACCGACAGATGGCTCTCTTATGCTGCAGTTCCTCCACATATGGGTTGGCTATATATAAGCTTCTCCATCGTCAAAATTCACACACATTGATATATCAGCTAGTCAATATGAAAAGAAATACTGATTTAATTTAGCTGTATATCGACGAACAGATGCTATGATTACTAATTTTTTTTTCGATTTTTCAAATGGATATTTCTATCTACATACATATCGTATACCTCATATATGTCATGTTATGTATCTTTCTATCATCTCATCTTATATCATCAATCTACATCTCATATATCTATTAGTTAAAATTGCACCAAATTATTCATGAAAAATCTCTTTTGGAAGAAGATATGACAGATCTTTTGAACAGATCTTTTATGTATGTTAATTGATATGTATAAAATAAAACAGAAGAATGTTTTGTGATGGTCACAACACATTACCTTATGTAAATACTGAAGAGAAATTAATTTTTATGTTCCGATACTTTTTATCTTTAATTTGTTTTAGTTTTCTTACTAACTTTATTATACATACCTATTATTTAGGTAAGTTCACAAGGTATTATGTAGAATAAAAGTAGTTAAGAAAATATCAGTTAAAAAAAGAGAGTTAACAACATATAAGCGCACTTCTGCATTTTCAAAATTTAGCTATTGAATCTCTGAAATGCTAAGAAAATTTACATATTGTTTATGATGTATGTTTTTTAGCTCAAACTCTTTAGAAATGCGAAAAATAAATAAAAAAGGTATAAGCTAAAATATAATTTTATTAACTTTCATTTCGTAATCTGAAATACTTTCTTTGAAGTTTAAATGTTTCATCCTTAGCATGTTTTAATAAAATAAGTTATATCTGAATTTTTTCACTGTAAGTTTTAATTATAATAATTTAATTTTCATCTGTATTTTCCATGTTGAGCCAAGCTCATCATTTATACTTTAAATAATTTGAAATTATATTACGTTAATGAGGCTCGCAGGATATTTTTCTATATTAAAATATCACGCAAAGTGCACATTCTGAATTAATGATGTGCATAAAACTATTAATATATATATGACGGGTCAATGCCGTAAAATGCATCGGGCGACATACTATTGTGTTCCAAATAGCATGCAGTGATTTCATTCTCCAAAATTTGTTTATTCAAAGTTGCGTGTCTAAAACTTATTTTACTTTATAATTTATTTTAGTGGAAAATACAAATATTTTGTTTTAGCACGGGCTTTTGGAGTAATATTTTAACTATGGTTTCATGAAATTCTATTTTCTTCAAATTCTATATCTATAAAAAAAAAAGTTAAATACATTAGTTATTAAAGTTAAAACTTTATGTCTCTAATGGATCTATGTGACATGTAATTAGTAATTTTACAGAGGTACATAAAAATTCAAAAGCATATTTAAGTAATTTCTTGAATATGTTTTTAGAGATGCTTTACAATTTTCTACAGTATTAAGTGTTTACATATTGTGTAGTGCAAATTTATAGTTCGTACACAAAGCCACACTAAAGAAACAAAACTGTACTACTGTGTAGATCCGAAAATTGTTAGAGGTGTGATATATTAATTTGTTTGTGTGTGTGTGTGTGTGTGTTTCCAATTTATAGCAAACTGCATGAAATTAGAACAACTTTGTAAATTTATAGGAAGTCATCACACATACATTGATAAAATTTGAAATTTTACTCTAGGATTTGCCTGCGCTTGTCATTGACAGATATACTTGATGGCATTATAAATTTGTCATGTTTCCTTCTTCATTTTACTATAAAATTTTATTTGCATCAAAAACATTAAACTGTTAAATATATATATATATATATATTATACAGAAGTGAAAATTATTAGTCTCAACACATTAATTTAAAACCTCCTTACTTCTCTCCCGCCTTTACCTTTTACTATTTTAATATCAAAATTTCAAGTTTTAAGGAACATATTGTACATTACGTATTTCAGCAAGAGTTTTGTTCCGAAGAGGGTTCAATAAGCGATTAAATAAAAAGTAATATTTGGAATCACTCTGTGGAAAATATAACTTGAAATAATGAGGAATTTTTTAATTATATGCATTGGTTTGTGTGTGATTATCATGCATATTCGCTGTGATATATATGTATATATATATATATATATATATATATGTTTAACAATATCGTTAAATTTTAGAACATTTTACGTTAATAACTTAAGAATTTTTAAACCAATGTAACATCTTAAAAAAAAAAAAAAAAAAAAAAAAAAAAAAAAAAAAAAAGTGGATAAACTTAAAGAAACAAAATATACTGAATTCAAGGTGACCGTAGCAGTTGTCAGTTGACAATACAGAATTGATTAACCCAAACAGCTGACTAGGAAAATTCAGTTAAAAAGTGCACTAGCTGAACTAGTCTCCAAAACACAAAACCCCAGACTAAGAAGGTTAATATTATCAGTTAAGACGGCTATATCTGATAATATTAACCTTCCTAGTCTGGGGTAATGTTTTGGAGACTAGTTCATCTAGTACACTTTTTAAATGAATTTTCCTAGTCAGCTGTTTTTGTTAGTCAATTCCGTATTGTCAGCTGACAAATTTTTTTTCTGTGTGCACGAATCCTAATGATATTCATGAATCTAGCACTTACATATATATATATATTTATTTACAGAAACACAAATATATATTCTTTGCCGTTATGGCCTATATAATCAAATTATTAAAACTGCGAGAGCGTCTCAACCACTTATTCGAATGAATTGAAAATTTATACGCAGGTTATAGGCCGGTGCCGCATGAACTGTAGTGATTTATATATATATATATATATATATATATATATATATATATATATATATATATTACAAGATCACAAAGAGAAATTCTTTATTATTATAGCCTGTTATAGGTTCCCATTTTTTAAACTGCGATATCATCTAAACGACTTATTCAAATAAACTGAAAATTTATACCCATGTTATTGGTCAAATTCAAATGAACTGTATTAGTTTTTGTGAATCTAGCACTTACAGGTTTTTTAACAGGGATATAAAACAAGATTCTTTATCATTATGGATTATAGACTTTAATTGTTTGACGTGCTCTGGCGTTTAAGTTCTACTTTCAATTAACATAGGAACTGGTAGGCATGTTATAGTCTGTTGTCGCAAGAACTATACAGATTTACAAAAGTATAGGGCTTGCAGGTTTTTTTTTTTTTTTTTTTTTTTTTTTTTTTTTTTTTTTAAACTTTTATACAAAATAGAATCTTTACATAATACGGTATTGGGCTCAAACTTTTTAAAGTTCTCATTAGTAATGTTGAATATTTAAAATATAAGAAAAAAAAAAAAAAAAAAAAAAACAGATAAAAATTTGATATTGCAAACTTATCATTTATAGCTGTTTTACTGGGAAGCACAAAAGAATTTGAGGAGAAATACTCAAACACCCCACTATAATTTTCTCTTTTGTTTATTTAATGACTTCTCTGACTTTAATTGTTTTTAAAACGATTATTAATTACTTAATGCTTGAAAAGTCGAGTGGAATCCCTCTAGATTTTTAGAAAATTTCTGTTTGTGCGTGAAAAAATTTTTTTGACTACTATATCTCAGCAACTACTGCAGAGAATTTCATTATGTAGTTGCAACCTGACATAAATTAGAGCTTATAAGCTTCTGGCGAAAATCTTCAACAAGTAGCGTTACCATCCTACTTTTCTGAATTTTTAATATAATAGTATAGGGCAAAACGTCCTATAATTGTGCACAATTAGAATTATTTTTGATAAATCCTTATGAAATTAAAGGTCTGAATGAGCTAAAAGCTGGTACGTATATTATAGGTCGTCATAGGACGAAGTTATTTTTACAGGGGCAGAAAGAAAAATTCCTTATCTTTATGGCTTATGGGCTCAAATTACACTGCTCTGCAATTTTTTTTCGATGTCTGATACCATTATTGCTGATTCTTATGTAAAATGACCTCCTGAATACGAATATGACTCCCATTTTGCCAAGTTACTCACTGTTTTCTAGAAACACATTTGAATAATGAAAAATAATTAATTTAACACCTAAAAACAAAAATATATAAAGTTTAAAAAATAACATTAATAACAGATTAATGAAATATAAGATATGTAATGCATAATTTCTGTGGCAAATCCCCCTCTACCCCCCCCCCCAAAAAAAAAAAAAAAAAAAAAAAAAAAAAAATTTCCAACGTCGCAAATGTCCATGTTTTTCAATTTTCCAATTCTGTAGCCCTTCAGAAGATATTTAACGGTTAAAATAATTCCACCCCCTCTCCTAAAAATCAAATTTATAGCCACAAAATCCCCGAAAAATGATAAAAATTCGGGGGCCATTCCTAAAACACGGTGGGGGATAAGGCAAAATGGGGGTCATATTCGGATTCAGGAGATCATTTTACATAAGAATGCGCTGAAATGGTATCAGCGGCAATTTTCATGCCGAGAAGTGTTATTTAAAGTGCGGTTTCTTCTAAATGCCTTATTCGAATGAGGTAAAATTTTGTAAACATGTTATAGGTCACCGTCATATAAATTATATAGATTTTGGAGAATCTAGTTCTTACTATATTTTTTTACGGGGACACAAAGAAAAATTCTTTCTTATTATGGCTTATAACCTCAAATTATTTAAAATGCGATAAAGTCTAAATGCCTTATTCGATGTACTGAAAATTTATAATATACATATTATGAATCATATGATACGGTGATTTATAATATAAATATTTTAAATTACTGTCGCACAAACTGTACAGATTTTTTTTTTTTTTTTTTTTTTTTTAAATCTAGCACTAATAGTTTTTTTTTTTTTTTACAGATACACAACGAAATATTCTTTGTCATTATGGCTTAATGACTCAGATCATACAAAATGCGATAGCGTCTAAATGCCTTGTCCAATTGAGCTGAAAATTTATTAATATATATGATAGGTCACCGTCGCATAAACTGTATATATTTTGATGAATCTAGGACTTAGATCTTTACAGGGGTACAACGAAATATTCTTTATTATTATGATCTACGGACTCAAATTATTTAAAGTGCAATAGCTTTAAATTAAACAACATACTATACGGAGAAAAATACTCAAATACCCTATTAAAATTTTCTTTTTTATTTATTTAACAACTTCTTGTGTAATGATTTCTCTTTATTTATACAACCTTGAATTGCTTAATGTACAGAAAGTTGAGTGGAGCCACTCTAGATTTTTTATTGGCTGTCGTCTAATATTTCTACTTTATCATTTATATAAACTGCATACGTAGGATTATAATGAAGTTTTAGTTATTACTATAACTTAATTTTCATTTACTACTCTTAAGACTTCACTGCATCTATATTCACTGCATCAAATGTCATGGAATTTTAGAAATATATCGTCGATATAAATTGTTTAGTTTCAAATACTCTAAAAGAAAAACAAATTTGTAAGGAGTTTTAGCTTTTTTTTTTTTTTTTATTTATCAACATACAAGCTATTGTCGTTAATCTGTTAAAAAAATAAATAAAAGTTTGAACAACCTATAAATTTTTTTCTCTTTTAATGTACTTGAAACTGAACTAATTCGATTGGCAATCTTACAGAATTTTCACGATATTTATTTGTAACTTTTTCATAGTAATAATATACAATTGGCTTGCAAATAATGCAATTTTTTTTTCAAACATTTTTATATCCTAATCACCTTTTTTTGTTTCAGTGTAGCACGTCAAGTTTTCTAAAAATGCAATCTCATCGATTTAAAAGCACAAAATATTATACACAAATAAACAAATAAAAAATATACGAATATGTATGTATTTTTTAATTTTATTAAAGAAACGTTTGTATATTAGTGAATATGTTTACTAGTGGCATGGAAAATAAATACAAGTTATTAAAATAAGTCACATGTCCACATGCTATAGTTACAATACATTTCATGAATTATTTATTATAGACACTCTGAAACATTATTTTATGTATATTTAATTTGTTATGGTCTCTTTTATTCTTCGAAGAAGAATACAAACATAATGTATGAACGTTCTTTACATCCATATATTTCTTAGAGAATCCATTAAGTGGACGGCTTACTTTTAAAAATGAGAAAATTATGAAATTTTCGATCAACTTTCAGAGTTAAAAAAAAAAAAAAAAAAAAAAAAGAATGAATGCATTTATAAACCTTTCTTTATTGTGTGTGTTAACTAGTATGGCATTATTCTATTGATTAAAAATATTGCTTTGGTTCATTTTAAAATAGAAAATTGCTTTTATTGAAGATTATTTTTGAAAAAATTCAAGGGGGCGGCTTTTTCACTACGTGCAGGATATCGCAATTATAATTTCTTTTATCCTTAAAGTTTTTACATTAAATGGAACAAAACATTCAATTTAACAATCTGAACTAAAATGATTTAACTTAATAATATGAAGTTTAATTAAAAATTAAATTTTAAATATGAAATTACCATTAAAATTTTTTCATGTCCACAATCATATTTTTTTTCTATTGAACAGAATTTTTAGTTCATTTTAGTCATTATGTCAAAATGTATGATTGAGAAAAATTTTCAGTTCATAACTCAAATACATTTTAAAATGTCATGCGCGCAGTGAAAAACACCCTTGATTTTTCTTTTTTTTTTTTTTTTTTTATAATCTGCAATAAAGTAATTCTCTATTTTAAACAAAACAAAAATAATATTTTTAATCAATAGAGTAATGCCATACTAGTTAACACAAAATATAATTTGTTTGTATATGCATTCACTCTTTAAAAAAAAAATAAAAAAAAATTGAAAGTTGATAGAAAATTTCTATATTTTCCCATTTTTAACAAAGTGTGTCCCCTTACGTATCTCTCTAGATCATAGACAAAATGTCTAAATTCGAAAGTGTTCGCATTACGCAGTTCATCATTAAAAAAAAAAAAAAAAAAAAAACTGTGTAAGTAATGTATAAAGTTCACCAAAAGAATTTCATGCATACGAATTATTTGTTTATTTTGTTATTAATAATTATTTAAGTATATCAAAATTTATTTACTAGCTGGTTTTGCCCGCTTCGCTGGACATTATACTTTAATGAGTTGTCAAAATCTCATATCTTTATTAATAAACTAAGTTCTCGCTGTGATCGGTAGAGGATTTTTTCGCTCGCAACATGAGGAGTCTGGATCCCCACTGCCTTCGGCTCGGCAGCAACTTACCCACTTCTTATTTCACATTCCTCAACGGGTAATTTCGAAGTTTTGCAAAATCCCACCAATGTACATAATGCGTACATTTAATCAATATTCACACACCAAAAGTCGTCATTCTAAGATAATTTAAAGCGAATTCAAACGGGAAAACATGTTTTTACAAATTTTTATTGTCCTCCATCCCCGTGAAGGGGGGTACGGGAAGCGGAATTTCGAATTTCGAAAAATCCCGCTACAGTAAGTGTCGGATACAAGGAATAAGTGTCGGATACAAACAATTTGCGCACCAAATTTCGAGACCACAAATTCCATACATTTACCAAGACAAATTTAGCGCTAAGATTGGAATTTCGGGTTTGTTACTTCTTACACCCACCTCCCTCAACCAAGGGAAATAATCTGGTTTGTCACTCACACGACTTTCTCTTAGCCTGAAATTTAATACTATAAATACATGTTGAAGATTAATAGGTAAGATGACGAGTACTGTTATGTAAACCTATGTTAAAAAATTCATATTAGTCTTCTGAAGAGTTTTATATGATAATTAATTCTGTGTGAGGGGGGCTACCGCCCCCCTTAACCCCCCGTTTCATTAATGCAGCTACATTTATACAGAATTTAATTCGGTTATTAAAAAATATTTCTCTTTTTAAAAAATAATTTATTAAAATTATTATTTAAAAAAATTATCTTTTACGATAAGGCAGACGATTTCCATATTAGAGAAGTAGTATAACACCAAATATCCAAAAAAAGTCCATTTTATTATCAATATTAAAAAAAAAAAAAAAAAAAGTACGATTTTTTTTCGTTAAAAGTGAAAAAAAATCGGTAACTTTGTTTTAAATTATCGCAGATCGATGGTTCAACCATTCGTTTTAAAGGTATTGGCGAGCTCTTTTGAAAGATACCCATCATGAAAATTTACTCCCCTCGAGGGGGGACTTCCCCACCAGGAGGGGAGGCGAGGCTCCTACATACACAAAAAAAAATTCCCAGTGAACTGTCTCTATTACAAAAAATATATATTTGTTTCATTTGGTTTAGTGCAGTCTATAGACTTTAAACTCTATTTTCCTGCAATTTCGCAATGTATTAGACGCAATGTATTAGAATTCTCTTGATTGTCCCTGTACACGAACCATTTGCTTGATCTTAACGAAAAGCTTACTGTAGCATCCCTATATGATACGCATTTAGAATAGCAAGTTTGAACTTTCTGCCATAATTTGTTTTTGAGGTATGCTGATAACAGACTGACACACAGACACACACACACGCAGACACGCAGACCATTTGCTAAAAACATGATATTCGTATTCAGGGGACCTCAAAACGTGTAAATATAACAAAATCTCGCGTTCGAAAATTTCACCCAAAAACAATAATTTCTCTACCTTATGGGTAAGAGAAAGTAAGAAATCGAAAATGTGTTTCTAGAATTATTCTAAAGAAGATACACGGCTGTTTTCAATAATTTTGTACCATTTCTATTCAAAAATCCGGAATTTCTGAAATTTCCTCCCGAAAAACGATTTTTCTCCTCTGTCCTGTAAAAATCGGAAATTCCGAAATCGCAGATAATATTTTATTTATACTCAAGCAATTTATTCACCGTGAAGGAATTTGAGACCGAGTTATGCTTACAAACTTTTTTTCCTTCCTGCCTCGCAGGGAGAAAAGGGGGGGGGGGAATTTTGATAAATCCCGTCATTTTAGAGGTCGGATACATATAACAATCCAAGCACCAAACTTTGTGACCGCAGCTCTCATAAATTTCCTAGGATAAATTTAGCGCTAAAAAGGGTGTCTCGAGTTTGCTCTTCGTAACACAAACCCCTCCACCACAGATGATAGATACAAAAAAAAAAAAAAAAATCAGAAACGTGATTTAGAAATAACCTAAAAAAGACGCATGGCTTTTTTCAACATCTTTGATACATTTTTGGTAGAGTTTTACTCAAAAATTTACCGCCAAAATAGATTTTTCTCCTCCCTGTCCCTAAAAATGGAAATTTCCCGAATCGTAGATAATGTTTTATTTGTATTCATGTGCAGTCTGCCCATGTGAAATTTTTACACTGTGAAGTAATTTGGAGCTGAGTTATGCTTACAAAGGTGATTATACCTTCTGTCCTCCCCAGGGGGGAATGGGGTTAATTTCGATAAATTCTGTTACTTTAGGTGTTGGATACATATATACAAACCAAGAACGAATAGTTGTGACCGCAGCTCCCATAGATTTCTCCGGACAAATTTAGCGCTGAAAGGGGTGTCTCGGTTTTTCCCCTCGTAACCCCCTCCCCCCCCCCACACACACAAAAAAAAAAAAAAAAATCGCAAATCACAAATCACACACACACACAAAAAAAAAAAAAAAAAAAAAAAAAAAGTGTTTTTGTAAACATCCAAAGAAAGTCGCATAACTTTTTTCAAAATCTTTGTGCCATTTTTAATAGAGTTCTACTCAAATATGCGGAATTTGCGAAGTTTCACTCTAAAAAACGATTTCCCCTATTCTTTCCCTTAATAATCGAAAATTTTCAAATCGCAGGTAGTATTTGATTTGTACCCATGTCTAGTCTCCCCATGTGTAATTTCTTTGCTGTGAAGTAATTTGGAGCCGAGTTATGCTTACAAACGTGTTTTTCACTCCCCTCCCAATGGGATAACGGAGGGGAATTTTGAATATCCTATAGATATAATTCTAAATTGGGTAAAGTTTCTGCCACGCGCCGTTGAATTCCGTCCAGCCATTCTCAAGTGATGCCTGGACAAAAATTGGGCGTCCAGAAATTGCGAAATTTCCCGCCAAAAACCAATTCCCCCCCCCCCTCTCTTCGTTTAAAAATCAAAAACTCCAAAATCGCAGATAGCGTTTTATTTGTACTCAAGTCTAGTCTCCCCATGTGCAATTTCTTTTCTCTGAAGTAATTTGGAGCCCAGTTATGCTTCAAACGTGTTTTTGACATATGCCCCTCAGGGGGAACGGAGGGGAATTTCGAAAATATTAATAGATATGATTTTAAATTGGGTAAAGATCTATGTTTCTGCCAAGCGCCGTTGAATTCCATCCAGCCGTTTTCAAGTGATGCATGGACAAACGTGTTTTTGTCCTTTGACACCCCCCCCCCCCGCAGGAGAAACTCGGGGGAAATTCTGAAAAGTTAATAGATATAATTTTAAGTTGGATACAGTCCTAAATTCCTGCCAAGCGCCGTGGAATTCCGTCCAGCCGTTCTCAAGTGATGCCCGGACAAAAATATCGGACAGACATGCGGACGCCATGACACACAGACACACACACACAGCACAGGCAAAATTTTCTGATGTCATTTCCGGCTCTCATGGTGTGTGAAACGTGAAGATATCGCAAAATTTTTTGATTCTGACAAATTTATAGACAAAAGTCTGATTTTTATTAATATAGATTTACTTTGAGACTTCTGTTTTTTTTTTTCCACCCATCTCTCCATATGTATATCTCTTTCATCTTCAGACCAATTTTGCGCTAACATTTAAATAATTGTTTTTATAGTTTTAAAAATCTATTGAGTGATGTGCAATGAAGTACAGCATAAAATTTTACTTAAAATATACAAATAACTTAAAAATTACACATTGTAATATATATATATATATATATTTTTACCTCTCATTATATATCTATTATTGAAAATAGGAAAACTCCTTATATTTATTTATTTAATGGGATATTCATATTCCTTTTTGAAAGAATATGAAAAAACTTTAAAAACTTGATTGTTAAATCAGAAAAACATACCGAAATCATCAGTGTATATTTAAGTGTGTCTTTTTGTTTGATTTTCGAAAGATTAATGTAACACAAATCTATCGAAATTTTTCCTACCTCATTAACATAGAATACTAATATAAATTATGCCTTTTTAAACATCATCCTTTAAAAGTTCTTTAGTAAAATAAAACTTACTTAATAGCACATTTTGAGAGCTTCCTTCGTTTACTATACTAATTTATCCGTTTATTTTCAAAAATTGTACTAATTCTGTATTTCATTTCTAACTGATGATCGAGACACGCAAATTTCTTTATATTTTTATTCGTGTAAGGGGGAAAAAAGGGGGGGGGACACATTTTTGCATGAAAATATAACGACTGCGTGAGAGTACGTGTGTAGCAAAAATTCTTAATGCTCTCTAACAGCTTTCCTTGAAGAGTTAAGTTTATTTACATTCATTATTAAAGGGTTTTGCATGTAGATTTAAAACAAACAAATAAATAAATAATAGGCAAAGTAACATCAGTCATGATTCATTTTCATACGTTTTCTGCACTGTATTATAGTATATAAATCATCGGTACAAAAATGCAAGTAATTTGTATGTTTTTTCTGGTTTTAAATATTCCGAAATTCTCAGAAGAACACATTTATGAGAAGTAAGAACATTTTTTGTATTTTAACATATAATCTATATATGAATATGAATATGTACATTTTTGCACTTGTAGTTAACCCGTTAGTAATCGCTAGTTGATCGATTTGCTGCCCATCTTTTAGTGTTGCCAGATTTTTTTTTATTCAATAGCCATCAAAAATTTTAAGAATGGGCATTTGATATAAATAAAACGCGAATAAAATGAAAGAAAAGCCGATCACATCACTTCTTAAAATTATTGGTGACTTAAATAAAAAGTGCGCAATCTGATAGCGCTGTACGCTGTCTATAGCAACTACTAACGGGTTAAAATATAAGTAATATTTTCATATACGATTTTTTAACTAAAGAATAATGTAAATTATGACTGTAAAATTAATAATCATTAAGATATTATCGAATCATAGTTTTAATGTTATGTATTAGAGTAGTTTTATATATTACATTGCATTTCTTTTCATAAAACTAAAAAAAAATATCCTGTCTTCATTCACCTGGTGTTGTTTGCTAAAGAATTCCAAAAGAAAAAGAAATCAATAGTCTAAAATTGAAAAGGAACACTGTTAAAAATTAAATGTTTAAAAATGAGAAGGTTAGCCTCCTCATATATTTTTGAGAAGATTTTTCTCAAAAAATGTCCGTTTGCTTTCGCAAAAATGGGAATGTTAGTAAAAATAAGTATAATTACTAATGATTTAATTTCGTGAAACGCATTAGGATAAGTGCTTTTAATTTATTTTATAAATTCATTGCATAATGTACATTGTTAAAACACACTTCTCAAAATAAACAGAATCTTCTCAAAAATTAGCAGGGTCTTCACATTTTTGAGAAGTTTTACTTCTTGTAATAGCTCCGAGTTCGAACTTCTCATTTTTTTTTTAATTAACTGTTCATTTCATATTCACTCTCGTAATATTGTGCCATGAAAGTAGCATCGTTTGTGAGCGCTATGGTTTCGAGGTAAAGCATTGGACTACGAAATTGCAGATTATGGATTCAATCTCCGGCAAGGAAAATTGTTTAAAATGGTTTTTGTTTAATCTAAATTGTTAATTTTTCATTAGGTCATTATTCGAATTATGTTTAAAATAATTATTCAGTTAATGTTATGGAGTTTCTAAATTTTTCGAATTCTGGAATATTCTGTTCTAGAAAATTCATCAAATATAAAGTTATACAAAATTTGAAATGAATAGTTAAAGGAGAAATAAAGAAAATTCTTTAAAATGAGAAGTTCCTGTTCATAGCTATTATAAGAAATAATACCTCTCTAAAATGAGAACATTCTGCTTGTTTTTGAGAAGTATGTTTTAACAGTGTGTCCCCAAAATTTATGTAACTTAAAAAAGACTTACTATTTTATCACCCAGAGCAATGTAATATATTTAAACCCCTCTAGAAGTCGAACTCTAAGGCCAATTTCATTTAGAGCCAGTTTTACCTTATTCCTACTTTTTAAACTTAATCTATCTTTATTAAATTCCATGTACAGATGTATACCACTCTTAGGAGCTCAGAATACTCGAAAGCAGACTTTATTTTATTTATTTTATTTTTGATTTTGGTGAATTTTAATGGCAACTCCCTACCATGTAGGTGAGGTTAATCTTGGGTTACGTTACACAAATATGCGTGTAGAGAATAGATAAGGGATGACTTCATATTTTTGAATGTCCCTGCATAGAGATGAAGTTCAATCTTGGAAAAATGAATTTTGTCTCCTAGTAATATATACTTAATATATTTAAAGGGAATGGCTTCATAATTACTAATGCTAATTTTCAGTCGCAAAATATGATTATTATATGTATAACTAGCAAAGATTAATAAAATTCAATACAAAAATTGATACCTCCTTCTAGGAAACTACTGTGGAAGTTTATAGATAAAGAGAGATCTCTTTGCCTTTCATAAATTATGTTAAGCTAAACAATTCGTTCTGGTATTTTATAGTAATATTTTCAAAACAAATTTATTGTTAAACCTCTTTTTAAATCCAAGCAAATGAATATCAATGTTGAATAGAAAGCTAAAGGGGAAAAATGTAAATTTAAATAAAGAAAACTATTTGATTTAGATAATACGTTGCCTGAATTTTATAATTTTGTGAACGACCTCTATTTAAACGACACAACTGTAAAGGGCCATTATGTATATATGTATACCTATCTCTATCAATCTATAAATACACGGGGGTGTATCTCTCTTAAAGATTTTATTTTGTAGTTAAAAAATAATAAAATTTTCCACTCTTAAATCGCACAATACTTCAAAATATCTCCCCCTCCCATTTTAAACAATATCATTAAAAATGTATACCATAATCCAAGAATAAAATATTCAATACATACCATTTTCAATACATACCACAATACAAACATTAAATATTGTATTGTAAAGTTCTTACAATGCTTCAAAGAGGTTTACGAATATCAGGCTTATTCTTTATTTTATTGATATCTCAATCAATATTGAGCCTGGTATTGTAAGTATTAATGTTCTACAAGTAGTTTATAAACCAGATGCAAAATTTGAACTACATTTTGTTCATATAAAGAAAAGTAAATAACGGAATTATCGCATGACAGTATGATGTATGCGTGAGAATAAAAGTAAAACGAAAATATTCGGCTTTATTATATAGTTTTGGTGGAAGAGACTACCAATATTTACCATTAAATTATTTACTACTTAATTCAGATTTGAAATGAAAAGAAAAGAAAAAAATATTTTAATAAACATATCTATGTTTCTATCATGCAATAAACAGGCATAGTATCTCAAAACATACTTCATATTCAGACATCTTCTGCACTGTGCTAATAACTATAGAAAACATATAAATCATTGTAACAAAAATGGATGTAATTTATATGTTATTTGTAATTTTGCATATTTTAAAGAATTCGGAAGGACAGAACATTTGTAGCAAGTAAGAATTATTTTTCGATAGCAACGTATATCTATATAAATTTAAAAAATATCATTTTAGCGCCTGTTTTTAAAAATTACAAAAATGTTAATGTATAGTTTTGTAAATTTAAAATATGGATAATCATTAATGTATTATTGAAACAAACGTGAAGCTTTTATATCATTCATTAAAATATTTTAATGCCTTTCAACACATTTCTCTCTATCTCTCTTTCTTTTCCTTTTCCTTTTTTATTTCTTTCTTTCTTTTTTTTTTCCTTAACTCTGCGATAGCATTAAATATAGTAACAAGTAAGAGACTTTTAAAACAGTGTCATTACGACTACAGCAAAAAAAATTTCTGGACTGCGATTTTATTTTGATAAAATGGGTGTCGTGTTATATCAGGTTTTAATATTTAATGAAAATAAGTCGTTCCACCGATCGCTACGAAAATGTTTGCACTTATTAATCAGACAAAAAGTCTAAATTCTTAGTTCAATGGGATAATCAGTTCAAAAGATATTAAATGAAACCCCCATTTTTTAAACATAGATATGGTAATTCCTATTGATCTGTCATCCTCATGTTAACAGGCAAAGATTTTCGATGCCGAAAAAATATTTTGCATACATTCTATAAAATTTCCATTAAAATAATCAAAAATGTATTTGAATGATAAATACATACAATAATAAATACATACTTTTTTTCATAAATCAGCAGTATTCTGCGATGCATTAAGCTTAATTATGTAGGTTCAAAATTACCAGTTCTATGCATGTTAAATACAGTAATTTAATAGTTACAGTATATACGCTGTTAAAAGTATAAAAAAGGTTTGTATTTTTCTCTCTGTATTGGAATTTTCTTTTTGGTATATGTTTCATATTTACAGGGGTGCAAGTATGCTGTAGTTTGCTGCCACTATTTCTGAATACTTATCTTTCTCCTTATTTTTCCGTTGAAAAGCTTTATAAAAAAATAATGTTCAGAAATATCAGAAGTAAATTGTGGCAGACTACTGTATTTGTATTTGTATTTGTAATCAATTCACAATCACAGACAACAACAGCTCTCTGACTTATTTGGATATAAGAAGAGATTTCCTACAGGGCAAATGACTGATCATCCAAATTAACTGTTTTTTAAAAATAAAAAAAATGCTAAAATTTTATTTTTACGTTTTTCTTTTCTAAACATAAAAGTATTGTTTATAAAATCATCTATCAATATTAAACAGCAAATGTCGAGATTTAGGATCCCCTCTTCGTTCTATTTTGTCAAATGCCTGTTAGAGTGAGGGGAGGGCTGTTACAGTCTTAAGTAAATTAGGCTTTTATTGTACACTTAATCTGGAAACAAAAATTGAGTAATCTCTTTTTAAAAAATAAATGTACCTTATCTTTAAGGAATTATGATTTATTTAAAAGATTCTTATATATATATAAATATTTAATATACTGAAGTTGTTATTTAAACTAAATCATTAAAATTTTTATTTTATTTTATTTTATTTTATTTTTTAACAATCTTTTTTTTTTTTTTTTTTTTTTTTTTTTTAATAGTATGAGGGTTTTTTTTTTTTTTTTTTTTTTTTTTTACTTTATAGTAATAACATTCAATAGTTTAATGCCATAACTACCAAAATATTTAGGCATGAGAAAATTTAAAGGAAAAAAAAAATAACTGTAGAAATTTAAGAAGAATATTTAACATTTTTCATTTTTTTTTTTTTTTTTTTTTTTTTGAATATTCTATATCACCTTTTTCATTAAAAATCCTAAAATAAAATGTTTTAAATCATTGTACTTTATGCTAAAAAACACTTCTTTCTCTCTTGTATAAAAATTCATAAACAATTTTTCAGGTTGCTTTTCTAAAAGATTAACAATAGTACTAAATATTTAAACTTTAAACTTCTTCACCCGCCATAAAATCAATACAAACATTATAACTGTATGTTTCAAAGAGCCTGGCCTTTTTTCTTGAACTGCAAAAAACAAGTGTTATTACCTTGGAGTCAAAAGCAAGACTACTTTTGCCTTTGCCTCCATGGCAGAAGCTCGTATTTTTTGCACCTGAAGAAAAAAGGCCACGTCTTTTCGAAACCGGTAGTACTTGTAGTGATTTTGTAGTGATACTTCAAGTGAAGAGGTTTTAAAGTTTAAATATTTATTGTACACCAATTTTTTAATTTATAATTGAATAAATAATATTGAATGTTTAGAGGAAATATTGTAGATCTTTTTAAATGCATATTGGTAATCATCTTCTTGTTTTGCAAACGAGGAAAATAATCTGGTATGTTACTCACACTAGATTCTCTTACACTGAATTCCAATATTATAAAGATAGATTACAGATTACGTCTTAAGATCAATAAGTAAGATAATAAATTTCTATCTACTTTAAAAAATAATCTAAAGTAGGTTTAATAATAATCTTATTTTACAAATAATTCTGTGTGAGTCGACCCCCTGTTCAGTTATTCAATTACATTTATTAAAAAAAAAAAAAAAAAAAAAAAAAAGTGTTGTTATTAATTTGCTTTCAAACTTGTCAGTCTTGATCAGATATTTCAAGTAGCGACCTAATTCAAGCAGATTTGAACTTCCTACAGTTATTTGTTTTAAGTTATCCTGATATCAGGTACACATACAGATTAATCGCTAAAAATTGGACTTTCGTATTCAGGGGATCACAAAATATGACATTAATATATATATATGAAAAAAAGAAGAAAAAAAAACTTTGCATATACAGTCGGTAACAAAAGTGTCCGAACACTAGCAAAAATTCCTATGTAAAAAAAGTACGTTTCATACGGTTCTGTTAAATAAATCCTTATCGAATCATGTTCTTAGACTGACTAAGAAAAGGATTCGACATGGATTTATTTAACAAAACCGTATGAAGTGAACGTTTTTTAGATAGGAATCTTTGCTAGTGTTCGGACACTTTTGTTACCGACTGTTGTATGGGTATAAAAAACATATTTTCCCTGCAGATTCGACATAGTAAAATGTAGCACTGCAGTTTCTTTAATTAAATTTAATATCCGTATAATTGAAAAAAGCATGAATGTATAGGGAATGAAAATTTTATTCTAATGATCAAAGAATCAGAAAAATGAAAGAATTCTAAAGAGAAGTAATTTTAACTAAAGAATCAAAAGATTGTCCAGGTTATATTTCAAAATAATTTTAAATTACTAAATATCATGTTGAATTTAAAAGTATTTTATTTTAATTTGGATTTCTTTAATGTTTTCATATATGCAAAAAATATAATAGACGTAATCCGTAATCTTAAAAAAAGTCTGAAATTGAAAGTGTCTGGTCATTTATGGAAAGTGTATATACATACACACACAGGCATACACACATATACATACTCTTAAAAATAACAAAATGAACACAAGGGACCTTAAAACTTATAGATACATCATAATGTCAAAGTCGAATTTTTTTTTATGATACAATACTTTCTTTGCATAATATATGTTAGGAAGTAAATTAATGAATTGTGCTTTGTAGTTATACTTGTTCCAATATATGGGAAAGATTACGACTAAGTTTGCACAAGAGATTATGCAGCGTGTTAATATTAGCACAAAAGAATGAGGATGAGTGCAATAAATATCTGGAACTTCACCAGGAGACAATTTCGAACAGTTAGTGATTTTGCCACGTGGTTGCACAGAATCTGTGTTATTTTAACAGTATGTGCATTGACTGTGGACGACGTTTGCATATATGAAAACATTAAAGAAATCCAAATTAAAATAAAATACTTTTAATTCAACATGATATTTAGTAACTTAACATTAATTTGAAATATAACCTGGACTATCTTTTGATTCTTTAGTTAAAATTACTTCTCTTTAAAATTCTTTCATTTTTCTGATTCTTTGATCATTAAAATAAAATATTCATTCCCTATACATTTATGCTTTTTTCTTTTACCACATATATATGGTAGAAAATATATTCTTTTGGTATCAAATTTTCGAAATTGGGTTTTTGTTATATTTACACGTTTTGAAGTCCTTTGAATCCAAAAATCAAGTTTTTAGTGGTTGGTCTCTCTGTGTGTGTCTATCTGTGTGTCTTTTATCTACATATGTCACGAACAAATACAAGTCGGAAGTCCAAACTCGGAGTTTTAAATCTGCATCATATAGTGATACTTCACTAATCTTTTCACTCAGATAAAGCAAATGATTCTTGTACAAGACCATTCAAGAAAATTCAAATACATTACGTTTATGGTCGAAATTTCTGGTAGGTACAGTGTAACACCTATAAGCTACTCTGAAAAAAAATTGTTTGAACATATATTTTATTTGCATAAAAGCAAGTTTTGTGTAGATTGTAGTATGGAAATCATTCATCATTCGTTTACTGGGCTACCCAAAGTATTTGGACATAATGAGGCAATGCTTGGAAATTTTTGAAAATATATTTCCTTTTATTGTGTTATGCGTTTTTAATATAGAATTAAATTTAAGTGCACATTGTGATGTTTATATAATTTATAGATAATATGCAGGGCTACCTAAAATTTAGCAGAACTTTATTTTATTTTATTTATTTATATTTCTTTTTATGGAGGTACTTTGCTTCATTTTGCTATGTCTACGAACACTGCTCAGGAAATAAAATTAATTACTCATACTTATAATGTAATCAAAGTTATATTTTTTTAAGTTGTATTTTCAACTTTTTGTGTGTGTATGTGTGTTATATCATGTTTTGAGATGCCCTGAATACGAAAGTCAATTTCGTTAGAAATTGATATGTACAGTCGGTAACAAAAGTATCCAAACACTAGCAAAAATTCATGTAAAAAAAGTACACTTCATACGGTTTTGTTAAATAAATCCTTATCGAATCATGTTCTTACACTGACTAAGATAGGATTCGATAAGGATTCATTTAACAAAACCGTATGAAGTGTACTTTTTTTACAAGGAATTTGTGCTAGTGTTCGGACACTTTTGTTACTGACTGTATGTATATCTCTTATCAACATGAATAACTCAAAAACAAATAACTACAGGAAGCTTATATTTGGTATTTTAATGTTCGGATGAGACTGCTACTAAAAACGTTTGATCAAGATTTCCAAATATTACAGCAAATTAATAACTGCCTTTACTATTTTAAAACAAATGTAGGCACTGTAATTACACAGAGGTTGTGGAGGATGTAATTCGCCTCAAACAAAATTTTCTGTCAAATAAAACTGTTCCTAAACCTATTTCAAACTATTTTAAAAGTAGATTGAGCTTTATTACCTTACCTTTTTTATCTTACGCCTTAATCTGAATTTTGTCTTTAAAGTATTGAATTGCTGGATAATAGAAAGTTGTATGAGAGACACCAAATTATTCTTTGCAAAAACCGTATGACAATGTTATTTAAGTGAAGTTAATATTGTTAACAATTTAATTGTAGTTATTATCAATAACTGTCTCTTCTTTTCATGTGCACAGTCAACATCAACTATGAAAAGACAGATTATGTAAAATACTTCTCTTTGTTTTATTAAAAATGCTGTATTAATTAAAGAATAACAACAAAATAGCGAGGGAAATACATACAAAACAAATGAAAACAAAAGTATCCATAATGAAGTTTAGATAATTATTTGTTTGCCGTTATTATTTCTTTTTTATATTACTTGTTAAAGATTTTCTTGTACATATAAGAATGAAAATTGGAATGAATTAAAAAAATGTTTAGTACATTTGATGTTTTATTTATTGATTTTCTATTTTATTTTATTTTATTTTATTTATTTATTTATTATTATTATTATTATTATTATTTTGACACATGCTATGTTATTTATAATCTCGAAATTTTTATTATCAGTTTGTATATGATGCCTATTTCACCGAAGAAAGTAAATGTAAGTGATACAAAAAAAAAAAAAAAAAAGGGGGGGGGGGCTTAAGTCAACTTTTTTTTTTTTTTTTTTTTTATCAATCATAATTAGTTTTAATTGTACAGTTATATGGGCTTTTTACTTATGATTTTGTATGACAAAAAATGAAAACGTTCTAATTCTCAACATTCGCATAGTGGGGTCTCGCATGAGAATTAAAAATTTGTGTATTTGAAAATTAATGTTTTGTTTTATCTCTTATTTTAGTGTTCTTTTCTATCTTATTTTGAACATTTTAAGAATTTAGAATGAATTTTGTATATCCAACTATAAAAGAATTAAAGCACATTTCAACGGTTACAAACACTCTGTAGATAAGTTTATTCTTAAACATGATTCTATATTTTAAAGATATGCCTAAATTTGGAAAGAAAATATTACTTTAATTTCCTTGTTGAATGATTTTCTAATTATTTTTTACAACTAACAATAATTTTGACGAGAAAAACTAAATTTACAACGTTAATAGACAAAAAAAAAGAAAAGAAAAAGAAAGAAAGAAAGGAAAGAAAAGAAAAATAGAAAAAGAAAGAAAAATAATATTTTTTAATCAAAAGAAAGTAAATAGATACAGTAGTTTTCTTTTACAGATTGCCTAAAAAATATTAATTCATTTTAAACATATACATATATTATTGATTAAAATAATTCCTAATATTACTAAAAAATAATTTTTTTAATTTGCAATATTTTAAAATTAAATAAAGAAAAAAATAACACGGTTTCCTTAAACTATATTGTTTTTCATTATTTAATAAGTACTTAAATTAAATAATTAAATTTTTTTTTTTCTTTAGGGAATCAGATATTTTCTTAAGTAACTACAACAAATTTAAACCGCCAAAAAAAGCAGGTAAGTCATTTAGTTTTGTGTAACTAAAGCCTTGTGTATAAATTAGTTTTCCTTTATATACATTTTACTTGAAATCAAAGCAGTATTTAAAAAATTTTATAATGTGTTTAATCTGAAACAAACACAAAATATAAATGTTATCGCTCTGTGAGTTTAGGGAGGCAATCTTCACAAGGAGCCAAGTCCTGTGTTGGATGCCTTCCATGGAGAAAAGGTGTCTAAGAGTCCTATTAATTTTTAGGAAAAACTAAATTAGAAAACGTCGAAAAGCTAGACAATTATATACAGTCGGTAACAAAAGTATCCAAACACTAGCAAAAATTGCTATATAAAATATGTAGAGTTAATACTATTTCATTAAATAAATCCTTATAGAATCATGTTCTTAGACTGACTCAGAACATGATTCGACAAGGATTTATTTAACAAAACAGTATTAACTTTACTTTTTTTACATAGAAATTTTTGCTATTTTTCGGTTACTTTTGTTACCGACTGTACCTGCAAAATTTGAAATCTATTAACCATTGGTAGAGCCAAAATTTTAATTTGAATACTCATTCTTATATGTGTTTTATAATAGGATCTAAATTTTAAAATAATTTCCTTGCTTTTAAGGGGTTTTTTTCCCCCTCTTTGACAGCAAAAGCAATTTCGCATTACATGAAAGTATGTTCTTAAAATAAAATAAAGAGTTTCTTATACTAGGCAGCAGATTTCTTCACACATGAGGAAAGATCTTTTTCTCTGAGTATATGTGCAATTGTATTGAAATCACGAGTCATATTTTTGACTGTATGTAAGCATATCCACCTTTTTTAAAAATATAAGAAATGAAGAAAATTCAGTTTCTTCTTTTCAAAAAAAATTAAATAACGTTGCATTCCTCTTAGAATAACGAAAATCTCTTTCACTCTGTGTGTTTCCTGAAATGAATTAAAAACATTCTGGTCCTTTTGAAATATAAAATATTTTTTGAGAGATTAAACTGATTTCTACACAATGATCGTTTTTAAAATGTTTTCGAATGGACTAAAATAAAATAAAATAAAATAAATTTCCTCACATACTTTAAATTTAAATATTTTGTAAGTCTATAACAAACAGAGGCAGGCAGGCAAACAATGAAAAAGGCAAATTGCAAAATCTGATTAAATCTTTCCATGCCTAGTTATTACGATTAGAAAGAACTGTCATGTGATTTTACATGAAATCATACAAATTACTAATTTAAAATTAATACTAAGTTTAAGAAAAACATAAGAAATATTTGAATATTTCGATTAATAAAAAAGTGCGATGATATATATATATATATATATATATATATATATATTAATATCACAGTGTTTTCAATAAATTTTATTACGAAAAATATGGCTTTAAAAATTCGATAATGTTAATTGATTTTACATTTAATCTCCATACTAGCAGTTGATAATTGCGCTATTTAGCCAAACAATTCCTAAATATACAATAATGTTTATTAACAAATAATGTAATTAAAGCTATTTTCAGCAGTATTTATTAACATATTAATGCACAATAGTAGTATATATATATATATATATATATATATATATATATAAAGGATACATATAATTAAAGAAATCATTGACAATAAACATAATTCATTAGGTGAAGTGGAATATTAAAAGCGAATTTAGAAATTAAATTCATTAAAATAACACAATTATGATAATTTATTTAAAGGAATTAATATTATAATAATTCTTCAAATGTATAGGAGAATTTCGATAAAGTGTAATACCTATAACAGAGACTAGTCGATAACGCCCATTATTAATAATAAAGATACAGACGATCCTCGTTGACGTAAATCTCAAGGAAATATTTTGTTCACGTTATCAGTATTCCAAACAATCAGTAACTCATAATATATTCACGAAATACTTAGTATATGCACTAACTCCCAATAAGTATTTGGACACTTTTGAATTTATACGTTTTGTCAACTATCTAGAAGAGTTCTTTAGAAATCACCTTGAAACAATGATAGTGTACAGAACATGTTATACCTCATATATTTCACCAAAAGTTATGTCCTGAAGGGGAAAAGAGAGAAATTTTAAACAAAAGTCAAAATGTTTTAGATCACTCAGCAAAAAGTAATACTTTAAATGCATTTTGCCTGTTGCATTTTATTATAAGTATTCTTCTAATTATCTGTATAAATTTTTATAATGTTACCACGTATATTCACAAAACATTTTTTTTTAATTAAAAAAAAAATCCACTTTTTTTATTTTAACCAGAGAATTAGACCCAATACAAAGACATTTTTAGAAAAATTGGCATACTACATTATACATAGAATACTGCAATCAGAAAGCAAAAATGTTAAATATCTTACGAAATATGAGAATTTGTACTAAATAATTTTTAACTATGCATGCGCTAGCTTTAAAAAAAATTCATTTGCATAATTTAATAGCCAAAAGTATTGAGCAATTTATATGAAGACTCCAAACAAATATAGTGTAAATTCAAAAAATTATGAGAGATGGAATGAAGAGAATTTTAGATCTCTCAAAATAAATGCTAAATTATAAGAAGTTTTACTAACAATTTTATTTTGATTCAACCAATGCCGCATGGTAATTCAATGTACACTGATTGTGAATAAATATTAGTAAAAACCCCTATTATTTCCCTTTTATATTTATTTATTTATTTATTTTTTTAGATGAACTGAAATTCCGTAATTTTACGTGACACTAAAAAAAAATAATTAATGGCAGTTTTTCTGCTGAAAGTTTTATTAGTGTCTCTCTTCTTAAACTTTTATTATTTACATATGCATGACTCGGCGCAGTCGCTATTTTGAATGCTACATTTTTAAATAGAAATATATTGTAATCGTTTGCAGTATTTTACTTCAATTGAATAATACAATAAAGATATTTTTATAAAAATACTAATTTGCAAAATATTGACTTTTCCGAGCCTTGCACATGAAATTGTAATTGTAATTTAAATGCAATGTAATTGTTTCTAATTTTAAGATGTTCAACATTTAACCCTTTTATTATTTAAATAGTTTTATAATTTACATTTTACATGAATTATTTTATATTTTTTTTTCGTCTCTGCTTTCTGTCTACTATCTATGCATACTATTTATTATTTCAATTTTATATACATCGTTTATAAATCTTTCCTTCTTCACTTTTTATTTACTTTTAAAATTAAAGTTTTCCTAAAGTTCATATATATATATATATATATATATATATATATATATATATATATATATATATATACATTTTTTTTTTTTTTTTTTTTTTTTCAGATCAACCAGCTAATGTCTATATTAGTCTCTTGATAATGGATGTTGATTCTATAAATGACGAGAAAATGGTGATTGATATATCCTTTCTTTTTTTAAGTTCTCTTAAATGATTTTGTGTGTGTGTGTGTCTATTATGGCATGTTATTTTTTAAAAATGTATCTTTCTTTATGTATATGTATATTTCTAGGAATTTAGCCTTCAGATGTACATGTATGAAATATGGAAGGATTTTCGACTCAACTTAACTTCATTCCAACACCTAAATTATCCAATTTTGCCAACCCATTATGAATCTGCTATTTGGGTACCAAATTTAACATTTGATAACTGCAAAGATGGAAAAGTGTTCCCTTTATCCTCTTCAAATACATACATTAAAGTTTATACCGATGGTCAACTTCGAAAGACAACAAGGTGATAAATGCTTGTGATTCATTTTTTACTTTTATTTATTTATTTATTTATTTTGCAATCATTTCAACTAAAATAAATAAATAATAATTTTAATAATAGAATATCATGTTTCCTGAAACTGACGCTAACATGGTGTTATACCTAAAACAATGTTTTCAAATGAAGTAACTAAAATTTTAACTCTGGTTTCCATGTGTCATTTGACTGAATAAAATAATCAGAAAGTTCAGTTTAACGGAAAGCCTTAGATCAGAATCACAAAAATGTTCTAGATAAATAAAATAAAATTTTATTTATGGGTTTGAATGATTTTGAAAGATTTGTCCTTTGAATCCCATTAAAGAAAACAAAACCATTTCTATTTTTAGAATAAAATTTTAGAATAAACTCTTTTCATTCCTATGCGGAATTTCAATATGTCAGGTAATAAAACAATAGTATAATAAATATATTGAATTCAAGTACTTCATTAGAAATTCATAATATAAATAAATAAATTATAAAATTATAAAATTTAAAGTAAGGGAATACGATTTCATTTTAGATTTCTTGAAGACGTATGAGCTTAAAAACAAACATAAATATTTCGATGTAAAAAGTGAAACTATGCGTTTAAATTTCATACAAACCAATGCTTAGTAATTTTTACTGGCAAGGAGAAATAAATTTAGAAATACATATATAAAAATCGAACTTCAGGCGAATTTAAGCAGACCAGTTTATAAGAAAATATCGTAAATTAAAACACGTCTTTCCAACTCAGTCATATGAGTCGATTGGTTGGCCATTTTGAAACAAGATGACGGATTATGTGTCTAATACGTTTGGTAGAAATTTGATATGATCTGTGTACATACTGAGTTTCAAGCATATGGATTCATAAAAGCGTTTTTATTTGAGTTTGAAACTTTTATGTGTCCACAATTGTGAAACTAGATGTTGGGTAAACATAAAAAATAATCTGGTGTGTCACACAAGATTTTCTCTTACCTGAAATTTAATACTATAAATACATGTTGCAGATTAATAGGTAAGTAAACGAGTACTGTTATGTAAACCTATGTTAAATAAGTCATATTAGGCCTTTGAAGAGTTTTATATGATAATTAGTTCTGAATGAGGAGGGGCTACCGCCCCCCTCAAACCCCCGTTTCAATAATACTCCTACATTTATATAGAATTTAATTCGGTTATTAAAAAATAATTACCTTTTTAAAAAATAATTTATTAAAAAAATTATTAAAAAAATTATCTTTTATGATAAATCAGACGATTTCCATATTAGAGAAGTAGTATAACAATACCCCCAATATCTAAATACCCCAAAAATGTCCATTTTATTCTCAATATATATATTTAAAAAAAAAAAAAAAAAAAGTACGATTTTTTTTCTAAGTTTTTTTTCGTTAAAAGTAAACAAAATCGATAATTTTGTTTTAAATTACCGCAGATCGATGGTTCAACCATTCGTTTTAAAGGTATTGACGAGGTCTTTTGAAAGATACCCATCATGAAAATTTACTCCCCTCGAGGGGGGATTTCCCGCCCAGGGGGGGCAAGCGAGGCACCTACCTACACAAATTTTTTCCCAGTTTACTGTCTCTATTACAAAAATATATATACGTTTCATTTGGTTTAGTGCAGTCTATAGACGTTAAACTCTACTTTCCTGCAATTTCCCCCATAGACGTAATGTATTAGAAATCTCATGATTGTCCCTGTACACGAACCATTTGCTTGATCTTAACGAAAAGCTTACTGTAGCATCCCTATATGATACACATTTAGAATACCAAGTTTGAACTTTCTGCCATAATTTGTTTTTGAGATATGCTGATAACAGACAGACACACAGACACACGGACACAAACACAGACACACACACACGGACACACACACACAGACACACACACGGACACACACACACACACACACACAGACATACACACAGACCATTTGCTAAAAACATGATTTTCGTATTCAGGGGACCTCAGAACGTGTAAATTTAACAAAATCTCGCGTTCGAAAATTTGACCCAAAAACAATATTTTCTCTATCTTATGGGTAAGAGAAAGTAAAAAGAAAGAAAAGAATCGAAAATAGTTAAAAATGAGCAAAGTTTGTCAAATTTGAATATGTCGCATGCGCATAATAACTCCAAAGCACACATACCCAAGTTTAAAAATTTTATGTACTTATTATTGAGTATATCAACATGCTCAAAAATTGGCAATGGCCATCATGATTCCTAGTATTCCAAATATAAATTCTCATACATGTATTCTTCCGCAAACTAGTATGAAACCGTCACGAAGTATCGTTCTTGCGGGTTGAGGAAATAAATTTATGTTTGAACCCTTTCTGTATAAATTTGAATAAATTCTATTAAAAAATTCTTTTAATTCAGCATATTTATAATAAATTATGAGCTGGATAGATAATAATATTTTAAAATATGCGATACTGCATAAACAAACAAGCGTGTTTTTCTTTTTGGAACAAAATTACACATTTCGGAATGAGTATGGCCACTTACTCATTACTGAGCACTTCATTTTTAACAGTGAAGTTGATTAAAAAACTTAGTTAATACCTTAATAAGTGTTTTTTTTTTTAATCTACAATGAAATCGGCTCATAAATATATATTTTATAAAAATGTGAAATTTTCAAGCGTTCCCTATTTTGAAATAAGATGAAAGGTCAAAATGAGCAACAAAATCAGAAAAGTTATATGTTTGGTAGGTTATTTTCGTTTCAAATTCATTCGGCATTTCAAAAGTAATCGCAATGACAAATTTTCAACTAAACAGTCGTGTAAAACTTATTAATTTTTTGGTGGCAGCATCAGTGTGACGCCATCAAACCCTTTACATGTGATCATTGAAGGAAAATCTGCAACAATATCATGTTTATGTTTGTGTTGTATGGGGAAATGTTTGTGTTATATAAAGAAATGCTTCTATACTATGAAGAAATTCATAGTGAAATTGACAATGTGAAATCAGTTGGCGTAGAAAGTAACAGTTCGTTTAGCCACGAACAAAAAGAAACTGTTACGATCTATTCAAGAAAAATAATTTTACTGGCTGATGCATTTTATGTTTTGTGATTTATGCTTTAAAAATAATTTAGAGGAGGATTTAATTATTTTTATCTGTTTCTAACAAATTTTGGAATTGTTCATCATTTCGGTCCGCTTGTTAGTCTTGCGTTTTCATATCCAAAGACATTTTAAGAATTCCATAAAACCTATATAATACTGGATAGTTATAATATTCTGATTGGACCTACCTAGATCCTTTTTTAGAAGACACATTTTGTTGAAATTTCGTACATGCTTTATACAGACTGTTGAAACAAGAAATTTACGATAAAATTTAATAGTTCAAGTTTCAACAAATTGATGGCGTATTACATGCAATGTAGAAAATAATTTATTATAATGTGGAGCGGTGGAGAAAAAAAAAAAAAAAAAAAAAAACACTAGTCATTCCTGTAAAATCGTTCGTTACCATACCTTTAGAAGAGCAAAATCGATTCTTTATGATCAAATTGTTTTAAAAGAACGACGACAATTTTTCAACTGTGCTGTGAAAATATAGACGCTTGAAAGACTTATAGAAAAGGGCTATGTTGAGACGGCTTAAGAATAATAAAATATTAATTAGAACAGACTAGAGAGTTGGGCACGCTTCGAGAAAGATGATGAAAACTCATTTTAAAAAGAAACTGTCTAAGAAGTCAAAGTGCCGTAGACGAAAGAGCGTCCGAATATAGTCGACAAGCAAAATCAATGGATTTTTCGGCGTCTACAACGTGATCTTGTATGAATACCACTTTACAACTAGTATGTTGTGGCCACCACGAGACTTTCTTCTATATTTTCCTATACAAATTCACTCAGTAACAATAATTAAAAAAAAAAAAAAAAAAAAAAAAAAGTGGGACTTTGACAAAATTTTGGGTAAATTGTGAAAATTATTCTCAGTTTGTCAAAACACGGAAACCTTGGGACTGACAAAATTGGGGGAAAACTGCAAAAATTTGTTTAAGTTTGTCAGAACACGGAAACCGTGGGAGTTTGATAGAATTAAAAGGAGCGATAAAAAAAAAAAAAAAAAAAAAAAAAAAAAGTGGGACTTTGACAAAATTTTGGGTAAAATCTGAAAATTTGTTAAAGTTTGTCAAAACACGGAAACCGTGGGACTTTGACAAAATTAGGGGAAAAATGCAAAAATATGTTAAAGTTTGTCAAGACACGGAAACCGTAGGACTTTCACAAAATTAGAGGAAAAAAGCAAAAATTAGTTTAAGTTTGTCAGAACACGGAAACCGTGGGAGTTTGATAAAATTAAGGGCAGAGAAAAAAAAAAAATTTCCAAGTTTTTTTTCGTAAAAAGTAAAATAAAATCGATAACTTTGTTTTAAATTATCACAGATTTATAGTTCACGAGACCTTTCGAAAGATACCCATCTTGAAAATTTTTGCCCTATATCACCCTGTTAAAATTTAGAAAAAGCGGGATGGCAACGCAACCTGTAAGACGATTTTTACCAAAAGTTAATAGACACTAATTTATGTCAAGGTGCAACTACATACCAAGTTGTATGAAATTCTGTGCAGTAGTTCCAGAGATACAGTTGCCACAAAATTTTGTCACACACACACACACAGACAGACAGACAGACATTTTCTAAAAATGGTAAAATCGTGTTCTACAGCTCTCAAAATGTGTAAATCCATCAAAAACCCGAAATCGAAAATTTTTATACGAATCCAATACTTTCTTCTATTGAAGATAGAAGAAAGTAATAAATTAGAAAGTTTTCGTTCTGTAAATAAGGGAAGAGACAATTCCCGTGACACTGCAGTTGTTGAAGATTATTGGGAATCTGACGCTCTTTCTCAATTATGGCAATATAAATTCAACAGCCTCATTTGAAATCAGTGTAAGGTAAAGGCACTATAAGTGTTCGCCATTCCTAAAATTTGCAACAGTGTTCACCACCCTCACAAAAGACATGTTAAAATAAGCGTTTATTAACATTTATGAATTTGGAGGATCCTTCCGCGATACATTCATTAGAACAGGAGAATCTAGCTCGAGTGGAATCAAATTCAGAAATGTTAATTAACGATCATTTTAACATGTCTTTTGTAAGTGTGGCGAACACTGGTGCACATTTTAGGGGTAGCGAACACTGGTATCTTTAACTGACGTATTCTTCCTTACCGAACTATCCAATAATTTCAAATTTAATAATCATTTTTAACAAACCCTGTGTCGAGAGGCGCTTTTTCGTAAGTTTTTAATCTTTGATATTCTCGCAGTGCAGTTGAAAAATGACTATGGGTTTCATAAAACAACTTGATTAGTAAATCTAAATCTTTTTCTCCTAATGCCATGGGAAAGAATGGTTTTACGACATTGACTACTGCCATTTTAAAATGCTTAACATTTGTATAACGTCCTTTCTATATTGCAAAGAAGACACCACCAGAACTTTTCTTTCAAGATTTAAGTATGAATTTTCATTGCAGATTTATTTTCCCCACGCAAAGAACGTTCCCTGAATGTTTCAAAGCAATTCTACAAGAACGTTATCATGCGTTCTGTAAACATCTATATGTCAATCATGAAGACTGTTCAAAGAATCATATTTATTGAAATTTATTTTTCGGAATGAGTGAAATTAATGCCTGGTCCGGGAGTTGAACCCCAGATCTTTGACTTACAAAGCCAAGGCTCTACCAATTGAGATGAATTACCAATTTTTCAATAAATATTATTTCTTCCCAATCAGTTGATTGTGTGATTTTAATGTATTGTATTTCTTTCTCCCATTGTTTAATGGTGTTTTCCTTTACCTGCGGCTTATTTCTGTCGAGCTATCTACATGATAGGCCAGATGTTTCTGCCTAAATAAGGTTGTCTGAGTGAGTAATATCCACCGGTTGTCGGCCTGGTTAGCTCATTTGGTAGAGCCTTGACCTTGTAAGTCAAAAATCTGGGGTTCGACTATTATATCAGGAAAATTTTCAAAAAAATTACATTTTTGAATTTTCTTTTTAAAATTTAAATAATTTCAGGGGACTTTTAATAAATTTTATTATATTTAACGTATAACTTTGCAAAATTTTATATCTATATGTTAAACAATGTACACATGTTTTAAAAGATACGAATACCAAGCATTTTAAACATTCTAAAAACAATTAAAATTAAAAATTAAAAATTAAATTGAAAAATTTTAATTCTCTGTAAAATAATTAAATATTCCTTGCTAATATTTTTTTTATTTTTTTATTTTCGCTTGTTATATTAATATGCGTTTTGAGAATTCCCCCGATAGCCAATATTTGTGGTTTGACCAGAAAAACTGAATTTGTACTGCCACTTTAATGCCACGGAATGTGCGTGAATTGCAGGACTAGTTAGCAAGTTCCTGCTTCCAGATACCCCGGAGTAACTGATAGCACTTAGTGGAGTCAAGGAGATTTTGAGTGTAAAAAGTGGCATTGCTTTATATTAAACAGGTCGTCTTAATGTAATGGCTCTTCAGTATATTTTCACTTTGACCATTATCATAATTCTTTTTTAATTTACTGAATGAAATTTACAGTTTATTTAAAGAAATTATTATTTTTTTATGTTATCGGATATTATATTCTGTTTCTTAGGTTTAATTTTATTGTTGGATGCCCGATGGACTTCCATTTCTATCCCATGGATACCCAAAAGTGTTACTTAAAAATAGCAATGCGTAAGTATTACAAATATGCATATAATTCTAAATTTTAGAAAATAATTCTTTTTTTTTTTTTAAATTCATTTATCCATGAAATTATTTTAATGTATATGAAGGTTAAAATATTCACCATCATTCATAAATGATATAAAATATTATACAAAAACTTCTCTCAATCTATTTTTCATTGCAGCATATTGCACTGCATTGCACACTATCATGCAAGTAACCACATACGATAGATAGTTTTTAATGACTATTACTTATATAATTTAATGGTTTAAAACTTCCTTCTTAAAATGAAAGATCTGTTAATCGTATCAGTTTGTTTGTAGGGCCTGACTAGGGCAATGGAATGTGCGGCAATTAACCAGAATTCCTTGCTAAAGTGAGAGCCGAATTCGAATACAAATACAATAATATAAAGATCAAATATAAAAATACATTAACGAAATTCCTATGGTTAAATAATCTGGTTTTTCACTCACATGAATTCTTTTACCCTGCATTTCAATACTATAAAGACCGTTTGTAGATTAAGACGTAAAGTCAATAAGACAAGATAGTGAAGTACGATCTACTTCAAAAATAACATTTCTCTATATATATTTCTATATATTTCTATATGTATTTCTATATGTATTTCTATATAAATTTAAGTCTGTTATTAATTTGCATTGAAACCTGGCAAACTTGATCAAATTTTTCAGGTGGCAACCTCATGAGAACTTCAAAATACAAAATTTGAAATTACTGTAATTTTTTGTTAATGAGTTATGCTGATAATAGATATACATACAGATAAAAGGCTAAAACCTTGACTTTTGAATTTAAGGCATTACGAAACGTGATGCCATACAAAAAACCAGGGTTAAAAATAGAGCTTCAAAAAATAATTTGTTTACAGTATGGGTATCAGGAATCAGTTTTCCTTCATCAGCAATGTTCGTCGATTTCATAACATGTAGCAAAATACGCCCATGAATTAATTTCAATAGGAAAGAATGTTTAGCTTAATTTTGAGTATCCCAGTATATTACCTATAACCTGTATCCACATCCCATTGTGCAGTTAAATTTAATCCTATATGAAACACACATAACACAAAATGAAATACACTTCCAGCGATATTTAAGTATAACTCCAATATATCTGAGTACTTTGGAGAGCCCTGTAAACGAATGATAAATGATTTTCATGCCATATTCTACATAAACTTGCTTTTATGCATATAAAAAACAATTTCATTCAATTTTGTTTAGAACAGCCTATAGTTGTTACACTGTACTTACTAGAAATTTCACCCTTAGATGTAATATATTTGAATTCTTTTAAATGGCCCTGTACACGAAACATTAGCTTGATTTCAACGAAAAGTTTACAGTGGCATCACTATATGATACAAATTTAGAATACCTAATTTCGATTTTCTGCTGCTATTTATTCTTGAAATATGCTAATAATGGACAGACCGACCAACCATTAAAAAAAAATTTCGGATTCAAGAGACCTGAAAACGAGTATATGTAGAAAAACTCAGTTTCGAAACTTTAACTCAATAACATTTTCTTTACCATATGAGTGATTCCCCTGGGACAATTAGACTGAATTTTTACTAACGTTTTTATTGTTTTACTTAAAGCTAAAAATCTGAAAATTACTGACCTAGTGAAAGTACTTATATGATTTTTTAAGCGCAATTTTTTTTTTCCGTTGTATTTTTTAATTATATTTTTTTTAATGAAATATAGCTGTCACGTGTCGACCATAATATTAGACACATGTTTACCAGAGCTTTTTACTTTTAGCAAAAAATCCTCCGAATGTATGCATTTACAATTTTTTTCAATATATACACTGATTACCAGCTAATTATTTATTATGTAGTTAGACTGAAAAATTAAAATCTAGTTCCACGTACTGGACATTCGTGTCACCGTACAATTTTCTGGCTTTAAAAAGGAAAATAATTCCTTATTAATTTTATAAGAAATATTTTTTGTTTATTTCACAAAATCTGTAATTCGTTATGCCCATGGTAAAGAAATCAGCCAAAAAACTGCAGAGATATTGCAAGTATTTCGGACTTTCTATAAACTTTGAAGGTAATTTAAAGATTTCCATATGTATTTTGAAGGGAAATAAAATCAGTGGGTTTCCTTCTAAAAATATACAGTTTTTTTAAAGGTTTTATACAGGTTTATTTAATAAAGTCCGAAATACCTAGAGATTTCCTGCAGGAAAGTTCGAAATACCTGCATGTTTCCTGAAAAAATCTATACAGGATTTTGCTAATTCTTTTTTTTTTTTTTTACCTGATTGGAAAACCAATTATAAATTACAAAAAATGCACTAATTTAAACTAAATTGAATAATATAACAATAGAAAAGGTTAATGAAAGCGGAAGTTTCATTGTTTTGCTTTAAAAGATGAATATATAGTAGTTCTATAAATCTGGAAATTTATAAAAGCCTCTTCTATTTGCAGCAATTGATGCAGGAATAAATTTCACTATTTCCTCATGTCTGGAAGCAATTTCGTCTCGATGTTTAGGCCATTTGAAAATAGCCTCGGATTTTTTATTCTTCTATTACGTTTATGAAAAATTTTCTTATTCTTTTTGATAAAGATTTTAACTTTCATAGCTTCAAAAATGCATACCATTTACTAGCTATGATAATTTAAAAATACGTGTACTAATATCATTCATGTGCTTATTTCAGAAATATCTTTATTTGAAATGTCCTACACGTGATGTCACGTGTCGGACAGTATAAAATATTTTATAACTAATTGAAAAATTAAAACATTTTCAGAAAAGTTTATACATGATATGGTTCCTTATGAGCCAGCTTCTTTTCAAAATACAATATTTGGTTCAGCAACAATTAAAAAAATTACTTTCATTCTGTCACGTGTGGGATATAAATTTCAGTAAATTTAATTTGAAATTATTTATCTTATACTGCAATAAAATTTTTAAAATACTGCATGGAATAAAAAAGTTACATAACAATTTTAAACTGTAATAGCAGAAATCACTAAGTCAAGAAGAAAACAGTATTAGGTTGCTTTGAAATCAGCACTTTTTAACTCCATGTAATTCAGCTGATGGTAGCCATCTTTGAAGCACTATTGCCGCTAAAAAAAGTAAAATTTTGAAAAAGTATTCTTAATTACATATTATTGGACTTTACAATACAAACTGAGTAGCGTACTATTTAAATATATATATATATATATATATATATATTATGTAAAATTTCTAATTTTCCGTGGAATCGCCCTTATATATGGGCAGAGAAATTAAAACAGGTTTTATAATAAAAATCATCACATTCCATTTAACATTCGTGTTGATATATTGTTATAAATATTAAGATTGGATATATTGTTAGATATATTGTTATGAATATTCAAAGAATTTCATTAAAATTTTTTTAAGTGGCATATATAATGTTTATAATTAATATATATAATTAAAGTTTCAAGTTTACGTAAAATTTTAAGGATAGTAACGTGTTGTACGTCGTCTTACATAAAATAGTAAAGAAAAATCTAGGTGTTCGCATACATATTAAAAAGAAAAAATATATATAGAGAGAAAATAAAGTTCAGTAGCAGTAACCCGTAACATCGTTAAACTTCTCAACCTTGTAAAAAAGTTTAAAAAATGCATAACGCAACTGATAACGCATATCAAGCATTTTCGCTTCCTTAAACGAAGTATAAGGAAGTATTGTATACCGATTTGGGAAATGGAATTTGTATCTCCAATTGCTCAAAAACGGACAATCGTAGAAAGTTGAAAATTTCTATTTGCGATTGTCAGGATGACTAGTTGTGTACCTGGAACTTTTATTTTAATACGCGCTCACGTTTCAGAAATATCTACGACTTTACACGAATTTTCATGACATCTGTATGTAAGTGTGTGTGTGTGTGTGTATCTCGCATAGGTGTGTATCTCGCACGGTTGGACATTGAACGCTACAAATTGGTATATAAGTTTGTTATAAAACCTAGTTATGCACCTCCCATTTTGGAGCCATTCTGTAGCTTTCCATTTTGGAGATATTTAGGAAAAGTATATTCATAATGACCAAAAATACAAAGGTTTTGGCCATTGTAAAGGACCTACCATCATAGAGATTTCAAATGAACCTAATGATAGAGCCAGTAATGATATTAATAATAAAGTTGAAGACATTTTTGCATGTAGAAAGTTATGCTTGAAGACATAAGCAGGTTCTAATCGACTGTGACGTCAAAAATCACGTATTCAAAGCTATATATTATTTCTCAAAATTTAATTTATGTCTCATCTTTATGAAGAGCAATTCTAAAAACATTTATAGCATTTGAAAATCAAGTCATTATGTTTTATTGCGGTTTCTGAGCTGGTGAAATATCTAATGCAATCTCTCTGTGTTTCTTGCAATAAAAAAATGATCAAAGGCAAACCTTTAGCTGGATAGCTCTCCTTTCTTCTCAGTAAAATAAAATAGAATAAGTTTTTGCTGGCGTTGTCACTTTAGGTAAAAAAATAGATATACTCTTCAAAAGGAAATTATGCAGTTTATATCGGCTCAAAGATTTATGAAGGCATAATATGTAAAAACATCCTTTGTGAATAAAATTCCCGAGGTTAGGTTTCTAATGTACACCTTTCGTTTTTCCAAGATCTTTCAACGGCCAGTTTGGCTAAAATTAAGGTCTCAAATATATTTAAATATATATATACTGATTACAGTGTACTGAAAAACTGGGTGCTGCTCTTGGTTACTTTAAGATTTAGGTATGGCGATCATATTGCGGTTTTTGATGAGAAGTTATTGAGCCAAACTTTGATCACTTTTCCTTCCACTTCTGAGTTGTATAGACTCTTCGAATTTTTCGCTGTACTCCCCATATCTCCGTTCTCATTTTTAAAGAATTATTTGTTATTATTTTTTTTTTTTTTAAATCATAAAAATTTGGTAAAACGTGATTTCTTTGACCAGCTGTAATTAAATAATAATATTGGAATATTTCGCCACAATTAAAAGTAAATAAAATATTCGAAGTCAGCAATGTTCTCTGAGTTTATTGTCATCTCAGCACAATTACGGCCATTTTACATGCAAGAATTATGAATTTGTTAAGTACTCCACTTCAGTAGGAACTCTTCATCATTAAACTGAATTTCCGAATGAATAATATTTCTTCATCTAAACTAGCTATCTAAACAGTTCAACAAACAATACAACATCGACGAATGCATTTTATTTAATGAATGTTCATGTCGTAAGTAGAGCCTGTACTGTTATTGTTGCGAAAGGTGTTGATATTTTTGCATGTAGAAAATAATTCTTAGCGATATAAGCAGGTTTTAGTCGACGAATGCACATTATTTAATGAAATTGCAGCGCATAGGTAACACCTGTAATGATATCGTTATGAAAATTGTCAACATTTTTTCTCATATAACGTGATTCCTAAAGATATACAGAGGTTCTAATCAATGAATTCAAATTTAAATGAATATTCATGAAATAGTTGAATAAAACTTTTTTTTTTTTTTTTTTTTTTGTGCTACAAAAGTAAATAATGGAAGAATATTCTCGAAACAACGCAATGAAACATCCATTCTTACTACAAAAATTACATAAACATTTTTAAATACACTACAGAAGAGAAATTTCTCTAATATAAGACTAACCGAAAATTTCAAATTCTGAATAGAATTTAAATTCATCGAGAGTATTGACAGTGGTTGACAGAATTTTTGAGGTAGTTGTAGAAACCAATGAATCATTGCAAAAAATCCCAGAATTAGACTTCTATTGAAATTAGAGTTTCCATACTTTAGAAAATATAAACTAGAACTATTCGCCACATTTGAATGCATAATTTGACGCAAAGTCCTCACCCAACTTCTTGTAAATAAAAACTGCCATCTGTTTCCACTTTTACTATAATACCATATACAAAATAGCACAAGATATAGGCATGTTCAAGTCTACAGTTATCAATAATCACTCTTCTATTTTATCGTCTTGATAATTATTTGTAAATCTTTCAGAAATTTAGTTCTGCTCTGTAAAGCAATGAGTCTTTTCGAAAAATTTCAGAACTTCGTTCATATTGAAGTTAGAGTTTTGAAAATTTAGCAACTGTAAACTAGAGATTTTCGCCAATTTCGGTTGCCAAGTCGTTAAATTCTATGCCAAATTGCCAAAATCGATGCGAAGACCAAAATCAGCGTTGGCTACAAATTTGGCGGTTTATCAAGATTAGCGATGAAACTTGACGGCAACTATTATTTCAGGATAACCAGAATTAGAAACTCTTTATTAAATTTCACAGAGTTAATTGTTTTCGTAAGATGTATTGTTGCTCGCTATTAATTTTTGCCAAAGAGAACAAAAGTAGGTTATCTATACTCGAACGATTTTTGCCAATGAGCTTTCCCAAAAGGAGATTCTGAAATAAGCCGTGGAGTACTATCACTGACAAAAAACTAGTATATTTGTCTCGGCAGTATATATGACCCTATTACCCTGAATTTTTCAATTGTAATAGAGATTTGTTTTTTCTATATCAAAGAATGTTCGTGGACTGGGACCTGCTCGTTTACGGATCAGTTACTTCATACAAAAATTTCTGTGTTTTCATAATAAGACGCATAATTCAATGGGTGCAAAAGACGTCATGTGGTGATCACATCAGATTTTTTACTTAAATTTCAAAGCAGATTCTTTTTTTTTTTTTTTTTTTTTTTTTTTTTGTGGCCCACAAACTAAATATTAAACCTAATCACATCATTGTATATTAATTTACGCTTTTATGCATTTAATTAATATATGCTATATTAATGTATACTTTAAGAAACAAATCTCGTAAACCCATAATATATATGCATACATATATATATATATATATTATGAGTTTACCAGATTTATATATATAATTTTCCTATATATATATATATATATATATAATGAGTCTTAGTACAAAAACTAGTGCTGTTTATTCCATTTTCTATATATAGAACAGTGAAATTCAATAGTGTATATCATTTTTAAAAACATTCCAAAATTAATAAATAAGGAAGGATGTGGCGAGATAGACTAACCGAGTTCATAAAAACATTTCTACCTGGATGGACACTATTAAATATGCACTAATAAATTAATATGAAGTGTTTATATAAGATTAAAAAGATGTTAGAAGTTTCCTGACTGTTGTTTTGAAAAATTAAATATTTAATTTTTTTATTGACAGTAGGTACTGCCGACAATGAAGTTCTTCTTCAGTGGAACGAAGACTATCATGGAGATAAAAAGAGAGAAAGCATAACTGTTGTATATAATGTTCAGCCACTAATGTATGCTTTTCTTCAACCACAGACATACAAGACGGCAGAAGTGTGGGATGGTGGTATATATAAGGATAATAATTAAACTTAAATTAAAATTAAATTATTTTTAATTGGTTTATTTATAAGTAATTTCTGGCCTTCTTAATGGTTTATACTACTTTTAAGTATTTTACAACCCTAACAGGACATCTCCACAGAACATCACATGGACATCATCAAGTTGTAATCTGGATAAGTGTTCTGTTAGGGTTCCAGGTTTTGAAACAACTTACTGCACCCAGCCTGCACTGATAGCTTCCATTCATGTTGGCCTCAATGTTCTTTTTAATTCAATGTTTTCTCTTCTTTATTTGATTTGATTTTTTGCCCGAATTTCTATTTTAAACAATTTTATCTCACACAGCTACTTACATCCATAAATCATTCATAAACATGTATGAAATTTAAAAAAGGATGAATTAAACTTCTGTAAATATCCTACAGATATATATTAGCACAACAAATGTCCTTTTTTGCATCCATTATATTTCTTTTACACATCCAATAAATCTCCAAATATCTGATAATTGGACTTGCTACATCTAATAGATATTGAAAATATCTAAATCTTGTTTTGATCTAACGTGTTAAATCTATTAGACATCGAAAAAGGCACGTCTAAAAAAATGCAGAAAAAATACAGAAATTCTCTGTAATTTCAGAAAAAAAGGCGTAAATTACGGAAAAATTACGTAGACAAAACGTATTTTACGACTTTTTTTCTGAAATTACAGAGAATTTCTGTATTTTTACTGCATTTTTTTAACAGTGTAAATTTCTTCTACATTTAAACATCTAATAGATATCTATAATTAGTACAGGATATCCAAGACTTTTGATGGACATTCTTAAGATATTTTGTACCTTTTATGGATCATTGGATGTTATTTAGATGTCTAATAAGTATAAGTGGTTGTGTGGGATATATACAGTTGGGTGACAAGATATAGGACCATCTTCAGTATAACAAATTTTGTCTACTATCCTAATAAATAATTGACTAACTCCTTCATAACTTTGTGAGTATGAAGTAGATATTTAACCACATAATCATTAATATAGTTTGGGGATGAGCACATTCAGATTGTCCCTTACAAATGCATTAAAAATATTTGATATAACCCAGTAAATAGAAATAGCACAAATTCTCTGTAACCGTAGAATTTCCCTGGATAACTTACAGCGTTTTTGCTCATTCATTTAAGAATATCTCATATATATCTAGAGATATAAAAATTTGCTTATTTTTTTAATTACGTATTTTCGTTCATATCTAATGGAATTTTAACTAAATTTAACATTAAATCCATATATGTTGAAGAAAACTATTGAAACTATTAATTTGCAGTTAGTAATAACTATATTAAACCATTCATAAAATATAAACATGCGGAGGTAGCAGTTAATGATTTGCAAATGGCCATGAGGAAATGCTAAAAAAATTTTTATTAAGCAAAGTTTATTAGACAAATGTTCAGAACAACTTATTACACAAATAACTACCGAGTAAATTTAAAACGTCATTAGAGAAGTATTTCTATAAACCCTATTTTAATACCTTTAATTTACACAAGTATTTATAAAATTGAAATATGGTATTCAAGTCCGCTAACGGATATTTTCTATAGAAAATGTAGTAGATACCACCACTGGTTTGTATACAGGGACACCCGAAAGTATTCCAAAGCGTTGCATTCTATGAGAGATATTTCTGTATAAACCAAATTTTAATTACTTTGCATAAATCTTAACAAAATTGAAGTATGTTATTCATTTGCACAAAAGAATGCTTTCTATAGCCTAGAGTGCAATTAGCATTAGATTTACAAGGCTTATAAAAATATTCAGCTACGTTAAGGGTTATTATTGGAAATTTACTGGTACTACATTTCCGTTTATATTAAGCGTTTTTAATACTTTCTAACAATTTTTAACTGAGAATATCATTTCAATTTGTGTATTTGTTTGTCTGTCTGACCATCTGTCTAACTCTTTGCCTGCCCTTTTCTAGCGTCCGGAAATATTTTCAGAATTTTTTAAATGGTATTAATAGGTCCTTTACAACTGGTTTGTGTTCAGGAACGCCCAAAATATACCAATGCATTGCATTTTGGGACATACGTTCTTGTAAATCACATTTAAATAACTTTCTACTGTAAAAAAAATTCACATTTATTGTTAATATTCTAAAATAATGTTTTGTATAGAGTATGTTGCGTTATTGATGTATAATTCTATGTTAGTGGGGTTATCGCCTTCATCAACCCCCGTTTAATTATAGTGCCTGCATTTATTAAAACAAAAGTCAAGTCTGTTTTTAATTTACTTGAAACTTGCAAATCTAGACTAATTTTTCAAATAGCAACTAGATATGAAATTCAAAGTACCAAATTTGAATTTCCTGCAGTAATTTGTTGTTAATTTATGCTGATAATTCAAATATATATATAGTTCAATTACTAAAAATTTCACTTTCGTATTCAGGAGGCCACAAAATGTGATATTATACAGAAAAAAAATCGATTTTCAGAAACTACTTTGTTTACAGTATGGGTATGAGAAATTGATTTTCCGTCCTGTGTCATTAGCGTTCATCGTCAGGAAAAAAAAAATGCAACAAAGCACTTACGCCAATTACATTAAATATAAAAAAATTTAGCTTAATTTTGGGTAGTCTTAGTTTTGTGTATAAACTATATACACATGACACTGTATACGTAAATTTAGTGTTATATGTAAAATACGGTAACACGAAATGAAATACACTTCCAACAATTTCCCAGTATAGCTCTAATATATCCAAATACACTGGGTAACACTGTAAATGAATGAGGAATAATTGCCTACACAAATCATGCACACATCTACACAAATCATGCTTTTATGCATATAAAAAAATATGTTCTTTTCACTTTGTTTAGGGCAGCCTATGGATGTCACACTGTATTTATGAGAAATTTAGCTCATTGACGTAATGTCTTTGAATCCTCTTAGATGACTCTATAAACAACTCTTTGTCTGATCTTAACGAATAGTTTAGTGAAGCATCACTATATGATACGGATTTAGAATACCGAATTCGGACTTCCTGTTACTATTTGTTCTTGAGATATGCAAATAACACACACACACGCAGAGAGAGAGAGAGAGAGAGAGAGAGAAAGAGAGACCAACCGCTTAAAACATGATTTTTGAATTCAGAGGATGTCAAAACGTGTGATATAACAAAAACTAAATTTCGAAATTTGACTCAAAAACAATATTTCGTCTATTACATGTATATGGGTTAGAGAATGTATAAAGGAAAAGAAAGAAAGAGGAAATTGAAAATTTATTTTTAGTGCATAAGTTATTCATAAATTATATTTACTAAATTATTAATGGGTATTCGCGTGTGTATTCACTCGGAGAAAGACAAACATAATAGGTTGTTTTTCCCTGCTTGAAAGGTAATCCCACCCCCTGCACGATGATTAATCTATTCTTTATTACAAAATCTATAGTAATTAAAATTTGTCACTTTTGATACAACCCCTTAAGACTTACCGAAAAAGGCTAGAATTTTCAAATGGCAATAACTCAGCGACATTTTCACTTAGAAAGATGACTTCTTTTTCCGTAGACTGAGGAGAATATATTTCTAAATATAAGTCATATGATAGGAGGGAGCGTATAAAAATTAAATTTCCTATTTTAATATATCTGTACTGATAAGTATAAAGGATTTAAGTCCATATTCTTTATTTTTCAGGAAACGAAAAATAAAATTAAATTGTCTAAAAACAAATCAGAAGAATCGATTAGGGAAAAGGGATTATGTTGATTTATACCATTCAGTGATTGTCAACCTTCATTTAAAAACAGGAAAAAACTGAATTAAATATTTTATATCATACATGAATGGTACATTTCTGATTTGAACATTTTTTTACCAATCGATTTTCTCAAAGACTAAATGACATAGACTTAAATCCTTTATACCAATCGATTGAGAATTTTTTTCTGAGTCTGACTATGTACTTAACTCAAAATCGACATTTTTGGACTTAAACCCTTTATACTTATCAGTACAGATATATACAGCCCCTTGTACAAAAAAAAAATGCCATATATGAAATCTACCCTTAATTTATACCAATTTTGTAATTGGAAATATGATTCTATCTTTCTTAGTTTACGAGATAATCGCTGTATTATCTATTTTTAATCACCCGGTATATATATATATATATATATATATATATATATACAGAAATAGAGATAGGGATACAGAGATAGATATATAAATTGAGTGATTTGGATATATTATTAAGATGAAATAAATTCCTTAATCAGTCTATTTATTTGTATTTTTTTTTTTTTTCCTTATAATATGTTTAGATTATCTGTTATTGAGAATTTAATATATTGTCCATTTTAAATGTTAACAATGTGCAAACATCAGGAAAAAAGTTTTATTTTTTAATATTTACTATTTCAGAAACATTCACAATTCTTTATGCTAACTTCACATTTGAGCGTCGACTGAGTGGGAGTATTTTTAATGTGTACATTCCAAGTACTCTTGTCGTTTCTTTATCCTGGGTTTCTTTCTGGGTGGATATCCATGCTGTCCCTGCTAGAGTAACACTTGGAGTGACTACTATGTTAACTTTGGTTACACAAATATTCCAAGCGCATTCAAGTCTACCTGCAATCAATTATGTTACTGCCTTAGATGTGTGGCTTCTTGCATGCCTCATCATGGTTTTTTCTGGTCTTCTAGAATTCGCTTTTGCGTATCATCAGTCCATGAAAAGAGACAAGGTATGAATAATAAAAAATATTCAAAGACACAAAACGTTTTGCTTTTATGTTTTCATGTCAGTTAGTAAAATAAATAGAAAATAAACATCGAGTAGTTATTCCTTAAATCATTTGCCAAAAATATTGTTAAGTCTATTAGACAACGTAATGATTTTTATGATCGTGTTATATATATATATATATCAGTACAAAAACCCTTAACGGGTTAAAAGTTTGTGACGCAGCTACTTTATCGCTATAAGAATTTGAAATATGGGTCTTAAAAATAATGATATCAAATTTTAAGTGGCGCTTTGCTATTGGTTAAAATATACATAGATTTTTCTTATTTGATCATTTGCTTTTTTCTTTTATTTATATTTACAATGCAAACATATTTTTAACTTCAAGATAAGACAAATATATAAAATATACTCACTGATGCTTTTTCATTTTGCATTTCCATTTCAAAATAACAGTTTTAAAAGGAATGATATCAAAATTCCAGTGACGCCTCAATGTCACTTTAAAAGATTTGTTTTTAGATTCCACTAAAATTACCTTTGTTTTGTCTAATAAAGTATATTTACACATTGAAACAGTGCTTTTAATTTTCAAGTATACTGTCAAATAATCACACTTTCACTGAGTTTGCATTATAAATTGAAATTATTTATTTCAATAAATTGATTTGTCTTTTGCGTCACGCTATCCGAAACTGCAAGTAAAATTTGTGCAAATGTTTTCTTTGCATCACACTATCTCTTTGCACAAACAAATTTTGACTTAGTTGGATACTATGATACAAAGTAACATTTACATAAATTTTACTCACAGTTTTGGATAGCGTGACGCAAAAGACAAATCAATTTATTGAAATAAATAATTTCAATTTATAATGCAAACTCAGTGAAAGTGTGATTATTTGACAGTATACTTGAAAATTAAAAGCACTGTTTCAATGTGTAAATATACTTTATTAGACAAAACAAAGGTAATTTTAGTGGAATCTAAAAACAAATCTTTTAAAGTGACATTGAGGCGTCACTGGAATTTTGATATCATTCCTTTTAAAACTGTTATTTTGAAATGGAAATGCAAAATGAAAAAGCATCAGTGAGTATATTTTATATATTTGTCTTATCTTGAAGTTAAAAATATGTTTGCATTGTAAATATAAATAAAAGAAAAAAGCAAATGATCAAATAAGAAAAATCTATGTATATTTTAACCAATAGCAAAGCGTCACTTAAAATTTGATATCATTATTTTTAAGACCCATATTTCAAATTCTTATAGCGATAAAGTAGCTGCGTCACAAACTTTTAACCCGTTAAGGGTTTTTGTACTGATATCATTACTTTTTAAGGGTTATTGATTAATTAATCAAAAGATTAAAACAAGTCTTTCTGGCTTGGGTACATGACACTTTGGTCCCACTAATTTTTTGCTATCTTTTAAATATATGAGGTTTTTTTTTTAGTATGATATCATATTTATTGATTGATATTACCTCATATTCAACCTTTGTTGAAAATGATGTAACAATAGGACACATGGAACAGAAAATTTATTATTTCAGATCGAATTTTGAATGATAAAGTGTATGAGTTAACACCGAAGATCTAAGCATTGTTAATTTATCAAAGTCCCCAAAATTTCAGTTTAAATAAAATACAAGGTTTTTAATATAAAACACTAATGCGACTCTTAATTATCACATTCAAATTCAGATAGCTCGAATACAAAATTTGTAGGAAATTGATGCTTTATCCAAGCATTTCCTAAATGTTAGTTTAATAATAAAAGAAGATACGAAGAACCTAAATAATGATCTCTGGATTTAATTTGTACAGATCTGCTAAACTTGAGTCATTTTCTTCTCTGTCAATCCGGATATATTTGTCAAACACAGGCAATAGTTATAATCACACAGAATTGGAAAAGCATTTTTCTTCCATCTTAATCCCTTACAATATTGTTAATTTTTTTTTTTTTTTATTATTAAAAGTGTCCCCCCCCGTTTTTTTTTTTTCAAATGCACTGAAACAAAACAGTGAAATTCTTTTTTACTGTCTGTGGAAGAGAAAATGTGTGAAACAAATTGCAAGGTGCTACTGAGATTTCAATGTGGGCAAGGGCGTTGTTTTTAGTCATAGGGAATAGGGACATAACATATTTTTTTGAAAAAACATAAGTTAAACATGAACTAAAAAGATAAGAAATTGTGCATCAACATTTTCTAAACCTTGACACATGCAATGTGCATATTTGATTAAATATTGGACTACTTACATTTTTTTCATTTTAAAAATAAAATCATTATAATTGAAAGAAAATTAATTTATGTACATGGTTAGCAATTTACGTACATGATTAACATAATTAAATATCCCGGACAAACAAACATACATTTTATTATTATTATAAATATAACACAGATTTTGAAATAAATTCCTCTTAGATTAATGATAAAAATTAAATCACAATCAAATCGAATGAAACATCTCTCTTTCTCTCCCACACACATACATATATATATATATATATTATATATAAATTAATTAATACAGTAGAGAGTCAAAAATCCGGACAGCTCGGGACCAGAGGTTGTGCTGATTTCAGGATTTCGGAGTCCATAAAAAATGATTTTCACTTTGAATAATAAAAACAGAATATTAATCAAACTAAACACATACTAGTGAATAATAACACTGAATATTAAATTACTAGGTACATAAGAATAATAAAGAACATTAACAAAAATATATAATGAAAACAATAAGTAAAAATGAAAAAAAAAAAAAAAAAAATTGTCAAACTTAGATAAAATCTGTTCACACGTAGCTAATTTTAAACCGAACTTGAACCTGCACAATTTATTTATTTTTTTATTTATTGTAAATAGTAGTAACACAAATTTATTTTTCTACAATCTTTATTGAGTTTTTCCTTAAAAATTATGCCTTCATCAAAAAGCATTTTAAAAAATTAGTTTGTTATTATTTACCTGATTGATATCATCATATCACAATAATCATTATTTTCTTTTGATGAATTTAATATACTGTCAATAATTTCATTAGCAGCAACTTGGACCTTGCAGTCTTACATATTATTATTTGGTTTTTCTTTTTTGTAATCATAAAATGCAAACATAAAATTATTATTTAAGATCTTTTTCAAAAATTCGGATTTGCAGTTTTGTAATTTATTAATAGTGAATTTCATTGTTTGTATCTGACAAGTTGTTGCGGATTTCAGACTTCGGCAGATTTCTGGCTCTTTACTGTTTATAAATTTAAAAACTTCATAAATGATCACACGCTTATGCGTATGAAAAAATAGTCTATGATAGTTGCAAGTTAATAATTAGTTCATTGAAAGAAATAGCATTCTGTCACTAAAAGCAAATTACATTTAATATCCTAAGGTTTTCTTTCTTTCTTTTTCCTTTTTTTAAAGAAAACTATCTGTATTTTATTATTTTTAAATTAATTGAGACTTTTTAAAAATCAAATTACATCGATTAAAGTAAGTTAAATCTAAATTATAAAAAAAAAAAAAAAGGGTAATAGCAATAGCAATAAAAAAATAAAAAATAATAATTAAATATATTAAATTTTCATTTAAAAAATCAGAACAAAATTCCCTGAATCTCAATGGCTAGGGAGCAATCATAATGTTGAAAATTTATATATTTACCTATAAGATATTTCTTATTAAAGATATTCTAAGAGCATTTCAATTTGTCTGTATCAACAAATATGCTATCATACTAAAAAACTCATATATTTAAAAGATAGCAAAAAATTAGTGGGACCAAAACAACAAAACCAAAGTGTCCTCCTTCGTTCTGGCTTGTAGGAAGGGTGGGTTCATTTTAAGGTTGAGTATAAGGAAGTATTGTAGTAATCCCGATTTGTGAAATGGATTTTGTATCTTGCACAGCTCAAAAACGAATGATCGTAAAATGTTGCAAATTTATATTTGTGTCGGTCCTGATGTCTAGTTATACATATGCAACAATGGTCTTAAAATGAGTTTCCATTTCAGAAATATCATTGACTTAACATGACTTTTCATAGCATCTGTATGTACGTATGTGTGTATCTTGAATAACTCAAAAACAGTTGGTCGTAGAATATTGCAAATTGGTATATGGGTTTGTTATAACAAAGGTTTGTGCACCTCCCTTTTTCATCTTTCAAAGACCCCGTAATGATATTATTATGAAAGTTGTCATCATGTTTGCATGTAGAAGGTAAATCTTAAAGACAAACCGCAACAATTAGCTTGTTCCCCTAACTTATTGTGCATCTTAAATTACTTAAAGTGATTTTACGTATTTCAAAGATACTGTAGCATTTTATAGATATAGATTACGTATTTTATAGAATTATTAAATACAGGCTTACGGACTATTATATTTTTTGTCTGTAAACAAGCATTGTCAAGCACGTAGAAACGATCCATTTTTAAGTTTTACTTACAATATTTGTATATTATTTGTGTCAAGTTTACAGATTGAGAGTCTCTGTACTCCTTAAAAAATTTATTTTATACATCTGGAATATTTTAAGAAATGAAAAAAAAAAAAAAATCTTAGTTATGCATTTAAACGTTTAAGAAAGAAAGGGGTGAATAATGTTTCATGAACTTGGCCATTGAGTTTTATATTGTCTGATATGTATAAAATCCTGTTAAACAATTTAAACTTTCTATAATACAGTTTCATTCAAATTATTTCAAATGAATAAAAAAAGTCTCAAAAGCAGGGATAATACTTATCCTGATTTTCCTGAATTCTTAAAAAATTTCCTGAAATATCTTTAAATATCATTAGTTATCCTAAAATTCTTGAATTTTTCGGCTATTATACTACATATTGACATTTAAACCACCCAAATTATGCAATCAAAAGACATACTGTCACACTTTTCTGTGATCATTAGATAAATAATTAATTTAAAATTTTGTAAGCAACTTTGATGCTGCATCACTGTAGTCATGCATTTCTTTCTTTTTTTCTTTTTTCCAGGGTTGGGTTTCTTCCAGGACAGTGGTAGAAACTGGAAAAAACTGGAAGAAATTGAAGAAACCAACCAGAAGACAAAACAGATGTTTAAAATTAAAATTTATGAACTATATAAACTCAAAGCATAAATATAATGTCAAATCTAAACTATAATCCAATTAATATTAAAAATATTTTTAGAAAAATAAGTTATTTGAAAACAAACACTAAATATATACAGGTGATGGGTTTTTACTTTTTAATGCTAATATTTTTAGAAGTTTTTGCATAGATACTATCTCATATTATTATACGTTCAAACAGTGCAAGTGATAATAATTATGGAATTTTTAGCCATAATATTTGCATATAATAGGTACCTGTATAATGTAAATAAACATATTTAAAAAATACAAAAAAAAAAAAAAAATACTTTTGAAAGTTCAGAAATAATATTCATCACTGATTAATTTTGTTAAACATTGATGTAATAGTGGTTTGTTTTAAGTGCTAGTCTGCATGAATTGCAGCAGGGTTGGCCAATTTTTGCCGAAGTGGAAAAAACCATGGTAAAAACCGTGGAAAAAACCACCCCGGAAAAAATAGTTTTTGCCACAATTTTTGCCAGTGGCAAAAATTACCAGTATTTCAAGCAGGGTTTTAAGGATTTTAATATTTAAATCATAATTTTAACAAATTAAAACCAGAGATCATGAATCCATCATTAAAATAATGCATTCTAAAATTTCTTTAAACTGAAATTTTTAACATCAACAATTAACAATTTTTTTCATTTTTAAAAATATTTAAATTACCTATCTAAAAAATATTCTTCAATAATTAATTACTAGAATATTTGTGTTTTTCAGTGTATTACATATTTTTGTTTACAGTGGGGAAAAGTCAAATATTGAGTCAATTATTGACTCAGCTGTTCTAAAATTTGCCAGTCAGTCACTGATCATGCATTTTTTGGAATTGAAATGTAAATTGCAAGTAAACTCTCTCTCTCTCTCTCTCTGAATATGTCTTACTTAAGATTTTTTTTACTTCAATAAAATAAAAATATAATTTTGTAGTTTTGTTTTTATGGTTATGTTCAGGGACTGACAAAGTTTCAATATCTTAGGAGCCAGAAATAGTGAATTATTTCTATGACAATACCCACAGCAAAAATTAATAATATTTCATAATTGTATAATTAATGCAGGTCATTCACATATTATTTTACATTGAATAAATGAACTATTCAGTTAAAAATTTGAACTAAGGAAATTAAAAAAAAAACTATTTTTTATTTATAAAGATAAAAACAAACTATTGGGGGGGAAAATCCACAGAAATAAATATTATTTTTACCTTTAATATAATCAAATATATTGAGAGTGTTTAAGTTTTGGCTTTAAAATACTATTTGTCTATTAATTTTTCAGGACAGAATTCCTTTAAAGAGAATCCATTTGATAAATATCATACTATTTAAGTTTTCTCGTTGTAAATTCGAACATAGTTTGCTTTAGATAGTGTTTATTTTATTGAATCTTGTTTAACAAAGATGTTGACATGGAAAGTACTAGTATAGTAGTAAGAAGATTTATCAAATATGGGAATTTATCTTTCATGGAAAAACATCTTTCAAAAACAGAAATAATTGTTAAATTTTTCAGAAAACATTAAACTCATACTATTCATTCAATACATCAGCAATGTCATCTTTTATACCAAGACAAGAAGGTGGGAGGAAAAACAAAAATATACATAAAAAATATTGTAAATGCACAAAAATTTTTTTGTCAGTCTGCCGTAACTGGTCACCAATGGATATTTATAGTCACCCTGGCACCCGGAATTTGTCGGACACTGGTTATATATATTATATTAATTAATTAATTATAATTACTTTTTAAATTAAAAAATCTTCAAACATTTTTTTCATTGAGGTGCCAAAGTGTAAAGGGTGAAAATTCAAAGGGATTGTGTTGTTTTCCACTTTTCCTAATTTTTTTCCATTTTTGCCAATTTTTTCCACTTTTTGCCGCTGTCCTGGCAAAAATGCATTTTTGCCGGCAAAAACCCAACCCTGAATTGCAGGATAATAAATACAAGAATGTTACCCCCCCCCCCCCCCTTTTCCAACTGTGTTTCAAAGCAAGGATTAAGATAAAAATTTGGTTTAAAAAAAAAGTAAAAATGTTAGAAAGGTGAATTTTTTTGAAATATGAAATGTAAATTTCTTTTACATTAAAAAATCAATTATGGATTAGAAGGATTTGCAGATTATAAATCTGTAGATTACAGGGAGTTGACTATACCGTATATGACTATAAAGAAAAAGTTTTTGATGACATTTTGTAATACAGTATTGACTACTGGTTCTTTTAATTAACTGGATGTTTGTTAAAAACTGCTTTATCAGAAAATATAAGAAAGTGATCCAAATCCAAACTATTATTTATTATCAGTTAAAGAAATAAAATTGTCTAAATTATAAAACTTTACACTGTTTAAATTGAAATTGATTTTTTTTTTTTTTTTTAACTGGATTTTGAGTATTTTAGAACGTAATCATCAGATAATGAAGATCACTATGGTAAAAATATCCATAATTATTAATTAAATATGTTACTAAATTTTTATAGGTATAATTTTAAAGTTACTTAAAGTTGTTTATAAGACAAATGCATCCATTGTATCTTACATATCTGCAATTTATAACATAAATTTTTAAGAAAAACAGTTTCTTCCATTCTTCCACTTGGAAGAAACTTGCCAACCCTGCTTTTTTCTGATGAGGATATAAGTTTTTTTTTTTTTTTTTTTTTTTGAGTACAAAAAACAATTACTAATTTATTAATTATTATTTTTTTAATTTATGATGCTTGCTTTACAAAATTTATCATTTTTTAGCACTCATTTTTAGGTGCATTGGACTGTGATTGCATTGATGGGGTGATATACACAAATTAAGAAATTTGATGTTTTTCTCTCTTTAAATAAACTAACTCTTTTTGCCCATGCACAGTAGATTCCTGATTCCAGGATATCTATTCTCTGAATCGATGGTGATCTACACCATTCTCAAATAATGACAATCGTTAAGTTCCACTTTTATCGACTCCTTTTATTAATGAAATAAAATAAACCTTCCATGAATTTAAAGTGCCCAAATCATCTTTCATTAAAATGCATATACCATGAATTATATAAAAATTCATGAAAAAAATAATAATAAACATAAAAATCCCAATAGCAGTATTTTCTGAACCTATCTGCAGCAAAATAAAATTTATCTTCAAACCATGAAGGCAGATAAGAAATCATAGCAATTCATAAAATATTTAATTCAAATCCTCATCAAATTCCTTTTCACTGTCCTCAATTTCATCTTTATTATGCGTTAATAATCGAGACTTCCGAAACAAAAACGAGACTGATGTTGATTTTCTCGTTGTTCGCGATAGATACCCCGCAGGATATACAAAGTCAAGGGTTTTTTTTATAGATTACCTGCAGGTTATATTATACACAAAATTACGGTAATTAAAATAATTTCATGAGTAAGACATCATTTGAAAGCTTTGTTGATTTGAAATTGAACAATAGATTACAGAAATTTCTACCACCAGATGGCGCTGCAATATTTTAAAATTTCAATATTTCAAATTCTAATTATGATTAAATTATTTTTAATACATTATTCGAATGATATTTTAAAGTACTTCCATATTATCGAAAGTGGAATTCAAGATTTCACCTGATTTACACATTTAAAGATTTCCTGATTAGGTTTTCTTTGGTATCTAAGTTACTAATTAAAATAATTTCATAAGTAATACATCATTTGAAAGCTTTGTTGATTTAGAATTGAACAATAAATTACAGAAATTTCTACCACCAGATGGTGCTGTAATATTTTAAAATTTCAATATTTAAAATTCTAATGAGCAAGGAAGGTGTTGTAAGTTATAAAACGGGGATAAGGCGCCATCGAGCAGAACTTTGCTCAAAGTCATAAATTTGAAGGATCATAACATGGTGAGCGAACAGGCTGTTTCATGTAGTGAAATGGGGCTTTATGAAACCCCCACCGAGCGGGAGTTTCATAAAGTCGGATTTTTCAAGGATCGCGAGCCAGCTGGTCGCCGAAAGCGGCTAGTATAAAATAAATATCACTCATTAACACATTTCTTTCAATAATGCATAAGATTAATGAAATTCTCACAACTACTCTGTATTGGCCGAATACTTAGCACAAAGTACAGCTCTAGTTTTAGCCCCCCCCCCCTCTCTTTTTATCATCTGATTTATTAATTAGAGCTGCATCAAGTACTTGATATGTACTTTGCACTCAGCTAATCTGCTGAATACTCTATATGCAGTCAAATTTTGACCAAGTACTTGGCCAATACTAAGTAGCTGTAAGAATTTCATTATTTTTATGCACTAAATTGAAAAGAAAAAAATTAGTAATAGTGTTTATCGATAATATAAAACTAAAAATTTATAAAAATATGTAATTAAACTTTAAACAGGAAACAGGTGAATAGATTGCCACTAAATGTAAATATTAAATATTTTAAACTAAATACATGAAAAAACCTTTACTGACTTCGTTGCTTGCCGTTAAACTTTTCCACCGGGTTCCCGGTTCTCGTCAGACGGCCTCCTCTGTGCGTGACTTGGACTGTTGTGATGGTTTTTACTTTTCTAAACATGGCGCCACATTCTGTCCGGAGCTACTGAGCCGCTGTCATTGCAAGTGTTCCTATTGGTTGCTATCTCAATGGATTCGCAGTACATTGCATAGTTATAATCCTCATAATTGGCTATTTTAGCTGTTTGTTCAAAATTTATATTAATATCTTCTTTGTAAAATGTTTTGGCCAAGGCTGTATTCTGACTTCCTGTTTTGATATCTTTTATGTGTTCTTTTATTCTTGTTTTAATTTTTCTCTTGGTTACACCGATGTACGAACCTGATTGGTTGTTTTGGTTGGTGTAAGGTATTTTGTAGACTCCCGCGGTTTCAAGAGGGAAAAGGTTTTTTCATGTATTTAGTTTAGTAATTCAACACTTCGTTTTAAATTAATAAAGTTTAAAATTAAATACCTTACACCGATTGTGTGGAACGGTAATTTTAAAGGTTTTAAATGCTTTTAATGTAAAATTAAATATTTTATTTATTTTTAATTAAGTGTTTATCAGAATGATAAATCACCAACATCCCTTTACACGCCTGCTATTAGATGGAAATAATAATCACTTCAACTTTTCCCTTCAAAACAGGTGAAAGGTGTACACTGTAAAGTGAACATTTTTCTTGGATTTTAGTGTAACGTAAAACGCATCCATCAATCAATCGAACCGTTCTCGGCTATTGGCTAATTTTTCACTTTTCATCTCAATGTATTAATACGCCAGAGAACAAATCGTAAAAAAAAAAAAAAAAACTATAGCACATTAAGGGCCGTATTCACCAACTTCTTAACACTCTGATTAAATCTCGCATCAGCGGTAATCACTCGATCATACGAAAATCGGTATTCTCCAACGAAAATTCGCAGTTCACCGGCTACTTTAACACTTCTTTTTTGATCCTCGAATATGGGAGAATTAACAGAGATAATTCTCGGATCTTTTCGTAACACATGCGTACTACGCAGCTTAGCTTCGTAAATATTGAACATGAAAGAAATATAAATTTTGTTTTATTAGCAGCAAATTGCTTTTAAAATCATTTTGATGATTTTTTTTATATTTTAATCTTGAAACACAATCTTTAAATACCTGATTTTGAACAAGAGTTTGATTAAAAAATATGCTATAATTATTTAATGATACACATTTATCATTGTGTTTTTACTTAATTAAAATTGAATTAAGTTAATATTATTTCTGACGACATTATACTCTGTTTTGTCATGTCAAATAAAATTTTGCTGATTAAGCGATTTTTGCTATCAATAAAGATATATATCTTCTCCTTCATTTCCATGAGCTTAATCGTTAAAGATTAATTCACAAATTGATTTATTTTAATGGGTAGCATAGCAGAAATTTTAAACTTTTCAATTTTAACCAAATATTTTTCATATGATGATATAACTATAATGTATGAAAAATGCACCAAATTATTTTTTGTTGAATGAAGTTTGTAAAGTAGCACCTTAAATTACAAATGTGTGCAATAATAATATAGTGTCGAATTATCGTGCTTTTTTTTTCTGCCTGATGAAAGGTTGTACTTCGACGGAAACAATTGTTGCGTGTTTCATAATTTATGGTTTTAGCTTATAAAGTTTTCATTAATTTATATATTTTTCCCAATTTCTCATAAAATTATTTAATAAACTTGTATATTTTTTAACCTTTTTATTAATTACTACTTAGAAATGTACCCGAAATAACTACTGAAAACTGGTAAATAAATGAAACAAGGGAAAAGCTATCTTCATTTGATTGTTTTAGTTTAAAACTTATTCCAAGCCAAATTTTTAAGTAATCTAATGAGCTAACTAAAATAAAGAAAAATTAATTAAAGTTATTTAAAAATATTTTCAATTAAAAAAAATCACTAATTTTTGAAGACTGCTTGATATAGCGTATGTAATTGGTCTACAGTCAGGGGCATTGCTTGTGTGTGTGTTGGGGGGGGGGGGGGGGAGCGTAGTTCGGAGAAATTTTTTCTTTTATTCATAACAATCAAAATTTTAAATCGTAGCGTAAACAGTTGGCGTCTGCGTGATTATTCTTTAAAAAAATGTTCTACAGTAAAATTGATTCTTAAGGGGTTACATCCAGTTGTAATTTTCAAAAAATCGATTTTTTTTTTTTTTTACATATTTTGAATGTACATATATTTGATAATATTGTCTGAAAATTTCATATCGATCCGGCAATTAGTTTCGGAGAAATTTGTGTATTTGTAAAGACGTCTCCGAGCGTTTTAAAGTAGGCGGAACGTAAACCAGAGTAGCAGCTGTTTTTCATTATCCCTATGCCCTTGTCCATGCTTTTCATAATGTTTTGCTTCTTAGAATAAGAATATAAAAGGTTTATCTTATATCTGAGAGCTATATTTAGAAATGGTTCCCAAAACTTTAAACGCGTTTATCTCAAAACGGTGTTTTCAAAGTCGGTGAGCAAAATTTCTCCGAAACGGCTGGACCGATTGACTTGAAATTTTGACACGACTTTCTTAGATATTTTTGTCAGGTAATGGTCGTAGGAATAAGGTTTCTGATAATAATTTCGATTTTTTTCAGCCACTTTCAAGTGTAAATTTTCATGAAAAAAACGATTTTTTTGGGGGGGAAGCCGCCATTTTGTCAAAAATCAAAATTTTGACTATTCCTACGATCATTACCTGTATTCATCTATCCTAAAAATAAATCTTTTGTTTTTTTTCATTTCAGATAATTTGGATCAGAGATATCTTGCTCACCGCCAGACACCTTTTTGTGGAAGTCCTCTAGGAGATCTACTACAGGAACAGCGGAACCCAATATTTTTGTAAACTCATCACGGATTCTTAACATACATTAAATTTGCTATATGTATATGTATTGTATATATTTCTTTAATAAAAGGCCTCTTCACAAAAAATTCACAAAAAAAACACGTTTTTTCGTGCATACAACTGGATGTAACCCCTTAATCCGTGCGTAAACAAGAGCAAATCGTGTTTTTCGCTGTGCCAATTTGCTTTTTACCCTTTCTAATCTTCAAATCCGATTGATTAGTTAATCAGAGATGTGAGTTGGAAATAGACGAAAAGTCTGAAAGTATCAGCAAAACTCAAAAATAATTTAATTTTAGTAGTAAAAGAAGAAACAGATACACAAAATCATACTTTCTATAAGCCAAACTGGAAAAATATATGAAAATAAATTATTTAGAAACAGTCAAAAGAAAGAAAATTGAACAAAAATAAGAATATTTAGAAGCAAAAACCTGAAAATTGTTTTTAAAAAATTAAGAAAAGTCTGAAAGTCCTCATCCCTGGTTAATTGAAGCCGAACGGTGAATCCGAACATCTATCTTCGTTTTTGGCCAATCAAAACGAAGCTTTTCTTTCTCTCCCAGTTAATCCATGGATCACGCAATCGGCTGATGGTGAATACCGTAGGAATTTAATCCAGTGTTAGCTTTGATTCTCGGATTTTCTGATCCATTGTTTAATCCTCGATCAATGAAGTTTGGTGAATACGACCCTAAGTGTTTATATTGTAGATATTAAATAAAGGATTTTATATTATATTTCAGGTAAGAAATATTATTTTAATAGTTTTATTATATTTTTTTTCTGTGTTGTAAATATACGATCCAATTTCAATTTTTGTTTACAATATTTGTGTCCAGTTGTAGATTAAAAGTTGCCGTAATCTTTGAAAAAATTATTTATTTTATACATCTGAAATATTTTAAGAAAAACTTAGTTTAGCATGCATTTAAACGTCCATGAAAGAAAGGGGCGAGTTATGTTTCATGAACTTGGCCATAGAGTATTATATTCTGATTTGTATAAAATCCTGTTAAGCAATTTAAACTTTCTATTACAGTTTAATTCAGATTATTTTAAATGAATTAAAAAAGTCTCACAATCAGAGATATCCTGATTTTTCTGAATTCTTAAAAAATTTCCTGAAATATCTTTAAATATCATTAGTTATCCTAAAATTCTTAAAATTTTCCTGCTATTATGCTACTTATTGACATTTAAACCACCCAAATTACACAATCAAAAGCCAAACTGGCTCCATACTGTCACACTTTTCTGTGATCATTAGATAAATAATACTAATTAGATAATAACTCCTTTTGCCCAAGTACAGTAGAATCCTGATTTTAGGGCATCTCTTCTCTGAATCGATGGAGATATCCACCAACCGCAAATAATGACAGTCGTTAATTTCAACTTTTACCGACTCCTTTTGCTTATAAAATAAGCCTTCCCTCATGAAATTAAAATGCCTAAACCATCTTTCATTAAAATATGTATACTTGTATACCATGAATCATAAAATAATTCGTGATAAAAATAATAATCAACTTAAAAATTCCAACAACAATTTTCTGAACCTATCTGCAGCAAAATAAAATTTATCTTCAAACCATGAAGGCTGAACCAAGTCTCGTATCTCTAGAAATAATATCAATTCATAAAATATTTAATTTGTAGATGCAAATTTTACATAAATTAAGACTATACAACCAATGTAGTAATCTAGAGATATAATGCAAGTGTATTTTTAAGCCTAAACATTTCTTTAGTTGTTAAATTCATCTACAGAGCTTTAAACAATCTGCTGCACCCGATGCCATGCTACACCGTTACTGCTACTAGGATAAAAAGCTTTAAGTAACTTTAAGATCATTTTTAGTGTTGCACCGAGTAGCCATGTATCAAATACCGAGTAGTTGTAAGAAAGAATAATTGACGTACATATGAAGAATTTAGCACATCTTGAAATTAAAAAAAGACCTTTTGGACATAAAATTAAGTTAAATGGCAAACAGCATGTTTTCATGAAATGTTTCAGAACTTTTGTAGTGCATATACACAATTAGGTTCATCGTTATATTTGATACTTCCAGCTTAGTGGATACAATGGATGCATTTATCTTATAAACAACTTTAAGTAACTTCAAAATTATACCTATAAAAATTTAATAACATATTTAATTAATAATTATGGATATTTTTATCATAGTGATCTTCGTTATCTGATGATTACGTTCTAAAATACTCAAAATCCAGTTAAAAAAAAAAAAAAAAAATCAATTTCAATTTAAACAGTGTAAAGTTTTATAATTTAGACAATTTTATTTCTTTAACTGATAATAAATAATAGTTTGGATTTGGATTACTTTCTTATATTTTCTGATAAAGCAGTTTTTAACAAACATCCAGTTAATTAAAAGAAACAGTAGTCAATACTGTATTACAAAATGTCATCAAAAACTTTTTCTTTATAGTCATATACGGTATAGTCAACTCCCTGTAATCCACAGATTTATAATCTGCAAATCCTTCTAATCCATAATTGATTTTTTAATGTAAAAGAAATTTACATCTCATATTTAAAAAAAATTCACCTTTCTCACCTTTTTACTTTTTTTTTTTTTTTTTTAAACCAAATTTTTATCTTAATCCTTGCTTTGAAACAAAATTGGATAGGGGGGGGGAAGGGGGGTAACATTCTTGTATTTATTATCCTGCAATTCATGCAGACTAGCACTTAAAACAAACCACTATTACATCAATGTTTAACAAAATTAATCAGTGATGAATATTATTTCTGAACTTTCAAAAGTATTTTGTTTTGTATTTTTTAAATATGTTTATTTATATTATACAGGTACCTATTATTTGAATATGCTTGAATTATTTATCATCATATATGAATGAGATAGATTAGTTTTATTAATATTGAAGAAATATTTTATTCTAAAATTTATTAGAAATCGTCTTTCCATTTTTATGTCTATTTATGAATTAATAATAACTGACTTTGTATCTGCAAAAGAAAACTGTAAACAAAGGCAATGATCTCTAATCTGCAAATTCCTATAATCCGCATAACCTGTGGACAAAACTTTTGAGAGTTAGAGGGAGTTGACCGTAAAATAAATGAAAAGTTTTTTAGTAGTTCAATACTGCACTTTATTTTTCAACTTAAAGTAAATACAAACTACGGATTTTTTTTTTTTTTTTTTTTTTTTTTTTAAACCCTAGATAACTTGCAGGAAAGTTTAAAAGTAGGTATATTACTTATTGATGCAGTTCATTGGATACCAGCTTTGAGTTTATGCAAAAAATTGTATCCTTAAAAAAAAAAAAAAAAAAAAAAAAAATGCAAATATTATGGCTAAAAATTCCATAATTATTATCACTTGCACAGTTTGAACGTATAATAATATGAGATAATATCTATGCAAAAACTTCTAAAAATATTAGCATTAAAAAGTAAAAACCCGTCACCTGTATGAAAATATAAAGTCATTAAACTTTTTGCTGCAAACAGCTTTTTGCAGTTAAAACAGGTGAGTAGATTGCCACCAAACTCTGTATAGAGACGAATCATGATATGAGCTTATCCATTTTAGTTACAAGAATTTGAGTATAACCATCTTGTATGCATGTAATATGCAATTTTTTTTTTTTTTTTTTTTAATAAAAACTTATTGTATCTATAAAACAGACAAAAATAAAATATTTTAGAAAAAAGAACCCTTATTATACTAATTATTATACTAATATTACACTAATTATTATACTAATATTGTAAAAAAAACTTTAGTTACATATTTGTTCAAATAAATTAAGACACTTTTAAAAGTTTAAGAAAAGATTAATTTTTAATTTAAAAAATAATAATTATGAAAAAAGTAAATACACTAAAATGTTATTAAAAATATATTTTAATAATCAAAAATGTTGTTTTTCAAATTATGGCCGCCCAAAACCACCTATCTTTTTTACTCTTCCAGAATTTGAAGATTAATGAAATATATTATGTTTGAAATGATAAAATATTTATTTTAATGTTCTCATTTCATATAATAACTTCATGCATCTTAAATTAAGCCCAAGTGTATAGGAACTTTTATATTCTCTAAGAATTATTTGAGAATGATTCACATATGAGAAAGAAGACTAATAATAAAGAATGAAGTTATCAGTTATTACGGATTTAATAATCCACTAAGCTGGAAGTATCAAATATAACGATGAACCTAATTGTGTATATGCACTACAAAAGTTCTGAAACATTTCATGAAAACATGCTGTTTGCCGTTTAACTTAATTTTATGTCCAAAAGGTCTTTTTTTAATTTCAAGATGTGCTAAATTCTTCATATGTACGTCAATTATTCTTTCTTACAACTACTCGGTATTTGATACATGGCTACTCGGTGCAACACTAAAAATGATCTTAAAGTTACTTAAAGCTTTTTATCCCAGCAGCAGTAACGGAGCATGGCATCGGGTGCAGCAGATTGTTTAAAGCTCTGTAGATGAATTTAACAACTAAAGAAATGTTTAGGCTTAAAAATACACTTGCATTATATCTCTAGATTACTACATTGGTTGTATAGTCTTAATTTATGAAAAATTTTCATCTACAAATTAAATATTTTATGAATTGATATTATTTCTAGAGATACGAGACTTGGTTCAGAATTCATGGTTTGAAAATAAATTTTATTTTGCTGCAGATAGGTTCAGAAAATTGTTGTTGGAATTTTTAAGTTGATTATTATTTTTATCACGAATTATTTTATGATTCATGGTATACAAGTATACATATTTTAATAAAAGATGGTTTAGGCATTTTAATTTCATGAGGGAAGGCTTATTTTATAAGCAAAAGGAGTCAGTGAAAGTTGAAATTAACGACTGTCATTATTTGCAGTTGGTGGATATCTCCATCGATTCAGAGAAGAGATGCCTTAGAATCAGGATTCTACTGTACTTGGGCAAAAGGAGTTATTATCTAATTAGTATTATTTATCTAATGATCACAGAAAAGTGTGACAGTATGGAGCCAGTTTGGCTTTTGATTGTGTAATTTGGGTGGTTTAAATGTCAATAAGACTTTTTTTATTCATTTTCAAAGATTACGGCAACTTTTAATCTACAACTGGACACGAATATTGTAAACAAAAATTAAAAATGGATATTATATTTATAACACAGAAAAAAATATAATAAAACTATTAAAATAATATTTCTTACCTGAAATATAGTATGAAATCCTTGATTTCATATAAATACTTAATTCTTCTTTATACGATTTGTTATTGCCCGGCGTATTAATACAAGATGAAAAGTGAAAAATTAGCCAATAGCCGAGAATGGATGGATTGATTGATGGATGCGTTTTACGCGTTTTACGTCACACTAAAAGCCAAGAAAAATGTGAAATATTTTCTCTTTAAAAAACTGTAAATTTATCATTAATAACTATGAAGTAAAATACTTATAATTACAAAATACTTCCTGATTTAAAATATTATCGAAATAGTTTTTTGACGAAATGCGAAATTTTAAAATCTTAAATATTTACTTTATAACAAAAAAAAATATATATTTAGGTGAAATTTCATTTCGTATCTATACAATAAATATTTAAAAGAAACAATAAAGTTTCTTTCTTGCATTAAAAAACAAAATCTGAATTTTTTATTGACTGCATTCAGATTGAACCAACCAACCAATTCCAAGACCAAACCGAATAACACCTGTTCAGAATTCTGAGAATTATCAATAGAAATCTTTACATCGCGTAGTAAAAATAGTTCGATTTTTAAACTGAGTTATAAAAAAAACAAGAGTTTTCCTAGGGAAAAGGGAGATGTCAGGCACATCAGATAAAAGCGATTAATATCATATATAAATTAAACTAAATTCGCTCGAGCCATATTCGAGAAAAAATTCTTACACATTAGGCCGTCCATTTATAGCTTAAATGAGCCAATTCATATCTCGAAATATATTGCACACAAAAATGTAACGATTTCAGGGTAGGATCAGACAGAAGGTGTAAGACTATTTTGAAATTATCAGAACATAACCTCCCATATTTCCTGAGATATTAAGTGTCGGCTTTCAGCGGTTTCTTTGATCTTTAAATTCGTGTATATATAAGTGTCGCAGTTTCGTTCGTTTTTCCGTTTCCGCTGAGTGTCGTGGCGTTCGTTTGTTTTTGCGCTTGCGTCACTTGAGACTCTGCCGAGTCTCTTGATAAATACACATACATTTGTCCCCAATTCACCTTATTAATCTATCAAAATGGTTGTGTAAGACTTCACTAGCGCTCTTTAGAACGTTTCCAGGTGCGCTGTGGCGTCCCAGAGAAGTGTATGTCCAGAAATAAAATGTAACTACTCAACTATACAAATTCTTTATATATATCTAATACATCTGTTTTTGTTAACTAATCAGTATTATGCTAATTAACTGCAACTTTCTTTGTATAATTCAAACATTTGTTTTTCTTGTGTATATTGCTTACTTTAAAAGCATGGAATGTGCACAATATTTATTTTGAAATACAAGCATTGTATTTTTTCAAGTTATTAAATTATTGTATTTTATTTTAAATAACTAATTATTTTAAAAAAGACTACATAAAGTAAGTATTTTTTTTTAACTTTTTGGTATTAAACAGTTTAAAAAATTAAGATATATTACATGCAGAATGCTTTCATTTAATATGTCCAAACTGTCACTATGTCTGGAATTTTCATAACTTTCACTTAGCATGTCTCTAACTTAGTATGTAAAAATTTCTTATTTGGTATTTCCCCCCCAATCCCTACAATTTTATTGGCTTTTATTCTCGCATAAAAATTCGCTTCAGTAGTATATTGAGGAGCGTAATCGGTCTTGCTATTCTTCACTGATGACTATGTACTTAATGTTATCGCCGCTACAATACGCAAATTTTATATTTATTTGGACATTTTTGAGTAAATTTAATCTCCATATATATTTTGTGTCAAGTCAAGTTTTTATAAATAACTGTGCACTATATCTCTTTAATAAGTTTGGTATCTATTTTGTCTGTTAGTGAGTTACAACTTTACAGTTAGAACTTTTGTAATCGCAAAAATTTTAAAACAGTTTGTTTCATGCGTTAATTGTTGCATTTTTATTTTGAAGTGTAAAAATAATCTAAAATATTCTTTTTATTGTTTAAGTTATGACTATGTCCATGTGAGTTTAATTAAGAAAAGAACATTTTGCATTCCAAAAAATAAATAAATAAATAAATAAAAATAAAAATAAAATGTAGATTTTTACAAAATTATATGTATAACTCCCATGCAAAAATACATTATTTTTTAAATTTTTGTTATCTTTTTTAGTTGGAAAATACTCTTTTTATAGGTATACTACTCTTTAAAAAACGCTTTATTTAGTTTAAAATTACTATTTGAAATATTTTGCTTCAAGTTTTTAGGAAAATTCGTCGTGTTTTAGTTTAATATAACTTCTTTTCAAAAGAAAAATTCAGTAATTCTTAGCAGATTATTGTTGAATTTTTATATTAAAAATAGTGGTATTCAGTTGAAGGACCGCTAAACATTACAGTCTTATATTGAGTTACTTGGGAAGAAATACATTTCTCGCAGTAGTAGTTACAAATTTTTTGATGCCTTAATGATGAAATTTTGAAATTTGGATTTAAGTGTTCATCACATGAATAGCATTTATTTATTTTTTTTTTTCATTTCTAATAATTGCCTTCTATCATAGAAAAAAAAATCATGAATTTATAATTTTTTATTTAAATTGTTTATTTATGTGTTTTTACATGTATGTTTATACGAATAAGATCTCATATTCACAATTTACTATAAAATTTTTCAATTATTAATTTTTTTTTTAGCTTCTACAAGATAGTTTTTTCTACGATGTTATAAAATATTTCCAGTCTACAGTAAATGCAGGTTGCTGCTGTAGGAGAAAAACGAAGTTGAAGATGTTTACATCAAAGTCCAGATTATCTCCAGAAATACCAGATACAAGTCCAAACCAGAAAAAAACACAAGCATCACCAAGAAATGCTACTGTATATCCTGATAAAATCAGCAGAAAACTATTTCCATTTATGTTTTTTTCGTTCTCCATTACATATTGGATTTATTATTTATATTTAAAATAAAAATTATTTATTGATATATGGTTTAATATTTCATTATTTTGTGGTTTATTTATTCGTCTCGGAATGGTTATATTAATGTTTTATTATTATTAAAAAGAAAAATGTAGAAAGAAAAAAAAAAGAACGTATTTGTAATAGTAATAAATTTTGCAGCCTTCTTATTTACAAAATGTCCTGAATAAGGCAGAATACTTAACATCAATCTTTATTAACAATAGTATCTTTTATATAAATTCAAACTTTAAAAATATTAGTAGTTGCTATTAAAAATAATGGTGTTCCTTCCTTCAAAAAAAAAAAAAAAAAAAAAAGCAAATTTGGCAATTTTTTCGTATTTTCCGTATTAATCATTTTGAAATTCAATCTAACTTCTTAATTGCAAAACTACCCTTCTCTGGTATTAAATACGTTAATAACATGATTATATATGTTATATATACCCATGTCCAAAATATCTTCACAGGTTTCTCAGAAACTGTCAACTATAATTATATGACCCATAAATACAAAAGAAAAAATATAAGATCGCAGCACATAATTATAATTATAGCATGAAACAATAAAGATAGAAATAAAATGTGACAAAAACAGATTAAAATAATCTGTTGGGGGGCTCACATGACTTTCTCTTATCCTGAAATTCAATACCATAAAGATAGATTGGACATTAAGGAATAAGATAACGAATACTGTTATATAAACTCCAAATTCATTTCAAAGTTACCTTATTCATCCTAGGTGATTTTTCGTGTGGTGGGTCTCTATGAGATGATTTGGAAGTTATTCACTCCCTGTGGACGGCAAATTGTCCACAGGCTTGTCGTTTTCACACATGACCAAATTAACCCTTCACTGTAAAATAAATAAAGAAATAAAAAATCTAAAATTTGTAAAAATTTGTAATATATTTGGGTAAAGCAGTGTTCTGTTTGTCACCCAAAATGGGTCAGAAAATTTTATCTATTTTGAGTTTACAAACTTGTTATGTATGGTTCACTATTTTATTTTATATTTTTGTCTATAATAAATAAAGACATTGTAGAAAATATTGTATCACTCACCTCTCATAGATATATATAAATATATATACATACTTGCCAACCATCTCATTAATAACCGTACAATTGTTAACGCCCCCTGAAAAAACGACCCTTTTCTCACACCACTATATTTTTAGAGTTATTCTTTCCAAATGTTGTTACGATTAAATAAGACTAAAATTATTCTAAAAAATTTTTGGTGTGAAAAAAAAGGCGGGTACTAAAAATTGTACGGTTCATAATGAGATGGCTGGCAAGTATGTATATATATATATACATCTAACATGTGTACATGATCTAAGCAAAATGTAAACATGTCATATGTTATAACTGTTGAATAATCCACATTGAATTTTGCACAAATCTTGTATGAAATAATTTACATTAATTTTTAAAAGGCACTTTATAAATCATAATATATATGCAGGCAATGATTCAAGACTTCCCTTCACGAACAACTACGTACTTATCTGTTTACACTGATTTAACTATGGTGCCGAAAATAGTTGCTACTTTCAAGAGGTCTTTCCGTCCAAAACACATACCATGGAGTTCTAGATATGTAGCTACTCCGTTTCAATGAAGCGAACTATTCATTTCGAAATGACGTTGCCCAAATATCTTACAAATTTTTACCTATTTCAGATTTTTTTCTTCTTCTTCTTCTTCTTTTTTTTTTTTTTTTTTTTTTTTTCAGTGTTTAACAGTGTCCTCGACACAAGGAGGCAATTACTAAATCCACGCTGCAAAATTTCATCCGGGAAATTTCCTTTTTATAATTTTGCAGGAAATAGTCATTTCTTTTCTTTTATTTAAACTTTGTTCTTGAATTCTGGTAGCTTTCTGTATTAAAATAATGCAATTACCCTGCCTTCAAAGGATTAAAAATCCTCTTGTTTCTCGTTTCTAATTGATATAAGAATTTCTTTACGAATTATCCTTTAAACAACTATCTTTATTTATTTATTTATTTGATTTTTCGCTATTGCTTTCATGTGTTTATGTGCTTAAAAGATAAATGATTTACGAAAACAATCTAATTTTAAAAATGGAAAAAGAAGGAAATTTTCTATCAACTTTCAAAAAAAAAAAAAAAAAAAAAAAAAAAGAGGAATGCATGCACACAAACAATTATTATTATTATTATTATTATTATTTTATTTATTTATTTATCTTACTAGTATGACCTTACTCTGTTGATTAAAAATATTATTTTGGTTTACTTTAAAATAGAAAACTTTTGAAATATTTCTCTCTGCGTGCATTATATTTCAAAATGTATTTGGTATATGAACTTAAAAATTTTCTCAACCATACATTTTGACATAATGAATAAAATGAACTAAAAATAAGAAGTTCTGTTCAATAGGGAAAAAAATATTATTGTGAAAATATAGAAACTTTAATGGTAATTCCATATTTAATTATTAATTAAAATCCATATAAATAAAATAAATAAAACTGTTTAGTTCAGATTCTTAATTTAAATGTTTTGTTTCATTTAATGTAATAAATATAAGGATAAACAATTTGTAATTGGGATATCCTGCGCACGGTGAGAAAGCACTTTTGAAAATAATCTGCAATAAAAGAATATTTTTAAAAAATTCTATTTGAAAGTAAACCTCAATAATATTTTTAACCAATAGCTTAATATCATACTAGTAAAAATAAATAAATAAATAAAAATTGTAGATGCATTCATTCTTTTTAAAAAATTCAGAAAGTCGATAGGAAATTTCTTCATTTTCAGATTTCTAGAAGTAGGCTGTCGCATTAAAATACTCCGGAATAATTTGAAATGTTGGGATCTATGCAACTTTTACGAGTTTTTGTTGTCGATAATGTTTACTTATAAAGTTATTTATTTATTAAATTAAATATTATTTTAATTTAATAAGGTTTACTTACAGATGTTTCAAACCGAAAATTTCTCGAAAAGGAACAATGCTAATTTTTTATTCTCTAAATATTTATGATCAGCTATGTGTCTAAAAGCCATTTTTAAAATTAGTTTAGTCATTTTTAAAATAAATTAAGTAGTGAAAGTTAAAGGGTTAAATTAATTCATTTTGTAGGTATTTTGATAAACAAGAGTCAATTCACCACTTTACAGAAGTTATTATTTTTTAGTACATCTAATTTTTTTTTTTTTTTAATTTTGTTGAAATTAAATTGCAAAACAAGTTAAAAATGTCTTTTAAAAACTGCAAAATCTTTCAATACCTGTTCAGAGTTTATATCCGTTAAAAAAAAACATCCATTTAAAGTATCATTCCGTGTATAATACAACTTTAACCACTTGATACTTTGTAACAACTCCGGTTTTTTTAGTTCATGCGTACATAACCATAAACTCCATTTTTATTTCTTTTAAAACACAAGTGTAATTTAAACGTGTGATAAAATAATGTTTACTTTTTAATAATCACTTTGAATAGATTTTTTAAAAAGTATTCCCTTTCAAACTTCAGTTATTTCATTTTGTAAATAAAGCTGTCTAATAAAAATTTGGCTGTTGTACTAATTACTCTGACCCCCTTGGCTCTTGAATGCCAATGAATGTAAAAAAAGAATCAAGAGTATCCAGGGTTCTTTCTCATTCAAAATAAAAAGTATTTTATTAAAACAAAATTTTTAAAGAACACAAATTTAACACTTTAAATGAGTTGCACGTATTACATTATTTGTCATAATAGAGATATAAAGCTGTTTTATTTTGATTAGACGACAAGATTATGAAGTTAAAAAAAAAAAAAAAAAAAAGGTGAAACTGCTCTTACTGTATTATCATTAGTTGATTGTTTTAAAATTTGTTCGAGCAAATCAATTTATTTAATTTGTTATTATAATTAATGTTTATAGATAAGATGAATGTCTCATTAATAATTAAAACAAAAATTATAATAATTACTAAATTATCTAACTAAAAAATATTTTAGCATTTAATAGTTTTCACAAACTAAATTTCAACAATTTTTGCACTTTATATTTAACATTTAAATCTGATTAATTTATAGGACCCGGCTGATAAAATTATGCGGCTACGATCCGCTGAACATTTGATATATTTAAAAATGGTCACCAATCAATGCAACATGCAGTTAGCAAAAAAAAAAAAATAAATAAATAAATAAAGGCCACCTAACTTTGCCGTAAATTTCCGTAGAAGCATGCGGTTAATACCGATCGATTTATAATAACGTCTAATTTAAAATGGTATAATTTAGGGGGTCGTCTTAATATTAAAACTGGCATCAACTTCATTTTTTTCAATGGTAATCCCCATTTATATATATATATATGTATATATTATTTGAATTATTTGGATCAAATCATCGCAGAAAATGGTATAGTTTATGTACTTCGCTCAATTTTTCATAGAGTTATAAGCTGTCAAAATATGTGGATGCTTTGTCAAATGAATGTGACAAATATTAATTCATATCTTCCCCAAAAATTATTATATTCAAATTCTGTTTTTTTTTTTTTTTTGTATGCGTTAGAATGAAGTGACCCAAACATATTCCATGCATATTATATATATATATATATATATATATATATATATATAATTATGAAAATTTTTAATAAATTCATATTCGAAAAAAATTAATCAATTATGACCTATATTAATTTTTGCACGAAGGAACAGGCATTATTTAAAACATGCATTTCCGAATTTACAGATCATTCCTAACAATACTTTTTCAGTTACAGGGATATTTCATTTTTTATTGCTGTTAGGGGGTCGTCACTTGTTGTAATCTGTTTCCTCTGTAAGTAAATATCTGTATATAATCTGACGAAAAACTATTTAATTTACCTTTATGTTATTCATATTGTTTTCTAAGTAACATTTTGATGTTTATAATACAAATTGGATAAAATTATCGCAATGCAGGGAAGAGATATGAAGAATGTGAAAGAATTCCAAAAGAAAAGAAGTCCCGCCTCTTTATCGCTGAAACAATATTAAAAAATTTAGTTTGCTTATTCGTATTTCACTCCATATGTGATGCTCGTATGCATAAATCTCAATGGCATTTACTACATCGATTGCTGAAAACAACACTTAAATGATATAATTGCGTATATGTAAAATCATTTTGTTTTATAATGTAAACTTAACGCAAAAGTTAAAAAAAAAGGTTTAAAGGCGTGGCTTGCGTTACAAGATAGGAACATATCCTATACTGATATGTTAAGTCTTTCTTCTTAAATATTAAATAGCTTTTTCCAGTTTTTCACTGCTAAAATTCTGTTTTAACCCTGTTGTCCTTTTTTTTGCATTTGAATATTGTAGCATACTTGCCAACCATCTCATTATGAACCGTACAATTTTTAGTACCCGCCTTTTTTTACGCACCAATAATGTTTTAGAGTAATTTTAGTCATATTTAATCTTAACACCATTTGGAGAGAATTAGTCTAAAAATATATTGGTGTGAGAAAAGAGGCGTTTTTTCAGGGGACGTTAACAATTGTACGGTTATTAATGAGATGGTTGGTAAGTATGTTGTAGGATTCGTAGATCTAAAGTTAAATGTCTAGAAAATACGGTAAAACGAAGCTTACTGTTTGAAACAGCAATACGCATTCGATAATCGTTTTATTATTATTATTAATAAGATTTATAAGATTTTTTACCACGAAATTTTCTGTTTTAGTCTTGTTGTGATATTTTTGCATTTGTTTACTGTACCGTTTGTAAGCTTTATGTTATTTTAATTTTATCACATGATGTAACATAATGAAATATTAAATTTTTATTAAATGTTTTTTAATACAGAATTAAATCGTAGAATTTTTTTTTTTTTTTAATCGCAGTATTATCTATTTTCGATTAATTCGTAAAATTCACATTTATTATGAAAAAGGAATTTAAAACAAAATAATATGTTTTATTGCTTTTAGAGATATAGATACACTTTTAAAAATTAAGAATTTAAGTACAGTATAAACTACTGTATAACGCTGGATATTCGTTCTGGGCAACAGGAAATCGTGTTATGTGGGACACACATTATAAGACCAATTTATGCAAATTCAGTCCAATACTAAAAAAAATTTATTTTGTTTTATATTATTTATGTATTTTATTTTTTTCTAAATAAGGCTTCAATGTATACGATACTAATTAATCTATTTTTGTAAAATGAACGCACTGCAGGCGGGAAATTTTGATGGCATTCTAAAACAATAATAAACCCCACCCTCTGACTTTTTCTAAAACATTACTTTACTTTAGAAAATGTTTCTTGTTTTCTTAATTTTATTTTGTTTGACTCTTTATAGACCTCTAGCACATATAAATGAATTAAATTTACTGATTCGATTGTTGATGACAAAATGTCAGTTATTTATTCATGAATTTGTTAAATAATTTGATGTTTTAGAGAAACGTATAAAGGCGTGACTTATTTTTCATAATAGGAATGCTTTTGACCAGTGTCTCTTTTTTATTGAATATTAGATATTCTTTCTCAGATTTTTGTTTAAACCTTGTCATCTATAATTTTGTGTATTGTATATTCTAGGTTTGTACATCTTAAATCAAATGTAACACTTTATAGAAACACTTTCATGCAGGGCTTACTGTTCAAAATGAAAATATATCTAACAGAAGTAGATAAATTACTTTTCTTAAATATTAAACATTTTTATTTTTTTATTTTTACCGCTGCTATTATTATTGTCAAAACTACTATTATTATTTAATCTTGCAATCTACATTTTTGTACTGAAGGTTGCAGGGTTCATATGACTCAAACTATTTAAATTTTAACGTATGAAGTGACTTAATAAACTATTTCGTTTTTATTAAAAATAAACTATTTAAAAAATTTTAATTCTTGAACTATATCATATTCACACTTAAAAATTGTTAGAAAGTGTTAAAAACGCTTATTGTAAACGAAAATGTAGTTCCAGCAAACTTTCAATAATAAACAATAATGTAACTGGACATTTTTGGGTATTGTAAATTTGGCTCTGTAAACCTACTGCTAGTCGTAATATATTCTACAGAAAACATTCTTTTGTGTATATGAATAGCCTATTTTACGTTCATTTAAATTTACGCAAAGTAAAGTTATTAAAATTTGTTTAGTAGCAATATCTCTCATAGACTGTAATGTTTCGGAATACTTTCGGGTGTCTCTGTGTACAAAACAATGGTGGTATTTACTACATTTTCTATAGAAAGCATCCGTTAGTGAGTTTGAGTAACAAATTTCAATTTTATAAATATTTGTGTAAAGTAAAGGTATTAAAATAGGGTTTATAGAAATACCTCTCATAGAACATGATTTTTGGAATAATTTTTGTTGTTCCTGTAAACAAACCAGCAGAGGTATTGACTCCATTTTAAATAGAGGATATCCGATAGTGAACTTCAATTATATATATCAGTTTCAAGAAATTCCATGAATATTTACGGGAGTTAGAGCGTAAAAAGACCGACAGACGGACAGACATACAGATGGACAGACAAAAGTCATTAACACTTTTCAACCTTTTTGGAATGTTTAAAAGGGAAGAAGAATTTTCCCTTAAAAATAACTCCCATGAGAATACAAAACATATAGAAACATAAAAAGCTTCTAATGATTGTAATAAAAAGTTTTCGATTTGAACTGACAATAACAAAATGAATCCAAAACAAAATATTAGAAAATCTGAATTTATGGAACAGGTTACAAATATTTATTATTGAAATTTTATTTTTCCGACAGAGTGGAAATAATGCCTGGACCGGGAGTCGAACCCCGGATCTTTGACTTACAAGGTCAAGGCTCTACCAATTGAGCTATCCAAATAGTTGAATAACAAGTAAAATAGAAATATATATAGAATTTTTAATAGATATTTAAAATGATTTTTAAAAAAATTACAGTTAAAGCATGTGTCCTTATTTATTAAAAAAAAAAAAAAAAAAAAAAAAAAAGACGCTTTAACGCAGGTAAATTGATGGTATCATTAGAAACTCAAACAAGCAGAAAATTCCTTCGTAATACCTGGAAATCCAAACAGAATAACTTCAAAGTAACGATCTTATGACTTATGTGAATAATTTTCGCATCTCCTGGAGTTGATCGATATATTCGATGTCATAACAAACGATGCGTTCTAATTGTTGACCGTGGAAACCGTTAGTGGACAAAAAGTTTCGAGTTTGTTAATCAAGGCTTAATACACTTACATGAGTGATGTTTTATATCTGATACATTAAATTATGTTCATGGTAAAACAAAAATTGTTTTCATAAAATATTATGTTATACGTATAATTTAAATTTAACAAATGTTCTAAAAATTTATAAATTTCAGCTCCAGTTAATTTTTTTTTTTTTGCATCGATTTATTATTATTATGATTATTGTCCTATATATTAATATTTATTGTACATTTTACTGTAATAATCATATTATGAAACAATAATATAATCGTGTCTTAAAGATTGTGATGGAAAAAATGTGATTGGCAAAAAAAGCTGAAATTAATGGGGAAAATAGCTGAAATTTTGATATTTACGTTCTTTTTTATTCTACAGCTAGCAAATATTTTTTCTCCCTTACAATATAGCAATGAAGTATATTCTTCAGTACTTGGGGGTTCGTAAGCTGTCCGAGAATAAGAAGTGAAACTTGCAAAAATTCAGGAGATTTATTTACAGAAAATTCCAGTAGAATACAGGTCTATAAACTGAGTATCATCTTCAATTCCGCCAATATACTCAGCTTAAATAACAGCTGCCAACAGTAAATCAACAGTACAAACTGTACAGCAATAACATATAAAGCAAGTCCCTTTCAAAGAGGCTCAGAACTCCTTCAATAGCACAGCAAGCATTGACGAAACTGACTGAGAACTGAGCTGAGTTTGACGCGCAGGACCTTCTTTTATACATCTCTGCCGAACCCAGAATGCTCGGGAAATTTTCCTAACTCATTAACCAATCACATTAGAGTGTCCATCTTTAGTATATCGATAATAAGGATTTTTTTCGCCAATAAAAGTCTCCAAAAAAGTCGTCAAGGGCAAAAATCCATCAAATTTGTCGCCAAATCTATTACTTGCCTTATTAGAGATTTTTAATGCGTTTTAAAGGGAAAATTAAGCTATTTTAACGCGAAAAGGTGCTCAAAATGCAGAAAACTGACATTTTATCAACTAAACCTCTTTGAAAGAATTTATACAAAGATAAATACAATTAATCACAATTTCGTAACACTGCTCCCTTCCGAAGGACTGCACGTCGCGGGCAGTGCAATTGTTGGTCAGGAGGCAAAACTAAACATAATAAACAATCTAAAATAATAATAATAATAATAATAATAATAATAATAATAATAAACTAAGTTGCATATAACATTAAAATAAAAATTACAGATTGCAAAACCAAGTGAGTAATATTTACAAAATTTGCAAATTAGTACAAATATTTATATAGAAATGTTTACATCAAACATGCACAAATTTAACAAATATTTACTTTTAAAATTTGAACATTACCATTATGTGTTGCACGTGGCTAGCCGATCATTGTGAATCACCTTCGGTTTTGATGAAGGTGTTTTAGCAATCTTTATAACATCATTCCGTCTTTTCAAGACTGTGTAGGGTCCGTCCCAGTTACACTGTAGCTTGGGAGAGAGTCCTTTGCGTCGAACAGGATTCCACAACCAAACTTTGTCTCCTTTCTTGAACTCATGTTGTGTAGCCTTTAGATCGTACCTTGTCTTCATCTTCTCCGTTGCCATGTAAATCTGCTCTCGAGCAAAGTTGTGTGCGTGTTCAAATCGTGCCTGGAGACCTTGGCGTATCTGGCGGATGAAGGCGCATGTGGTGAACAACCAAACAGGGGATAACATGGAAGACGAACTTCGCGTCAAAACAGCATCTAAGTTGAAGTATAGCTTGGAATCTCATGGACAGCATTTCGATAAGCCAGCAGGAACGATGGACATTTCAAGTCCCAATGTTGCTGGTTCCTTGATACTAGAAGTGAGAGGTTATTCAAGATGGTACGGTTGAACCTCTGGACCATGCCGTCCTACTGGGGATGTAAGGGTGTTGTCTGGGTTTTGTCTCTGCCGAGTAATTGACACAGTCCTTTGAAAACAGCAGAGGTAAAGTTATTTCTCCATCATCAAATTCCCATTTTCTGTATAGTACGCCGTTTCTAATAGGAAGAGAGTCCCAGAGTGCCAAAAAACTTTTCGTAATGGTACTTAATCTAGAAATGTCCTGCCAGGTAGGTCTGTTGCTGGTCGTCTCCTTCAGCTGTAATATTGGCACTACGTCAGGATCTTCCAAATGGGCTCGTCTAAATTCCTTGTCACTCCACTGGTCCAATGTTGTTGGTGTTGTAATTGTAGCTTGGCAGGCATCTGGATATATCAGCTGGTATTTCTGTTCTTCTCAAAATCAGAACTTGCAGCTTTCCCAGCAGGGATTACGTGACAAGGCATCTGCATTACCATGTAGAGTCTCTTTTCGATGGTGTATCTCGAAGTCATATTCCTGGAGACGTTTTTTTCCACCTGGCAATCTGGCCTTCCGGGTTCTTGAACTGAAGCAACCACGTTAAAGATGCGTAGTCAGTCCGGAGCGGAAATCTTCTGCCATAGAGGTAATTACTGAAATGTTCTATGGCTTTTACGATGGCGAGTAGCTATTTACTGGTGGCACAGACCATGAATTCCTGACCATCAATTTCTTGCAACAGAACAGCACCGACACTTTCATCATCAAGAATGAACTATTTGTCAGGCTGTGGATAAGTCAAAATAGGCGACGATGTTAAAGCCTCTTTAAGTCTCTTAAACACTTTTTCTCATTCATCTGCCCACAGGAACTTCTGTTTGGCTTCCGTGAGCTTGTGGAGTGGTCTGGCAATATTCGAGAAACCCTTCACGAATTTTCTGTAGTAAGTGCGTAATCCCAGGAAACTTCGGAGTTGGTGTATATTTTCAGGGCGACTCCAATTCTGGACTGCAGAGATCTTCTCAGGATCGGTTCTCACACCTTTCAGCAGAGATAATATGGGCGAGATAACTCACTTCCCGACGGAACAAGTTTTACTTGCCAGGATTTAATTTCAGGTTAGCCATCTTGAGTTTTTCTAGCACATTTCGGGCGTTTCTTAATTGGTCTTCAAAGGTGCGCCCCACAATGATAATATCATCCAAATACACCAGACAGGCTTCATAGGAAAATCCATTTAGCACTGTTTCCATGAGGCGCTCGAATGTTGCAGGTGCATTACACAATCCAAATTGCATAACTTTAAACTGGCAAAGTCCTTGTCCCGTGTTGAATGCAGTCTTCTCACGATCGTCAGGATGTAATTCTACTTGCCAGTAACCACTCTTCAGATCCAAAGTCGAGAACCATTTATTGGCAACAAGTGTGTCCAATGTGTCGTCAATTCTAGGAAGAGGGTAGCTGTCTTTCTTCGTGATATCATTCAAACGACGATAATCCACGCAAAATCTTGTTGAACCATCCTTCTTTCGCACCAGTACTATGGGAGAGGCCCAAGGGCTCGTTGATGGTTTGATGATGTTATTACGCTGCATTTCATTTAGAAGTTCAGTCACCTCTTCCTGTTTAGCTAATGGAAGTCTTCTTGGATTTTGATTGATTGGAGAATGATTTGCTGTGTCAATTCGGTGCTGGGTGATGTTAGTCCTTCCGACGTTTTCAAGTATTCGAGAAAAGATATCCTTAAAATCATAGAGTAGTTTCTCCTCAGCACGTCTCTGTTCATTTTCTAATTCTGCATTCTTGAGTAATTCCATTTCTGAAAATTCGGAAGACCGGTTAATGCTTGTAAAAGGAGTACAGGTTGCTAACACCTCATCTTTTTCCACTGTCCTTACTTTATCGCTTATGTTATCGACTCTCACAGGAATAATGCTCATAGTCTGGTCAACCAGGGATGAAGCCATGAGAACTCCTCTCGGGCTATTGTCTATCTTCGGGTGTTCAGTCCATAGCGGAAGTGTTGCTGTTTGGGAGGTGTCCCAGAGACTATTGTCTCTGTGTGTTGAGGGATGGAAATTTCAGACTTGGCTGATATCTGACAAATTGGCTGAACGTCTTGATTTTCATTGATAACACAGCTATGTCTTCGGAACTTGAATGCAGTTCATTATTCTTGAAGTCCAATTTAAAGTTAAACTTTCTCAGGAAATCAGTTCCAAGGATTAGAGGATCTCTTATATTAGCCATATATCCATATGATGGTAGCTGGCATTCCCAAATGTGATGATCAAGTTCATTTTTCCATGCATTTTGATTCGTCACCGGTCACAGTCTTGAGTTTAACGCAGGGCGACGTCCAGATTATCTTCCCTTTTAGTTCTTGAGCCAAATCCGTTCTAATGATGGTTACGTTGGCTCCAGTATCCAAAATCATACGGCATGTGGTATTGTTAACTTGGTCATAAACATAAAATCCATTATCGCCGCCATGTATCGATGAAACATAGAATACTGCAAAGTGGGGCTCTGTAATTTCTGGTAACCTCCGCCTCGCGAGATGACCTTCTCTTAGTTTCCCTACAGTGATGGTGAAGCCAGGTTATTTTCTTTAGTTGGTTGTATAGGGCAGTTTCTTTTCACATGTCCATCACTTCCACAGCCCAGCACTTTATCTTCCGATCCTTTACTTCTTTATTATTTTGAAGGCTGCGCAACCTCCTCTGACGTCTGCAAGATTTCTCTTCATTTCATTTACATCAGCTGGTGTATCACCTAATGTAACTGTTCTGATGGTATGGCTGTCTTTACGGGAGGCTTGTTGGGCTGTCTTTTTCTTCAGCGCGTACTCTAAAGCTGATTTAACAGCCCTGATATTGGAGAGTCTAAGTGCTTTTTAGATTTCTGGATCTCGAACGGCATCGATAAAGTACTGAAGGGCTAAATCATCTCGAGTGTCAGCGTGGTAGTTGGAGAATGCTAGGTGTGACAGTCTTTGAATATCCGCTGTCAGCTCTTGAAAACTTTCAACCTCTTTCTGGTAACGGGACTTTAGTTGGAGGCGACTGTAGTCCTTAGAACACTTTTCTTCGAAACGTAGCTCCAGTGCTCTGGTCAGGGCCTCAATGTCGTGCCGTTCTTCCTTCGAAATAGTTCTCAGTGTATCGGCTGCATTGCCCCGTAGCTCTGCTGCTAAGTGGACTGTCTTGGCATTAGAGTCCCTCCGTTAGCTTCAGCGACGATGGAAAACTGCGTCTTATATACCTGCCAGGAGGAACTGCCGTCGTAGGTTGATAGCTTGATAAATTCCTGATTCTGGATTCTTTTAGCTCTCTTTTCATCTCTCTCGTGCATGGATATTAACTTTTCTTCCACTTTTCTCTCTAGATCTTCTTCTATTCTCTTCAGTTTACTTTCTATCTCTGTAAATCTTCCTTTCAACTCGTGATCGACATTTTCTTTAACTTCTTTCCAAAACTCTTTTCTATCCTCTTAACGCTCTCTTCTGCCTTCATAACTTTCTTTTCAAAATTCTCTTCTATCTTTATAACTTTCTCTTCTTTTTCATCCATTCTATTTACCACAATTGATAATTTACTTTCAACCACTGCCTTTACTGTCGAAAGTTCTTTCTTCGTATCATCTTGATTACATTCAACTTTTTCTTGAATGGACTTAATTTTTTCGGTCAATCCGTCTTTCAACTCTCTTTGCTCCATTTCCATCTTCGCTTGTGCTGCTTTCATTTCTTCATCCAAATTATCCTTCATTTCTTTCATTTCTTGACTCCGGCTATCTTTCATCCCACTCATTTGGGCAGCTAATCCTTCTAGAAGATTTTTCATTTCTTGCTCCATAGCTCTAGTTATCACCATTCACAGACAATCCCACTTCTGACATCAGAAATGTTGCGTACTTGAGGGTTCGTAAGTTGTCCGAGAATGAGAGGCGAAACTTGTAAAAGTTCAGGAGCTTTATTTACAGAAAATTCCAGAAGAATACAGGTCTATAAACTGAGTATAAGCTTCAATTCCACCCATAAACACAGCTTAAATAACAGCTGTCAACAGTGAAAGTGAATCCACAGTACAAACTGTATAACAATAACACATACAGCAAGTTTCATTCAAAGAGGCTCAGAACTCCTTCAATAGCACTGCAAGCATTGACGGAACTGACTGAGAACCAATCTGGGTTTGACTCGCTGGATCACCTTTTATACATCTCTGTCGAACCCAGAATTTTCGGGAAATTTTCCGTAACTCCTTAACCAATCACATTTGTGCGTCCATTTTTAGCATATCGATAATAAGGATTTGCTAGCCAAAAAGACGCAAAGGGCAAAACGTCGCCAAATTTGGTGCCAAATCCTTTACCTGCCTTATTGGAGCTTTTTAATGCGTTTTAAAGGGGGTAAATAAGCTATTTTGACGCGAAAAAGATGTACAAATGCAGAAAATTGACATTTTATCAACTTACTCAGCCTCTTTGAAAGAATTTATACAAAGATAAATACAATTATTTACAATTTCGTAACAATATGAATCAAGTTCTGTGGAAATAGTTAAAACACAGAAGGTATGTATAAAAAATGGAAAATAAACATTTTATTGCGCATATTTTACGTGACATTTTTATACTCCTTTAGTAAAAACGAAAACGCTAAACGTCATGTAATGATATCTGCTGAAGTATCTTTCTAAAATGAAGTATTAATTTGTATTAGAAACAGCAGTCTTCTTATACAAGACAGTCCATTTTGAAATTTGTAAAGAAATATAAATCATTACATATTTTTTCTTATGATAAAAGGTAGTTTCCGATATAAATAAAAAGAAGTATATCTGCGTGTCTGTGTGGGTGGTGCTCACATTACGGATGGCAGACCTACAAATTTGGTAGAAGCGTACCTTGGACCCTGCAGATGTGCACCTCGTCGAGATGTTTTGATTTTGGAATTTGAATTTTTATAATTTTTTTTTCGATTTTAACCATTGGATTCTCTGTTTTATTTTTCTAATATTTATTCTTTCACTTCAAAAGTCTGCGTAACTTAGCAACGACTATTACGATATTTATTTATATTTATTTATTTCATTCATATATATATATATACATATATATATATATATATATATATATATTATGTTTATTAAAAATAAAATGTAAGAAAAAATTAAGTACATTAAATTTCAAATAAAATGTATATATATAACTGTTATGCTTATATTTAGTTTCTATAGTATACCGACTTTTTATCTTTTTTTTTTTTTTTTTTTTTTTTTTTTTAATTATTTCCTTTAAAATAGAACACTTTTTTTTCGGAAAAAAAATGGTAATATATAGCAGAAAGCATTAAACTTATTAAAATTTATTTATTTATTGTTCATTTATTTCTTTTTAAAAGAAAATTTACTTTTTATTTTATTTATTATATTAGCCTGAATCATATGGTAATATAATGCAAAGAGTGAGGGCTATAAAGTCCATTGTTCAAAAATTAAGATATTAAATAAATGCTGAGATACAGTCATCTTGAAAACCGTAGTTCTTGAATAATAGCAGCTCTTCTCGTCATCGATAAATACACAAATTGAACTGCCCGAAAACGATTTTTCTTCAGGCAGTGGAAAACTGTACCCGATGCAGTGTAGACGGGAAAAGAGCTGCAGTAGGCTGCAGGTACTCGAAGCGATGTTTTTATTATTATTATTATTATTATTATTACTTTAAATATAGCGACTAGCGAAGCGGATGTAACCTGTTAGCTAAGAATATCTATACAAGGTATATATAGAGAAAAAAAAAAAAGACTTTTCCTTTTGTTAGATACGTTTTGATAAAATTTTTTTAAAATGAGAGAAATAGGGTTACCTGTAGGATAGACGGCCATAGTTTTTAAAGATTAAAATAAAAATTCTTAGAATACAAATACAAGTAATATTTATGCTTTTTTAAAATTTTTATACGTATACTAATCATATTTTGGACAAAAATAAATAAATAAATATTGAATACAAAATGTGGGAAATATTGCTTAAAATTAAGATAGCAGATGGCCATTAATTTTTTCAAGCCGAGGAGAGATGGCCATCCAATAAAAGAAGAAAAAATGAAGTTGAAATATAAAAAAAACAAAACACATTTTATATAACTAATCATGAGAAGCATATATTTGTAATGATGCAATTACATCACGATAAATGAGTGAATAAAATTCGAATAAACAAAATTTGAAACGTAATTTCAATCTTTCATTTTCGTAAATTTTTACCACATTTTTGCTAAAGGTCGTGGCTGTGTGCACTCGTTTTATGAAACCATTTTCGGCATCTTACTATGCATTTTATACAGTAATTTTTTTTGGTTGCAGTATTGTATTCTTTTCCGTAACCAACACTGTGATCCTCCTAAAATTCTATTCCCTCGGCATTCTTCTGTTAATTTCAAATATATTTCAGTTGAAATTATCGTGAGTTTAGGCTTTTTCACGGTTTAAAGCTTATTTATCAACCTGCTACATTAAAATTATAGACATTGTAATGTATATAAAAAAACTGTTTAAAACAATTCAAAAAGAAATAAATAATAAATATTCAGAGGTATTATTTAAAATTAAAAAAATATTATTTAAAAAACAATCGCACATTTGGTTTTATAACCATTTTTTAGACCAATTTTTAGATGAAATTGAGAAAAAAAATTTTAGTTTTATTTCCAAAAATCGAATATTAAATAAATAAATTTATTATTATTATTATTTTAATAAAATTTTATTAAAACAGTTTAATTAATTATTTATGTAATGGTAAATATAAACACTAAACTATACCCAATGTACAGAGAATAAACATATGAATTAAATAAATGTGTAATTGTAGCTTAATAAATTTTATTAAATCATTTTTGACAAGTTTTTAATCATCTAAAAGAAACCATATATATATATATATAAAATATTTACAGCAAAAAATACATCATTCTTTTTCAAAATACATTCCGTCAGATGATATGCAACGGTCCCATCGTTCAACCCACTTTTCAAAACAAGTAGATAAGCCCTTTTCTGGAAATTGCTTCAAAGAACCCTCCACTGCTGAAATAACTTCAGAATCTGTTTTAAATTTTCTGCCACGGAGCTTTTCCTTCAACGTCAAAAACAGCCAGAAAATCTCATGGTGCAAGATCTGGACTGTAAGTGGGATGTGGCATGATTTTCATATTGCATTTACTAAGATATTGCTGAACAGAAGTAGCGACATGCGGGCGAGCATTATCGTAATGTAATGTCCAATTCCCTACCAGTTCATGACGCATTCTCGATATGTGTTGGCGCAAAATTTTCAAAACTGAAACATAATATTCACCATTCACAGTAGTTTTTGTAGGCACAGCAAGCTGATAGATTACACCTTTATGATCAAAGAAAATAATCATCATGACCTTTCCAGCCGATTTGGTTAGTCGGGTTTTTTTCGGAGGCGGAGAATCAGTATGTTTCCATACACTTGTTGCGGAATTGGTAAGGGGATCATAATGATGCACCCAAGTTTCATCACCTGTTGTTACAGTCTTTAAGTGATTTGGATCATTTTGAAGCATCTGTTTCCATTCACAACATTGGTGAATTCTTGTTTTCATTTGTGCTTTAGTAAGGTGATGAGGGACCCATCTGGAACAAACATAGCGAAGCTGTAAATTGTTGCGTAGAATGCGAAATACCGACGTTTTCGAAATCTTTGTTGATGCCGCTATCTCCTCACATGTCATTCGCCGATTTTCTTCGAGAATTACCCACACAGTGTTAACATTTGGATCATTCAGAACACTTTTTAGTCGCCCAGGCCTAGGAGCCAGTTTTGCAGACAAACGGCCTTTCTTGAAATCACCATACCATCTATAAATCATAGACTCACCAAAACGTCTTTGTAAGCTTCTTTCATTAACTTAACTGTTTCTGGAGCTGTTTTGCCCAAACGGTAGCAAAATTTTATGGCACAGCGCATTTCGTTTTTTAACTCTGAATCACTCATCTCCATTTCTGTAGGGCAAATAAAACAGTTTTTTAAACAAGCACGGAAACAGGAAAATAAAATCGTCTGCTTCGTTTAGAATTTTGTATAAACGTACAGTTAATAGTTTGAAAAAATCGCCTTCACTTCTATTTTTTAGTTTCGCGGTGTTGCCACTACGTAAAAAAATAACTCTCAGTTTTTATGGAATGCCTTTTGTACATTAACTAAATTTATTATACACACGTATCTTCAAAAAAATATATATTATCGAGCTGTTCAACGTTTATTACTATTTGTTGTAAACATCAAATCATTTGTATTCAATTCAAAGTCTACCCATTGTTTTATATTTTTTGTGAAAGATTATTCAAATTTATATCTGAAATAATTCACGTCCAAAGGAATAGCACGAAAAATTATAATGCATAAAAGAACAGAATGTTAGTTTCCTAGAAAAGGAATAAGAAACATATTTTAACAATGGGATATCCGACTCAAACAAAAAGTGTTCTCCTGTCAAGCTGATTTAAAACCGGAAATCAATAGCGTTTCTCTAAGACGAAAAATAGTCTTTTCTTTCGGTTAATGAGTTAGTTAACGTTTTCTTGTCAATTTAATGTGATTGTTAATTAGCATTTTTATGTCAATAATGATTTTAAAGGTAGAATGTATTTTATTCTTTTATAAAAAGATATGAATGTGTTATTTAAAATTATAACTAAAATAATTTCAGAAGTTTATGCTTAATTTCTATTTGGGAAGAATAGTATATTTTATAATTAAATAGTGGATTAAATACTCATCATCTCAAATTGTGAAAAAATAAAAACTAACTGGATTAACTGGCAAATTAGATAGATTAACTGGATCTTTAGGCTTATGTAAAGGAAAATAAAACCAACTTTTAACCATGAGTTTTAACCAACCATGAGTATAACTTATTTTTAATTATTTTTAAAAACTGATTCTTTAAAAAACTGTTTATGAACTAAAATATTACTGTATTTATTTTATTTTTTTATTTTTTTATTTTTTTCGTAAAACCAAATTTTAGCTTTATTCCGATTTGCAGTTTATTTTTAGAATACAATGAATTACTGATTTGGATTAAATCCAAATGGTTTTACGAATATGAAAATGCGCGAGAAAATTTTGAACCAATTCGGAACGGGAATATTTCTTTCTTTTTATGCAGTGCAATATGAACATCGATGATAGACATCGAGCAGACGACATTGACATTTCATTTCTCTATCGCAGACGCGTAATTAAAGCTCAATAATAAAAACAATTCACACAGTTGATTCACCGATTCGTACTTTCCAAAGAAATGCATTACAAACAAAGCAATTCACGAATACTTATCGGTTACCGTCGTATGCGTTTTCGACGAAAATGTCCTTACACATTATAGTATTTCAAGAGATTTGTGGCACTATCTGTTACCATATAAATAAATCTTACCATATACCTAAAATTATTTTTTTCCATTTCTTAAAAAAAAAAACAAAAAATCTTTTAAAATTAACAAGTTGTCGGAGTTTATTGTTCTTTAAAAGTTAACTTTTATCAGTTGAAATCTTTGTTTAGAGAAGATGAAGATAGACATTTAAAATCAAAGGAGGTTTTGTTTTATTTTGTTTATTTATTTTTAATCCAATTATTATAATCTCTAATATTTCATTTCGCTACTATATTACAGAAAAAAGAATTTAAAAAAGAATAACCTTAAAAATATTGATATTTTATACGAGTAAAAATTACACGGTCTGTCATATTGTATGGAATATTATCGATGCTTCATATATTTTATTTCCATGCTGTGCAGCAAACTACATTTTCCATACTGATTAGGTTGAAGAAATAAAAGCTTCATTTACATTCGTATGACAATAATCATTTAACTATATTTTTTACACATTGCACAGTAGTGTAAAGTTATTTTAAACAAATACACAATTTTGCTTAAACTACATCTCAATGTTAAACAAAGTATTTAAATAATAATATACCATTTTATAACACTATACGTTGAGATATTTTGCTCATGCACCGTTCCCTGTTTTTTCTTATCTTGAACAATATATTTTGAACTTGGGTTTAAAAGGGGATAAAGTTTGATTTCAATTATTTTTGTGATCATTTCATGGGTTTTCTGTAGCTTCATTCCTAAATTTACATGCTTAATACTCTAATAATTTAAAAAATAAACAATTCATAAAAGGAAGTCGCAATTTCATATGTGATTTGTTATTATTATTATTCAATATCTTTTAATGTGTTTCTGTCTGAACTTTATTTTCAAACTATCATAGTTGCATGTCAAAGATGAGCCTTGGAATTGATTTTTATCTTATCTTTACTTTTAAAACATTCTGATTTCATGATTTCTTTTAAAATTTCCAAATGTACGACAGTTTCATTTGGAAGAAACGTTTAAGTTATTTTGATTTCATATTTAATTTTAGTAGTCATTGAATATAACAATTTAACTTATTTTTAAAAACTGATTCTATAAAAAAACTGTTGATGAACTATATTTTTTTTTCAGTAAAAACAAATTTTAACTTTATTCCGTTTATTTTTAGAATACAGCCAATTAATATTTTGGATTAAACCCAAGTAATTTTACCAATATGGGAATGAAAAATCTGAATAAAAACTATTATTTTACACTTAAAATGCACTTATTATTTGTCTTGGCAAATTGGAATTAATGATATACTTTACAAGTATTTTACAAGTGAATGAAATCTTTGTCTTTCATTTGTGTCTTTTATTAAAAAACTGTAGCTTGTTATCGTTGACAGTAAGTTAATATAATTAGGTAGAAAATCTTTCTATTCTTTCATTTTACATGAAAATCAACGAATAAATTGCGCAGTAAACATAAAACGAGTGTAGTTCGATAGATGATTAGTCGATTTGGTGTGACAGAGAGGAATTCTATTGTGGGATTAATTTACACGCATGATGATTTGGTAAGTATTATCACAAATATTGATATCATCCTATTAAGAAATATTGATTCTTTTGATAATTTATATAAATTCTGTCTTTCTTTTAATTACTCCTGACATTATTTTGGTCATATTTAGAGTAAAATTAGGAAAACCTTGGGATTTTATTTTTATTATGTGGAGTATGCTTCGATTTTGTATACTAGAATTTCGTGAAATTTATCCCTCCTCCCTCCAACCAAAAGATAATTGATTAAACCAGGGCGTTATAAACTGGTTAAAAGCAAGGCGAAATATTAAAGCAAGGATATTTCAAACTTTATTCCGTGAAAAGATTTAAGTTGAACATCATCCGTCAAATTTTGACAAGTATTAACCAGTAGTTTTTAAAAATGAAAGAATTAACAGTTTCTACAAAATGAGATGATTCCGAAACATAAAATTTTAACTAAAATTATTTCAGAAATTTGTGTTTTTGTTCTATTTAAAAAAGAACAGTTATTTTATAAATAAATATAGAATCATATGTTTATTTTGTCATTGTTCAAAAGTAAACAACTAATTGAATGAAGATTAATCGAGTCTTCAGATAATCGAGTCTGAAGATTAATCGAGTTCGTTCCCGAACCGGGACTTTGCTAGTGATTTAATAAATATATAACATATAATGTAATTTATTGTTTTTAGAAGAAAGGGTGATTTTAACTAAAATTATTTTCATCTTTTCTAGTTGGAAAGAACGATAAATATTATAAATAAAATTATATGCGGATGTTCGTAACAATTGTATCTTCTAAATAAAACAGATACTTATTTCATATATTTATAATTGTATCACACAGCGTAATATGAGAATAAAACAATTTACAGTTCGTGTGTTAATTTTAACATTGTTATAACTAGTAAAATGACATCAATAATATACCGGATGAATACCGTAGTATAAAACGTAGTATGTACCGTAATATAAAAATCTATTAAAAAAAAAAAAAGAAAGGATTAGTGATAAAGATGTGTAGTTTAGAGGTTTGTACGGGCCGGGCTTACAGCGCGAGCCCGAGCCCATCCCGGCCCTCGGGCCGGGTTCGGGCCGAATTTTTCAATCTGTTCTCGGGCGGGGCCGGGCTCGTGCTTAATTTTTTTTGTGTATACTCAGGCCGGGCCGGGCCTGAATGAAATTTTTTCCGGGGCGTGTCGGCCCGAATCTTTTTCTGGTTTCATCGTTAATCAACGGAAAAAGAAAATGATAAAAAACATTTCTTCATCATTTATTTCATATAACTTTACAGGCTTGTATATCACATAAAATCTTATTTTGTTAAAAAATGTCTCTAATTTCAATTTAATTGCTTATCAGTCTGTCTGTTCGCGATCTGATTTTCCGCAAATATTTTTAGCATGTCTCGAAATTAATGTATTTTACTTCGAGTAATATTAAATGGTTTCCTATTCAGACTAGTTTGCATGTCACTAATAGTTTGCGCACATGTTCAAACAAAAGATATTAGATACGTTACTGTATGTAAGGTTTTGTGCCCTATGGTCTGTAGAGTATATGTGGCATGAAGGCTATAAAAATCCTGTCGCTGTAACTTTTCCTTTAAACTCCTTTTTATTTTCTCCAGTGCACTGAATGAAAGTAGCATCATTTTTATCATGTAAAAACGTCTCTTTTCTATAGAATATGGTTGGATTACCATTAAAAATTTGTTTATCGGATCACATGAAAGATTTGTATACATTACGGACACAAGAGAAATGCGAGAACGTGCATTTTTAGTAGTAATAACCATTTTAAATACCGTACTATATTGTTTGATGAGTGCTAATATTTTCAATTTGACTTTCTGTCTGTCTTTGTGCCTTCTGTACGTCTGTAATAATGAACTTTTGTTTATATATAATTATCTTGTAAAAGTTCAGCAATATTGTTAAAAAAGATTCTATTTCCATATAAAACCTCTGCAAAATACATACTAAAAATATTTTTTATAAAAAGGCATGCATTTTGTTTTAGTTTTTCCTATTTTTAAATCGGGTAGGGGCGTGTAGGGTCTGATTTTATCGTTTTTTGTCCGGGCCGGGCCGGACCCGGGCCTCCAAATTCTGGCTCGTGCAGACCTCTAGTGTGGTTTCTAAGAAAGAAATCAAAAGGAAGTCGAATTTTCTTTAGCAAAAGATAAAAAAAAAAGAAAAAAAAAAAAAAAAAAGAAAAGAAAAGAAGCCGACTTTTGTTTGTAGGGGTATTTTGAATAACTTGTGTATCATTCATCTCCTTTAACATTGGCTTAACTCAAAGATTCTGTATGTCGCGAAATTTCTGCAATTCATTTTGATACATGTTGCATTCGGCTGTAACGAGTGTTATGAGTCACCTTAGCAATATCGTAGAATGAGTTGGAGCTCATATCACTTGCTATTGGACGAAGAATTGAATGGAATACAGGGTTTGTCCGGAAAGTAATAGGACTGATTTTCTTCCGCCGCTACTGTACTTCGGAGCGTGCGCGCACCGACTGGATCCGGTAGAGGGCGTTCCTAGCTAACGAACGAGCGGCAGGTCAGTTATCTCCGAGCACCTGGAGAGTCAGGCCAGGCTTTTTCGCGCGACGTGTTTCTGTGAGTGGTGCAAGCCCCCAATTTTTGAATAGTGACCCCCAATTTTTGAATAACGTAATCACAGGTGACGAGTCATGGATCTTTGAGTATGATCCCGAGACAAAGAGGCAATCTTCCGAGTGGCGCACGCCGGCGTCTCCTCGCCCCAAAAAGGGAAGAATGAGCAAATCCAAAGTAAAAACGATGCTCATTGTCTTTTTTTACATTAAAGGCATCGTCCACCATGAATTTGTTCCTCCTGGACAAACCGTCAACGCCAAGTTTTACGTGGAAGTGCTCAAGAGACTCAAAAATTGGGGGTCACTATTAAAAAATTAGGGGCTTGCACCACTCACAGAAACACGTCGCACGAAAAAGCCTGGCCTGACTCTCCAGGTGCTCGGAGATAACTGACCAGCCGCTCGTTCGTTAGCTAGGAACGCCCTCTACCGGATCCAGTCGGTGCGCGCACGCTCCGAAGTACAGTCGCGGCGAAAGAAAATCAGTCCTATTACTTTCCGGACAAACCCTGTATACTGGAATATACTGGAATGGATAGCATGTCCGAATATACTGTTGTGGAAATTCTGTTTTGGGTTTCTTACCAGTTTTTTTTTTTTTTTTTTTTCTTTTCTTTGAGGAAAAATCCGACTTACTTTTGAACTATTTCTTGCAAACCGCACGTCTGTATTATTACACCTTCTTTTTTTTTTTTTTTTTTTTTTTACAAATTTTTAAAGTTTCAACGAGCTTTTAACTCACCCGGTATGACGAATTTCAATCATATAAGCAAAAGTTTCTGCTATTTACTTTTTAATTATCTTAAATATCAACACTTATATTTTCTAAATAATTGACCACACGTAATGAGAGTTAACCTGATGAGATTGAAAAACTTCTTTTTCTGTCTCTGCGTCTCTCTGTTTTACCTGTTCATCACAAAATTATTTGAGTGACTTGAAATTACAAATATTTATGAAATAAATGGTTTTAGGTGCATAGTTTTTTTGTGTATGTCATGATCGAGGTGCATTTACAGAAGCACACAAAACATTCTCTTATTATTGCAGTCTATAGACGGCAATTCGTTTAAGTGCATTATGACATAGTTATAATGTATTCAACCTAATTAAATTACCGTAACTTTTTAAGATTGTTAAAAGCATGTTTTCATAGAATATGGTGTGACAGAAGTTTATGTTGTGATGTAATTCCCCTCGTTTCCGGGAAGACTACATCTCCGCATTTATAGTTTGTAAAAGCACAGAACGTGATATGTACGACTTTCATTATAAAAAGAAATACATTTACGTTATTGCTTTTCGAAATTGAATATCAATTATGCTATCAGCATATCAGAAATTATAAATGAAAAAAAAAAAAAAAAGAACTAAAACTAAAACTCTTAAATAATAATAATAATAATGTATCCAACAATTCAAGCACTGGAACTCGAATTAAATGTTCTTCCCACTAAAAATGGAAAAGAAAATAAATAAAGTAACAAAACTCTGTAGCTTTGACAATACTGAACTAATTTGGGTGCATATCGTTGGGCAGGTGATGTTATTACTCACTTTCTGCGTATTTGAAATAAATATATCGCTTCATCTATTGAGTAAGATTGCACTAAACTGCCTATGTACATTCTGTTTTGTAAGAATACATTAATTATTTTTTATGATCTGTGTTATATAGAAAGACACAAAAGAATGCTTTGTTATGGACACAAGATACAAGTTTATAAAAATGTTAAAGATAAAACAATTCTTTGTACTTAAATGTTGTAATCACTAAAATATTCTTTCACGTTCAATTTGGATAATCAATTCAGGTGACTTTGTTTCAAATAATTTTCGAACTCAGTTATACTAAGCAAAATTTAGGTAAATTAATAAGGTAGTTAATACAGTGGTTAAGGAAGTATGACTTTTAAGAAAATCCTTTCTGCTGGCAGTAGAACAATTTACCCGATGCAATGTGGTGAAGAATGAGCTACCGTAGATTTCAGATATTCGGAGCGAAGTTTAGAACGATTTCAATATTATTATTGTTATTTATTAACTTATTTGTTTTTGTTTTTTTATAAAATGATATTAAAATTTCGTTAGAACAGTTTAATTAGTTATTTATATAATAGTGCATAAATACTGACCTATGACCAATATATACAGAATAAACATATGAATTAAATAAATTTGAAAATGTAGCATAATAATTTTTATTAAATCATTTTTGCGAAGTGTGTAATCATCTAAAAGAACCCACGTAAAAAAAAAAAAAAAAAGTATTGAATTGAATGTTTAAAATTCGCTACAAGTTGAGAATTGGGTTATTAGTAATTGTACTAATATACGCATAGAAGAGAAAACTGTTTTCCGATACCTATTGTGATTTGACAAAATATCAAAATACACCAACTAAATTTATTGTACACATATCTTCAAATATGCCTATATTTTCGAGATGTTCAATTTTTATTACGTTTATCTGTTAAAAATGAAACCATTTTTATTCTATCCAAAATCTATGTATGGTTTTTATGCTTTTTGTAAAACATTATTCAGATTTATATCTGAAATAATTCACGTCCAAAGGAATTGCACGAAAATTTATATGCATAAAAAAAAACAGAATGTAACTTTCCTAGAAAAGCAATAAGAAACATATTTTAACAATGGGATATCCGACTCAAACAAAAAGCGTTCTCTTGTCAAGCTGGTTTAAAACCGGAAATCAATAACATTTCTGTAAGTCAGGAAAAAGTCTTTTCTTTCGGTTAATGAGCTAGTTAACATTTTCATGTCATTTAAATGTGATTGTTAATTAGCATTTTTATGTCGTTTAGAATACAATAATGATTTTAAAGGTAGAATATATTTTATTGTTTCTATAAAAAGAAATGAATATGTTATTTAAAATTACAATTAAAATAATTTCAGAGGTTTATGCACATAGTTTCTATTTTGAAAAAATAATATATTTTATAATTAAATAGAAGATTAAATACACGTTATCTAAAAATATGGGGAAAAAAACTGGATTAACTGGAAAACTAAATAGATTAACTGGATATTAAAAAGAGACTTAGCTCTGGTTTAATAAAACCAAGTAAAAACTAGAACGCCACAGAGAAAAAATTGAGGAGCAGACAGCTGTTTTGGTAGCATTTAGCGTGCCGTCTTTAGTGTAAATCAGTAATTTTTTATAATTTAGTTTATCGTCTTTTCATGACTGAAGACCTACCCTAAATGCTACCGAATTAGCTGTCTACTTCCCAAATTGTTCTCTTTGGCGTTATAAACGTTGCATTTTTTACTTTATTTTAGATTATCTGGATCTTAAGTATATGTGAAGGAAAAATAACTAATTCATATCTAACATGCAGAAAATTATTACGGGTTCGAGAAATATTTACAACTAACTTAATAAATATAAATTTCTTTTATTTGTTTTGAAAAAATAACATTTTAATTTAATAAAAGATGAGTCTGTTAAAAATTCCTTTATATTTAAACTGAGTATTTAAAAAAAACTTGATTATTTTTTGAGAGGGGGATTATTAATATTTATTATATATTCATTACATAAATATTATACATTAATTATTCATTATGAAAGTGCATTCAGAAAAATATGGATAATTTTGCCCTTGAATTTTTATTTTGCTTTATAGTAATCTCAAATAGAGTTTTCCTTCCAAAAGCTTAAATACTGCATGATACTTTTCGTAAAACGTTATATAAATTTTTAATTTAAAAGATTAAACACGTAAAAAACTGTATAAAAGATAAAGTGCATAAAAAACAAAATATATATTTCTAAGAAAAAATATAAGAAACATATTTTAACATTGAGATATCAGAATCTTTTTAAGCTTTTCCATGTCATGTCAATAAAAAAAAAAAAAAAAATCACTAATTTTTTTCGTTGGAAATAGACGACGTTTTTTCGCTTAATGATATTGTTGCGTACTTGGGGGTTCGTGAGTTGTCTGAGAATGAAAGGCCAAACGTACAAAAATTCAGTAATTTATTCACAGAAAATTCCAGAAAAATGCAGGTCTATAAACCAAGTATCAGCTTCAATTCAAACAGTAAACACAGCTTAAACAACAGCTGTCAATAGCAAATCCACAGTACAAACTGTATACCAATAACACTTGAAGCAAGTCTCTCTCAAAGAGGCTCAAGAGCAATGCAAGCACTAGCGAAGCTGGCTGAGATCCGAACTGAACTGACTGCCTTGGCGGGAAAGCGCTTCCTTATATACTGTTCCATGGAACCCAGATTTTTCGAGAAAACTCTAGAAAGTGGTCAACCAATCAACTTACAGCTTCCATATTTGGTATATCCCATATAAGGATTTTCTCGCCAAGGTCGCCAAAAAAATCGCCAAGGTGGGAAAAAGTCGCCAAATTTGGCGCCAAATGCATTACCTGCATTACTGGGGCTTTTTAATGCGTTTTTAAGGGAAAATAAGGCTATTTCAACGCTAAAACGACTAGAAATGCACAAAATTAGCACTTTATCAACTTACTAAGCCTCTTTGAAAGAATTTATACAAAAATAAACACAATTATTTACAATTTCGTAACACTGCCCCCTCCCAAGGACTGCACGTCCCGGGCAGTGCAACCCTTGGTCAAGAGGCGAAAGTAAACAAATTTACACAATCTAAAACACAAAAACTAAGTTGCACATAACGATAAAATAGAAATACAAATCAAGTGAGAAATATTTACAAAATTCACAAATATGTTGAAATATTTATATACAAATATTTACAAAATTCACAAATATGTACAAATATTTATATACAAATATTTACATTACGCATGCGCAAATTTTACCAGTATTTACATTTTTAACTTTTAATATTACCGTTACTTGTGGTACTTGGCTAGCCTATTATAGTGCACCACCTTCGGTTTTGATGAAGGTGTTTTAGTGATCCGCACCACTACATCATTCAGCCTTTTTAAGACTGTGTATGGTCCGTCCTAGTTGCACTGTAACTTGGGAGAGAGTCCTTTGTGTCGAACAGGATTCCACAACCAGACCTTCTCTCCTTCCTGAAACTCATGTTGCGTAGCCTTTAGATCGTACCTTGTCTTCATTTTCTCTGATGCAATGTGAATTCTCTCCCGAGCAAAGTTGTGAACGTCCTCAAATCGTGCCTGGAGATCTTGGATGTACTCCTTGGGCGATGAAGGCGCATCGGGTGGACAACCAAACAGGAGATCACAAGGGAGACGAAGTTCCCGTCCAAACAGCATCTGGGCTGGAGTATAGCCGGTGGTTTCATCGACAGCACTTCGATAAGCCAGCAGGAACAATGGCAACTTCAAGTCCCAATCTTGCTGGTTCCTTGATACCAGAAGGGAGAGGTTATTCAGAATGGAACGATTGAACCTCTCGACCATGCCGTCCGACTGGGGATGTAAGGGTGTTGTCCGGGTTTTGTCTATGCCGAGTAGTTCACACAGTCCTTTGAAAACATCAGAGGTAAAGTTCCTACCTTGGTCGGTATGAAGTTGTAGGGGCGCGCCGTACCTTGACACCCATTGCTGCACTAGGACTTCTGCGACTGTGCATGCCTCTTGATTGGGAATGGGATATGCCTCAGGCCACTTGGTGAAATAGTCCATCACGACGAGAATGTATTTATTTCCACTGGAGGTCCGTGGCAAAGGACCCAAGATGTCGATTGCAATCCGTTCAAATGGTGCTCCTACGTTATACCATTGCAGTCTTCCTCGACTTCGTTTCTGCACAAGCATCACAGGATTTACTCCATTTCTCCACATCCTCCTTTGCCTTGCACCAGTAGAAGCGTTCCCGAACTTTCTGCAGAGTCTTCATTACCCCAAAATGGCCTCCGGTAGAGCTACTATGCAGTTGTTCTAAAACAGCTGGAATTTTTGATCTTGGTAATAAAATCTGTCATCTGAAGCTTTTCCCATCATCAGATTCCCACTTTCTGTATAATACGCCGTTTCTGATATGAAGAGAGTCCCAAAGTGCCCAATAACTTTTCGTAATGGAACTGAATCTGGAAATGTCCTGCCAAGTAGGTCTGTTGCTGGTCGTCTCCTTCAGCTGCAATACTGGCTTTATGTCAGGATCTTCCATCTGGGCTTGTCTAAGTTCTTCGTCACTCCAGGGATCGGGATCTTGTTCTGATGGTGTTGAGACAGTAACTTGGCAGGCAACCGGATTTATCGGCTGGTATTTCTGTTCGGCTCTAGAGCAGTACTTGCAGCTTTCCGAGCAGGGCTTCCGTGACAAGGCATCTGCATTACCATGTAGAGTTCCTTTACGATGACGTATCTCAAAGTCATATTCCTGGAGGCATTGTATCCACCTGGCAATCTGTCCTTCCGGGTTCTTGAACTGGAGCAACCACGTTAAAGATGCATGGTCAGTCCGGAGCAGGAATCTTCTGCCATAGAGGTAATGATGGAAATGTTCTACGGCTTTTACGATGGCGAGTAGCTCTTTCCTGTTGGTACAGTAATTTCGCTCCGGTTTAGACAGGCATTTACTCCAATAGGCAATGACATGTTCTTGACCATCAATTTCCTGCGACAGAACAGCACCGACACTCTCATGGCTGGCATCTGTATCAAGTATGAACTGCCTGTCGGGCTGTGGATATGTCAAAATAGGCGATGATGTTAAGGCCTCTTTAAGTCGCTTGAACGCTTTTTCACATTCATCTGTCCACAGGAACTTCTGTTTGGCTTCCGTCAGCTTGTGCAGTGGTCTGGCAATATTTGAGAAAACCTTGACATACTTCCTGTAGTAAGTGCATAACCCCAGGAAACTTCGTAGTTGGTGTACATTTTCAGGGCGACTCCAGTTCTCGACTGCAGAGATCTTCTCAGGATCAGTTCTCACACCTTCGGCAGAGATGATAGGGCCGAGGTAGCTCACTTCACGACGGAACAAGTTACACTTGCCTGGATTCAATTTGAGGTTAGCCATTCTGAGTTTCTCCAGCACCTTTCGGATGTTTCGTAGATGGTCTTCAAAGGTGCGCCCCACAATGATAATATCATCCAAATACACCAGACAGGCTTCATAGGAAAGTCCTTTTAGCACTGTCTCCATCAGGCGTTCGAAGGTGGCAGGAGCATTACATAATCCGAACGGCATAACTTTAAATTGCCACAGTCCTTGTCCCGTGGTGAATGCAGTCTTCTCACGATCATCAGGATGTAATTCTACTTGCCAGTAACCGCTCTTCAGATCCAACGTCGAGAACCATTTATTGCCAGCAAGTGTGTCTAATGTGTCGTCAATTCTGGGAAGAGGGTAACTGTCTTTCTTCGTGATGTCATTCAAACGACGATAATCCACACAAAATCTTGTTGAACCATCCTTTTTCCGCACCAGTACTATGGGAGAGGCCCAAGGACTCGTTGATGGCTCGATGACATCATTGTGCTGCATTTCACTTAGAAGTTCAGTGACCTCTTCCTGTTTAGCAAATGGAAGTCTTCTTGGATGTTGTTTGATTGCAGGATGATTTCCTGTATCAATTCTGTGCTGGGTGATGTTCGTTCTCCCGACGTCTTCAGGTGTTCGAGAAAAAAGGTCTTTAAATTCTTGGAGCAGCTTCTCCGCAGCACATCTCTGTTCCTTTCCTAACTCTGCGTTCTTGAGTAATTCCGTTATTAATTGTTCAGAAGACTTGGATTCGGTTGATTGCGTGGGGCGGTTTATGCATGTTACAGGAGTGCAGGCTGCTAACACCTCATCCTTCTTCACCGTTCGGACCTTATTGCTGATGTTTGCGACTCTCACAGGAATAGTACTCTTTGAGAGATCAACTAGAGATGAAGCTACCAGAACTCCTCTTGGGCTATTGTCTGTATTCGGGTATTCAATCAGTCCATAGCGGAAGTATTGCTTTGTAGGTAGTGTTCCTGAAACTATTGTATCTGTGTGTGGAGGGATGGAGATTTCAGACTTGGCTGTTATCTAGCAAATTGTCTGAATGTCTTGATTTTCAGTGTTGAACACAGCGATGTCTTCCGAACTCGAATGCAGTTCATTATTCTTGAAGTCCAATTGAAAGTTAAATTTTCTCAGGAAATCAACTCCAATGATTAAAGGATCTCTTATATCAGCCACATATGCCATATGATGGTAACTGGCATTCCCAAAAGTGATAGTCAAGTTCATTTTTCCATATATTTTGATTTCGTCTCCGGTCACAGTCTGGAGTTTAACACAGGGCGGCGTCCAGATGATCTTCTCTTTTAGTCCTTGAGCCAAATCCGCTCTAATGATGGTCACGTTGGCTCCCGTGTCCAGAATCATCCGGCAGGTGGCGTTGTTGACTTGGCCATAGACGTGAAGTCCATTATCGCCGCCACTCATCGATGAAACATGAAATACTGTAAATTGGGGCTCTTTAATCTCAGGCAACCTCCGCCCCGCGAGATGGCCTCCTCTTAGTTTCCCTGCAGTGATGTTGAAGCCGGGTGATTTCCTATAGTTGGTCGTACAGGGCAGTTCCTTTTTACATGACCATCCCCTCCACAGACCCAGCACTTTATCTTCCGGTCCTTTATTTCCTTTTTATTCTCCAGGCTGCGCAATCTCTTTAAGATCTCTTCGATACTTCTCTTCATTTCATTCTCATCAGCAGGCGTATCGGTTAATGAGACTGCTCTTATGGTATGGCGGTCTTTACGGGAGGCTTGTTGGGCTGCCTCTACCTAAGTGCATAGCCTAAAGCTGATTCTACGTCTCTGATGTTGGAAAGTCTCAGCGCTTTTTGAATTTCTGGATCCCGAACAGCATCGATAAAGTACTGAAGAGCTAAGTCGTTTCGAGTATCAGCTTGACAGTCTGAGAATGCTAGGTGTGACAATCTCTGAATGTCCGCTGCCAGCTCTTGCAAACTTTCGCCCGTTTTCTGGTAACGGGACTTTAGCTGGAGGCGACTATAGTCCTTAGAACACTTCTCTCCGAACCTTAGCTCCAGTGCTCTAGTCAGGGCCTCGAAGTCGTTCCTTTCTTCTTTAGAAACATTTCTCAGCATCTCGGCTGCATCTCCCCGTAATGCTGCTGCTAAGTGGACTGACTTGGCGGCAGAGTCCCAGCCGTTAGCTTCAGCAACGATGGAAAACTGCGTCTTATATACATGCCAGGAGGAACTGCCATCGTAGGTAGATAGCTTAATAAATTCCTGATTCTGGATTCTTCTCTCTTTCTTTTCAGTTTCCTGGGGCATGGATTCTAACTTTTCTTCCATTTTTTTCTCCAAATCTTCTTCTATTCTCTTAAACTTGCTTTCTATCTCTGAAACCCTTCCTTTTAGCTCTTGATCAAAGTTTTCTTTAAATTTCTCCTCAAAATTCTCTTCTATCTTCATAAATCTATCTTTAAATTTCTTTTCTACTTTCATAACATTTTCCTCGATCTTCATTGCTTTCTCTTCAAAACTCTCTTGTATTTTCAAAACTTTCTCTTCTATTCCATCTATTCTGCTTCCCATATCCGATAATTTACTTTCAATCACTTCCTTTACTGTCGAAAGTTACTCTCTTCACCTCGTCTTGATTAGATTTAATTTCTTCGGTCAAACTGTCTTTCAACTCTCTTTGCGATGTTTCCATTTTCTCTTGTGCTACCTTCATTTCTTTCATCTCTTGACTCAGGATATCTTTCATCTCCCTTTGCGATGCTTCCATCTTTTCCTGTCCTGTTTCCATTTTCTCTATCAATCCGGTTCCCATCTTTTCGTGTCCGGCTTTCATTTCCTCTATCAATCCAGATCTTAACTCATTCATCTGAGCAGTGAGTCCTTCTAGAAATTTCTTCATTTCTTGTTCCATAGCTCTCGTTATCACCATTCACAGACAAACCCCGCTCCTGACACCAGAAATGTTGCGTACTTGGGGGTTCGTGAGTTGTCTGAGAATGAAAGGCCAAACGTACAAAAATTCAGTAATTTATTCACAGAAAATTCCAGAAAAATGCAGATCTATAAACCAAGTATCAGCTTCAATTCAAACAGTAAACACAGCTTAAACAACAGCTGTCAATAGCAAATCCACAGTACAAACTGTATACCAATAAGACTTGAAGCAAGTCTCTCTCAAAGAGGCTCAAGAGCAATGCAAGCACTAGCGAAGCTGGCTGAGATCCGAACTGAACTGACTGCCTTGGCGGGAAAGCGCTTCCTTATATACTGTTCCATGGAACCCAGATTTTTCGAGAAAACTCTAGAAAGTGGTCAACCAATCAACTTACAGCTTCCATATTTGGTATATCCCATATAAGGATTTTCTCGCCAAGGTCGCCAAAAAAATCGCCAAGGTGGGAAAAAGTCGCCAAATTTGGCGCCAAATGCATTACCTGCATTACTGGGGCTTTTTAATGCGTTTTTAAGGGAAAATAAGGCTATTTCAACGCTAAAACGACTAGAAATGCACAAAATTAGCACTTTATCAACTTACTAAGCCTCTTTGAAAGAATTTATACAAAAATAAACACAATTATTTACAATTTCGTAACAATATATTCAACATTTTTATCGTACTTTGTAAAATTGTTGATTACATTTTTTCTGTCATCTAGAATGCAGTAATAGTTTTTAAAAATGAAAGAATTAATAGTTTCTAGAAAATGAGGTGATTCTGAAACATAATATCTTAACTAAAATTATTTTAGAAGTTCATGCATCCGTCCTGTTTTAAAACTAACAATGTATTTTATAAACAAGTACAGAATTATATGTTTATTTTGCCATTGTTCAAAAGAAAACAACTAATTGAATTAAATAATTTAAATGGCGGGTCTTGAGATGTATTGAGATATATGTATTGAGATGTATGTGAATAAACACTAGTCCATGTCTAATATAAATAAAATTATAGAATGTATTAAATAAAAATTTATACATTATCTTAGTAAATTATAATAAATATTTTTCTTTCGTTTTCAAAAAATAAATTTTTAATTCATTGTAAGATTTTCACTAAAATTCTTTTTTACAAACAAATTGATTGTTAAGAAACAATTTTATTTCGCGAGGTATTTTTGTCATAAAATGCATCAATACATTTGCCATTATATGTATAAGTCAAAAAAAATTTCAATGTGTAATAAGCATTTTAAAAAGGAAAAAGGAAAATAATGTAACTGATTTTTTTTACATTAATACACGTTTTGAATTTCATTATACAACAATTGTATTTTCATTTTCTTTTGCTGTGAAATTTAAATCACAGTTATTTTTTCAGATATCTAAGTATTAAATCATTCTTATCGTAAAGCAATATTCAGATTTAAAACCTATATAATTCAACTCACAAAGAGTTATACAAAAATTTATGATGCACAAATAAAAGTCAGTTTCATAGAAAAGCAATAAGAAACTTTTTTTAACAATAAGATATCTGGTTTATTGGCAATACATTTTGAAAAATTTCATTATTCAACACCTGAATTTTTGTTTTGATTTTCTATAAAAATTTCAGTCATCGTTATTTTTCTAGATATCTAAGTATAATTTCATTCCTATCGTAATGCAATATTCAGATTTAAAACATAAATAATTCAACTCACAATGAATTGGACAAAAAAATTATGATGCGCAAGTGAAAGAAAGTCAGTTTCCTAGAAAAGCAACAAGGAACATGTTTTAACAATGAGATATCTGTCTCATTACATTAATACATTTTGAAAGATTTCATTATTTAGGACATGGATTTTTATTTTGTTTTGTAAAAAAAATTTCGATCATCGTTATATTTGCAGATCTCTAAGTATTATTTCATACTTATCGTAACGCATTATTCAGATTAAAAGCCTAATACATCTCAAAAAGAATTGTATAAAAATGTATAATGCGTAAAAGAAAGAAAGTCATATCCCTAGAAAAGCAATGTGAAACACATTTTATCAATAAGATATCCAAATCAAAAAGAAAAAAAAATAATAATAATACAACTAAATTCATTGCATTGATACATTTTGAAAACTTACGTTATCCAGAACCGGATTTTTATTTTGATTTGCTGTAAAATTTCCATAATCGTTAATTTTTTATATACCTAAGTATTATTTTGTACTTATCGTAATCCTTTATATAAGTCAAAAACCTAAATAATTGAATTCACAAAGAATTTTACAAAAATTTATGAAACATAAATAACAAAAAGTCAGTTTCCTAGAAAATCAATAAGAAATATTTTTACAATATGATATCCAGCTTGAAAAAAAAAAAAAAAAAAAAAAAAAAAATATATATATATATATATATATTTCTTTTGTGCGTGTGTATGTCACTGAACTCCTCCTAAACGGCTATACCGAGTTTAATGAAATCTTTTGTGTGTCTTCGGGTGGATTCGAGAATGGTTTAGATTTACAATTCAGTCCAATTTAAATTGTTTATTTAATTAATTTATCACTTATAAATTGTTGTTGATTTTGGAATGTTTCACATTGGATCCGGCAGACTGCGCTACGATCGTAGTATCGAATATTCAATAATATGCAAGCGAAGTGATGACGTCACTGGCCGTCTGGGGATGCAAGAAAAATATTGCCTATGTTAATCGCCCATTGGATTTTTTGTAAAAAATTACTAAAAATCGAGGAAAATTATTTCCCGATTTTAATCCCCATATTTGGGTATAGATATGTATTAGTTATCATGTGCATGCGTTAGATTGAGTTGTTTTTGCTGTAAAATTGATAAAATTTGAAATTTTAATCTCAAAACTCTGTCATCCTTGGCGGAAAAAAAATATCGCCATATCATCTAGCGAACATATTTAATTTCTTTCAAAAATAATGGTTATTTCAACAACTTATATTAAGAGAGCAATGAATAATATGAAACAATTTCGTACAATACATATTACGAAAATATACATCTGGCATGTATATTTTCGTGTTACGTTTTTGATCGCCAAATACAAAAAACGCCAAGGAAGACAGAGTTTTGAAATTTAAAATTAAAATCTATACCTAAATACTTAAAATCGAGAAATAATTTTCCTCGATTTTTAATAATTTTTTATAAAAAATCCAATGGAAGATTAACATAGGAAATCTTTTTCTTGCATCCACTGACGGTCAGTGACGTCACATTTCGCTTGCGTATATTCTATTGTAATTCCAGTTTGTCCCGACAGTTGGTGCTGCGATCAAATTCAGGAAAATATTTTGTAACTTCGTGTTATTATTGTTATACAAAAAATTGTGTCCTAATTGAAATATTACATCAAGATGTAATTAGTGTTTGAAGAGTTTTGAAGTGTGCATAAAAAACTATACATTTTGCAAATTTAGTGCGGAATTGGAGTGAGTATTTTATATAATTTTCTATCAAATTTACACGCTCGTTGATTAACAACCACCATAACCTACAAATTTATTTGTGTAGCTAATTTATTATATTTCATTTATTTATTTTTTGAATGGAACACCTTTAGTATCGGATCCCTTTGGCAAAATTTGAAATTTGGCACCGAAGTAGCTCGGACGCTTCTCGCCAAGATTTTTAGTTCCACAATTGAGATAGACATTTCAGTTCATCACAAAAATGGCTTAAAATATTTAGTCACCAATGGGGTCCCATACTTTTGTGCGTGCGTATGTCACTGATATTTTATTTATTTGTTTATTGTATGGAACACCTTTAGTATCGGAGCCCTTTGGCAAAATTTGAAATTTGGCACCGAAGTAGTTCGAACGCTTCTCGCCAAGATCTTTAGTTCCACAATTGAGATAGCCATTTCAATTCATCGCAAAAATGGTTTAAAATATTTAAAGTCACCAAAGGGGTCCCATACTTTTGTGCGTGTGTATGTCACTGATATTTTATTTATTTATTTTTTGTATGGAAAATTTGGCACCGAGGTAGCTCGGATGCTTCTCGCCAAGATCTTTAGTTCCACAATTGAGATAGACATTTCAATTCATCGCAAAAATGGCTTAAAATATTTAAAGTCACCAATGGGGTCCCATACTTTTGTGCGTGTGTATGTCACTGATATTTTATTTATTTATTTATTGTATGGAACACCTTTAGTATCGGAGCCCTTTGGCAAAATTTGAAATTTGACACCGAAGTAGCTCGAACGCTTCTCGCCAAGATCTTTAGTTCCACAATTCAGATAGCCATTTCAATTCATCGCAAAAAATGGCTTGAAATATTTAAAGTCACCAAAGGGGTCCCATACATTTGTGAGTGTGTATGTCACTGACTTTTTTTTTTTTTTTGTATGGAACACCTTTAGTATCGGATCTCTTCGGCAAAATTTGAACTTTGGCACCGAAGTAGCTCGGACGCTTCTCGCGCGGAATTCACAGTCGGAATATTATAATCGGAATTCACAGTCACCGTTCACAGCGCTCCATGCCTGTTTCACTTATATACCCCATCCTTACACACTTACAATAAGTTAGTTATTTTTTTCTAGCAAAATATTTTCTAGAAATAATTTATATGACAAAACAACGTTTGTCGGGTCAGCTAGTATATATATAAAGAAACACAATTTGCATAGTGATATTCTCAATTAATATTTTAATATGAACAAGTATCTAATAATGATTTAATATATATATATTTATATATATATACAGATATAGAATGTAATCTATTGTTTTTTGAAGAAGAAGTTATTGAAGCTTAAAATTGTAACTAAAATTTCTTTAGACGAGTATGCCTGATTTTCAATAGGAAAGAACGAAGAATTTTATAAATACAACTAGTATATGTCAAAAATGATGGAATGTAAACGATAAATCTTCAAGACAATGTTCATTTTACAGAATAAATTGCATAATAAGTAAATTATATTCCAAAAGCAGTCCAAAGCTTAATGCATGCAAACTAAATTGCAACTATTAGTTTGAAATATGCATAGGTTAAAGATAAAATAAAAAATCTACTGCAATTCTTAATCAACAGAAAATCATTCACAGAAATACATTAAATTCAGCTTAAAATGTGCAGAGGTTGAATAAGAAAGTTCACTATACTCTGCATTGTTTATAAAAAAAGTAAAAAAGCGTTTCATTTGCGAATTCCATAGTAAAAAACCGGCTGCAAACAAACTATAACAATAAAAGAATCATTGACATGAATCATTTCCATAGTAAAAAAGTAAAAAATAATGATTCAAAAACACTAAAAACCGGCTGCAAACAAAAACAATAACAAAATTTGAATCATTAATATAAACCATTATCCATTTGAATGATTCAGATGTATAATGATGAGTACTTATGAAATTCAATGAAAATAAATCATTAAAATTACTAACAATAGTTTAATTCGTAGAAAATACTTCCATTTGTTCTATTATTGCTTTTACAAATATTTTAAGAGTTTTAAGGCTTTAATATGCTTTTACATATATTTTAAGAGTTTTTTTAATGGAACGCTCAAAGAGTCGTTCATTCGGTATTAAAGAGTCGCTCATAAGGGATTTGTATTTTCTGAATGGAAACAGTTCTGGTTTGTTTTTATCTGTCATTGCGTGTAGCGGTGTTTATAATCACTGAGCTGAAGAACAACTGGAGGAAATGATAGACCGGTTTTTGCGTGCCGTTTTTGGAAGGTTTGTCTTCCGAGCGTTGCACGGCAGAAAACATTTGACATCTTTATATTTCAAAGTAAATTGTGTAAAGGTTGTCTGTTCAAACAACCATATGCTAAACATGATATTACAATTTTAAATTTTAATTCTTTAACGAGTATAATAGTAATAGACGATGTGACAAATGTTGCCTGCCGTGCAAGATTTGACTCTGCACGCAAATGATTGCAGAAAAACTGGCACGCACGAATACTGTGTAAAGGTATTGGAAGCATTTGCTCCAGTTGTTCTTCAGCTTAGTGTTTATAATAGCCGGTGATCCGTTATACTTAATTTAGAGCTTTAAACGTTACAATTGGATAGTTTTTGAATGTTTTAAAGAAAATAAATAAGAATAGATGTCATAAAAAACAGATTATATACATATATTTTCGTAAGTTGAACAAACGACATGGAAGTACTTAGGCTAAATATGGCCGCGATAAGTTTGCTTTTCCGTTGCCTAGGTCAATAGCTTTTCTCGAAGATGAGTAAGAATCGGTATCGTCACCTCACTTGCAAATTATATCAATAGATTATATGCCGATTTTCTTTACAATCGTACCTTTAAAATAAAACCAGTTCTTGGTTCAGGAATTTATAATTGAACCACACAGAGTTAATTTAAATATAAAACAATTTTTCACTTATGCTTTAAATTTGACATTGGTGTAACTAGTAAAATGACATCAATAATATATGTTGAGTTTCTATGATAAATGTAATAGTTTCTGCTATTTACTTTTTACTTATCCTAAATATCAGCACTTATATTTTCTGAATAATTGCCGTCACATAATGAGACTTTAATCGATTAGATTGAAAAAGTATTTTTGCTGTCTGTGCGTCTCACTGTTTATCTGTTAACTGTGATATTAACCACAAAAATTCTTCGAGTGATTGAAATTAAGTAAAACAATTTATGAGTTAAATGATGTTAGCTATGTAGTTTTTTGCATCTGTCATGTTCGACGTACATGTATAGAAACAAACAAAAAATTCTTGTGATATTACAGTCAATGTGTGGCATTTCTCTTCATTGTAATTTGATATAGTTATAATGTATTTAACGTAGGGAAATCACCTTAACTTATTGAGATACTTAAAAAAAAGTTATCATATAACATAGTGTGACAGATGGTTATACAGTTCTGCAATTATGTAGACTGCATCTCAGATTCATAATTTGTAAATGCTCAGAACTTGGTAGGTAAGGCTTCCGTAAAAAATATTAGTTTTATGTTATTCCTTTTCAAAATAGAATATCAACGAAAAATCAGGAAAAGCTTGCTCAGAAAGAAATGAAAAAAAAAATCACAGAATTCTAATTTTTTAAAAACTAAAACTCTTAAATATAAAAGATACAAGTATCCAACAATTCAAGCATTAAAATTCGACTTAAATTTTGTTACTATTAAAAAAAAAAAAAAAAAAAAAAAAAAGTAAAAATTCTGTGGTTTTGACAATACTGAACTAATATGGGTGCATATCGGCAGGCTAGTGATGTTATTACTCACTTTCTGCGTCTTTTCAAGTAAATGTATAACGCCATCTATTGAGTAAAATTGCACTAAACTGCACTAAACTAATTGCACTAAAATCACTTTCGTAAGAATATACGTTAATTACTTTTTTGTATGCTGTGTTATAAAGAAAGACACAGAAAAATGCTTTGTTATGGCCACAAAATACAAATTTATAAAAACGTTAAAGATAAAACAATTATTTTTGCTTAACCCTTTCAGAGGCGGTGATGCCACTACAACATCACCTAATTTTAATTTTCAACTGCAAAAACTCATCCCGAAATTTTTTTAGCGAAATTTCACTTTTATAACATTGCAGAAAAAATCGTCAATTTCTTTTCTTTTAATTTTGTTCGTGAATTCCGGTGGCAGTGCAATTTAAATGATTCCAATTATCTTACGCCGCAAAGGGTTAATTGTTTTCATCACTAAAATATTTTTGCACATTCAATTTGGATAAACAATTCAAGTGACTTTATTTCAAGTATTCTATGAACTTAATTATGCTGAGATAAAAAGAAGTAGTAGGGTAAATGGTAAATTAAGAAGGGTTAAGAAAGTAACAGTAAAAAACTGAGTTATAATGTTTTATTTATTAAAATCAACATCGGAAATTATATCCCTTAGCAAACTAGTTACTCATTTTTTTTCCTTTCTTCTATTTTTAATAGAATAAAATATTACTTTCGTAAAATTTTTCAACTTCTGGTGTTTGATAGATTTTACCCGTTTTGAGAGATTGAGACCACGATTTGACAATTTTTAGAAAATGTTTGTGTGTCTGTGGGTGACAAAAATTTTGTGCCAACTGTATTTCAAGAAATGCTGCATAGAATTCCATATAAAACAAATTTATCTGCAGATGCACCTTGATAAAGATTAGTGTGTGTCAACTTTCGTGCCAGTCGCTGAACAGGTGGCGCTGCTATAAACCGATTTCCGCAGTTTCAGGAAAAGCTATATCTCAGCAACTGTTGAACAGAATTGATATATAAATCGATATGAAGATAAATCTTGACATAAATTAGTTTATGTGAACTTTTGGTAATAATCATGCAGTAGGTGGTGGTGTTATACAGCGATTTCCACAACAAAAGGGAAGGTTCTATTTCAGGTTCTATTGCGTATAATCGAACAAAACTTGATTTGAGAAAAGTCACTAATGATAAATAATCCTGATTCAATTTCGGCGAATATCTGCTAATAGGTGGCGCTGCCACGTTGCAATTTTTCCTGAGAACAGGAAGGATGTCATCTGCACTATAAAAATTCACTTCCGTTGGATATTTAGCGTAATACCTCAATGAGAGAAACATTGCCTGGATTCATAATGATAAAAAAATAACAACTAATTTATACTACGTGGATATGTATAGGAAAATATACAAGAAAGTTTAGTTTTGTAGTGGCTACACATTACTAGTTTGCACTCATTCAAGAATTTCTGTAACTTTACGTTGACGAATTTATTTTTTTTTTTTTAAATGCTAACTTACACTAAACTCATTTGTAAGAAATTAAATCTCTGTTTATCATGAAGGATCTGTTTTCAAAATTTATTTCTAATTTTAAATCAATAATGATATTTTAAGAAAGTTCATTAATTTCCCATAACTTTGTTTTACGTATAAAAGAAGTGAAAATAAATAAATAATATTATGTAACAATGATTGAGAACAGCAGAGGGAAAATTCTCCTTTTTTCTATAGCAAGCGGTTTCATTCAAATCTAGTTCTATTTTACTCAAAAACAAATTGATTCAAATGACTCACTCAGATCTCAGTTGCTCAGAACAGCTCAGTGATTTGAATAAATTGATTCAGCATGAGAATTTGTCTTTTGTTACGATGAATGAGTGAAAAATGGCTCAAATTTGTCACATTACCCTATTCTGTTTTAACTGACTGTGTATACTGAAAATTTTGATTGTGATTTTGAGTTAATTTATTAATTGTATGCTTGACTAATTACATATGTAACTCTATTTAAATGTGAAAAAAAAATGTACCAGTAAGATAGTTCTTATTAGTTTTCTTCTTTTCTTTTTTTCTCTTAAAACCTAGCATAATAATAAAAACACATGCAAGAAAGGTTCCCTAGATCAAATTCATTAACGCTTTTGGTTTACTTTTGTTCATTTATTTTATGGCAAGGATGCTAACAATAGATTTAAATTTACCAAGTCAATATAACTTTTGTCCTTTTGAAGAGTCGACGCAATTCACTATGCCAAATAATTAACTTTCAATTCCCTGCAGTGATATTGATTTCCTATAGTAAATTAACAGACGTAGGAAACTACTGCTATGTTTAAAAAAAGGTTTTGCTAAATGAAGTTAGATTTTTCTGTTTCTGTAAATCGCATGCCTTTCTTTCTTATCATTTTTATTTCAGAATAAGGTTTCTGAATAAAAAATGGTCGACATATATTACGACGTAAATATATATATTTATAAGATAAATCTTAAGAATTAGATGAAATAATACTTTATTTTTTAAATATAAAACTAGAACAGAGAATTTATAAACCCATCTTCATTTGTCCTTGGTTATTTTGTTTATATATATATACATATATATATATATATATATACCCTGGGATGTTTGAGGGGGGATAAGTGGCTTTTGCAATTGTAAAGTAAGTAATAATTTTAGTTTTATAATTTTTCTTAGGAATATTTCTTTTTTTAAGTAACATTGGTGATTCTAGCGATTAAATGTATGTTTGTCTTTTATTTTTCCTTTTTCTTATTGAGTTTGAATTTATTTACACGTCCTTTGGATGTTATTCGTCTTAGCATACTGTAAATATTCAGCAAATTACATAGAATATGACAGAAATAACACCTTACTTGCATGCAACATTCAGTTTAAGCCTTTGAAAAAGGACATATATTGTATATATTATTTAAACGGATGCTCACTTTTTACAGAAATCTTTATTCCTGTTCTTTCTAGTTGTTCAAGCGTTACTTGGTTTCATCTATTGCAATGTTTGAAAATGTCTTCAATATATATATATATATATATATATATGAGTGTGTGTGCATGTGTGTATGTGTATCCTTATTCTTATGTGGGTTTTCAGTTTAATTTTGACAATAACTTTAAATTTGCTTTTAGAAAGATTATTTTCTACACTGTTAAAAAAAAAATCCCGTAAGATTACGGGGAAAGCTCGGCAGCAGAGATTCCAGAAAAAGCCCCGTAAAAAGAAACGCTTAGACAGTAAATGAAGTATACAATAACCTTAAATTACGTTACATGCCTATAAAAAAATATTTTGCCCGTAAAACCAATGTTTTTTTTACGGGCTTTGTCTGGAATCTCTGCTGCCAGGCTTTCCACGTAGTTTTACGGGATTTTTTTTTTTTTTTTTTTTACAGTGTAAAAGCAAATTTAAATTACTATTATTTATATATATATATATATATATATATATAAATATATATATATATATATATATATTAATTTCTTAACTTGGTGTTAATTCTTCTGTCATTGATAAGCTCTTCTAAATTAAGAAAAGTCAAGGAAACTGTAATGTTCCCGAAAAAAGGCATTTAATAAATATACATAGTCCATTAAGTATATATCAACTAAATAAATAAACATTCTTAAAAATTAATTTTTAAACACCTCATTCTGAATTATTATTTTATAAATCATCAAATTAATAAAGATTAATCTTTTATGCAAAAAATATTACAAGAATGACGATCTTTATTTGTTATTTTATTTTCCTCTTTTTAATATATATATATACTAGCAGGCAACGCCCGCTTCGCTGGTCCCTATTTTTAAATGAATCACTATAATGAATTCTCAAAATTGCATTAATTTTTATCACATGAAAAAAAAGAGAAACAAAATCTGAGTAGGAAAAATGTCGCACCGGGTTCTCACTGCCTTCGGAAAAAATTCCCAAAATGCTCTAACTCTTATTTCTATTATTTTCCCACTTCGCCCCCCCCCCTCCTGTCTATCCTAATAATTTTAAAAATTTGAAATATCCGCAATCGATTTGTAAGTATCAAAAACCTCTATGCACCAGTTTTGAACGATATATCTCTATTTTTATTTTTTTACCGCTCTACTCCCTCCCCCCCCTTCCCGCCCTCCCAATAATTTTAAAAATTCGAAAATATCCGCAATCGAATTGTAGGTATTGGAAACCTCTATGTACCAATTTTGAATGATCTAACTCTATTTTCTTTTTTTTGCCCCTCTGCCCCCCCTTCCCGGCCCTCCTAATAACTTTATACTTTCAAAAAAATCCCCATTCGACTTGCAGGCCTCTAAAACCTATCTGTACCGATTTTGAACGGCCTAACTGTATTTCTATTTGTTTTTTACCATAGCCCCCCCCTTACCGCCCCCCCTTCCCGCCCCACCTAATAATTTTAAAAATTCGAAAGTATCCGCAATCGATTTGTAAGTATCGAAAACATCTATATACCAATTTTGAGCGATCTAACTCTATTTTTATTTTTTTGCCCCCCTCCTCCCCCTCCCCTCCCCCTTTCCCGGCCCTCCTAATAACTTTACACTTTCGAAAATATCCCCATTCGACTTGCAGGCATCTAAAACCTAACTGTACCAATTTTCAACGGCCTAACTGTATTTCTATTTGTTTTTGACCATAGCCCCCCCCCCTTACCGCCCCCCCCCTTCCCGCCCCACCTAATAATTTTAAAAATTCGAAAGTATCCGCAATCGATTTGTAAGTATCGAAAACATCTATATACCAGTTTTGAACGATCTAACTCTATTTTTATTTTTTTGCCCCCCTCCCCCCCTCTCCCCTCCCCCTTTCCCGGCCTTCCTAATAACTTTACACTTTCGAAAATATCCCCATTCGACTTGCAGGCATCTAAAACCTAACTGTACCAATTTTGAACGGCCTACCTGTATTTCTATTTGTTTTTGCCCCATAGCCCCCCCTTGCCGCCCCCCCCCCTTCCCACACCTCCTAATAATTTTATAAATTCGAAAATATCCGAAATCGATTTGCAGGTATCGAAAACCTCTATATACCAATTTTGAACGATCTAACTCTCTTTTTATTTTTTGCCCCCCCCCCCTCTCCCCCCCCTGCTGCCCCACCTCGGGGCTGAATTTCTAAAATTCCAGAAATTGGTTTTTAGATATTTGCATTAGCTATATTTTAGAGCAAAAATTTCACGCATATCTATTTTTTTGTTTGAGATATATAGGATTATGCGAAATCACGTTTTTACGCATGTGAAATCACGTTTTGCCCCCCCGGCCCCCTTGGGGACCGAATTTTGAAAATTCCAGAAATTGGTTTTTAGACATTTGTGTTAGCTATATTTTAAAGCAAAAATTTTACGGATATCTGTTTTTTTTGTTTGAGATATGAAGGATTTTGTGAAATCACGTTTTTCCCCCCCTCCCCCCCTTGGGGGGCGAATTTTGTAAAATCGCTTCTTAGTGGATGCCTACGTCATGGAAAGAACATTGTCACAAAATTTCATGCTTCTAGGTCCAGGGGTTTGGTCTGGGCGTTGATAGATCACCCCCTCACTCAGGAAGTCTTCTTTTATATATATAGATAACAATGTCTGTTGTGCTATATAGCATTTTCTAATTATAAATTAACTAATTAATATAATGGGCTTTTGTTGAAAAAAAATGTCTAAATACATATTTTGATGTTTCCTCTACCTACAGCATATTTTCTCTAAGGAAAATCAGAAATCTCTTCAATTAAGGTTCTGCTTATGCATTTTAAGATCTTTCGTTTTTGTTTTTGTTTTTGTGTCGTGTGTCAGACAGTGCTTTTTTTTTTTTTTTTTTTTTTTTTTCAATTTGCTTTAACAAATTGCTTTATTCTAATTTACCAAACACCTCTCAAAGGTTTATTAATTAATTAGTTTATTTATTTTATAATTTCGGAGAATGTATTTTATTAAATGTTTAGCCTCATATTTTATGCAAAAAAAAAAAAAAAAAAAAAATGTTCTATTAATTGTAAATCAGTGCAGTGTAAGGACAACGATAAATATTTAAATTAAACCATTTGCATCATGTATGTATAAAATTCAACTTTATGTATATAACTTTTCAACTTTATCTGCATTTTTGTTGTTGTCGTGTGAAATTTAAAATAAAAATATAAATTTTAAAAAATCAAATTCCATTTACTTACATTTTATTTATTATGCTTCAATTGAACATAAACTGAATTGTAAAAACTAAATATCCCTAAAATAAAGATGGTTGTCGGTTGAAATATACATAAAAATAAAATATTGCGCGATGGTAGAAAAAAGACATTCCTTCTCAATCCCAATATAGAAATAGTGTATTCCCCAGGTATGTGTCATACCATTTGATTTTTTTTTTTTTTTTCTTAAGCTACTTTGGAAAAGAAGAGTATTAAACTGCTATTTTACACCTTTTCTTATTCCTCATGTATTTACTGAATACTTTGTAATTTTTAGATTTTGCCAATTTCTTTTTCTTCTTATTAGAGAAACAATGAATGATTTTATACACCATATCATATTTATTATAAAATACCACCTTAAAGTTTGAAAGTTTGTAAATTTACTAAAAATATAATTTGAAGATAAAGTTAAACATCCAATTTTCTAAATGCTATTTATCAATAAGTGTTTAGATATGTTCATATTTAGAAGTTAAATATTCCGAAAATCTCTTAAAAATTATTTTTAAAGTTTAAGAATATGAAGAAAATATTATGCCTCATATATTTCATCAACAGTTTTGCCCCGAAGAGAAAAAGAGGACCAGTAAAAAATAAATCAAAATATTTCGAATCACTCTTTCGGCTGTAGTATGTGATTATAAGGCTTCTTCATATTATATATATATATAAGTTTTTATGAGGCTACCACATATATACATGGCGATAAAATGGTTTCTTAAAAAAAAAAAAAAAAAAAAAAAAAAAAAAAAAAGTTGCTGGTTTTTTAATTATAGTACGCATTGTATAAGATCCAATGCAGAGCCATTTTTAGGAATCTTGGTGTACTATTACATTAGACACATCATGCTTCAATCAGAATGCAAAAATGTTAAATATCATATAAAATATGAGCATTTTTCTAAAGATATTTTAACTACGCAAGCATTAAAGAAATTTAATTTATTTAATTTAATATCCAAAAGTATTGAGCTATTTATATGAAAACTCCATACAAATATCATCTAAATTCAAAATGTTGTCGGCGATAGAATGAACTGAAATTCAGTTCCGCTCAATTTAAAACCTGAACTATCAGGGGGTTTTTCTCACATTTTTATTTGGATTCAATCAATGATAATACACTGTTCACTGATTGTAAATAAGTATGGATAAACCCCCTTATCATCCACCCATGTTTTTGAGAGGGATCGGATTTCTGTTCATTCAATCGGCGAAAGTTTTTTTTTTTTTTTTCTATTACAAAATAATTGTTTGGGATTTTTATATAAATAGCTCAATACTTTTGGCTATTAAATTATGCAAATGAAATTATGTTAAAGCTTGCGTATCAGTAGTTAAAAATTATTTAGTAAATTTGGTCATATTTCATAATATATTTAACATTTTTGCATTCTGAGTGCATTAGATTGTGTCTAATGTAGTATGCCAAGTTTCATAAAAAGGGTTTTGCATTGTGTCTAATACCCTACGTATTATAATTAAAAAATTGGCCTATTTTCTCAATTTTTTATAGAAATATTATATCTTCATGAATATATGTGGTAGCCTCATAAAAAAGTATATAGATAATTAGAAAAACTTCATAATCACGTGCTAAAACTAAAACGCATTTCAGGCATTACTTTTTACAGGGTAATCCAAAATATTTGGATTTTTCGTTTAATTTTTCAGTAATCAACCTTTTTTCTTTAGGATAAATCTTTATACTTTCAGAGTTTCAATACAATTTGTAAAAAAATTTCCAGGCATTTAAAAACAAAATCTAAATTTGAAAATTTCCAAACATTTATTGGTAGATTGTGTAAATCAATTTTAATTATTCTGCAATTATCAAGAATAATCTGAAATACTTTTAAGATTGTATTTTCAATTAAATTAATCTTTATCCCATTATCTGTTTTTCATTTCAATTTACCAAAACTATTCTTTTAGCTGCCAAGAATTGTAAATTATGTTTAAGAGAATGATTGAAAGAAACTGTTTTCTGTGAACTGTAAATATATCACACTTACATAATTTATCAGATCTCATACTAATTACTTTAGGGCTTTGCGAATTTATTTTACTGACAATGAATGTTCACATTGCTTAGTTTGTAAAGTATGTAAATCAAGAATCATTATACACATATATTTCATATTAAACTCGGTTTACCGGTAATGTTAATTTAGCACTCAAAACATGTATACAGTAATTTACTTCTTTTAATTAAAAATTTACTTTAAACTTTTTTAAAACAGATTTTAAAATAAACTAATATATAAGCTATTTCTTTCTTCATTATATTTAAATTTTTACTAATATTTTGAAATCTTTATAGTATCTAATTGGTTAACATATTTTATTTAAACATATTTTTCTTCTGAAAATGTAGTAAAGAAAGTCCAGATAAAACTTTTTTTAGCAATTAATAACTTATATTCAGAACTCCATAACATTCAAAAATATTTAAAGTAGTAATATTGAATATATTAAATTCAATGTTTTAATACTATATTAAATCCCCTGGATCTTCTTCATCATTACATTTGAAATAAAATCTTTAATTATGTAAGTTATGTAAAGAAAATAATTTTATTTTCTTTCGAAAAGCAAATTTTCTTTTACCAGTTCTATACTGCGCTTTAAGTTATAAAGAACTACGCACCTAGAAACACTTATCCGAATAAGACAAATTCGGTAGAATGATGTAAATGTACATAAAAACAAATGATTACAATTTCAGAAGAGTTGGACGATTTATTCAAGAGAAACAGCTTCACAAATTGAACAAGTTAATAGTGCATTGGTCAACCTCTGTCCCTAATGCTAGCAGTTGAAATAGATTGATGGAGTTGGCTGATGTCCTCCTGGTGGATATCATGCTATGTTCTGTCTAATTGGTGCGTTAAATCAGCAAAATCTCGAGCTGGTTCTAAGACCTTTTTCCTGATGCTCCAAACATTCTCAATAGGAAAGAGATCCGTCTACCTTGCTAGCCAAGGTAGTGCTGGGCTGTTGGCAAGCTAGAAGGCGAGTAGTAGAATAGAAACTGTCACCGAGCTCGGCGGGCATTATCATGCTGAAGTATGAGCCCACAGGAAGGCATGATATAAAGGACAACAAAACGAGACGTAGAATACCGTTGACGTACCGCTGTACAATAAGAGCGCCACGGATAATAACAAAAGATGTCCTGAAATGAACGAAATGATACCTTAGACCATCACTACAATTACTCATATCTCAGCTAAAATTTTACGTGTGAATTTTGTGTTTCAAAATAATGATTCTCTAATATTTTGTAAAGATTTCTAAAAGTTTTATTTATTTATTTTTTTATTATTATTAAATCCTTTCAAGTTATAAGCAAAAAAAAAAAAAATTAATATTTTTTGAAAAAAAAAAAAAAAAAAAAAAAAAACTATAATAATTTTGGAATTCCCACAAAAATCATACAAATATTTCAAACTGTAAGTGAAATTAAGTATTAAATTTATAAGTCATTTGTAGTATTTCATAATGCAGGGTAATGAAAAATATCTGTTTTTTTCTTCAATTTGTGGCTGGTCTCTTAAATGCCCTCGTGAGTAAATCTGTAGTGGAAAATATAAGTTTGTAAATATCGGAAGTAATACTTCTGCTGTCAGACAGAAGGACTTTTTTTTCTTTTTACCAACACGACAATTATGTGATTTCTGGGAGATAACTGTACATATTTATTAAAAACATATAAATCATAGGACATGTATTTACAATCATATGGTTTCAGGCATTGCTAAAAAAATATTTATTTTAATATGAACATGGAATTTTAGCAGTGTCGGTTGAATTAATTGTTATGAAATACTCTATCAATTTCAATAAAAATTTTAATATTTAATTTTAATTTTTTTTAAACCATCAATATTTAAATTAACTTTGATTATAACTGAAAAAGTATATACATATATATATATATTAACTTTTATAATTTACGATATTATGATTGTTTAAAACATCTAAATGAAATCGATATTTCATTTTGGATAATAAAGCTTGCTGTTATGTATCCTAAATAATTAAATTCTGCTAGAATAAAGCGTGAAAGATAGAATTTGCATATAATTAATGTTTCAACAATGATAGTGTAAATGATTGATGAAAACGTGCGTATAACAGATAAATACCTATTTGATAGATTGCATGGCCAAAATTTTACAATATATCAAGGCACAGAATATATCCATGATTAAAATTCTTTTAATCAGATTATCAATAACATTTTGATTTTTCTCAACATAGTAATTCTTGACGCGCATTTTGGTTATTTAAACATTTAATAGAAAATTTCTTGAATATTTTTTTTTATTCATTATGTCTCATAAATATCAAGACACGAATCTTTCTTAATAGAGCGTTTTACTTGATCAATAGAATACATTGGCTATTACACTTAATTATATCAACGAAGAAATATAATTAAATTATATTTATATCACTAGAGAACTCTTTTCGCCAGCATCTGCGTGAGTTCCGTAACCAAACAAAGTAGAACTTCGTCCCTTTATTCTAGATACCTCATATACTCTGGATATTCCATTCTTTAGATGCCCTATATTCTAGATAAGCTCCTATACTTTAATGTAACATACGACCCTTAGAACTGTAAAAAAATCGATTTTTCAGAAAAAATATATGTGAAAGTCTGAATATTTCTAAGCACTTAAAAAAAATCATGAAAAAATTCTAATTATTACCAGAGATATGATATAAAACATAAAAGTCACTCCTAAAACTTCCTAAGTCGCAAGAGCTGTTTAGCGTAAACAAAGCATTTAAATGGCCGCACGATAAACGATGTTTGCTATGAGTCGCTAATTTCAACAAGTTTTATAGATATAAATAATATTATTCAGCTTAGTATTTATTTTCAATCTACGAGGGAAGTAAGAGGAATGTTTCTCAACACAACTTTAGTTCTTTGGAATTTTCTTTACATCGTTTAGACGTTGTTAGCTGTTGCAACTCTTATACAAGTTTTTCGCAAATTGTGATAGTAGTTTGTTTTTTAGTAGACGTGTAAGAAGTGTAGTTTTTTTGTGATAGGTTTTTATTGTTGAAATAACATTTATTTGATATTTATATATCGCATCGGCACTTCAATAACTTTTTTTATTGCGTGATTGTGTGGTGTTAGTTCAAGAAACACGTCTTTCAGCGAGTGCAATATTTTGTATATTGCTTACAAAAGTATCAGTGCTTTATAAAATATTTAGCATGGATTCTAAAAAAAAAAGCGTGCATCCGGCAAACGGCCTAAGAAACGTCGTTTTTTAGGTAACCAGTTTGTTAGTGCAAACAAGAAGTCACTTGAAAATGATTCAAGTTTTAATATCTCCTTTGATCTGAATACTTCTACAGGTAATAACAGTGCATGTCCTAATCAGGGTAGTAATGTTGAAAGTGCTTCTAGCAACAAATTAAACACTACTCTGAACACTATATCTAACACTACTTCTGATTTAGAATGTAATGTAAATAATGAACATGGTTACTCAATTATTGAAAAACAACTACTGTTTTCTTTTCTTGAAGAAAATGTGCACTGCAAACTATGTAATGGTAATGTGAAAGTAACTGATAAGAGATGTTTTGGACTTTATGGAAAATTATTTATTACGTGTGATACTTGAAAAGAACAGTCATTTCAAAAACTCAAAATTGATCGGTGAGAAACAAAACATCCCAGAACTTAACCGCTGCACGGTGTATGCTATGCGGTCGATTGGTCAAGGTTTAGAACCCATGAGAACCTTTTGCGGCCTAATGAACTTTTATCCACCGGTGACAAAAAATGCATATGAAAAAATTTTCGTCATATAGATGAAACATCAAAATATGTTGCAACACAAAGTATAAAGAAAGCAGCGAAAGAAGAAGCTGATGAATCCCATTCAAGAGATATCACAGTGAGCGGGGATGGAAGTTGGAAAACGAGGGGCCATACTTCTCAAATAGGTAAATGTTCAGTAATAGGAGCTCATACAGGAAAAGTTGTAGATATAGAAGTACTTTCGTTAACCTGTAGAGGCTGCCAGACTTGAAAAGGGGCACGATCTGGTTCGACATATGAAGAGTGGAAGAAACAGCACTCTGCGAATTGTTTAGAAAAATTATAGCGGTTCATCAGAAAAAATGAAAGTAGATGTGTAATATTGAAGCCCATCATATAATAATTTTCGATCATTGCGTCATATTCTTATCCATAGATGCATTGTTCCGCAATACTGAAAGAATCACAAGTCTTGAAAAACAAATTTAGTCTTTATTTATTTCCAAAAAAAAGTCACATTTTAGATAGTTTCAGGTTCGTATTTAAAAAAATGTTTATGAATAAATTTTAAAGTTTTCCGAGGAGCAAGGAAGAGAGAGAGAGTGGGCGAGAATCAAAAATACCTATCCTTTTAGAGCACTGGTAGGAGAGCAAATGTGGGGATTTTTGTTTTAATCTCACGAAGATGTAAGCCAAGTAGGGGAGCCATCTGCCTCCGTTATCATTGTTTTACGCCAAATGCATGCCAATTTTAATTCTTTGTTTCCAAGTATAAACTAATGTTAATTTTTTGAATTATCAAAGACGGTTTATAAAATCATTAACCCTGCATTTGGCTGGCTTTTGCCAAGCGCCTAACTGTCGACTTGGAGTTCAGGTGCAAATCTGAAATATCATTATTATTGCACAATTTCAAATAAATTATAACATCCGCGATTAAACCACATTAATTCTGACAATGAGTTTTCTTGTTTAGAAATATTTGAGAACACCTTTTTTTTTATAATTAAATTTAATGTCAGAATTTTCGTTACATTTTATTTCTTTAATTGATTTATTTTTTTATCTTATTAAAGGAAGTCTATTTCTATTCAAAAAAAATATGAACATTTTTATTTATGATTTTAGATTTTCAGTTATAAAACATATAAAATTTAGGTCTATGAATGATGTCTGTTACCGTTTTATATTAATATATAGTGTAGATCGTATGTATCATTAAACTTGTGTAATTTCTGATGACATTTAAAAAGTTCTTTCCTAAAATGTCTGAGAACAAATTATTTGCACAATACAATATCTAATTTGAAATTTAATTAATCTTTTTTTTTTTTTTTTTTTTTTTTTTTTTTTTCGATAATGCATTAATTTATTATTCATTTTTTGTTTTATTTAAAAAAATTAAATTAAAAGTTAACAATACGTGTTAACACCTTCACAAGATGGAATGTTGCGCATTTTCCATTGTTCTGAATGTGAAAGGGAAGTTCATTATCTTCAGTACATTGGAGATGGAGACACCAAGACATTACTGGTAATTCAAGAAAGGGTCATTTCATGTCAAATCAACAACACCATCACACCCGTAGTCTCAGATTTTGATGAAACTTGGTGTATTTGTTCCTTTTATGGATTTGAATTAGGAATTTGTTTTTGGTTCTATCATAAACGGTTTAGGTTTTACAACTTATTAAAGATTTGAGAATTTTACGTTATTTTTTCGATCAGGCAAAGGAAACGGAAATTGTTCTTTCATAAAGAATCATTTATATCTCCCTTATTTTTCAACTAATGTTGATGAAACTTTTTATGCGTATGCTTTATTATGTAAGGAATACAGAAAAAAATAAATTAAACCTGCAAGTGTTTATACATGGCTACGAAAAAATCCTGAAATATTATTTAGAAATTATTTTTAATGAAATATAGAGTACCATTCTTAATGGAATATCATGAAAAGGGAAAAGGATAATAAGAAATTTTTTTTTATTCTCCTTCATTATTTTTCCTGACTCCAAATTTAAAATTTCCTATTCATTCCTTTTCTTAAAATCACCAAATTAAAAATTTCAATTTCAGTAAAAAATTGAACTAAAATGTTATTTAATAAGTACAAAACTTTTATTAAATATCATATAATGCAAGAATTTACAACAATTGTTTCAAGTTGAAAGAAAACTCGACCAATCATCAGACAAACAAATTATGCATGAGTGCTAAAAAAAGTGGCAATGCATGAAATGTTACTTGTCAACTAATTTCAGTTTTAAAAGATCATAAAAATCAAATAATTAAACTAAGAATTCTTATTATAAAGGTACATAATTAAGGTAATATTTACAATGTTTTATGAATAGAAAAATATTGTTTCAAAATTCAACATAAAATATATTATAAATTGTAAAAAATATTCTTTTATTTTATCCAGTATTTTCAAAATGTTCTTGCAAAAGTAATGTGCATTCTTGAGAAATTTGATAAGTTCTTCCAGTCATTGTTTTTGGGGGTTCCATGACTGCAATGATATGAGGGATGTGGGTACTGCACATGTGTTTTCTCTCTTGGGCCAAAAAATGAGGGGGATAGTCCACGAGGATGTAAAAACTTTACTGTGACTTATTTTTCTTTTTCCTTATTCACCATTCCAAAATACCATAATTTATCATAAACACAAACGATGAAGCATCCAGGATATAAACCTTCTATTTTCATTAAAAAAAAGTTTGATGCTTGTTATTTAAGTTCAAAGTGAGATCTGGCTTCTCATCGCTAGTGATTCTTCTAACTTCAATCATTCCCAACTCACTTATTGGCTCAAAGCTGTAGAAGGTTCGTGTTCCTGGAAGAGTTGTGAAATCTTTAAAACGACTTTCCAAAGACAGCTGAGTTGAATCAACTGCTTCTTTACAAATAAATTGGAAGTTAATATTTTTAATATTACTTTTACAGAACTCGAAAAGTTCATTTCCTGTTAAGATTTGTCTATCCAGACACCGTTGAAGGCTTGCTTTTCTAGCTAAACGTTTCACTGTACCCCCTACTCCCTCACATTCTGTTTTACCATGACCGGTTACAAATAGTGGCCACAGGGTTTTGAGTTGAAAATCTTTCTCATGCAGACACAGATTCAACTGCCCAGTACACCCACCACTGAAATAGTGAATATTTGTTACACGTGAGTAGTTCTCTTTAAGATAGGCAGTAACCGATATTTGAATCATATATACCATACTCATATCATGTTTAAGATAATCAGATATGATACATAAACGTAAGACAGTTTTCTTATTGTTTGTATCCTTGCAGTGAATCATGACAGGATGAATAGCACATGAAACTAAAGTCCAGAGGTAACCTTAAGCCTTTTCTTGTATTGTGAAAGCAAAATTTTCGCCAAAATCCATTGAAATAACAGCTGTATTTAGAGAAGCCGTTTCATTAAAAAAAAAAAAAAGAAGAAGAAGAAGAAGATTGTTATTTTGGAATGTATGTAGTAACTTGTTCAGTTTTTCTACTAACAAATCAACAAACTCACCAACTGAGCTCGAGCAACGTATGATTTCAGTTCTATCAGTTGAAACCCACATTTTATACTCGATAGAGTTTTCAACATCAAAGTCCTCAAAATTTGATTGTAAAAACCGGACTAATTTATCTTTTATGAGTATCTATTTTAGCGTTCATGTATAATTTGTTTTCCTGATGAAGGGTCGTGTTTTCTTCCAACCAGAAACTATTGTTCGAAATTCTTGCATTTTATGATGCTTAATCAAAGTTTTGTACTTATTATATAACATTTTAGTTTTTTTTTTATATAATTTTACTAAAATTGCCATTTTTAATTTGGCGACTTTAAGAAAAGGAGTAAATAGGAAATTTTAAATTTGAAGTAGGGAAATATAATGAAAGATTAAAAAAATCTTTAATTTTATTTTTATATGTTGTAGAATACATTTTTTAGAACAAGAATAAAAAAGATTTTTTTTATTATCCTTTTCTCTTTTGATGATATTCGATTAAGAATGGAAATCTATATTTCATTAAAAAAATTCCAAATTAATATTTCAGAATTTTATCATGGCCATGTGTAAACACCTGCAGGTTTAATTTATTTTTTTCTGTGTTCCTTATATAATGAGTCATACTCATAAAAAATTTCATCAACATTAGTTGGTAAATAAGGGAGGTGAAATTTTTTATTTATGAAAGAACAAATTGCGTTTCCTCTGCCTGATCCAAAAAAAAAAAAAAAAACATGAAATTCACAAATTTTTAACAAGCTGCAAAACCTAAGCTTTTTAAAGTAGAGGAAAAAAAAAATTCCTCATTCATATCCATAAAAGGAGCAAATACACCATGTCACCTCAAAATCTGAGATTAAGGGTGTCAAATCATTTTTTTTTTCTTTCTTGTTGATTTGACATGGAATGACCCGAAAGCAAGTTGTATGGTGATACTCAGGTAAAAAAACTTGAATGCATTACACATGTTCAAAAAAGAATGGGCACCAAATTACGGAAACAAAAGCAAGAATACAAGTGTTGTGAGCTATCTGATTAAAGGAATTTATCTCGAAAAGGTCGTCTGACTGATGCTGTGATAAACAAACTGGCAACTTTTTTATGGAGATTCAATCAGATAGCACCCTGATTCCCTACAAAATGTGAGAAATGCTGTTTGGCCAGTTTATTTTCATACCCAGTCTGCAGACCAAAAACCCCTCCACAGTTTTAGCCCGATAGGTTTTGAATCGTGGTGTAAGTATCAGCAAAAGGCACTACATTTCGGCATAAACAGTCTTTGCCGAGTACAGTTATGGATGCGATAAAACAAGTTTCTACTGCATTGTCTGCACCTGAGCTTCTGAAACGTTGCCTGGGATCTCATACACAAAATCCAAATGAATCACTCAACTGAACTGTTTGGAACATTTGTCCAAAGACGTCAGAAAGGGAAGAATAATTGCTGAAATAGCAATTTACGAAGCTGTTATACTCTTCAATGATGGACGCAAAGTTAGAATGGATGTGATGAAAAGACTAAACATTTATCCTGGTGCAAGTGCTATAATATCTACATTTCAAAGTGACATAAAACGAGTTCAGCATGCTAATCGAAAAAAAAAAAAAAAAAAAAAATCCAAAATACTCTTGAAGTTCGTCGTGCTAAGAAAAGAGAAAAACTTAATTTATCCCAAAGAAATATTGATTAAGAAGGCTTAATTTATGAATCAGGGGTTTTTTAATCCTGTATTTTTTTTAATTAACTTTGTATTATAAAAGTTTGTGTCATTTTCTTATAATGCAAAAATTTTAGTATTGTGGATATGATGACTGCTTATTATCATATATTATGAATTTAATTAATTATAGTCTTTTTTTAAGTAAATTATTGTTAAATAAGCTTTATTGAGCATGTCTAATTCTAACCTATAAGTTTATTATGTATTTTGGAATATAATTAAAATTCTGGGGTGAATTATTTAATAATTTTACTTTAGAGTCACTTATCTCAAAATGTTTTTTTTTCTCTCCTTGCGTGCAGGCTAGCTCGGAAAGCATTTAATATTTTTTCTTGAAATTTTCACAGATGGTGTAACATATCAGATCCTTCAAAATGAACCTAAATTTGTATCCCCCCCCCCAACCCCTTCCCTATTTTTCATGCAGGTGATACTTTAGGTTTTATTAAAAAATAAATGATCTTTAAGCTTTTTTTTAAATACATTTTTAACCTAAATTTGAACAAATTTAGATTCAGATTAAAGGTAAAGTATTGCATTATATATATATATATATATATATATATATATATATATATATATATATATATATATATGTATATATATATATATATATATATATATACATATATTGAAATCCTGCGCGCAAGTGGTCATATAGTTTTTTTTTTTACTGTTTAAAACTGTACAAAAAATTAACTTATATATATATATATATATATGAGAATATAAAACATGCCTTTTAAATTATAATGCTTCAATTTATAGCCAGTAAAAAAATTATGGTCACAGAGCAAATACATTCTGAGAGATTAAATGTAAAAGATGATGATTTTTCTTGCCTATTTTCCCTTATGAAGGTAGGCTGTTTCCTTAAATAAAAATAGCCATCTAAAATTGCACACTGAAACGGCATTATAATTAATACATATCGCACCTGCAGTTTCTATTTAAAAACAATTGTTTTTAAACTTTGAATGAGTTAAGTAATAAAAGCACGTGAGCTGAGCCATTTAAAGGTGTCTTTAGACTAAATGAGTTAATTATTATTGAATAAATTCTGTAGAATTTAAATAAACAAATATGATTTTTTATAAACAATAAAATTAATAAAAGCACTTTTTTAAACAATTTACTGTTTAACATTAAAAATGTAATACATATGTAAATATAAATAAATATATAAATACAAATAAATAAAAGAAATAGCCAAAACTTTAGAAAGACTCCCACATAGAGAGACCCACCCATGCCTCGTCCCCTCGTGTAAATAATTGGCGTTAACGGAATACGAACAACACATAACTAGATTAGTAAAGTATCTTTTGTATTGTTTAAACTCATTTTAAAAGCTTTAACTTTAAAGAAATACCTTTAATTTTCAAAATCAAACTTCTGCAAAACAGAAAGCCATAATGTAAAAAAGAGAAGAAAGTGGTACTCAGATATTTTCTCTTTATGAAAGTCGTAAATAAAGTTTTATAAAAGCAAAGAAAATTTTTTGAAGTGAAAATATGAAAAGAAAAAAACTTTCAGTTCAATGAAAATAATCTATGCAAATCTAAAAGAATCTCCTTTTTATTCTAAGTAACCGATGAGCAGTCAATTTTCTTTCCTCTTTCTGATCAAATACCTTTTTAGTAAAAAAGAAAGAAAAAAGAAAATTAGATTTTACATTTACATAAAAACCCTCTAATTTTTCACTTAACAATGATAAGTAAATGAACTGAAAAAGCAGAGAATAATACTATTTGTAAATGCAAGTCGATTACCTGCACGATAACGACCTTACGGCTTATGTCACTAATTTTCACGCTTCCTAGAATAAATCAATACGTTTGACGTCAAGACAAACGGAGCGTTTAAATTATAAGCAGAGAAGAAGTTATCGAGCAAAAAGCTCTGAATATACTAAAATGAGAACGTGGTAAATTAATTTCATCATCATTATTATTTTTTCTCTTTTGAATTAAAAGGTATGTTTTGATGCTACCAAAAACAAAGATTCTATAGTGAGAAAGGTGACAGTAAATTTGTTTTATTAATAAATACGTGAAGCAGGAAATTAAAACTGTATTTTAAAAGTAATACTGTAACATTTCTTGACAATGGATTGAATGCGATGTTTCTATGTGTGAAAATCGGGAAATATTTATTAAATGAAAAGTGAGATTGTTGAAAATTAAGATAGCAGTAATTTAGTTTTATATATATGAAATAATAAATGTGCATACTACTCATTCAATTTGAAAAATATTATGTATAAAAGAGAGGATAAATTAATATTTTATGTAACATTGTTTAAACAATGCACTTAATTACATGTCGAGGGATGTAGATTTAATTATTTATTTAATTATTTATTTTTAATTTATTTTTAATTTATTTATTTATGTAGTTTTTTTTTTTTTTTTGGATTACTTTAATTGTGATATTAAATACATTAAAAATAATGTATGGTAGTAATTTTTGAAAAATTTTAGTATTGATTATATAGAGTTGAATATGTATATACAAACGTATTTTGAAATAACGTCTGAAATATCATTTTATAGAATCATTAAAATGAAATAAATGATATTAAAATCTCCAATTCCCCTTTAAAAGGGAATCATTTCTAGAAAATCCATGTATACAAATTTTTTAGAAGTTTTTATTATTATTTCTCCTGCCATATAAGAAGAAGAATACTATTCTGATTTTAAGATAATTCATGAAAATATTGTTGAATTTGTAATACAAATACTACGAATTGTATATAAAACAATTTTCATGTGTATAAATAATATATTAATAGATAAGAGGAAAGAGATTCTTTGCATTTAGAAAGAGAGCAAGTTAGAAATGAACATTTGTTTACTTCTGTATTTTTCCCAATTGATTCTGATTAACCATAGCGTTATGAAATGACTTGATATAGATATAAATCAAGAAACTAGTCTCAAATTCTTAAGAAATATGAACAGTTGTATAGTTTTTGCTATTGATGTTAAGGCCAACTAACTGCGTGAAGATACTTACCCTGGGTAGTGTGCACGTCTAAAACGTCTTCCAAAATACCCATACTCATGCAAATTTCAGAGGAAACCAAAGAATACTATGAACGACTAGGCCGATAAGCATAATCTGTGTTTGAAACACGAAAACTCCTGTTTGCCAATTTAGAAAGCAGGCCACCAGCTCATCTTTACAGGCGATTATTAAATATGTATAACTTAGACTTGAATTTTTAAGATTAGTTATATTGATCTGCATATGTTAATGATGTAACTCTGATTGCTGTGAAATATTTAAATGAGATCATACGTTAGCATAATAGTGGTATTGTCAATCAGTTTATTCTACATGATAATAATACTCGATTTCACCTAACTTAAAGAATCGATAAGTGTCATAGGAATGAAATTTTTTGTGTAATGGCATTTTGATTGATGAATTTTAATGCTGTGCAACATTTATTGGCAGAAAGATTATCTCCTAACAGCTAAAAACAAGAATTTCTAAAAAGTATGTTCCTACGATTTTTTCTTTCTTTTTGCAGAAAACATTTTTATAAAATAAACTAGCCGCTTTTGAAGACCAGTTGCTTCACCTTTTTGCATAAAATCTTATGACATCATTTTTCTTTCTTTGAGTTATGATGGAGTATGTGAAACCTTCGTTTCACTTCTCCTTTCTTATAAGGGATGAATTCCTAAACTTTCAGAATTTGTTTGTAGGTATTCATATTTATTGCATTTTAAAGCTCGGATATATATTTTACGGATATATATATATTTTTTCATATGAAGGGATTTGTAAGAAACCTATTCTGCTCCCTTCTCTCTCCCAAGAGGACAAATTCTTGAAACTGATTATTAGGTGTTCACAAGTATTACAATTTAAAGCAACGGGCTTCCGAATATCTGTTATTTTCTTTCATATGAAAAGAACAAAAGAAAATATTATTTCCCCCTCCCTTACACTGGGAACGAATTCCGAAAATTGAATTTTAGGTTTTTTTTTTTTTTTTTTTTTTTTTTTTTTTTTTTATTAATAAAAGTACTTATGGATATTTGTTTTACTTTTTTATTTTCTTTCATTTAGGAAAAGGTATTTAGGAAAACATGTTCCCAACACACCCCGCTCTTTTCGGGGAGATAAATTCCTAAAATTCCTAAAACTGGTTTTTGGATATTGGTGTTTGTTATATTTAAAGCAATAATCTAAATTATATTAAACTTTAATTACATCAAAAACCGAGAGAATGTACACTAAAAATATACAGTTTAAAACATTAAAATACACAAGACATAAATTTAAGCGTTTCGAGCCTTTTACAGGCCTCTATTTATTTATTTATTATTATTATTATTATTATTATTATTATTATTTTGTAAGGGGGAATATCCTAAATGTCCTGCAATTTTTTGCTGTTGTTGTTGTTTGTTTGTGTTTGTTATATCTTATGGATACCTATTTCTTTTTTGAGACATTATTCGATAGATTTTTTATTATTATTATGTATTTTTTTTAAATGAAATAAAAATAAAAAATAAACTTTGTTTGTAAAATTGCTTCTTGATGCGTGTCTACCTAACAAAATGTGTGGTTTCACCAACTTGCATGTTTTTAGGTGCATAAGTTTTGGCTTCGTGGTGATGAAGTAATCACTCACGCCCTCAGGAGAATGATTTTATATGACATAGGCTTAAAAAGAATACTGTAAAAACTTATGATCGATTTTATTTCGTAAAATATAATTATAATGCACTTGCTGATATTCGTCAATTGAAATCACAATAGGATCAATGATTCATGAAGAAAAAATAATTTTACATACTTTGAAACGGCTTAAATTAGGTAACACGAATTTATTTTCAAATAATTAGGGATTTTCGATAAACATAAAACGTTGGTTGACACACACATAGATATATCTGTACATATTATGCATTCTTAAATATTTTTATTTGAACTAAAATGTAATCTAATAACATAATTTCTTTCTAAGCGTTTAAGCATTTCATTTCCCTTGATACTAGTTGGAATCATAACATTTAAGATTTTCTTTCTTACCCTCTAAAACACCCGCTGATTCAAAATGAACAATATTATAAGCATATATACATTTAATAATAGTAAAGTACCTCAGAACCGGCGTTTTAAAATAATAAGTACAAAACTTTGAATAAACACCATAAAATTCAATAAACTCACAACAATTCTTTCAGGTCGAAAAATCGCATGATCCTTCGTCAGGCGAACAAAGTACGCACGAGCGCTTCAATCAAAGCGGAAACGCATGTTGCCGCTTAACAGTTTAAAAGGTTAATTAACATTTTGAATTAACAGTTTAAAATATTTTTTTTTATTTTATTTTTAAAAGTTTATAATTTGTATTTTAAATAACTAAAGCATTTATTTCTTTCATTTTTTGTAAATATAAATTAAAGTGTTATGATTTTAAATGGCATTAGTGGTTATATTAAGTACAAATAAACGACTCTTAGTTGCTTTGTTAACTATATTAATTCATATTCTACTTTTACTAGTATTTTCAATGCACCCTTACTAAAACTTTAAGGTTTTATTTTAGGTTTTTTAAGGTTTCTTTAAACAGGTGTTTTACAGGTTTTAGAGGTATTTAAAATAAGGTATTATCACATATTAATGGTGCAAAATAAAGTCATAATAATAGCTCTAATAATACATCTATAGGTTTCTCACAAATACTTTAAGGTATTTTTCAGAAACTTATTGCAGGTATTGTACAAATACCAAAAGTTTTTTATGAAATACCATAAATCATGTAGGTATTTTTAATAAACCTACAAAGTTTTTTTTAATACCTTTCCAATGTTTTTTGAAGGTTTTCCTTAGGTTTCTTTTAACAGGTATTTTACAGGTTTTAGAGATATTTAAAATAAGGTATTATCAGGTATTAATGGTGCAAAATAAAGCCATAATAAAAGCTCCATCAGTACCTCAGTAGGTTTCTCAAAAATACCTTAAGGTATTCTTATAAAATTTATTTCAGGTTTTTTTAAAAATACCAAAAGGTTTTTATAAAGAAACTTGACTCATGTAGGTTATGGTTTCGGTTTCATTTTGTATGTTTGATGCTGACATCTAGAGAGAAATTATTGAACTTCTGTATTTTCAATAATTTTCTTTCACATTTGTGGCCGGTTAGGATCGAACTCACAGGCTTTGGGTTTATAGTTAAGTGCTCTGACCATAAAGCCAGTGGGCCTTGAGTACATGGTTCTTGATTATTTAGACTAGCGTTTTCAGATTATAACTGAAATTAATTTTAAATGCCTGTTATTTTCTGATTTATGAGATGAATGTATCACTATTTATTATGTTTATGAGAAATTAATAGATTAGTATTAATGAATCTGTGATTAATTTTGAGTGTAATTTAAATATTGAATAATTGTTTTATAGTTTTCCTCTTATATATATATATATATATATATATATATATATATATATATATATATATATATATATATTATGTTTGTTCTGTAGAAATTGAATTTGAAACTGATAATTATTAATAATAAAACACAAAATTGTTATTATTTTACTAATTAAAATGGTTAGTTAATGAGTAATAATAAGTTAATAACTAATAATGAGTTTAAAATAAACTTTAAAAAAAAAGAGTTTTTGATTGTAGGTATAATGGAGGTATTACCTGAATACCATAGGAAAACTTACTAGCATCCATGTATTTATCCAAAACCTTTGAAAACCACCAGAAAACTTAAAACAATGCAGATTTTTAGAGCTTTTAAAAATAAAGCCTATAAAAAAGTTTTTGATTGTAGGTATAATGGACGTATTGTCTGAATACCATAGGGAAAGTTATTAGTGTCTATGTATCTAACCAAAGCCATGGAAAATCACTATAAAACTACCTAAAACACTGCAGGTTTTTTGAGGTTTTAAAAATAAAACCTAAAAGAAAACCGTTTTTTATTGTAGGTATAATGAAAGTATTGTTTGAATACCATAGTAAAACTTATTATCAGCGATGTATTAAATCGAAAACTTGGAAAACTCCTATAAAACCTAAAAACAAATAGAATTTCAAGAGGTTAAAAAAAAAAAAAAAAAAAAAAAAAAAGCTTAGATGAGGTTTTTTTTCGGCAGGTACTTTTTTACGAAACTTCAAAAAAAGCTTTTAAATACCTGAAAACCTAGATTAAACCATGAAAAAGGCTTTATCAAACCTTAAATTTTAGTAAGGGATATAAAATTCATTAATATTCATTCTAAATATATTCATTATTAAATATAATTATTGCTAAATATATTTATTGCTGAATATAAGATTTATTGTTTTATGAATAAAAAAATAGGAAAAGAAAGAGTTAAATAATTTAAATAGTGGATTACCAATAACTGATCAAACATGGCAAACACTAAAATTTTCTATAAGTGGATAATTTATGAAAATTATGATAATATTAATATTACTCATTAATACAGTTAATAAAAGAGAAAATAATATTTAAAAAAATGTCAAATGTAGACACTTCAAGGAGAAGAAATGGATTATTATCAGTGAATATCACATACATGTAATATGATTTTATAATTGTAAAAATAAATTTCATTAAAAAAAAAATATATATATATATATATTGTATTATTTAATTATCTGTACCTATTCTTTAACAAACAGTAAATAAATAAATACATAAAAGAAAAAAAATCTATCTATCTACAAATATTTTGAGACAAAATAAATTACTAACCGTAATAGGAGAAAATGTTGCATTTTTCTAAGTTCGTTTTTATCTTTGAATTATTTTAGAAATATGAAAGGTGATCTTATATTCCAAATTTTTTTCATTCTGTGAGACAGATATTTCTGTACATCTAGATTATATATTTAGACTTTATTTATTCTTATTATTCTCTTTCTTAATAATACATTCAAATATTTGTTTGATATATATATACGTAATACATTAATTAAATGTCATAAATGCACATTGTTATTAATTTTTTTCCCTATAACACAATGAATCTGTTGCACTTGCATTTAGTACCAATTCATTGACTGACGTTTTAAATTTGTCTCTTGATAAGATCATTTACAGTGTATTGTTTATCACGAGACACTATTTTTTTTTTAAAGATAATTAATATAATTTGCTTTCTGTAATTAATTGTCAATAATTAATTCCTACAATTAATTATGCATTTTGCATTTTCTGAATTGAGAATAAATAAGAGAAAAATAAATATCAAAGGTCTAGAAGTAGTTTAGTGCTTAATAGAAATAAGTTTTGAAATAAAGTAAGAATTTTGAAATAAAATAACATATTCATTATATCGAAAAATTTTATTTTCTGTTTGATAGCTACAACAGAAACACTTAATAGTCCGATTCCATAATTCTTTCACTGCTTCCTCTTCTTCTTTTTTTTAAACTTGAACAATTGATGACTTTTCTTTGTGTTCTCGTAAAAGAAAAATAGACGTGCGAAAATTATTAGAATAATTATTAAATTTCTCCCATTTACTATTATTATTATTATTATTATTTTAATGCAATATAATAATTCAAGAAAATAAATTTCGCTTGTTGATGTAATTTAAATTTCATCTTTTAACAATATTTTTTAAGATATTTTAAAAAATTTCAAAGAAAGTTTAAAACTATTTATTTCTCCAGTGTGCCCGCGTTTTCCATTTCATAAATATTTTTAGAATTCAATAAAGACTTTTTAACCTATTTAACTGTCACATTATCAAAATTGTTAGTTCCCCATCATACCTATAGGTATGATGGGGAACTTGGGTAATCGTGAACATTTTCGACCTCATATTTTTTTTTTTCTTTTTACTTTTTTACACGTTTTCATGCGTGAGGATTCCGAAAATGACAAAATTTGCATGGTGTCCGTCGGTAGGGTGTGTGTTAGTTTGTTAGTCTGTGTACACGATATCTCAAGAACAAATTGTCACAGAGACGTCAGATTAGTTTTACAATATTACTTTCGACGCTGGTAAGATTCCTATTCTATTGCAACATTCGAATTACAAAACTTCGTAAGTTATCAGAAATTTGCAGTTTTCTTAACACTGGAGAGTAGGGCAAAATTTCACTTAAACGTGCATTAAATGGAAAATGTTTACTGTAAATATGTCAGACAAGTTTGAAAATATCCGTTTTGAAGCTAGAATGAACACCACTAACTATAAACATGCTCATTTCAAAATTTCGCCAGTTATTGGAAATTTATGAATTTCTTAACATGGCAGAATAGGGCAAAATTTCACATAAACGTCAATTTTGTGGGATATTTTCATCATAAAGAGGTCAGACTAATTTTGAAATATTATTTAGGTGACTGGCACGAATATCATTGACTTTGAATTTCCCAATATAAAAATTTCGTAAGTTACTGGAAATATACAAATCTCTTAACATGGCATAATAGGGAAAATTTTCACATAAACGTCAATTTTGAGGATATTTTCATCATAAAGAGGTCAGACTGCTTTTGAAGTATTATTTAGGATATTGGCATGGATATTATAGACTATGAATTTTCTAATTTAAAATATTCGTAAGTTATTTGGAATTTACGATTTACTTAAAAGGGCAGAATAGGGCAAAATTGAGCATAAACATCCATTTTGAGGATCATAAATATATCAGACAGCTTCAAAATAACATTTATGATAGTTGTTTGAACATGATTGACTGCAATAGAAAATGTCGCAAGTTTTTCGTAATTTAAAATATTATCAACATAGCAAAATTAGGCGATATTCAATATAAATATGCATTTTGGGGATTGTTGCATTGGAAATAGTAGCATGGAAACTAACCAACGATATTGACCCCAATAAAATAAATTCGATTAGAATAAGATAAAGATATCGAACTGAATTTTGGGTAGCCTAATGGGCGGGGTTTTCATCCTATCACTGTGTCAAGTGTTTGATAAAATTCATTTCTCTTAACATGAATATAATATGTCCTGCACTAGAAATTTATGAGAATATACATACTATGGTGGGGAACTGAGCATAGATCTGCTATGCCGAGTAGTATTTTTAATGCTTTTTAACATAAATGGAAAGTGTAGAAAGCGCATAATGTAACAGACAATGCACTTCAAGTTAAAAATACATGTGGTACAAAACTGATAAAGTTAGAAAATTACAAAAATTACATTTATGAATTGAATACTAATTTTTATATTACCCTGAAAGTATGTATAAATATTGCAAAAAATAAAAATTTTGTTTCGATAGTGACCTTTAATATTACTATCAATTTTTAACTCAATCCAAAATAAACGTTTAGACGCTATTGTGTCTAATGAAATATGTACACACGCATATTTATACATTAACACGTGCAAGCACAAAAGCACACACACAAAGACATAAATCATCCTATAAAATACCAAAAATGAATTTGGGAGTCTTCAAAGAGAACAGGTAAATCAAACTTTCAGAGTTGAAATTTGTCATAATTGGTGGGTTTTTCTATATTTCTACAAATATTCGCTATATTGCTAGAAGCCTTCAAAGTAGGCATTTTACTCGACTAGAAATTTTTGACTGGTTATTTGTAAACTTGATTGGTCACATAAATTATAAAACATTTCAATAACGACTTCGATTGAATTTATTGTTATTAAAAACAATCTTTTTGTTTATGAAAATTAAGGGGAAAAGACACTGAAACTATACAATTTATTTTGATATAAAATGTGGTAAATCGTATGCCACAATTCATTAAGAAAATTGTTTTTCTCAGTTTTTTGTCATGCGTAGTATTTAAAGTTTTAATATAATTACTTTAAAAATTACATGGACATGTATTTGTATGGATTTTTCTACATAGAAATATGTAACAAAACCTATTTGAAGCTTTTATGAAAAACTTAAAATCAGTATAAACTTAAAAAAAAAAAAAAAAAAAAAAAAAAAAAAAAAATTGATAATTTTATTATTGTTGTATACACTCATTTTAATGATTTTTATATTTATTATTTTTCTTAAAAGTTATATTGTACAGCAATTTGTTCTTCTCAAGCTCTTGAAAATATTTATTTTGACGTGAAGTTTACATAAATACAAGAATGGCAATCAAAAATTCTTGTCTTGGAATTTTAAACTTTTCATCAATAATGAAGATTCTCCCACTCAGAAGAACTCTATTTTCTGCTTTATACTCATTACTAATCATTATCAATATGCCAATATGTATGCCTATTTCTGAATACCGTTTATTGAAGTAAGTAGCAAAATATTTTCAAAGCCTTTAGGAAAAAATAAAATCAGTTTAAAAGTTAAAAGAAAGGGAAAGAAAAAAAAAAAAAAGAAAAAGAAAAGAAAGAAGGAAAGAAAATTGATATTTACATTCTTGTTACATAAACATACTTTGAATAGTTTTTATATTTATTCCCTGTCTTAAAGGCGATATTGATCAGCCATTATTTTCCCAAACGTTAAGGAATGTTTATTTTGACATGAACTTTACATAAATATAAGAATGGAAAATTTTCATCTCGGAATTTTAAATTTCTCAAGAATAATATCCATGTAACTCTCATGCCCATAAGAGTTTTATCATTTGTTTCATGTTGATATCATTATTATCTTTACTGTAATCATTATTATATATTTGTATGGTTTTTTTTCTATAGCATATATAGTAATTCGTAACAATATATTCTCGAAGGTCTTCTAAGAAAAATATTATAAAAGTTTTTAAAAAATTATGATTGCATTACTGTTACATAAATTCCTTTTCTAATGTTTTTTATTCATTTATTTGTCCTCTGTCTTAAAAGGCTATATTGATAAGCTATGTTTTCCACCTAAACATTAAGGAATGTTAATTTTGCGATTACGTTTACATAAATACAAGAATAGGAATCGCACAGATTACTATTTTACATTTTTCTTCATTAATATCCATGCTTTAACTTTCACGCCCATAGAAGTTATATTTTTGCTTAATACTGATCTTATAAAAAAAACATTATCAATTTAAGGTAACAAAATATGACTCTTTACATAATTATAAGGAAGCACGAGTCAAACAAAGCACCCACAAGTAGGATTTTACATAGTTGTGATACATTATTTTCTGTTACCTAAAGAATTCTCACTTTTTAAAAATCTACATAAGTAATAGTTATTGTAAATGTTTACAATTTTTAAATTTGCTTTGTATAACGTTGTATAAAAGTTTTACTATTCAGTAGTCACATTTTGCAAGTTTTACTATAAAACGTCTATTATATAAAAAGTTCACTACTATTCCACTAATTTATGGTATGTAATCAGCATCAGGTGATTACGTCAATATTTGGCTAGTCCAAAAATTAGTCAGATACTCAAAAAGTACTAAATTTACTAAAAAAATTGATTACCTCCTTTTCAAAACAAACTGGTTTTATGTCGGATTCGATTGATTAACGGAGCGCTAGAGTGCCTAGTGGGCTACTGAGAACAATATGGAAATCATTCTAAGGGTAATGCGAAGACATGCCGCCATAATTTCTATCATCGGCCGAGAAGATTGCTTCATTGTTTCTGTAACCTTATGAGGTGTTAATTTTGGAGTGCTGCTACACTGTAAAAAAAAATCAGGAACGTTCCTGGGAATTTTAGGGCAGCTAATGTGCCTAATTTTTACCAGTAACTTTCCTGGAATTAACCAGGCACCTTTCTGAAAAATTCGAAAACACTCCCCCAAAAAGTAAGTAACCTTCCTGGAATTAACAAGGAACCATTCTCAAAAATTCAGAAACCTTCCCTCTAAAAGTCAGTAAAATTCCTGGAATTAACCAGGAACCTTACTGAAAAATTCAGAAGCATTCCCTCTAAAAGTCAGTAAAATTCCTGGAATTAACCAGGAACCTTACTGAAAAATTCAGAAGCATTCCCTCTAAAAGTCACTAACCTTCCTGGAATTAACCAGGAACCTTACTGAAAAATTCAGAAACATTCCCTCTAAAAGACAGTAACCTTCCTGGAATTAACCAGGAACCTTACTGAAAAATTCAAAAACATTCCCACAAAATATCAGTAACCTTCCTGGAATTAACCAGGTACCTTTCTTTCTGAAAAATTCGGAAACGTTCCCACTAAAAGTCAGTAACCTTCATTTAATTAACCCGGAACTTTTCTGAAGAATACATAAATCTTTCTCGCTTAAAGTCAGTAACATTCCTGGTAAAAAAGCAGGATGACTATATATTTCAGAGATGTACCTGAAGAATCATTTTGATTTTGACCAATACATAGTTCACAATTTAGTTAGCTTAAAAGTTTTGCAAGGTAATTTTTGTTTATTTCACGAACGTTTTAAAATATAACACACACACACACACATATATATATATATATATATTTCATAAATGCAATATTTATTTTGTACTCTTTAAAATTTTGTACAGACTAGTTTAACGGTAAAATTAAATATGTTTAACTATTATCGTATTTTTTTTCCCTTATAGATTAGATATTTAAAAAAAAAAACTTTATACATTGTTTTGTATTAAAATTGTTATCAAGTCAAATATTTTGAAAATTCATTAAATATATTAAAATTCTGAAAGAACATGCTAGTCTTTCAGCCTCTCCCCATGTGACAAGACAAAATTAGGTTGTGGGTCACCCTTCGCCGTGGCGGAAAATGGTTGCCCCTCCTTTACTGTGACTGAAAAATATTGTGTACTCCCTCTCAGAAGGCTTATAATATTTTACCACTCCCCCCTCTACACACAGATCGAAATCCATAACAACATTTGGGATTATAAAAAAATATAATTTTGTTATCTATGTAACGATCGCCGAATATAAAAGTTGTACATTTTTGTTTTAACTTTTTTTACACAAAATCAGTGCTTGTATATGACAGGTATTGGGAATACAAAGATGAAGACATTGTTTTTAGAAAACAAGATTAAAATAATTAACAATCAAACATTCCTTAATACTCAGTTCAAAAGTGTATGATGAACAATTTGGTGTTTCTGTAATTGCAGAAAAAATCATTTGTATTCCCTATGCCTTGAAACTATAATACATTCTAGGATAAAAAGCCACTCTAGAAGCATTAACAGAATATGAATTAAAATTTTTCCTTTTTCCTTTTAATTTTTTTTTTTTTTTTTTTTTTTTTTTTAATATGTTAAAAATCTAATACCATTTTTTAAAAAGTTTTAACTTTACTCAGCTTTTGCCTGAATTAGATAACAGTATAAGAAACTATTTGATCCTTAAAAGTGCTTTTACCCCCCCCTTATTTTTAATACTAAATGAGTTTAATGCTGTCTTCCAGTGCATAATAACACACTTTCAGTTTTTTCCAACATTCAGACCAATTCGTTACCAATTTATATATATATTATTTTATTTTATTTATTTATTTATTTTGTGTTATTGAGAAATTATCATATTTTAAAAATCAAAAATTTTGCATTTTTAAAATGTTACATGAAAATTTCAATAATTTGCATGATATGCAAAATTGTTAACAGTTTTTTAAAATTTGTTGTAATGATTTGAATAGAAATGCCGTTAAGTTGTTGGCAGCAAAAAAAGAAAAAAAAAACATATCCATCAGATACACCAATATCGATTGTAAACATTAATAAAATACATGAAAAAAAAAAAAAAAAAAAAAAAAAAAAAAAAACAGAATTTAAACTAGAAAGTAGTAACATTAAATCAAATTCTTTCCAAAACAAAAGAATTCTCTCCCGGAGTGTGTAATGTAGTTATTGAAAAAAGTACTGATATTTGTCAAATAAGGCATGAGTAACAAAATGTTAAACAAGTGTTCCTTTTGTAACCTATTTCAGTATAATGTAGCATAAAATTTCCTTAATTGGTATGGGGAAAATCTCAAAGTTCTATGTTTTTGAAGAAGCTGCAATAAAGTGTCTTCAGAAAGCCACTTTTTTTTTTTTTTTTTTTAATCAACACTAATGAAAAAAAAAATCATTAACACAAAATCTTTAATGTGTTAGGTATGTATACTTCCAGAACCACCTTAAGTAGATATTTTTTTTTAAAGGTTATAGATTTTTAGGGCTTTGACACACATTTGACATACTGTTTTTTCTTTTTTTTTTTTTTTTGATAGAACAAATTCTTGAGGGGAAAAAAAAAAAGACAAATCATTAACGCCTAGGGTTGCATTTTTGTAACACTTAAAATGTTCAAAATTTATTATAACTAATAACAGAAGTTTTATTGAAAATTTTATGTTACAGAATAATTTTTAAAGTTGTATTTGAAAAGGAATTTTCCCTGTAAATAATGATGAATAGGCTACTTTTGTACACATCCCTGATTTCATTTAGTTACTATATGCACCCAATTGCTACATCATAATGGCTTGAAGCTTGAAATATGGGTTAAAAAAAAAAAAAAAAAAAACAAAAAAAAAAAAAAAAAAAAAACTTAATTCTAGTGATGATTTAGCAAAACTTTATTCCACTTAGTTAGGATATTAAGATACAAAGAAAACATTCAAATAATTTTTATTTACAGTTTAAAATAGATAATATGAGCAAGATACCAACATTATTCAGAGCAAAATGCCTATCATCAAATTTATTCATACAATCTTGTTTACAATGATACATGTGTTTATTTTACATACTTGCCAACAAAAAACATTCAGTTTAGAAAATACGATATACAAATATATAAAATAAATGGATTATATATAAAAATACTGCCAACTCAATAACCTTTTTTAAATAATAATCCAATAAGAAACTACCATAGCAGTTCAATCAGGCAAGAAAATATAATGAAATTAAAGACATTCAATTATGTTTTGAACGATATACGAAGATATCAAAATAATAGAATATGCATAAAGTATTGCTCATTCTGTAATACACTAATCACGCACTGATTAATTTTAAGTAAAGCAGCTTCTCTAGTATATTATCCAACTGTTGTTTATATAAAAATCAAAGCGCATGCGACACACGTGAAAAAAGTTACGAACGATACGAAGCCAAGATGGCGATCCACCGATATCAAAGATGTTGCCACGCAAAAGAAACACGTACTTACTGAATTCAGGAAATTTTTCGCCCAAAAACTTATTTTTCCCAGGAATCTGAAAAATACCCGTGAAAACCAGGAACGTTGCTTGAAATAATGTGTAACGTTACGGAATTTTCTTACAGTGTAAGACGAGATGTTAACACGGAGGGCTGCCACGACGAATTTTACGTGCACCAGCCACCATTAACGTAAACGACTGTCTTAGGCCTGTTGAAAATCAAACCCGTATTTCTAGTATTGCAAGCTCAGTGTTCTGCGATTTGATAGACTGCGGCCAGATTTTGTATAACATAAAAAGTGTTTTTACCAATAAAAAATCTTGTAATCAGTTTTAAACATGCAAAAACCATATGCATATACACACATATGTATGTAAACTATGAGACACAATAGACTGAGGTGAGCTTTCACTATCTATCGATTGTTTCCTGAATATCGATAAATGTGTTAATTTTCACGAACTTTTCTATTTCTTTTCTTTTTTTTTTTTTTTTTTTTTTTTTTTTTACTTTTATGGGATATGTTGGTGTCTCTTCTAGTATCTGAATTAGAGTGTCTAACAATTTTCGATATTTAGGGGGAAAAAGTTTACATATGAATAGACGTATAAATTTATATGTTGGCTTAAAAAGCATTACCATCTTGAATAATTTCTCTAAAGTTACTAGTACTAAAATATATTTTTTTAAATGGATTATTACAACTGAATATCACATACATTTAATATGATTTTACAAATGTAAAAATAAATTTCAAAGAAAAAAAAATATTTTTGTAACATTTAATTATCTGTACCTATTCTTTAAAAAAATAGTATATATATATATACATATATAATCTATCTATCTACGAATATTTTGAGACAAAATACGTTAATAACCGTAATAGGAGAAAATATTGCATTTCCTTAAGTTCGTTTTTATTTTTAATTATTTATAGAAATATGAAATGCGATCTTATATTCCAAATTTTTGTCATTCCGTTAGTCAGATATTTCTGAACATCTAGAGTATATATTTAGATTTTTATTTATTCTTATTATTCTCTTTCTTAATAATATATTCAAATATTTGTTTGATATATATATATATACGTAATACATTAATTAAATGTCATAAATGAATATTGTGATTATTATTTTTTCCTCTAACACAATGAATCTGTTGCACTTGCATTTAGTATCAAAAAAATATCAAAAATGAATTCAGGAGTCTCCAAAGCGAACAGGTAAATTAAACTTTCATAGCCGAAATTTGTTATAATTTGCTGAATTTTTATATATTTCTACAAATATTCACTATAAAGTAGTAGTATAGTAAAGTCAGTAAAGTATTCACTATAAAGTTTTTCAAAGCAGGCATTTTACTCGACTAGAAATTTTTGACTGGTTATTTGCAAACTTGAATTATCACATAAATTCTTATTCATTTCAATAACGACTTAGTCGGTTAGTTTTACGATTCGATTGTTTGTGAGATTGTGTGTTTACGATCTTTTTCTTTATGAAAATTAAGGGGAAAAGACACTGAAACTATACAATTTATTTTTATATAAAATGTGGTAAATCGTATGCCAAAAGTCATTAAGAAGATTGTTTTTCTCAGTTTTCTGTCATGCGTAGTATTTAAAGTTTTAATATAATCACTTTAAAAATTACATGTACATGTATTTGTATGGGTTTTTCTATTTATCTATTTTTCTATATAGAAATATGTAACAAAACATTTTTCAAGCTTTTATGAAAAACTTAAAATTAGTATGAACTTAAAAAAGAAAAAGATAATTGATAATTGAATTATTGTTGTATAAACTCATTTTAATGATTTTTATATTTATTCTTTTTCTTAAAAGTTATATTGTTCAGCAATTTTTTCTTCTCAAGCGTTTAAAAATATTTATTTTAACGTGAAGTTTACATAAATACAAGAATGGCAATCAGAAATTCTTATCTTGGAATTTTAAACTTTTCATCAATAATGAAGATTCTCCCACTCACAAGAGCTCTATTTTCTGCTTTATACTCATCACATCAATAATCATTATCAATATGCCAATCTGTATACGTATTTCTGAATACCGTTTATTGAAATATGTAACAAAATATTGTCGAAGCTTTTAAGAAAAAATAAAATCAGTTTAAAAGTTAAAAGAAAAGGAAAGGAAAGAAAAGAAAGAAAAATAATATTTACATTCTTGTTACATAAACACACTTTGAATAGATTTTATATTTATTCTCTGTCTTAAATGGCGATATTGATCAGCCATTAGTTTTCCCAAGTGTTAAGGAATGTTTATTTTGAGAGGAATTTTACATAAGTATACGAATGGAAAAATTTCATCTCGGAATTTTAAACTTCTCAAGATCCATGTAATTCGCATGACCATAAGAGTTCTATTATTTGTTTTATGTTGATATCAACATTATTATTACTGTAATTATTATGCGTTTTTTTTTTTTTTTTTTTTTTTTAAATAGCATATGTAGTACGTAATACGTAACAAAATATTCTCGAAGGTCTTATAAAAAAAAATATTATAAAAGTTAAAAAAAAAATGATAATTACATTACTTTTACATAAATTCCTTTTTTAATGTTTTTTATTCGTTTATTTCTTCTCTGTTTTAAAAGGCTATATTGATTAGCTATATTTTCCTCCTAAATATTAAGGAATGTTAATTTTGCGATTACGTTTACATAAATATAAGAATAGGAATCGCACAGATTACTATTTTATATATTTTTTTCAATAATATCCATGCTTTATCTCTTACACAGACCATTCGCCAAAAACAGATTTTCGTATTCAGGGTAACGCAGAACATGTAAATATAACAAACACTCACGTTCGAAAATTTCACCCTAAAACAATACTTTCTCGACCCTATAAGTAAGAGATAGTAATAAATAAATAAAAATGAAATAATAATCCTTCTTATTACAACAAGCTATTTATAATCTAATTTAAATTCTCTTAATGTTTCTTTTTTTTCTAAAATGAATATATATATATCCACGAATACATCCACAAAAATTTAAATATACGTGTACTAAACTAAAGATTATTTTTCTTTTTTTGTTAAACTTACAGCTAGTTTTAAAATATCATTTATGATACTAGCAAACAGGCTTTAACTATTGGGATTTAATATTATACTTTTAAATCTTTATATTTGCTAAGACGAGATGTTAACACGAAGGGCTGCCACGACGAATTTTACGTGCACCAGCCACCATTAATGTAAACGACTGTCTTAGGCCTGTTGAAAATCGAACCCGTATTTCTACTATTGCAAGCTCAGTGTTCTGCGATTTGATAGACTGCGGCCAGATTTTGTATAACATAAAAAGTGTTTTTACCAATAAAAAATCTTGTAATCAGTTTTAAACATGCAAAAACCATACGCATATACACACATATGTATGTAAACTATGAGTCACAATAGACTGAGGTGAACTTTCACTATCTATCGATCGTTTCCTGAATATCGATATATGTCTTAATTTTCACGAACTTTTCTATTTCTTTTTTTTTTTTTTTTTTACTTTTATGGGATATGTTGGTGTCTCTTCTAGTATCTGAATTAGAGTGTCTAACAATTTTCGATATTTAGAGGGAAAAAGTTTACATATGAATAGACGTATAAATTTATAAGTTGGCTTAAAAAGCATTACCATCTTGAATAATTTCTCTAAAGTTACTAGTACTAAAATATATTTTTTAAACGGATTATTACCACTGAATATCACATACATTTAATATGATTTTACAAATGTAAAAATAAATTTCAAAGAAAAAAATTATTTTTGTAATATTTAATTATCTGTACCTATTCTTTAAAAAATAGTATATATATATACATATATAATCTATCTATCTACGAATATTTTGAGACAAAATACGTTAATAACCGTAATAGGAGAAAATATTGCATTTCCCTAAGTTCGTTTTTATTTTTAATTATTTATAGAAATATGAAATGCGATCTTATATTCCAAATTTTTGTCATTCCGTGAGTCAGATATTTCTGAACATCTAGAGTATATATTTAGATTTTTATTTATTCTTATTATTCTCTTTCTTAATAATATATTCAAATATTTGTTTGATATATATATATATACGTAATACATTAATTAAATGTCATAAATGAATATTGTGATTATTATTTTTTCCTATAACACAATGAATCTGTTGCACTTGCATTTAGTACCAATTCATTACCTGATGTTTTAAATTTGTCTCTTGATAAGATCATTTACAGTGTATTGTTTATCACGAGACACTTTGTTTTAAGGATAATTAATATAATTTGCTTTCTGTAATTAATTATCAATAAATAATTCCTGCAATTAATTATGCATTTTGCATTTTCTGAATTGAGAATAAATAAGAGAAAAATAAATGTCAAATGTCTAAATGTAGTTTAGTGTTTAATAAAAATAAGTTTTGAAATAAAGAAAAAAATTTGAAATAAAATAACATATTCATTAGATAGAAAAATTTTATTTTCTGTGTCATAGCTACAACAGAAACACTTGATAATCCGATTCTATAATTCTTTCACTGCTTTCACTTCTTTTTCTTTTTTTAACTCGAACACTTGATGACTTTTCTTTGTGTCCTCCTAAAGGAAAAATAGACGTGTGAAAGTTATTAGAATAATTATGAAAGTTCTCTCATTTATTATTATTATTATTATTATTATCATTATTATTATTATTATTTAATGCAATGTAATAATTCAAGAAAACAAATTTCGCTTGTTGATGTAATTTAAATTTCATCCTTTAAGAATAATTTTTAAGATATTTTAAAAACTTCCAAAGAAAGTTTAAAACTACTTATTTCTCCAGTCTGTCTGCGTTTTCCATTCCATAAATATTTTTAGAATTCAATAAAGACTTTTTAATCTATTTAACTGTCACATTATCACAATTATTTTTTAATGCTTCTTAACGTAAATGGAAATTGTAGAAAGCACATAATGTAACAAACAATACATTTCAAGTTAATAAACATGTGATACAAAAGTGATAAAGTTAGAAAATAACAAAAATTACATATATAAATAAAAGGCTAATTATTGTATTACTCTGAACGTATGCATAAATATTGCAAAAATTATAAATTTTGTTTCAATGGTGACCTTTAATATATATAACTATCAATTTTTAACTCAATCCAAAATAAATGTTTAGGCGCTGTCGTATCCAATGACATTACATACACAGACTTATATACACATACACGCATATTTATACATTAGCGCATGCATGCACAAAGGCACACACACACACACAGAGAGTCATAAATAATCGTAAAAAAACATCAAAAATGAATTCAGGAGTCTCCAAAGCGAACAGGTAAATTAAACTTTCATAGCCGAAATTTGTTATTATTTGCTGGATTTTTATATATTTCTACAAATATTCACTATAAAGTATTAGTATAGTAAAGTAAAGTCAGTAAAGTAGTCACTATAAAGTTCTTCAAAGCAGGCATTTTACTCGAAAAGAAATTTTTGACTGGTTATTTGCAAACTTGATTTATCACGCATAAATTCTAATTCATTTTAATAACGACTTAGTCGGTTAGTTTTACGATTCGATTGTTTGTGAGATTGTGTGTTTACGATCGTTTTCTTTATGAAAATTAAGGGGAAAAGACACTGAAACTATACAATTTATTTTTATATAAAATGTGGTAAATCGTATGCCAAAAGTCATTAAGAAGATTGTTTTTCTCAGTTTTCTGTCATGCGTAGTATTTAAAGTTTTAATATAATCACTTTAAAAATTACATGTACATGTATTTGTATGGGTTTTTCTATTTATCTATTTTTCTATATAGAAATATGTAACAAAACATTTTTCAAGCTTTTATGAAAAACTTAAAATTAGTATAAACTTATAAAAGGAAAAGATAATTGATAATTGAATTATTGTTGTATAAACTCATTTTAATGATTTTTATATTTATTCTTTTTCTTAAAAGTTATATTGTTCAGCAATTTTTTCTTCTCAAGCGTTTAAAAATATTTATTTTGACGTGAAGTTTACATAAATACAAGAATGGCAATCAGAAATTCTTATCTTGGAATTTTAAACTTTTCATCAATAATGAAGATTCTCCCACTCACAAGAGCTCTATTTTCTGCTTTATACTCATCACATCAATAATCATTATCAATATGCCAATCTGTATACGTATTTCTGAATACCGTTTATTGAAATATGTAACAAAATATTGTCGAAGCTTTTAAGAAAAAATAAAATCAGTTTAAAAGTTAAAAGAAAAGGAAAGGAAAGAAAAGAAAAAAAAATAATATTTACATTCTTGTTACATAAACACACTTTGAATAGATTTTATATTTATTCTCTGTCTTAAATGGCGATATTGATCAGCCATTAGTTTTCCCAAGTGTTAAGGAATGTTTATTTTGAGAGGAATTTTACATAAGTATACGAATGGAAAAATTTCATCTCGGAATTTTAAACTTCTCAAGATCCATGTAATTCGCATGACCATAAGAGTTCTATTATTTGTTTTATGTTGATATCAACATTATTATTACTGTAATTATTATGCGTTTTTTTTTTTTTTTTTTTTTTTTTTTTTTTTTTTTTAAATAGCATATGTAGTACGTAATACGTAACAAAATATTCTCGAAGGTCTTATAAAAAAAAATATTATAAAAGTTTAAAAAAAAATGATAATTACATTACTTTTACATAAATTCCTTTTTTAATGTTTTTTATTCGTTTATTTCTTCTCTGTTTTAAAAGGCTATATTGATTAGCTATATTTTCCTCCTAAATATTAAGGAATGTTAATTTTGCGATTACGTTTACATAAATATAAGAATAGGAATCGCACAGATTACTATTTTATATATTTTTTTCAATAATATCCATGCTTTATCTCTTACACAGACCATTCGCCAAAAACAGATTTTCGTATTCAGGGTAACGCAGAACATGTAAATATAACAAACACTCACGTTCGAAAATTTCACCCTAAAACAATACTTTCTCGACCCTATAAGTAAGAGATAGTAATAAATAAATAAAAATGAAATAATAATCCTTCTTATTACAACAAGCTATTTATAATCTAATTTAAATTCTCTTAATGTTTCTTTTTTTTCTAAAATGAATATATATATATCCACGAATACATCCACAAAAATTTAAATATACGTGTACTAAACTAAAGATTATTTTTCTTTTTTTGTTAAACTTACAGCTAGTTTTAAAATATCATTTATGATACTAGCAAACAGGCTTTAACTATTGGGATTTAATATTATACTTTTAAATCTTTATATTTGCTAAGACGAGATGTTAACACGAAGGGCTGCCACGACGAATTTTACGTGCACCAGCCACCATTAATGTAAACGACTGTCTTAGGCCTGTTGAAAATCGAACCCGTATTTCTACTATTGCAAGCTCAGTGTTCTGCGATTTGATAGACTGCGGCCAGATTTTGTATAACATAAAAAGTGTTTTTACCAATAAAAAATCTTGTAATCAGTTTTAAACATGCAAAAACCATACGCATATACACACATATGTATGTAAACTATGAGTCACAATAGACTGAGGTGAACTTTCACTATCTATCGATCGTTTCCTGAATATCGATAAATGTCTTAATTTTCACGAACTTTTCTATTTCTTTTTTTTTTTTTTTTACTTTTATGGGATATGTTGGTGTCTCTTCTAGTATCTGAATTAGAGTGTCTAACAATTTTCGATATTTAGAGGGAAAAAGTTTACATATGAATAGACGTATAAATTTATAAGTTGGCTTAAAAAGCATTACCATCTTGAATAATTTCTCTAAAGTTACTAGTACTAAAATATATTTTTTAAACGGATTATTACCACTGAATATCACATACATTTAATATGATTTTACAAATGTAAAAATAAATTTCAAAGAAAAAAATTATTTTTGTAATATTTAATTATCTGTACCTATTCTTTAAAAAATAGTATATATATATACATATATAATCTATCTATCTACGAATATTTTGAGACAAAATACGTTAATAACCGTAATAGGAGAAAATATTGCATTTCCCTAAGTTCGTTTTTATTTTTAATTATTTATAGAAATATGAAATGCGATCTTATATTCCAAATTTTTGTCATTCCGTGAGTCAGATATTTCTGAACATCTAGAGTATATATTTAGATTTTTATTTATTCTTATTATTCTCTTTCTTAATAATATATTCAAATATTTGTTTGATATATATATATATACGTAATACATTAATTAAATGTCATAAATGAATATTGTGATTATTATTTTTTCCTATAACACAATGAATCTGTTGCACTTGCATTTAGTACCAATTCATTACCTGATGTTTTAAATTTGTCTCTTGATAAGATCATTTACAGTGTATTGTTTATCACGAGACACTTTGTTTTAAGGATAATTAATATAATTTGCTTTCTGTAATTAATTATCAATAAATAATTCCTGCAATTAATTATGCATTTTGCATTTTCTGAATTGAGAATAAATAAGAGAAAAATAAATGTCAAATGTCTAAATGTAGTTTAGTGTTTAATAAAAATAAGTTTTGAAATAAAGAAAAAAATTTGAAATAAAATAACATATTCATTAGATAGAAAAATTTTATTTTCTGTGTCATAGCTACAACAGAAACACTTGATAATCCGATTCTATAATTCTTTCACTGCTTTCACTTCTTTTTCTTTTTTTAACTCGAACACTTGATGACTTTTCTTTGTGTCCTCCTAAAGGAAAAATAGACGTGTGAAAGTTATTAGAATAATTATGAAAGTTCTCTCATTTATTATTATTATTATTATTATTATCATTATTATTATTATTATTTAATGCAATGTAATAATTCAAGAAAACAAATTTCGCTTGTTGATGTAATTTAAATTTCATCCTTTAAGAATAATTTTTAAGATATTTTAAAAACTTCCAAAGAAAGTTTAAAACTACTTATTTCTCCAGTCTGTCTGCGTTTTCCATTCCATAAATATTTTTAGAATTCAATAAAGACTTTTTAATCTATTTAACTGTCACATTATCACAATTATTTTTTAATGCTTCTTAACGTAAATGGAAATTGTAGAAAGCACATAATGTAACAAACAATACATTTCAAGTTAATAAACATGTGATACAAAAGTGATAAAGTTAGAAAATAACAAAAATTACATATATAAATAAAAGGCTAATTATTGTATTACTCTGAACGTATGCATAAATATTGCAAAAATTATAAATTTTGTTTCAATGGTGACCTTTAATATATATAACTATCAATTTTTAACTCAATCCAAAATAAATGTTTAGGCGCTGTCGTATCCAATGACATTACATACACAGACTTATATACACATACACGCATATTTATACATTAGCGCATGCATGCACAAAGGCACACACACACACACAGAGAGTCATAAATAATCGTAAAAAAACATCAAAAATGAATTCAGGAGTCTCCAAAGCGAACAGGTAAATTAAACTTTCATAGCCGAAATTTGTTATTATTTGCTGGATTTTTATATATTTCTACAAATATTCACTATAAAGTATTAGTATAGTAAAGTAAAGTCAGTAAAGTAGTCACTATAAAGTTCTTCAAAGCAGGCATTTTACTCGAAAAGAAATTTTTGACTGGTTATTTGCAAACTTGATTTATCACGCATAAATTCTAATTCATTTTAATAACGACTTAGTCGGTTAGTTTTACGATTCGATTGTTTGTGAGATTGTGTGTTTACGATCGTTTTCTTTATGAAAATTAAGGGGAAAAGACACTGAAACTATACAATTTATTTTTATATAAAATGTGGTAAATCGTATGCCAAAAGTCATTAAGAAGATTGTTTTTCTCAGTTTTCTGTCATGCGTAGTATTTAAAGTTTTAATATAATCACTTTAAAAATTACATGTACATGTATTTGTATGGGTTTTTCTATTTATCTATTTTTCTATATAGAAATATGTAACAAAACATTTTTCAAGCTTTTATGAAAAACTTAAAATTAGTATAAACTTATAAAAGGAAAAGATAATTGATAATTGAATTATTGTTGTATAAACTCATTTTAATGATTTTTATATTTATTCTTTTTCTTAAAAGTTATATTGTTCAGCAATTTTTTCTTCTCAAGCGTTTAAAAATATTTATTTTGACGTGAAGTTTACATAAATACAAGAATGGCAATCAGAAATTCTTATCTTGGAATTTTAAACTTTTCATCAATAATGAAGATTCTCCCACTCACAAGAGCTCTATTTTCTGCTTTATACTCATCACATCAATAATCATTATCAATATGCCAATCTGTATACGTATTTCTGAATACCGTTTATTGAAATATGTAACAAAATATTTTCGAAGCTTTTAAGAAAAAATAAAATCAGTTTAAAAGTTAAAAGAAAAGGAAAGAAAAGAAAAGAAAGAAAAATAATATTTACATTCTTGTTCATAAACACACTTTGAATAGATTTTATATCTATTCTCTGTCTTAAATGGCGATATTGATCGGCCATTAGTTTTCCCAAGTGTTAAAGAATGTTTATTTTGAGAGGAATTTTACATAAGTATACGAATGGAAAAATTTCATCTCGGAATTTTAAACTTCTCAAGATCCATGTAATTCGCATGCCCATAAGAGTTCTATTATTTGTTTTATGTTGATATCAACATTATTATTACTGTAATTATTATGCGTTTTTTTTTTTTTTTTTTTAAATAGCATATGTAGTAATACGTAACAAAATATTCTCGAAGGTCTTATAAAAAAAAAATATTATAAAAGTTTAAAAAAAAATTATAATTACATTACTTTTACATAAATTCCTTTTTTAATGTTTTTTATTCGTTTATTTCTTCTCTGTTTTAAAAGGCTATATTAATTAGCTATATTTTCCTCCTAAATATTAAGGAATGTTAATTTTACGATTACGTTTACATAAATATAAGAATAGGAATCGCACAAATTACTATTTTATATATTTTTTTCAATAATATCCATGCTTTATCTCTTACACAGACCATTCGCCAAAAACAGATTTTCGTATTCAGGGTAACGCAGAACATGTAAATATAACAAACACTCACGTTCGAAAATTTCACCCTAAAACAATACTTTCTCGACCCTATAGGTAAGAGATAGTAATAAATAAATAAAAATGGAATAATAATCCTTCTTATTACAACAAGCTATTTATAATCTAATTTAAATTCTCTTAATGTTTCTTTTTTTTTCTAAAATGAATATATATATATCCACGAATACATCCACAAAAATTTAAATATACGTGTACTAAACTAAAGATTATTTTTCTTTTTTTGTTAAATGTACAGCTAGTTTTAAAATATCATTTATGATACTAGCAAACAGGCTTTAATTATTGGGATTTAATATTATACTTTTAAATCTTTATATTTGCTAAGACGAGATGTTAACACGAAGGGCTGCCACGACGAATTTTACGTGCACCAGCCACCATTAATGTAAACGACTGTCTTAGGCCTGTTGAAAATCGAACCCGTATTTCTACTATTGCAAGCTCAGTGTTCTGCGATTTGATAGACTGCGGCCAGATTTTGTATAACATAAAAAGTGTTTTTACCAATAAAAATTTTGTAATCAGTTTTAAACATGCAAAAACCATATGCATATACACACATATGTATGTAAACTATGAGTCACAATAGACTGAGGTGAGCTTTCACTATCTATCGATCGTTTCCTGAATATCGATAAATGTGTTAATTTTCACGAACTTTTCTATTTCTTTTTTTTTTTTTTTTTTTTTTTTACTTTTATGGGATATGTTGGTGTCTCTTCTAGTATCTGAATTAGAGTGTCTAACAATTTTCGATATTTAGGGGGGAAAAGTTTACATATGAATAGACGTATAAATTTATAAGTTGGCTTAAAAAGCATTACCATCTTGAATAATTTCTCTAAAGTTACTAGTACTAAAATATATTTTTTAAATGGATTATTACCACTGAATATCACATACATTTAATATGATTTTACAAATGTAAAAATAAATTTCAAAGAAAAAAATTATTTTTGTAATATTTAATTATCTGTACCTATTCTTTAAAAAATAGTATATATATATACATATATAATCTATCTATCTACGAATATTTTGAGACAAAATACGTTAATAACCGTAATAGGAGAAAATATTGCATTTCCCTAAGTTCGTTTTTATTTTTAATTATTTATAGAAATATGAAATGCGATCTTATATTCCAAATTTTTGTCATTCCGTGAGTCAGATATTTCTGAACATCTAGAGTATATATTTAGATTTTTATTTATTCTTATTATTCTCTTTCTTAATAATATATTCAAATATTTGTTTGATATATATATATATACGTAATACATTAATTAAATGTCATAAATGAATATTGTGATTATTATTTTTTCCTATAACACAATGAATCTGTTGCACTTGCATTTAGTACCAATTCATTGACTGATGTTTTAAATTTGTCTCTTGATAAGATCATTTACAGTGTATTGTTTATCACGAGACACTTTGTTTTAAGGATAATTAATATAATTTGCTTTCTGTAATTAATTATCAATAAATAATTCCTGCAATTAATTATGCATTTTGCATTTTCTGAATTGAGAATAAATAAGAGAAAAATAAATGTCAAAGGTCTAAATGTAGTTTAGTGTTTAATAAAAATAAGTTTTGAAATAAAGAAAAAAATTTGAAATAAAATAACATATTCATTAGATAGAAAAATTTTATTTTCTGTGTCATAGCTACAACAGAAACACTTGATAATCCGATTCTATAATTCTCTCACTGCTTTCACTTCTTTTTCTTTTTTTAACTCGAACAGTTGATGACTTTTCTTTGTGTCCTCCTAAAGGAAAAATAGACGTGTGAAAGTTATTAGAATAATTATGAAAGTTCTCTCATTTATTATTATTATTATTATTATTATTATTATTTAATGCAATGTAATAATTCAAGAAAACAAATTTCGCTTGTTGATGTAATTTAAATTTCATCCTTTAAGAATAATTTTTAAGATATTTTAAAAACTTTCAAAGAAAGTTTAAAACTATTTATTTCTCCAGTCTGTCTGCGTTTTCCATTCCATAAATATTTTTAGAATTCAATAAAGACTTTTTAATCTATTTAACTGTCACATTATCACAATTATTTTTTAATGCTTCTTAACGTAAATGGAAATTGTAGAGAGCACATAATGTCACAAACAATATATTTTAAGTTACAAAAACATGTGATACAAAAGTGATAAAGTTAGAAAATAACAAAAATTACATATATAAATACAAGGCTAATTATTGTATTACTCTGAAAGTATGCATAAATATTGCAAAAATTATAAATTTTGTTTCAATGGTGACCTTTAATGGTGAACTCAATCCAAAATAAATGTTTAGGCGCTGTCGTATCCAATGACATTACATACACAGACTTATATACACATACACGCATATTTATACATTAGCGCATGCATGCACAAAGGCACACACACACACACACAGAGTCATAAATAATCGTAAAAAAATATCAAAAATGAATTCAGGTGTCTCCAAAGCGAACAGATAAATTAAACTTTCATAGCCGAAATTTGTTATAATTTGCTGGATTTTTATATATTTCTACAAATATTCACTATAAAGTAGTAGTATAGTAAAGTTAGTAAAGTATTCACTATAAAGTTCTTCAAAGCAGGCATTTTACTCGACTAGAAATTTTTGACTGGTTATTTGCAAACTTGATTTATCACATAAATTCTAATTCATTTCAATAACGACTTAGTCGGTTAGTTTTACGATTCGATTGTTTGTGAGATTGTGTGTTTACGATCTTTTTCTTTATGAAAATTAAGGGGAAAAGACACTGAAACTATACAATTTATTTTTATATAAAATGTGGTAAATCGTATGCCAAAAGTCATTAAGAAGATTGTTTTTCTCAGTTTTCTGTCATGCGTAGTATTTAAAGTTTTAATATAATCACTTTAAAAATTACATGTACATGTATTTGTATGGGTTTTTCTATTTATCTATTTTTCTATATAGAAATATGTAACAAAACATTTTTCAACCTTTTATGAAAAACTTAAATTTAGTATAAACTTAAAAAAGAAAAAGATAATTGATAATTGAATTATTGTTGTATAAACTCATTTTAATGATTTTTATATTTATTCTTTTTCTTAAAAGTTATATTGTTCAGCAATTTTTTCTTCTCAAGCGTTTAAAAATATTTATTTTGACGTGAAGTTTACATAAATACAAGAATGGCAATCAGAAATTCTTATCTTGGAATTTTAAACTTTTCATCAATAATGAAGATTCTCCCACTCACAAGAGCTCTATTTTCTGCTTTATACTCATCACATCAATAATCATTATCAATATGCCAATCTGTATACGTATTTCTGAATACCGTTTATTGAAATATGTAACAAAATATTTTCGAAGCTTTTAAGAAAAAATAAAATCAGTTTAAAAGTTAAAAGAAAAGGAAAGGAAAGAAAGAAAAGAAAGAAAAATAATATTTACATTCTTGTTCATAAAAGCACTTTGAATAGATTTTATATTTATTCTCTGTCTTAAATGGCGATATTGATCAGCCATTAGTTTTCCCAAGTGTTAAGGAATGTTTATTTTGAGAGGAATTTTACATAAATATACGAATGGAAAAATTTCATCTCGGAATTTTAAACTTCTCAAGATCCATGTAATTATCATGCTCATAAGAGTTCTATTATTTGTTTTGTTGATATCAACATTATTATTACTGTAATCATTATTATACATTTGTATGTATTTTTTACATAGCATATATAGTAATACGTAACAAAATATTCTCATAGGTCTTATAAAAAAAATTGTTATAAAAGTTTTTAAAAAATGATTATTACATTACTGTTACATAAATTCCTTTTCTAATGTTTTTTATTCGTTTATTTATTCTCTGTTTTAAAAGACTATATTGATTAGCTATGTTTTCCTCCTAAACATTAAGGAATGTTAATTTTGCGATTACGTTTACATAAATACAAGAATAGGAATCGCACAGATTACTATTATATATATATATATATATATATATATATATATATATATATATATATATTTCAGTAATATCCACGCTTTATCTCTCAGGCCCATAGAAGTTATATTTTTTACTTAATACCGATCTCATAAAAATTATTATCAATTTAAGGTAACAAAAAATAACTCCTTACATAATTATAAGGAAGCACGAGTCAAGCAAAGCACCCACAAGCAGGATTTTACATAATTGTGATACATTATTTTCTGTTACCTAACGAATTCTCACTTTTTAAAAATCTATATAAGTAATAGTTATTGTAAGCGTTTACCATTTTTAAATTTGCTTTGTATAAAGTTGTATAAAAGTTTTACTATTCAGTAGTCACATTTTGCAAATTTTACTATGAAATGTTTATTATATAAAAAGTTCACTCATATTCCACTAATTTATGGCATGTAATCAGCACCAGATGATTACGTAAATATTCGGCTAGTCGAAAATTTAGTCAGATACAAAAAGCACTATATTTACTAAAAACTTTCATTACCTCCTTTTCAAAACAGACCTTTTATGTCGGACTCGATTGATTGACGGAGCATTAGAGTGCCTAGTGGGCTATTGAGAACAGCATGCAAATCATTCTAAGTGTAATGACGAAGACATGCCGTCATAATTTTTATCCTCGGCGTAAAAGATGACTTCCATGTTTCAGTAATTTTATGAGGTGCTAATTTTGGAGTGCTGCCGCGACAAATTTTACGTGCACTAGCCACCATTAATGTAAACGACTGTCTTAGGCCTGTTGGAAATCGAACCCGTATTTTTACTATTGCAAGCTCAATGTTCTGCGATTTGGAAGACCACGGCCAGATTTTGTATAACATTAAATGTGTTTTTACTAATAAAAAATCTTGTAATCAATTTTAAACATGCAAAAACCATATGCATATACACATGTATGTAAACAATGAGTCCCAATAGACTGAGGTGAGCCTTCACTATCTATCGATCGTTTCCTGAATATCGATAAATGTGTTAATTTTCATGAACTTTTCAATTTTTTTTTTTTTTTTCGCTTTTATAGGATATGTTGGTGTCTCTTCTTGCAACTGAATTAGAGTGTCTAACAATTTTCGATATTTACGGGAGAAAAGTTTACATATGAATAGACGTATATATTCATAAGTTGGCTTAAAAAGCATTACCATCTCGAATAATTTCATTAAAGTTAATAGCACTAAAATAAATAAATATATATATTTTTTAATATTTTCTTAATATTTCACTAAAGGATATTAAAAGTAAATCTGAATGATTAACAGTTTGAATTCGTTGCATATTCGTGAAAATATTTTTAATCAAAATCCCATAATATCAAAACTATCGTCAAAAACTTTTATCGAGATTATTCAGAAAAATCCTTTGTTATCCGAAAAAAATACACATGTGCCACAATAAAAAGCATGAAAGCAGAAAACGCAAGGATGCTTATATGCAGCACTTAAGCCTATTTTTTTCATCAAGTAAAGAATCACGATTAAACATTTTGACTAGAAATAATTGTTATATGTTTTTTTGTGATTCATGGTCACAAAATTGTGGTTAATTTAATCGCTTAAGAAATTTGTAATCTTTATTCGACAACAATATCTCTATGTTTTTTTTGTGCTATAGGCGCTGCAGCGCAGATAAATGTTGTATTTTACTTCATTCCCTTGTCAGTTTCCATCGTAACACCGATAAACAATCTTTGGTCTCATTTCCATTTAAACATTATTTCAAGTCCTTCACCTATCTTTCCTTATTTGATTAACTTGGATTCTTGCATATTGTGAACGGTTTTTCATTAGTTGGGAGCTATTCTCGTTTTCGTCCTGCTACAGACATTAACTGTAATTTAACTTTTATTTTAATGATTCAGTTTACGTACATAGGCTAATCTTGCTCATTCGAGCTTGTGTCTTATACCTAGTATTGTAATCATGCCATTTCAGTTAAATTTTACTTATTTTAACACATTTTGACAGTTTAGTTATGTAATCCTTGCTGGTGACTTTCAATATCAGAAAAGGAACATTTATTTTACAGGATTGTTTGGCTGTACTTACACCTACAAACAGAGGCATATCTCTTTCAATGAAGCTCCTAAAAAAAAACTTAGGTGATTCAAGTGATTATTCAAGTCAGTAATCAGCTTATGAAATGAAATGCTACTTTCGGCCTTTCCAATTGCTGCATTTATTGGAGTTTTTCCGGTCATACTATTTTCCGCTTCCCTGTGGCCTGAACCAAGATTTCCTGACAACAGCTAGATCTTGGAGCTTTTTCCTCGTGGAATTGATTCATTCGTATTCACTTCTGATCATCCTGCTTAACTATGTGAGATATTTTGTTATAGTGACTAGTGATAACTTCATCCGTTTCTATAGCTCTTTTTGGAGCAAAAGAATTTTGTTGTTTTTTTCAGCATGTATATATTATGTAGCACTTTAGCCTTTAGTTAGTTATTTTATTTATTTATTTTTTACTTGTTTTTCAGAATAAAACAGATTGACTGTATATGATAAAATATATTTGGTTTTATAGCGATAGATATTTTCTTTATTATAAAATTTAAGGGTTACTAAACTTCCGTTTATTTGAAATTATATTTATATCAGTAAAGTGCTTTATTATTTTAAGCATTTTTCATTAGTCTTCTGTATTTACGAGGGCAATCCAGAGAGTAGTTCCATTAGGCAACTAAATAAAAGGAAACAATTCTTAAAAAAACACTTTTATTGCATAATGAAGTACAGTGCTTGGAATATTTTTTAGCATAATAGTTGGCACCATTGTTGAAGCATTTAACATAACGGGACACGAGCTTTTATATACTCTCATTGGATATATACCCTCGAAATATACCGTTTGCAATTTTCCAATTCATTAAAAAGGGAAGCAAAATTTCCTAAAGAATAGAACGGAAAATTTGAAGAAAATGCATTGTCGGTGTCATAATAATGAATCTTCGGTTCTCGCTAATCCGCTCTTTATCTTCTGTAATCAAATCAGTATAAATTAACGATGGCCGCCCACATTGTCTTAATCATGAATGTTTTCACCTTCTTACCACCTAATCACTCATTGCGTTTTGACCGTAATTTTCACAAATTTATCTGTGGATTCTAAATGGTTTAATGTTCCTCTCATTCAAAAAAGGAAAGATAGGCCATGATCACACTTCAATTCTCAATTGGGCGTTCAATTTTTAAAAATAATTTAAACGCTAAGCGTGCATTTTTTCCAATACTCAACGATTACAAATTACTTCAATTGTTTGCCAATAAGACAGCAAAGTGCGGAACACACATGAGGGAAACCACGAACGCAGCGCTTCCAAGGCAAAAACTGAAAATGTAACTTTCTTTCTAGATTGCTATCATATATTAATGTAAGTGCTTGTAATTTATTATCATTTTTTTTCTTGTCATCTTTATATTTCGTTATTTGCCTGGTAATCACGAATTTTTTAATAAACCTAAAAAGAATGATCTACTTCCGTTTTCCATAACGTAATAAATTTCATTAACTTAAATTGAGTTAAACTATATATTTAAATTACAGGTTTTTAAGGTACACTGAAATATACAAAATACTAAACAAAGAATAAGAAATACAAATAAAAATAAACCATCGAATAACTTTGTTTAACCTTCACCAGTTATTTATACATTACTGAATGCACTTCAATCATCAATTCAATTATTTATATCTTGTCCACTCAGATCGGTCATCAAGTCATTCAACAATGACATTTTAATTTGGTCACTACAATACTTTGCTCTCTGGATGTCAATGAGTTAAATATATTTTAAATATTAAAAATTTTTATTTTCCTCAAATACATTATTTTTTATTTTTTTCAGTTAAAACTAACTTATGTGCTTCATCTTATAAATTAATTTATAGAAAATTGCAATTTAGTATTATATTATATTTTTTCTTAACTATTGTTATTGTCGTATCCGTTTTAAATTAATTTACTTAACATACCGAGCACGAAGTATTTCAATGTAATCACAACTCATACCTTAAATAAATCTGCATTCGAAAAATGATCTAATTTGGGAAACTCCAATTCCAAAAGAAAAGATAAATAATGCTTATAAAAGAAGAAATTCATATTTAAAGAGGGGCAAAAATAAAATGCATTTCAATTACGGGAAATTCCTTCACGAAAATCCATCTTGTGTCTCGTTGGTTCTCGATAGGAAATCAATAGAACCTTGACAGAGAACAAAATGAATAATAACATGAATTTTCCCGGTAAAAAGAAACAGTTAATATTTGATTGTTAAAGGTCACGGGTAATTAGGAGTCTGCGCCATTTTTATATTTAATATACAAAAGAAGCTATTACATAAAAGAGGCTATAGGAATATTATTATACATTGAATAAAATTAATAAAAGTATATTTTTAACATTTTGCAACTACGTTAAAATATGTTTCTGAATCTTGTTCGTCTATGTATCTAACTTTTGTTGTTGTTGTTGTTTGTGAAAATATTTCAAAAAAACCTTGAAAGTGATAAATGCTATTTAGGATCAAAATAGCAGTTATCCAATAGAAGTTTGTAGAAATAGCACACATGGTTAGCGTTTTGGACGCACGAAAAGATTAGGATACCTTATGGTTAAGGAAGGGTATTATTTAAAGCGTACTGTTTGTATAATTTACAAGATATATTGAAATAAACTTAATTGTACATATTTAAAATACGAAAAAACATATTTTAAATTGTATACGATATGTTATCTTTAATGCTTTGTTTATAGACTCACTCAAAATTATTCATATGGAGTATAAGTGAAAGTTTCTTGAAGAAAGTTTCGGTTGTGTTATGCATTCTCAATACTTTCAAGCAAAATTGAAATGTGTTTCAGACTCTCGTTCATCAATCTCATGTATCCGACAACTACAAATATTTTTAGAGCGTTTTGAAACTGATAAATGTTACTCAGGTTCATGATAGAAAAATATCGGATGTAAAATACATGGTGGTCAAAAGAGTAGTCATGGAAATGTTTTATAATTTATGCAAACCGTATATGTTTTTATTGCTTTTACATAAATAAAAGCATATTTATTTATATAGAACACTGAAGTATTTCTCAATGTTTTCTTTAAGAGTATACAATTTTAACTAATTTAACAATTTTAATTAACAAAAAACTCTTCTTTCAACTTCTAACTGCCTGGTCCGGATACAGACGGTAACAAAAGTGTCCGAACACTAGCAAAAATTCTTATGTAAAAAAAGTACACTTCATACGGTTTTGTTAAATAAATCCTTATCGAATTATGTTCTTACACTGACTAAGAACAGGATTCGACAAAGATTTATTTAACAGAACCGTATGAAGTGTACTTTTTTTACGTAGGAATTTTTGCTAGTGTTCGGACACTTTTGTTACCGACTGTAGATTCCTTCACTAAGCTGTTGGTTTTTCCACATTATACTTATAATTAAAAGTTGAGAGATTTTAATGCGTTCTTTAAGAGTACAGATCGTACATGATTTTGTATATTTAGCAGAAGGAAGATTTATTATAAAGTCATAATTCGTAACGAGGCATACTTCTAATTTTTTGCACAAAATTTAATAAAGCACGAAGAACAATTACAGCTAACATATATGTATTATACAAATGATTACATTTTGAAGACTGATCTGTTTTAGCGTTAATGCAAGTACAGGAAATTAAGGGCGCATTCGAAAGTATTTCCCGGTCACTTCCCGAGTTGGGAAATGACGTCACGCGGGAAGTTCGGGAAATGACGTCACGCGGGAAGTTCGGGAAATTAGAACTACCATATAGGAGCCATGTTTGTTTATATATTTGTTTCCCGGGAAGATGAGATGTGTACGGAAGTAGTTATATCTCGGTCATTTTTCGTGAGGCTCCTATATGGTATTTCTAATTTCCCGAACTTCCCGCCTGACGTCATTTCCCAACTCGGGAAGTGACCGGAAAATACTTTCGAATGCGCCCTAAACTGATGATTCATTGGGCGATACAGTTCACAGGTACCAGTATATTTCTGTGGCATTATTTACCAGAATACACATAGATTAATTCTGGAACACAGTAATGATATACACCACAATTCTCCGCTCCTTACTTTCTTACACCATACCTGATAGGAGGTTTTCGCTATTTGATCTTCTTAAAACCTGTTGGGAAAAAGACATGTTAGAATTTTTAAATTGTGAATGTTCAGGTTTTAGTTCATCATAAGGAGTACACATATTTTTATCAATAGGATCAGTCACATTAATTTCTCCAGGTTTTGTAGTCATCGTGGATCTTGTGTCACTTGGTACTGGATCTGCTGCAGCAGTGGGCTTTTCACTAGGTGCTTTTTATCTTGAATAAGTCAGTTCCTGACGGATGTCATGGAAGGCTTCTCTCCAGACGTAGTTTTCCATATTATTGCGGATGTACATTCATGTGATCTGGAACCACAGGATTATTTGTATAGAGGATCTTTTCTTCAGTTTCACAAGGACTTATAACTAGTTTCTTCCAATTGTACTTTGGAGCCTACATTTGATATTTCATCTATGTGTTTTTGGATCTTGAATCTTATAACGCAATTTGCCTACTCTAGCAGTTATTGTGCCTATTTTCTATTTATCTCCCGATGTGTAATTACGTAAGCAACTTTTTGATTTACTTGACATTTTCTTAATTTTTTTGTATTAAAAGCATTTTTATGTTGCTTATTTTCAACATGATTCTTAACATTTGGTATGAATAAATCTAATTTTGATCTTATATTTCTTTTGAGAAATAATGATACTGGACATTCCCCCGTCGCAGTATGAGGCATTATCCGGTATTGAAGGAAAAAATCGTTTAACAAGTTGTAGATTTCCTGATTCTGCACTTAGAGACTTCAATCCTTTCTTTATTGTCTGCACATATCTTTTTGCCTGACCATTGCCCTAACAGCACAGTTAGGCTTAACTTATCCACAGTACATCTTAAGGACGTTTCTGGGATGTCTTTTCATCCAGAAGATATCTTGAAGATATCCTGGGGAGGCGATGTGCTGTCTGGGTGGTTGAGTGATGATATAGTGCACTTAAGTTATGTTTTATACCTTTGCTCTGTAGGAAATTTTTGAACTGTTCTGGTGTAAATTGTGGCCGATTATCTGATATTAAAGTACACAGGATAGCCATATCTGGCAAAAAGAGAAGAAAGAGAATTTTTGGTGTTCTCCGTAGCTGCACTAGGAACGATTAACACTTCAGGCTATTTGCTGTGAGCATCTACCACAATAAAAAACATTTTTCCAATGATTGGGCCAAAGCAATCTATATGTATTCTTTGCCACGGTGTTATCTGCCATTTCCAGGGATGAGGGTTAATTTTGGGTGAATTATGTTTCAATTTTATGCAAATAGAACAATTATTTGACAATTTCTCGATGTCTTTATTGATGCCTGGCCACCACACAAAATTACGTGCCAGCGCTTTCATTGTGACTATGCCAAAATGGCCAAAATGTAAATTTTGTAAAACTTTTTGTCTATTAACTGTCGGAATTACAACACGATTTCCTTTTAATATACAGTTATTTGATAAATAAAAGTCTTCTTCTTTGAGTCCAAAAAGTAAATAATTCGGCATCTCTGTGCCTGAAATTAAATGCTAATACATTTTTTTTTCAGTACTGGATACCGCTTAAAACTTGCACATAACATTTTTGTGTTTAAAGGTAAAGTACCAATTTAAGGAATAAAGAAATCATCAGTGTCATCAGTGTCGCCAATTAAATTTGGTGACGGATCGGATGACGCGACGGCAGCAGTAAGTCTTCATTAAGTAATTGAAGACGTGATAGAGCGTCGGCATTTCCGTGCTCTGCATATTTTTTTGTATTTAATATTATATTGGAAACTTTGTAAGTATGATGCATATCTTTTCATTCTGTTTGCCGAAAGTACTGGAATGCTTTTTTGTGTGTGAAAATATGGAAACTAGGGGATTGCTATCCTTATTCTACCGTATGAAAATTGAAAAAAAAATTTTCACTGCAAAAATTATTGATAATGCTTCTTTATCTAACTGCCTATACCCCTTTTCTGCGGTAGACGATGTTCTGGAAACAAAAGCTATGGGTTTTTCGGATTTATCTGACATTGTATGCGAAAGTACTGCCAAAATACCATAAGGAGAAGCATCAGTGGCTAAAATCAGGGATAATTTAGGATTAAAATAAATATGTGACAATCCTTTCGGAAGTAATTTCCTGTTTAATTGTATTAAATCAACTCTTACAATTTTTGTCCACCGAAAATTTACATTTTTTCGTAATAATTCATTTAGAGAATAAGCAATTGTAGATAATTTCGGAACAAATCTAGAATTGTAAGATACTAAGCTTAAGACTGCTTTTACTTGAGTTATGTTTTTAGGTGTCGGAGCATTTAAATTAGCAGAAATTTTTCTTGTGTTTTATGTATGCCATTTCTATCAATTTTATACCCGCAGTAAGTAATTTCATCATTCGTGAAAAATGATATTTCCTAATTTATTTACAGGTTATATTCACTTAACCTTTCTAGCACTCGTTTTAATCGCTCTAAATGTATTTCATAAGTTTTTCCTACGATGCATATATAATCGATAAAAACTGAAATACCCTCGACACCTTTTAGAATTTTCTCTATAGTTTTCTGCCATATTGCCGGCGAGCTGGCAATTCCGTATGACAGTCGCATAAATTGAAATAAGCCCTCAGAAGTGTAAATAGAAAGTAATTCTTGTGAATTTTCCTATACCTAATTTTTCGGTAATGGGTATTTGCCAACCTTTAAAAATTTATTTACTGTAACTTTAAAATCACCTCACAAACGATTTTTCCCATTTGATTTTACCACCGGAACAGTGCTCATTTACTAGTACTAACATGTTTTAGTATACCTTCATTTTCTATTCTTTCTAATTCTTTATTTACTGTATTCCGTAATGCATATGTCCGCGCTTTACAAAATATGGATGTTGAGTCTTTCTCGAAATGTAATTCAGCTTTAACATTTTTAATTTGACCTATATTATTTATAAACAAATCTGGAAATTCATTCTGTAAGTCATTTAAATTTTCTGAAATTGTTATTTTGTTTACCGGATTTGTTTGCAAATTATTTGGGGATATATTGAATGCAGTTATCCAATCCCTATCTAGCAATAAAGGAAAATTTTCCATTTTTACTAAATATAACTAGTTTCTCATTTCTAGTTTTATTTTTGTAAGTTACATTTACTCAGACCAATCCCTCGGGTTGAAAAATTTCTCTAGTAGCTGTTTTTAACTGTGCATCGGTGGAAAGCATTTTATGTTAGAAAATAATCTCTGAAAACGATTTATCGGTACAGCGAAAATAGCCAGTCCAGTATCTAACTCCATTTCTACTTTAGCACTATTTTCTAACAAACCGAAATTTTTATAGGATTAGTGCTATCCGAATGTAATGACAAAATAGTCCAAGCGGCGGCTGCAAAAAATTGACTTGAGAAGGTACGAAGCTGATTTTTTTCCTATAGATATAATTCATTGTTACAATGAAAATCTGATAGGGTTGCCTGGTCAAAGCCGTCAAGTTTAAGAGAAACAACCCCACTTCCGGTCACAATTTAAACGAATTTCGAACCCCAAAAGGTATGAAGACGAAACCGGTGCTAAAATGTAGAGATTAATATGCTCTTTAAAATGGCATAGGGTTGCCTGGTCAAAACCGTCAAGTTTCAGAGGTTGCCTCGATAATAGAGGTCAAATTTAAACGATTTCGGACCCCAAAAGGTATGAAGATGAAACCGGTGCTAAAATGTAGAGATTAATATGCTCTTTAAAATGGCATAGGGTTGCCTGGTTAAAGCCGTCAAGAAACACAGGTTGCCACGAAAATAGGGGACGTATTTTGCGATTTATTTACCCAAGTAAAAAGTGATTCACCCAAGTGTAAAGATGAAACCGGTACTAAAATGTAGAGATTAATATGCTCTATAAATGGCATAAGGTTGCCTAGTCAAGACCGTCAAGAACCGGAGGTTGCCTCGAAAACAGGGGTCAAATTTAAATGGTTTTCGAACCTCACAAGTGTAAAGATGTAACTGGCGCTAAAATGTAGAGATTAATATGCTCTTTAAAATGGCATAGGGTTACCTGGTCAAAACCGTCAAGTTTGAGAGGTTGCCTCGATAATAGGGGTCAAATTTAAACGATTTTCGAACCCAACAAGTGTGAAGATGAAACCGGTGCTAAAATGTAGAGATTAATATGCTCTTTAAAATGGAATAGGGTTGCCTGGTCAAAGCCGTCAAGAAACAGAGGTTGCCACGCTAATAGAGGACGTATTTTACGATTTATTTATCCAAGTAAAAAGTGATTTACCCAAGTGTAAAGATGAAACCGGTGCTAAAATGTAGAGATTAATATGCTCTTTAAAATGGTATAAGGTTGCCTGGTCAAAACCGTCAAGACCCGGAGGTTGCCTCGAAAATAGGGGTCAAAATTAAACGCTTTTCGAACCCCACAAGTGTAAAGAAGAAATCGGTGCTAAAATGTTGAGAATAATATACTTTTTAAAATGGCATAGGGTTGCCTGGTCAAAGCCGTCAAGAAACAGCGGTTGCCACGAAAAAGGGGGGCGTATTTTACGATTTATTTACCCAAGTAAAAAATGATTTACCCAAGTGTAAAGATGAAACCGGTGCTAAAATGTGGAGAATAATATGGTCTTTAAAATGGCATAGGGTTGCCTGGTCAAAACCGCCAAGAAAAGAGGTTGCCACGAAAAGTGTGTGCGTGTGGGGGGGGGCGATTTTTCGCGGTTTTCTTACGCTAACATATTTAAAAATGAAACCGCTTATAAAATATAGAGAATAATATTCTCTTTAGAGTATCATAGGGTTGCCAGGTGAAAATCTCGAAAAATAATGGTTGCCTCGAAAAAAAAAAAAAAAAAAAAAAAGCTAATTTTGAAGGGTTTTTTATACAATGTAAAGAAAAAATACAAAAAGTATTTAAAAAATAAAAAATAAATAAACTGTAATGAAACTGTTCTAAAATTTCCCATAAAAACAACGAATTATTAGTAAAAATTAAAAATGCAGCATGCGGATACAGATAAGAAAATACGACCGCAAAAGTTAACAGAAATGAAGATAATAATGGCCAAGAAACTCATAATAAAAAATTCTGTTAGTATACAAAATAAATAATTAAATAAAATGAAAAAAAAAAAACCTCATATTTCAGATTTGCAGCAAGATTTACAAATTTCAATTTCATAAATTAATTCATTTTTATTAAGAAACGCGAAAAATTATCAATTTTTTAAAAATATTTTTCGCTTTATTTGTACCCATAATTAATTTGCAGAAGGTATTATTGATTATTTTAGATATAAAAAAAAATTGAGAAAATGTTCTAAAATTGAAAAATTTTTAATATAACAAAATCGGCACAACCCAATATTTTCGTATACAATTCTACAAAGCAGTCGCATACATTTCTTCAGGGAATTATCTTCTCAATACTTTGACACAATTTGAATATTTTAAGTATTGAAAAATGGGGAAAAAAACGAGCTCGTGAGCTGAAATTAGTTTTATACAGATTTGAAAAAGAATGGTCACGCATAATAATTTAATTTTCTTTATGCTTTAAAATCTCTTATATCATTAAACAAATAAAATAAACGAATATTGAAATTCGCTTCCTTTTCTAAGCTGACGGCTATACCTTGACAGGTTTGAAGCACAATCGTAAGCAAATTGAAAAGTGTTGTATATACTACATTTAGCTAGCAATTTCATCTTTTAAATATTAATCATTTCGTGTTTAACCTTTTTAAATAGTCTTCATGTGTGTTTCACTTTGTGTTAAACACCTTTAATATTTGTTAGCTTTTTGGAGACTGACCGCTATTTCTTTACGAATTTTACCAGGCAAACATATGCCATTTTAAAATAACTCCTACACTGTACATTCTGGAACCAGCTACACCTTTCAAATATTCATATAATTTCATCCTTATTCATTTTCTTTGTTAATGCTATTCGTATTTTTTACACTTTGTTAAGAAATCTTCAAAACTCGCCTATTTTTTTGTGGATGACTGCTTTACTTGACAGATTTGACCTATTTTCGAAGTAACCTCTGTTTCTTGACGGCTTTGATCATTCAACCCTACGCGATTTTAAAGACATATTAATACCTACATTTTAGCACCGATTTCATTTTTACACTTGTGGGGTTCGAAAATCGTTTAAATTTGACCCCTATTATCTAGGCAACCTCTAAAACTTGATGGTTTTGACCAGGCAACCCTATGCCATTTTAAAGAGCATATTAATCTCTACATTTTAGCACCAGTTACATCTTTACACTTGTGAGGTTCGAAAAACATTTAAATTTGACCCCTATTTTCGAGGCAACCTCCGGGTCTTGACGGTTTTGACTAGGCAACCTTATGCCATTTATAGAGCATATTAATCTCTACATTTTAGCACCGGTTTCATCTTTACACTTGGGTAAATCACTTTTTACTTGGGTAAATAAATCGCTAAATACGTCCCCTATTTTCGTGGCAACCTCTGTTTCTTGACGGCTTTGACCAGGCAACCCTATGCCATTTTAAAGAGCATATTAATCTCTACATTTTAGCACCGGTTTCATCTTCATACCTTTTGGGGTTCGAAATCGTTTAAATTTGACCTCTATTATCGAGGCAACCTCTGAAACTTGACGGTTTTGACCAGGCAACCCTATGCCATTTTAAAGAGCATATTAATCTCTACATTTTAGCACCGGTTTCATCTTCATACCTTTTGGGGTTCGAAATCCGTTTAAATTGTGATCGGAAGTGAGGTTGTTTCTCTTAAACTTGACGGCTTTGACCAGGCAACCCTATCAGATTTTCATTGTAACAATGAATTCTATCTATAGGAAAAAAATCAGCTTCGTACCTTCTCAAGTCAATTTTTTGCAGCCGCCGCTTGGACTAAAATGACTACGGTATCAACAACGTTCACATTTTCCATTTGAGTAACATGGTTTTGTGCGTTCCTACACACCTTACTCAAATACCCACGTTTATTACGAAAATTGCAAATTGTACTAATAAATTTACAAACATTTGCAAAATGAGAAATATTTCCAAACCGGTAACAGTGACTTATACTTTTATTTGCGCTCGCAGTTTTATTCACGTTTTGTTTACATACGTTATTTTGAGAATAATTTTGTTTCGGTTTCTTATTAACAGAAAGTTTATTCAAATTCAAATTTTTATTTTTAAATTCTACCATATTATTTTCAGTAGTTTCCATGGTTACGGCCTGTTCTACAGCTTTCTCAAAAGTTAAATCCTCAAACTGCGACATTAATTTGCTTTGAATTGTTTCTTTTTTTTTTTTTTTTTTTTTTTTTTTTTTATCCGCGTAAAAATTGTTCTAACAAATTTTCTGACAGGGTGTCGCCCGTAAATTCAGAAGGTGTTGTAAATTTATTTAAACGAACACTGAAATCTTGAACTGATTCACTTTCCACTTGAAAGCAATTTCTAAATTTAATTCTTTTAGTAATTTTGTTTAGGGTTTTGCACAAATATTTCATTAAAACATCAACTATTTCCGAATATGTCTTTGATTCTGGAAGGTGTAGAAAAAGTAAATTTGTCAGTAAATTATATAATTTCGGTCCGAGAAAAGAAATGATCGCGGAGACCATTTTTTCATTCTTGGCGTCAAAAAGTATAAAATGTACGGATGCGGATGTAAGTATCAAAAGGTTCAACAGAATCATTAAATTCTCGAAAATTTCGGAACAAGTTGAATTTAAATATAATATAAGTTATTTCTAATGATATGAGCAAACATATAAAGAAAGGAAAAGAAAAAAAAGAATAAATGTATAAATACCCTTTTTTTTCCTCGAAAATAAACAAGTAATTGATCGCAGACTAATGATTAAAAATGACGCCAAATCGCACTTTCCCCAAACACCAAGCACAAACTTACAACGCTGACGTCGGCGATTCATCTGAAGTAGTAAACTTTCTCTTTATGAAATCTTTGGTAATATCAAGAACATATTTTTTTCTTCCATTCGTAAATTAACGATTTGTGCATTTTTTTTTTTTTTTTTTTTTTTTTTTTTTTTGAAGAACAGGACGTTGTATGATTATGCATTAATTGAATATTACGAAATCGAAGTTAGATGCTGTAGAATAAAATAACTTATTTTTATGCTTTTCTTTTTAATCTTCGTCGTTATTTTTTCTGTATTTTGCAGGAGAAAGATTTATGATAAAGCCATAATTCAATATGAGGTATACTTCTAATTTCTCACACAAAATTTAATGAAGCATGAAGAACAATTACAGCTAACATGCACATATTATGCAAACGATTACATTTTGAAGACTGGTGCGTTTTGGCGATAACACAAATAAAGGAAATTAAACAGAGATTGGTTGGACGATACATTTCACAGGTACCTTATATTTGTGTGACGTCACTTACCGGAAGACCCATAGATTAATTCAGGAACACAATCATGATATACACCACATATGATACTTAGGTTTATTTTCAAATGAATACTTATGCTTTCCCTCAATGTAAAAAAAGGTCTATCTTTTAGTGTATTGCTTTTACAATCGGCAAAATAACATTGCAATTTTGCCCTTTTCAATTGCAATGAGAGTGTTAAAAAAAAATCTGCGTATCACTTTGTCTCTTTGGAATAGACCTAAACAGAGTTACAAAAAGCAGGCTATCCATTATGGATTAATTAAAAATAATACTGGACACAACATTAAGTTTATTCTATTCAAACATCCAAAAAAAATTTTTTTTTTTTTTTTTGTGAAAAATTTGAAAAAATTTTATGCATATATAAACAAGTGTTTTTTAAATAAAATTCAATTTGAATGATCATTTTATAGTTATCAATTAATGTGAATTATACAGCTAGATGAGTTCAAGTTGCTGCTACTTCTGGTTGAGATTCTTCTCTCAAATATGAACCATTATGTTAAATCAAAAATAATAATTCATGAATTGATTGAGTTATTTTGAGAAATCTTCCTATAAATTTTAATTAAAATACCCAGCAGATTTAATTAAACAATGAAATTTATTATTTTACAATCCTTATTTTATTGAAGTCAAAATAAAATGCTTCAAATTTATGAATTAAACTTCAAATTTGTCCATTACCTGACTGTCCATACCCTGACTTCCATTACCTGACTACCGCAGGTAATGAAAGTATTGTATTTGGTAAAAATATTCAATATCGTATTTTCACCTGATTTACAGGTATTAATGTCTCCTGAAGCCAAACAACAAAAAAGTTTCGGGTGATTCACCAATGTGTGCATGCGTGCGGGAATCTTCTCACTATCATATCTCAAAACTATAAAAGGTAGAACGACGAAATTTCGTAGCTGAGACATGACCGGTGTGCATACACTGTTAAAAAATTCTGTAAATTTAATGTAAATATTTATCCGGAGTCTCTGTAAATTTACTGTAGTTCTTAGTTAAAAGTGAATAATCGAGATTCTGAACCTTTATTCTGTATTTTTACTTAATTTTATTATTATTTCAATTAAAATTAAAAATGACCGTTTCTACTTTAGAAAAACATTCTAAGTCCGAAATATATTCTCAACAATAATTAATTAAATTAATATTAGTTATTAAAATGAATGTAAAAAATAAGTTTTTTAACATCTCCGTTTATTTGTCTCTGTAATTTTACGTAAGACTTAAGATAATAGATTACACAGAGTTTTCTGTTGAAATTTTTAACAGTGTATTATTTTGCCAATTTTTTGGTGAAAATTCGCCAAACCAGAAAAAGCACCGTAAATTGGTATTTCAAAAATGGCTTTAACGATTTTGTTGAAAATTGCTGTATCAACCCTCTTTTAGATGTTCTATCGCATGTCAAAGGATTATTTAATATCGTATCTGAAGTGGTTATTTCATAGTTTATGTCAAGTGGTACTTACCTGTAGGTCCCTTTTTCATGCTACAATGGTTCCAATTCAAACAAAAATGAAATATTATGCTGTACGCATGGATTATTAATACTTTCCAACTGTACATAAACGTTGTATCGTAAAATCTTCCATGTTCTGTGCCTACATTATCACACAACGGACAGACAGAGGGACAGGAAAACATACATATGGACTAATTGAATTCATAATCACTCTTAAACATTGTTGGAAAGTGTTAAAAATGTTCAACACAAACGGAAATATGGTCCTTAATTTACAATTACAGCCCTTAATCTATCTGTATATTTTAGTGTACCCTTGTAAATATTAAAGGTAAGCATATCATAATACAAAAAATTATTTTAGTTTTATTAACAATAAATGTGAATTTGTTAATGATTTTTGCAGTAGAAAAGTATTTAAATGGGATTTATAAAAATAAGCAAAAATGGAATGCATTGGCTTTTTTTTTTTTTTTTTTTTTTTTTTTTTTTTTGTATTCGTACATAAGCGAGTTGTGCAGGACCTATTAAAGCCATTTTAAATAGGAAACTATTCATAGTGAATATGAATAAAATGTATTATTTTTAATAAATTCTGAAAATATTTACGGACTCTGGAGGCGGGACAAATAGGTACTTGAGACAGACAAAAACAAGAATTCATATTTACACTTAAAAATTCTTGGAAAGTGTTAAAAACGCTTCATGTAACTGAAAATGCAAATCGGTAAATTTCCATTAATAGCCCTTAATGTAACTGAATATTTTTGTGCGGCATTGAAAATTTTATTGTTAATCATACTATATTATATAGAAAGCCATTTTGTGCATATTAATAACATATTTCAATTTCATTAATATTTGTGCAATATAAAGTTATTGAAATGTGGTTTATAGAAACACCTCTATTGGAATGCAATGATTTCAAAAACTTGTGGGTATCCCTGTACAAAAACTATTGGTGGTATTTATTTCATTTTTCAACAGAAAATATCCAATAGTGAACTTGAATAATATATTTCGATTTCATTAAGATTTGTGCAAAGTAAAGCTATTAAAATACGGTTTCTAGAAGTATCTCTCATAGGCCACAATGCTTTGGAATACTTTCGGGTGTCCCTGTATACAGAGCAATAATCATATTTACTCCATTGTCAATAGAAAATATCTAATAGGGAATTTGAATAATGTATATCAGTTTCAAGAAATTCCATGAATATTTACGGAAGTTAGAGCGCGGGCAGAAAGGCAAACTGGAGAAATTGACAATTTTCAACCAAGTTAGAAGGTGTTAAAAAGAACGTAATTCCTTTGAAACAATACATAAATACAGGGTATCTGTAGAAAATGATCTGGATAGAAATAATAACCAGTTTACATGCAGACACAAAGTAATTTCAGTGGATTATGTATTATGCACGACCATTGTTTCCGTGCACGTGTGTATATTTGAAAGTGTTATACCCATATTTAGTATGGCACGCAGTTGTTGAAGGGGTGAAAATGAAAGTCAGCCCCCCATGTAGAATTAAATGAGTTGATTCTAAATACATCTATAAAATACTGAATACATAAAAAATTAAAGAATGATTAATGAGTAAAACAAATGGGATGTCGAGGCTCCTGACCTGCAGACACACTTTTAGCAATAAAATATTTATAGGTTGAAACTAAGATTACACGTACAGGAAAAAATTGATGAAAAAACTCTTTATGTAAGAAAAATAAAATAATTTTCTAATGCGAAATATCTAGATACATATTCTTACAAAAGATCGATAAAATTTGCATTTTTATGTCTTTTTTTTTAGAAGCTTCTGTTTAGATGAGCATGTATTTTTCAAAAATAAAAAGAAAAGATCTATATTTTCACAAATTAAAAAGACATCTGCTGAAAACATATGACGCAAATTAGTTTTTTGAGATGTTGCTAATAGCAAAAGAGAAGATTTTGTTTTTTGTATGATGTTTCTTTTATAACTAACTTTTAGCATGGCTAAACACATTTTTCTAAGTTAAAAATTTTCAAAATACGTAAAATAGAACTTAAATTTTATCTTGAACTGGAACATATTAATTTTCGATTATTTTATGCAAATATGAGATTATTGTTATTAGATTAATATTTCACGTTAATTTATTAAATATAAATATTTTTATATATTTTTTTTTTAATTAAGAATATTTTAGTAAGAATTTCTTTCATTAAATATATTTCTATATAAAACACAATAACAATTCCAAAACTTAATTAAATTATTTTTAACAATGAGATTGTATACTGCAAACAATTGTACTCTGGATTATCGTCAATGAACGAAAAAGAGTGTTGTGATCGTAAAACTCAAGACATACTCGTAAATTCCTCATGATAATTTTCTTGATGAAGGGAAGTAACTTTTAATACACGGTCAATACTCCGAATTTACAGCATTTTCTTATAAATACTAATAGTGGACTATTTTTCCTAAGAATTGAGCTAACCGTATAATGTAACGGCCAACTCTCCAGATTTTACGGAAATTTCTTAAGGTGTAAAACTATACTTGTATGTAAATTATTAGTTGTATAGTATGTGAAGATATAGATAACACATTTCAAAACAAAAAGACAATAAAATTCATGAACATATTATCTTTCAAATACAGATAACATGTAATTTTGTACCATAAAATAATTATTCTTTCCATAAATAATATTTCTACCAAACAACATTCAATGCCCACTGAGTATTGTACGAATTGTGTAGATTTTAATGTGTCTAGCACTTATAGTGCTTTTTTTCTATAGGGATACAAGCAATATTCTTTATTATTATAGCTTATGGACTCAAAATATTTAAAGTGTTATGTACACTGTAAAAAATAGGTTCTTAAAAATAAGTATATATTGTCTCAAAATAACCTCGAAACGATATATACTTAAATTTGAAAACCCATGTACTCAATTTTGAGTACATTGACAAGTCAAACATGGGGATATTGGGATTCTAATTGGTCAACCCCCTTTTTGAGCATGTCATACTCAAAAATGAGTACATGGGTTTTCAAATTTAAGTATACATTGTTTGGGGGCTATTTTGAGACAATATATACTTATTTTTAAGAACCTATTTTTTACAGTGTAGTTTAAACGCCTTATTCGGTTGATCTAAATGTTTGTAGATATGTTACAGGTCACCGTACCATGAACTGTGTAGATTTTGATGCTCCTCACATGTAGTTATTTAACACAAAACGAAATTATTTATCAGTAAGAAATACAATCTCGAATATTTAAAGTGCAATCTCTATTTTATCTTAAGATATAAGTTCGCATGTTGTAAATTATCATCTCAAGAACCATACAGATTTACATGAGCACTTATATATTTGCACTTACATTTTTTTTTATCAGTATAAAACGTCGGATTTAATACATTGTAGTCTATGGACTCAAACAATTTAAAGTTCACTTTAGTAATGTTTGATTGTTCAAACATAAAAGAATAGATAAATATTTAAAATTTCAAACTTAACATTTATATTTCTTTTACAGGAGCGCAGTATAGAATTATACATTATGAATTATACATTTACAAAGTCAAATGGAGTGACTGATTTTTTTTTTTTTTTTTTTTTTTTTTGACCTGGTTATTACTTTTAATGCCTGAAATGTGTACAGTGTAAAAATTAATTGGTCTTCTTACCCACCGTATTTCCATCTGTGTAATTTTTTCCCCCTGTGGGTTGTATGAAGACAGTGTTTATGCGAAAAAACTAAGCGCACATACCTACCTTATTGAGACAATCGAAACAAAAATAGAGTCATTATCCATGCATGTTTGCACAAATTTGTGATGTCAATTAAGACGCCACAATCATTCACTAAAGATGATTTTCATGCACTAAAGATGTGCATAAGAACTATATAAATTAAAGAACTGGTGTAACATAAATATTTAAACTTAAAATCTTCTTTACACATCATAAAATAAGTTCAAGTATACCGGTTTGAAAGGACGTGGCCATTCTTCTTCAGGTGCACCTGAAGAAGATAGGCCCCGTCCTTTCGAAATTCACTGAGAAAAAATTCTGTAACTGACATTTAGAATCTGAATTGTGGCTCTAGAAAAAATATTTCCATGTCATCATTATAAATTTTAGTCCCCCTTTGAAAGCGAGTTCTCGAAATCCCTATTAGAATTCGAGAACGTTCGCCTATATTCTCGAGGGCAAAGTTATTTAAAAATCTCTGCAAATAAATGCGAATACAAGAGGCGGGTTTCAGCAATTATAATCTTGGTTTATTACCCAATTCTAGAACATGAAGCGAAAATTTCTCGCAATACAAAAAATTCAGAATATTCAGAAAGTTCAGAATATTGTTTCACCATCTACAAATGTGTAGACTAGAAATTCTCGATCATTTCGTCTATTCAGTTTATTGGCATGCCTTATGCGCATAGCTCGGAAATCTATATTTCTAGTTAGGGAATTTAGAAAACGACACCTTATTCATTCTAGATGAAGGCGGTACATACATATATATATATATTCTCAGTGTTGGAAGTATTTGGATTTATTTTATGATGTGTAAAAAAGTTTTTAAAGTTTAAATAAGAACAATGTTTAATTTACTGACATAAAGCTCGATGACTGTTTTATATTTATTTATTATTAACTCATTTTTGTTAGTTTTGCATTTTTATTACTAATTTTAATTACAGTTATTTATTAAGATTAAAAACCTAAAATGAGCTTTAGAAAATACAATGGAAGAGATATCTTATAATATTTTCATTCTCTAAATGTAATTTTAGAGAAAATTTTTACATTGAAATAATTTTATAATATTAAAAATAGAAGCAAGCAGAAATGTACTTTCATGCACTTCTTAAAATCTTTCGAAAGATTTTTCAAGATATTTGTTAAACAAATTAGTAGTTGCATTGCCCTTTATATACTGGAATGTAAGATAAAATTTGTCATGAATTTAGCTTTCTTTTCCTTTTTCTATCTTGAATTAATCTATGGGAATAATGATAAAACATATCCATATCTATTCCAAAGAAACGCAAAAGAACTTTAATTAATATTCTAATATAAATATATGTGTTTTATATTTATTTATTTACTTGTTTTCACATTTTTTTTTTTTCAATTATTTTTATTTAGTTGTGAAAGACAATTTTGAAATAAGCACTTTATAAAAAATACAAGAGGTGCCTTCTGCTAAATATAATTCGTTTCTGCTAAATGTAATTGAAAAAAAAAAAAAAAAAAAAAAAAACGTGAAAATACAGAATGTCAGCTTTAAAATACTGTAAAAAGTAAGAATGTAAATAATTCTGTGCGTTTCTTAATTGAATCTTAACAAAAAATTGGCTATATATTGTACATACGATGTCCGAAAAATCAAGAGAGTTTGTGAAATAAATTAATCTGCTTGATCCTTGAAAACATCGCAGTTATTTAGAAAAAATCACAAACTTAACTTTTTTTTTTCCCCAATCGATAGAGGAGAAGGAACGATTAATTAGATCCGTTCCTTCTCTAAAGATGTGCATAAGAACTATACTTAATTTACTGACATAAAGCTAGAGGTCTGTTGTTCAGTAAATCTTTTAATTGGTCGTTCGGGTTGCTTTGTTCTAAAAATAACTTCTGTAATCAATACATACAAAATATTCTGATTTTGTTGCTAAAAATAAATATCGATTTTGACTCAGATATGATGTATGTGACATTCAGATAAAGTTCTGCGATAACGTATGATGATTATGCTCGTTGATAACAAAGGTGCAGTGTAAAGAAGATAAACTCTTCATAAATATCATATTTAAATTGCTTTTCTCTAGTTGCGTTTAATTGCAGTTAATATCTGATTATTTACATATTTTATCAAAATATTAAGTATGTGAAGGGTATTTCCTATTATTATCAAAAGTTTAAAGCATCGAAATGTATTATTAAGTGAGTTTAAATGTAGAAGTTCAAATAATCCATTTGTGTACATATATTCTTACTTTTCAATGGAAATCTGGAGAATTACTTGAATGGATAATCTTATTTTAATAAGAGTATATTTATGTAGGAGGGAGTGTATAAAAAATAAGCATTAAATTACAAATCTTTAATTATTGATACGTTAAGAACTAATGCTCTTATGTAATCAATAAAAAAGTTTATGTGTGTGTGATAATATTTTACATAATAGAATTATGTGAGTGTATGCGTAATGATATTTTTATATAATACATTTATGTAATTAACGTATTTACAAATAAATTTATAATACTTTTTGCGCAATAAATTAAACTGCTGTTAACGGCCATCCACCAGTAACCGAGAGGTTCTGATCTTGAAGCTGGTACACGGGAAGAACAAGGCTTGATTTCGTGCCATGCTCGTCGATCAAGAGGTTCTGAGTTGCCGTGGTTTTCTCAGAAATTCGCATTAAAATCGTGTACGGGTTAGAACCCCTTCAAAAGACCCCAACGGAGGACATTCCATCCAGGATTATGTGTAGGATCCATGTGTAGTCAATTTGCCTTAAACCCAACACAATCACCGCATCGATCTTAGCGCCTAGTGTGGCTCAAAGGAGTTTGGCTGTCGGGCTGAGCTTAACGGCCCTCTTCACTCACCGTCACCGAAAGTCCGAGCCAATGTTATTCTATGGGGGAATTTTCTTTACAAATAACTTATTAGCTAATACATAATTATAAATTCTATTTTCACATTCAGAAAATTCCCAACTTTTAAATTCACGGACCTTTTTTAAAAATGTATTTATTTTTTATTTTTTAATATTTTATTTTGAAATTGCAAAATGAAAAAATTTCACGTATTGAAAATTCGTATTTTGCAGCTTTAAAATAAAATATAAAAACTTAAAAAAAAAAAAAAAAAATATATATATATATATATTTAAAAAAGTCCGTCAATTTAACAGCTGGGAGTTTTCAGAATGTGAAAACAGCATTTAAAAACATGTATTAGTTAATAAGTTATTTGTAAAGTAAAATGTCCCATAGAATAACATTAGCTTCGGATTCCGGCGGCGGTGAGTGAAGAGGGTTCTTAAGGGAGACGATCACCAATAAAAAATTTATGACTGTTCGTCTTATAACAGTTTTTTTTTTTTTTTCACTATAAATTGGGAAAATGATTTTAAGGCTTACGGAAATATATTTTATTTTAATAAGTTATATTTTTATCCAGCAACACCGTATTTACTTTCCACCTTTTTTTTTTTTTTTTTTAAGAATAGTACAACTAAAAATCAACTTTCAAATGTACCCTGTAATGCATAATTGTAACTTTATTCTATGTTCATTGTCTCAGTGTGTAGAAAATTCAGTTGCACCTCTAATGTCATCAAAAATTTCGTATGTTATAGATAATTAGACATTTTTCGATAATTCAGTCTAATACACTACCGTTCCATAAATGACCGGACTCTTTCGATTTCAGACGTTTTTTTAAATATTTCAAAAAATACTAGAGAAATGATCTTGAAACTCCAGGAGTAGAAAGAATATATTATACCTCATATATTTCAGTGAAAGTATTTTCCAAGATAGTGAAAGGGAGACTAGTAAAAAATTAAAGAAAAATGAAAGTGTTTGGCATCACCCTGTAAAAAGTAATGCTTGAAATGCAATCTGACTGTAGCATGTGATTATGGAATTTCTTCTTATTATATGTGTAATTTTTTGTATATTATATGTGTAATCTTATTACATATGTCTTCTTATTATATGTGTAATCTTATTATATGTGTAAAAAAAAAGTCTCTTTTTTAGCTATAATACGCAATGTATAAAACCCAGTGCAAAGCCATTTTCCGAAAACTTGACATACAATATTAGACAAAACATACAACAATCAGAATGGAAAAATATTTAATATCTAATAAAGTATAAGCATTTTTACTAAATAATTTTTAACTGTGCATGCGCAAGATTTAGTGAAATTTCATAGGCATAATTTAATAGCCAAATACACTGAGCTACTTATATAAAAACCCTAAACAAGTGTCGTGTAAAATTAAAAATTTGTACGCGAAAGAAGGAACTGAATTTCAGCTGTTCCCAAAAGTAAGAGAATGATAAGGGGGTTTTCTCAATATTTATTTACAATCATCGAAAACTGTATTACCACTCATTGAATAAAAATAAAAATGTGAATAAAAACCCTTACTTTTTTTTTTTTTTAAGAGAAACTGATAAGCAGTTCATTCTATCATGTACAATTTTTTGAGTTTGCACGGTACTTGTTTGGGGTTTTTTATATAACTAGCTCAATACATTTGGCTATTAAATTATGCAAATGAAATTTCGCAGAATCTTGCGCATGCGCAGCTGTTAAAAATTATTTAGTAAAAAGGCTCATATTTCATTACATGTTTGATATAGTTTCATATTTCATTACATGCTACGTCTAATTTTGTATGTAAAGTTTCCTGAAAATGGCTTTCAACTAAGTTCATGATTTTTTTTTTTTTTTTTTTTTTTTTTTGGCAATCTTTTAAAGAAAGCGTTATATCTCCCAGATTACATGCGGTAGAGATATAAAAATTTATACAGATAATAAGAGCCCCATAATCACATGCTTACAGCCTGATCACATTTCAAGCATTACTTTTTACAGGGTGATAACAAAAACTTTCATTTTTCTTTCGTTTTTTACTGGACCCCTTTAACTTTCGGAGCAAAGTTTTCACTGAAATGTATGAGATATAACATTTTTTTTTTTTTTTAATTTCCTAATGTTACAAGATGATTTGTCTGATACTTTTTGAGACATTTCAAAAAATGTCTAAAATCGAAAGTGTCCGGTCATTTATCGAAAGATAGTATAGATTCAGGAAATTTTAAAATACTGGGTAACCTATAAGTTCTATAGCATTTGAAAATTCAATAATTCATGAAATAATGTAAGGAGAGAAGTAAAAGATGCTACATGCTTGAAATGATATGGGGTTTTATTGAAACCTAATTCAATAAAATCGGCGGTTAACAGTTCATAATGACATTGAAATTTGTACGGATATCTTTGGAGATTACGGCTTAGGGCTCTCCAAATAGTAGTGCGTATAATACAGTGTGACGTGCGACTTCACAAGCGCCAACTACCCAATGCGTAGAGGAACTGCTAAATTTTCCATTTCTTCCGGAACCATTCGAGCAGCACTTGTGTCTGGTCGCCCACTTCGGGACCAATGGTCTAAACAAAGCAGACTCTCCATTTTGATAATACAGCTTCATTAACAGTACCTTTTCTGGTAAAATAAATATGCCGCGATTGACAGAGACAAGGAGTCAGCAGTGTCGAGCTATTCTAGCTATGCTAGGCCTCTTCTCCGGAGCGTTTATTTTTAAAAAGAATACAAAGGCTGTCAGAGATAGATTTGTTTCACGCTACATGGGGCGGCAGTATAAGAGATTACTTTAATTATTTGACTGTTCGTTTGAAAGTCTTTTTCCAAGATAATGCTACTGATGAGTTTTACATGAGGGCGTGATTTTATATAGTCCTTTGTGATAAATTGTGTGAACTCGATGTCTCTCGAGTTTAATATTAGTTGTGACTAGAGAGGCTGTCGCTATATATAGGTATATTTGTACGCGTTTCTGAATTTTCTTTGAACCATTTTAGAGTCTCATGGATTGCATTGAGTTCTGCTTTCTAGACTGTATTTTTGTCATTTAGTCTGTATACTGATGGGAGTCCGAACCCCCCGAGATGATGTAGTAGTCAGCGACCACCCCTTAACTCTTTATTGGCTTGGAACAGCCGCCTGTCACTTAAAAATAAGTTATTGCTATACAAATCTATGAACCGTCCGACCATCACTTATGGTTGTATGATCTACAGTTCAGCTACGAAAACTCAGTTAAATTTTAGAAAAGAGCTGGGACAGCAGTTCTCACGCTTCATAATGGGATTTTGAAAGAGCCGTTTTCTAAAGGTTAATAAAAATTCAGCCATTCCAAAATAAGCTTTTACTCAGGCTACTCGTTATTCACCAGTGTCTTCAAATTAAGCCCATTTATGCGGAAATTCGGAAACTAACAATGAAGTTCCATGGATTCATTCCCGATGTTCAAAATCCTCTGTTAGACTCCATTCACAGCTATGATCCTAGTGTCGATCGTGAAAAGAAACGACCTTTAGTTATTTTAACTATAGGAAACGACTCTCTCCCCGTCTCTAAGAAAAGTAGAATTATTACGTCTGTAGTTACCTAACAGTGAATTTCTTCCCTGGATTATATTTCTTCCTAGGGTAAACGAAATAAGCCTCTAGTGTTGGCTAACCATAATATTAGACTTATTTACCAAATTTTTATTTCAGTCGCGAATATCCCTATGAAATTCTTTATTTTTTTGTAGTTATTATTTCAAAATTACGAACTTCTGGAAATTTTTTTTATTATTTGGCTAATTTCATTAAGTTTTATTCCTTTTTTTTCTTTTTTTTCTTTTTGTATCTCACTAGCTCAGGACTCAGTTTTCTGATGGAATGTCCGAACTCGATTTCTCATTGCTCCCAGCTTCGAGCTTTCATTGGTCGGGTTGACTAGAACATAATTCTGTCGTTTTTAGTTCGAACACTTTCAGTGAGGATTGAGAATGCTATGCAGGTTTCTTTGAGACCTTCGGATCTTTCTCACAACTAGATTCTAGCTGGACGCCGGGATTCTCTCGGAAGTTCTGTGTTTTATTTCTCTTGTCATTTTCTCTTAATTTTAGTATCATTGAAATATATGTCCCCTTTTTTTTACTAATTGCGAGACTCTGAGCGGTTTCCCGTGTTATTTGGTATGTAGTGCTCACTCTTTAATCACTTTTCGCCGTCCCGACCGCCTCGTAAAAGCACACAAGAGATCCTTTGTTGTATACTTAGGATTTCTCATGGAGTATTTTTTTTTTTTTTTTTTTTTTTTTTTTTTGAAAAATCATTTTTACGTTACTTTTACTTTCAATAGAGGTAAGCATTGGTTGCGACCATGCAATTAGAGATACTCTGTGTATTAAATCGCGTGTATTCCTTCCTTTAGAGGAGCGCACCCAGAGATCTTGTCATTCTTGCAACAGTTTTTTCGTTAACTATTTTTGTATGTAAGAAGGTGGTAGGAAAATTATTATTATTTTTTTTTTGCAAGTTTCTGTTGCTAATTTCTCAATAGTATCTGTCAATTCATTGGCCGCGATTCAAGATTCAATGAGTCAAAAACGGAAGGAGGTCGCTCACCACTATGCAACAGTTTTGAGCGATTTTAACCTCCAAAGAGCGGCTCTGACGACAAATGTCATATAACAATGCGAAATTTTGAAAGAGCTCGTTTCTAGAGGTTATGTCTCCCCCGTATTGGCCGCAATTGCTGATGCACTTGATTACTTCTTTCACTATAGCTCATTTTATACACGTTTCTCATGCGGAATCACTGACGTTTTGCTGTCCAGCGCCAAAAAGTTGGTAGTTTTTGTCACTTTATTTTTGTTTCAATAAAATACAATGCTATTTGAAGCATTTTTGTCAATTTTTATCACTTTACCTACATTATTCCGTAAATTATTGTACTTTCAAATATTTTGGCTTACCCTGTACATTATTCATTTTTTTTTTTTTTTTAATGTTATAACCACGAAACTTTTTATATTATCACGTAATAATATTTTCCATTTACTACTTACAAATACCAATAAAATAGATTTAGAATTCGTGATTTTTTAAAACAGCATTTTTATTATTCCAAATCATAAAAACCTGTAATTAATAATCCAACATAATTTGGAAATTGGAAAATTTCCAGATTACAAATTTTATGTTACATGATTTGGATAGAATTTGCAAGATTTACATCTCACAAATATTATTAATACAAAATGGATTGAAGAAACACGCTTTAATTAATTTTAGAAAATCTGTCGAACATACATTTATCAAACCTACCTAAAAAACATTCAGATTTAATCTATGTTTCATTAGTAATAATAATAATAATAAAAGTATTGAAATCGGTCTGCTTAGTTGGAAGTTACAATATCACAGACAGACAAAGGCTTCAAACTTATAACACTCCCCTTTTCTAATCTGGTGTTTAAATGGAATACAGTGCAATGAAACTTAACTGTAAAAATTGGTTTTATAACCATCTAATGATATTTATGAAAGTTAAGAAATAGAATTAGAAACAGATGAATGCATTTTTTAACTATGTAGCAAACAGTTGGTGGGTGATGAATCGTAAAAATGTGTTACCAACCACTATAAAATGCACAAACATGCAATAAATGTTTCAGATCTAATAAGGAATTACCGGCATGCGTTGCTTCTTTGTATTCACGCTATGTATTCACGTCTATGTATTCACGTCTACTTTTGTTTTGCTTGATGAAGTATCGTGCTAAGTTATTTAAAAATGAAACATTTTCACTTGAATGTACATTATATGGTGGTATATCAAACTAGTATGACGTGGCCATCACATCACTTTCTTGCATATAATTTTACACAAAAGTCATTGAATACAACTTATTTATTAAATTATTAAATTATTTTCCATTATAAATGCTGACGATTTTTATCTGACAGAATTATATCACTAAATGCCGAAAGAAAGTCAATTTTTAGCCAATATCAAAAGAAATGCGATTTTTTCGTTAAAAAAAAAATCTATAACTTTGTTTTAGATTATCACAGATCTATAGTTCAATCATTCATTTTAAAGGTATTGACGAGATCTTTCGAAAGACACTCATATTGAAAATTTACTCCCTCCGGGGCAGGAAGCGATGCTCCCACATGCACAATTTTATTTTCCTAGTTAACTACTACTATTATAAATAATTCATATTAATTTTACAAACACACGTTTAAAACAACTCTCATTGTGTAAATTTATACGAAATTTTGTCCTATACTGACATGTTAAAAATTTAGAAAAAAATGCGATCACAACATCACCTATTGAGCAATTGTTCCACAAATCTAATCAGCACCAGTTTATGTCATGTTTCAACTAAATACCAAGTTTGGTTAAATTTCGTTCATTGGTTCGTGAGTTTCAGCATCCACAAAATTTGTGATACACACGCAGACACACAGACTGACAGACAGACAGACAGACATTTTCTAAAAACAGTCAAATCGTGTTCAGGACAACCAAAAACGTGTAAATCCACCGAAAACTGGAGTTGGAAAATTTCACGAATCCAATACTTTCTCTATATATACATATAGAAGAAATAAAAATTTAAATCTTAACATTTTAATTTATTGAACAATAAATAATTAAAACAGTGAATTTTCCTTAAAAAATATTAATTATTAAAACGTTATACAAGCATTATTAAAACATTAAATCATTATATTGAAGGATGTAATTAGATTTTGCTTTTTAAGATTCGCTTGATACAGTAATAAACATTTCTAATGGAAATAAAAAGTAACGAAGTAGAAGATTTTTCTTTAAAATTTCATTTAAAACATAAATAAATAATACATGTATATATAGTTTTTTTCTTTTACTCTCTAATACATCATTTATTTAAGCAAGCACTAAATGAATAATTTAAACAACAGCGAGTAAAAATGTTTTCAGTTTCTTTCTCCCTCTCTTTTTCTCTTTTTTAACTTTTCTCAATGCTGTACTAAAATAAAAATCACATCACCATTTTCTGCGATTTTATTACATTAATTTTCTTTTAAATGTGAAAATTTTGTTTTAATGAGCAGCTCAAGTAATTAAAATAATTTCTTCATTTATATAATGTAATGCAATTTTTTCTCTTGACATAGGAAAATGAAAATAAAACGAGTAATCTATTTCCATTAAATATTCTCTTCCACTTTTCATTTTCTGGTATTTTTGTAAGAGTTCATTTTATTAAATGTCAGAGTTATATCATTTACTGCTTTTATTAAGTCAATTTTCTTCAAAATTAAGTAGATTTTCTTTCTTATCTCTCTCAAAAATGCATTTATTTAGACTGTTAAGGCACTTTAGTTATCTGTCAACTTTTAAAAAAAATCTGAACATCTTATAAGTAATTGCTTTTTCTTTCTTTCTTTTACTTTCTTTCTTTTTCTTTTTCTTTTCTTTTTTTATCTACAAAAGAAATAACTTTATATAAATAAAAAATATTCAAATAATATTTCTGCAGAATGAGAATTTAACACTCTTTCTGCATACACAGGGAGGTTATTATTAAAGTTGTCTACTAATTATTTTTCTTTTATATTACATAAGAAAATAATCTGGTGTGTCACTCACACGACTTTCTCTTACTCTGAAATTTAATACTATAAATACAGGTTGGAGATTAAGAGGTAAGATAACGAAGTTATGTAAACCTATGTTAAACAATTCAAATTAGGCTTCGGAAGAATTTTATATGATAATTAATTCTGTGTGAGGGGGGCTACCGCCTCCCTCAACCCCACGTTTCATTAATGCACCTAGATTTATATAAAATTTAATTCTGTTATTAAAAAATAATTCTGTTTTAAAAAAATTATTTATTAAAATTATTATTTAAAAAAATTATCTTTTATGATAATGCAGACGATTTCCATATTAGAGAAGTAGAATAAAACTAAATATCCAAAAAAAGTCCATTTTATTCTCAATATTAAAAAATATATATTTTTTTCTAAGTTTTTTTTTCGTTAAGAGTGCAAAAAATCTATAACTTTGTTTTAAATTATCGCAGATCGATGGTTCAACCATTCGTTTTAAAGGTATTGGCGAGCTCTTTTGAATGATACCCATCATGAAAATTTACTCCCCTGGAGGGGGACTTCCCCCCCAGGGGGGGGGGAGGCGAGGCTCCTACATACACAAAAAAAATTTTCCCAGTTAACTATCTGTATTAAATATATATATATATATTAGTTTCGTTTGCTTTAGTGCAGTCTATAGACGTTAAACTCTACTTACCTGCAATTTCCCCCGTAGACGTAATGTATTAGAATTCTCTTGATTGTCCTTGTACACGAACCATTTGCTTGATCTTAACGAAAAGCTTACTGTAGCATCCCTGTATGATACACATTTATAATACCAAGTTTGAACTTTCTGCTATAATTTGTTTTTGAGATATGCTGATAACAGACAGACACACAGACACACACACGGACACTCACACGGACACACACACAGACACACACACACAGACACACAGACCATTTGCTAAAAATCTGATTTTCGTATTCAGGGGATCTCAAAACGTGTAAATATAACAAAATCTCGCGTTCGAAAATTTGAGCCAAAAACAAATGAGATTCGTGAACTTTTTGTAACATATATGTATGCAGAATTTACGCGTTTTAGGACGTCTTGAAGATGATTTGATCATTTTTTTTTAAATTATTGTCTGTATGTGTTTGATATCAAAATTTTGTGGAAGCTCTATCTCAGGAATCAACATACGGAATTTAATTAAATTTGTTAGTTAATTGAACGTTGGCTTAAATTTGCTGAATGCGTTTTGTGATATTTCGCTTAACATGTGGCGTTGCCGTCCCATTTTATATATTTCTTTATTTTTTATTTCATAATTTTTAACATGGCAGTATAGTAGAAAGTTTCACACGGTTATACACTGTGTAATCAATCTGAAACAAATGTGAAAATAAACTATTTAATTATGATAACTAATCAGCGTAAAAAAATTAATTTATGTGTTAACTAACCAATGTAAAATATATGTATTTGTAAAATTATTATTGAACAACAAAATAAAGTAGAAAAGAAAAGAAAAAGAAGGAAAAGAAAAAAAATGGAAAGAAAAGGAAAGGAAAGGACAACTATGTACGTAGAAAGCATAGCTTATCCCTTGGGGAAGCACCTTTCAAGCGAGCGTTAGTTTCAAATATGAATATTTTTCAAAAAACTCATCAATACTTTTTTAGAATGGCTAGAACCAAATCAGTAATGATTTAAAAAATTTATTTATTTTACTTTTATCTAGTTATTTAATTATTTTTGTTGTTGCTCTTGCTCAATTTCGACAAATGCAAAAATCTCCGAAATAGAAAAAGAAAAAAAAAAAAGCATTTTTCAGGTGTCATGTGTAAGACATAAAAGTGATTTTCTTTGGCCTTTTAGCGTTATAATTATTTTAAACAAAAATCATCTGCATACATTGTGGAAAAAAATTGAATAAACAATAATTTTAATAAGTAATCTGTACTTCGTGAATTTGGACGAAAATATAGAAGACAGATTTGTTATGGCTACGATATACTAGTTTTAGAAAATAAATGAGTAGATTTTTTTTTTTAATATTTCATTAAAATATAATGTAGTATGAAAAAATATTATACTAATATTTAAAGAGATTTTTTTTGACAAATTTTACCTTTAAAAACAAGATATATTGTCTTAATGAGTCAAAATGCCCCACCCGTCAACATGAAATGCTCCCTGCACATGTATAAATATAATCTAATTGATATATCTAATATATCTAATTGAAATCTAATCTAATCTAATTAACTTAAATTTAAAGCTGCAAGAAAAGTCCATGACTGCCCCCCTCCTCTCTCTCTATGTTGTTATTATTATAGGTTTTTTTTTTTTTTTTTTTCGCTGTTTTACGTAATTAATTAAATGGAAGGAGAATTGTAGGTAAAGAAAATAACACACACACACACACATATATATGTAAAGCGCATTGTTAGGCTGAATTGTGAAAAGGAGGAAAACGCATAAGATGGAAATGCATTTTTAGTGAGAAATATTATAATACTTGTATTTATCATATATATTTAATATTATGTTTTTGCTTTATAAAATTAAAGTATTTTTTTTTTCAAACTTTTACCAAATGAAAAATGTCTTTCCTTTATTTTTTCCCTTGTCGTACCAAATTAAAGGATTTTAAAAAATGCAATTTGATGAAAACAAGCGAAATAAAATTTAAGAACTGAATGTACTAACCAATAATAAGGAACACAACACGGTTACCACATGCGTTCTTTATATGGAAGAATAAGCTACCGAAAAAGTCCTATTTAATAATTTCATGCATTAAATAATTTAAATCATACGTCATTATTGGCGTGAAATATAAAAATTAAATATTTACATAACTTTTTTTTTTTTTTTTTTTTTTTTTTACTTTCTTTTATTCTAATCTTTATCATATATATACTCGTTCTGCATGCCGGTGTCTGAGAGAGAGTGTGTGTGTTCTTGTCTGTTAATAAAAATAACTGTAAAAAATATATTATCTGGAAGTCCAAATTCACTGTTCTTAATCTATGTTTCAGGAGATATTACTTGAGAATTTTTATTGAGAAAGAGTTCGTGCACAAGAATGTACGAAAGAATTTATATATATATATGCCGAAATAAAGACGACATTTTGAAATTTCAACTGTATTGAAACTATTGAAACTAACATATAAATTTTATAATCACAAAAATATGTTTAAATTCCATATTGTATGCAAGCATTGATCTTTTGTTTCTAGAGGAAATTAAAAGAATTAGATACATTAAGTGTATGTTTGGAATTGACTAAATACATTTTAGTTTGTGTTATGAATTTTTCGCTGTGCTAAAAATGCACAGTATAGTATAAAACTATAGTACACGCACAGACATATATATGTAGCATTATAGAAGTAATTATAATATATTATTGTAGTTAATATGTATGGTGAATATGCATATTACATACAAAATTTGCCAAATAAATTTAAAAGAGTGGAGTGGGAAAAAGTTCTCTAAATAGTTTATCTATTTATTTATTTTAATTCAGTAATTGAATTAAAAAAAATATGAATGTACCTATAATATATAGGGTATTTCATATTGATTGAAACAAAAAGAATAGCATACTTCTCTACAACATCTCTATTTTATGTAATTATTCGAAACAAATTAATTTCAAAACATGTTTTATCTGACAGCAGCGAAAATTTTTTCAGTTACGAAATTGCCGCTAGAGGTTCTGTTAATCAAAATTAGGCCACTAGTTACATATAAATGGGTGAATTTGCTGGGCTGAATCAAATCATATGCCTTTGTTTAGTTGCCTTCGAGATTCCCTGATCTAATCCCTTGTGATTTTTTCCTATGGATCTATGTGAAAGACCAAGTGTTCGTGCCACAATTTCCCAGGATTTTAGCAATTCGGATTACTGAAGTATTCGAATCATTAACAAAGAATATACTATCTCGAGTATGGCTGAAACTGTAATACCGCACCAATACTTGCCGTGTCACCAGAAGGGTACAAAAATTGGATAACTGTAGCATTCTTCTAAATTTGATTTATCAAAATTATTTACAGTTTGTTCATAAGTATGTTTTTTACTTTCTCTTACCCATAAGGTAGACAAAGTATTGTTTTGGGGTCAAATTCTCGAACGCGAGATTTTGTTATATTTGCACGTTTTGAGGTCCCCCTGAATACGAAAATCATGTTTTTAGCAAATGGTCTGTGTGTGTGTGTGTGTGTGTGTGTGTGTGTGTGTCTGTCTGTCTGTCTGTCTGTTATCAGCATATCTCAAAAACAAATTATGGAAAAAAGTTCAAACTTGGTATTCTAAATGTGTACCATATAGGGATGCTACAGTAAGCTTTTCGTTAAGATCAAGCAAATGGTTCGTGTACAGGGACAATCAAGAGAATTCTAATACATTACTTCTATGGGGGAAATTGCAGGTAAGTAGAGTTTAACGTCTATAGACTGCACTAAACCAAATGAAACGAATATATATATATTGTAATAGAGATAGTTAACTGGGGAAAAAATTGCGTATGTAGGAGCCTCGCCTCCCCCCTATGGGGAGGGCGAGGCAAACTTTAAAACAAATGGTTCAACCATTGATCTGCGAAAATTTAAAACAAAGTTATCGATTTTTTTTTTACTTTTAACGAAAAAAAAACTTAGAAAAAAAAAAATCTTTTTTTTTTTTTTTTTTTTAATATTGAGAATAAAATGGACTTTTTTTGGATATTTGGTGTTATACTACTTCTCTAATATGGAAATCGTCTGCATTATCATAAGAGATAATTTTTTTAAATAATAATTTTAATAAATTATTTTTTAAAAACAGAATTATTTTTTAATAACCGAATTAAATTCTGTATAAATGTAGGTGCATTAATGAAACGGGGGGTTGAGGGGGGCGATAGCCCCCCTCACACAGAACTAATTATTATAGAAAACTCTTCAGAAGTCTAATATGAATTGTTTAACACAGGTTTACACAGGTACTCGTTATCTTACCCTTTAATCTGCAACCTGTATTTATAGTATTAAATTTCAGGGTAAGAGAAAGTCGTGTGAGTGATACACCAGATTTTTTTTTTTTTTTTTTTTTTTTTTTTTTAATAGCTTGTAATGTGAAACACCTTGTATAAACGGAGAAAATAAGTTAGTCGACTCACGCAGAAACATACGTCAAATAAAACTGTTTGTAAAATTACTTTAAACTGCTATTATGTCACACATAATATCTAAACTGCAATAATAAGTCTTTTGTAATGTAATATAAGTGAAATTAGTGCGTGTCATGTCAAGTTATTTAGAGATAATTTATTTCGAATTTCAGATAGTTCGAAATTTCTTTGAAAGGCATATTTTTAACGAAATTTAAAGTAAAAGTGTATTGGTTATATATGATTAGCTACGAATAATCATTATGAAATTATTATTTCATAATGATATTTTAGTTAATGATATTTTAATGATATTTTATTAATAATTGGTAAAATTTACTTATAAATTTCTCATTGATGGGCAAAAAAATTAGACACAAATTTCAAAATACTCATTTCACATAAAGTTAAAAATACATTTGAAAATGTTCATCCCAGAAATTAATTAAATTGAAAGAAATGTATTAATTATGCAGAAACTCGTAAACCCTTCTACCAAAGTTTTATATTCATTAAAAATTTTAATTAGAGTTTAAGTCAAAACATTGGAGTAATTGAAGCTTTTGACAGATTAGTTCCGAATTTTAATTTAGAAAATTGTATACGCTGTCGGATATGAACGCTTCACGTTTACCTCTGAATCGTCAAAGAATGTTGTGAGTGCTTCAGAATTTATTTTTCTTGATTAAATGGATTAAATTTTGAAATAAATTTCAGAGTTTAATCATAAAATATTTTTAGGTAATATTTTAAGTATCAAGCATTTAAAACACTTTTATTTATTAAAAACGTAATTTCAGGAACTACACCTCACGAATAACAAAGGCATATTGAAAATATAAAAAATAGAGGTAAAATTTATAAGTATGTATAAGTTTAAAATATATAAGTATAAAATATAAGTAAATCATTTTCTGAAAGCCAGTATATTATTCCCGTCCCATAATGTCCTAAAATATTACATCAGTTAAATACGCACAACAAAATTCAAAATATTTATTATATATATTTTTTAATTTCTTCTGTGCATTGTTGTAAACAAAAGATTACTATTGAGTTTATTATTTTATGTATCTCACATCGCGCATTACACCTAAATAATGCATGATAAGTTGGTTATATATTGGTTATATATGTTATAAAATAAAGGTTGGTTATATTTGTTATAAAATAAATATATAAAGATCCTTATCTTCATGAAAAATACATAGTCATTTAAGAAGTTAGTAAAGCATAAATTTGTTTGGATTTTCGATTTTATTATTCAAATTTTAAAGGGACAGGGTAGTGTGCTATAGATTTGTGAACTATTAAATAAAACCACACAGAGAAACTACTGAAAAACTTAATAGATTTTAAATAGCCTGGTGAGGCTCTCACACAGATTTCTTTCACCCTGCATTACAACAGACATATTATTAAGTTTAAGGAGTATTATATGAGATACTGTATTTAAACATTTCCAGTGGGTTTTTTAAACAATAAGCCGAAATAATTTTAGAAGCGGCTTTAATTGTCACACATTTCTGTACACTCATATTTGAAGGCTGTTATAGAATACTAACTGTTGTGCCAGTTGTTCGCACGGGAACTAAATTATTAATCACAGTATATTATTAAAAAAATACTCGTCTTAGTTGAAATTTACTATGCTGATATAGATACAAAATGGATTTTTATAGTTAATAAGTCCCATTTATAAATTTTCACTCGTTTGTGTATATTGCTTTTAATTGATTGTCCAGTGATTTGAACATAAATTGTCTCAACTAAAAAAATTATTCTGTAGCCTTTTACGTTAGAAGAAACGTCTACAAAAGCTAGTAAACAAAAAGTCGCAAAGATGGTCTGATTCTTATACAAAATCTGTACCTTTCCTTCAAGATTCAACCACGCTGAAAATGAATTAGATGTTTCTGCGTGGAATTTTTGTCAAATGCTGTAAACATGACGATATATGAATCCGGTATTGATAACAGGAACTCACTTATGCATTATAAAATAGAGAAAATAATTATATTTAGGAACAGAAAACGTAACCCAACTTGACGAAGTTTGAAATTTGGCACCAAAGTACAGTCGGCAGCAAAATTATTCCAGCGCTTCATATATAAAAATATAAAATTAATACTGTTTTCTTAAATAAATCCTTGACATTTATCCTTCCATGACATCCTTGAAATAAAGACTGACTAAGAAAATTCACCAAGGATTTATTTAACAAAACAGTATTAAGTGTACTTTTTTTACATAGGCATTATTGCTAGCGTTCGAATAATTTTGCTGCCGACTGTAGCTCGATCATTTTTTACCAAGATCTTTTCTAATGTAACTTCGATAGCCATTTTAATTCATCGCAAAAATGGGACAAAAATTTAAATGTCAGAAAGAGGGTACTGTACTAAAGCTGTACCCAAGTCATTTAAAGAACACAGTTTTTTGTGATAAATTAATATTATTTTACTTACAAAATACTTCAAAATTAGCAAAAGTACAAAAGTGTTTTGTTTAGAATATGAAAACTAATGTATAATAACATATTGACTTTTATCCATGTAACTATTATTACAGTGGACGGAGCATTGATTTATTACCGGAATCTAAGAAAATTTGGCAAAAATGAGTAAGCTGATTTCAGAGAAAATGTCAACATTTTTGACAATTATCATGTCACTGGCGATTATTTCTTTTGAATATTTTTCTTTATTATTATTGTTAAAAATAAAGCAAGCAAAAATTGTGCAAAACATTATATTTTCAGCTTTTCAGCTTTATTTTATTTTTTATTTTATTTTATTTTTTCATTTAATGCAATCATCTAGACATAATGACAAGTATGATTCCCATAAATTATTATAAATAATATATTGCATTTATTTTTTCAAATATTACATGCAACTGTTTTATTTTTATTTTAAAGAGCTAAACATAGCAGTTATAAGCATTTTATAAAAATAATTACTTAGAAAGAATAAAATATTAAAACATTAAAAAAAAAAAAAAAAAAAAAAAAAAAAAAAAAAAAAAAAACTTACTTCTGAAATGTAATAGGTCCTACTTTTACATAACTTTTCTTTACAGCTATTTACAGAAGATTTAATCGTCATTGCTTGCAATAAAATATGTTTTATATACAAAACAATCTAACATTTTAAGGGAAATATAAATTTTAAGAAGAAAGCGAAGATATACCGTCTGCTTAAGAGAACGCAACGTATATATCAAAAGACAAAGAAAAGAAAAAGTTAAGTTTTATGTCATATGTAGACATTTTAACGTATCTAAATATCTAGATATAATTTTTAATTGATTACAGAAACGTTTTTTGTTCATACCTGGGACTATAATTCAATTTTTGAAATGTTCGATGGATATAATTTTAAGTTGGATACAGACCTAAACCTCAGCTAAGTGTTATTGAATTCTGTCTAGCCATTTTTATTTCATACCCGATCGAATAAAAAACGTTTTGTATACCTTCACCCTTTCTATTCACACAGAGGAAGTCTTCTAAAACCATTTGGGGGTTCCCTGATTCCTGAAACATAAAGATAACTCATTTTTTTTTTCGAAGTGTTTTAGTAACAAAAGCCTTGTGTAACATGCACAGCAGTTTTCTCTAAATCTAATTAAAATTTTGAAATATTCGATAAATATAATTTTAAGTTAAAAGACCTAATCTCTGCGAAGTGTTGTTGAACACCGCCCAGGCTTTCTCACGCCATACCCGTCAAAAATAGCGTTGCACACATAGAAACACACAAATTCCTCCTCCCTTCCCAGCACACACACAAAAAAGTTTTCTGAAGTCATTTTTTGCTCTCATGATTTGTGAAACGGGAAGATATAACCAAGTTTTTTCAGTCTGAAAATTTTACAGACAAACGATTTTATTAATATAGACTTATTAAAAAGTCTCAAAAATTTGAACAAATATCGTTTGCTACAAATGATTTATTTCAAAAGTAATTTGTAAAACATAACTCTTGAATGGCAACACTCTTATAAGAGAAAAATTGTTATTCTAAGAAAAGAGCTTGTATTTGTTATTTAAACGAATAAAATATTTATCTGTAACGTGGAAAAGCCACATCATATGTATATATATAATGGCAAAATATCACTGATTTACTCATTCATCTATCAACGTCGAGTCCGAATCGCCGAAACTGAAAACACGCCGTTCAAACCGTTGTTCTTTTCATGACGTAAGGCTCACTATAAATGAATTTAAAGAAATTTAACCCTTAAGGAGTTGAAAGGGGAAGTCGAAATTTTTTTATCTTTTCACCGTATCTGTAGAATGGTTCCCATTATTAGTAGAAGTTTGAAGTTTAGCAAAATGTCTTCTTTTGGGCTCTAATTAAGGTAAAGGGTAAGAATTTTTGAAAATTTAGGCCTTGAGAGAGGGAAAGGGGCGTCAAACCGTTCTATCCGTTCTTCACAAGTAGAAAATCGCAGTGGTTTTCAATGAAAGTTTCAAATTTACAAAAATGTTTCTTCTTAGGCCCTAATTAAAACAAAAATTAGAATCTTATGAGATTTAACCTTTAAGAGTTTGAAACAGGTGTTTAGCATTTCTACCCGAAAACTGCACGGAGAAAAACGCAGTGGTTTCTTATAGAAATGAAGAATTTAGAAAAATATCTCCTCTTGGGCTCAAATTAAGGTAAAATATGAGAATCGTACAAAAACTTAATACCTACTGGGATGAGAAGGGTTATTTAGCATTGCTATTTATATTTCACACGTGGAAATTCGCAGTGCTTTGCGACAGAATTTTTTCAACAGATTTGAATAAAGCTTGGTCTCCATCAGAAATCAGAATAAACAATCTGAAGTCAACAGGTCAAATAAATTGGATTTGCTCTCAGTTTTTCTTTTTTAATTTGCCCGTGCGAAAAACAGGTAAAACTGCTAGTTCTATTATAATTTTGAGTTAATATTACTATTTCTTGCAACATATTTTGTAATGAGTAAATAAAAGCCCCCACACAATCATAGTAACAGTTTTCTCGGTTAAAATGCACTTTTTCTATCGAATGATTTCGAAGAAATGACGCCATTTAAAAAAATGGTAGCTCTTCATTTGGTTATTTTTATGAAAGTGCTGTCATTCTAATATGGTATATATATTTCTTTTATTTTAATTATATAAAGACACTAGCTGGCTTTGCCCGCTTCGCTGGACACTATACTTAAATGAGTTGTCAAAATGACATATCATTATTAATAACCTAAGTTAAAGTTCAAGCTGTATTCGGTACAGGTTTTTCAGCTTGCAGCGCGAGGTGTCCGCGCGAAGTTCAGCGCGAGGTTCCCACTGCCTTCGGCAGAACTTACCTGCTTCTTATTTACCCTTCCCCAGCGGGTATGTCCGAAATTTTGCGAAATCCCACCAAACTACATAATGCATAATCTTAATCAACGTCCGCACAGCGAAATTCGCCATTCTAAGATAATTAAAGGCGAATTCAAACAGGAAAACGTGTTTTTACACGCGTTTATTGCCCTCCGACTCCAAGGGGTTTAGGGGGTGGGGGAATTTTGTAAAATCCCGTTACAATAAGTGTCAGATACATATAAACAATTTATGTACCAAATTACGCGACCGCAGATCCCATAGATTTTGCAAGACAAATTTAGCGCTCTAAAGGCAGATCTCGAATTTTCAACTTCCTATGTCCCCCCACCCGCCCTAAAAATAAAATAAAATAAAATAAAATAAAATGTGTTTTTTGGAAATATTCTAAAGAAGTCACATGGCTGTTTTCAATATCTTTGTAACATTTTTAGTAGATTTCTACTCAAAAATCCGGAATTTCTAAAATTTCCCCCAAAAACGATTTTTTCCCTTCTCTCCTTTAAGAATCAAGAATTCCAAAATAGTACATAATGTTTTATTTATACCAAGTCTAGTCTCCTCTTGTGGAATTTCTTCACCGAGAAGAAATTTGGGGCCGAGTTATGATTACAATAATTTTTTGCCCCCTGCCCCCCTCCCCTCCAGGGGAAGTTGAATACATATAAACAATTCAAGCACCAAACTTCGTGGCCGCAGCTCTCATAAATTTCCCAGGACAAATTTAATGCTTAAAAGCAGCAAATTCGAGACCCCCCCCCCCCTTTAGCACTAAATATGTCCTGAATTTCCCTTTCGTAACACATACTCCCCTCCCCCCGCCAAAAAATAAAAAAATAATGTGTCAGATCACAAAGAATCAAAAACGTGTTTTGGAAATATCCTAACGAAGACGCGGGACTGTTTCCAACATCTTTGTTCCATTTTTGGTAGAGTTCCTTTCATAAAACCGGAATTTGCAAAATTTCCCGCAAAAATTGATTTTCCCCTCCCTATCCTTAAAAATCAAAACTTCCTAAATCGCAGATAATGTTTTATTTGTACTCATGTGTAGTCTCCTCATGTGTAATTTCTTCACTGTGAAGTAATTTGGATCCGAGTTGTGCATACAAAGATATTTTTGTCTTCTGTTCCCCTTTGTTCCCCCAAAGGGGGGGAACGGGGTAATTTTGATCAATCACGTTAGTTTACGTGTTGGATACATATAAACTATTTTAGCACCAAAATTTCTGACCGCAACTTCCACAGATTTCCCAGGACAAATTCAGCGCTAAAAGGTGTGTCTCGATTTTGCCCCCTCGTAACTCCCCCAAAAATATCGCAAATCACAAAAAACCAAAAATTTGTTTTGGCAAATATCCTAAGGAAGTCGCATAGCATTTGTTTCAACATTTTTGCTCCATTTTTGGTAGAGTTCTGCTCAAAAATCCAGAATTTGCGATATTTCCCGCCAAAAATCGATTAAAAATCGATCTCCCCTTAAAAATCGAAAATACCTAAGCCACAGATAATGTTTTTTTTTTTTACTTACTTTTAATCTCCCCATGTGTAATTTCTTTACTGTGAAGTAATTTGGAGCCGACTTATGCTTATAAACGTGTTTTTGAATTTTACCCCTTCAAAAGGGGAACGGGGGGGGGGGGATTTCGAAAAAGTTGATAGATATAATTTTAAGTTGGGTAAGGACCTAAATTCCTACCGAGCGCCGTTCAACACCGTTTAGCCGTTCTTACTGGTACCCGGACAAAAATAGCGTTACAGACATACACACACACACAGACAAAGTTTTCTAAAGTTATTTTTCGCTTCCATGGTGTGTGAAACGTGAAGATATAGCAAAGTTTTTTAACTCTGACAAATATACAGACAAAAGTCTGATTTTATAAATATAGATAATATTTAATTGAAACCCTGCTTTCAATTACTTTTTAAATTTACTTTTAAATTATTTTTTAAATTTATAACTTGTTACAAACATCTTATTTATGAGTTGTCCGAGAGAAGAAAATCTCAAAAGGCTTAATCCTCACATAGACAATCTTTTCGTAACACCGTGTGTATTCATCGCCAAATACGTCAAATAGCGTGGCAGCGTTGCTTAATTTACATTTTAATTTCTTAAAGTCTATTATTTTTACTTTTTTTTTTTTTTTTTTTTTTTTCGGAACAGCTTTAGTATCAGATCCCTAAGCAAAAGTTGAAATTTGGCATCGAAGTACCTAGGACATTTCTCGCCAACTTCTTTATAACCGACTCTGCTATAGCCATTATAATTCATTGCCAAAATGGCAAAAATAAAATAAAATAAAAGTTGCCAAGAGAAACTTATGTTAAAACTGTATCTTTTCTTCAATATTCAACTGCATTGGCAATCTATTAGAGTTTTCTGCATTGAAATTTTTCGAATAATAAATGTATGGCGATATTTGAATTCGGTATCGATACCAAGTGGTGATATAAAGAGAGGAGAGATCTGTTATCTAAAACGTAAAGATAACTTTGTTTTTTTATTATTATTCAAAGCGTTTTACTGACAAAATCTTTACGGCGCATGCGCAGGCTTTTTTTACCCACAATTCAAAAGCTAATCAAAATTTTGAAAATTTCTATAGATATAATTTTAAGTTGGGGGAAGACCTAAATTCTGCTAAGTGTCGTTGAATTCTGTCCAGCCGTTCTCGAGTGATTCTCGGACAAAAATAGCGACATACAGACACCATGACACACACACACATACATACACACACAGGTAAAATTTTCTGAAGTCATTTTCGGCTTTCGTGGTGTAAGAAACATGAAGAAGTTGCACATTTTTTTTATTCTGACAAATTTACAGACAAAAGTCTGATTTTATCAACATAGATTAAATCATTTTGACGTATCAACATGTTCAAATCGCATGCATGAAATATTTATGAAAGAAAGTTTTCAAACTTTTTTAAAAATCATTTCACCCCTTACTAATTTCTAAATTTTATAAACCTCTACATAGACATGATGTGTACATTAGAAGTAACCTGAATATCAAATTTGAAGTTTCTAGCTACAATAATACTGAAAATACTATACGCAAATAACGTTTTCAAAAGAGTTTTTCCCCACCCCCCTTCCCGTACTCACATAGACCTTTTATAGATATAAGGTCTATGCTTACTCACGTCTAGAATCTTGGAATACACAGCAGTAACTGTACTAAATTTGGTTAAAATCGGCACTGTGGATTGGGAGGAGATTTAACCCTTTCAGCCGCAGTGTTCCCACTGATGGACACCTAATTTTAATTCTGAAGTGCAAAAACTCATCCCGGAAATTTTTTAGCAAACATTTACATTTATAACATATCAGAAAAGGCCCTTTTTTTAACGTGAAAATTTAAAATTTCTTCTATTTTAATTATGTTCGTAAATTCCGGTGGCAGTATAATTTAAATAATCCTAATTACCTTGTGGGGTTAAAATACTCGGGAATAAATTGAAATGTTGGGATCTATACAACTTTAACGAGTTTTTGTTGTCGATGATGTTTACTTATAAAGTGATTTATTAATCAAATTAAATATTATTTGAATTTAATAAGGTTTATTTTCAGATGTTTCAAACCGAAAATTTCTGGAAAAGGAACAATGCTAATTTTTTATTTTTTAAATATTTATGATCAGCTATGTGTCTAAAAGCCATTTTTAAAAATAGTTTAGTAATTTTTAAAATAAATTAAGTAGTGAACGTTAAAGGGTTAAGGCCTACCCAAATGCATACACACATATATAGAATAACTTTTATTTATATTAAGATTTAAGGCTGTTATTTTAGTTAAATATTCATTTAAAATTACTCAAACAATTTTCTCCATCACCACTATTGAAACTTATTTGACTAATTTGGAGTAGCCTTATCCATTGATTAGAAACTTCAAACGTACATCATAGCGTATTTAAATTTGGAACAGCTAAAAAATTCCTAACACTACTTCGAGCCTTTTCCAAATATAGATTTAATATATCTAAATTATTTCATGTGCCCCGGTAAATGAAACTTTTCATATATGCATACAAAGATATATGTCAGTTTTATTATGATTATTGCAGTTTATAGATCTCAAATTATTCTTACGAAAAATATTTCGCCCGTAAATGTAACGTATTTGAATACTTTTATATGCCCCTCACATGAACTATTTATCAAATTTCCAGTAAAGAGTTTCAAATAACATCTGCATCCGATACATGTTTAGAATATCGTGTATGAACATTTTACTAATATTTGCTTTTGTGTTTTACTAAAAATCATACAAATCATCGTCTAGAAACCTGATTTTCGTATTTGGGGGCTCCCAAAACTTGTAATTCTAGCAAAAACATAGTTTAAAAAAATTGATCTCAAAACAATACTTTCTCTTCTATGTATGGGTAAGAATAAGAAAAAAGTAAAATCATTTTGCTTTCAGTTTTATAGAAAAAAAAAATGCAATGTATCTAGAATCCTGATTAGATTATCTATAAAATACAATAAATATGCTCTAAAAATCTATAAAACATTTTCTTTATTATGCAATTAAATTATTTTCATGTCTTAATAATTTTTCTAAGTTTACACTACTTCAAGGTGATTTGTCAGATAAGGATTTACGCAAACAAATATTAATTAAGAAACGAAATAATGAATAAAATAATTAGAATATTTAAAGTATAAAATCATAACTCTCTAGAACATTTGAACAATTAGCATTTAGCAGTCATATAGAATAACATACAAAAGAAGGCATCTAAACGTTTTATATAATCGTTTTTAATAGTTTAAATAAGAAAAATATTTTAAAGATATTACTTTACTAAACTGTTTGGCATTCCATGATTATAGCTCGTACTTAATTACGTTAAAGGAAACGTGTTGTTACTGTTTGTTAATAAAATTTCAGGAATTTCTATAAAATTTTATTAACCTGCGATGTAGTGTGATATCCGAATTCTTGGGATTTCGTTTGAAAAAAAAATTACTGTTCTTTATATAATTAAAATAAAATTATGTGATCCCATATTTTATTATATTATATTATATATATATATATATATATAAATTATTCTTTTTTTTTTTTTTTTAGCGTATTAAATTTTAAACCAGAAAAAAAATTAACGTTATACAACTACTTGTAATATGAATCTAATCAGAGTATGGGATTCAATTATGTATTAAAGCAATATTTATTCTTTAACAATTTAAATTTTAAACAAATAGAGGGGTCCTGAAGTTCGCTAGGCTTACCAACCTCCGAGGAAGGTTCTCCCTCCCCTCTGATTTGCTTCGCTCTACCCGCTTATTTACAAATTTGCCTTTCATTAAATAGGAATATTAATAATACATAACACAAGTCAAAAGCAGAACTATATTATATACTACCTTTCCATAAATGACCGGACACTTTCGATTTTAGACGTTTTTTAAAATGTCTTAAAAATTACTAAAGAAATCATCTTGAAACTTCAGAAGCGTAAAGAACATGTTATACCTCATGGGGCTCTTTCTGATTTTCTGTATAAATTTTTAAGTCTCTACAATATGTAACCAGGGAGATGTAAAGGTTTCTTTAAAAAATTGCCAAAAAAGTTCACTATTTTAGCTATAACACGCAAGGTATTAAACCCAGTTGAAAGCTATTTTCGGGAAACCCGACATACAACATTAGACACAGTATACTGTAATAAGAATGAAGAAATGTTAAATATCTAACGAAATGTGAACACTTTTACTAAATAACTTTTAAATGTGCATGCGTAAGATTTGGCGAAATTTCATTTGCATAATTTAATAGCCAAATGCTTTGAGCTACTTATATAAAAACCCAAAATAACTATCGTGTGAACTCTAAAATTTCTACGCCATAGAATGAGCTGCTATTCAGTTTCTCATGAAAAAAAGCTGAACTACAAGGTGTGTTTAACTCCCATTTTAATTTTTATTCAATGAAAAGTAATACAGTTTTCTCTAACTGTAAGTAAATATTGAGAAAAGCCCCTTATCAATTTCTTATTTTGGGGAACATCTTAAATTCAGTTCATTCTACGGCGATTTTTTTTAGTTTACACGATGCTTGTTTGTGGTTTTTATATTGGTAGCTCAATAGATTTGTCTATTAAATTATGCAAATAAAATTTTGCAAAATCTTATGCAGTTAGAAAATATTTAATAAAAATTACTCATATTTCGTTAGCTATTTAATATTTTTTCATTCTTATTGCAGCATGCTGTGTCTAATGTTGTATGTCGAGTTTCCTGAAAATAGCTTTGCACTGGGGCGTGTTATAGCCTATATAATACCTTGCGTGTTATAGCTGAAAAAGTGAAAATAATTTTTGAAAATTTTTAAAGAAATCTTTATAACTCCCTGATTGTATGCGGTAGAGACATAAAAATTTAAACAGATAATTAGAAAGAGTCCCATAATCACGTGCTACAGCCAGATCGCATTTCAAGCATTCCTTTTTACAGAGTGACGCCAAACACTTTCATTTTTCTTTAATTTTTTACTGGTACCGCTGTCATTTTCGGCACAAAAATTTAACTAAAATATATGAGGAATAACATGTTCTTCATACTCCTGAAGTTTCGAAATTATTTATTTAATACTTTTTTAGATATTTTTAAAAATGTCTAAAATCGAAAGTGTCCGGTCATTTATTTAAAGGTAGCGTAGAAATCCTTCTATTTGACATCACACTGAAATACAAAATATTCAATGCAATGTTTTTTTTTTTTTTTTTTAATGAAATAATATGTCAAAAATCTGTTTTAACGTTCGACTATTTAGTAATAATTTGTCACTGTTTTGGACGGAACCATATCCTAGACCAGAGCTAGTCAATTGTTTTATAACTACTGCCCAGTTTTGTATCTTCTAAGTAGCTAAATTTTCCAACTGCCCACCGGCTTCATAGTGCTACTGATGTATAAAGTAGGGAAGTAACTTTACTTCATAAAATTTATAAGGCAAAGTTATAGCAAGTTAAAGGATATAATAATAAAGCATACTTCCATTTCTATGTTTTTAAAAAGCCTGTCAGGTATAGCAAAGTGCTACAATTAAAACTCGCACTTTGCGGGTAAAACGTGAATCTGCTGTTTTAGGATTCGATTTGAGTAATAGAGTTAGTGCCGATCCTAAGCTAAAATTGTAAATTGAAATATGCTAATATTTTGGAAACTGAATAGTATAAAAGGAGAAAGAAGATTGCTTTTGGGAGTCAGTTGGAGAGGAGTTAAAGTTAGTTGGAAGGAAGATTGTTTTGGAGAGTTAGGAGCGGATATAGTTGGATATAAGTCGAGTAGATAGCAGTGTCAGGGAATCCTCCTGCTAATCGAAAGATTACTTGACCCCATGAGTTAATGAAAGTGATTAAAAGTGGTTGGGATTATTTGTGAGTGATTAAGTAAAGTAACGGGGGTTTATTTATTAATATCAAAGTATTTGAGAGGACTGCCCATTTTAAGTCGTAAGTTACTAGATGTTACTATAGTCCAGCGCCCTCCTTCTTATTTAAGCTCAATTAAAGCTCATTTATGTTATATATTTGGACTCTGTCATCTCTTCATAGTTTAAGTATTTCATTTACAGCTTCAAGTTAAAGTTAAATTAATATGGAAAAGTCGCGCTTTCCACATTGACGCCCAACTTTGCTCGAATCCCCCCCCCCCGAGCAAGTCTTTTTTGATGGCACCACTAGCGTGCTGCAATTTTTTGAGCAGCTGGAATATTTTTTCAATTTTCATAAAATCAATGTTAAAAACCACTATTCCTGGTTAACCTATTCCCTAGAAGGAGAACCGAGACAGTGGCATAGATTAATCACCTGCCATTCACTTGGGCCAAATCCAACGTATGACGATTTAAAACGCAAAGTTATCGATCTTTTCGCCACCTGGTATGATAAACTACGATTACAGCATGACCGCTCCCTCCCCCCCCCCCACGAACGTCAGTGGGAAGCAGTAATAAACCCGGTAGAAAAACCACAAGAAATTATTAAGTCACAGGAAGCAAGCTTCTATAATTTAAACCAACCTAAAACTGGCGATGAAGCCGTTATTTCTAGTGACAAAGTCAAATAAAAGTGAATGAAAACGAGCAAACTACACCCTTAACGAGCACTACAGAAAAGTCCACGTCTGTTATTCAGCCCTTAGCTACGGATAAGATATCCGAAAAATTATCTAATATTGCGACAGAGGTTGGAACGGAAAATCCATTTAAAATTACTGTGGCTGCGGAAACCGTTATTTCTAGTGTAAAAAGCCAAATGACATTTGAACTAAACGAGCAAACTTCGCCCTTAAACAGCGATACAAACCAATTTACGGCAGTTATTCAGAATTTAGCTACGGATGAAAAATCCGATAAAATATCTAGCTCACCGACGGCGGTTGAAAAGGAGAATACGATTGACTCTCATTCTGTAAATCAATCCCTTGCTTTAAGTGAAACGAATATTCAACTAAATTCTACGGTTCAAGCCGACATATCAGATGTAACTGAAGCTCGGATAACAGACATTGGAAGTAATAAAATTAAAATAACTACGGCCGCTGAAACCGTTAAGCGGACCGACAGTGACAAATCATTAAAGGTTGCGGCTAATCCTTGTAACTCGCCTTTAGCTGTCAGTTTTGAATCTATACAACCGACAGAATCAATTATTTCTAATGAGACCGTGAACTTAAAGTGTCAAACTGACCCGCCGCCTAAACTTAAAGAAAATGAGGTTATTTTCAAGAAGGTAATTTCAACAGGGCATGTAATCTATGGTGAAGTTTCTACAAACTCCTGCAGCCCTGCATGCAAAAGCACGGAGCGACAGCAGTCCCCTGTTGTAACTACGAACAGTGACAAGGAACCGGGCTCGAGTCCATCCCAGAAAAATGCATCTCCGATGCCGGACTCCGTTCTACAAGCCACCAGCACGGAAATTGCCACAACAACTCTACTGACCAGTCTGAACCGCATCACTTTTGCTGATATCAGGGACTCAATTTGTCAGGTCGTATCGTTCAGTATTTTAGTTTTTCTCAAGTATTGGTTTATCAGTACTGTACTAAAATTTTCGACATGTAGAACTTTTTTCTGGACTTTCAATCATTATCTCAAAGAGATGAACTTTTTAAAATATCACAAATCTAAATTTAAACCTGCTGCATGAACTTTTTAAAATTTAAAAATGCAAAATTTAAACGTATAGCATGCACTTTCATCTCTCGAAATTCCATGTACTGTTTACATGTCATAAATTTTTTTCTGTATATAATATATGCATGTATGTACGTTAATGTTTTTTAATTCCTAGCCAACACCAGCAGTTTTTGGTAAAAAAAAAAAACCTTGTTGAACTTTTGTATAAACTTTTCCCCCCTCTTTAGTTTTTTGAATGATCTATATATATGTATTTAAATGCCTTCTGTTTTAGCCATCACCTGCAGCGATTCGTAAGATAAATTTTCTTACCTTTTGTATATAAATTTTCTTTCTAAGTTTTTACGTGATCAATATGTATATACGCTACTACTTTTCTATTTTCTAGCCAACAACGGAGTCTTGAAAACTTTTTTGAATAACTTTGTATATATATCTATTTATTATATATATTTTTCTAATTGTCGTAAATTGTATAAAATAAACTTTTATAAGTGTATAAACATTTTTCTCTATAGTTTTGTAAATGTAATGTAAAATATATGTACGTAAATCTTTTTTATTTCTCAGCGATCAACTGCAGTTTTGAAAATTTTGTATTCTTAAATATGTTTTCTAAATGTTGTATAAAGTGTATCAATTGAATTTTCTTGTTGTAAACTTTTGAAATTTTTACTAAAAGTTTTATGTATGTATATCTATTAGTATGGGGTAAAAAGAGAATTTTTTTTTTCGCTATTTTGCATGTTAATTCGCGTTTAACAAATTAACCTTAATACACTAACACCGTAGTTTTTTTCCCTATGCAAATAGCATAGCTAAAACATTGCTTATGTATAAATTATGTCATTTACCTGTATATAAAAGTGTAGTTCACGTCTATTTTTTATGTCTACGTTTAAAAAGGTTTTAATTCTAGAAAATCTGAGGTCCAGTTGCTATCCTGACTCTAAACCCGAAGTACAGAGGTTAAATCTGAATCCAGGCTGATCTCTTAAAAATTGTTACTTTTCACATGAAGTCAAAAAAAGTTTTTGGAAGTCTGCCAGCACCGTCTCTTTTTCTGAAGTAAAGTGTTTTTGGAACTGTGCCAGCAGTCTGGATTGACATTTTAGTGATAAATCTACTGGAAAACTGCAACTTTTTTTTTGATGAACACTTGAAATAAAGACTTTCTTTTTTTTTGCTATCATTTTTGCACAATTTAAAATTTGAATAATTACTGATCGCATTTTTTGTTTAAAGCGATCCGCCTGTACTGAATTTTTTAAAAAAGTAATGATAATTTTTTTCCTTTCCATTTGTTTTAAGGAAAGATGTGCCTGTATTTCCCCGCTGTAATTACGCTGGACTTCTAGTTAACTAAATTGAGTACAACCGGTTTCTGGAGTAAAGCGACTTAGGTTGAGCATAATACGAAACATTTCTTTTCAAAAGCTAAGTGTCCAGTTTTTGGCCGTGTACTCTTAAAATTTTTTTTTCCCTATTAGATTTTTAAAACAATATACTTCTTGTTGGGCAGTCTAGTTAAATTTAAGTTTCCCCCCTCTTTTTTTTTTTTCTTTTTTCTAAAATATTATATAGTTGAATTTTAAACAGTAAGTCACTGCAACTAACTTTTCTTTGCATAGTATTGCAATAATTTAAAATTTGCACGGGTAAAAACCCGTTGGGGATTTTTTCCGCGAAATTTTTTTTCGGGGGAGGAACTGTCATGTATAGCAAAGTGCTACAATTAAAACTCGCACTATGCGGGTAAAACGTGAATCTGCTGTTTTAGGATTCGATTTGAGTAATAGAGTTAGTGCCGATCCTAAGCTAAAATTGTAAATTGAAATATGCTAATATTTTGGAAACTGAATAGTATAAAAGGAGAAAGAAGATTGCTTTTGGGAGTCAGTTGGAGAGGAGTTAAAGTTAGTTGGAAGGAAGATTGTTTTGGAGAGTTAGGAGCGGATATAGTTGGATATAAGTCGAGTAGATAGCAGTGTCAGGAAATCCTGCTGCTAATCGAAAGATTACTTGACCCCATGAGTTAATGAAAGTGATTAAAAGTGGTTGGGATAATTTGTGAGTGATTAAGTAAAGTAACGGGGGTTTATTTATTAAGATCAAAGTATTTGAGAGGACTGCCCATTTTAAGTCGTAAGTTACTAGATGTTACTATAGTCCAGCGCCCTCCTTCTTATTTAAGCTCAATTAAAGCTCATTTATGTTATATATTTGGACTCTGTCATCTCTTCATAGTTTAAGTATTTCATTTACAGCTTCAAGTTAAAGTTAAATAAGCATGGAGAAGTTGCGTTCTCCACAAGCCAACCAAAAAAAAAAGGAAATACTTTGGTATCGGACAAAATCTCTAACGCCCACCATAGAAGCTGAAACACCCACCAGTGAACAGTAAGGACCAAGTTGGCTACCACTGTGCTATCTGATGTTTAAAATTTTACTATTACATTTTTTTTTAGTTAATTTAGGGCAATATGTAATACTCTGTATTTATGTCTAATGAACAGCTAGGTTTTAAATGGTGCTAGTAGCAGCAAAGATGCAATTTTTTAAAGTGCATTTATTCTAGAATATGATTTAGTCAGACGCATTGAATTGGAAATAAATAATTTATGTGATTATAAAGTAAATATTTTAAACAATTCATTATTATTTTATTACTGTTATTTCTATTGATATTGTTAATAATTATTATTTTTACACCATTTTATAATTTATCTTTGCATTTAGTTTATCTTTGAATCTAAAGTTAAAATGGCCATCGTGGTTGTAGAAATGAATTCTTAGTCGAAACCCTCCAAGCTACTTCATCTCTAAATTTTTAAAATCGCTAAATTGATCATACTAAACATGTTTCTCATTAATCAATCAATTAAATCGTTTAAATACGTTTCATGTTAAATAAATAAATAAATAAAAACTAGCTGTTGTCTTTTAAATATAAATTTAAAAATTCCTGGGCTTAACTTAAAAATGTTATAGCAATAGTTCTTTAACGTAGTTATGATATTCATTTCTAAATCTTTTTCGCCTAACATTAAAATAAAATTAATAAAATATAAATTAATTTTCATTTTATATGGATTAATTTTTTGACCATTAAATGTGACCTACCATCGTAGAGATTTCAAAAGAAGCTAATGATATTGTTATGAAAGTTGAAGACATTTTTGCGTGTTGAAAGTTATGCTTAAAGACATAAGCAGGTTCATTTTGATGAATGGATATTATTTAATGAATATTCAGCCCGTAGATAGAGCCTGTAATTTATCTTGCATAACTCAGAAACGGTTGAACGTAGAATGTTGCAAATTAGTATATATGTTTGCTATAGCTTCCAGTTGTGCGCATCCCGTTTTAGACTTTCTATGATTTTCCGTTTTGGAGATACGAAAATTATATTCATAATGACCAAAAATTCAAAGGTTTTTAGCCATTATATATGACCTAGCATCATAGAGATTTCACAATAAGCTAATGCTAGAGCCAGTAATTATAT